>OY776125.1:5695569-7118837 GCA_963675135.1 Galeopsis tetrahit | reverse complement strand
AAAATAGCTTTTGTATCTGGTATGTTTTTAGATTGGGGCATTGTGCTTTTAGATAGAAAATTTTGATCTATCATCCTTTGGTACTTTCTTACCATAATTTAAATAAAAAAAAATTCAGTCCCCATAAAAGAAGTTTTTATTGATTTTCAATTGAACTTATGCTTCAATTACAAATTCTGTTCATTATAGTGTGCTATTGATGTATAGAACTCATAATTCCACCATTTACTCTTTGGTGGATATTCAATATCATGCTTTGATGGTTCTCCAGGATGGATAGACAACGGCGTGAAGAGGAGCTGAAAGGTCGATCTTCCAAAAAGGGACTTGATGCTGAGCAGTCCATATTAAACAGGGTACACATTGTTTTTGCATTCTTTTCTTTCCCCTTTTTTTGGGTGTGTATGTGGGGTGGGGCTTGGTTCTCCTAGATGGTTACATTTTATTATAACAGAACTGTTAATTTTTTGCCAACGATTTCCTTTGTTAAACTTTATGTCTATTAAGTGTCTTAAATGCTCCTTTCAGGCAACTAGTCCTCAAACTGGAGGCCAGCAGAGTGGTGGAAGCATGAAACCAATGAAGGATAGCAAATCCAACAATCAAGAAAAAGAAAAAGATGCACAAGAAGGACCATCCTTGAAGACTGCTGGGCCAGATGGGGAAATAACTGCAGGTTTTTGCAAACAGTTCATCATTTGTAGTTTCATTTATTTGTTGTGTTTTCTAGCTCTTGGTCTCAATATTATTGGCTTTAAATAGTTAATGAAGAACTGCTGTTACTTGATTTGTGAAATGTGATTTATTTGGAATGTAATTGAGCTTTGGTCATATTTAAGCTGTGGAAGTTCCCAAGTTTTCTACTTTGTTATCGTGGTTTTTCATTTAATTATTAATGATCAGTTTATTTTAGTTGTAGACTTTTAGTTGGTTTGTCCTTGCTTGGAATTTTCTAAAGATCCAGTACTGCATAAGAGTTTCTGTTTATGCTCTTTGGATTCTCTTGACATGATAAATACAATTCTGAACATCAATGATTGATTTGTTAACATTTCTAGAAATAGAGGCCTATGATTTTATTGTTGGGGGACTAGTGGGTTAAATAAATTAAAAGCAAGTACATAGGAGTCCCATAAATTTATGGCAGTATCATGCATTATTTCTTGTCATGTATGCAAGTGTTGTTAAGAAATTTTTAACGGAAGATCTCTTCCTTTCTTGCTCTTTGATCAATTTTTTTAAATATTTTGATCCTGTACATTTAGGCAGTGATCTCTTTGTGTTGTGTGATAGATGATTTATACAGAAAACTTGATTAGTCGATCTTCTTTTAGATTTATGTTTGTTGTCTTACCTTTACCCCTACTGCAGGTTTTTTATTGAAGAAAAGCAACAAAACTAGTGGGTGGAGTAAAAGATGGTTTGTTTTAAATGAAAAAACAGGAAAAGTGAGTGGCTCAACTTTGGAAATCATTGAAACAATATTATTTTTCTATGTTTCCTGTATTAAAGATAAATGGTGGATGGTGCTTACTTTCCAATCCGTTTATTTTCTTTGTTCACTTGTAAA
Organism: Galeopsis tetrahit; assembly: GCA_963675135.1. Taxonomy (NCBI): domain Eukaryota; kingdom Viridiplantae; phylum Streptophyta; class Magnoliopsida; order Lamiales; family Lamiaceae; genus Galeopsis; species Galeopsis tetrahit. The sequence goes on along the minus strand of OY776125.1, from coordinate 7,117,267 downwards.
TAAAAAGTGAAATAAAATATTATCACCTAACTATTTTTATCTTGTTTCTGCATAAACTACTTTCATTTATTAGATTGCAAATATTTGTAACTTAGGCTGGAACTGTTGCTAACAGCTGATATACATTCTTATTTGGTCTTGCTGCTTCTTTGTTCTAGCATCAAATTCTTGACAGTTCTTCTCAGACTCTCAGTAGTAGAACAAAGAGTCTAGTAGTGATGCTATTAGAAGCCCTCTATTAAAAATGCTCATTTTTTATTAATAGTAGAACATGAGCTTTTACGTTTAGCTCCATGCCATTTGTCACCTTATTATCACTTGGCTGATTCATTTATTTCGTTGGACCTCTGCTGCAGCTTGGATACACCAAGAAACAAGAAGAGCGACATTTTCGTGGTGTGATTACTTTGGAGGTATGTTCCATTACCACATATCAATGAGCCTTCAAAAGCATTATTTAAGATTTAGTCATGATTATGAATCTGTGAAAAAATTCTGGAGGCCAGTCCTGGATGAGCAGTACATTAGTTATGCAAAAATAGTAATTCCAGTTGTCACGGTAACCTGGGCAGACATTTGGACTCTAAAGAGGCAAGGAACTTCAGAAAGCAGTCTCGTGCTGAACAGCCTGATCTTAAAAGCATCATTGAAGTTTTCATATTCGATCTCTGCCAAATGGAAATTGAGCGGAATGCAGCCTATGTTTTAGCTCTTAGGTTTGACTGACAGAAAATTAGAAGCTGAAGCCAGCATATTAGACATTGCAGAGACCGTGAGACACAGTAAATTATTATGGACTGCCCTGTTCTAAATGCCATTTGATTACTGCATGTCCATAATTTAGTCCTGGTCATTCTAAATATTTGATATAAGCCAATGATGTCATCACTAGAACATGAAATCTGATGATCTTATTTATCTGTATATGAAAACTGGTTATTTAACTCTAGTTATCTACATAACTTGACTTCAAGTAATCTTGCGAAACAATAGGATTCATAGTTGTCATAGAAAACTTCCTCTATGGACATCCTTATTCCTGGATTCACTATTGGACTTTATGCTTTTTGGTTGTGGCCCCTCTTCAATAGTGTTCTTGTACCTTATGGAAAAAGTAGAAATGAAATAGTGCAGATGAGGATTCACTAATGATATGGTAACAACAATTTGAACCATAGGGTTGAATAATTTTCTTATTTTTTGTGGTTCTGATGCTTATTAGGGTGCAACTATTTTTCATTATTGTCCACATCCTTACCTGATGGTATTGTTCACGTAATTTAGTAATTGTAGTATAAATTAATCAATTTTTTAATATATGGCTGAGATTATCAGGAATGCAATTTGGAAGAAGCTCCGGAGGACGAAGAAGCTCCTTCTGATAAAAAGAGTTCTAAAGATAAAAAGGCAAATGGCCCTGATGCAGGAAAAGCACCCAGTCTTGCATTCAAGCTAACTAGCAGGGTTCAATATAAGACTGTTCTTAAAGGTTGTCCTATGCTTTCCTCTCTCTTGGGAACATACTTTTCTTATAAAATTACATGTGTTAACAAACTAGAGCTTTAATGATCTATGCAGCTCATAGTGCTGTTATCTTGAAGGCTGAGTCTATGACAGAGAAGACCGAGTGGTTGAATAAATTAAGAAATGTAATTAGTTCCAAAGGAGGTCAAGTGAGGGGTGAATCTGGTCCTCCAATGCGGCAAAGCCTTTCTGATGGCTCTCTTGTAAATAACTCACAAACTTCCTTACCTTCCAAATTCCTTATGCATTTGTGTTACTTTACTAGTTTCGTATCGTTCTGATTGCTTTGAATCTAACATGTTGGTTACATTTAACCTGTGTAGTTTCTCATACTAGAATTTTACTCCCTCCTATTCAAAATATGTGTCATTTTATATCAATACACACATATTAAGAAAAACATTGATTTCCTACTATACCCCTGATTAATTACTTTGGGATTCTATATTGGATTTTGAAAACTATTATTATCTAAGTAATTATTAATGAATTTAAGGGTAAATTGGGAAGAAACGTATTTAATTGACATTGAAAAGTGCAAAACAACATTTAAATTGTAAATAAAGTGAAAAGTCAAAACGACATTTAAATTGAATAGGAAGAGAGTATTATTTTTCAAGTTTTGTTTTGTTTTGTTTTTATCTAATCTTCTCTGAACAACAGATATTCTTTTCAAGTATTGTTAAATATACTTTTGGCATGTTTTACCATTTTTTCATGGTATATGAAGCCACAGCTATTTTGTATTCTAGAATTTTATTATTTGTAAATTGTCGTTTTTATGTCATCACGTCTTTTCCGCATAACATTTTTTTAAAAATATTTGCTGAATATATGCTTTACTATTTTTGCATGGTAAATGAAGCTTTGTGTACATTGCTTGTCTATGTTTTCCACATCTAGGATACAATGGCTAGAAGGCCTGCAGATCCAGAGGAAGAACTTCGATGGATGGCTCAGGAAGTGCGTGGTTATGTTGAAGCTGTTTTGAACAGTCTTGCCGCCAATGTCCCAAAGGTCAAATGAAATAGTCAACCTTCTTTTGATTTGGATCATCTGAAACCCCCTCATGTTTGACATGTTTGATTTCAGGCAGTTGTTCTTTGCCAAGTAGAGAAGGCTAAAGAAGACATGCTTAATAAATTGTACAGTTCTGTCAGGTTCGTATCATTTCCTTGCCTTTCATAGTGCAACAGATCTATACAATTGACATTTTTCATTGACTGAGATAAATAGTCACGAAAGAACATTTGAGAATACCCAAGGAATCTTAAGTTTTCAACCTAGTTAGCTTATATCTATTAGAACATTCATCTGCTTCTACAGGCTTAAGTTTTTCTTATATCATAATATCACTTACTTTAATTTGTAATCATAGTGCCCAAAGCACAACTAGGGTAGAAGAGCTGCTCCTTGAGGATCAGAATGTGAAGCGCAGGAGAGAACGCTTCCAGAAACAGTCAGCCCTTCTTTCCAAGCTTACAAGGCAATTAAGTGTTCATGATAATAGGGCAGCTGCAGCCTCTAGCTACTCTGATGGTGGAGCAGGTGATCTTTATCTTCTAATCTCTTGTGTGATGAAATTATCACATCTTGCAACATTTAACCTCTCATCCTTGCAATCAAGTGTTGTTTGGTTTCATCTAATAGTTAATGCTGGTAATAATTTGTGGATGCCTGATAAAGATTTCAAGACTAGTGCACCGATTAAATTGCCTAAACCATCCGTGTGTCCTTTGTTAGCGGGATTACCTATTTCACTTTCTCTTGGTTAAATAAGGTTGGGTCAAATCAAATACTCCCTCCGTCCCACAAAAGTTTGCATGGACTTTTGGGCACAAAGTTTAAGAAAAAGGTGTAATGAGTAGAATGTTGAAGGGTAATTTTTTATGTTTAAAGTAAAGAAATTGGTTGGTAAGTGTATGTGTATGTGTGGACCCCAAAGGTAATGAAATTTTGTGTACATATGTGAATATTGTGAGGGTGGAGTTTATGAATGAATTTCCCTTTTTGGGTGTGCAAACTCTTGTGGGATGGACGAAAATGGAAAGTATGCAAACTTTTGTGGGATGGAGGGAGTAAGATTTGTCATTGACGAAGTATTTTTTTGCCTGGAATAATATCACAACATCTGCATATGGTGAAGTTGTATGATATTCTATTTATATCATATATTATAATTGATGTAAATCATGTATGTATTGTTTTATACAAATTTATGTTTGTTAATGTCTATGTGAACTTGTGCATAATATGTGGAGTATAATTTTATTTTTAAATGCATTCTGCATTAGATCTATAGGTGATACCTTTGTAGATAAATATCTAAATTTGTTGTATTTTATTAAAATGGAGCAGAGAGTAGTCCAACTAGCACGGGTCCATCTTCAGGCGATGAATGGAGATCTGCTTTCGATGGTGCTGCCAATGGTCCGTCTGATCTCAGATCCAATGGTCATAGTCGGCGATACAGTGACCCTTCACAGAACGGTGAAGGCAGCCCAGGGACAAACTCGGGCAGCCGTCGCACCCCGAACCGGTTGCCCCCTGCCCCTCCATCATCTGGCTCGTCCGGTTATAGATTTTAGAATTGATATTCTTGCATTCTATTCTTGTTGGGTGGTTGCTTATTTTGAACATTTCATTGAGTTGATCCCAATTCCAAATCTTGTTATAGTAGCTGTAGAATCAATATAATATAATAGCAGCTTTGTAGATAAATACTGTGATCAATCTTGGCCTTTTCTCAGTTGTGTTGCAGTTGCTGAATTTTTGTGTAATGGCCAATACGGTGGTTTATTCATATTTCTCTTGTTTCAATTTTTTGTTACACGTTCTTTTCGAGACAATTTGCCTCTTCAGTCTTCTCACAGATCCAATTTTCAACAACATTCACTCTTGTTGCCTTATGAATTTTAATGTTTATTTGGTTTAGATTATTATGCAGATTCATTTATGTTAGATAAAAACTTGTGGGTTTCATGGTGAGATGGATCATCATTTAATTTAATTTTATCAAATTCATTAAAGTACATATTAATATATTATTAAATTAATTTTTGTTTTTAATACCAATTGTAAAAATAATTGTTCCTGTTAAACAGTTTAATTCATTTAGACATATTTTTATTTAATTTAATTATACCAGTTATACTTTTATTAAATTATTAAAAATCCTATTCAATCATACCAATTATACTTTTATTAAATTAATTTTTGTATTTTTTTTTTGTTTTTAACTCAAATCTATTATCGGCCACATCTGCGTTAATAATTTGTATCAATGCTAAGTTAACTAATTTTTTTTTTTTTAACAAATGCTAACTAACCTCATTCTGCAAGAAATGCTATTTCTTCATGTTAATTACTTGACACACATTTTGATGAATAAGCGTAGTAAATATTAAATGTGTTCTTGCAACTTCCAATATAATAAGGATGTACACACATCTATTTACACCTCCAAGCCGGATTTACACAATGCAATAAAAACCCATGTTCTCTATCTTTAGTGAGTCACATGTTAGGTTTCAAAATAAATCTTGAGTGACCCACATAAATTCAATCTTATAAAACCCATTATATTTAACAAAGTTCTAAACAACACAAAACAACTCGAGTCAAACTACAATTAATATTTTATTGTACATAATAAATTCTTAAATTAAAATATTAAGTTAGAAGGTAAACAAATATTTTGAAGTCTAAACCACCGTATTTTAAAAGTACAAATATTTTAAAATATCTAGTTCAACGATTTTGATCAATTTTCCCTTTAAACCTTATAAACGACTTTGAATAAGTAATTGAACTGAATTAGTGATCGATTTCCGATTCAATCTATTAAACTAACCGGCTATGAAAACACTATTGAAATAACGAGTTTTAGTTGTTGTTTAGAATAAAAAAGAAGAAAAAACTACGTATCTTGAAGAATAGTAAATTTGATGTGATCAGCTCACTGGAATTAAAGCACATAACAGTATAACATACACCCTTCACGTCATTTTATTGATTAGATATATATAATCATACATTAACCTCGATGTCCCCTAATATCCCACCAACTTTATCTTTTAATCAATTATTAATTACCACATGTTGTGTGGACATTATGTCTTGCACGACCGCAGGCATTATTACTTAGTACGTATTAGCTTCTTTCTCCCATCAACCCTTTTGTTTTTATTTTAATTAAGTAGGGTGAAACCTGAAATCTCAATACAAAAAATCTTTTCCAACCTTATTAAAGTTAATAGTATTTACGTTCTATAATAATTTTGACACTTTACCCTTTTTTTAACGATTCATAATAATTTTCACACCTTTAAAATAAAAAAATTCTTTATAATTAAACTTCACTTCAAACTATTACTTTAAGTTCATACATACACACAAATCAACCAACTTTTTTACTATATACATACTTTTATATAACTATCCCACAAAATCTCACTCTACTGCACGAAAAACTAACTAATATTGTTCAAAATTCAGTGATTCGTGCAACCGATGCATTGAATAATTTTTCTACCCTTAAATATGAATAAATTATTCATAGAGCATCCACCCTCCAATTTTCCAAGTGACACGTTCTCATTCCCCTCTTTCATCTATTATTACTTGTAGTTGAGAAGCAGAGTTGAAAGCACACTCTCTCAATCAAAATCAAAATTGCAAAAACATGAGATCTAAAGCACAAAACTCCTCAATCAATTTCAAACTCTTGTTCATTTTCACTACTCTTGTACTAATCTTGATCATAATCACATCAACTCTCTACAAAAACTCATCCCTCACTTCATCATCAATCCACCCTCTTCAAATTAACTCCTCAAATGAAGAACAAAAACAAAGAGTTGATTGCAATAAAATCCCAGCTTCTGTATCACACGCATTACTCCACTATGCAACCTTAAACATCACCCCTCAACAAACCTTCAACGAAATCTCTGTCTCTCTCAAAGTCCTCTTAAACAAATCCCCCAGCAACTTCCTCGTATTCGGATTAGGCCACGATAGCCTACTCTGGGCCTCACTCAACTACGGTGGTCGCACACTCTTCCTCGAAGAAGATCAATCTTGGATCAATCAAATCAGCAAACAAATCCCATCACTACAATCGCACCATGTCGTCTACGCCACTAAGGTAACCAACGGAGTAGAGGAGCTATTACTTCTCTAGTAATATTTTTTATTCTGCATAACATTAGCACTTGATCAATAAACACCTCCATTTCACTTATATAAAATACAAAAATATTTAAACTGATTAAATTTCAGTTAAATTAAAATCTCGGTAGATTCTTGTATATACAGCATTTGCACTGCACCAAGTGCAATTAGTTTTATTAATAGTATTAGTAGTATCATTGAACAATGTTTATTGGTTTCACGAAATAATATTTTTGATCTTATTAGTTGTTTTCCTAGTCAATACTCCTTTCCTTCAATGTTAATGATGTTTTAGTTTTTCTTTATTTAATGAATGAAATCTTTTAACCACATTCATAAAACTTAAGTTAAAAATTAAGAGTATTTCATGAAGTTGAAGTTAAAGGGGTTGTAAAATTGAGAGAAATAATAATAATAATATTTTCTGAAGTTGAAGTGAAAGGAGATGTAAAATTGAGATAAATAATAATAATAATGCTAAAACTTTAATTGGGTACAACAAGAATATAATGCTAAAACATCATTTACCGTAGGTAGGAGGGTGCATTAATTATTTCTATTGGACATTAGGACATCCACAGTTCTAGTGAGAAATTTTGAGTTTTAAGTTTGACACATGTGCGCCACCTCAAAAATTTTCTACTCCTATCTCAAAAAACTTCTAACCCTCCAATGCATTCTACCTCAAAAAAATAATACAAATAAAAAATAATTGAGACCACATTAAAACCCACTCTCGCAAGTGAGTTACACTCTCCAAATTCTTCTCTTATTTTTCTCATGTGTTGTTCACTCTCCCTATATCCCACTCTCTTTTTTCCTAATTTTTTACTTCTACTTGGGTAGAAGAACTTCTACCCAATTCCTCCTCTCTCCTCCACATAAGCACTCCCACAACCCCTTCTACCCTACATTTGAGGTAGGAGTAGAAATCCACATGGGACTTCTACCCCCATGGGAGATGCTCTTAGTAGTTGCATCAGTACACAAGTGTTACTCATAACCTTTGAGTTTTAAACGAAAACATCATTTATTGTAGAACGGATGAAATATGAATTATTTTTATTGAACAATATTACTTGCATTAGCTTTAGCTCACAAGTGTTACTCCTGACCTTTAGGCTTTAAACGTAGACCGTTGTGCTCCATATTGGCTGTTCCTCTTTTAATTTTTTTACTATATTTATTTACCACTTTTTTTTTTTTTAATTCTGGGTCCGTCACTGAAGTTAACGGAAGCGGACGAGCTACTCGAAATCGGAAAGGGGGAGGATTGCAGAGTGGTTGTTGATCCAAGAGTTTCAAAGTGCCAACTTGCTATAAAGAGTTTCCCTAACGAAGTGTACGATACAGAGTGGGACATTATTATGGTGGATGCGCCCACAGGGTACCACGATGAGGCGCCCGGAAGAATGACCGCAATTTATACAGCTGGATTGATGGCCAGAAACAGAGAAAAGGGTGAAACTGATGTGTTCCTTCATGATGTTGATCGAAAAGTAGAGGATCATTTCTCCAAAGCCTTTTTGTGTGAAGGCTATTTGATTGAAGAAGAAGGCAAATTAAGGCATTTTACTATTCCTAGTCATAGGGCAGCTACTTTAGGAACCCCTTTTTGTCCTCTTAAATTTTAAACCTTCACTAATTTCCTGTTTTTTTTATATGTCCACAAATTGACTTATCTTTGTCACTCGAACTTTTAAATTGATGCAAAAAGGACCTCGAATCGTACAAAACAACAAAAAAAAAAAAAAAAAATTGATGAAAATACCCTTGTTCTGAGATCATTTTTTTGTAACAATTTGAAAGTTCAGTACTTTTTCATCAAAAAGTCAATAATCCAGCTCTGGGAGTGCAATTAATCATAAAGATAATTTTCATTTATGCAATTTGTCCTCTAATCTGCTGCAGAAATATGTTGGAATGAGAAAGCTTTGATTTTGAAGAGGTTTCCAACAAGGGCCTTATCTACTATGTATAAATTTCTTTAAAAAGTTAATAATTTATCAAATGGAAATATTAAATGCATTTTCTTGCAAGTGTTTTTTTTCCATTTATGGCATAGCTAGCTATCACGAGAAATCATCTCTTGTCACCGCTGGTTTGAGCTTAAAATGTTAGTTCGTGAAATACAGATAGAAGGACTGCTTTTTCTTGAATTTCATCACATAAAGTATAAAAAAAAACACAATAAAAACCCCCCCTACAAGTAATGAAAAAATGTACACTGCATTTTCTTGTCTTGAAATGTCAAATTCGAGTAAATTTGTTGTGTTGGTTTGTTGTGTTTTCATTGTGGGGTGTTTAACAGCAAATAAGGCGTATTCACAGCCTAGTAATCAAAGTCCTCAAGTACCAGCACTTTTCATATTTGGAGATTCTTTAGTTGACAATGGAAACAACAATGGAATCCTTTCTCTTGCTAGAGCTAACTACATGCCCTATGGCATCGACTTCCCTCAGGGAACCACCGGCCGTTTCACTAACGGCCGCACTTTTGTTGATGTTTTAGGTCATACATATATTTTTTTTTTTCAAACAAAAGTAATTCTTGATTTTGTCAATAATGCATGCTTAATTATGTTGGTGCATGGTGTTATTTTTCAGCTCAATTGTTAGGCTTCCAATACTACATTCCGCCATACTCGAGCGCTCGTGGACGACAATTACTCCGCGGAGTAAATTATGCATCGGGAGCTTCTGGAATACGAGATGAAACAGGGAACAATCTGGTATCTTTTCACCTTTTTTCAATTACAACATCTGTTTTTTTAAATTTGCAAAAAAAATTCTAGAATCACTAATACAGGTTTGACTTTGCACAGTCCTTAAAAATGGCCTTAGACAGTGGTTTTAACAGCTCTCCAAGTAACAGCTGTCTAAGCTTAGACAGCTGTTAAAAACCGCTGTCTAAGAAAAAACACTTGAACAGCGGTTAAGAATTGCATTGCAAGTGGTGAACTTAGACAGCGGTTAGGTTACGAACCGCTGTCTAATATATATATATTTTTAATACGTTTGACTCTAGAATATAATGAAAGAAGGTAGATGAATGAAAAGAATCATGGGATTGTTTCTTTCAGGGCGATCACATGTCGATGAACCAACAAGTCGACAGCTTTGCAAGAACGGTGCAGCAGCTACGGAGATTCTTCAGGGGAGACGAAAATTCCCTAGCATTGTATCTCAGCAAGTCCATATTCTACTGCGGATTGGGAAGCAACGACTACCTCAACAACTACTTCATGCGCGATTACTACTCGACTAGCACTCAATACACTCCCAAGGCTTATGCTGATTCACTCATCCAAGATTATTCAAAACAATTAACAGTATGATCATTGCATTCTTGAACATCTATATAAGTTTAATTACTACTAATTTGCTCGTGTTTATGTGCAGGCATTGTACAACTTGGGAGCTCGGAAAGTGATTGTAACTGGAGTGGGACAAATAGGATGCATACCGTATCAACTAGCGCGTTACAATGGTAAAGGGAGCAGGTGCAATGAAGAGATCAATAGTGCCATTATACTCTTCAACTCCAACCTCAAATACTTGGTTGATCGTTTTAACAAGGGTCAGTTTGGGGCGAAGTTCGTTTATCTGGATTCGTACCAGAGCAGCCTGGATCTTGCCCGAAATGCAAAAGCATATGGTATATCATTATCTCATATTAGTATTCTCGAAACATATAATCTACTAATACAATATTGTTTTATGAAATTTGGTTGTAGGATTTGAAGTAGTGGACACGGGATGTTGTGGAGTGGGGAAGAACAACGGGCAGATAACGTGTCTGCCTCTTCAAACACCGTGCGATGATAGACGAAAGTACTTGTTCTGGGATGCGTTTCATCCTACGGAAACTGCTAACATTCTGCTTGCTAAGAAAGCATATACTGACAAGTCTAAATCATTTGCTTATCCTATTAACATTCAGCAACTGGTTATGGTATAGGACAACATATTGAGCTTCATTTCACACTTAAGATTGTTTGTTGGGTCTAATTTGTTTCTAAATGTTTCGTTTGATCACTATTTCTGTATTTGCAACGTTGGCAATTGGTACAACTATTTGTGGACAATCAATGGTATAGATGTTTTCACAATATTATTCAACAATTCAGAGTTTGTATTATTATTCATAAGCTATTATCCTCTTTCATCTTCATACGATTTCAGAATATGTGCCCTGTTATGGAATGTTATTTGACACTGGATTTTTACACACATTAAAAAATCATGTAACACTAGTGGTTATTTGTATAAAATGACTAATATATCCCCTTACATATGTTATTAATTAATCAATTATAATCATTATCCACCTATCCAAAAAATAAGAAAAAAAGAAAGAAAAAAACATTTAATTTCTATTGAAAAATCGAAAGTGCCAAATATTTTAGTAGAACAATTTGTTTTCCCTGAAGTGACAGTTAAAATGAACCGAATGGAGGTTTCAAAATTAATCATTTATAAGCTGTTGTTCAAATATTTGTTGCATTCAAGTTCCTTTTTAAAACATTTGAGAATATCTGAGTTGTTCTATTAATGAAGGAAGGATCATAACAACTGACACAAAAGATGGACAAATTTAGCAGAGGTGAAAACCAGCTCTTAATTTCAAGATTTAATTAATTAGAAGATTTCACAATGAGGATACTACACATTCCATCAAATTCAACACAAGAGAAGTGCCATATTAATTAAATAGCTTGTCCTAAATCAAAGATTGGCAAGTTGCTCTATGGTGTAAGGATAAACAAAACTAGTCCCTCCATTGAAAGCCTTCTGTCCAAACAAGATATTCACAGCTTCCGTAGGATGAAACGCGTCCCAGAATATGTAGTTTTTCCTGTCCTCACACGGTGTCTGGAACGGAAGGCACGTAATCTGGCCGCTGTTCCTCCCAATCCCACAGCAGCCCTGATTCACCACTTTGAATCCATAAGGCCCAGCATTGGCAAGGAGATCTTCAAACAGCTTTGAAATGTCAAGGTAAGTAAATCTGGAACCAGGAAGACTAGTACTAAGACTATTGATCATTGCTTTCGTGTTCATGTTAAAGGGAACGACGAGCTTGTTCACTTCGTCCGAGCAGGCACCGTTGCTGCTCTGTGCAAGAATGCTGGGAATGCACCCCATTAGTCCAATCCCAGATATCACAAACTTCCTAGCACCAAGATTGTACAGCTTCTGCAATAATCCAACATGAAAATATTGTTACAGTTAACATATACTTCATTGGCCTTAAAAATAATCACATGATGGAGATTGCAATTTTAAATTACTAGTATCTTACAATGAGTTGGTTCTTGTAGTTTTGAGATAAGAGATCTGCAAACTGTTGGGGGTTGTAACGAGTTTTTGTATCGTAATTTGGCATCAGATAATTGTTAAGGTAGTCGTTGCTTCCCATTCCGATAAAGAATATGGATTTGGCTAGAGGGTCAGCCACATCTGTTACGCCCAGATTGTTCTTGATTTGTTCAATAGTCGTCTGGAAGTGAACTATTTGTTCGTTAAACGGAATGCGAGTTACCTGCATTATATAAAAAAAAAAAATTAATATGTAATTTGCAAAGAATCTCAAAAACTAATTTGTATATTGACAGAAAAAAAAAATGGCAGGTCAAACAGATCTGTTAAAAAAATTGACACATAACAAGCAAAAAAACATGTTTCCAAATTTGTGTTACTATAATACGAGTGCCTTTACAGTAGTAGTACACATTTTCTCTTATAGTAACACAGAACTAAGTACGAGTTTTAATGTTTGTTTTTCAACCCGAATTCAACAAGCAATTTTTTTACCCTTCAGATATTGAATGTGCAACAAGCACATAATTTCATCTCAATTAAAAATAAGACAAACTTGTGTGAGACCATCTCACAAATATTTTTCATGAGACGGATTCTTTTGACCCATATTCTAAAAAATTGGTATGACAACCAATTTTTTTTCAGATTTTATATTTATAAAAAAAGTGATAATGTTTTTAACAAAAGTAACTTGTCACTTTTTACACTAGGGTCAAGACCTGTCCTTGACTGTCTCACCCAAGACTAGCTGGTTTAAGGTTGAACTATTTAAATCATGGAATCATTTCAACAACAATTGTATAAGTAGATGATTAATTAATGAAAGAAGTAAAAATAATACAAAAGGCTTACAAAATTCCTGCCAGTGTTGTCAAGAATACCAGCAGCAGCAGAAGCATAATTAACTCCATATCTCATATTATCACCAGATGTCTCAGAATAAGCAGGGATTAGAGGTAACCCAAGCAAATTAGCTGCATTATACAGTATTAATTAATTTACATCACACAAAATATATATAATCTCTTATATTACAACAAAATATAATTTTAAGAAGAAAAAAAAGAGTACCAATTATGTCAACCATGGTGTAGCCATTGCAAAAACGTCCGGTGGGTCCGCCGTTAAAATCAATGCCATAAGGGAAATAGTTGGCTTTTGCAAGAGACGGCAAGTCGTTGTTGTTTCCGTTATCAATGAGAGAATCGCCGAAAATAAACATGGCCGGGACTAATTCACTCGCACTGTCTGCAGAAGGTGCAATATTTGCATTCGCATCTTGTTGCGCCCTGCACCATGCAAATGCATTTAGCACCAACAAAATCAAACACAACTTCATTTTCTGATTAGCCTGCATTTTCATTTTTTGTATGTAGAGAGAGAGAGAGAGGGTTTATGGCGATGGGGGTGGCATGCAGATTGCAGAGGGTTTAATAGGGCAAAGGATCGAGGCGGTGAGTAAATGACTTCACCTGTATGCAAAACTAATTTAATTAATTCTTCTTGCCATTATTACACACTGCAGCATTCCTGATTTAATACATGAACATTTTTATTTATTGTTACTCACCTCTTTAATGACACTGATTCACTAATTAATTTGTGTAACAAACTATTTAATGTGAGGTTAGTTGACATGATGGAGTAATATTTATATCTTTAATTTATCTATCCAAAATAATTGAGATAGATCGATGTATTGACTTATCTTAAAAACGCAATTCAAATTACAATAAATTCATAAACTCCCTCCAATTTAAAATATATAGTAAGTACTCCATTATTTTAGATCAATACACATATATTAAAAAAAAAAAAAAAACTAGTTTCTCATTATACATTTTGTTCTTGTACGTATTTATCATAAAAAAACACACATTTATTTGAATATTTTATTAATTTTAAGAGTAAATTTAAAAGAAATTAAATACAATTATTTATATTGAAAAGTATAAAATGTCATCTAATTAATTTACAAAGAAACTGAAAGATTAAAATGACTTTTTATATTGAAAAGTGTAAAATGTCATCTAATTCTTGATCTTATATATGCAATATGAAATTATGGATGTCGAATTAGAATCATAAAAAAATAAAAATAAAAATTGTTACGTTTGAAAATTGTGTTCACATAAATTTTAGTTAACTTAGTCTGGTTTAAATATGGCTGTTAATTTATAATCAAAAAATTTCTCTTAATATACATATAATACTCGGGCATGGATCTCCTATTCCATTTTATTGTTCCATGTCGTATTTCACTAGTTTTATTACATGTGTAACATTTTAATGATAATAAAACACAAAATAAAATAAATATACCATCATATCTCAAAAGTCAAAACCTCATATCAGTAAATGCCACACATATAATAATCTCATAATACAGCTAATATGAAATTATGAATTTGAAATACAATATATACAAAAATGTAACAACGGATTAATATAAAAAGTTACATACATTTTATATGGGAAATATTGTTGTCATGATCGGGACATGGCTCACACGCAAACATAACAGAATTTTAGCTAGGGTAGCAAATTATTCAGCTTATAGGTGGAAAATTTCAAAACTTATTGTGTTAGTACACTAATCAAACACGAAAAGAGTTGAATAAATGTGTGTTAATTAACCTAATTATTTTATTATTGAAGAAAAGTATTAAAACCCAACTATCATTGGCACCCAATTGCCGACCTAAACCAATATTTAGATAGAATCAATCGTACAGCTAAAAGAGACAAGAGTTCACCAATATTTCATCTTATGTATATTAATATCACACACAGGATAGATAGATGGGAACTACCCCAAAGCTTTGAGTAAATTCATACGGTCATACCCCTAAAGATGGTCAAAATTACACACATTAATAAAATAATATTCCTCTTTTCACGAAATGTAGTCTCATTTGTTTTAGTATATTTTTCGTTCATAAAATGTAGTCTTATACACTTTATGAAAATCATCATCCTTCAACCATCACTTAATTACTCAAATTGTCATCAACTTTATTCACAATGGAATCAATAGACCCCACAATATCCTACAATACCCTTACTTTATCTATTTTTTTTCTTAAAACATGTGTCTCGTTTCAATGGGACTACATTTATTGGGTGGAGGGAGTATTGAATACAAAAATCATAATAACAATAAAATAAATAGTACTCCCTCCGTCCACCAAAAGTGTGCTCACTTATTTTTTTAGGTCCACAAAAAATACGTTTATTCTATTTAAATAGTTCACTTTTGAATATTTTTTTTACTTTAATAACAAGATTGAGTATCTACCAAATATATTCTTTACTCGTTATGTCAAATATATATTTTATAAATAAAATATAATTTTTTTAAAAACATGTATAAAAAAAGGTGAGCATACTTTTGGTGGACATATGAAGTATATTTTAAACACTTTTAATTAAGGAATATAATAAAATAATAGATGTAATACAAATGATATGATCGAGAGTGAACATATCTTAGAACCGTGCCTTCGCTACGTTTCAATTAAAACTATTGTCACATTTCAGTTAAAATTAGTTATATTTTTATCTGTTATTGTTTTTTATATGAACAATATTATTCAGTTATATTAATTTTTACGGAGTATGTTTTCGTTAAATCTAATCTCACTTTTCACTATGTGCTCAATTACACGGTGCAACTGATGCACAAGAGATAGACTTGTATTTATTTATTCATTTTGAGGTAGAGAGAAAGTGATTGGCTCCCTTTGGCGGCTAAATTGACTTCACCCACATAAAATTCATTTGAATAGTAATAACGCAACCGATTTATCACTCTTTCCTAGGGGAGAACAACACCCTATTACGTGCTTGGGACAGTTGAGAAGATGGTGGCATTCATTATAAGAATACAATTTTGTCAACTATATTCAAAATTAAGTCAACTCCTATCTCATAAGAATTTTACTCATTCGGTAAATGCATTTATTCATGGCAATGCAGTTTATTTCAGACAACTTGCGGCACATTTATGAAAATTTTAAATACATAATAAGGTGTGACGTTTTATCCCATTACACGTAACGTACATGCATGTGTGGGGCATTTTTTACTAAATATTGCTTAATTCATTGAAAGTTGAAACTCTATGAACATTCAGTATAATGTGATTTAGTAGTACTAATATGCAACAGGGCATATCCAACAAGAAAATCGTCATTGCAAAAAAGATCACTTTGTTAGGAATAATAAGTCTTTTTTATTTTAATTTCATAAAAGAGAACTCCAACTACATTAGGATATTTTTCTTTTGAGATTTTTGATAGGGCAGTATTTTATATCAAATCAAGGTTTAATAGTGTGAAAATAGATTTTTGAGAAAAGAAATACTAATATATTTATAAGTAATTTTAAGCATGAATTGAGTTTTAAATGTGAAATCCAGAAATTAAAATTCCTAACTCAATTGGAACGAAGAACATCTGTGTGAGTCCCAAAAGATCCTATTCTAGTAGAAGTCATTGTAAGGTCCTGTTCATAACTTAAGAGATTACGATAAAATAAACCTCAATGAAACTAAGGTCCTGTTAAAATATGTGTACGCAACAAGGGCAGAGTAATTCAGAATTTGCAGACAAGAAATTAGTTCTTGTTCAAATAAGGTATCGGTGTAATAATCAAGGGCAGGACAATTCAGAATTTGCAGACAAAAATTATGTTAGGCTCTACAGCCTAAACATTAGTAACTTAAGCTGTATCGTTTCTTTACTTGAAGCACTTGGCATCCAAGAGCGGCTCGCCCTCAAAAGGCTCAGCATCTTCAATCAACTGATTCACACGTTCCTTTTGTGCTTCATCGGTGACATCAACCTTAGTCCATTCGTAGAGCTCCGTATCATAGCACTCATCAAGAATAAATTGAGGGATTTCTGTCCCCCTGAAAAGCCACAGCCCTTTGACCTTGTATGGTCCCTCAGCACCAATAATCAGCATCTTCCCAAAAGCATACTTACGAGCCAGATCCATTCTTTGCAGAAATCCACTAACCTTGTTTAGAGTAACAAAAGAGACACTGTTCTCCTCATTATATTTGTAGTCACAAAACCAAAGAGAGTACCCCTCTGGATCATACATGTCCCAAAACCCTGCATAATAGATGACGCAAATTTAAAAAATGAAAGTGCATCAAGAAGAGCATAACCAAAACACACATGTACAAACACAAACAGAGGAGCAAACAATCATATAAACAAACACGTAATTCTAGGGTACAAAAGTTGGGAATAATTTATCTTTTAGGAGCTTAACTATAGGGGGCAGCAATTGTAGGAATTACGTCTACGGCTGGCAAATTTAGGCCATTAATTCGGCCAAATTGTGGTGTTTCGGGCTGGCATATTTAGGCCATTCATTTTTAATTGTTGCACTTTCAGGCAAAACATGTTAGCAGCACATGACATTTTATAGCCTGAATTGGGTGTTTCAGGCAAATTTGGCCAAAATGTGCAAAAGTTGAAATATAATGTCCTAAAAGTGCCAGCCTACAAACATAATGTCCTACAATTGCAAGGCCTAAAAAAATAATTCCTACAGAAGTTATATAAGGAGCATTTTCAAAGCACCGTGGACTAGTTTTATTTGCAGAGCAAGTACAGAAGAATCAAGGTTGGTTTATCGAACATGATTACCTTTGATAGCAACCTCACGGAAATTGGACTTGGTGTTGGAGTAAAGTCTCTTCCAGTCATCTAATATCATCTTACTAGGGGGGAGCAGATCCAACGGGTTCTTTGCCTTGGGCTTGGGTGCTTCCTCTTCCTCTACTGCTTCTTTTGGCTTCACTTCATCCTTTTTAACCTCCTCCTTTGGCTTGGGCTTCACTGATTCTTTAGGCTGTGCAGGTTTTTTGGATGGGACAGGTGGAATGGATTCGGCTTGTTTAATATCACCCAATACCTTGTTGAAATTTGGCTGATTGACCAAGGTCCAAAAGTATCTTTCCACGTGTGGGAATTGTGAGGTAAAACTTTTGGTCAAGATAAGCTTAAATCCTACACTTAGGTTACAGGTCATAACAATGTCAGCAAGTGTGACTCCATGTCCAACCAAGTAGGTGTTAGAAGCAAGGTGGGTATCCAATGCTTCAAGAGCCCTTTTTAATGCAGCAATTGCAGCCTCCTCAGCCTGTAAACAAGTGAGGGAGGAGGAAACTATGATTTCTATCACCACAAAGCTCCCTCCACTTTAATTTAATTGTTAAGAGAAAAAAAATTGTTCCAACATACCAGTCACTTTTGATTTTCCAAGAGTCTGAGATTTTTTTTTTTCGAACTTTGCCCTTTTCTTAATTTCGTTGATATCATTTAGCTATGTAAAACACCTAAAAGGGTACATTAGTCATTTTTTTACAAGTAATTATGGGTGTTATATGACTTTCTTAATCTATATTAAACACCCGAAAGCCAAAAGTGACACTTAAATTGGAACGGAGGGAGTACAAGTTTCATTGGACCTGCAAAAAAAGCATATACGTTCCAAATGGGACATACCGGGGGAAGATGAGGACCAAAACCAAGACGTGGGTACAACCAACGGGCTAAATTAGCATCCACTTCCGTAGCAGAAAAATCAATCCATTGCTCAATGTGACCCTATAAATAAAAAAAAACATTAGGATTATAATGATGGAGATAGAGCAGCTTAAGAATGAATACATTTACACAAAATTCTCTTCCAGTGACCAAATACCATCCACTTACATAATCAATCAAGGTTGAGCCATAGAGGGGGTTATCAGACTTCAGTCGAGCCACTGTATAAAGTGCACAGGAATCATTTCTGGGCTAGAATTAGAGAAAAAGAAAAAAGGATAAAAAAGAAGGAACTTCCGGTACCATATCGTGCAATGGCATTGCTTTCAAATACTGGGCCATCAGGTGTTTCAAGCACAGGAACCTGAAACGGGAATTAAAAATCAGTAAATAGGAAAGATTCAGCACATAATATAAATTTTCTTGAAATACTATGACACACCTTTCCAATAGGATTCATCTTGATGAACTCTGGTGTCTTATTTGATACACCCATCACAAAGTCCTT
Organism: Galeopsis tetrahit; assembly: GCA_963675135.1. Classification (NCBI taxonomy): domain Eukaryota; kingdom Viridiplantae; phylum Streptophyta; class Magnoliopsida; order Lamiales; family Lamiaceae; genus Galeopsis; species Galeopsis tetrahit. The sequence continues at coordinate 7,098,169 of OY776125.1, read as the reverse complement.
TACCAACTCCACCTTTACACCACTATATTCTGCTGTAATAAGTGCCTTCAAGCCATTTTTGTTCGTACTAGAGGCATGCAAAATCTGTCCGGAAAATAGATAATAAGTTCACAGGATGGATTAAAAATAATAGTGCAGATAAATACTATACTCCAAACTTTTTACAAGTGATAGCAGAGAGATTCGTTGGCCTTGATAACAATAACCTTTCTCATATTGCTTGGCAATAGTAATTCTAATTGCAAGTGATTGATCAACTGATTGTGGATACTAAAATACACGGGGGTTATACTCATACATAGAAAAAACATAAGGGTTAATCTCACTATATAATGCAGCTGATCTAGGATAACAAAAGACCTTGTTTTAAAGGCAAATTCTTGCCTGAAACAGTTCACAAACTAATAGAAATTAATACGAACAGAGCGTTTAATCCCAACATGAAACAAAATAATACAGGAAGCAGCGGAAAAAATTACTCGAGTCCTAAACTGAAAGTCTAAATTATCAACCCACTAACTAAACCAGCATAACTAAACAAACATAGATGCAGTTTACAACAAAGAAACAGCTCCAATTAATTTCCTACATTAGCAATCGATCTACTATTGAATCAGCCAATCAACATACCATTGCCGAACAGATCTGACACAAAATATAAAAAATTAACAAATGGGGACTGAACAAGGCTTAAACTCACCAGAGCCATAGCCGTGAGCTTGAGGTAGAGCGCAGAGATGACTGACGTTTAAGTGTTGAAAAGGTTTAGGGTTTTTCTCCTGAGACAATTTATAGTTTCTAAAAATGTGTCGACTTTTAAAATAAATAAATAAATATTTAATGATTTTAAAATAGGATGAATAATAGTACTATTATTTTAATAAAAAAAAAAACAATAAAAAAAAAAAGATGAAATAATAAAGGTTGAATATCTACTTTGGAATATAAATCAAATGATCAGACCAATATTTCATAGAGTCTAAACCATATTAATTTTATATAAACTCAAGTAAATGAAATGTGACACTAACTTTGACCGTAAATCTGTAATGTGACACTAAATTTTAACTAAAACGTAATGAATACACAAATGTGACGAGTACATACAAGACTTGACCTGCTTGTGCAGTAGCCTTGGAAAGCAATGAGCACCTGCTTGTAGAGTGCAGATTTGCAACAGCAATCTGGCAAGAATGTTATAGATGGGTAAATGTGTGTTTGACTCCTCATATAAATTTAAGACAACACTCTTTGCAACATAGAGAGGCAATCGGGCTTGGCAAGGTGAGGAAGAAATTCATGTCGAGCCTTTGGGCATGCGTAATATGGGAAATATGGAGGAGTCGAAACTCTTTGAGATTTAAGGGAGAAAGACAAGAAATAAAGAAGAAAACAGAAGATGTAAAAATTAGCCTGTGGTCTTGGATTGGAGTCCAGAATTTGTTAACTCCTAATGCATCACTGGCTGCTTGGTTCTGTGACCCCTTTAACTGCATTATTGAATAATTCTTGGTGGATAGGCGGCAAAATTTCATTATTCGATGTACAATAGATAATACTTGTAACTACACGGGTTGAGTACACCTTTGTACTCACAGTTATATATAATCTTTACTGTTCAAAAAAAAAACATACAAGACTTGACCTAGGCACTCGCTCTCATAGATCGAAATAGTTACTCTATTTGAGTAGTCCACACAAAATTTAAAATATGACAGTCTCATATATGACACAAGTAAAAGTTTATATGAGACAGTTTCATACATGAAACTAGTTTCTTCATATATGTATTGTATATTATGACTTTGTGTTCGATTATGTATAAAAATAAATAACACTTACATATGTATACCAAGTACCTCGTTAGTCTAGCATAGTAAGCCAAAATGAATAATTTCTTCAAATTCTTGCACAATTGTTTTTATTGAACGATTGTGTGTTTGTGAGGGAATGAGAACATTGATTGATTTTTGCAGCTTGTGAGAGGGAGGTGAACTCAACATAAACGGTATAACTGTCTCTTGACCTCATACTTTAAATACTCATCCTTTCAAAATTAATAAGTACCATGATTCATTTAATACAAATTTTAAAAAATATTAATTATTTATGTATAAAATAGATGTGTAAAATAAAAAGTAAAGAAAGAGTATTAGTGTATTAAGGGAATAAATATTTTCATTTATAAGAGTGTACATATTAAGTTTGGACACATAAAAAAAGAAATTAGACTTATTAAGTTCAAATCGAGAGAGAAATACAATTTGATGGGTGGTATACTCATCAATTCCGGGAGTGCAGATAACCGTGGCCTAAAATTAAAATTCTTATGAGAAAATGATATTAATAAAAGAAGCTAAAAGTAGTAAAATGTTGAAAGAGTCGTGCACTTATTTCTAAATGGATTGAGCACATAATTATTGATATAATCTTTAAACTCGAAGGTTTTAGCAATTTTTGGTTTTGGGATCTTAAGGTTTTTATGGAGTGCATCAAAGACGTTAATAATAATCTTATTTAATTACTTCCTAAATCGTATTAGTATATATATCGTTCTTATCTCTTGACTCAAAAAAAAATTTATTTACATATGTAGAATTATTTAAATTCCTTCGATTTCATCATTAAAAAGGATTTATACTTTAGAGATGGGGTAGGGCTGCTGTACACTAAGTACACCATGCACCTGAGTTGATCGGTTTGTTGATCGTGTACACTTAAGTACACCATGCACATGAGTTGATCGGTTTGTTGATCGTTAACCGATCAATCGTTAGATTTTATTTTGTTTGAAGAAAATTTACACTTATCAATATTATTTTCAGCTATATTATCATACATTTTCAGTTATAATAACATACTTTTCATTCATATATAATTTACACTTTTCATTGATATATAACTTCCTTTGGATTGAGTTGGATTCGACACTCACGATTGACTCTTTTATGAACATCAATCCCTCTATTTCTTGGCGTCTGCAAGGCCTTCGGAGCCAGATTCACCCTCTTACACAGAACATGCACATCAGATACTCACACGTCTTTAGAGAGGTCAACCAGGCGGCGGACGTTGTGGCCAAAACTAGCCTTGATTGTGTCTGGAGAGGCTACCCCCAAAACTAGCCTTGATTGTGTCTAGAGAGGCCACCCCCGAACTTTTTACTCTCATTTATGCATAATAATTTATATACTGCTTTCTATAGACATGACACTCTGACCTCTGGCTCGACCTGTGAGCTTAGATTTCTTTTTTTTTCATATGATCTGCCTTTTATTGTCATTGATATATAAATTACACTTTTTAGTTATAATAACTTACAATTTTCATTAATTTAACAAACACTTTTCAGTTATAATATCATACACTTTTCAATTATAATATCATACACTTTTCAGTTATAATAACATACATTTTTCATTAAAAACAATGTTGCACTTTTCAATATAATAACATACACTTTTCATTAAAAATAAAGATACACTTTTCAATATACTAACATACACTTTTTAAAAAATAAAAAAAATTCAAAAAATAAAAAAAAGTTCAAACTTTGACCTTAACCTTAAAAAAAGGCCATTTATGATCAAATGCTCCTAAAGATCCATTAAAATGCACAAGATCAACCCATGGGTTTTTGTGCCCTTCTCAATTCTATTAAATACATACATTTTTTCACAAATTATGTTAGGCTACAGCCTAAACATCAGTAACTTAAGCTGTGTCGTTCTTTACTTGAAGCACTTGGCATCCAAGAGCGGCTCGCCCTCAAAAGGCTCAGCATCTTCAATCAATTGATTCACACGTTCCTTTTGTGCTTCATCGGTGATATCAACCTTAGTCCATTCGTAAAGCTCCGTATCATAGCACTCATCAAGAATAAATTGAGGGATTTCTGTCCCCCTGAAAAGCCACAGCCCTTTGACCTTGTATGGTCCCTCAGCACCAATAATCAGCATCTTCCCAAAAGCATACTTACGAGCCAGATCCATTCTTTGCAGAAATCCACTAACCTTGTTTAGAGTAACAAAAGAGACACTGTTCTCCTCATTATATTTGTAGTCACAAAACCAAAGAGAGTACCCCTCTGGATCATACATGTCCCAAAACCCTGCAGAATAGATGACGCATATTTAACAAATGAAAGTGCATCAAAAAGAGCATAACCAAAACACACATGTACAAACACAAACAGAAGAGCAAAGAATCATAAACAAACAAGTAATTCTAGGGTACAAAAGTTGGGAATAATGTATCTTTTAGGACCTTAACTATAGGGGAATAGCAATTGTAGGAAAACACATTTACGGCTGGCAAATTTAGGCCATTTTTTCGGCCAAATTGTGGTGTTTCGGGCTGGCATATTTAGGCCATTCATTTTTAATTGTTGCACTTTCAGGCAAAACATGTTAGCAGCACATGACATTTTATAGCCTGAATTGGGTGTTTCGGGCAAATTTGGCCTAAATGTGCCAGCCTACAAACATAATGTCCTACAATTGCTAGGCCTAAAAAAATAATTCCTGCAGAAGTTATATAAGGAGCATTTTCAAAGCACCATGGACTAGTTTTATATGCAGAGCAAGTACAGAAGAATCAAGGTTGGTTTATCGAACATGATTACCTTTGATAGCAACCTCACGGAAATTGGACTTGGTGTTGGAGTAAAGCCTCTTCCAGTCATCTAATATCATCTTACTAGGGGGGAGCAGATCCAATGGGTTCTTTGCCTTGGGCTTGGGAGCTTCCTCTTCCTCTACTGTTTCTTTTGGCTTCACTTCATCCTTTTTAAGCTCCTCCTTTGGCTTGGGCTTCACTGATTCTTTAGGCTGTGCGGTTTTTTTGGATGGGACAGGTGGAATGGATTCGGCTTGTTTAACATCACCCAATACCTTGTTGAAATTTGGCTGATTAACCAAGGTCCAAAAGTATCTTTCCACGTGTGGGAATTGTGAGGTAAAACTTTTGGTCATGATAAGCTTAAATCCTAGAGTTAGGTTACAGGTCATAACAATGTCAGCAAGTGTGACTCCATGTCCAACCAAGTAGGTGTTAGTAGCAAGGTGGGTATCCAATGCTTCCAGAGCTCTTTTTAACGCAGCAATTGCAGCCTCCTCAGCCTATAAACAAGTAAGGGAGGAGGAAACTATGATTTCTATCACCACAAAACTCCCTCAACTTCAATTTAATTGTGTTAAGAGAACAAATTGTTCCAACATACCAGTCACTTATGATTTTCCAAGAGATTCTGAGAAATTAAAAAAAAAAAAAAAAAATCGAACTTTGCCCTTTTCTTAAATTCGTTGATATCAATTATCTATGTAAAACACCTAAAGGGTACATTAGTCATTTTTACATATAATTATGGGTGTTATATGACATTTTTAATCTATATAAAACACCCAAAAGTGATACTTAAATTGGAACGGAGGGAGTACAAGTTTCACTGGACCTGCAAAAAATGCATATAGGTTCCAAATGGGACATACCGGGGGAAGATGAGGACCAGAACCAAGACGTGGGTACAACCAGCGGGCTAAATTAGCATCCACTTCCGTAGCAGAAAAATCAATCCATTGCTCAATGTGACCCTATAAACAAAAAAAAGCATTAGGATTATAATGATGGAGATAGAACAGCTTAAGAATGAATACATTTACACAACTCTAAACACAAAATTCTCTTCCAGCGACCAAACACCAACCACTTACATAATCAATCAAGGTTGAGCCGCAGAGGGGGTTATCAGACTTCAGTCGAGCCACTGTATAAAGTGCACAGGAATCATGTCTGAGCTAGAATTAGAGAAAAAGAAAATAGAAAAAAAAAAGGAACTGCCAGTACCATATCGTGCAATGGCATTGCTTTCAAATACTGGGCCATCAGGTGTTTCAAGCACAGGAACCTGAAACGGGAATTACAAATCAGTAAATAGGAAAGATTCAGCACACAATATAAATTTTCTTGAAATACTATGACACACCTTTCCAATAGGATTCATCTTGATGAACTCTGGTGTCTTATTTGATACACCCATGACAAAGTCCTTTACCAACTCCACCTTTACACCACTATATTCTGCTGTGATAAGTGCCTTAAAGCCATTTTTGTTCGGATTAGAGGCATGCAATATCTGTCCGGAAAATAGATAATAAGTTCACAAGATGGATTAACAATAATAGTGCAGATAAATACCATACTCCAAACTTTTTACAAGTGATAACAGAGAGATTCTTTGGCCTTGATAACAATAGCAATAACCTTTCTCATATTGCTTGGTAATAGTATTCCTAATTGCAAGTGATTATCAACTAATTTTGGATACTAAAATACAAGGGGATTATACTCATACATAGAAAAAACATAAGGGTTAATCTCACTATATAATGCAGCTGATCTAATGAACCCGACAGAAGAAACTGGAAATGTGTTAATCTAGGATAACAAAAGACCTTGTTTAAAGGCAAATTCTGGCCTGAAACAGTTCACAAACTACAAATTAATACGAACAGAGCCTTTAATCCCAACATGAACCAAAAAAATACAGGAAGCAGCGGAAAAAAAATACTCGAATCAGGTCCTAAACTGAAAGTATAAATTATCAACCCACTAACTAAACCAGCATAGATGCAGTTTACAACAAAGAAACAACTCCAATTAAATTCCTGCATTAGCAACCGATCTACTATTAAATCAGCCAATCAAAATACCATTGCCGAACAGATCTGACACAAAATATAAAAATTAACAAATGGGGACTAGAACAATGGGTGAACTCACCAAAGCCATTGCCGTGAGCTTGAGGCAGAGCGCAGAGATGACTGAGTCGGACTGACGTTTAAGTGTTGAAATGGTTTAAGGTTTTTCTCCCGATGACAATTTATAGTTTCTAAAAATAAAATGTGTCGACTTTTAAAATAAATAAATATTTAATGATTTTAAAATAGGATGAATAAGTACTACGGAGGATTTAGTTTTAAAAAATAAAATTAACCAATAAAAAAAGAAAGGTGAAATAATAAAGGCTGACTTTAGAACATAAATCAAAATGATAAGACCAATATTTCATAGAGTCTAAACCATATTAATTTTATATAAACTTAAGTAAATGAAATGTGACTTTAACACTGAAATGTGACACTAAACTTTAACTGAAACATATTGAATGTACATATGTGAGTGCACACAAAACTTGACCTAAGCACTCGCTCCTATATAATCGAAATAGTTACTCTATTTGAGTAGTCCATACAAAATTTAAAATATGACAGTCTCATATATGACAAAGGCAAAAGCTTATATGAGACAGTTTCATACATGAAACTAGTTTCCTCGTATATGTGTTGTATATTATGACCTTGTTTCGATTATATATCGAAACAAACAACACTTACATATGTATACCAAGTACCTCGTTAGTCTACCATATTAAGCCAAAATGAATCATTTCTTCAAATTATTGCACAATTTTTTTATTGAACGATTGTGTGTTTGTGAGGGAATGAGAAGACTGATTGGTTTTGCAGCTTGTGAGGAGGGAGGTGAACTCAAAAAAAAAGGTATAAGTGTCTCTTGACCTCATACTTTAAATCAGTGTTTTCATAATTGAATCGGTGACCAAACCGAACAGGCCACCGGTTCACGGTCCAACCGATAAAATATATTTTATGTTTTTTTTTTAAATATTATCTATGTGTCATTAAAAATATATGTGCACTTATAAAAATCATATTAAATAAACTAAAATAACAAATATTAAAATAAAATATCTCATCATTCATCATAGTCCAATCCATAATTCATATTTCATAATTTTCAAATTAAAATATTAAATATTATTGATGCAGACTAAAATTGTCACCTCAGGAGGTGTCGACACGTGTATCGAGGATAAGATTTATGAGAAGATAGGAACGGGAAGAGAACTCTTGAGGATATAAATCCCTCCGGATGTCCCTCCGGAGGGAGCTCCACTTAAGGATCTTGAGGGAGAAATACTAGGAAGACCGGGCTCTAAGAGGAGTTAGTCGGCCTGGATTCCCGGAGAGATCTCCTATAAAAGAGGATAAGAACGGATAAAGGAAGACTAATTCTTCCTTTACCCAAACGACTAAAATCTAGAGGACAGAGTAGTTGCGATTCTTGGGGGAGTGGAAATTTGCAGACCGATTCAAGGATAGGGGAATGGCCGATCCAAGAAAGGGGGAAAACCTAACAACTCCTCGGTATAGTTCCTCTATAAATAGCCACGCCTAGATACTTTAACAGGTTACGATCTCTAATATTACTTAACCTATTATAATTCTTACGAATATTCTGATATCTTTCGAGAACCTTATTGATAAAGAAAGGACTCTTGAGTCCTCGTGATATACTGAATCACCCATACTGACTTGAGCGTCGGAGTATCCGCGCTGGACTCCCCTCCGGCGTGTCTTTTGCAGGTTCTTGAAGAGTCATTTCAGAGAAGGAAGCGTGCTCGGATTATTTCTATAAGTTTGGAAGTTGGGATATCTAACTCAACGGATATCTAATCCCTCTGTGCAATTTGTGGCACAACAACTGGCGCCGTCTGTGGGAACGTCTAAGAGATCTTCTCACGAATTTTCTACTTGTTTGAACGATGGGCGGAGGAAATAACACAATCACGCCTACTCTAGGGAAGAAGACTCTTCCGGGGGATATCCCTCCCCTACCATTTGATCCGGCATCGAAGGGAGGCCGCGGAAAGGACCCTATGTATATCCCTTCTGGATCGAATCCGCCAATAGCCCCGGCCACCACGCCAATCCCGGGCCTGGGTGACGGAGTGACGGAGAATACTGAAATCCTAGAGGTCCGGGCCTCAGGTTCTCAACATGGGGATGCTCTGAGCGCAGAACCATTCCTGGTTTCTCCAGATCAATTGAACGCCCTCATTGACCAAGCTGTGGAGAGAGCTTTTGCAGCCCAAGGAGGTCGAGCCCCGAGAACTGTACCAACGAACGCGGAGACGCCTACTCCGAGACTTCAGGACGAGGCCCCTGGGGCCTCCCAAGCACTTTCTAAGGAAGAGGGAGTACGAGTAGAAGGAGATGAGAAAGCGCCCTCTCGGGCAGAAAGAAGTATCCCCCCTCGGGGTGCAAGAAGGAATGCAGACTTGGTATCCCGAGAGATAGACCTCCCCGAAGGAGAGGAGAGTACAAATGACACTTATCCGGGCCCAGTCAGCGACCAACTACAGGCCCTATAGAAGGAAATGAAAGATATGAGGAAGCAGATGAGTAACCGAACGAGTAGGTCCGCTTACGTTACTGGATGTCAGTTTTCTTCTAACATATTACAGGATGAGTTGTCATTCAACTTCAAACCCCTCAACTTCGAATACGATGGCACCGCAGACCCATACGAGCACCTGGTAAGATTTGAGAATGCAACCCTGCTACATCGATACGGGGAAGGGGTCAAATGTAGAGTGTTCCTGACTACATTGACCAAGGCAGCACAACAGTGGTTTGCCCAGCTTGAACCCAATACCATTCGATCATGGGAGGAGTTCAGCGAACTATTCCTCCATCAGTTTGCGAGCGCTCGGAGGCAGCCTCGAGCCACGTTAACCCTCTTCAATATGAGGCAAGGAGAAAATGAGAGTTTGAGAGCTTTTCTCCGCAGATTCAATCAGGCAGCTCTGGAGGTCCCTACCGCCTCTCCAGAGGTGAAGATCAACGCCCTAACCAATGGGTTGCGCGACGGAGATTTCTTTCCTCCTTGGCCAAGAAGCCAGTCCAGAACTTTGACGAGTTACTACACAGAGCGGAGAAATACCTCACCTTGGAAGAGGTTCGTAAAGCCAAGAGACTAGAAGTTAGACCACAGGACCGGGAGAGAAGGAGGGAGCCACCCTCAAGACGATCCGGTCTAGAGGTCCCTCGGGGTCCTAGGCCATCGGGAAATTCTAACCCCTCCGGGGGTCCCCGTTCGGGCCCTCGAGGAAGGTTTGAGAAGTATACACCCCTAAGAATAGAGCCTGCTAAAGTACTGGAGGTAGCAGACGATCATCCCGATTTGAAATTCCCCTATTCCAGAGGTAGGGGCCCTCAGAAACTAAAATCGGATCGATTCTGCAGGTTCCACAACGAGTATGGACATGACACGAACCAATGCTATCACCTGAAAGATGAGATCGAAAGGATGATCCAGGCGGGACATCTGAAAGAATTTATATTCCGAGATAGGCAGGGCCCTCGAGGGCAGAAGCGGAAAGAACACGACAGGAAGCCAGAGGAAAAGGAACTCAAAGAGGCAGCCGAGGACATGCCCCCTCCGCCGCCAAAAAGAGGAGTAATTCACATAATCATGGGGGGTCCCGCGAACGGAGATTCCTTCCGAAAGAGAAAACAAAGTGTTCGAGCCTTGAGGGCTGGACAGGGAAGCCAACCGAAGGAGGTAGGATGCTTGGCAGAGACACCCAATATCAAATTCGGGCCAGAGGACGTAAGGGAAATTAAAGAGAATCACAATGATGCATTGGTGATCACTACTGACATAGCAGGATTTGATGTCGCCCGAATCTTTGTAGACACGGGGAGCTCGGCCGATATTATGTTTTTTGAGTGCTTTAAAAGGATGGAACTGAATGTGAAGTTGCGGCCTATAGACACTTCCTTGTACGGTTTCTCTGGAGGGGCCATCCAGCCCCTAGGGTCTGTAATGCTACAGGTAGGATTGAGAGATGCTCCAACCCGGAAGGTCCACGTAGTGGAGTTCCTCATAGTGGACATCCCCTCATCATATAACGTGGTGATGGGAAGACCTAGTCTGAATCTTTTCCAAACGATCATTTCCACATTTCATATGAAAATGAAGTTCCCCACGGCTGGAGGAGTAGGGGAAGTAAGAGGAGACCAGTATCAAGCACGGAAGTACTATGTAGAGTCCGTAAAGATGGCAGATAGAGCGTTGACTAGGGGACTGGAAAGAACGAAGGAAGATGACCCCGAACTAAAGAAAAAGAAAGTGGAAGGGATCACACCCGAACAGGTGAACGTTAAGACATATGAGGAGTTGATGAATGTGTAGCTCTTTCCCGGAAAAGTTGGTTTCGTCACCAAGATAGGGTCCCAATTGGGACCCGAAATGACAGAAAAAGTAATCTCTACATTACGTCGAAATTCTGATATATTTGCATTTTCTCCGCCTGACATGATAGGTATTCCCCCGGAGATAGCCATGCATTGCCTTAATGTCGACCCAAAAGCAAGGCCAGTAAAACAAAAGCTACGAAATTTTGGTATTTAGAAGAACAATATAGTAAAAGAAGAGGTTGAGAAGTTACTGGAAGCAGGACATATCGTGAAATTACAATTCCCCGAATGGCTCTCCAATGCGGTGTTAGTATCTAAGGGAGCCGAGAAATGGAGGATGTGTATTGACTTCAGAGACCTCAACAAAGCATGTCCTAAGGATCATTACCCGCTGCCGAGAATAGATCAGTTAGTGGACGCGACCTCAGGCTTTGAGCTATTGAGCATGATGGATGCATATCAAGGTTACCACCAGATCCAGCTGAACCCCTCAGATGTCCCTAAGGTGTGCTTCATAGCAGCGTGTGGAACGTTTGGTTATGTCCGAATGCCGTTCGGATTAATCAATGCCGGTACAACGTATCAGAGGATAGTGGATGCTGTCTTTCGAGGGCAGATAGGGAGAAACATGGAAATTTATGTAGATGATATGTTGGCTAAGAGCGTGAGAGCAGAAGAGCACGTGGAGGACCTAGAGGAGATTTTTGAAGTTATTCGAGAGAATGGTATCAAATTGAACCCGGCCAAATGCTCTTTTGGGGTGAAGTCGGGGAAGTTCCTTGGATACATGGTTACTCAGAGAGGGATAGAGGTAAACCTAGCTAAAGTAAAGGTTGTATTAGACATGCAGCCACCAAGGAATGTGAAGGAACTCCAGACGTTAAATGGGAGAATCACAGCGCTGAGTAGATTCATAGCTAAGTCTGCTGAGAAGAGTCACCCCTTCTTCAAAATTCTTAAGAAGGGAGCCAGGTTCGAGTGGAACGAAACATGCCAGAGGGCCTTTGAAGATTTGAAACACCACCTGTCCCAACTACCAAAGCTGATTAAACCCTCCCCCGGAGATACTCTCATCCTGTATCTCTCCGTAGGAGAATTCTCGTTGAGCACGGCCCTGGTAAAAGAAGAAGGATCCATCCAACATCCTATCTATTACGTCAGTAAGGTCATCCAAGGGGCTGAAACTCGATACTCAGAAATTGAGAAGGCTGCTCTAGCCGTAGTGTTTATAGCACGGAGATTGCGCCCATATTTCCTTTCTTATAAAATATTGGTCCGCACTAATTACTCATTGAAACAGGTTATCGGCCGAGTAGACCTCTCTAGAAGGATGGTGAAATGGGCAATAGAGCTCCAAGAGTATGATGTGGACTTTGAGCCACGGAGGGCCATAAAAGCCCAAGCTTTGTCCGACTTTATCCAAGAGTCTACCAAACCAGAAGAGATAGAGGGATGGAAGGTATATGTGGAAGGCTCAGTAACCTTGAGCGGGTGTGGAGCGGGGATAGTGCTGGTGAATCCCCAAGGAGAAGACCTACAATTTGTAGTGAGATTCTGATTCATAACTTCATAGAATGGAGCAGAGTATGAAGCTCTGATCAGAGGAATGGAGATGGCGGCCGAATTGGGAGCCCCAAAGGTGATTCTATATTCTGATTCCCAATTGGTTGTTCAACAGGTAAATGGAGAGTATGTAGCCAAGGATAACAGAATGGCTTCTTACCTGGAACGGGTTAAAGAGGTGATGGGAAAATTCCAAGAGTGCAAGGTGATTCAAGTCCCTCGAGAGGAAAACACACAGGCTGATAGCCTCTCCAAACTTGCCAGTTCCACGGAATTGGAGGGACGGGGAACGGTGACTTTGGTGGTAGCAGAAAAAGAGGCTCTTGGGAGCCCCATTTGTTCCATCGAGGAAGGAGACGATTGGAGGAAAGATATCTGGACAGAACTCACCAGAGGAGCAGATACCCCAACCACCCGAGAGGCTCGAGCTCTCAGGATCAAATATTGTATTATCGGAGGATATTTATACAAGAGGTCGTTTACCCAACCGTACTTGAGGTGCATATCAACCCGGGAGGCGGCTTATACGCTCAAGGAGATCCATGAAGGCCAGGCGGCCAGCCATGAGGGATATAAAACAATGGTAAAGAAAGCCTTGAGGGCCGGGTTGTACTGGCCCTCTATGACAAGAGACGCCAAAGAGTTCGTAAAGAAGTGCACGAAATGCCAGAAGAACGGTCCCCTGATCAGGACCCCTACAGAGGAGATGGGGGCTATGCACTCTCCATGTCCTTTTGCCAAATGGGGAGTGGACTTGGTGGGACCCTTCCCTCCAGCCTCAGGAGGAAGAAATTTTTTGATAGTAGCAGTGGATTATTTTAGCAAGTGGGTTGAAGCCGCCCCTCTAGCTACAATAGATGAGGAGAACGTGATTAAATTCTTGAGGAAACATATTTGCTGCAGGTTCGGAGTACCTAGGATACTAGTCTCTGATAATGGGACACAGTTCAACGGAGAGAATGTACGAGGATGGTGCGCAAGGCTAAACATAGTGCAAAGATTCACTTCCGTAGCTCATCCTCAAGCTAATGGGCAGGTGGAAGTTACTAATCGAACCATAGTGGATGGCATCCGGACGAGGCTGACGAAAATAGGTGGAGGATGGGTGAACGAGCTAGACAACGTGTTGTAGTCCTATAGGACCAGTCTAAAGACAGCAACAGGAGAATCTCCTTTCCAGTTGGTGTACGGGGCCGCGGCAGTGATACCTCTAGAGGTCGTATTGCAATCCCATCGAATTGCCCGATTTGAAGAACATCAAAATGAGAAGCTGATGAGAGAAGCCTTGGATTTGGTGGGAGAGGAAAGAGAAATGGCTCGAGTACGTGCCGAAAGATACAAGAGTCGAATCAAAGCTGCGTATGATCGAAGGGTGATCCTGAGATCCTTTAGAGTGGGAGATCTGGTGCTGAGAAGAGCCGATGCACTAAAGAACACAAGGAAGCTTGAGCCCAACTGGGAAGGTCCATACAGAGTCACAGAGGTATTGAAGGGAGGAGCCTATAGATTGCAGAGCATGGAGGGGGTCAATATAGCTAGACCCTGGAATATTTGTCACTTGAAGAGATTTTTTGTCTGAAGAAAATGTAAGGTTTTAAGACCACTCGTGAATTGATATTGATTCCTGTTTTTACTTAACGTATTTAATAGCTTCACCGGAGCTCTTTTTCCCTCTTTACGGGTTTCCCCCTAGGGTTTTTCCGTAGAGAGGTTTTTAATGAGGCCGGCATAGGTTATCTATCGCCTATGTTGAGAACTAATAATTAATCAATGAAGCTTCTTCCCTTTTTGAAGAATTATGTAGAGTTATTATGTTTTGATTGTTTTCTCTTCATGTTAATGTGTGAATGTGAATCCTGAAAATAAGAGACCCAAAGTGGGTTACTTGAAAATGAAAGAAAAGATTTTACAAATTAAAATCTTTTAAGAACGAGAGTGAGAGACACTCAGAGGCCTAGAGGCCAAGGAGAGTTAGAGAGCTCCTCACTATACTCGAGACCCAAGTGGGTTACTTGAAAATGAAAGAAAATATTTTACAAATTAAAATCTTTTAAGAACGAGAGTGAGAGACACTCAGAGGCCAAGGAGAGTTAGAGAGCTCCTCACTATACTCGAGACCCAAGTGGGTTACTTGAAAATGAAAGAAAAGATTTTACAAATTAAAATCTTTTAAGAACGAGAGTGAGAGACACTCAGAGTCCTAGAGGCCAAGGAGAGTTAGAGAGCTCCTCACTATACTCGGGACCCAAGTGGGTTACTTGAAAATGAAAGAAAAGATTTTACAAATTAAAATCTTTTAAGAACGAGAGTGTAAGACACTCAGAGGCCTAGAAGCCAAGGAGAGCTGAAGAGCATCTCCCCATAAGCAAGACCTAAGAGGCTTGCTTAGAAAACAAAAATTTTTATGAACCGAAACCATTTGCCAAGATTCTACCTAAAGAAGGAAAGAAAAGAGAGACAGAAGTCCAGAAGCTGAAGAAAACCTCCTCGAGCAACCTGAAACTAGAGGTGATTCCTCGAAAAGGTAAGAGATTCCTCGAATCTTTTGAGAAGATTCCTCGAAGGTTATGTAACCAGGAGAAAATCATGGTGCAGCCTACAAGACCAATAAGGGGGAAGGGAAAGAGCACACCTCCACCATGTTCTTTACTGGTCTTATAGGCTGCCCATGTAAGCAAGAAAAAAAAATATGCCAACAAACAGATAGTACGAAGCTAACACAATTACCACAAAAAGCCCCCACATATCCAGGAGTGTGGGGTCCCCTACAGAGTATAAGAAAAACAAGTATCATGAGCAGAAATTAAAAGAGTGTAGCAAAAGAAAGGTAAAATGTTTGTTATGACCATGGAAACATGAATTTTAAGCTGCCTTTTCAACAGCAGTTCCTTCAACCACAGCTTCCTCAACAGCAGCAGGACCGCTAGACCCTCCACCCTCCTCTGGGCCCTCTACTCATCCGGGGGTAGCTTCAGCATCCTTTCCACCACCTGCTTTCACCTCATTCTCGGGAGCGGAGGCATAAGGATAGACTAATTGCTCCAAAGGCTCCAGCTCAGCCATGCCCACCTTGGCCGCCTACAAATTGGCAATAGCCTGACCCATTCCAGGTAACCACCAAGGACTGTCAGCACTTTCTGCTGGATCCCCTAAGAATTTGGGAGAAGGAGTAAACTTGTCCAGACGGAAGGCACGAGAGTAGGTCCCATCAAATCCTGGGGCTGAGTGTTCGGCAACGGCATTGCTGAAACCATGATCGATGAAGTGAGGAATGTGTGGCCCCATAGCACACAAGAAGCTGGAACTCTTTAAGAAGCTGGACAGCCATTGAGTATGGAGAGTCCCCAGAAATTCTTGACCTAAAGAAGAGGCAAACAGAGATTTGATGCAGGCCTGTACTCCAACATCTGGCAGCTCGCGCTACATTCGCTTCATCTCGTCCTCCATCCGCTTCATCTCCTTTTCCATTCGTTCTACCTCTCCCTCCAAATGCCTAGTCTTAGCCACCTCTTGCTTACTTTGAGCCCGGAGGATAGGCAGCTCCTCAGCCAGAGCTTGAGCCCGCTTCTGAGCCCTGTCTCTCTCCGCAGTGGCACTTCTGAGAGTCCGTTGAGATGAGGACGCCTCAGCCCGAAGGAGTTCGTTCTCAGCAACCATTTCAATGGTCTGGTCAAATATCTTAGTATAGACAAGTCCGAACTGCATGACAAGAAAAGGTAATATTTTAGACATGAAAAAATTAGATGACCGTAAGGATAAGGGGATATACCTCAGAAAATAGGTGAGCACCATAGAGCAACAGATCCTCAGGAAGAGGCTTGCAAGAGAGTGTGCTGGTGGGAGGAGGAGGACATCGGTTGATGAGACGTTGGAGAGGTTCGTAGGAAGCAGGAAGGGAGGCCTCCTTCTCAGGAGCGACACGAGTAGTCTTTCCTTTCTTCTTCTTAGAGGTAACGGAATCGAGCATGGAAGCGTTGACAGCTGAACGGGTTCTCTTGGAAATAGAACCAGGGACTTGAGCGGGAGAACTAGGAACAGGAGGAGCCTTGGTAGAACTCTCTGGAGTTGGGGTCTTCACTGAGTTTCCAGGAACCGGAGCTGGAGAAGGAGAAGCCTCAGGAGGGTTATTAGGGGTAGTAGTCGTAGGTGCCTTCACTACCCCTAGAATAGGAGCATCCCATGAAATGTGAGTCAACCAGCTCATACCTGCAAGTCACCAAGAAACATTCAGGAAAATAATCATGTATGAAGAACGAAACAAGAGAGTAAGGATTCTTTTTACCATCATGAGGCTCTAAAGGAAAATCCTGAGGACAAAATCCAAAATGGGAGAGAATACGGGGGTTATTGCAGATACCAATGATATCAAAGAAATCGCGTAGGCGAACATGACCATTGAGGCCAGTCATAACAATATGATTTGAGGCGGGGTAAGCTTTCAGAGGAGGAGGAGGTATTCCGGGATTATGATATAACCAACCTTCGTGGGGAAACGGCCAATCAGAGGATTTGGTCACATAAATATAGTAGTCTCTCCAAGACGATTCTTCTTCATGAAGTTTTTCATGAATTTACAAGCACGGGACCTCCTCCCACAAACATAGAAGAAGCCATCGTTCAGCTTACAAGAGTGCTGGCTCAGAAATAATTCAGCGGATGGCTCGCCACCGTTCCCCTTCACTAAAATATAAAATCCGATCATAGTACGGATGGCGTTGGGAGTGAACTGATTAAGAGAGATTTGCATGCGGGTAGATATTGAGGCCAGATAAGGATGGATATGAAATCGAAGACCAGCCCTAATCTGGGCTTCGAAGAAAGCTAGGGTTCGAGGTCCTGGGAAATTGGGGCGTTCATCCGGATGAGGAATTCGGGGGGTGTACTCCGGGGGAAAGATTTGGGCTTGAACGAGACTAGCCAGGTGGGTATCATCGATTAAGGAAGAAGTCGAAATCTTATCCCTCAGTTCAGGATCCTCTATCGGAAACAGTACCGACTCAGGAGGATTCGGTTTGGAGGACTCAAATGGGGCTGCCTTGCTGAAGACATTAACGAAAAGCGCAGAAAAAAAAAAGGATATAGAAGATAGCTGGATTACCTTGTCAGAGGAAGTGTGAGGTCGGACCGGACGATCGACGATGACGAGAAGCCAGAGAAAAGAGGGACGCCAAAAGGAAGAAAAGAAGACGGTGGGGGAGTTTTCAAGAAGAGGAATTGTGAATCAAGAAGACAAAAAGGGGAAAAAAGTGAGCAGAGATGGGGTAGAATCGAGGTATGTCTTCGGGAAGGTAGCCGGAAAGAGAAAATCACTTCCAAGTGGGACCCCGACGCGGAATTCGAAGCGTCTTTCCGAGTTTTCTGGGCGGGAAAGCTCAAAAGGGTAAACATTTTCGAAACTTCCCTCCGAAGGAAAGTTAGAACTTGTCTCTCCAGAGATGTCCTTTATTCCAGATCCCTTTGAACTTCTTACTCTCACAAAGATATGATCACTTTATGAGAGTAGGGGGGAGTAGATGATGCAGCCTAAAATTGTCACCTCAGGAGGTGTCGACACGTGTATCGAGGATAAGATTTATGAGAAGATAGGAACGGGAAGAGAACTCTTGAGGATATAAATCCCTCCGGATGTCCCTCCGGAGGGAGCTCCACTTAAGGATCTTGAGGGAGAAATACTAGGAAGACCGGGCTCTAAGAGGAGTTAGTCGGCCTGGATTCCCGGAGAGATCTCCTATAAAAGAGTGATGTGCCAAAATTTGCACGAGAGGATTGCGTGTCCTCTGGATTGGAGGTCCCACTCTTCAAACACGTACAATCACTCCAAGTATGCTGCCTTTACTCGAAATCTTCAAGAACCTACAAAGAGCACGCCGGAGGGGGGTCCGGCGTGGACACTCCGATGCCTAAGTCAGTATAGGGCTTATGAAAATCTCCCAAGGATCTTGAGATCCTTGATGTATCAACTCAGTTCTCAAAGAATATCAAAAAGGTATTTTTCGTTCAGTATATCAAAATTGTAAAGTAATAGTGTCTAACCCGGAAATCTCCTTGGATTTACCTATTTATAGGAATCCTCCCTCGAGAGGAAGTCAAGTCTTCCTCCTTTTTCGGAGCTGCCCATAAGACTCGGCCCTGCGGAGTGGACGAAGCCTTCTCTTCTCTCCACTTCCCGAAGACTCGGCCGCATTCCTTCTCATTTGACTTGGTTCCCCAGATATAGGAGGATAAGGTCTACCTTTTATCAAGTCTAAGCCGAAAATGGAGGAACCTCCCTACATTCAAGGCTCACGACCTTTCATCAAAACTAATTCTTCTGGAAGCTTCTTTTCAGCCGAAGCTCCCTCCAAAAGGATCTCCAGAGAGGATTTCCCATCAGAGAGTATTACATAATCTGATCCTTCCACTTTTATCTTATCCCCTATACACGTGTCGACTTCTTATTAGGTGACATATTTAGGCCGCATCATCTACTCCCCCCTACTCTCGTAAAAGGTGGACATCTTTTGGGAGAGTAGAGAAATTTCCCAGAATTTAATTCAAGGGTCCTTCGGGAGATACGTGTATCATTCCTGCTTTGGAGAGGAAGTTTCAAAATATGTCCTTCTCCGAAGGCTTTTCCCGCCTCCAGCTAAGGAGACTTTTCGGTTTCCACGCGTGGGTCCCACGCGATCGCTTTTCTCTCTCCTTTGTTATTCTCCCGAGAAAAGTTCTCGATTCCTCCCCATATCTTCTCTCATTTACTCCACACAACCACCTTTCTTTTCTTCTTCCCTTTTTCAAATTTCATTTCCTCCCAAAAGTCTTATATCGTCTTCATCTTTCTTCTTCGGTGTTCTTCTTCCGAGTTTTCGCCGTCGCCGGCCGCCCCGACCGATTCCGTAGTCCTCTTAATCAAGGTAACCCAGCTATCTTTTTTTTTTTTCTGTTCTTTCCACTTTTATTAGCACTGTAACTCGATGTCAAGCCCTCTTTCTCCGCCTGAAAATCTTAGCCCAAACTCTTCTGAATCGACTCCCTCTGTGATGGGGAGTCCAGAGAATAAGATTTCCCCTTCATCTCAAATCGACCATACTCATCTAGTTAGCTTTACTCATGCTTATGGTTTTCCATCGGAATATACCTTTCGCGCTCCTCGCTCAAACGAACGCCCAAATCTCTCCCAACCCCGGACTCTTGCTTTTTTTGAAGCTCAGCTTAGGGCAGGGCTACGATTTCCGATTCATCCTTATTTGGCTGCCATATCGACTCGCATGCAGATCCCTCTTAACCAATTTACTTCGAATGCTATCCGTACTATGATAGGCTTTTTTATCCTGGTGAAGGGGAATGGGGGTGATCCATCTACCGAACTGTTTTTGAGCCAACATTCTTGTAAAGTGAACGATGGCTTCTTTTATGTTAGTGGGCGAAGGTCTCGTGTTTGTAAGTTTCTGAAAAAACTCCATGAAGAAGACTCATCCTGGCGAGATTATTATTTTTTCGTTACAAACCCCATCGATTGGTCATTTCCTTACGGGGATTGGTTATTCCACAACCCAGGAGTACTCCCTCCTCCTTTGAAAGCTTATTCTGTTTCCAATTACACTGTTATGACTGATCTCAATACTCATATCCATCGGCATGACTACTTCGATATCCCTGGTATTTGTAAAAAACCTCGCATCCTCTCCCACTTTGGCTTTTGCCCTCAAGACTTCCCTTTAGATTCTCGAGATGGTAAAAAATCTTTTATCCTTGTTTCTTACTTCCCGTATGTGGCTATTTTTCTACATTCTGAACATCTTCTTGATTATTTGCAGCAATGAGTTGGCTAACTCACATCTCACGGGATGCCCCTGCTCTCAGTATAGTGAAGACCCCTGTATTATCCGCTCCAGAAGATCCTCCAAAAGCTCATCCGTCTCCTGCTCTCGAGAGCTCAGCAAAGACCCCGGCTCCAGGGAGCCCTTCAAAAGTTCCTCCTCTCCCCGGTTCATCCACTCAAGTTCCTGGTTCAGTTGCTAGGAGAACCCGATCAGCTGCCAACGCCTTCTTTTCTGACTGTGGTACTTCTAAGAAGAAGAAGGGAAAAGGGACCCGTGCTGAGAAGGAATCTCCCCCTCCTACTGTGTACGAGCCTCTCCACCGTCTTATCGACCGATGCCCTGCTCCTCCCAACGCTGAGTTATCCGACACGCCTCTTCCTGAAGATCTACTGCTCCGGGGGGCTCATCTTTTTTCCGAGGTACTTTCTATTATTTTCAGATCTCTGCCTTCTTCACATCCTAAACATTATTTCTTTTTCTTTTGTAGTTTGGTCTTATCTATACTAAGATACTCGACCAAGGCGTTGAGATGGTGGCTGAGCTTGAACTTCTCCGAGCTGAAGCATCTTCTCTCCAGTCAACTCTCAAAGGGATCACTACGGAGAAAGATAAGGCTCATAAACGAGCTCAAGCTCTGGCTGAGGAATTATCTCTTCTACAGACTCAAAGCAAGCAGGATGCAGCCCGGATTAAGTATCTGGTGCAGGAGGTGGGACGGATGGAACGCGAGCTACCAGACGTCGGAGTGCAGGCTTGCATTAAGTCTCTATTCACTTCCTCCTTGGGTCAAGAGTTCTTGGGGACCCTCCATACTCAGTGGCTGTCCGGCTTCCTAAAGAGCTCGAGCTTCTTATGCGCCATGGGGCCCCATATCCCTCATTTCATCGACCATGGCTTCAGCAATGCTGTGGCCGAACACTCAGCTCCGGGGTTCGATGGGACCTACTCTCGTGAGTTCCACCTGGACCAACTTACTACTCCTCCAAAATTCTTGGGGGATCCTAAGGAGAGCCCCGACAGTCCTTGGTGGTTGCCCGACATGAATCAGGCCATCACCAAGTTGCAGGCTGCTAAGGTGAGCATGGCTGAGCTAAAGCCCCTGGAGCGTCTAGTTTATCCTTATGCTTCTGCTCTAGAGATGGTAACAAAGGTAGATGGAGGGACAGGCGTTGAAGATACCGTGAAAGGTACAGAGGGTCCAGAGGAGGGCGGAGGATCTAGCAACCATGTCGCTGAAGAGGAGGGCGCTGCTAGAGGAATTGAAGGAGTTGAGGTCGAGGGGGTTGTTGCCGAGGAAGCTGCTGCTGAAAAAACAGTTTAGATTTCATATTTCCGGTGGCCACAATGAACAATTTACTTTTCTTTCGTTTTGGTGCACTCTTTTCATTTTCTGCTCATAATACTTGTCTACATACTTCGTAGGGGACCCCACACTCCTGGATATGTGGGGGCTTTTGTAGTGATCGTATTGGCTTGATATTGCTTGTTGGCGTGCTTTTTCTTCTCTGTTTGCATGAATAACTTACAAGACCAGCAATGAATATGTTGGAGGTGTGCTCTCTTCCCCCCCCCCTCTTTGTTGGTCTTGTAGGCTACGTTGGAGTCGTCTCTTGGTTGTCTTATCTTTTGATTTCAATTGGCTTGGTTATGGGGAGACATCCTCCCTCTTCTCTTGGTTCCTGAATCATAAAATCTATCTTTTTCATTATCTAGTCTTTGTAATTTTCAAGCATGATTAGGGCTTTCTGGAGCACCTCGGCCACTAGGCCTCTGAGTGTTTCTCACTCGAACTCTTAAAAGATTTTGATTCATAAAATCTTCTCATTTCAATAATCCTCTTGGGTCTCAAGTAGGATGAGGGCTCTCTGGAGCACCTCGGCCTCTAGGCCTTTGAGTGTTTCTCACTCAAATTCTTAAAAGATTTTAATTCATAAAATCTTCTTATTTCAGTAACCCTCTTGGGTCTCAAGTAGGATGAGGGCTCTCTGGAGCACCTCGGCCTCTAGGCCTCTGAGTGTTTCTCACTCGAATTCTTAAAAGATTTTAATTCATAAAATCTTCTTATTTCAGTAACCCTCTTGGGTCTCAAGTAGGATGAGGGCTCTCTGGAGCACCTCGGCCTCTAGGCCTCTGAGTGTTTCTCACTCGAATTCTTAAAAGATTTTAATTCATAAAATCTTCTTATTTCAGTAACCCTCTTGGGTCTCAAGTAGGATGAGGGCTCTCTGGAGCACCTCAGCCTCTAGGCCTTTGAGTGCTTCTCACTCAAATTCTTAAAAGATTTTAATTCATAAAATCTTCTTATTTCAGTAACCCTCTTGGGTCTCAAGTAGGACGAGGGCTCTCTGGAGCACCTCGGCCTCTAGGCCTTTGAGTGTTTCTCACTCGCCATTTCTTGTACTCATATATCGCATATTCAAATATGGAAAAGATAATCAAGACACAATAATTCTGAACAATTCTTTCTTCAAAAAGGGATAAGACTTCATTGATTTATTGTCAGTTTTCAACATAGGCCATAGATAACCTACGCCGGTCTCATTAAAAACCTCTTTACGGAAAAACCCCAGAGGGGAAACCCGTAGAGAGGGAAAAAGAGCTCCGGTGAAGCCACAAAATACATTAAGCAAAATATGAATCCATGCAAAAATCACAAAGCAAAAGTCACAAATGGTCTCAAGACCTTACACTTTCTTCAAAAAAGAATCTCTTCAAATGGCAAACGTTCCAGGGTCTAGCTATGTCGACCCCCTCCATGCTCTGTAATCTATAGGCTCCTCCCTTCAGTACCTGTGTGATTTTGTAAGGCCCCTCCCAGTTGGGCTCCAACTTTCCCGTATTCTTTAGGGCATCAGCTCTTCTTAGTACCAGGTCCCCTGCTCTAAAGGACCTCGGGATCACCCTTCGGTCATATGCGGCTTTAATTCTGCTCTTATATCTTTCAGCGCGTACTCTAACCATCTCTCTTTCTTCTTCCATTAAATCTAGGGCCTCTCTCATCAATCTTTCATTCTGATGTTCTTCAAATTGTGCAATTCGATGCGACTGCAACACGGCCTCTGGAGGTATCACCGCCGCGGCTCCGTAGACCAGCTGAAATGGGGACTCCCCAGTTGCTGTCTTTGGACTAGTTCTATATGACCACAATACATTGTCTAACTCGTTCACCCATCCTCCTCCTATCTTCGTCAGTCTTGTTCGAATACCATCAACTATCGTTCGATTAGTAACCTCCACTTGTCCATTGGCTTGAGGATGAGCTACAGAGGTGAATCTTTGTATTATGTTTAGTCTTGCACAC
This sequence comes from Galeopsis tetrahit, assembly GCA_963675135.1. Lineage (NCBI taxonomy): Eukaryota > Viridiplantae > Streptophyta > Magnoliopsida > Lamiales > Lamiaceae > Galeopsis > Galeopsis tetrahit. Next base: position 7,074,440 of record OY776125.1, on the reverse strand, counting down.
CATCCTCGTACATTTTCCCCATTAAACTGTGTTCCATTATCAGAGACCAATATTCTGGGTACTCTGAATCTGCAACAAATCTGTTTTCTCAAGAATTTAATCACATTTTCTTCATCTATCGTAGCCAGAGGAGCAGCTTCCACCCATTTGCTAAAGTAGTCTACTGCCACTATCAGAAATTTCCTTCCTCCGGAGGCTGGAGGGAAGGGTCCTACCAAATCGATTCCCCACTTAGCAAAGGGACAGGGAGAGTGCATAGCTCCCATTTCTTCCGCAGGGGTCCTTATCAATGGACCATTTTTCTGACACTTGACACATTTTTTCACAAATTCCCTAGCGTCTTTTGTCATGGAGGGCCAATATAACCCAGCCCTTAAAACTTTCTTCACCACTGCTTTGTATCCTTCATGACTAGCTGCATCACCTTCATGGATTTCTTTAAGTGTGTACATCGCTTCTCGGGTTGATATACACCTCAAATATGGTTGTGTGAACGATCTCTTGTATAAGTGCCCTCCGATAATACAATATTTGATCCGAAGGGCTCGAGTTTCTCTGGTGGTAGGGGCGTCTGCTCCCTTAGTGAGTTCCACCCATATGGCTCTTCTCCAATCATCTTCCTCTTCAATGGCACCAATGGGGTTCTCCAGGGTCTCCCTTTCTGCCACTACCAAGGTCACTGTTCCTTGTCCATCAAACTCTGTAGAGCTAGCGAGTTTGGAGAGGCTATCCGCCTGCATATTTTTCTCTCGAGGTATCTGGACTACCTCGCACTCCTGGAATTTGCCCATCACTTCTTTGGCTCGTTCCAGATAGGCAATCATCCTACTATCTTTGGCTATATACTCCCCATTCACCTGTTGAACAACTAATTGGGAGTCTGAGTATAGGGTTACCTTTGGAGCTCCCAATTCTAATGCCATCTCCATTCCTCTAATCAAAGCCTCGTACTCCGCTCCATTATTCGAGGTCATGAATCGAAACCTCACTGCAAATTGTAGGTCCTCTCCTTGAGGGCCTGCTAGCACAATCCCTGCTCCGCATCCGCTCAGAGTCACTGAGCCATCTACATATACCTTCCATCCCTCAGCTTCCTCTGGTTTGGTCGACTCTTGGATGAAGTCGGACAAAGCTTGGGCTTTTATGGCTTTCCGTGGCTCGAAATCCACATCATATTCTTGGAGCTCTATTGCCCATTTCACCATCCTTCCAGAGAGGTCTGCTCGCCCTATAACCTGTTTCAGAAAGTAATTAGTGCGAACCATTATTTTGTAAGAGAGGAAATATGGGCGCAGCCTTCGCGCTGTAATTACTACTGCCAGAGCAGCCTTTTCAATTTCTGAGTATCGAGTTTCAGCCCCTTGCATGACCTTACTAACGTAATAAATAGGGTACTGAAGAGATCCTTCTTCTTTAAACAAGGCGGTGCTTAGTGAGAATTCCCCTACAGAGAGATACAAAATGAGGGTATCTCCCGGAGAGGGCTTTGTCAGCTTCGGTAGCTGGGATAAATGATGCTTCAAGTCTTCAAAAGCCTGTTGGCACGTTTCATTCCATTCAAACTTGGTTCCTTTCTTGAGGATCTTAAAGAAGGGGTGACTCTTCTCGGCAGATTTAGGTATGAACCTGCTCAATGCTGTAATCCTCCCATTGAGGGTCTGGAGCTCTTTCACGTTTCTCGGTGGCTGCATGTCCAGTACAGCCTTCACCTTGGCTGGATTCACTTCTATACCTCTTTGGGTGACCATGTATCCGAGGAACTTCCCTGACTTTACTCCAAAAGAGCACTTGGCGGGGTTCAACTTGATGCCGTTCTCTCGAATTACTTGGAAAATTTCCTCCAAGTCTTCCACATGCTGATCTGCCTTGACACTCTTAGTCAGCATATCGTCTACATATATCTCCATGTTCCTCCCCAACTGTCTCCGAAAGACAGCATCGACCATCCTTTGATATGTTGCTCCAGCATTGATCAATCCGAATGGCATTCGAACATAACCGAACGTTCCACACGCTGCTATGAAGCACACTTTGGAGACATCTGAGGGGTTTAGCTGGATCTGGTGGTATCCTTGGTATGCATCCATCATGCTTAACAGCTCGAAGCCTGAAGTTGCATCTACTAACTGATCTATTCTTGGTAACGGATAGTGGTCTTTAGGGCATGCCTTGTTGAGGTCCCAGTTGGGTGCCTATCTTAGTGGCAAAGCCGAATTTCCCTGGGAAGAGCTCCACGCTCATCAGTTCCTCGTCTGTTTTAACATTTACTTGTTCAGGTGCTGCTCCCTCTACTTTCTTTCTCTTGACCTCAGGGTCATCTCCTCTCGTCCGCTCTAGGCCTTTAGTTAGGGCTCTATCCGCCATCTTCACCGACTCTACATAGCACTTCCGTGCTTGGTACTGGTCTCCTCTCACTTCTCCCACCCCTGTGGCTGTAGGGAATTTCATTTTCATATGAAATGTAGAAATGATTGTCTGAAAGAGATTCAAGCTGGGTCGTCCCATCACAACATTGTATGATGAGGGGATGTCTACAATAAGGAACTCCACCACGTGGACCTTCCTAGCTGGAGCGTCCCCTAATCCTACCTGTAACATTACTGATCCCAAAGGTTGGATGGCACCTCCAGAGAAACCATACAGAGAGGTATCTACGGGGCGCAGCTTCACACTCAGCTCCATTCTCTTAAAACATTTAAAAAACATGATGTCAGTCGAACTCCCCGTATCTACGAAGATTCGAGCGACATCGAACCCCGCTATATCGGTAGTGATCACCAGAGCATCGTTGTGATCTTCCTTAACTCCCTTCACATCCTCCGGACCAAATCGGATATTGGGTGTCTCCGTCATGCGTCCTACTTCTCTTAACTGACCCCCTTGCTTTGCCTTTAGAGCCCGGACACTCTGCTTTCTCTTCCGAAAGGAATCTCCATCGGCTGGTCCTCCCACAATCATGTGAATCACTCCTCTCTTCGGCGGTGGAGGGGGCATATCTTCGGTCGCCTCTCTGGTTTCCTTCTCTTCCGGTTTTCTTTCATGGTCTTTTCGCTTCTGCCCTCGAGGGCCTTGTCTGTCTCTAAATATAAATTCTTTTAGATGACCCACTTGGATCATCCTCTCGATCTCGTCTTTCAGGTGGTAACACTGATTTGTGTCATGCCCATATTCATTGTGAAATCGGCAGAATCGATCAGACTTAGGCTTCTGAGGTCCTCGACCTCTGGAATATGGAAATTTCAAGTCTGGATGATCTCATGCTACCTCCAGTACTTCAGCAGGCTCAATCCTCAAGGGCGTGTATTTCTCAAACCTCCCACGAGGGCCAGACCGGGGACCTCCAAAGGGATTGCTATCTCTTGTTGATCCAGAGGTCCGAGGGACCTCTGGGCTGGATCGTCTGGAGGGACCTTCCCTTCTTCTCTCTCGATCCTGTGGCCTAACCTCCAGCCTTTTGGCCTTACGGACCTCCTCCAGAGTGAGGTACTTCTCTGCTCTGTGCAGCAACTCATCGAAATTCTTAACTGGCTTCTTAGCTAAGGGGGAAAAGAAATCTCCATCCCGTAATCCGTTGGTGAGGGCGTTGATCTTCACCTCCGGAGAAGCTGTAGGGACCTCCAGAGCTGCCTGATTGAACCTCCGGAGAAAAGCTCTCAAGCTCTCGCTCTCCCCCTGCCTCAGATTGAAGAGGGTCAAGGTGGCCCGTGGTTGTCTCCGGGCACTTGCAAATTGATGGAGAAATAACTCACTGAATTCCTCCCAGGACCGGATAGTATTAGGTTCTAGTTGAGTGAACCATTGCTGCGCTGCTTTGGCCAGGGTGGTCAGGAACACCCTGCACTTAATTCCTTCTCCGTAGCGATGTAATAGCGCAGCGTTCTCAAAACTTACTAAGTGTTCATAAGGGTCAGCTGTACCGTCATATTCGAAATTGAGAGGTTTGAAATTGAACGGTAGTTCATCTTGTAGTATGCTAGGAGAGAATTGACATCCAGAAACATACGCGGATCTACTTGCTCGATTATTCATCTGTTTCCTCATATCCTTCATCTCCTTCTACAGGGCCTGTAGTTGATCACTAACTGACCCTCCGTAAGTATCATCCGTGCTTTCCTCTACTTCAGGGAGTTCTGTCTCTCGGGGTGCCAGATCTGCATTCCTTCTTACGTTCCGAAGGGGAATGGTTCTCTCCGCTCGGGAAGGCACCTTATCGTCTTCTTCCACCCGCACTCCCATTTCCTTGGACAACACTTGGGAGGCTACAGGTGCCTCATCCTGGGGTCTCGGGGCAGATACCTCCGGGTTTCCTGGTGCAGCTTTGGGAACCCGGTCTCTTTGATCCGCGAAGGCTCTCTCTACAGCTTGCTTAATGAGGGCGTCCAACTGATCGGGAGAGATCGGGAGCGACCCCGAGTCTAGAATGTTCTCTCGCTGAGGATCCGCTGTCTGGGGCTCTAGGGCTTCAAGGTTCTCTGTTATTCTCTCCCCAACCGGTAAGGGACGACTTTCGTCGCCCAAGCCTGGAGTACGAGCTAACGGCTGATTCGATCCAGAAAGCATATGAATTGGATCTTTCCCCCGTCCTCCTCTTGATGGGGGATCCGCTGGCAAAGGGGAATTTTCCCCTTGAAGATTCTTCTTTCCCGAAGCAGATGTTTCGTTTCCGCCACCCATTTGCTCGAATAGGTAGAAATTCGTGAGAAAATCCTTCAACTCTTTCCCACAGACGGCGCCAGTTGATGTGCCAAAATTTGCACGAGAGGATTGCGTGTCCTCTGGATTGGAGGTCCCACTCTTCGAACACGTACAATCACTCCAAGTATGCTGCCTTTACTCGAAATCTTCAAGAACCTGCAAAGAGCACGCCGGAGGGGGGTCCGGCGTGGACACTCCGATGCCTAAGTCAGTATAGGGCTTATGAAAATCTCCCAAGGATCTCGAGATCCTTGATGTATCAACTCAGTTCTCAAAGAATATCAAAAAGGTATTTTTCGTTCAGTATATCAAGTTTGTAAAGTAATAGTGTCTAACCTGGAAATCTCCTTGGATTTACCTATTTATAGGAATCCTCCCTTGAGAGGAAGTCAAGTCTTCCTCCTTTTTCGGAGCTGCCCATAAGACTCGGCCATGCGGAGTGGACGAAGCCTTCTCTTCTCTCCACTTCCCGAAGACTCGGCCGCATTCCTTCTCATTTGACTTGGTTCTCCAGATAAAGGAGGATAAGGTCTACCTTTTATCAAGTCTAAGCCGAAAATGGCGGAACCTCCCTACATTCAAGGCTCACGACCTTTCATCAAAACTAATTCTTCTGGAAGCTTCTTTTCAGCCGAAGCTCCCTCCAAAGGGATCTCCAGAGAGGATTTCCCATCAGAGAGTATTACATAATCTGATCCTTCCACTTTTATCTTATCCCCTATACACGTGTCGACTTCTTATTAGGTGACATTTTTAGGCCGCATCAAAGAGGGTAAGAACGGATAAAGGAAGACTAATTCTTCCTTTACCCAAATGGCTAGAATCTAGAGGGCAGAGTAGTTGCGATTCTTGGGGGAGTGGAAATTTGCATACCGATTCAAGGATAGGGGAATGGCAGATCCAAGAAAGGGGGAAAATCTAACAACTCCTCGATATAGTTCCTCTATAAATAGCCACGCCTAGATACTTTAACAAGTTACGATCTCTAATATTACTTAACCTATTATAATTCTTACGAATATTCTGATATCTTTCGAGAACCTTATTGATAAAGAAAGGACTCTTGAGTCCTTGTGATATACCGAATCACCTATATTGACTTGAGCGTCGGAGTATCCGCGCCGGACTCCCCTCCGGTGTGTCTTTTGCAGGTTCTTGAAGAGTCATTTCAGAGAAGGAAGCGTGCTCGGATTATTTGTATGAGTTTGGAAGTTGGGATATCTAACTCAACGGATATCTAATCCCTCTGTGCAATTTGTGGCACAACAATTATAAATTTAAAAGAAGCACAAAGGACAAAATGACTAAAAATTTAAGCAATTATAGCATATAATCCGAAACTTTCAAAACATACAGTAAAAGTTGTAAAAGTCGGAAATCGGTAAGCGGACAATTTCAACCGCCTAGTTTTTTTATTTTTATAATATTTAATTATAAATGTATTTCTGGCCGAGCCCAAAAGTTTAAATATTATTTTAGGTTATTGGACCGATTTAATACGAAGTAATTAGGCATGGGGTATATACCCCATTCAGCTTTGTTTAATACACGCCCCTCCACTTTTATTAATTAAATATTAATGTAAAATGTCTGTTTTGTCCTTTTAATAAAATACAAAAAGATACATACACTTAGAGATGTCTATCGGGCTGGCCCTAGCCCTATAGGGCCCGCCCTGCAGGGCTACGGGTTAAACGGGTTAAGACCTTAACCGGTTCATATTTAACGGGCCAACAATTGTTGGGACCTAACCCTAACCCTAGCGGGCCACGGACTAAACGGGCCACTAACGGGCTACAATAATTTTTTTTTTCTTTTAAAATTAAAGGTCTCAATTAGCACGTCCAACAAGCAAATAAAATAGAAAAATACATAATTAGTTAATGATCAGTAAATGAGAAAAAAAAGTATAATTTAAACACAATTCTAGAACTAATTAGTCATTAATATGACCAAATAAGCTAAAAAAATATCATAATCTAATAAAAATAGTTATAATGACTAATTGATGGTAATGAGCTTCTTAATGCTTATAGTTATAGTTATTGGTCAAATGACCCAAAATTTGTTCTTAGGTTAATTATTAAAAAAAAAGAAAAAAAGTTAACAACTCGAGCTAGCGGGCTGGCCCTGTAGCCCTGCGGGCTGGCCCGGTTTAGCCCACGGGCTAACCAGTACGGGTAAAAAAAGCCTGGTTTTAAACGGGCCTATAATTCATGAACCCTAACCCTGTATTTTTTAGGGTTAAACGGGTCAGCCCGGCTAGCCCGGCCCGGATAAACATCTCTACATACACTCCACATAAATTAAACTAACCAACACTAACCCTAATTTGAGAGGTATTAGCCATCGCCCAACCTCCGACCGCCACCGCCGCCCCAAATAAAAATTCGGAAATTAAAAAACATAACTTAGAAATAATAAAAAAAAAAATCTTATCTTCGACAAACCAGAGTTGACCAAAATTTCTTCTAGCCTTTCTCAATCGTAATATGTACCTTCTTCCCTTGAGATCTTGCTAATTTGGTTTCTTTCCTAAAAAATATTATTTCTCGACACTGGTTTGTCGATCAAAAACACTCAGGCCGACTCTGGTTTGTCGATAAAAAATACTCCGGTCAATAAGATTTTTTTGAAAGATTTTTTTAAAAAAAAAAAATTGAAAATTTCGACAATATTGAGTCGATCAAAAACACTCCCGTCGACAATAATTTGTGCACGAGAGTGTTTTTGATCGACTCAATATTGTCGAAAATAAAAAATATTTAAAAAAAAGCTGGAGGAGACGCAACAGAAAAAAAATGCTTACCTGGGGCGGACGAGCGCCTCTTCTTAGGGTGGGGCGAAGGGCGGCGACGACTCTAGGTAGCGGGAGATCGGCCACCGCCTTGTGCAACAAAGAAAAAGAAAAAAAAAAGCTTACCTGAAGCGGGAGATTGGAGGAAGGGCGGCGACGGACGAAAGGGAGTCGACCAATATTGAAGCGGACGGGGAGGGAGGAGGCGCCAGACGGGGAGAGGGAGGGGACTGGACGAAAAGCAAGAAATTAAAATGAAAAAAAAAAAAGAGGGGGTTGGACGACGGGTGGCTGGGCGGTGGGCGTAGCAGGCGGCGGGAGGCGGGCGACACAGGCGGGCGTCAGCGGCGGTGGAGGGAAGGTGGAAGAAGAAGAATGATTTTAGGATTTTTGTAAGGATCGGGGAAGATGAAGAAAATGAGGTTTTAAGGAGTGTATATTTATTCTACAAAATTTTAAAAGAAAGGGTATAATAGATAATTTGAGGGGAGTGCATCAATCATATTTGTATTTTGAGGGAGTGCATTTAACAAAGCTGGAGGGGTATATACCCCACACCGAGTAATTAATACTACGACCCATCAGATGATTTTTTTTTTAAACCAGCCCATTAGATAACCTAATTTAGACTAGTATTATTCATTACTTAGCAATGCAGTCCTATTTTCCATTTCCTCAAATCCACATCTTCTTAGTTCTTATGCGCAGTCTTATTTCCCACCGGCCGCCACGATAAGTTCAATATTCAGCATTCAACCAATTTGAATGCGTACACATATCCAAAATTCATATCTTCTAATGCACAGTGGTGGCTAATCGTTAGGGCAGCGAGTCGGCGGCACAAGCTCGGCCACGAAGGTAGTGTTGTGGCTGCCGTCGACTGTTTTTACTGAGGTTAGGGAAGAGAATTTGGGGGAGAAAGGTATTTGCCAAAGAGAGGTTTGCTTGACTTACTGTATCTATTTATTTTAATATTAAAAAAAATAAAGCAACCGGTTTGACTTGATTTTAACCGGTTTTGACCGGTCGAACCTGGAAAACAGTTTTCCGATTCACGGTTGAATCGATCAGTTCGATTCTGAAAATACTGCTTTAAATACTTATCTGTTCAAAGTTAATAAGTACTAGGATTCATTTGATACAAATTTCAAGAGATATTAATTATTTATGTGTAAAATAGAAGGTGAAGAAAGAGTATCAGTGTATTGAGGAAATAAATATTTTCATGTACATATTAAGTTTTGATGCATCAAAAAAAGAAATTAGACTTATTAAGTTTAAACTAAAAGACAAATAAAATTTGATGGGGTAGTACACTCATCAAACCGGGAGTGCTATGAGAAAATGGTTTTAAAAAAGAAGCTAAAAGTAGTGGAATGTTGAAGGAGCCATGCACTTATTTCTAAATGGAATTGATTACATAATTATTGATAGAATCTTTAGAAGGGTGCGGTTATACATAACAACCTATTGAGGACACTCACGGGCTAAACACACACATCAATCTATTGAGAACATCCACGTGAAAAGGCCCTAAATACCTTTATACTCCTTAAAACCAAACCCTGAAACCCTAATTATATTCATTTACATTCCCAATTCAGTACACCCACCTAGGGGTGTGCACCGGTCCAAAACCGGATCGGACCGGAACCGATTTAGACCGGGACCGAAATCTATCTTAATGGTCGGACCGAAGACCGAACCGGAATGAACCGGTCCAAACCCGGACCGGAAAATTCCGGTCCGGTCCGGGTTTGGACCGGAATTTTAATTTATTTTATTTATTTTTTATTTTTTCAAATTTTTTTTCAATTGTTTTTAAGTTTTTTGAAAAAAGAACAAGAATGATGAATTTGTGTATGAAAATTTATGTTAGTTCTTCATTTGAGATCAATTTTTGCCAATTTTATTTACAATATTATTAATGATATTTTGACACTAAAAGTAAAATGATTATTTTTGTTCAATTATATACTTGAAAAAATATAATAAATCTCAACACTTTTACTTCACATACTCACCAATTATTTGATTCTAAGCATAATAAAAGAAATATTTTCAAAATTTTCAAATTACCAATCCTAATTTTATTTAGTTTATAATAATTAAGGTTGTATTATTAGAAAAATAAAAAAAATATAAATAAAAAAAATTAAAAATAAAAATTCCGGTCCGATCCGATCCGGACCGAAAAATCGGAATCTTAAAATTCACTGGACCGGAGACCGGACCGGAAACTAACCGGTCGGTCCGGTTTCGGTCTTTTTTCCGGTCCGGTTTTTTTTTTGCACACTCCTACACCCACCACCACCACCACCACCGTCGCCTCTCTTCCTCCCCTCCCCACGATCGCGCCCACCTCCCCACCACCGCGACACCCACAGCGCTGCCCACCTCCCCACGTCGCTGCGACACTCACAACGCCGTCCACCCCTACGCCGCGGCCGTTCCTGCCCTCACCTGCGCATGCCACGATCGCGCCAGCCTCCCACCTCCTCATGTCGGCGCAGCGCCACCCACCTCCCCAAGTCGCCGCCGCCGAACAGTGCTAATCCCGACACCGCCGCACTTTGCCGCCCCTTCACTGCACGTTGACCCACAGCCACGCCGCCCCCACGTTGCCGCCCCTTCGCTGACGTTCGCCCTCCCTCCTCCCTACCAGCACCAGTGGCCGCCACCCAACCTCTTCTCCCTCCAAGAAAGTCGTCGCCCACCCCTCTCCCTCCCCTTAGCGGCCGCACCCCCTCCCCTTCAAGCGGTCGCGGCCGTTCGCACCCCTTCCCGTCCATTCGCCGCCCCGCGTCGGCTCGCCTACCGGTAAGTTTAGGGTTTGTGCACAATTTCATTTTTTTTATCTAATTAGGATTTAGGGTTTGTGCCCACAAATTCGTTTGTAAGAATCAACAATTTTTTATTTTGAAGAATCAACAATTATTTTTCAAAATTTGTACATATTTTAGATCCAAAAATTATTTTTTTTTCAAATTTTTGGTTCTTGTTCGAAATTTATTGCCTAATACAATTACTTTGTTCAATTTTTTTTTATGTGTTCGAAATTTTTTGCCGAAATAAATTACTTTTTTTTTAATTTTTTTTTCGAAATTGGTGTATTTGTCCGAAAAAAAAGATTGTTCGAAATTTTTTCCTCAACAAATTCAAGTTGTTGGAAAAAAAAATTCTGAACAAACACAAATTGTTCGAAATTTTTTCATGAACAAACACAAATTGTTCGAAAATAATTCCTTCTAAGTGGTGGAAGATTTTTGGGGTGGTGTTGTTGGTGGAACGATTTTGTCAGAAATATAATGGTGGGGTGTACTCATCTTTCATTTTTTTAATAAAATTTACACGAAGGTATATGAGACATTTCACATGCCCTTTAGATTGGTGTCCTCAATAGGTTGGTGTTTACGTATAACCGCGCCCATCTTTAAACTCGAAGGTTTTAGCAATTTTTGGTTTTGTGGTCTTAATGTTTTTATGGAGTGCACCAGAGACGCTAAAAATAATCTAATTTAATTACTTCCTAAATCGTATTAGTTTATATATTGTTCTTATTTATTTAAGACTCAAAATAAATTTTATTTATAGGTATAGAATTATATAAATTCCTTTGATTTCATCATTAAAAGGATTTATACTTTAGAGATTACGTTATAATAAAACAGAGAAAAGAATTTAAAGCGTGGCTCAATTAGTAGTCACAAACTAACTTGATGTAACAACTATAAATTTTGCACAAGAAAAAGCAAAAACAATTAAAGAGAAGACAAAAGAAAAAGGGATAAACTAAAAAAATGTACTCCATAATATAAAATCTCTAATCTGAAAATTATTGTGTGGTGCTTCTTGTCTATCTTAGCTCTTCGATCAATTCCAGGTTTGCCCCTCTCTCTCTGGCTTTTAATATAAGACGATTTAAAGAATTGCTAAGTTTGATTGAGATTCTAATATGATAAAATGTATTTAGATTTTATTTTGTTGTTTGTATTTGTTTCATACTATTATTTATCGTTTTAGATTAAATTTTATTTTAGGGTAAATTTGTAAAGAAAAATCATATTTCATATTTTTAAAAGTAGGTCTCATAGAATTCAAATTCATGTGAACTTTTTTCTTTCAAGTGCATGTCATTAATGCATTTACGAAATGTCATTGTTTAAAAAATGCGCTTGCATGTATTGTAAAATTGGCAGAGGGCTCGTCCACTCCAAATTCTACAAGCGATACAAGAGTGGTGAAAAATAAGCCAACAAAAAATTTCATAGGGCTAGAAATAGTAATAATATGTATTGGTTTAGGTTTATTAGTTAAGGTTATGGCATCACAATGGGGAAGCAATCTTATATGGATTCATACCTCTTTCCAAAATGTGAGGAAGCTATGACCCTTCCCTTGGAAGGGAGAAAAAATGGGGAAGAAGGTGAGATTGGAAAATGGAAACGAGTTGGGAATGGAAGAGAGAAAGAGTTTGATTTGGTGTGTGAGGAACACTCTCGCGAATCTATATATATATATATATATATATATATATTTTAATAGACAATAGTATATTTTTTATTTTTAAATTTTAATTAAAGAATATAAGTGCATGTCACATTCGAGATTCAGATTTCATTTTATTTATACATTTTTTTTATTATTGTTATTTAAAATTTTAAATAAGGCTTGCTATTAAATCACATTATAATAAATTTTTATAATTTTAATAATTTTAAAGTAAATGCATATTTTTAAAACTTCAATATTCATATACAAAATGGATCACAATTGTTATTTTAACAATATTTATTTTTGCATAATTTAAATATTATATTTAATATTTAATTGAATAGTAAAATTATAAATCAAATAAATAATGAATAAAGATGATGAAAATAAATATATTATTTGATGGTGGGACCATGAATAATTATTTTTTTGGGATGGAAGCATTGGGGAGGAATGAGTATTTTAAAGGAAAGGGTATAAAACTTTTGAGGTGACACACATGTGGCATATATGTGGCAAATTAATACCTCAAAATTTATTCCTAACATTGGAGATGCTCTAAGAGATGGCAACGAAAGAAAAAAGAGAACCAACAAGCTCGTCTTATCAAACTCTTTGAAGACGATGATGAACTTGGTGTTCAGGGTTTATGAACTACTAGTGCCTGAATGATTTCAATCCATATACAAAAACAAAGTGCACCAGAAAATATGTAAAAGCCCTAAGGGGATGTTTGTTTTGAGAAATTTTGTATGGGGAAATCCTGATGAATAGTAATTGTGTGTGTTTGTTTTGGGATTTTGAGTAGGATGTGATGTAAGTTTATGTGAAATCAAATTGTGTAAGGTTGCGTTTGGTTGGGTGGATTTGGGCTTATGGATTTCAAATCCACCACCCAAATCCATTCTACGTGTTTGAATTATGAATGGATTTCAAATACTTAGATTTTTGTCCACACACTTTTTAGTTAAAATTGACAGGATTTCAAATCCTCACTAAAACAATGTCATTTGAAATCCATCTATTTTTAAATCATTTCATTTGAAATACCTCCTAAAATCAAATCCACCCATCCAAACACAACCTAAGAGTAGTTGGATGAGATGTAATAGTAGGATGTAATAGTAGAATGTATAGGTATTTTTAGGGGTGGATGTAGTTGGATGGAGAAATTCGGATGTGAAATCCCGAAGTAGAACAGGACGTGGGACGAACGGGTGAGTCCCAAAACAAACACCCACTAAATTAATTAAATCTAACCCACCTCCGTCGCTGCCAAAAGAAAAAAAAAAAACACTAATTGAGAGAAATGGTGAAATGACGCAGCAAGACAACTCAAAAATGTGAAAAATCAAATTAAAATCCAAAAATGCGAGAATCAAAAGGAAGTAGAGACAAATTTATAAACCCAGATACACAAGAATAGAGAGAAAACGTGAGAGCATATACAAATTCATAAATCCATATACATAGGAAGAAAATCGTGAGAGATGATGGAGAACTAACCTGACGGTAAGGTAGAGAAGAAAATCAGAAAGACATTGAAGATAAGAAAAATATGAGAGATGTTGAAGAACTAACGTGAAAGGGAAATCGACTTTTTACCCGTCTCACAGTTGGAAGAGAAATTAAGATGAAAAGAGAAAATGAGAGGTGGCTTGGATGAGAAAGTGACACGTTATACATAAATTACCTATGACCTAAAGAATACTGGATACCTCAAACCATTCAACCTAAGATATATACTATGATAATGTTGTTTAATTTACCCATTTTTATTTTATATATATATATATATATATATATATTATACTCCATTTTTTTACCATGCATGTAAATTCATGTGTGTAGTTTATATTATCATATCATTTTAATGCATATATATGCACTCCTAATGATGCAAATCAAACTTACTTTCATAATTTGATAAATTGCAAAATTTTAATTAATCATAGCACCAAGGTCATTTACATAGGAAAAAAACAATCAATAGATTATATACATCCACTAAAATATATATTAATAATGCAGCAGGTAGAACCATAAATGAAATACAAAAATCTGAAAAGTGACATTGAGAAATGAGGTATCATTTTTATAAAGTTTATACTTATCCTTACAAAAAAAAGAAAAAAAAAAAGGCAATTTATGATCAAATGTTCTAAAGAACCATTAAAATGGAAAGATCAACCCAACAAATATTTGGGCTTTGGGCCATTCTCAATGCTGAATTAATAGTTAAGGAGACTATATTACCCTTACATTATGTTGAGTTCACCCCATCTCAAATTAAAAAATAAATAACTTTTACATTCTCTCTAGAATTTGCAAATAAAGATTGAACCGAAAAAAAGACTGGAACCAGACCGATCGATTAATTTTCGATTCGGTCTTCGATCCTTCAAATTTAAGATTCCGGATTTCCGGTCCGGTCTAAAACCGAAATTTTCCTGTCAGGACCAGAATTTTTATTTTATTTTTTATGTATATTCTTTATATTTTTTAAATAATGCACTCTCACTTATTTTTCAAAACCAAGTAATTGGTGAGGATTGAGGTAAAATTGTTGAGATCTTTTACATTTTTTCAAATATATAATTTACTTATAGTGTCAAAAGATCATTAATAGTAACGTAAATAAAATTCACATTGACGTAGATTGATTTCAAATGAAGAGCCAACACTTTAATTTTCATACACAAATATATCAATCTTGTTCTTGCTTCCATAAACTTGAAAATAATACTTAAAAAAAACCCGGTCCAAACTCGGATCGGACCGGAATTTACCGGTCCGATCTGAACCGGATTAATTACGGTCCGGTCTCCGGTCCACCCATTAGGATAGATTCCGGTTCCGACCTAATTTCGGACCGGTGCACACTCCTAATTCCCTCTCCTCCCTTCCAATACTCAAAACAACCGTGTTCTTCCTTAAAAAAAAATTGAAACCATTGCATCTATGAAAACAACTTGAAGAAACTTAGGTCTAATGGTTCAAAAATAAAGTGTTCGTTATGTATATGTAAATTTTTTTTTTGTATTTTTTAAAGTATAGTTTATATATTTTTTTTTGTATTTAATTGTATATTATATCTTTATATTTGATTATTGTTCATGCTATTATTATTTTATTTGATCATATTGTTGTATTATTGTGTAGTTGTATTTGTAATGAATATATGTATAGTGTATTTAGTTCCCGATTTTTTTTAAAAAAAATCGTGTTTTGATAAAAGTCAGCACTGATTCATTGAGAATTGTAATATTACTCAATCAACCTGACAGGACTGCAGGTGGCGGACCGCGGGGCAGACGGTGAAGAGTAGTGTGACTTCTGAGGTTTTGGAGCCAAAGGGAAGGAGGGTTTTGAAAAGGAGGTGAAGTCCAAAAGTGTTAGTAAGTGAACAAATTATTTGTGGTATTTTATGGGGGAGGTGAACTCATATTTGGGGTGAAAATATAATATTTGGGGGCATTAATCCGTGGCCATTAAATATACACTTTCTCACAAATTATTTTCCCTAAGAAGTTAGAACTATAACTCATGGACTGAAGGATTTAAAACAATAAATTTGAATTTCATAAAAATAATTATGGTGAATTGGTGATTGGATATTGGATAGTGCACAATTATTTTTTGATAATATCATTCTTCCGGATTGAAAATTTATGATTATTTTATACTCCGTGTATCTCTCTTTGCTTTTTAGGAGTGACTTTAGCAATATTTGGAAAAAAGTTATTCTAGATTTAGAAACAATTCTTCGAACCAAATAAGCTTTATTCAATGATACCTATACATCTATTAATTTAAATTATACTCATGGTTATTAACTATATACTCCGTATGATTTTGGAATTAAGTAATTCAGCCACTTTTTTTTTTTTTTTTTTGACGGGGGTAATTCAGCCACTTGATTCATGAATAAAGTTGAAAACGAAATATGTTACGAGAATATTATTTACTCCATATTATAGTCGACAAATAATAATATTCCAAATGAATAAGATCAATAAAAAAAAGAAAAAACAGCACATTTGGAAGTTGGAAAAGGGATTACCTGTTTCGTTAACTCTCCACATCCATTTCCTTATTCTGAACCTCTCAAAATTGCTTTATTAAAAAAGAAACTCTGATAATTGAGACAATTAGTTATTCATATCAGTTGGATATATCATATATCCCTATTCTTTTTTTTTTTGACGGGACATATATCCCTATTCTAATTAATACACATATTGCATTATTTTTGTGCATATAAATAGATAGAACGAGAATAAGAGAGAAAATATTAAAAAAAAATTGCACGAACCCACTCGTGATTTGAAAATGTTGTGCATAATTTCCTTGTTATTTAGAAATTGCGGTAACTCCCCATCCGGCCACATGATTTATTAAATCAAGTGAATTATCCCCCTTATTTCTTTTTTTCTTTTTTTATTTCATTATCCTCTACTTCTCGTATCTAAATAGTAAAAATGGATAAAATCATTAACTCATTAAAAAAAAAAAAAAAATTGCGTAACAGATTTTCATTTGAGAAAACTAATTATTAAACCGTGATTCTAACTATTTGGTAGCTTAGATGTCGAATTAATCTCATCAATTCAGAGTTGGAAGTTTACATAAAATATGTAAGCATAATCCAAATACATAAAGTAAATTTAGAAAATTTGCATTTAATATGGCGGGACCCACGTCTAAAATTATGCAATTCCACATGTATACGAAACATATATAACAGGTTCAATATTTGAGAATTGTTTCCATATATGCCACACAACAATTACTGACGAGTTTCCCTTTTTCTGTTTTTATTTATCATCTGAAAGCTACGTATATATATATATTCATTTCACTTGAAAAAATAATTAATTGCACCTTATCATTTTCTATTTATAACGTATTTTTGTTACTTGTTTATACAATTAATAAATAAAACTAAGAAAATGAAGTAATTCAATCGACCAAATAATTACAAACATATGTCAAAGTACGTAGTTTGCATTAATTATTGAAGTTTAACGATCTTAATTGAAATCACTTATTCCAATCTTCATGTTCCATATTAAAAAATAATTAACGTGCTTTAATATTGAGAACGACATGCATGTGTTAAAGATTTAACAGGATAGAATATCAGTGGGACACGAAAAGTGAAACAGATGAATCGAATCGAACCGAATCTAGAACCGACATGCATGTCAATTTTAATAATCTAATAGAAATAATATAATATTAAATTAAATTATAAAATTATTATGAAGGAATGAGTTCAAATAATGCAACTGGCCGGCATGGGTCTTAATTATAACTCACATGGTGTTCAATTCCTAAAATATATAGATGTACGGTTTAGAATCAATTTTTTCAATGTTATTTTTTCGGGACAAATTAAGAAATTGTCCCTCTTTACATATAACCTTTTTTTATTATACGTTCTGACGTACATACAATTTTTAATGGGACAAACAATTTTACTCTGATTTCAATTTAACCCTCATTAGTGAACGGTTGACTCGATCCTTCTAAATTAATTTTGAGTTTTTACTTATATACTCATTTTCTCATTAATGATATTTATTTGATGTGGAACAAAACCATTTTTTGTTATTTCCATTTGCTATGATAAAAAGTTGAAATTCAATTTTTCATTCATCCAAAATTCAAATGGGACAAATAATATACTCTCGTCGTCCATTAAAAGTATGCTCACACATTTGAGCACAAATTTTAAGAAAAAATAGATAAAGTAAGAGCGTTATGGAATTGTTGTGAGATTATTTCCAATAAAAGAAATGAACATGCTTTTGATGGACATACAAATAAAGAAAGTAAACATACTTTTAATGATCGACGTGATGGTGTCAAATTGAAACTTTTAAGCAGGAGCATATTGATTGATACTCCAGTTCTTTTGAATTTACTAGTTGATCTTTATAGTAGTGTATATATACAAGTGTTATAGTATTAGTTATTACAAAACAAGATATAGTAGTGTATAATAAACAAGGTTCATACTATATGTTTTATCTCTTTCTTTTCTTTTTGAAATCGAAAAATGAACTAAAGTGAGTATAAGGGATACTCAAACCTTAAAAATTTAAGAAAGAACTAATTAAAACGGCCTCGACCAAATATAAGAGTTCAACTCAACATCTATACATCCTTTAAGCATAACTAATATTGTAATGGGACTCTTTTACGATGGTTGGACTCTTTGAGATAGACTAGGGAGCCCTTGATTCTGGTTTTTAGAATTCGGTATTTGGTGGAATTTTGTTTAATTTTTTGTTTCATATTCTTGACATGAGAACACCTTAGTGTTAGTGTGGGGTTGTCTTTGTTAAATGTTAGAGACCTGCTCATTATGTAGAGCAAAGGGAACACTCGTTTTTCCTCTTCTCACGATTGGAGTGGACAGCGATACCTACATGGATTGAAGATCAATATCTTAAGCTCGTGAATTGTAATTTGATTTCACTATGATCTTGTAAACCCTCCTATAAAAAAAAAATAGAGTTGAAAACTTGTGGGAAGTAGCTGGGAGGGGCACATCAGGTAGCCATGAACTTGTGGGAATATTGTGTATACATTATACATACATATATACACATTAATTTATGTTTCCGTTTATAGCAGGTGTATAGAGATATATTTGAGAGTGTGAAAAGGAAATATCTTTTCAGAAATTAGGGCATATATGCTAGCTGGTCCATTGCAGTTTTTGGTCACAATTCTTTGCACACCTTGATCATCATCACTATCCCATTGCATTACGCATCCCCTTACATCTGGTAACTAATTTAATGCCCTTCTCTCTCCTCCTCTCTCTCTCTCTCACACACACACACACACACACACACAAAGCTGTAGGAAGGAGGTAATTAGGGTTATATATAATTAAGGGGCTTCACACATTCAAACATCTCACCTTCGCCAGAAAATAGCAATATTTTCTCAATAAGTACGTTTTTTTATTTTTTGAAAGATTAATGTTGTAATTAATATTAGGGTTATTATTGTTTTGCCCTAGCTAGCTAACCCCCATGCATTTTAATTGACACTCTTCTTTACCAAATCATATATGTGTTTGTCTTTGCTATGTATATATAATTTGTTTTTTGCAAGAAAGATATTATTTATTTATTAATAATTGTGCATGTTTGGGTGAATTAGGGTTTGGAGAATATGGGAAGGGGGAAGATAGAAATAAAGCGGATCGAGAACAACACAAACCGGCAAGTGACTTTTTGCAAGAGGAGAAATGGTTTGCTCAAGAAAGCATATGAACTCTCCGTTTTATGCGATGCTCAAATTGCTTTGATCGTTTTTTCGCCCCGCGGTCGAGTCTACGAGTATGCCAACACCAAGTACGTATATTACAAACTAACAAATCGAACCTTTAATCCTAAATAAACCTTTATTTTGAGTCCACAATTAATTTCTTCAGTTAAATTTTGGAGCTAGTTAGGGGGTATGCAATGATCTTGCACAAATTTAGGGAAATTAATAATGAATGATACATCAGACTTGTTAATTACTTTAAATAGAAAAAAATATATATGTGACCCTTTGAAGGAATTAAGTCATACTCATACATGATCATGTATATATGTAAATGATTTGTACTGTTTTGAAATTTCATGAAAAAAGAAAATTTGTGGTCTACTTTTACAATTAGTGCTAGTAGTTGTTAGAGGTAATGAGGTATGTAATGATGATATTTCTCCTGCAAGAAAAAGAGAGATGAAACAGGTATGCAGTGCAGTTCTGATTGTTTCAGTTTTATTGCTGAGAACTTAGAGTTTTCTTCATGTTTTTGTTTCCAATGTTTTCCAGTTGTAGCTATACCATCTAAAGCTTCATTATCCACCTTTTTCCCTTAGTTCATCTTTACATGACATCATGCACAATTATATTGATTGAAATAAATTAATACGTAGAGAAATACAATTTTTTTTTTTAAGATTAGATTCGCATTGTTAGGAAATTAAAATACTATTTGATGACAATAATAATTATATACATAATTGGTTTTGTGTACGTATAAATTATTCGTATTTTGTAACATAATGCAAATTATTTATGTTGAAATCAGGACTTTAATTATAATTAAATTAATACTCAAATTGAGATTTCAGTATATAATGAGAGATATAACAATTAATTTGATTGATGTGATTTGGAAACAAATTAAGTATTTGAATTAATGTAAATTGTGTTAATATGATTGCAGCATTAGGAGTACAATAGAAAGGTACAAAAAAGCAAACTCAGATGATGCAAATGCATACACCACTCAAGAGATCAACACTCAAGTAAGTCATATACTTGTATATATCAAATTCATAATCCAATGTATATATAATAAATCTCTTATTTGGTAATGTTATGGCAGTATTATGAACAAGAATCTAAGAAGCTGCGCCAGCAGATACAGATGATTCAGAACTTCAACAGGTAATAATCTTTTACATATAATATATAGGTTAATTTTGATTGAAAAAAAAATATGCATTGCAGGCATCTTACAGGTGAGGGGTTGTGCTCTTTAAATGTGAAGGAGTTGAAGCAGCTCGAAAGTCGCCTCGACCGAGGCATCGCAAGGGTCAGGTCTAAGAAGGTAATCAAACTGATTTTTCCATACATAAATTAAATCTGTAGTAGTCGTACTAATAAATCTTGCATGGTGTCTGGATTCCAACAGCATGAAATGATACTTGCTGAAACTGAGAACTTGCAGAAGAGAGTTAGTTTCTCTTACTCATATTAACTCATCTACTAATTTAATTAATTCCTTGTAACATTAACTAATTCTGCTCCAAAATCTCTCTAGGAAATTCAGCTGGAGCAGGAAAATGCCTGCCTCAGAGCCAAGGTAAATGTCTGATCATTTCAATTATGTTTTGGCAGTAGAAATTAATCAAGCTTAAAAAGATTCATGAGTTGTTATATGTATATGGTATCAAATTAAAGATGGGTAAATGAATTGATCAGATAGCAGAAAATGAGAAGCTTCAACAACTAAGCATGATGCCTGGTGGACATGACTATGCTGTACAAGCTGCTGCTTATTTTTCACCTCATCAGGTCCTGCACCTCAACATGCTCGACACCTACCCCGACACACTGGGTATATTCTTTTCTTCGATTTAATTAATTTGATGTATTCATGTATATATTCTTCATTTTGCTTTTTTGTAAATACCTCTTCTTTTCTCATTGATGCAGGTAACTAGCTAGTTAGGTGGTGATGCTCCCAATTCAAGACTCACCATTGTGGCTTTTTTTTACAGACTTGAATGAATCTACTCTTATAATGTCTTGTGTGTTTTGTTGCATGTATACTTCTGATTGTCCTAGGTTATCCACTTCTTTCATAACAATCCAAGTAAATCTTTATTTACTTGTAAATGTTTCTCAATTTGTTCAAGTCGGCGCTTTTAAGTTTATAAAAAAATGTGCAACCATAATTAACAGCTGAAATTTATTTCTCCGTTTTGTGGATACTACACCTGGTGGAATACTGAAAATGCAATTGATATCATAAAATTACACACGTGGATATGAATGCAAAATCGTCGAGTCGAGCAAAAACTTAACCTTAAAGTATCAATTCTAGTTACTTATAAACAAGAATATAAACAGAGAGCAGAGGAAATGCAGAAAGTTGAAGTTGAAAACAAATTCGTCTATGTTCACAAAATGGCACATTTGCCACTGGCAGCTTGTTTGCGCAGCTCCTCGGTCTCCCTCTGAGCTCTCTCTAAATTCTCTCTCAGCTTTTGTATTTCATCGTTTGATTTCACCTGAGCAGCTTGTGCCAGTTCTTCTGCCTTGAGACGAGCAGTTTGCTCCTCTGCTAGTTGCAGTTCAAGCCTATGTGTTGTCTCCCTGAGCTTTGATTCAACCTATCAAATACATTTTTTAGTTAGATTTCATCATAATGGCTAGCTGTTCACTTTCATGTTAATCTAATAGAAAGAGAATGCTGGATACTACCATCTCAGTGATTCTCTTAAGCTGATCTTCATATGACTTATGGAACTGCTCCTTCAATTCAGATATCTCCCTTTTGGAGTATCCCTCTAGAGAGTTAACTTCAGCAGTTTGATCGCGCAGCTTGTTTGCTCCTTTCTGTTCAACATAAAAATAGGCATCGTAAGCATTGATATCATCGATAAAATTTTATGCAAGGTTGCAATAAAGTGTAGATTGGCCTCACTCACCATCAGTTCAGCAAATAGCTCATCTGTATATGGCTTTCCACCATTGTTATACACAACGGTATTTACAAGAGAAAAAAGTATCTTCAGCTGTTCAGATTTCTTCTCTCTCTCTTTTGCCTTGTTATTAAAGAGAACACACCTGTTCCCGCACATTTTGAGTATTTCCTATGTCAACATCAGAAACAATAAATCATAATCGCAAATCTTTTAGAAATAAGAGAGATAATGAAAAGACAAAGACCAGAATAAAATCATAAGCCCATAAGAACCAAGGTGGATTGACATGCAAGTGAAACTCCCCAAGAGAAACGAGGAGAAAAGAGAACACAACAATCCTATGATATGGGACAGGTGCAAGAACCTCCGTGTTACCATAATTCCTAAAATTATCATCACAAGGCTATAATAAAAAAGGATATTATACTGCAGCTAAAACACAGTTTACACATGCCTAGTTCCATAGCAAAAAACACTATAACCGTATAACCTGATTTTCATAGTGTACTTCCAATTGTCAGCTTGGAAATAAGATGCACTCGATATAGCCAGAGAAACAAATTTTAAAAGAGATATGATTAAAATTAGTGAGGCTTGTTTAGCACTCTTTACCTTCAAAGGCTCAGGGCAATCACGGCCCAAGTAATCATCCAAAGTTTCCTCGTTTTCTTCAAGGTCATCACCACCAGTGAAAATCACAATCATGTAGTCACTAATTTTTCCACCAAAGAATTTGCGCAAGCTCTGCACTGCAGCTTCTTCTTCTCTTGAAAAGCGAGATCTAACAGACAGGACGACAAGAACAGCATGGATACCATCCTTCGCCATATCAATGCATTTAACTATTTCCTTTCCAATAAATTCAGGCTCAGCAGAAAAATCGAACAATCCTGGAAATTGCAATTGGTTTGAGTTCAGAGGTAAACAAAGTAAACAAAAAAGAGTTACTCCCTCTGACCCATTGCATTTGTCTTGCTAGAGAAGAATATTTTACCCAGAATGATTGTCATTTTGCACTAATCTAGAAGAATTAAATGTTATATTCCAATTTTGTCCTTCTACTTATTTTTTTGTAAGTAAATCTCACTTCCACCTACACAATCCTAAAACAAATAATCACTTTTTCTCCTTTCTTAATAAAGAGATCAAAAGGCTGAAATCTAATTAGCAGCAAGCAAACAAAAAAAGATAGCAAATTCGGAAAATCCATCTTCACTGTGTCTATTTTATCATGAAACTGTGCAATTTTTTGTATCATCATAAACACAATCTCACTCCTATCGACACAATCCTCTAAAGAATCATTTTTTCTCTTTTCTTAATAAATAGATCGAAAAGCTAAAATCTATATTAGCAAAAAGTACCCGGGGTGTCAATCACGTTAAGAATCTGCCCATCTTCAAGTACAGTCGTCTGCAGCTCACATGTGCTAGTAACACCAGCAGAGCTAGACATCGACTTGAAAACCCTCTTTCCAATTATACTATTTCCTGTTGCACTCTTTCCATTACCAGTCCTTCCAACCAAAACTACCGTTCGAACATCATTTGATGGTGAAGGGAACTCCCAATCATCATCAACTGCACTTCCCCCCATTAGATCAACTTAACTGCAAAAACACCAACGAAACCTACACATTAACTTCAGCATCTCCAGTATATGACACTCAGATGCAACAAAATACAACTGCAGATCTTTCATCACGAAAAGGAAAATTAGATTCAAGCCACTAGATTACTGCAAAACTACGAGCACAAACAACAGGGATTCCAACGCGCACACTAGAGAATACTTCTCTTATATACAATTTACAAAATCCAACTATAATAAACACAATAACGCTCACAAATATATCCTTTTGAGTATAAACATTCCACTAAATACAAACACACGATCACACGCAACAGTCATACCGTAAAACCCAAAACCCTAGAAAAAAGAGAAAAAAAATGAAACTAAATTGCTAAATTACGCAATGATTGTACACCTACATCGGATCGGACTACGGAACTCTGCATATAAATAGAATTACACAAATATTCAGAAAAGCTCAGTGAATTGAAAGTCACTGCGAGTGTGAAAAAACCGCATAGCCAGAAAACAAATTGGATCATTATAAAATGAAAACAAACAACATAAAATCATTCCTTGAAAGAAAAGCAATCATCATGAAGTAACCTGATCGAGACAATGGATGAAAAGAGAAGACCAAGAGAAGGTAACAGCAGCAGCAGTATTTATTTGTTTGTATTTGGTTTGGATATGAAGGGAATTTTGTACTACATCCCATAATATACGCTTTGTTTGTTGACTACTTCACAAATATTTTCCTTGACTTGCATGATGTGGATCTTATTTCAGCCGTTGATTTTTAAGATTCAATCTGGCCCGTCGGTAGAGGACAATTGGACATATTTCATATGTGAAGGGGCTTTCTTAATCCTTAATCCTTCTTTTTTCTAGAAAAATATTTCTTTTTATTTATTGTGTTCACCTCATATTTTAATAAAATTTAGTAAATCAATCAATAAATTAAATAGTAAAACATTAAAATTGATACACGTGATCACTATTTTAGGTATAATAAATTTAAATTAGTCTCGTCGTAATTATATTTAGCTTGAACTTACTTTCAACAAAAATTGAAATTACAAATTTAATGCAACTCAGTTAAATTTAATACGGAGTATTTGAATCAGAGTTTTGACTCAATTGCGGGTGCGGCAAACATTCAACAAATCCACCCCATTTTTTTTGGAGATAAATCCACTCTATTATTTATATGAATTATTTAAAATTTGTGGTAATTCAATTAGGAAAAAAAAAGGCGTTTAAACTCAACCAGGCGCTCACACGCGCAATGAGTTGCCTAATATTATGGCCGAACTTAAAATTAAACTCCGCATAATTAAATTTTATTCAAATTTTTTTAAATTAATCTTAAATAACTTTTGAATTATATCAACTTTTAAATGACCAAAAAAATAAAACAGAGTCAACCATGTTAATGAATTAGTAGGAAAATTGGATGACTAGTTTTGGCCCAAATGGTCCCGGATATGGCTAGTTTTGGGCTTGTACAATTTGCCAAATGTAAGGCCCAGGGTTGATCTAGACCATCAAATATGATTCATCTCATTTTTTTTTGAAAACCATAGAACTTAGTTTTCATTATTGCAAACGTAAAGCGTATCAGGGAGCCCAACGACAGGAAAAGGTGGGTCTACCCAACAGAACGAGTAATCGAAACGACGGGCTTCTCTAGCTATTGTGTGTGCCAAGATGTTGGCACTACGTTTTGCAAAAGTTACCGTAACATTCGTGAATTGTGAAATTAATTCCTTGCAAGACTCAACGTAGTCTCCAAGGGTTGAATCCAATCTATCCGAATAATTTATTGCGTCCACCACGATCTTGGCGTCCCCCTCAATAATACAATTATCCAATGCTTGAGATTTTAGCCATGACAATGCCTCGTAAATTCCTATGGCTTCTCCCACTGTCACTTCCAAGCATCCTTGCACCACCATTGATTTTCCCATCACAATTTGTCCATGTGCGTCTCGTATAACCAAACCCAGTCCCGTTTGATTTGTTTCACTAAAGAAAGCAGCGTTCGAGTTTAATTTGATTAGGCCCAAATGGGGAGCATGCCATGCTGGGCAAGAAATCACAGCAGCTCCTGTTGGATTCCTGCTGCTGTTTTGTGCAACACACAAAGGATAAAGCCCCTGTCTCGAAGCTTTTCATTCACTCCAGAAATTTGCCTACGCATAAACTGCTTCAACAGACGTTTTTTTTATGCCTTCCCAAACCATAGAATTTCGCTCCTTCCAAATTTGTCAAAAGATCATAGCAAAGCACGCTGTTACTCCCTTTATTGGGCCCATACACATCTCTAAGACCACCTCACATAAATCCGAGGCCCGTTGCTCACATTCAGAAATTTTGGTTAGTAATCCTGAATCATTCCAACATGCTCGAGCATACTCACACTCTATAAACAAGTGCCACCCGTCCTCCACTCCCCCATCGCACAACGGGCAATTCAATTCGTGGACCACTCTTTTAATGTATAAATTCCTCCTAGTAGGTAAACAATTTCAGGTTGCTCTCCAAAAGAGTTCCTTAAGTTTTTGGGGCGCAACAAGCTTCCAGATTACTCCCCAATTACCATCCACACCCAAATTTGAATTAGACTCCATTTTCATTAATAATTTGTATCCAGATTTCACACTATAACGCCCACTTCGTTCTGGGTGCCATATTAACTTGTCTGCTGCTCCCATATGCGGAATAGTACTCAAAATTCTTTGTGCATCTAGAGGCAGCAGTTCTCGCACTAAGTTCTCATCCCACGTCCGAGTTTCTAGCTCAAACAGGGCCGAGACCCGCAGGTCCTCCAATCCTTCCATCTTTTTTGAAATGACCAGTCCATTATCTGGATCGTTCAGCCAAGCGTCCTCCCATATCCGTATCTCCTGTCCAGTCCCAATTTTCCATTTCAGCCCTTCTCGAATGAGAGTCTGAGATGCATGGATGCTCGTCCAAGTGAAGCTCGGGCTCCACCCCAGGTTAGCCGAGACAAAATCACCCCTCGAAAAGTATCGGGCCTTTAGAACCCGACACACCAACGTGTTGGGGTCAGTTGTGAAACGCCACCCCATTTTACCAAGCATTGCCAAATTAAATTTATGTAGGTCACGAAACCCACGTCCTCCGTCACTTTTATCAACACAAAGCAATTCCCAACGCATCCAGTTTATTCCCTTTGTTGCATTCGAGGAGTTGCCCCAAAAAAACTTATTTATCATCATTTGTAGTTCATTTAGGAGGGAAACCGGGAGTAAGAAGGTCGTCATGCAGTACGACGGCACCGCTTGAGCCGCTGCTTTAATCAGAACTTCTTTACCAGCTTTCGAGAGTTTTTTGTTCTTCCATACCTGGAGTTTAGACCACATCTGTTCCTTAATGTACCCGAAAATTTCACGCTTCTTCCGGCTGATCAGAGAAGGCATGCCAAGGTATCTCCCAGTGTTGATATTACTGTGAATACCCAGGATATTCATAATGGTTGCCCGTTGGTTCAGGGAGACATTTCTGCTAAAGAACACCCCCGACTTCGAGTAGATAATAGCTTGCCCCGATGCTCTCTCATAGGCGTCAAGAATATTCTTTAACGCCTGGCTCTCCGTAGTTGTAGCTTTGCAGAAGAGCAGGCTATCGTCCGTGAAAAACAAGTGAGTAATTCGGGGAGCAAGTCGACAGACCCTATTCCCATGCAGCAAACCCATCGAGCTAGCATTGTTTAGAGACGCCGATAAACCCTCTACGCATAATATAAATAGATAAGGCGAGAGTGGGTCACCTTGACGAAGGCCTCTTCCCGGGAGGATAGGACCAATGGCATCATCATTAACCAAGATTGAGTATCGAACTGAATGGGTGCACATACTCATCCAACTAATCCATTTGTCGTTAAATCCTAATTTTCGAAGGATTGCCTCAAGATAATTCCAGTCAACGCAGTCATAGGCCTTGCTTATATCAATCTTGACCGCCACATCACCATTTGATCCTTTCCGCTTGTTCTTCATCGCATGAATAGACTCGAATGCGAGTAAAATATTATCTTGAATTGCCCTCCCTGAAACGAATGCGGATTGGGCCTTGTCTACCAATGCCGGAAGGACATCTTTCAACCTGTTGCACAAAACCTTCGATATAATTTTGTACATTACGTTACATAACGAAATCGGCCTCAAATCCCTAACCGTTTGGGGCATCTCCACTTTCGGGATCAGCACCACATTAGTATTGTTTAGATTTGGAGGGAATGCCCCATGTCGTAGCCAGTCAGTGCCCTCCCGAAATACGTCTTCCCCAACCAAGTCCCAATACTTTGAATAGAATACCAGATTAAATCCATCAGGCCCCGGGGCTGTGTCTCCTTTCATTTGTCGTACAGCCCTATCAAATTCTTCTTTGGTAAATTCCCGAGTCAAGTCAGCGTTTTGTTCGTTCGATATCAAGCCGGCAACCGGCTGTAGAAAAGCCGCACTTTCATCTCGGTCCTGCTCTTGTTGATATAGTTCAGTAAAATAAGCCTGAATCACATCAATCACATCATATATTTCCCGCTGGTTCGAGGCCCACTCCCCACTACTATTTTGCAATCGATTAATCTTATTTTTCTTTTTTCTAGTAGAAGCCGATTGGTGAAAAAATTTGGTATTAATATCCCCACCTCTTAACCAGTGAATTTTGGCTCTCTGACGCCAATATATCGATCTCTTCTTGTCTAAATACGACCCCTAACTCAGTTCTCGCAGCTCTGTAATTCGTGCGACCCTCCACACTCATGTTCCCTTGGAGATTCAGAATTCATTAGGCATTTTTTTTAAAGGCGTATCTATTATTAAAAGAATAAATACGATATCTTACATATATATATTTAATTAATAAATGGAGGGGATGCATTAAACAAAGCTGGAGGGTACCTTTTTTAAATTATTGTATTTAAATAAATAAAACTTTGATAGTACAACAAAGGGCCAATCATAGGGCATGGCTGGGTGCAGTGACGGAGCCAGAAAATCTCGATAGGGGGGCCCGAATGCCCGATTAACATTAGTTACATTACTTTAAAAATAAAATAATATATACTTATTATACTCATCAAATTTTTACATAATAAAATTGTTAATAAATTTCATTAAATTAAATTGAACAGGCTAACTTTCATTTTGTTTTAAAATTTTAATTTGATAGTTCGATTCAAAATTAAGCGAAACAATTTAAAAATTACTAAAATATTAAATTCAAAAAACATTTTATTTCTTCGATTGTAAATGTCTTTTAATTAATACATTAATGTGTCCCAATATTCTATTATTTGCACGATTTGATCGACACAATTTTTAAAGTATGAATATTTTGGGTGATTTGGTGAGGTGTAAAATAAAATGTATGCAAAAAATGAGTGACAATTTAAAAAATAAAATGATGTTGGGAGGGTATTAATTTTGTTGGGTGTTTCCATATTAAGAGTGTGCAAATAATCCTTTGACGTTCCAATAAAAAAAAGTGTACAAATAATTACGGAACAAATGGAGTATATATATAAAAAAAAATAAAAAAATTGGTGGGGGGCCACTGGGCCCCCTGGCCCCAGTGTGGCTCCGCCCCTGGCTGGGTGCCCACTAAGCCACATTTAGTTTCTGAGAAAAAAATTATTTACGTCTCGTAACTTTTACCTTTTTTGAAAAACATCCCAAAATAGTTAAAATTTTAATTTACGTCTCATAACTTTTTCAATTACTTAATTTACGTCCAATTTTCCCTGAAAACCCCCAAATTTATGTAAATGGAACGTAAATTGAGCAATTAAGGAAGTTATGAGACGTAAATTAAATTTTTAATTAAAATGGGACGTTATGCGAAAAAGATAAAAATATTCAACAAATGTGTACAATTCACTATTAAATTAATGTAGGTTATAAAATCAAATAAAAAAATAATTAATATAAAAATCAATTAACTTATCTAATTCATTATTAGAAATTTTTTTAACTTATCTAATTAGAAAAAAAAATATAATTACAATATAAGTATTATAAAATAAATTATGAATATTAATTAAAATACTAAATAATAATTTAAAATATATGAAAATAAATTTAGAATAATATTTAAATAAGTAAATAATTTTTCATAATATCAAAAAAAATATAATATCAAAAATTTTTTTTATTCCTAAGTCAATTAATTACTAAAAAATCAATTAACTTACCAGATTAATAATTTTAAAACTCAATTAACCTAATTAAAAAAATAATTTAAAAAATCAATTAACATACTCAAATAAATATAAATTTTATATTTAAAATAATAAAAATCCCAAATAATTTTTTTTATTAAAATTGTCAAAAACTTTTATTAAAACTTAACAATTATTTTAATATTTTAAATAAATAAAAAAAAATCCACAAATATTTAAAATCCCCAAATAAATCAAGAAATACTCAAATATATCCAAAATTCTCATCTCTTACCCACGGTAATTGAAAGATGATGATGAACATTATATTTTTTTAACAATTTGTTAATTTTATTGTTTTTCATTTTTATTATACAATTTTTAATTTGATATTAGTTCGTACAAAAATATGTGGACCCGTGTAATACTTAGATAATTTTTTATATTTATTTGATTACTTTAAAATAAATAAATAATTATAATTTTTTTCTAATTAGGTAAGTTAATAATTTTTCTAATAATGATTTATGTAAGTTAATTGATTTTTATAATAATTAATTAATTTATGAATAAATGAATTGTTTTTTTATTTGATACATTAATTTTATAGTGAATTGTACACATTTGTTGAATATTTTTATCTTTTTCGCATAACGTCCCATTTTAATTAAAAATTTAATTTACGTCCCATAACTTCTTAAATTGCTCAATTACGTCCTATTTACATAAATTTGGGGATTTTCAGGGAAAATTGGACATAAATTAAGTAATTGAAAAAGTTATGGGACGTAAATTAAAATTTTAACTATTTTTGGACATTTTTCAAAAAAGGTAAAAATTACGTGACGTAAATAATTTTTTTCTCTTCAGTTTCATGCAATTGTTTGTAAAACAAAAATACTATTCCCATTTAATTAAAATGATTACAATTTCAGTTAAATTAAAAACCTCAACACTAATTTACAAACACATACGAAAATAATTATAAACAATCAAATATAATATTTTATAAGTATAATGTCGAATATTATTGAATACTCCGTACTTAATAAGTGAATATGATCAAATATAATGTACCCCATAAAGACAGTAAAATTCAACTTAATATTGCTGAAACAATTTCTTGTATGTTCTTAGAAGAACTCCCTCCCTCACCCACGGCCTCCACAGCCAATTTCTTCCACTTGCCACTATTTACCCTTAGCTCTTTCCCTTTATCTCCATGAGCAACCTCTTTTACACACCTACAAACTTCATCTCTACAAACCATCCCACTTTCACCACCTCGTACTCGAACTCCAACTCTCCAAATATCCTCAACACACTTACCATTCGTCGTTTGATCCACCAAATGCGCCATCACAATGAGTGGCACCCCATAGCTCAACCCCTCCAACGTCGAGTTCCACCCTCCGTGCGTCAGGAAACACGACACGGAACGGTGTGCCAAGACCTCAACTTGTGAGCACCAATTAACAACCAAGCCTTTTTGTGAAGTGAATGTTGGTGGAAGCTTGTGAACTTCTGAGGCCCTTACAACCCACAAGAACCAACATTGGCTCATCATTAGGCCATATGTAATCTCCTCCATTTGCTTCTCGTCTAAGCTCAATAGACTTCCAAATGAGACATATACAACTGAATTAGTTTCTCTTGAGTCTAGCCATTTGGTACAAGATTCTTGATCTGATTCAAAAAGGTTGATAGTGTCCGGAATGGTATGGTCTTTCTCTACCAATAAATTTGTTGGCCCGATGGTCTTTATAGCCCAACGTGTCCTCATCCATTGTACTACCTGATATAATTCCACCAACAATGTATGTAAGATTATAAAGAAACCAATTTGATTTATTTTTTCTTCAACTTTAACATTTTTTTAATTTTATTGTTATAGGTTATACTTCTTTTCTTTTGTCATGATTTGTACAAGTTGTTCCACACACTTTCTAAGAAAATGAAACTTAGTGGCGTGGGGAATAAAATAAATTAATGATGGATAATTTAACCAAGTGTAATTTTGAAAACAAGTGTTTGTACAAACATACTACGGAGTATATTGTACTGATCCCTCCATCCCTTTGAGATAGATAACCATTTTGACCTTTTAAAGTTTCAAAGAAAGCTATTAATTCCTTCCTCGTCTTACAATAACTTTCACACTTTTTTTTTCGTAATGTTACACAATAATTTTCACACTTTTAAAATGATAAACATAGACTTCAATCTTACAATATCCTTAATTTTACACAAATTGTCATTACTTTTAAGTCACACATACACACAGGTCAATTTTTTTTTCTTACTTTATATATAAAATTTACATAATTAATCATCAAAATTTTAATTTGTGTGTCCACATGTGAAAATTATTAGCAAAAAAGTTATCCATGATCACAATTAACAATTATCCCCGGTACACTTTCTCAATTCTCTTTAAATCTTTTTTTTTTTTTTTTTTTTATCATATCTCACTCCTCACTTTCTCAATTCTGTTTCATTAATCTTTTTCTTTTCTTTCTATATTCATTAATATATGTGTAAAAGCAAATTGACAAGTATAAAAAGTATGGATAGAAGTGTAAAGTGTAAACGAGTTGACTGAATTTGAGTAGTGTTGACTCTATATATTGTTATACTATAAGCTCGAATTTAGACTCTAATTCGATTAGCCTAAAAATTTTAAGTTGGATCGAGTTCAACTCGAATTATAGGTGTATAAAATTATATGTAAAAGATAATTGAAACTGACCTCATCCTCGAGCTTGTGAAAAGTGTTGAAAAGCACGAAATCCGCAGATTCAAGATTTGAAAACTGATCACCAAGAAGCTTCAAAATAGTTTGTTCCGATGAGAAGGAAGGAAGATCCTTAATCCCAAGTGTGGGCAAGAAAGGAAACTCCATTAATATTTCTACTAAATTATCTTGTTCGAATGGAAATCCGAGTGCCCCTTGCTTGATAAGATAGTAAATAGAGGATACAACACAAGATTGAGTGAAAAATGGAACTCCAAGCATGCCATGTTGGTGAGCTATGTCCAACATCCACGGGAACACCGAGTCGTAAACAACAACTTTCGGACATCCCTCCTCTTGTTGCTCGATCAACTCTATCAACTTCCTCGAGACGACCTCTCTGAGGCGTCCGAATAAGTTTGTCGTACTGCTTTGTGGTTCTTGAATTTCTTCCGATCCATCGGAGATGTACTTGATATCGATCGAGGAGGTGGTTGTGGATGTGATTTTTTTTGTTTTAGTGGTTGTTATGATAAAGGTGAGGTTGAGATGATCATTTGAGGCTAGGGAGTTGCATAATTGTAGCATTGGATTTATGTGACTTTGTACCGGGAATGGAACGACATAGACATGAGGTGGTTTATTTCCTACCATTTTTTCTATAGGTTGATTTCTTGTCAATTGGTGTATATGTGAAGAGATATATAGAGAAGGTATTAAAGTAAAGTAGACGTCTCCAAGCACTAGTTTAGTGTGTGGCCACCACCGTTATTTTATATGTGGGCGGGTCACGTGATTGACCAAGCCCAATTAATTATTCAATGGGCTATTTCAGTCACTTAATTGAATTGAAGTTTTGTTATAAACTGATAATCAGCTACATTTAAAACTATCATTGAGATTTATAAAATTTAATGTGACAGATACATTGCATTGTACTACTACCTATCTCTGTTAATGTGGTAAGTGTGGAGTAACTTTTTAGTAGGTGTGCACAATATTTTATTAATAAATCTGAAAACAATAAGTGGAGCAATTTTATTTTATAAACGCAATGGGAGTGAGTGCGTGTGTATTTTGTCATCTTGTTCTCGAAAGTCTTCCAGGTCTGAAGTCATGTTTGAATTGCAATGTCTAAAACAATTAATTTATCTTAAAAAATGTAGACATGTTATCCATTCTTATTCTCAATTAGTGTAAAATCGTCAAAATGTTTTACATATTTCTCATTTTCTCTTTAAAAATAGTAGGAAATTAAACCCACCATCTCACACAAATCTCTGTCATCTCTATGACCAAATTGGTCCGGGTATGGCGTAGCCCAAGTTGTAACATTGGGCTGCTAGAATTTACCAACTGTAAAATATTATTTCAAAGAATGCCAAGGCAAGAAAATCAATAAAATAAATGAACAGAAAAGCGAACTGATCAGTCAACCATTTTCTGTATTTATTAAATAGTTTGAGTTGCATATTTTCTGTATGTATGAAAGAATCCAGCAGAGAAAATGTATTTCCTATGGGATTTGTGCAATTTCAATCAAAATTTTATGCAAAGACTGAGGCTTTGAGAAGAAAGGGCAATGGTCACTCCCTTTAATCTGGAACACTCCTTCAGGTTCATTTTCCCTCACAAGCTTTTCTTGGACATCCGGCGAAAGAGCATGATCGTCCAGCGTTTGAACGTAGAACCGACGACCAGTTCCATACTTGTCGGTTGATAAGGACAGCTTCTCCATCATCGGACCAAGTGGGACCTGTCTCATGGACACCGTTGCTAGAGCAACATCCTGATGCATCATTGCACAATATTAATCATAACTCATCAAGATTCAGATATTCTGCAAAAAAATGCTATTGTGAACAGGCAAAAACTTATGTGATCACAGATTCACATGAACTCTTTTTTTTTCATGTATCAATGTTGAGCATACGAAGTATCACTGTAGTGCATGTGAAGCGTCACTGTTCAAAAATCAAGTATTTTTTTAAACATTGACACTTTGTATGCACAATAGTGACACTTTGTATGCATAACAGTGCACTCAAAAAAGAAAGTTAGCATGAACCTGGAGGAGACCTACTCATTGCTCAATCTAAATAAGAATATGTATTGGATGTAAAGATTATACCTTAGCGGGAGATTGATTGAAATACAACCCATTCATGTGCTGCTTCTCGAACATGAATCCCGTCGGAGGCTCGTCTTTACCATTGCCGTATATTAGAGACTTGGACCCAGGTGAAAATAGCTCTGCAGAACCAAGCTGAAACCGAACAAGATTTGAATACGGAAGAAAACGAGTTTATTGATTGATTTTGTTTTACGTATGTTAAAATTTGATGTACCTCTTGAGCAAAAACATCAAAAGGCTTTTGGAAGAAAACGAGTTTATTGATTGATTTTGTTTTACGTATGTTAAAATTTGATGTACCTCTTGAGCAAAAACATCAAAAGGCTTTTGGCCATCAGATACCATTGTAGCACAAACATAGACAGCTTTGGAGATCTTCTCGGGAAAATGCTCTAAGGCATAAGAAACACAAGCACCCCCACTACTATGACCTACCAATATTACCTGCAAACATTCACACAAAAATAATGTCAAATAAACAAACCAAATTCCTACTGCTGAGTTGGTCTTGTCTAAAATAATTTTACAGTACAACTAATTCGCAACTGTCACTTTATATTATACTCCGTAACAACTAATCCTTTTGAATGAGACATCCAATACTAACACTCCAAACACCCCCTATTAAATTTATTGTAATTCATACCGTCTCATCCTCTGGTAATTTTTGTAGAAAATCAATCAACGGTTTAGTGTAATCTGCCAGAGTGGCGACTGTGTTCGTATCCGTTAGATCAATTCCGGACCCTGTTAGATCCAAGGCAATTGGAGTTAATCCATATTCTTCAAGTAAAGCAATGCTCTTATACCAGCACCAAGCTCCAAATCCTTCACCATGTATCAAAACAAATTTCTTCGTCTTCATATTCTCCAAACACTCACTAGATAACTATAATGAGCGAAATTGGTTTAGTATCATTACACAAATAGTCAATGCAGCAATATAAAGGGTTCAAAAGTTGACCAAGGACCACTTCATAAACCCAACAAGCCACCCCACCAATTACCAAACTCTCTATTTGAAAATGATTCTGGCTCAACTTTAATCTTTCAAGAAATATAAAAAAATAAACCAAGAATCATTTAAATATCCAACCATTATCTGCAAGATCATGAAATGCACTTACTTTTCCTTTTGAAATACTAATCATTACCCCATAAAAAAATGAGTTATTGATTTTACTTATTTCCTCTATTCTAGTATCCTTTTTTTTTGCAAATGTTGAAGTTTTTCTACAATACTAAAGGGCATAAACACAGTTTCGTGCAATTAACCCTTCCATAAACACACACAAGATCCCAAAATCTAATTAACCACTACATAAACCCTAAACACTAGAATTAAAACCTGAAAAAAGGGAACAAAATTGTAAAGTGTAAATAAAATTCACCTGTTTGTTGGATAAAGGGTCAGGTAAATCGGCGGGGCGGCGGCGGGAGCTGGTGGATCCGATGCGGCGGGACATAGAGCCGTTGTCGAATCTCTGAGAAAGCTGGTGCTGCTGAATTGCCATAGCCAGAGCTTGTTTGTGCAGCAATTCTTCGTCCTTTGAATTCTTCCTCCTTGAAATCGAGCCCCTTCTGCTCCTTGATCCAATCCCACCAATTCTGCTATCTTTTTTACTCATACAAGTGAATTTATTTCCCATTTTTTAAGAAAAAAATTGA
Source organism: Galeopsis tetrahit (assembly GCA_963675135.1). Classification (NCBI taxonomy): domain Eukaryota; kingdom Viridiplantae; phylum Streptophyta; class Magnoliopsida; order Lamiales; family Lamiaceae; genus Galeopsis; species Galeopsis tetrahit. Next base: position 7,037,927 of record OY776125.1, on the reverse strand, counting down.
GTTTCTAACAAACCCAAATTGTTTGTTTATACTATTGTAGAGAGAAACAGTGGGCGGTGGTGGGGATACTAAATCTGAGTTAAAAGACAAATAATAATGGCGTCTTCATCTCTCGAACTTTCCCTAAAATTAACAAACTTTTTTTTATTTTTGTTGGGTTTTTGCGATGTGGAGGAGAATTGTGTTGGGTAGGGTAGAGTACCTAATCCAGATACTGGAAATCTGCATTGAATTGCGGCGTTGTTGAAAGGTGTGTGACTGTGAATGATACTTGTGTTAGTCAAACTGGAGTAATTACTGGTGTATCTTCAACCAAAAGAGTAAATGGAAACTCATTAATTCAATAATTCGAACCCATCCATAAATATGTATTATGATTGAAAGAAATATTATTATTTTATAGAAACAGTAAAATGTCAAATTTACCATGTCAATAGAGAAAAAATAAGATACATTAGTGTATTTTTAATTAAAATAAAAAGATATTGTAAAAATTAAATTATGGTAATTTAGGGAAAATAATAAAAGGTAACAAACTTTTTAAAATTGGGGGAGTAGTTTATATGGTGTGTTATTCCTTTCATTTCAATTCAGCTTTTACACTTTTTTTTTTTTATTTTTTTGTCTCACATTAGTTTTTTTTTACATTCTAAAAAGTGAAAGTTTCTTAGATACCTTCAAAATTTCCGCGCATTTACTATAGAGTATGTCATAATATTTTCTTTACAATATTTTTAGTCTATCACTTTATTAAAGTTAAAAGGTTTTCAATATTTTTATTTTTTCTTAATTTTCATATTTGTGAAAACTGAAAATTGATTTGGAACCTATACAATAGAAAATTGTGATTATATTAATTAATGTTCTCAATTAATTGTATAATTGTATTTATAAATATAAATAAATAATGTTCTCAACCTAATAAAAATGAATTGAAGCAACATCTTACAAGAAAAGCAAGTAGATTATACTCCATTTTTCGTCCCATTCTTGGAAAATTGCGTACTAACATACTGTAATATGGAAATTTTCAATTCTCCATTCTTCGTCATATTCTTGGAAAGTTACGAAACTGATATCATGAATTAAAGCTTCCATCCAATTTAGAATGATTTGCTGTCATGAATCCTCCAATTAAATACTTCCTCCACTTTTAATTAAGTGTTATTTTAACAATTTTCAACAAATTAAGATATATAATTATGGACAATTTTACCCTTAATTAATGATAATTAATTTTAATATTAAATTTATGTTTAGTAATGAATGAGGCCAATATTGTAGGTGATATTCATGTATGCAATAATTAAGGTTTATTCATGATTTATGCTATAGTATTATATTCAAAAGGGAAAAAGCTTAAATCAATGTAAAGAAAATGGAGGGAGTATAATGTATAAGGGTAAAATTGTCAAAATTAAAGTAAAAAGTGTAGAATGACACTTATTTTGAAAATATTAAAAAAGGCACAGTGACACTTAATTAAAAACGGAGGGAGTATTAGATTATATGAGAAAGTGTTGGCCATGACATGAGCTCCTTTCAAGCATAATGTACATTGTGCGTAGGGCGAGCATCGGTCAGTTCGGTTACCGAACCGAATTACCAAAACTGAAATAATTAAATTATTTGGTATCAATAAACGAAAAAACTAAAATTTTGTTGGACCTCTTGGATTTTTTTTCGGACTTTTTACCATAAAAAACATAGTACCTATTGAGCTTAACATAATAATAATTAAATACCTATTGTATTGAAAAAAAAAATCCATAAAACTTCTATGAAAAATTCTCAATTTTTTTTATAAAACTCTCCCTTATATAAGTATAAAACTCTCCCTACTATTATTAAAAAATGATAATCAGCTCGCAACTTTCATCCCCCTTAGCGATAAACATGATCATAATAAATTTAATTAAGGCTGTATTCGATAAGTCATTAGTTCATCACATAGTGAGAATCACAATTGTTACACATATATATTGATATTAAAGGTGAGGTTTCAATTTTCTAAAATATTAAACGATTAATTCGGGGACTAACTTTCACCCTCTACCACTTGCGTAAGTCCCATTGTACCTAATCCATATACTAAAAACGATGAATAATCCATGTGTTACTCAAACTGTATCTTCAAACAAAAGAGTAAATGGAAAAACAAATAATATCAATAAGAGAGTAAATGGAATTTTTAGCTAAAGAAAAGATAAATACTAATTTATTTGATAATAAATTTTTTGTATAACAACGGAAGACTTAAAAGGGGATAAAAGTGTAATTCATTATAACTAAAAAGTGCAACACAATATTACTGAAAAGTGTAACACATTTTTTTATTAAAAAGGGCAAGTCATTATAATTGAAAAGTGCAATAAAGTTTTTAATGAAAAGTGTAAGTCATTAATTAATAAAGTTTTTAATGAAAAATGTAAGTCATTAATTATTATAACTAGAAAGTGTAAGTTAGTAAGTTAGTGTAACTGAAGTACAACACAATATTATTAAAAAGTGCAAGTCAGTATAACTGAAAAGTGCAACACAATATTTAATGAAAAGTGTAAGTCATTATAACTAAAAAATGCAAGTTAGTATAACTGAAAAGTACAACACAATATATAACATCCCCTTTTTTTTTTTAACAAATTTTTTTTTGAGCAAGCTTCCAGCAAAAAATACGGACCTATGGTGGCACTTTAAGCTTCCAAATTATGATGTACACTCGTCTGATCAAACCCTTATCTAAGGAGCCCGAGACCTCTCTAAGCTTATCTTGCAAACCTTGGATCTGACATGCCACAATGTACTTGCCCGTTGAAGAGGCTGACCAAAAAAGATGGTCCTCCATATCCAAATCTAGGGTAGGAGTTTTTAGGATTTCTAATGCTTCAAAAGGCTGGAAAGCTCTTTGTATTAAATCATCATCCCAAACACCGCCAACCCGAATAAAACGACTAACATTCGAAGTACTCGCTATCCTAATAAATGAATTCATTTTCCATTTCCAATTCTCTATTTTGCATCCCATTCTAGCACTTCTCTACTCCAAATTAATGATCTCTAGATAAAGGAGGGACCCAAACAAACATCCATCACATTTGAGTTCTTGAAATACTTGGCTTTGAAAACCTTGCTAAGAAAAGTATCAAGCATCTTAGCAATTCTCCACAGTTTCTTTGCCAAGAGCACCTTATTAAAATGAATAAGGTTCTGAAAACCCAAAACCCCTTCCATCTTTGGTAAGCATAGTTTCCCTCATTCCTTCCAATGCATTTTCTTACCAGCATCATTATCACCCCCACCTGAAATCTGCAATCATCTTTTCAATGTCCGTACAAATTGATATAGAAATCCTAAAACATGACATAGCATAAGAAGGTATAACCTGTAAAATTGCTTTGATAAGAACTTTCTTTACCCCTTCTGAAAAGGACTTGTGATGCCAAGACAGGATCTTCTTACGGACTCTATCCACTAGATATTTAAATTTCAGCTTTCTAGCCTTGGGTATTATGGTTGACAATCCCAAATACAAATCATGTCCCTTTGACAATCTAATGCCCAATATACTTTTAATGCTAACTGAAAGTGTGTTGGGGTGTATAAAAGTGTTTAAGTATAAGTAGATAAATGTTGCACAGAATGTTGAGACAAATAGTGCAACATTGACTCTAACAGAATATCAGAAATTAAGATACACAGCGGAAGACTTGAAACACTAAAAACAAACGAGACACAATGGAAATACTTTTAACATAGATTTTATAAATAAAAATCTATGTCTGCCTTATGGCGTAAATCAATACTTATCTTCAAGTACAAATGTTGTGTGAAATGTTACAACAATAACTTTCACAACGAAACTACAAACGAGGCAGGTGCCAAGTTTTGAAAACGAACTAAGTGTATAAATTATACACTGTCGAAATGCCTAGTCTATCTAATGATTACACTCTCAATATATAAGAAGACACACAGCCATACGGGTGGTATACAACGTATGATCTAAAATGTAGAACTATTGGACACAATTTCCTAACAGGGATGAACGCTCGGTCTAGGATATTGCTCGAATAGAACACACTGAATTATGAAGCCTTCAATCGGTATTTATAGAGGTGGTATGCGAATTCTAGAGGCTTCCACATTGAGGTCCTATTTTTTAGGAGCTCAACTTCCATGATCTTTCTAGATCCTTCTTGTATGCTCCAGGTCGTTCTAAATGCATCTAGCATGTTCTCCAATGTTCTGGAATCTTCCAGGTTCCAGATCCTTGTAGAAGCTTCTAGATCCTGCCAGAAATGCGACAACATTTAGGTCAACATTTAATGTAGCATTTCAGAAAAGACTTAGAAAAAATCTCGGAAGGTCAAATTAAGATGTTGTTGATAATGTTAAGGCATTTAAGAATTAACAACATCTACAATCTCCCCCAATTTGACCTTTCGACTACAACACACCTGATGCACATATATTTCTATACATACTCAGTTTTATGTACTTAGTTGAGGTTGACATCATTGCTAAGCACTAGTCAAGACAATACCTGTTGTAATCGTTGGATCAAATCGAATGAAGATCAAGGGTAACCTTATAACGATCCGTGCCAAAGGATCAAAACAATTTTATCCAAAATAGAATAAGTATAAACAATACACTTATTCACAACATAAGTAACTTTACTAAAATCATAAGTTGAACTAGAAGAATTAACTTAAGATCTAAGTAAGACACTAACAAAACAAAATAACAAAAATCAGAACAAAAACAACAAACAAAACAAAGACTCAGCAACCTGCAGTAACCACATGATAATCTGTAAACATATTAAGCAAAGGCAGTAAACAAATATCATCAAATGTAACCATAATTTAAGCAAGTTGCAGCAAATAAACAACCTAACATCTAAGAAATAAATAACAAGTGTATCAGAATTTCAGAATACTTAAACATTAGTTACAGAGATTGAACTGAATAAATGGCATAAACAATAGCCATTATGAAATCAGATCTCCCCCTGTCTTGTAGCTTGTCCCTGTTCATCATTGGATATCACCATACAAGGTCTCCATCTCAGCAGCATCATCATCAGCTTCATCCACAAAGTAAGTAGATGCAAGGTGTGCAACTACATCAGTTACTGCAGCATCTCCAGCATCAGGTCCATCACCAGCAGCAGCAGCTGGAACTCCATCATCATTCAACTCTTCAATCACCACATTGGAGTTTGATGGTGGTGGTACTCCCACTGTTGTAGGTGAAAGCATACTGGTCCACCTATTCTTCAGGAACTGGAGTTCATCAATTGTTTCCTGCAAGTGGTTGAGTTGTAGTTTGATGAATTCCTGTGAAAGATACACATTGCCAGAAATGTTGATACGGATGTTCTCAACATTTGGGGGTGCATTTCTCTGTCTTGATCTGGATGATTCTGGATGATCAGAAGTTGAGGGTCTTTGCTGATGTTCAGTAATTGAAGGCATGTGCTGATGATCAGTACCAGGAGCAGTCAAAGGCAGATCAATTACTCTATCCCCAGTGAGTAAGGCAGGAGCTATGGCCAGTAATGGAACTCTCCCCCTCAACACATCAGTGTTCTTGGCAACAAAGTCATGATGCCTCAAGTAATTTGAAATCAGAACAGGATAGGGTAGGTTGCCTTTTTCAGAAACTTTTCCAGTAAATCTCATCATATGGTGAAAGATAGTGAGGCCTAAATTGAACTTCTTAAGCACAGAGATCCTATACATAAGAACAGCTTGGTCTTTTGTGATCTTAGTGGTATTTGTAGTGGTAATCCAATTGTAAATAATGAGTTTGTATAACACAGAATGTAGGGAAGTGAGGTCTTTGGCTAGCATCTGTCTAGTCCACTTAACTACCCTACCACCAGTTATAGCAGCAATAACCACATCCATGTCAGGTTCTTCATCCACCTCAACATTGGGAATATGCAGAAACTCATTTATCAACTCACGAGTAAAAGGTACATCCCTCCCCCTAAAATTTACAGTCCCATACCACCTAGATGATCTCCTACCAGTACTCTTTTTCATGCAAGCATAAAATTCATAAGCCCAATTTGTCAAGAATGATTCACCAAAATTCACAGCATGCATCAAATTCCTTTCCTCTAAGAAACTAATCATGCCTTTACTTTCAAAATCAGGTATATTAATTCTCTTTTCTATCAGCAGTTTCCTCTTAGAATAAATAGCCAACCTATTCTCTAGAGTCTCAAGAGAATCAGAAATACCTTCCTCTTCAGAAGCAAGGTCATTAGAGCTTGATGTGGAATCTTTAGCAGAGCTTTCCTTAGAGCTGCTCTTTGCACTGGAAGAGCTATCACCACTGCCATCATCTTCAGGTTCTGGTGCAGCTTCCTTTGCAGCAGCAAAATGCTCAGCATTTTTCTTAAGAGAGTTCAGAATATCTCTTAAACACACATCAGAATCAGAATTGAAATCTGATTTTGCAGGTTCATCTTCAGTAATCATCTTGGCCTTCCCTTTGCCTTTGGGATCAGCAACAACCTTTCCTTTTCCTTTCACTTTAGCAACAACTTTCTTCTTGGATATCTCAGCAACTTTCTTAGGTTTCTCAACAGCAACATGAGCTTCTTCTTCAGAGTCTGTGAACACTTGGATGGGTTCAGCAGCTTCAGTTCCAGCTTTCTTCTTCTTCCTCATGGATTCAGAATAATCCACACGAGTGAACACTCGATATGATCTCATTCTTTGTACAGGACTTCTCTGTCTTTTCCCTTTCTGCGCATTCTTCTTGAACGGAATGGGAGCAGATTCATCAGAAACAGAGAGTGAAGAATTTGTACCGTCTTCAGAGATGTTTGCATCCTCCATTTCAACATCTTCAGGGTCGGAAGTAGCAGTAGCTTCTTCTTCAGCAGCAACCTCCACATTTTCAGCTTGTGGTTCGTGAATAGTAGGTGATTTAGGGCTTTTTGAAGCAGCAGCCATTTGGGCGGTTTGATCAGCCAAATAGCTTGAGATATCCACAGTGATATCTCCAAATGTCATCACGGGCAGATGACCAGTTGTTCTAAGAGAGTCAGACACTTCTTCGATAGCCTTGTTGAACTGTTCAACAGTTGCATCTTGAGAAATGTTGGTTGTTGGTGGAACGGTTTGAGGAGCAGTTTGAGGAGTGGGAGCGGTTGTTGATGGTGTTGCAGAAACATTTGAGTCAGCATTTGACGAGGTTGATTTATGAGAAGCCATGGAAGCAAGGATTTCGAGAGGGTTTGTGTAAGAAAGGGATGAGTTCTTCGAATCAGAGTGAGATTGTGAGTGGGATTGAGGTCGGTTTCCAGCCATTTAAGGGACGGTTGGAATTTCAAGGTAGGTTTGAGGAGTGTATACACAAACTTTGAGAGATACACGGCCAATAAACAATTCTGCAAAACTTAGTACTCAACAAAATCAAAAATCACGATTAGCATTAACATTTAATCTTATGAGTGATATTTATAGAGAGAACTATGTAGTTGGAGAGTAAAGAAAATAATCCAGAAGTTTTTCGATCATGCTCCACATAATTAGCCACAATGTAGATCATGGGTAATTAGTGGGGAAATTTAATTAAATTAAATTAGATAATTAAGAAGCTTCCAGAATAATTAAAATCGCATAATCTGAAAAATAAAAAATGTGGGTCAGCAATTAAATAAAATGAAATAAATCCCAATTAATAATTAAATAATTACAGCTAATAAAAATAAATTCGAATCAGGCAATGTTGTGCTCAAAATTGTTACAAACACCTCAACACGGTTTTTACATGAATTTGCTTCATTTGTGTTGCACCATATTTTTCTTTTTGTGTTATAGCATCTAATTTGTATTGATCCATTGTTTCTGTAGAGTACATCGTAGTAGCGAACTCCGTGCCCCATACTTACTTAATGGATTACAAATATATTGATGTTTTTACCAAAGAATCACCTTTTGAAAAGAAGGCATCGTAGTAGTGAACTCCGTGCTCCATAGTTACTCAGTGATTTGGTACATCTTTTAGTATGCTAATAACATTCTCATTTTTATGCATTTGAGAGGTGTGAGACATGTTTATTTTTTCACTACAAGGTTCTTAGATTCGTAGATATTTTACATAGGAATTATTTAACAAAGTAAGAGATAGATTCAGCTTATAAAATTTTTACAACCCATGATGTTGTCCCAAATGCTGACGCATTTGTGACAACATCCATCCGAATTTTTCAGATAGTGCTCATGCCAAGAGATTTCCTCAAGATTGAGAATCTCTCATGGTCTAATGCCTTAGTGAAAATGTCAGCATTTTTTTTTCAGTAGGTATATACTCCAACTTCACAATGTTCTTCTCTACTAAATCTCTCATAAAGTGATGTCTTATGCTAATGTGCTTTGTGAGTGAGTGTTGTACAGGATTCTTAGAAATGTTAATGGCACTAGTATTATCACAAAAGATTGTAAGTATACCATTCTCAATACCATAGTCATGGAACATCTTGCTCAGCCACAAGAGTTGTGTACAGCAGCTTCCAGCAGCTATATACTCAGATTCTGCAGTAGATTGTGAAACACAATTCTGCTTCTTGTTGTGCCATGATACAAGATTGTTTCCCATGTAGAAACATCCTCCACTCGTACTCTTTCTATCATCTATATCTCCAGCCCAATCAGCATAACTGTAGCCTATCAAAATGTTGTTGGTGTCCTTAGTATACCAGATTCCAAGGTCACTTGTACCTGAAACATACTTGATAATCCTTTTCACAGCATTCAGGTGAGATTCCTTTGGATTAGCTTGGTACCTAGCACACACACTGTACATAATATCTGGTCTACTAGAGGTTAAATACAGTAAACTACCTATCATGGATTTGTAAAGTGTTGGATCAACATCTGTTCCAGCACCGTCTTTGCAAAGTTTCAAAGAAGATCAAATAGGAGTTTTCATTGGTTTTGAATTCTCAATACCAAATCTTTTAACCAAGTTCTTAGCATACTTACTCTGGGAGAAGAAAATACCATCACTGCATTGTTTGATTTGAAGACCTAGAAAATAGTTCAAGTCTCCAACCATACTCATTTCAAATGTTGCATTCATTGCCTCAACAAATTTACTCAACATTTTATCACAAGTAGAACCAAATACAATGTCATCAACATATATTTGAGCAATTAGTATATCATTTTCAGTGTGCTTAATGAACAAAGTTATATCTTCCTCTCCTCTAATAAATCCATATTCCAAAAGAAAGTCAGTAAGCCTACCATACCATACTCTAGGAGCTTGTTTAGGACCATACAAAGCTTTCTTAAGTTTATATACATGATCAGGATACTGTGGATCTTCAAATCCCTTAGGTTGTTCAACATATGCTTCTTCATTTAATATGTCATTTAGAAATGCAGCCTTTACATCCATTTGATGAAGTTTAATATCAATAAAACATGCAATAGCTAGCAGTAATCTAATAGATTCTATCCTAGCAACAGGTGCAAAAGTTTCATCAAAATCAACTCCTTCAACTTGGGTGTAACCTTGTGCTACTAACCTAGCCTTGTTCCTAACAATATTACCAGATTCATCAGTTTTATTCTTGAATATCCACTTTATTCCAATGACATTAGTATGACTAGGTCTAGGAACAAGTTTCCACACTTCATTTCTTTCAAACTGACCAAGTTCTTCATGCATAGCATTAATCCAGTTTTCATCAGTTAAGGCTTCTTTAGCACTCTTAGGTTCAATTTCAGATAAATAGCATTCAGCATTTACAACATTACACATAGAAGACATGCATATTGTTCTTACCACATCTACCTTGTTTGATCTTACTCTTCCTCTTGTTTGCACTCCAATTATAGCATCGCCTATGATCTGGTCAGAAGGATGACTTTTGCCTATTCTTGAAGAAGGATTCGTTTTGGGAATGTACTGATCATTCTGTGAATTTACAGCTGACTGTTCTGTAGATGTTGACCCAGATGTGTTAACATTTGGTGCAAAATTTTCAGACTTCAGTGTATTCTCAGAAGTGTCAGTAACCTGTGATACATCTTCTTCATCTTTGTCATCTGTAAGACCTTTATCATCATCAAACACAACATTAACAGATTCTTGAACAGTGTTAGTTCTAAGGTTATAAACTCTATAAGCTTTACTATTTCTAGAATAGCCTAAAAAAAAACTTTTATCACTTTTAGAATCAAACTTATGAAGTTGATCCCTATCATTCAAAATATAACACACACAACCAAATACATGAAAATATTTCACATTAGGTTTTCTGTTGTTCAAAATCTCATAAGGTGTTTGACTAGTTCCAAAACGAATAAAAACCCTATTTATAATATGGCATGCAATATTCATTGCTTCTCCCCAAAATTTCTTAGCAAGACATTTGGATGTAAGCATAACTCTAGCCATTTCTCGTAAAGTTCTATTCTTTCTTTCAACAATTCCATTTTGTTGTGGAGTTTTAGGAGATGAATATTCTTGCAAGATACCCTTTTTATCACAAAAATCATTAAACATGCTGTTTTCAAATTCCCTACCATGATCAGTTCTAATACGGCCAACTTTCAAGTTAATCACATTTTTGAACCTCTTATAAAGAATTTTAAATGCAGCAAATGCTTCAGATTTGTCTCTCAAAAACTCTACCCAGGTATATCTAGAAAAATCATCTACCACAACTAAGGAATACCTCTTTCCTCCAATGCTTTCAGTTTCCATAGGACCTGTAGGTCCCTAAGTTGAGTTTAATAACGAGTAAGCTAGTGAAAATGTCTAGAGGGGGGTGAATAGACTTTTCAAAAATCTTTCGAAATATCAAAGTACAATATGCGGAATAACGAAATTAATCAATGAGCCCAATTTTAGTTTATACTCAAGTTATTTCGAGAACTTTGTTCTATGTATACTCAACTTGTCTTGTTCAGATAAGTAATTCAATCAATCAAACAACTAATCAATTAAACAACAAACAAAACAGTAAAGTAAATCAAACACGAGATTTTATAGTGGTTCGACAACTTGTCTACTTCCACTCTCACAAACCCAGTTGTGATATTCTTATTAACTCGTCCAATGGAGTAATATGTTCTTGTAGCTTTAATTCCCAAGAAATAAGACTTAGATCTTCTCGACAACACTACCAAGTGCCTCTTCGATCTTACTAGTGATTTACAAGTATCTAGCAACTTGAAATAGTAAACAAAAATAAAACTTCTCTTCGTTCAGTAGTAGCCTTCTTGTTCTTCACTTGTCTTCTGTAGCTTCACTTTCTGAACTTCAAACTCTGAGAGTATTTTCTTCTTTTAATCTTCACTAATGTTTCAGTACGTAGTAGTATCAGTAGTCTCTAATGAATGAATACCTTGCGGTATTTATAAACTTCCAATTCAAGAACTTTCAGTTGTGTAACCAACTTTTCTTGAAAACTAACTTGTAACTGATTCTTCTTATCCTTCCATGCGTTTCTTCAGTTAATTAGTTATTCCTTAACTAATTCTTCAATCTTTATCTTCAATACGCGTTTCTGTAACTAACTCTTTAGTTCTTCTCGTCTTGTCTTGTTGAGTCGCACACCTGTCTTGTCCTCCAGTAGTAGACTTCGTCTTCTACTTGTCTTGTGCAGTAGACTTCTTCAGATTACAACATAGAACTAATCTAGTCCTATCATCTAATCCTAACAAGACTATTACATTACATTAAGCTTTATAAAATAGCTTAGTCATCTTAAGAATCTATATACAGAATATAAACGAAACATGAGCTTCTATACATCTCAAATAGCTCAATATAAAACCTATCAAGTATATACAAAGTACTTATAAACCGTACTTGTCTTTTTCTTTTATACTTATCTTTTGAAACTATTACTTGTCTTGTGAACTCTACTGATCTTGTCTCATACAAGACGACTTCATAACTAGACTAGATCAGTCAACACTTAGAAAATATTCAAGTCTACTTTTGGCTTATCAAAACTTCATCTTTTATCTTTTATCATTATTTAGGATTTGTTCTAGGATTCATATCCCAACAATTTCCCCCTTTTTGATGAAGCCAAAACTACTTGAATCTTTTCACAATAGTAGACTAGTTAAGTAGTTATCTTGTCTTTAAACATCAAATAGTACTTATCTTTTCATTCATTCAAAATACGATCAGTAGATATTACACATACTTAATCAAAATAAAACTAAGTACTAGAGCAAAAAAAACTAATCTGATAAAGTACCTTCTTAAGAATTTGGAACACCAAAAGCATCAAGTAGCCTTTTGTGAATTACTAGCATATGTTCTTCAGTCTCGATCTTCTCTTTATCCAGTAGGTCTTCTTCAAACTTCTTAATCTTGTTGAAGTCGATCCTCTTTCCAGAACCTAACATTGGTGTGATCCATTTTGGAAAAATAGGAACAAGAATATTAAAACTTACAGCAGTTGCAATCCTCATGATTAGGTTCCATAGATTCTGATCTTGTGTTTCCATGAACTTATCAAAAATCGTGTATAACTCTTCTCTGCTATCTGGATCTCCAAACTTGCGAATAATCCAATGATCCAGCTCCCACTTCATCTTGACCTTGAACCATGCATCTTTATGTTCATTGTCAATGAAATTATCAATGTAGGCATCTTCCACTAGATCAGGATCAACTTTCATCTTCAGCAACATCTTGATATGCTTTCCTAACAATTTCTTGTTGGCATAATGATCATCTTCCAGCTTTTGCTTCTTATGAAGAGCTTCAACCTCTTCATCACCAATATCAGCTAGAATATCTCCTAATTCTTCTTTCTTTTTCTCTAGAACAAGCTTTCTCTTGACTTGTCTGGTCTGAACCTCAGGTTCAGAAGACGCAACACTTTTGCCTTTCAGTCGTCTTGCTTCATCAGCCTTAACTTGCTCAAGATCAACTGTCTTGACCAGCCTTCCTCTCTTGGGCCTCCTTAACTCTTCTATCGCAGACGCAGCAGCCTTGACTTCAGGTTCTGCACTTGACTTTTCAGCAGCAATAATAACTCTACTTGTCTCTTCCCCCTTTTTGGCTTCATCACTTGCCTTAAGAGTGAATAGACTAGTAAATCGAGTCATTTCTTCTTTCATAGCTTCCTTCATCGCTTCAGCAGCTAGTTCGATTTGCCTTTGAAGTGTCTGAACACGGCTCATCTTGTCTAGTCTATCAGCAGTGGATTCCAATTTCTTTGAGTTAATGGCCAACTCGTCTTTGAAATGAACAGCTGCCTGACGAAGGAGAGTGTTCTGATTTGTTAGCTCAGTGAGAACAGCTTGAGAACGCACCAACTGATCTTGTGCTTCTCGCTTTTGCTCATCTGCTATCTCGATTTTAACTCTGTATAGTCTCTCCATCTTGCTTGACTCTTCGGCTAATGATCTTGCAAAATTGATCGATCTCTTCTCCGAGTAGTCAACTTGCCTTTTCAAAAACTCTTCAATTTGATCATACATTTCTTGCCTAAATGTTGAGTCCATTTTGTTGACTTCACCAACTATCAGCTCTCTTGAACAATCTACAAGGGACTGATTCTGTTCAACAAGAACTGTTTTCAACTTAGAACTTAAGAACTCATCTATCGCAGACTGAACAACACCTTTCAAGTCTGTTTTCAAACCTTCTAAACATCCTTCAGGAAAAACTTGTTGAGTAGACTGAGTCTCAACAACTAACTCATCTTCATTGAAAATAAAAGCTTCAATAAATTCATCATCTTCTTCACCGAATACGACTAAGTCGTCTTCTACTTCAGTACTTACAGCAGTTTCCTCAGGCGGATCAGTCTGAACAGCAACATCAATTAACTCAGCTGTCAATTCTTCTTCCACAAGATCAGTTTGAACACCAACATCAAACTTGACCTCTGAAGACAAAATATCATCAGATATATTCAGCATTTTCTTCACCAATGCTGTCAAGGCATAAGGTGGGAACAACTCCGAGTGGTCCTTGACTCCACTGTTCTCCTTCTGTTCCATCTCCCAATCTTGAAAATTTGAGATTCCACCCATTCCTTGAATTACTTCAAACAGATCTTCTGTCGGGGCTGTCTTCAATGCATACCATGTGCATATCCTTAGAAGTTTCAAATAAGCTTCCGAAGATGTGTCGATCTCAACTGATGATAGAATCTTCCTTAGATTGTGTGCCATCTTCAAACGCAATCTTTTCTCCCTTAAGCACATCGGATAATACACCAGGGATTCGAATCTAATTTCGGAAGGGGTCTGAACAAGTGGGGTCCTTGTCTCAGTCGTTGCAGTGGCAACTAGTAGAGTTTCCGAAATAGATGGGTTGATGGGTTCAACATTTTCTGTTGAGGTAAGAGGAATTTGGATGGTGGTTTCTTGGGGCTTTGATGTGGCTTGGTTTGGTTCGACAGTTGTAGAAGTATCAACTGTATCGAATATAGTAGTGTGTGGGGTTATGTTGGCTCGAAGTGGTTGCACTGCCAACACTGATGAGGTTTTGGGAATAGGTTTGGCACGAGATCGGAGTGATCTGGCCTTGGTTTTGACAGGGAGAGAGAGAGAGGAATTGACAAAGCTCGGGAAGAAGTACCAACCTTTTCTTCAGTCGACTTGTCTGGTGAAGGACTCGACTCGACTTGCACCAGTCGATAAACATGCAACTCTTCCTCTTTCTTCTCAGGCTCCTTGTCCGATTGAGTTTCTTCCGAATCTCCTGCAGCCTCAATCATCGCCTCCTCTTCCACATACTAGACTAGTCTACCACTAGTTCCAGCCTTAGCTTCCTCAGAATTTTCACTGCCTGACTCGTCTTCTTCATAACTAGACGAGGCAGCATCATACATAGCATCATCAGGGTTGATCTGGACTTGTCTGGGGGCAGCAGATCTACTAGCAACTTGCTTCGCCAGAGCCTCCTTCTTCAAATAATGCTTTAGAGGGTGAAATGGTTTGCCTTTACTCCAACTAGTCTTGTTCGGCAACAAGATGGGTAGGAGGATACTTAGCTTGTTTCCGAAACTCACATTTGCAGTCACAACCCAGTTGACTGTACTGGTGTCAACTTGCACATACTTTTTGTAGTACATCAATCTATCCAAAAAGAATTTAGACCAGTTTCCTTCTGTGATCCCATCATGAATCACAGCCATTACTCTTGCTTTCTGGAGCGTCACAGAGTCAAAACTCCCAGTGACTCCTAGCAACATCTTTGACGCGATGTCAAGAAGAGTCTTAAATTTGTCAAGTAGCTCCTTCTTCTTGACAGCAGGAATTTTCCCATCACGATTCAACCTCAGCTGCTTTCCACAGAAAATACTCAGATACCTCAACTCTCGACCTTCAGCATATCTCTCAATATCTATTGATCCGGATGGTAGCTGCAAGGATTCAGTCAAAAACTCACGAGTAATTTCTACTCGCCTTTTTCCAACAAAAGCTTCAATTAAGTCGTCTTGTCGGGTGGCGGTGGCATATAATTCTAACACCTCTTCTTCCAGCACAACTTTAGGAAATGCCTCCAAATAGGGTCTTAAACCGCATCTAAAACATTTCATCAGAATTTCTTTGTTATCATCGGTATGATTTCCTTTGAAAAACACCGATCCCTCCACATGCACTCTTCCTTCGGTGGTATACTTTCCGAGATCGAATCTTGCCTGCATGTTAGTACGAGCATCGAACATCGAAACAATCGACATAGTAGAGCGATTATGAAAATCGAGGGATTTCGAAAGTATTGAATGCTTGAGAAGTTATTAGAATCAAGAAATAATGAACTTGTGAGCAGTTATGAACGAGTAGTATGGGTTTTGTTAAACCTTGAGTTTGGAATCAATGGTTGAGATTGAAAGGTTTGATCCAATGGACAAATATGAAAGTCCTTTGAAATTCAGTTTTACGGAATCGAGAATATTACGTGATTTGTTATTGTAAATTTTTGAAATCCGCCTCTTCTATTGGTAGGATTGAGGAGTGTACTCATCTGACCTAACTTTATTTATGACAAAAAGAGGACTGTAACTTTTTTTTTCTACAATTTTAGGCCAAATATAAATATATAATTTTTAAAATCCACTCTAGCTCATATTCCCTTCCTCAATTAAATCCCTATTGTCTCATGTCCTATATTAAACAAAAAAATTCATAACATTTCAAATCAAATAGTTTAATATATATGTACATATATTTATATACATATATATAAATAAATAAAACAATAATAAAATAGAATATTCAAATTTAATTATAATATAAATCAATGTAAGAAATTACAATATATGAAAACTATGCGAACAAGGAAGAATCAGGGTGGAGCTACCCGAATCAAGTGAAAGCTCTCGCAAGAATGGTGTATTTTTAAAAGTATTTCGTAATTTCAATAATGTAAAATGAGTAAACTCAAGTACGCAAGTGTGTTGGTGTGTTGTATTAATGATCTCTATTTTCTATATCGTATAATGAATATATTTAGACTCCAAAATCATACCTTGGGAAAAGGTAGTGTTTTCCCCTTTTTCCTCAACAACCTTCCCCTAAACTTTTAATAATTGTAGATGTAAAAATTTAATTATTATGAATTAGACAACATTATTTATGTTTAAAAAAACAAATATATACTACATATAAATTATAGTGAATTGAAAAGAATAAACTATTATAATTTGGTATGAAACATTTTTAATTCTTAATTAAAAAGATTCTCACAATATAAAAACAGTATTTACATACATAATTACAACTATATCGGTAATTGAAGAAAAAAAAATCATAGATTTATTATTGAGAGAATTATACTAACCATTAATTACAAAAATTGGATCAAACATTTTCCGACATTCTTATTTAATCTATTCGATTCAAAATTTTATGGAAAAATTTTGTATAATATTTGAAAATTGTACGTAGAGAGATGTATAATATTTGAAAAATCATAGATTTATTATTGAGGAAATATGCATGAGCTAGAGTAGATTTTTAAAATTATATATATTTATATTGGGCCTTAAATTAAATAAAAAAAAAGTTACATCCCTCTTTTTGTCATAAATTAAGTTGTGGTCCTCTTTTTGTTACTTACCTAAGTTTGGGCCGAAAATGGGCCTTAATTAGCCCGAAATTAGGTTAATTGGTCTAATTTGGTCTGAAATTGCGAAAAATAGAAGTTACGGGCCTAATTTTGTCAGCCCGTAAAGTTATGGTCCTCTTTTTGCAACACCCCCTAAGTTGCGGTCCTGAAAAAACAATTTTCCCCACCTTAGATAGGCAAAGAATTCTGCCATAAATGGATTTAGGCAGGAATCAGGCTTGGTGCCTAGGAATTTTTCTAGCCCTGCCTCCCTCAGCCAATGGAGGACTTGTTGAACATCTGAATCTGGGCTATCAAAGGCTACCAGCTTTTCAAACCAAAGCGAATTTGGGTTGCTAAGATAAGAGAAGTCAATGTCCAGAGAGGAATCATTGAAATCTACGAGTTCTTCTCTCTTGAGTTTTGGAGCCATGGATAGATTTTGAGAGTAAGAGAGTTTTGAAGAAAAGTTGCAGGTATAGAGGTTTTGAGACTTCAAAGAATTTGGGAATTATGAGTGCGTAAGGATGGTGGTGAAAATTGAGAGGTTTATATATGGAAGAGATTTATTAACCGTTGGTTAATGGAATGTAACAGTGGGTAATTGGAAAAACCGTTTGAATATAGTGGGGTAGTGGACTTTCAATGGTTCGATGGAGTTTTGAATACAATTTAATGGTTTGGATGAAGGCTCAAGAATTCATGCAATCTTATTAAGATTTCTGCATTAAATGCTGATTTGCCTTTTTGGGTTTTAAAAATCTTTATAACACACTCCATCCTAAAATGGCCTACTCTTAGACCAAGAAACCTCTTAAATGTCTAATCAATGCTAAAAATAGCAATGATTATCTAATTAATTTGGACAAACATCCTGAGATGTGCTTTGGTTTCTGTGAAGGTCAAACTGTCTGATCACCTTGCCTGAGTGGATCCCAAGGTTGCTGACTGGGTCCCACTTGGACAAATTCCCTGACCAACATTGCTGAGAACTACAGGGACAACCTTGCTGAGTTTCCCTCTTTGGCTGACAGCTTTAGTGAGGTTGGTCAACTTTG
This sequence comes from Galeopsis tetrahit, assembly GCA_963675135.1. Taxonomy (NCBI): domain Eukaryota; kingdom Viridiplantae; phylum Streptophyta; class Magnoliopsida; order Lamiales; family Lamiaceae; genus Galeopsis; species Galeopsis tetrahit. Next base: position 7,019,802 of record OY776125.1, on the reverse strand, counting down.
CTGAAGTTCAACTTTGATGAACTTCCCCCTTCATATGAGCTTTACTTTCCTCATTTTTCCATTTTGCCTGGATCAAGTAACCCTAATTCAGCTGACAGTTCCAAGAACCTTGCTTCAGCTAGAGGCTTGGTCAGAATATCAGCTTTTTGCTTATCAGTGTGAATTTTGACAAGCTTGATATCTTTCTTCTCCACATGATCCCTTATGAAATGATGCTTGATGTCCACATGCTTACATCTGGTGTGGAGCACTGGATTCTGTGAGATGGCAATTGCACTATTGTTGTCACAGAATATGGGCACTTCACTTGAGATTACTTTGTAATCTCTTAATTGTTGTCTGAGCCATAGAATCTGAGCACAGCAACTTCCAGCAGCTACATACTCAGCTTCAGTTGTTGAAGTTGCAACTGTATTTTGCTTCTTGGAGAACCATGAGATAAGCTTGCTGCCCAAGAATTGACAAGTTCCTGAGGTGGATTTTCTGTCAATTCTACATCCTCCATAGTCTGCATCTGAATATCCAGTAAGCTCAATATTATCATCGGCTGGATACCATAATCCAAGATTCTCAGATCCCTTGAGATATCTTAGAATCCTCTTGGCAGCATCAAGATGGCTCTTCTTTGGATTGGCTTGAAATCTTGCACACACTCCAACTGCAAATGTGATATCAGGCCTGCTTGCAGTGAGATATAGAAATGATCCTATGATTCCTCTGTAGTTAGTGGAGTTTGTTGACTCTCCACCTTCATCAGGATCCATCTTCCAGTTAGTATTCATAGGAATTCTGACTGGTTTGCTTGTAGCACATCCAAATTTCTTGATCATGTCCCTTGTATACTTGGCCTGATTGATGAATATTCCCTTCTTTGATTGAGTGACTTGAAGTCCTAAGAAGAAATTCATCAATCCCATCATGGACATCTCAAATTTGCTTTGCATGAGTTTAGAGAACTTCTCACATAATTTTTCATTTGGAGATCCAAATATAATGTCATCCACATAGATTTGGACTAACAAAATATCATCTCCTTCACAGATTCTGAACAAGGTTCTGTCAACAGTGCCTTTGACAAAACCATGATCTAGAAGAAACTGTGATAAGGTGTCATACCAAGCTCTTGGAGCTTGCTTTAAGCCATAGAGGGCTTTCTTTAATCTGTACACCTTGTCTCCTTCTTCAAAGCCTGGGGGCTGTTCCACATATACTTCTTCTTTGAGCACCCCATTGAGAAATGCACTCTTCACATCCATTTGATACACCTTGAATCTCATGTGAGCTGCATATGCTAGGAAGAGTCTGATTGCCTCAAGTCTGGCCACTGGAGCAAAGGTCTCATCATAATCAATCCCTTCAGATTGACAATATCCTTTGGACACCAGTCTTGCTTTGTTTCTTACAATGATGTCATTTTCATTTTTCTTGTTTTTGAACACCCATTTAGTTCCAATGACATCTTGATGAGTTGGCCTGTCTACCAGCTCCCAAACTTCATTTCTGGTAAACTGATTCAGCTCTTCTTGCATGGCTATGATCCAGTTGGTGTCTTGTAGTGCTTCCTCAATGTCTTTAGGTTCCTGTTCTGAAAGAAAACAACAAAACAGAGCACTTTCTCCGTGAAATCTTCTAGTTTTGATCCCTTCACTTGGATTACCAAGTATCAGGCTAGATGGGTGGTCTTGCAACCAAGTCCTTCTAGACCTGATCCTTTCAGGAGGATTGTCCTCATCTGAAGTTGGATCACTAGACTCATTAAATTCAGGAAAGTTAATTGAAGGATCAAGTTCAGGATCATATTCAGGGGTGTTGTCCTCATTGTCAGATAGGTTGACATTTTCATTGGTTCCCCCTTGAATAGTGGATCCATTAACTACCTCAGCATTGCCTGCTTCTTCATTGGTAGTTGTTACCTGATTTTGAACTGGGATGGAATCAGTCAGTTCAATTTCTCCTTCAGGATGGTTGTCTACTGGTTGATTGCCATCAGGTAGGTTGTCTAGTTTTTGATTTTCATGAAGTTCAGGCTGGGCAACATCCACAAACACTGTTTCCTTGCTTTGAAGCCTTAATCTGGTTGTTCTTTGTGTCATCTCATCAATATTCAGGTTTCTATCCCTGAACTCATTAATAGATTCATCAAACACAACATGAGGTGTTTCTTCCACAATAAGAGTTTTGCAATTGTAGACTCTGTAAGCCTTGCTGATTTGTGAATATCCAACAAATATTCCTTTATCAACTTTGCTATCAAAGGCTTTCAATTGTTCTTTCCCATTATTATGGATGAAACACTTACAACCAAATATGTGAAAATAAGCAACAGTGGGCAATCTACCTTTCCATATTTGATATGGAGTCTTACCTTGTCCTTTGGTGATTAAGGACCTGTTTTGAGTGTGACATGCAGTGCTAATGGCTTCAGCCCAGAACCTTTTAGGCAGTTTGGATTCAGCAATCAAGGTTCTAGCTGCCTCCTTCAAGGTCCTGTTCCTTCTTTCAGCAACCCCATTTTGTTGAGGTGTTCTGGCTGCTGAAGTTTCATGTGTGATGCCATTCTTGCTACAGTACTCATTGATGTATGAGTTTATGAACTCAGTGCCTTTGTCAGATCTGATCTTGACAATATTTAGGCCCTTTTCATTGCTCAATCTCATCATCAATTCAGGTAGTTTGACTTGGGTCTCCTTTTTGTTCAGCAAGAATACTACCCAAGTGTACCTGGAAAAATCATCAACAACAACTAAAGCATATTTTCTTCCATTTAAACTTACTGGGATTATTGGCCCAAATAAATCCATATGCAGTAGTTGAAGGACTCTCTCAGTTGAGATGACAGGTTTTCCTTTGAATGAGGCTTTGATCTGCTTTCCTTCCTGACATGGCTGGCATATATGTTCTTTGGTGAACACTTGATTTGGCAGCCCTTTAACTAGAGAGTTTCTTGCAATCTTGTTGATGGTTTTGAAGTTCAGGTGATTCAGTCTCTTGTGCCATAGCCAGCTTTGCTCATTTGTGCTTTTGGCAACAAGACAGACTGCTTCAGGGGTTTTGCTCCAATCTGCAAAATAAACATTTCCCTTTCTCACCCCTGTTAGTAGCACCTGTTGTGTTGATTTGTTTTTGATAGTACATTCATTTGGTGCAAATTCAACACAATATCCTTTGTCACAAATTTGACTTATAGACAACAAGTTATATTTTAGACCAAGAACATATGAGACATCAGTAATTTTAACACTACCAATGTTTAATGTACCATAGCCTCTTGTGATGCCTTGAGAGCTGTCTCCAAAAGTTACTGAAGGACCATCTTTTTCTATGAAATCTGAGAGAAGCTCCTTGTTTCCAGTCATGTGCCTTGAACATCCACTGTCCAGGTACCATGCTGTTTTCTTGTTGATGCTTCTCTTCTTTTTGGGGTCCTTGCAGTCCTGCAAAGTCAAAATTTAGGTACCCTTTGAGTGTTGGGTCCTAGAGGGTTAGCTGTACCTTTTGGAACCCAAATCTGCCTGATTACTCTGATTGATTCAAAGTGACTGACTTGGTTTCCATTTACATCTATATACACAGTTTGACCTTTAAATGCCTTGGGTGATTTCTGTGTATAAGTGTTAGCTTTGTAGGGTTCAGGAGAGTTGGTAAATTTCCTTGTGACATTTCTCCTGAAGTTACTAAGCTTAGGTGCAGCTGGATAAGACTTTTGAGGATGGGTTTTTGGATGGCCTTTTCCATTTGGCAAGTAAAGTCCAGGCTTCCTGAATGTCTTATACCTATCAGAGGGGATTGGCCTTAATCCATTCAGTTGAGGTTGCCTCATTTGAGTTGGCCTCTTCTGAACAGGTTTTGGACAGCTCCTCTGATGATGATTCAGATAGATTGGCCTTCCATTGGTTCTACCTTTCTGAACCTCATTTCTCCTGTAAGCAATGCCTTTAACCTTTTCCAAAGGTATAGGTTTAGGTACATTGTTTACCTGAGTTGGTATAAAAATTCCTTTACCCTTATCCTTGATCAGTGGTTGATTTACTTCAATTTCATTTTGTTGTGCCACTGATCTTACAAAAGTCATCTTAGAATTGCTTGATGAAGCAATACTAAGACCAGGTGAGGGTTCAAATGGATTATAGCCTAATCCATCCCTTTGAGCAAATGGTCTTTGAAACCCTTGAATTTCTTCTATTGCCTTAGCAGATTTGTTCAAGGCAGACATTTTCATTTTCAAGCTCCCCTCACTTAATTTTAGAGTATCAAATTCTCTTGAGAGATTGTCAAATTTAGCTTGAAGAGTTCTAGAGTCAAAATCCTTTTTCTTTAGAGCCTGATTTTGTTCATCAATCAGCTTTTGTTGTTCAGAGACTTTGAGAGACATTTCTTTATGTTCTCTCACAATCTGTTGATACAACTCAGTTGATTTAATGTCAACTTCAGATTCAGGAGGATTGGACATTTTGACTTTAGACCTCAACTGTTCATTTTCTCTCAGAGCTATATTGCATACTTCTTGCATTCTGGTGAAATCTTCCAACAACTTTTCAAAGTCAAGATGGATTTCACTAGATTCATGTGTGTTAATTGACAAATTGGAAGTTGAACATACCTCTTCATCTTCAAGTGCCATTTGACAGTCCTCATCACTGTCACTGTTGGAGAACAGTCCATCATCAGAAGAGTAGACACTCTCCTCACTTGCTGAATCTCCAGCTACCATAGCCTTTCTGTTGTTCAGCCTTTTATCTCTTTTGTTTTGCCTTTCCTTCCTTTCTTTTGTACTGAGGTCAGGACAGTCATACTGGAAATGACCCTTCTTCTGGCAGTTGTAACACACATCTTCATCATCATTCTTCTTGCTTGAGGACTCCTTCCTCCTTGATGATGATGATTCTCCTTTGCTGAATTTCTTCCTATCAGCATATCTGTCTTCTTTCTTTTCATCAGAGACTTTGTCCTCTGATTTATGTTCAGGAGAACTGAATCTCCTTCTGGTTCTGTTATCTTGGTAGAACTTCTTGTATCTACCAAATCTGGAGTTGAGCTTCTCAAATCTTCTAGCCATGAGTGCCAGCTCCTCCTTTATTTCAGATTTTGAAACAGATTGAGAGGGTCTTTGAGTAATCTTCTTTTCTGTTTCAGCAGCTTTGAAGGCAACACCTTTGGTTGAGGAGGATGGCTCTTCATGCACCTTCTTTCTGTTGAGATCAAACTCATATGCTTTGAGTTCAGAGAATACTTGCTGCATTGGCATGTTGTCAAGATTGCTGGTATTTTGCATCATGACAGAATATATGTCCCACTTAGATGTGAGACTTCTCAAGATCTTCAAAGCAACCTCTCTTTTGGCATAGAACTTACCAAGAGAGTTTATTTCATTCATGATGTCAGTGAACCTGCCATCAAGATGATCAATAGTTTCATTGGCTTCCATGGAGAATTGTTCATATTTTTGGATAGCCACTTGAAGCTTGTTCTCCTTGATTTTTTGAGTACCTTCACACATTAGTGCTAAGGTATCCCAAATCTCTTTAGCAGATGTGCAGTGGTATACTCTCCCCATCACTGCATCTGGAATTGTCTGGTACAATGTGTTCATTGCAATGTAGTTCAGGTTGTGCCTTTTTCTTTCTTCAGCTGTAAGGTCATCTTCATCTTTTGGCAGCAACTCCCTTGGATCAGCTTTTTGAGCATCAGTGAGCTTGGGATTTGCTTTAGTGAATGTGAATGGCCCTCTAGTGATGACTTTAAGCATCTCATCATGCTGGCAAGCAAGATGTGCTCTCATCCTGATCTTCCAGAAATCATAGTTCTCAATTGAGAACATTGGTAGTTTGTGATGAGAAATATGATTGACTTGGTTTGGACCCATATTGTTGATGGTGTTGACAGCATCTCCTGGAACTGCATTGTTAGCCATTTCAACAAATGTAATATAAGATGAACACAGATAAGTTTTTCAGAAATTTGGATCAGTTCAGTGACCACAGAAAATGTGATTTGAAAATCAGATGGATTTTCAGAAGCAGTGGTCTTTGAACCCCTGCTCTGATACCACTTGTTGGTCCTTGGTGGAGTATAACACAAGTGTATGGGGGGGGAATGCACTTGTGTATGCAAATTCTTTTCTTTTTGATAAACTGGTCTTATCAGGCAAGTTGTCTCACAACTGGCCTGAGTGTGAACTTTGATAGATACTTGTCCTACTGATTACTATAAAGTGATCAGTTGGCTAAATATCTAAAAGAGTTGCTAAGTGCGGAATGTGGTTGGCCTTTACTCAAAGAAATACTCCAAGTTGATTTCTGAAAAACACAGTTATCAGGGACTTTGTCCAAAACTGGTTTTCTTAGCTTACTGAGTTTTGCTCTTTGAAAAATGATTGAATATAAGTGCAATAAAGAGTGCAGTAAGTAAGTGGCACACAAGTTTATAGTGGTTCAGAGACTCAAGCTCCTACATCCACTTTCCCTGATTGAACAGGATAATTCCTTCTCAATGGAATTAGCTTGTTTTATAGTGCCAAGGTGCACTGATCAACAACACTCTCTTAGTGTCTTGATCCCTAGGATAACTTGAGTCCTAGTGCTCAATCTCTCTGAGTTAAGGCTGTGTTTCACACTAACAGTCCTTAACTCCTCACTTCTACAACAAACACTCTCTTCACTAAATGAGATAAGGTTTGAGGTTTGGTTCCAACTAATAGAGATATCCTTTACAGTAAGAACAGTGTAAAGGCTTAGGATATCTCAATGCTAAGCTAGGATGTTTACAAAGATTGGCTTAGCTGACTTGAAGTGATTCAGGAAACTTGGAATTCTAGTGAACAGCTTGGTTTCCTTTTGAAAGCTTGATGATAGTTTGATAGCTTGTAGTTGGATGCTGAATTCCTTTGATCACTTCTATATTTATAGGCAATTTGAACAACTAACCGTTGGAGGGATTAGCAATTCAAATATGTCTATTTGCAGCACCATTAAAACGGCTATGAAGCTTGACATCCTTTTATCCACTGTGTAAAAGAGGTCTTCAATGGTTGCTTGAATGAATGTGTTGACTTCTGACAAAGGCGGCTGGGAAGACTTGTGTCAGTTTCCAATTTTGCACATTGTCCTAGGTTGATTTGTGGCAAACTTTACACACAATCAACGGTCAGATGGGACAAGCTCCCTGAACATTCCTGCTGCAGTTTAGAATGTTCCAACACTCATTCAATGCCTCACTCTTTAATGCTCTAAGTCTTTAATGCTTGGTTCAGGCATGATTGGCAATGAATGCTTCATTGAATATGTCTTCTGTAAGCTTTTGACACTTAATCCACTTGATCATTTGTACTTCAACTGTCTTGATCATTTGCATTTATGAGCACAGCTTCAGTATTCTTGAACTCTTCAGCCAGGTTGTCCATTTGATCAGTTTGTCTTGAAAAGATCAGCAACTTTGTCCTATAGACCTATCAAGCTGCCTAACATTTCAGCTTTGGACAACTATCCTGATTACTAATATCTCATAACATTTCTGAGATTTTAACTTAAGCATACTACACATTGAGTGTTCTGGGACAACTTGCCTGAACAATAACTTGAGCATATCTCAACTATCTTGTACATCATTAATCAAGGGTTTTGGTATCTTAGATCAAAATCATTTTATTCCCAACAATTTCCCCCTTTTTGATGATGCCAAAACCTATTACAAAGGGACCTTGACTTAAACTAAATATTACCTTCAGGGAGAGTGAACTGGTCAACTTGCCTGAAAGAAACTGTTAGCACAATAAATCAAGTAATATATGTCAGGATAGGTTAGTTGAGATAATGAGTTGTTATCTCTTTGATAGAAACACTGTTATCCTTTTATAGATGTGATAAACCATTACAGGGCTGAAAATCAAAAGGATTCACTAATCTAGAATAGCAAAAAAAAGATAACAACAGAATTCATAACAGCAAATTAGGGAAAGGAATGAACTTATCCTTCATAGAGTTCCATCATCTTGAGGAGCAATGCCATACTGAGCCCAAACTCTCTTCTTTAGATCCCAGATCTCCTTGTTGGTTCCTCTAGGGCCAGGCGTTAGCTTCTCCATCTTCATGATGTTGATAAACTCTTCCAGAATATTTCCCTCATCAATCAAGTTCCCATTGAACTTAGGAGGCATGTACATAATTGGACCAGGGGCCTTGAACTCCACTCTTGCCATCTCAGCTGCTGCAAACAGCTTTTGGTAGAGGTCCCTGTGGTTCTCAAACATGAACTGAACAAAGATTTCCTCCACACTCTCACCAAGCCACTTTCCAATGACATAGAAGTCATAAACAAAACTTCTCTTGGCCTCCTCCCATGCATCATTCAGTGAGATTGGAACCCACTTATCATGGTGAGGGTACTGAGTGTCCCATCTTTGCAGCATTTGAGGTTTGAGCCTTCTGTATGAAGCCCTCCTTCTTGGAGCTTTGAAGTTTGCCCTTCTCCCATCTCTTGCTTTGTTGGCCTCAACCAACTGATCCATTTTTTCTTTAGCTCTCAAGAGAGCTAGCTTTTCCTGAGTTTCTGGATCTTTCCCAAATCCTTCTTCAAACAATTTGGAAGGATCATCAGCAAGCTTGGGCACTACTTCTTCAGGCTCTCTGTCCTGTACTTCCTCTTCAACTTCTTCAATAGCAGGCATCAGGACTCCTTTCTTCATTCTCTTTGATTTCCTTGCTGGAGTAGATTCTTCAGATTGAAATTCTGATGGCAAAGTCAGGCTGGTTGGGAATTCATTGAAGGCTTGCAGTTCCTTCCTCTTTCTTTCAGATGACCTTGTCACCTTCCCCCTCACTTCAGCAACCTTCTCTTGAGGTTCAAGTCCTGTAGACTCACCACCTGGCCTTTGAAGCTTTCTTGCCTGACTTTCCATAACTGATACCATGGATTCCTTGACAGCTATTTGAATCTGTTCTTCCTCAGTTAAATCTTCAACATTCATTAGGCCTTTGCCTTTCCCAATGTCTTCTACTGCTTCCTCCTCAACTTCAGGGACTTTCTCCTTGCCCTTGGATTCACCAATCACCAAGGTTCCCTTTGCCCTTGCTCTCTGTCTTTCCCCCTTTTTGGCATTATCAAAACACTGGGGCTTCAATTCACTCATAGTGACAGAGAGATGTGAGTGGGAATGGGTGAGGGACTTCAATTCCTGCAGTAGATAAACATTCTCATCATGAATGTTTTGCATTTTATCATCTGCCATGCTCAAAAAGGTGTGAACAGGCTTCATCTTCTGGGAAACTATGGCATCCAATGTGGCTTTCAGTGATTGATCAAGTTTGGCCTGTAGTTGTTCAGTGAGATTGGCCACAACTTGATCAGATACTTTGGCCATGAGTTCAACAGTGAACTTTTCAGCAGCTTCCTTCACCATAGCAGCTTTCAACTCTTCTGCCTTCTTTCTCTGGGCTGCTGTCCTCTGCCTTAAAGCATCCTTGATGGTCTTTCTCAATGCCTTTACATTGTGCTTGTACAAAGTTTTGAGACCCTGCTGCTCTTTCTTCACAGATCTAGTAAATATACCCATAGTATCTTTGGCTTTTGTCACTTCAGTTGAAACTGTTTGCAGTCCAGTTTCAACTCCACAAAGTCTTGCATCAATAGTAGGTAAGATCACTTCTTCAGACCCTGTGAGCCTCATCTCCACAGAGGCTAGAGTCTTCCCTTGGCCATCTAGGGTATCAACAGTGGTTGCATGAGCCTTCTCAACTTCCCTGACCAGTGTGTCCAACTTCCCTGACTGCTCTTCAATGATGGATGCAGTCTGAGTAGCCATCTGAAAGTGAGCCTCAGAGGTGTTGGCTTGTTCAAAGTAGATCTGGTTAAGTGTGGACACATTTGCTGATACTGCTTGAAGATCAGTGTCAGCTTCAACTGGTATATCTGTCAGGGAGGCATCTGCAAAAATCTGTTCAAGAGTAACAGCAACTGAATCTGCAAAACTAACAGTGTTAGTAAAAACTCCCTCAGCACCCTCTATTTCTTTTTCTCCCATAAGGTCTGATACATCAGCACCTTCTCTCTCATTTTCAACTGTATTCTTTTCTTCTTCATTTTCAAAAGATAGACTCACATTCACTGGAGAATCAGGCCTCCTTTCACCAAGGGATTCATCAAGTTCAGATTTGACTTGAAGAATAGCCTGACTCTCATATTGGGCTGCACCCAATATTTCTACTTCCTCACCCTCTATTTGTGGTGCACTCGAGGAACCAGTGATCACACATTCCTCACCATCACCTCCCTCTGATTTTTCAGCACTCACAGCCTTTTTAACTCCTTCAATGTTTAAACCTGACACCTCTATATCCTCAACAGGATCCACAGAGGGCAGTTGTTGGGAGATCACAGTGCTTGGGCATCCCAAGTCCACTGAGTCATCCTGAATGACTAAAGGCTGGTCAATGTCCAACTTGCCTGACATTGATGAGGCTTTAGTCAAACCAGCTTCTCCTATGGAAGTCTCAGCATTGTCAAGCTGTGCCTCAGGTTCAAAGGAACCATCCTTGGCCAATGCATCTTGGACCGAGTCACCATCTTTGGTCAACTCCTCTGAATGATCAGAGTCCTGTACAGAATGAAAAGTCAAGTAATGTACCTGAGCTGAGTTGATACCAGGGGGATTGGGATTGGTGTGATCATCATCATCATCATCAGATGGACTGTCAGGATGCTTGATTCCTTGTGCTATCCTCTCTCTTTCAGCAAGCACTTTTTCATGGACAATGGTGCAAAATAGGGCCTCAGTGGTTAAAACACTGGTCTTCTTTACTTTTGCAAAATGCAACAGCCTATTTTCCTCAACCTGCCACCAATTGGCACCCTTATCCTGAATAGCCTGAGCTATTTCCACAATAGTTCTATCTTTGATCTCAACAAGAGCTCTGAGATCATAGAACTGTTGTTGCAGCCTGGGATAATCCTTCAAACCTGGATATAATTCATCCACATTGGCTCTTGCAATCTGTCTCAACATCCCCTCATAAGTATAGTCTTCACCACTATCATCTCCAGAAGAGTTGGATTCAGGAGGGTTGGAATGGGACTCAAGTAAGCTTGGCTGGGATTCAGGTAGGTTGGATTCAGAAGGGTTGGGATCAGGAGAGGTCAAAGCAAGTTGGGATTCAGGTGCTTTTGAGAGCATTGTGCCTGAAGAGGTAATTGGAATGGTTGGAATGGGTGGGAGAATAACTTGATCACCTTCTTGAAGAGCAGTTTCAAGAAGTTTGGTATATGAGAGAAGGCTTGGATCAAGTGGGGAAAAGGGTCTATCTTCAAGATTGACCAGATCTGCCAGCACATCAATACCTGATCTATCGGTGCACCTTCAGGGGAGTACACCTTTTTGGCAATGATTGGTGCATCTTCAGGAGTCTTGCACTCCTCTTCTTCTTGCCTTGGAGATATTCTTTGAGATTGAATATCAGGAGAGTTGGCTTCAGGGCTGTTGGGTTTGGACTTGGATTTAGACTTGCTTGCCTGTCTAATCTCCTTGAAGAATTCTTTCTTCTGCTTTTCTTCCTCCATCAACCTCTGCTTCTCAGAAGTCTTGATGATTCTTCTTTTTCTTTCATACCTTGTTGGCTGGTCAAGGTCTCTGAATTTAGTTATACTCTCAGGCTGTAAGGGGACAACCTCTCTGACTTCTTCACCTTCTTCAGGAGGGTTGACTCCTTCCTCAACAACCTTCTCTATTTCCTCAGAAGTGGCTCCTCCACTTCTTGACTGATTCTCTGGTGAAGATTCATGCAAAATTTTCTTTATCTTCTTCATTTTTGGTTGAGCTTTTGGTGGCTGGGCTTTCCTCTTTCTTGGAGAGGCTCTGGTTGCTGGTACACTTGTGATGGCCTTCTTTGAAGCTGCATCCTGCTTCCTCTTCTCTGTTTTAGAAGACAGCTTCCTAAACATCACCTTTTGAGCTGGAAAAGGCTTTGGCTTAGCTTGGAGGTGGGTGTAATGTGCAAATCTTTCCAAGAGTAGGCTTGCTCTTGTGCAGAACTGGAGTTTTCCTTCAACCACCACCTTGTGGTGTTTCACCTCCTTGAACTTGAATTTTTCATTCATCATTTTGTCAAGAATGAATTTCTTCCAGTTGAACTTGACTCTCTTCTCAGCAGAGTCAATCACAGCAGCCATCACCCTTAATTTAGGCATACTGATTTGTTCAACACTCCCTGAGTGGCTCAACAGGCTCTTTACAACACAGTCAAACAAATGCCTAAACACTGGCTTTAAAGTGTTTTTGTTTTGAGCACTTACAAGTTTCTTAGGTTCTATCATCCAAGAGAAATAGAATTCCTGATCATCCTCTTCCTTGTATACTTCTGGATTTATGCCTTCAGAAGGTAGCCCAAAACTGGCTTCTAAATCCTCTGCAGTGAAGATGACTGTGTGTTGGCTTTCTTCTTCTTCATCTTCTTCTGCATATGTGAGCTTTGTGCACACATCCCCCTTCTTGCCCTTCCACCTTAGATGGGAAAATTATTTTTTAAGGACCGCAACTTAGGGGGTGTTGCAAAAAGAGGACCGTAACTTTACGGGCTGACAAAATTAGGCCCGTAACTTAATTTTTTCGCAATTTCAGGACAAATTAGCTCAATCAACTCAATTTCGGGCTGATTTAGGCCCATTTTTTGGCCCGAATGCAGGTAAGTAACAAAAAGAGGACCATAACTTTATTTATGACAAAAAGAGGACTGTAACTTTTTTTTTCTACAATTTTAGGCCAAATATAAATATATAATTTTTAAAATCCACTCTAGCTCATATTCCCTTCCTCAATTAAATCCCTATTGTCTCATGTCCTATATTAAACAAAAAAATTCATAACATTTCAAATCAAATAGTTTAATATATATGTACATATATTTATATACATATATATAAATAAATAAAACAATAATAAAATAGAATATTCAAATTTAATTATAATATAAATCAATGTAAGAAATTACAATATATGAAAACTATGCGAACAAGGAAGAATCAGGGTGGAGCTACTCGAATCAAGTGAAAGCTCTCGCAAGAATGGTGTATTTTTAAAAGTATTTCGTAATTTCAATAATGTAAAATGAGTAAACTCAAGTACGCAAGTGTGTTGGTGTGTTGTATTAATGATCTCTATTTTCTATATCGTATAATGAATATATTTAGACTCCAAAATCATACCTTGGGAAAAGGTAGTGTTTTCCCCTTTTTCCTCAACAACCTTCCCCTAAACTTTTAATAATTGTAGATGTAAAAATTTAATTATTATGAATTAGACAACATTATTTATGTTTAAAAAAACAAATATATACTACATATATATTATAGTGAATTGAAAAGAATAAACTATTATAATTTGGTATGAAACATTTTTAATTCTTAATTAAAAAGATTCTCACAATATAAAAACAGTATTTACATACATAATTACAACTATATCGGTAATTGAAGAAAAAAAAATCATAGATTTATTATTGAGAGAATTATACTAACCATTAATTACAAAAATTGGATCAAACATTTTCCGACATTCTTATTTAATCTATTCGATTCAAAATTTTATGGAAAAATTTTGTATAATATTTGAAAATTGTACGTAGAGAGATGTATAATATTTGAAAAATCATAGATTTATTATTGAGGAAATATGCATGAGCTAGAGTAGATTTTTAAAATTATATATATTTATATTGGGCCTTAAATTAAATAAAAAAAAAGTTACATCCCTCTTTTTGTCATAAATTAAGTTGTGGTCCTCTTTTTGTTACTTACCTAAGTTTGGGCCGAAAATGGGCCTTAATTAGCCCGAAATTAGGTTAATTGGTCTAATTTGGTCTGAAATTGCGAAAAATAGAAGTTACGGGCCTAATTTTGTCAGCCCGTAAAGTTATGGTCCTCTTTTTGCAACACCCCCTAAGTTGCGGTCCTGAAAAAACAATTTTCCCCACCTTAGATAGGCAAAGAATTCTGCCATAAATGGATTTAGGCAGGAATCAGGCTTGGTGCCTAGGAATTTTTCTAGCCCTGCCTCCCTCAGCCAATGGAGGACTTGTTGAACATCTGAATCTGGGCTATCAAAGGCTACCAGCTTTTCAAACCAAAGCGAATTTGGGTTGCTAAGATAAGAGAAGTCAATGTCCAGAGAGGAATCATTGAAATCTACGAGTTCTTCTCTCTTGAGTTTTGGAGCCATGGATAGATTTTGAGAGTAAGAGAGTTTTGAAGAAAAGTTGCAGGTATAGAGGTTTTGAGACTTCAAAGAATTTGGGAATTATGAGTGCGTAAGGATGGTGGTGAAAATTGAGAGGTTTATATATGGAAGAGATTTATTAACCGTTGGTTAATGGAATGTAACAGTGGGTAATTGGAAAAACCGTTTGAATATAGTGGGGTAGTGGACTTTCAATGGTTCGATGGAGTTTTGAATACAATTTAATGGTTTGGATGAAGGCTCAAGAATTCATGCAATCTTATTAAGATTTCTGCATTAAATGCTGATTTGCCTTTTTGGGTTTTAAAAATCTTTATAACACACTCCATCCTAAAATGGCCTACTCTTAGACCAAGAAACCTCTTAAATGTCTAATCAATGCTAAAAATAGCAATGATTATCTAATTAATTTGGACAAACATCCTGAGATGTGCTTTGGTTTCTGTGAAGGTCAAACTGTCTGATCACCTTGCCTGAGTGGATCCCAAGGTTGCTGACTGGGTCCCACTTGGACAAATTCCCTGACCAACATTGCTGAGAACTACAGGGACAACCTTGCTGAGTTTCCCTCTTTGGCTGACAGCTTTAGTGAGGTTGGTCAACTTTGCTGAAGTTCAACTTTGATGAACTTCCCCCTTCATATGAGCTTTACTTTCCTCATTTTTCCATTTTGCCTGGATCAAGTAACCCTAATTCAGCTGACAGTTCCAAGAACCTTGCTTCAGCTAGAGGCTTGGTCAGAATATCAGCTTTTTGCTTATCAGTGTGAATTTTGACAAGCTTGATATCTTTCTTCTCCACATGATCCCTTATGAAATGATGCTTGATGTCCACATGCTTGCATCTGGTGTGGAGCACTGGATTCTGTGAGATGGCAATTGCACTATTGTTGTCACAGAATATGGGCACTTCACTTGAGATTACTTTGTAATCTCTTAATTGTTGTCTGAGCCATAGAATCTGAGCACAGCAACTTCCAGCAGCTACATACTCAGCTTCAGTTGTTGAAGTTGCAACTGTATTTTGCTTCTTGGAGAACCATGAGATAAGCTTGCTGCCCAAGAATTGACAAGTTCCTGAGGTGGATTTTCTGTCAATTCTACATCCTCCATAGTCTGCATCTGAATATCCAGTAAGCTCAATATTATCATCGGCTGGATACCATAATCCAAGATTCTCAGATCCCTTGAGATATCTTAGAATCCTCTTGGCAGCATCAAGATGGCTCTTCTTTGGATTGGCTTGAAATCTTGCACACACTCCAACTGCAAATGTGATATCAGGCCTGCTTGCAGTGAGATATAGCAATGATCTTATGATTCCTCTGTAGTTAGTGGAGTTTGTTGACTCTCCACCTTCATCAGGATCCATCTTCCAGTTAGTATTCATAGGAATTCTGACTGGTTTGCTTGTAGCACATCCAAATTTCTTGATCATGTCCCTTGTATACTTGGCCTGATTGATGAATATTCCCTTCTTTGATTGAGTGACTTGAAGTCCTAAGAAGAAATTCATCAATCCCATCATGGACATCTCAAATTTGCTTTGCATGAGTTTAGAGAACTTCTCACATAATTTTTCATTTGGAGATCCAAATATAATGTCATCCACATAGATTTGGACTAACAAAATATCATCTCCTTCACAGATTCTGAACAAGGTTCTGTCAACAGTGCCTTTGACAAAACCATGATCTAGAAGAAACTGTGATAAGGTGTCATACCAAGCTCTTGGAGCTTGCTTTAAGCCATAGAGGGCTTTCTTTAATCTGTACACCTTGTCTCCTTCTTCAAAGCCTGGGGGCTGTTCCACATATACTTCTTCTTTGAGCACCCCATTGAGAAATGCACTCTTCACATCCATTTGATACACCTTGAATCTCATGTGAGCTGCATATGCTAGGAAGAGTCTGATTGCCTCAAGTCTGGCCACTGGAGCAAAGGTCTCATCATAATCAATCCCTTCAGATTGACAATATCCTTTGGACACCAGTCTTGCTTTGTTTCTTACAATGATGTCATTTTCATTTTTCTTGTTTTTGAACACCCATTTAGTTCCAATGACATCTTGATGAGTTGGCCTGTCTACCAGCTCCCAAACTTCATTTCTGGTAAACTGATTCAGCTCTTCTTGCATGGCTATGATCCAGTTGGTGTCTTGTAGTGCTTCCTCAATGTCTTTAGGTTCCTGTTCTGAAAGAAAACAACAAAACAGAGCACTTTCTCCGTGAAATCTTCTAGTTTTGATCCCTTCACTTGGATTACCAAGTATCAGGCTAGATGGGTGGTCTTGCAACCAAGTCCTTCTAGACCTGATCCTTTCAGGAGGATTGTCCTCATCTGAAGTTGGATCACTAGACTCATTAAATTCAGGAAAGTTAATTGAAGGATCAAGTTCAGGATCATATTCAGGGGTGTTGTCCTCATTGTCAGATAGGTTGACATTTTCATTGGTTCCCCCTTGAATAGTGGATCCATTAACTACCTCAGCATTGCCTGCTTCTTCATTGGTAGTTGTTACCTGATTTTGAACTGGGATGGAATCAGTCAGTTCAATTTCTCCTTCAGGATGGTTGTCTACTGGTTGATTGCCATCAGGTAGGTTGTCTAGTTTTTGATTTTCATGAAGTTCAGGCTGGGCAACATCCACAAACACTGTTTCCTTGCTTTGAAGCCTTAATCTGGTTGTTCTTTGTGTCATCTCATCAATATTCAGGTTTCTATCCCTGAACTCATTAATAGATTCATCAAACACAACATGAGGTGTTTCTTCCACAATAAGAGTTTTGCAATTGTAGACTCTGTAAGCCTTGCTGATTTGTGAATATCCAACAAATATTCCTTTATCAACTTTGCTATCAAAGGCTTTCAATTGTTCTTTCCCAGTATTATGGATGAAACACTTACAACCAAATATGTGAAAATAAGCAACAGTGGGCAATCTACCTTTCCATATTTGATATGGAGTCTTACCTTGTCCTTTGGTGATTAAGGACCTGTTTTGAGTGTGACATGCAGTGCTAATGGCTTCAGCCCAGAACCTTTTAGGCAGTTTGGATTCAGCAATCAAGGTTCTAGCTGCCTCCTTCAAGGTCCTGTTCCTTCTTTCAGCAACCCCATTTTGTTGAGGTGTTCTGGCTGCTGAAGTTTCATGTGTGATGCCATTCTTGCTACAGTACTCATTGATGTATGAGTTTATGAACTCAGTGCCTTTGTCAGATCTGATCTTGACAATATTTAGGCCCTTTTCATTGCTCAATCTCATCATCAATTCAGGTAGTTTGACTTGGGTCTCCTTTTTGTTCAGCAAGAATACTACCCAAGTGTACCTGGAAAAATCATCAACAACAACTAAAGCATATTTTCTTCCATTTAAACTTACTGGGATTATTGGCCCAAATAAATCCATATGCAGTAGTTGAAGGACTCTCTCAGTTGAGATGACAGGTTTTCCTTTGAATGAGGCTTTGATCTGCTTTCCTTCCTGACATGGCTGGCATATATGTTCTTTGGTGAACACTTGATTTGGCAGCCCTTTAACTAGAGAGTTTCTTGCAATCTTGTTGATGGTTTTGAAGTTCAGGTGATTCAGTCTCTTGTGCCATAGCCAGCTTTGCTCATTTGTGCTTTTGGCAACAAGACAGACTGCTTCAGGGGTTTTGCTCCAATCTGCAAAATAAACATTTCCCTTTCTCACCCCTGTTAGTAGCACCTGTTGTGTTGATTTGTTTTTGATAGTACATTCATTTGGTGCAAATTCAACACAATATCCTTTGTCACAAATTTGACTTATAGACAACAAGTTATATTTTAGACCAAGAACATATGAGACATCAGTAATTTTAACACTACCAATGTTTAATGTACCATAGCCTCTTGTGATGCCTTGAGAGCTGTCTCCAAAAGTTACTGAAGGACCATCTTTTTCTATGAAATCTGAGAGAAGCTCCTTGTTTCCAGTCATGTGCCTTGAACATCCACTGTCCAGGTACCATGCTGTTTTCTTGTTGATGCTTCTCTTCTTTTTGGGGTCCTTGCAGTCCTGCAAAGTCAAAATTTAGGTACCCTTTGAGTGTTGGGTCCTAGAGGGTTAGCTGTACCTTTTGGAACCCAAATCTGCCTGATTACTCTGATTGATTCAAAGTGACTGACTTGGTTTCCATTTACATCTATATACACAGTTTGACCTTTAAATGCCTTGGGTGATTTCTGTGTATAAGTGTTAGCTTTGTAGGGTTCAGGAGAGTTGGTAAATTTCCTTGTGACATTTCTCCTGAAGTTACTAAGCTTAGGTGCAGCTGGATAAGACTTTTGAGGATGGGTTTTTGGATGGCCTTTTCCATTTGGCAAGTAAAGTCCAGGCTTCCTGAATGTCTTATACCTATCAGAGGGGATTGGCCTTAATCCATTCAGTTGAGGTTGCCTCATTTGAGTTGGCCTCTTCTGAACAGGTTTTGGACAGCTCCTCTGATGATGATTCAGATAGATTGGCCTTCCATTGGTTCTACCTTTCTGAACCTCATTTCTCCTGTAAGCAATGCCTTTAACCTTTTCCAAAGGTATAGGTTTAGGTACATTGTTTACCTGAGTTGGTATAAAAATTCCTTTACCCTTATCCTTGATCAGTGGTTGATTTACTTCAATTTCATTTTGTTGTGCCACTGATCTTACAAAAGTCATCTTAGAATTGCTTGATGAAGCAATACTAAGACCAGGTGAGGGTTCAAATGGATTATAGCCTAATCCATCCCTTTGAGCAAATGGTCTTTGAAACCCTTGAATTTCTTCTATTGCCTTAGCAGATTTGTTCAAGGCAGACATTTTCATTTTCAAGCTCCCCTCACTTAATTTTAGAGTATCAAATTCTCTTGAGAGATTGTCAAATTTAGCTTGAAGAGTTCTAGAGTCAAAATCCTTTTTCTTTAGAGCCTGATTTTGTTCATCAATCAGCTTTTGTTGTTCAGAGACTTTGAGAGACATTTCTTTATGTTCTCTCATAATCTGTTGATACAACTCAGTTGATTTAATGTCAACTTCAGATTCAGGAGGATTGGACATTTTGACTTTAGACCTCAACTGTTCATTTTCTCTCAGAGCTATATTGCATACTTCTTGCATTCTGGTGAAATCTTCCAACAACTTTTCAAAGTCAAGATGGATTTCACTAGATTCATGTGTGTTAATTGACAAATTGGAAGTTGAACATACCTCTTCATCTTCAAGTGCCATTTGACAGTCCTCATCACTGTCACTGTTGGAGAACAGTCCATCATCAGAAGAGTAGACACTCTCCTCACTTGCTGAATCTCCAGCTACCATAGCCTTTCTGTTGTTCAGCCTTTTATCTCTTTTGTTTTGCCTTTCCTTCCTTTCTTTTGTACTGAGGTCAGGACAGTCATACTGGAAATGACCCTTCTTCTGGCAGTTGTAACACACATCTTCATCATCATTCTTCTTGCTTGAGGACTCCTTCCTCCTTGATGATGATGATTCTCCTTTGCTGAATTTCTTCCTATCAGCATATCTGTCTTCTTTCTTTTCATCAGAGACTTTGTCCTCTGATTTATGTTCAGGAGAACTGAATCTCCTTCTGGTTCTGTTATCTTGGTAGAACTTCTTGTATCTACCAAATCTGGAGTTGAGCTTCTCAAATCTTCTAGCCATGAGTGCCAGCTCCTCCTTTATTTCAGATTTTGAAACAGATTGAGAGGGTCTTTGAGTAATCTTCTTTTCTGTTTCAGCAGCTTTGAAGGCAACACCTTTGGTTGAGGAGGATGGCTCTTCATGCACCTTCTTTCTGTTGAGATCAAACTCATATGCTTTGAGTTCAGAGAATACTTGCTGCATTGGCATGTTGTCAAGATTGCTGGTATTTTGCATCATGACAGAATATATGTCCCACTTAGATGTGAGACTTCTCAAGATCTTCAAAGCAACCTCTCTTTTGGCATAGAACTTACCAAGAGAGTTTATTTCATTCATGATGTCAGTGAACCTGCCATCAAGATGATCAATAGTTTCATTGGCTTCCATGGAGAATTGTTCATATTTTTGGATAGCCACTTGAAGCTTGTTCTCCTTGATTTTTTGAGTACCTTCACACATTAGTGCTAAGGTATCCCAAATCTCTTTAGCAGATGTGCAGTGGTATACTCTCCCCATCACTGCATCTGGAATTGTCTGGTACAATGTGTTCATTGCAATGTAGTTCAGGTTGTGCCTTTTTCTTTCTTCAGCTGTAAGGTCATCTTCATCTTTTGGCAGCAACTCCCTTGGATCAGCTTTTTGAGCATCAGTGAGCTTGGGATTTGCTTTAGTGAATGTGAATGGCCCTCTAGTGATGACTTTAAGCATCTCATCATGCTGGCAAGCAAGATGTGCTCTCATCCTGATCTTCCAGAAATCATAGTTCTCAATTGAGAACATTGGTAGTTTATGATGAGAAATATGATTGACTTGGTTTGGACCCATATTGTTGATGGTGTTGACAGCATCTCCTGGAACTGCATTGTTAGCCATTTCAACAAATGTAATATAAGATGAACACAGATAAGTTTTTCAGAAATTTGGATCAGTTCAGTGACCACAGAAAATGTGATTTGAAAATCAGATGGATTTTCAGAAGCAGTGGTCTTTGAACCCCTGCTCTGATACCACTTGTTGGTCCTTGGTGGAGTATAACACAAGTGTATGGGGGGGGAATGCACTTGTGTATGCAAATTCTTTTCTTTTTGATAAACTGGTCTTATCAGGCAAGTTGTCTCACAACTGGCCTGAGTGTGAACTTTGATAGATACTTGTCCTACTGATTACTATAAAGTGATCAGTTGGCTAAATATCTAAAAGAGTTGCTAAGTGCGGAATGTGGTTGGCCTTTACTCAAAGAAATACTCCAAGTTGATTTCTGAAAAACACAGTTATCAGGGACTTTGTCCAAAACTGGTTTTCTTAGCTTACTGAGTTTTGCTCTTTGAAAAATGATTGAATATAAGTGCAATAAAGAGTGCAGTAAGTAAGTGGCACACAAGTTTATAGTGGTTCAGAGACTCAAGCTCCTACATCCACTTTCCCTGATTGAACAGGATAATTCCTTCTCAATGGAATTAGCTTGTT
This sequence comes from Galeopsis tetrahit, assembly GCA_963675135.1. Lineage (NCBI taxonomy): Eukaryota > Viridiplantae > Streptophyta > Magnoliopsida > Lamiales > Lamiaceae > Galeopsis > Galeopsis tetrahit. The sequence continues at coordinate 6,998,472 of OY776125.1, read as the reverse complement.
TTATAGTGCCAAGGTGCACTGATCAACAACACTCTCTTAGTGTCTTGATCCCTAGGATAACTTGAGTCCTAGTGCTCAATCTCTCTGAGTTAAGGCTGTGTTTCACACTAACAGTCCTTAACTCCTCACTTCTACAACAAACACTCTCTTCACTAAATGAGATAAGGTTTGAGGTTTGGTTCCAACTAATAGAGATATCCTTTACAGTAAGAACAGTGTAAAGGCTTAGGATATCTCAATGCTAAGCTAGGATGTTTACAAAGATTGGCTTAGCTGACTTGAAGTGATTCAGGAAACTTGGAATTCTAGTGAACAGCTTGGTTTCCTTTTGAAAGCTTGATGATAGTTTGATAGCTTGTAGTTGGATGCTGAATTCCTTTGATCACTTCTATATTTATAGGCAATTTGAACAACTAACCGTTGGAGGGATTAGCAATTCAAATATGTCTATTTGCAGCACCATTAAAACGGCTATGAAGCTTGACATCCTTTTATCCACTGTGTAAAAGAGGTCTTCAATGGTTGCTTGAATGAATGTGTTGACTTCTGACAAAGGCGGCTGGGAAGACTTGTGTCAGTTTCCAATTTTGCACATTGTCCTAGGTTGATTTGTGGCAAACTTTACACACAATCAACGGTCAGATGGGACAAGCTCCCTGAACATTCCTGCTGCAGTTTAGAATGTTCCAACACTCATTCAATGCCTCACTCTTTAATGCTCTAAGTCTTTAATGCTTGGTTCAGGCATGATTGGCAATGAATGCTTCATTGAATATGTCTTCTGTAAGCTTTTGACACTTAATCCACTTGATCATTTGTACTTCAACTGTCTTGATCATTTGCATTTATGAGCACAGCTTCAGTATTCTTGAACTCTTCAGCCAGGTTGTCCATTTGATCAGTTTGTCTTGAAAAGATCAGCAACTTTGTCCTATAGACCTATCAAGCTGCCTAACATTTCAGCTTTGGACAACTATCCTGATTACTAATATCTCATAACATTTCTGAGATTTTAACTTAAGCATACTACACATTGAGTGTTCTGGGACAACTTGCCTGAACAATAACTTGAGCATATCTCAACTATCTTGTACATCATTAATCAAGGGTTTTGGTATCTTAGATCAAAATCATTTTATTCCCAACAATTTCCCCCTTTTTGATGATGCCAAAACCTATTACAAAGGGACCTTGACTTAAACTAAATATTACCTTCAGGGAGAGTGAACTGGTCAACTTGCCTGAAAGAAACTGTTAGCACAATAAATCAAGTAATATATGTCAGGATAGGTTAGTTGAGATAATGAGTTGTTATCTCTTTGATAGAAACACTGTTATCCTTTTATAGATGTGATAAACCATTACAGGGCTGAAAATCAAAAGGATTCACTAATCTAGAATAGCAAAAAAAAGATAACAACAGAATTCATAACAGCAAATTAGGGAAAGGAATGAACTTATCCTTCATAGAGTTCCATCATCTTGAGGAGCAATGCCATACTGAGCCCAAACTCTCTTCTTTAGATCCCAGATCTCCTTGTTGGTTCCTCTAGGGCCAGGCGTTAGCTTCTCCATCTTCATGATGTTGATAAACTCTTCCAGAATCTTTCCCTCATCAATCAAGTTCCCATTGAACTTAGGAGGCATGTACATAATTGGACCAGGGGCCTTGAACTCCACTCTTGCCATCTCAGCTGCTGCAAACAGCTTTTGGTAGAGGTCCCTGTGGTTCTCAAACATGAACTGAACAAAGATTTCCTCCACACTCTCACCAAGCCACTTTCCAATGACATAGAAGTCATAAACAAAACTTCTCTTGGCCTCCTCCCATGCATCATTCAGTGAGATTGGAACCCACTTATCATGGTGAGGGTACTGAGTGTCCCATCTTTGCAGCATTTGAGGTTTGAGCCTTCTGTATGAAGCCCTCCTTCTTGGAGCTTTGAAGTTTGCCCTTCTCCCATCTCTTGCTTTGTTGGCCTCAACCAACTGATCCATTTTTTCTTTAGCTCTCAAGAGAGCTAGCTTTTCCTGAGTTTCTGGATCTTTCCCAAATCCTTCTTCAAACAATTTGGAAGGATCATCAGCAAGCTTGGGCACTACTTCTTCAGGCTCTCTGTCCTGTACTTCCTCTTCAACTTCTTCAATAGCAGGCATCAGGACTGCTTTCTTCATTCTCTTTGATTTCCTTGCTGGAGTAGATTCTTCAGATTGAAATTCTGATGGCAAAGTCAGGCTGGTTGGGAATTCATTGAAGGCTTGCAGTTCCTTCCTCTTTCTTTCAGATGACCTTGTCACCTTCCCCCTCACTTCAGCAACCTTCTCTTGAGGTTCAAGTCCTGTAGACTCACCACCTGGCCTTTGAAGCTTTCTTGCCTGACTTTCCATAACTGATACCATGGATTCCTTGACAGCTATTTGAATCTGTTCTTCCTCAGTTAAATCTTCAACATTCATTAGGCCTTTGCCTTTCCCAATGTCTTCTACTGCTTCCTCCTCAACTTCAGGGACTTTCTCCTTGCCCTTGGATTCACCAATCACCAAGGTTCCCTTTGCCCTTGCTCTCTGTCTTTCCCCCTTTTTGGCATTATCAAAACACTGGGGCTTCAATTCACTCATAGTGACAGAGAGATGTGAGTGGGAATGGGTGAGGGACTTCAATTCCTGCAGTAGATAAACATTCTCATCATGAATGTTTTGCATTTTATCATCTGCCATGCTCAAAAAGGTGTGAACAGGCTTCATCTTCTGGGAAACTATGGCATCCAATGTGGCTTTCAGTGATTGATCAAGTTTGGCCTGTAGTTGTTCAGTGAGATTGGCCACAACTTGATCAGATACTTTGGCCATGAGTTCAACAGTGAACTTTTCAGCAGCTTCCTTCACCATAGCAGCTTTCAACTCTTCTGCCTTCTTTCTCTGGGCTGCTATCCTCTGCCTTAAAGCATCCTTGATGGTCTTTCTCAATGCCTTTACATTGTGCTTGTACAAAGTTTTGAGACCCTGCTGCTCTTTCTTCACAGATCTAGTAAATATACCCATAGTATCTTTGGCTTTTGTCACTTCAGTTGAAACTGTTTGCAGTCCAGTTTCAACTCCACAAAGTCTTGCATCAATAGTAGGTAAGATCACTTCTTCAGGCCCTGTGAGCCTCATCTCCACAGAGGCTAGAGTCTTCCCTTGGCCATCTAGGGTATCAGCAGTGGTTGCATGAGCCTTCTCAACTTCCCTGACCAGTGTGTCCAACTTCCCTGACTGCTCTTCAATGATGGATGCAGTCTGAGTAGCCATCTGAAAGTGAGCCTCAGAGGTGTTGGCTTGTTCAAAGTAGATCTGGTTAAGTGTGGACACATTTGCTGATACTGCTTGAAGATCAGTGTCAGCTTCAACTGGTATATCTGTCAGGGAGGCATCTGCAAAAATCTGTTCAAGAGTAACAGCAACTGAATCTGCAAAACTAACAGTGTTAGTAAAAACTCCCTCAGCACCCTCTATTTCTTTTTCTCCCATAAGGTCTGATACATCAGCACCTTCTCTCTCATTTTCAACTGTATTCTTTTCTTCTTCATTTTCAAAAGATAGACTCACATTCACTGGAGAATCAGGCCTCCTTTCACCAAGGGATTCATCAAGTTCAGATTTGACTTGAAGAATAGCCTGACTCTCATATTGGGCTGCACCCAATATTTCTACTTCCTCACCCTCTATTTGTGGTGCACTCGAGGAACCAGTGATCACACATTCCTCACCATCACCTCCCTCTGATTTTTCAGCACTCACAGCCTTTTTAACTCCTTCAATGTTTAAACCTGACACCTCTATATCCTCAACAGGATCCACAGAGGGCAGTTGTTGGGAGATCACAGTGCTTGGGCATCCCAAGTCCACTGAGTCATCCTGAATGACTAAAGGCTGGTCAATGTCCAACTTGCCTGACATTGATGAGGCTTTAGTCAAACCAGCTTCTCCTATGGAAGTCTCAGCATTGTCAAGCTGTGCCTCAGGTTCAAAGGAACCATCCTTGGCCAATGCATCTTGGACCGAGTCACCATCTTTGGTCAACTCCTCTGAATGATCAGAGTCCTGTACAGAATGAAAAGTCAAGTAATGTACCTGAGCTGAGTTGATACCAGGGGGATTGGGATTGGTGTGATCATCATCATCATCATCAGATGGACTGTCAGGATGCTTGATTCCTTGTGCTACCCTCTCTCTTTCAGCAAGCACTTTTTCATGGACAATGGTGCAAAATAGGGCCTCAGTGGTTAAAACACTGGTCTTCTTTACTTTTGCAAAATGCAACAGCCTATTTTCCTCAACCTGCCACCAATTGGCACCCTTATCCTGAATAGCCTGAGCTATTTCCACAATAGTTCTATCTTTGATCTCAACAAGAGCTCTGAGATCATAGAACTGTTGTTGCAGCCTGGGATAATCCTTCAAACCTGGATATAATTCATCCACATTGGCTCTTGCAATCTGTCTCAACATCCCCTCATAAGTATAGTCTTCACCACTATCATCTCCAGAAGAGTTGGATTCAGGAGGGTTGGAATGGGACTCAAGTAAGCTTGGCTGGGATTCAGGTAGGTTGGATTCAGAAGGGTTGGGATCAGGAGAGGTCAAAGCAAGTTGGGATTCAGGTGCTTTTGAGAGCATTGTGCCTGAAGAGGTAATTGGAATGGTTGGAATGGGTGGGAGAATAACTTGATCACCTTCTTGAAGAGCAGTTTCAAGAAGTTTGGTATATGAGAGAAGGCTTGGATCAAGTGGGGAAAAGGGTCTATCTTCAAGATTGACCAGATCTGCCAGCACATCAATACCTGATCTATCGGTGCACCTTCAGGGGAGTACACCTTTTTGGCAATGATTGGTGCATCTTCAGGAGTCTTGCACTCCTCTTCTTCTTGCCTTGGAGATATTCTTTGAGATTGAATATCAGGAGAGTTGGCTTCAGGGCTGTTGGGTTTGGACTTGGATTTAGACTTGCTTGCCTGTCTAATCTCCTTGAAGAATTCTTTCTTCTGCTTTTCTTCCTCCATCAACCTCTGCTTCTCAGAAGTCTTGATGATTCTTCTTTTTCTTTCATACCTTGTTGGCTGGTCAAGGTCTCTGAATTTAGTTATACTCTCAGGCTGTAAGGGGACAACCTCTCTGACTTCTTCACCTTCTTCAGGAGGGTTGACTCCTTCCTCAACAACCTTCTCTATTTCCTCAGAAGTGGCTCCTCCACTTCTTGACTGATTCTCTGGTGAAGATTCATGCAAAATTTTCTTTATCTTCTTCATTTTTGGTTGAGCTTTTGGTGGCTGGGCTTTCCTCTTTCTTGGAGAGGCTCTGGTTGCTGGTACACTTGTGATGGCCTTCTTTGAAGCTGCATCCTGCTTCCTCTTCTCTGTTTTAGAAGACAGCTTCCTAAACATCACCTTTTGAGCTGGAAAAGGCTTTGGCTTAGCTTGGAGGTGGGTGTAATGTGCAAATCTTTCCAAGAGTAGGCTTGCTCTTGTGCAGAACTGGAGTTTTCCTTCAACCACCACCTTGTGGTGTTTCACCTCCTTGAACTTGAATTTTTCATTCATCATTTTGTCAAGAATGAATTTCTTCCAGTTGAACTTGACTCTCTTCTCAGCAGAGTCAATCACAGCAGCCATCACCCTTAATTTAGGCATACTGATTTGTTCAACACTCCCTGAGTGGCTCAACAGGCTCTTTACAACACAGTCAAACAAATGCCTAAACACTGGCTTTAAAGTGTTTTTGTTTTGAGCACTTACAAGTTTCTTAGGTTCTATCATCCAAGAGAAATAGAATTCCTGATCATCCTCTTCCTTGTATACTTCTGGATTTATGCCTTCAGAAGGTAGCCCAAAACTGGCTTCTAAATCCTCTGCAGTGAAGATGACTGTGTGTTGGCTTTCTTCTTCTTCATCTTCTTCTGCATATGTGAGCTTTGTGCACACATCCCCCTTCTTGCCCTTCCACCTTAGATGGGAAAATTATTTTTTAAGGACCGCAACTTAGGGGGTGTTGCAAAAAGAGGACCGTAACTTTACGGGCTGACAAAATTAGGCCCGTAACTTAATTTTTTCGCAATTTCAGGACAAATTAGCTCAATCAACTCAATTTCGGGCTGATTTAGGCCCATTTTTTGGCCCGAATGCAGGTAAGTAACAAAAAGAGGACCATAACTTTATTTATGACAAAAAGAGGACTGTAACTTTTTTTTTCTACAATTTTAGGCCAAATATAAATATATAATTTTTAAAATCCACTCTAGCTCATATTCCCTTCCTCAATTAAATCCCTATTGTCTCATGTCCTATATTAAACAAAAAAATTCATAACATTTCAAATCAAATAGTTTAATATATATGTACATATATTTATATACATATATATAAATAAATAAAACAATAATAAAATAGAATATTCAAATTTAATTATAATATAAATCAATGTAAGAAATTACAATATATGAAAACTATGCGAACAAGGAAGAATCAGGGTGGAGCTACTCGAATCAAGTGAAAGCTCTCGCAAGAATGGTGTATTTTTAAAAGTATTTCGTAATTTCAATAATGTAAAATGAGTAAACTCAAGTACGCAAGTGTGTTGGTGTGTTGTATTAATGATCTCTATTTTCTATATCGTATAATGAATATATTTAGACTCCAAAATCATACCTTGGGAAAAGGTAGTGTTTTCCCCTTTTTCCTCAACAACCTTCCCCTAAACTTTTAATAATTGTAGATGTAAAAATTTAATTATTATGAATTAGACAACATTATTTATATTTAAAAAAACAAATATATACTACATATAAATTATAGTGAATTGAAAAGAATAAACTATTATAATTTGGTATGAAACATTTTTAATTCTTAATTAAAAAGATTCTCACAATATAAAAACAGTATTTACATACATAATTACAACTATATCGGTAATTGAAGAAAAAAAAAATCATAGATTTATTATTGAGAGAATTATACTAACCATTAATTACAAAAATTGGATCAAACATTTTCCGACATTCTTATTTAATCTATTCGATTCAAAATTTTATGGAAAAATTTTGTATAATATTTGAAAATTGTACGTAGAGAGATGTATAATATTTGAAAAATCATAGATTTATTATTGAGGAAATATGCATGAGCTAGAGTAGATTTTTAAAATTATATATATTTATATTGGGCCTTAAATTAAATAAAAAAAAAGTTACATCCCTCTTTTTGTCATAAATTAAGTTGTGGTCCTCTTTTTGTTACTTACCTAAGTTTGGGCCGAAAATGGGCCTTAATTAGCCCGAAATTAGGTTAATTGGTCTAATTTGGTCTGAAATTGCGAAAAATAGAAGTTACGGGCCTAATTTTGTCAGCCCGTAAAGTTATGGTCCTCTTTTTGCAACACCCCCTAAGTTGCGGTCCTGAAAAAACAATTTTCCCCACCTTAGATAGGCAAAGAATTCTGCCATAAATGGATTTAGGCAGGAATCAGGCTTGGTGCCTAGGAATTTTTCTAGCCCTGCCTCCCTCAGCCAATGGAGGACTTGTTGAACATCTGAATCTGGGCTATCAAAGGCTACCAGCTTTTCAAACCAAAGCGAATTTGGGTTGCTAAGATAAGAGAAGTCAATGTCCAGAGAGGAATCATTGAAATCTACGAGTTCTTCTCTCTTGAGTTTTGGAGCCATGGATAGATTTTGAGAGTAAGAGAGTTTTGAAGAAAAGTTGCAGGTATAGAGGTTTTGAGACTTCAAAGAATTTGGGAATTATGAGTGCGTAAGGATGGTGGTGAAAATTGAGAGGTTTATATATGGAAGAGATTTATTAACCGTTGGTTAATGGAATGTAACAGTGGGTAATTGGAAAAACCGTTTGAATATAGTGGGGTAGTGGACTTTCAATGGTTCGATGGAGTTTTGAATACAATTTAATGGTTTGGATGAAGGCTCAAGAATTCATGCAATCTTATTAAGATTTCTGCATTAAATGCTGATTTGCCTTTTTGGGTTTTAAAAATCTTTATAACACACTCCATCCTAAAATGGCCTACTCTTAGACCAAGAAACCTCTTAAATGTCTAATCAATGCTAAAAATAGCAATGATTATCTAATTAATTTGGACAAACATCCTGAGATGTGCTTTGGTTTCTGTGAAGGTCAAACTGTCTGATCACCTTGCCTGAGTGGATCCCAAGGTTGCTGACTGGGTCCCACTTGGACAAATTCCCTGACCAACATTGCTGAGAACTACAGGGACAACCTTGCTGAGTTTCCCTCTTTGGCTGACAGCTTTAGTGAGGTTGGTCAACTTTGCTGAAGTTCAACTTTGATGAACTTCCCCCTTCATATGAGCTTTACTTTCCTCATTTTTCCATTTTGCCTGGATCAAGTAACCCTAATTCAGCTGACAGTTCCAAGAACCTTGCTTCAGCTAGAGGCTTGGTCAGAATATCAGCTTTTTGCTTATCAGTGTGAATTTTGACAAGCTTGATATCTTTCTTCTCCACATGATCCCTTATGAAATGATGCTTGATGTCCACATGCTTGCATCTGGTGTGGAGCACTGGATTCTGTGAGATGGCAATTGCACTATTGTTGTCACAGAATATGGGCACTTCACTTGAGATTACTTTGTAATCTCTTAATTGTTGTCTGAGCCATAGAATCTGAGCACAGCAACTTCCAGCAGCTACATACTCAGCTTCAGTTGTTGAAGTTGCAACTGTATTTTGCTTCTTGGAGAACCATGAGATAAGCTTGCTGCCCAAGAATTGACAAGTTCCTGAGGTGGATTTTCTGTCAATTCTACATCCTCCATAGTCTGCATCTGAATATCCAGTAAGCTCAATATTATCATCGGCTGGATACCATAATCCAAGATTCTCAGATCCCTTGAGATATCTTAGAATCCTCTTGGCAGCATCAAGATGGCTCTTCTTTGGATTGGCTTGAAATCTTGCACACACTCCAACTGCAAATGTGATATCAGGCCTGCTTGCAGTGAGATATAGCAATGATCCTATGATTCCTCTGTAGTTAGTGGAGTTTGTTGACTCTCCACCTTCATCAGGATCCATCTTCCAGTTAGTATTCATAGGAATTCTGACTGGTTTGCTTGTAGCACATCCAAATTTCTTGATCATGTCCCTTGTATACTTGGCCTGATTGATGAATATTCCCTTCTTTGATTGAGTGACTTGAAGTCCTAAGAAGAAATTCATCAATCCCATCATGGACATCTCAAATTTGCTTTGCATGAGTTTAGAGAACTTCTCACATAATTTTTCATTTGGAGATCCAAATATAATGTCATCCACATAGATTTGGACTAACAAAATATCATCTCCTTCACAGATTCTGAACAAGGTTCTGTCAACAGTGCCTTTGACAAAACCATGATCTAGAAGAAACTGTGATAAGGTGTCATACCAAGCTCTTGGAGCTTGCTTTAAGCCATAGAGGGCTTTCTTTAATCTGTACACCTTGTCTCCTTCTTCAAAGCCTGGGGGCTGTTCCACATATACTTCTTCTTTGAGCACCCCATTGAGAAATGCACTCTTCACATCCATTTGATACACCTTGAATCTCATGTGAGCTGCATATGCTAGGAAGAGTCTGATTGCCTCAAGTCTGGCCACTGGAGCAAAGGTCTCATCATAATCAATCCCTTCAGATTGACAATATCCTTTGGACACCAGTCTTGCTTTGTTTCTTACAATGATGTCATTTTCATTTTTCTTGTTTTTGAACACCCATTTAGTTCCAATGACATCTTGATGAGTTGGCCTGTCTACCAGCTCCCAAACTTCATTTCTGGTAAACTGATTCAGCTCTTCTTGCATGGCTATGATCCAGTTGGTGTCTTGTAGTGCTTCCTCAATGTCTTTAGGTTCCTGTTCTGAAAGAAAACAACAAAACAGAGCACTTTCTCCATGAAATCTTCTAGTTTTGATCCCTTCACTTGGATTACCAAGTATCAGGCTAGATGGGTGGTCTTGCAACCAAGTCCTTCTAGACCTGATCCTTTCAGGAGGATTGTCCTCATCTGAAGTTGGATCACTAGACTCATTAAATTCAGGAAAGTTAATTGAAGGATCAAGTTCAGGATCATATTCAGGGGTGTTGTCCTCATTGTCAGATAGGTTGACATTTTCATTGGTTCCCCCTTGAATAGTGGATCCATTAACTACCTCAGCATTGCCTGCTTCTTCATTGGTAGTTGTTACCTGATTTTGAACTGGGATGGAATCAGTCAGTTCAATTTCTCCTTCAGGATGGTTGTCTACTGGTTGATTGCCATCAGGTAGGTTGTCTAGTTTTTGATTTTCATGAAGTTCAGGCTGGGCAACATCCACAAACACTGTTTCCTTGCTTTGAAGCCTTAATCTGGTTGTTCTTTGTGTCATCTCATCAATATTCAGGTTTCTATCCCTGAACTCATTAATAGATTCATCAAACACAACATGAGGTGTTTCTTCCACAATAAGAGTTTTGCAATTGTAGACTCTGTAAGCCTTGCTGATTTGTGAATATCCAACAAATATTCCTTTATCAACTTTGCTATCAAAGGCTTTCAATTGTTCTTTCCCATTATTATGGATGAAACACTTACAACCAAATATGTGAAAATAAGCAACAGTGGGCAATCTACCTTTCCATATTTGATATGGAGTCTTACCTTGTCCTTTGGTGATTAAGGACCTGTTTTGAGTGTGACATGCAGTGCTAATGGCTTCAGCCCAGAACCTTTTAGGCAGTTTGGATTCAGCAATCAAGGTTCTAGCTGCCTCCTTCAAGGTCCTGTTCCTTCTTTCAGCAACCCCATTTTGTTGAGGTGTTCTGGCTGCTGAAGTTTCATGTGTGATGCCATTCTTGCTACAGTACTCATTGATGTATGAGTTTATGAACTCAGTGCCTTTGTCAGATCTGATCTTGACAATATTTAGGCCCTTTTCATTGCTCAATCTCATCATCAATTCAGGTAGTTTGACTTGGGTCTCCTTTTTGTTCAGCAAGAATACTACCCAAGTGTACCTGGAAAAATCATCAACAACAACTAAAGCATATTTTCTTCCATTTAAACTTACTGGGATTATTGGCCCAAATAAATCCATATGCAGTAGTTGAAGGACTCTCTCAGTTGAGATGACAGGTTTTCCTTTGAATGAGGCTTTGATCTGCTTTCCTTCCTGACATGGCTGGCATATATGTTCTTTGGTGAACACTTGATTTGGCAGCCCTTTAACTAGAGAGTTTCTTGCAATCTTGTTGATGGTTTTGAAGTTCAGGTGATTCAGTCTCTTGTGCCATAGCCAGCTTTGCTCATTTGTGCTTTTGGCAACAAGACAGACTGCTTCAGGGGTTTTGCTCCAATCTGCAAAATAAACATTTCCCTTTCTCACCCCTGTTAGTAGCACCTGTTGTGTTGATTTGTTTTTGATAGTACATTCATTTGGTGCAAATTCAACACAATATCCTTTGTCACAAATTTGACTTATAGACAACAAGTTATATTTTAGACCAAGAACATATGAGACATCAGTAATTTTAACACTACCAATGTTTAATGTACCATAGCCTCTTGTGATGCCTTGAGAGCTGTCTCCAAAAGTTACTGAAGGACCATCTTTTTCTATGAAATCTGAGAGAAGCTCCTTGTTTCCAGTCATGTGCCTTGAACATCCACTGTCCAGGTACCATGCTGTTTTCTTGTTGATGCTTCTCTTCTTTTTGGGGTCCTTGCAGTCCTGCAAAGTCAAAATTTAGGTACCCTTTGAGTGTTGGGTCCTAGAGGGTTAGCTGTACCTTTTGGAACCCAAATCTGCCTGATTACTCTGATTGATTCAAAGTGACTGACTTGGTTTCCATTTACATCTATATACACAGTTTGACCTTTAAATGCCTTGGGTGATTTCTGTGTATAAGTGTTAGCTTTGTAGGGTTCAGGAGAGTTGGTAAATTTCCTTGTGACATTTCTCCTGAAGTTACTAAGCTTAGGTGCAGCTGGATAAGACTTTTGAGGATGGGTTTTTGGATGGCCTTTTCCATTTGGCAAGTAAAGTCCAGGCTTCCTGAATGTCTTATACCTATCAGAGGGGATTGGCCTTAATCCATTCAGTTGAGGTTGCCTCATTTGAGTTGGCCTCTTCTGAACAGGTTTTGGACAGCTCCTCTGATGATGATTCAGATAGATTGGCCTTCCATTGGTTCTACCTTTCTGAACCTCATTTCTCCTGTAAGCAATGCCTTTAACCTTTTCCAAAGGTATAGGTTTAGGTACATTGTTTACCTGAGTTGGTATAAAAATTCCTTTACCCTTATCCTTGATCAGTGGTTGATTTACTTCAATTTCATTTTGTTGTGCCACTGATCTTACAAAAGTCATCTTAGAATTGCTTGATGAAGCAATACTAAGACCAGGTGAGGGTTCAAATGGATTATAGCCTAATCCATCCCTTTGAGCAAATGGTCTTTGAAACCCTTGAATTTCTTCTATTGCCTTAGCAGATTTGTTCAAGGCAGACATTTTCATTTTCAAGCTCCCCTCACTTAATTTTAGAGTATCAAATTCTCTTGAGAGATTGTCAAATTTAGCTTGAAGAGTTCTAGAGTCAAAATCCTTTTTCTTTAGAGCCTGATTTTGTTCATCAATCAGCTTTTGTTGTTCAGAGACTTTGAGAGACATTTCTTTATGTTCTCTCACAATCTGTTGATACAACTCAGTTGATTTAATGTCAACTTCAGATTCAGGAGGATTGGACATTTTGACTTTAGACCTCAACTGTTCATTTTCTCTCAGAGCTATATTGCATACTTCTTGCATTCTGGTGAAATCTTCCAACAACTTTTCAAAGTCAAGATGGATTTCACTAGATTCATGTGTGTTAATTGACAAATTGGAAGTTGAACATACCTCTTCATCTTCAAGTGCCATTTGACAGTCCTCATCACTGTCACTGTTGGAGAACAGTCCATCATCAGAAGAGTAGACACTCTCCTCACTTGCTGAATCTCCAGCTACCATAGCCTTTCTGTTGTTCAGCCTTTTATCTCTTTTGTTTTGCCTTTCCTTCCTTTCTTTTGTACTGAGGTCAGGACAGTCATACTGGAAATGACCCTTCTTCTGGCAGTTGTAACACACATCTTCATCATCATTCTTCTTGCTTGAGGACTCCTTCCTCCTTGATGATGATGATTCTCCTTTGCTGAATTTCTTCCTATCAGCATATCTGTCTTCTTTCTTTTCATCAGAGACTTTGTCCTCTGATTTATGTTCAGGAGAACTGAATCTCCTTCTGGTTCTGTTATCTTGGTAGAACTTCTTGTATCTACCAAATCTGGAGTTGAGCTTCTCAAATCTTCTAGCCATGAGTGCCAGCTCCTCCTTTATTTCAGATTTTGAAACAGATTGAGAGGGTCTTTGAGTAATCTTCTTTTCTGTTTCAGCAGCTTTGAAGGCAACACCTTTGGTTGAGGAGGATGGCTCTTCATGCACCTTCTTTCTGTTGAGATCAAACTCATATGCTTTGAGTTCAGAGAATACTTGCTGCATTGGCATGTTGTCAAGATTGCTGGTATTTTGCATCATGACAGAATATATGTCCCACTTAGATGTGAGACTTCTCAAGATCTTCAAAGCAACCTCTCTTTTGGCATAGAACTTACCAAGAGAGTTTATTTCATTCATGATGTCAGTGAACCTGCCATCAAGATGATCAATAGTTTCATTGGCTTCCATGGAGAATTGTTCATATTTTTGGATAGCCACTTGAAGCTTGTTCTCCTTGATTTTTTGAGTACCTTCACACATTAGTGCTAAGGTATCCCAAATCTCTTTAGCAGATGTGCAGTGGTATACTCTCCCCATCACTGCATCTGGAATTGTCTGGTACAATGTGTTCATTGCAATGTAGTTCAAGTTGTGCCTTTTTCTTTCTTCAGCTGTAAGGTCATCTTCATCTTTTGGCAGCAACTCCCTTGGATCAGCTTTTTGAGCATCAGTGAGCTTGGGATTTGCTTTAGTGAATGTGAATGGCCCTCTAGTGATGACTTTAAGCATCTCATCATGCTGGCAAGCAAGATGTGCTCTCATCCTGATCTTCCAGAAATCATAGTTCTCAATTGAGAACATTGGTAGTTTGTGATGAGAAATATGATTGACTTGGTTTGGACCCATATTGTTGATGGTGTTGACAGCATCTCCTGGAACTGCATTGTTAGCCATTTCAACAAATGTAATATAAGATGAACACAGATAAGTTTTTCAGAAATTTGGATCAGTTCAGTGACCACAGAAAATGTGATTTGAAAATCAGATGGATTTTCAGAAGCAGTGGTCTTTGAACCCCTGCTCTGATACCACTTGTTGGTCCTTGGTGGAGTATAACACAAGTGTATGGGGGGGGAATGCACTTGTGTATGCAAATTCTTTTCTTTTTGATAAACTGGTCTTATCAGGCAAGTTGTCTCACAACTGGCCTGAGTGTGAACTTTGATAGATACTTGTCCTACTGATTACTATAAAGTGGTCAGTTGGCTAAATATCTAAAAGAGTTGCTAAGTGCGGAATGTGGTTGGCCTTTACTCAAAGAAATACTCCAAGTTGATTTCTGAAAAACACAGTTATCAGGGACTTTGTCCAAAACTGGTTTTCTTAGCTTACTGAGTTTTGCTCTTTGAAAAATGATTGAATATAAGTGCAATAAAGAGTGCAGTAAGTAAGTGGCACACAAGTTTATAGTGGTTCAGAGACTCAAGCTCCTACATCCACTTTCCCTGATTGAACAGGATAATTCCTTCTCAATGGAATAAGCTTGTTTTATAGTGCCAAGGTGCACTGATCAACAACACTCTCTTAGTGTCTTGATCCCTAGGATAACTTGAGTCCTAGTGCTCAATCTCTCTGAGTTAAGGCTGTGTTTCACACTAACAGTCCTTAACTCCTCACTTCTACAACAAACACTCTCTTCACTAAATGAGATAAGGTTTGAGGTTTGGTTCCAACTAATAGAGATATCCTTTACAGTAAGAACAGTGTAAAGGCTTAGGATATCTCAATGCTAAGCTAGGATGTTTACAAAGATTGGCTTAGCTGACTTGAAGTGATTCAGGAAACTTGGAATTCTAGTGAACAGCTTGGTTTCCTTTTGAAAGCTTGATGATAGTTTGATAGCTTGTAGTTGGATGCTGAATTCCTTTGATCACTTCTATATTTATAGGCAATTTGAACAACTAACCGTTGGAGGGATTAGCAATTCAAATATGTCTATTTGCAGCACCATTAAAACGGCTATGAAGCTTGACATCCTTTTATCCACTGTGTAAAAGAGGTCTTCAATGGTTGCTTGAATGAATGTGTTGACTTCTGACAAAGGCGGCTGGGAAGACTTGTGTCAGTTTCCAATTTTGCACATTGTCCTAGGTTGATTTGTGGCAAACTTTACACACAATCAACGGTCAGATGGGACAAGCTCCCTGAACATTCCTGCTGCAGTTTAGAATGTTCCAACACTCATTCAATGCCTCACTCTTTAATGCTCTAAGTCTTTAATGCTTGGTTCAGGCATGATTGGCAATGAATGCTTCATTGAATATGTCTTCTGTAAGCTTTTGACACTTAATCCACTTGATCATTTGTACTTCAACTGTCTTGATCATTTGCATTTATGAGCACAGCTTCAGTATTCTTGAACTCTTCAGCCAGGTTGTCCATTTGATCAGTTTGTCTTGAAAAGATCAGCAACTTTGTCCTATAGACCTATCAAGCTGCCTAACATTTCAGCTTTGGACAACTATCCTGATTACTAATATCTCATAACATTTCTGAGATTTTAACTTAAGCATACTACACATTGAGTGTTCTGGAACAACTTGCCTGAACAATAACTTGAGCATATCTCAACTATCTTGTACATCATTAATCAGGGGTTTTGGTATCTTAGATCAAAATCATTTTATTCCCAACAGCTACATACTAGTAGGGTCAAGATCAATTAGTCCTAGACTAATGCATAATTCACGAAAACGAGCTTCAGGTACTGGTTTTGTGAAAATATCAGCTCTTTGAAAATCAGTGTGAATCTTTTCCATGCGAATATCCTTCTTTTCTACATGATCACGTATGAAATGGTGTTTCACATCAACATGCTTACAACGTGTGTGCAAAACTGGATTTTGTGTAATGGCAATTGCACTATTACTATCACAGAATATGGGAACATTTGATTCACAGATATTATAATCTCTAAGTTGTTGAATAAGCCACAATAATTGACTACAACAACTACCAGCAGCCATGTACTCGGCTTCAGTAGTAGAGGTAGCAACACTTGTCTGCTTTTTCGAAAACCATGAAATGAGTTTTGTGCCTAAGAATTGACAAGAACCAGATGTAGCTTTCCTATCTATTCTACAACCACCAAAATCAGAATCAGAGTTGCCACTTAGAGATAAATCATCATTTGAAGGATACCATATACCACGATTGATGGTCCCTTTCAAATATTTCAATATCCTTTTAGTGGTTTCCATATGACTCTCTTTTGGATTAGCTTGAAATCAAGCACATACACCAACAGAAAATGCAATATCAGGTCTACTAGCATTCAAGTACAGTAATGAACCAATAAGGCCACGGTAATGAGTTTGATCAGCACACTTACCATTCTCGTCTGGATCCATCCTGTAGGTAGGTTGCATAGGAACTCCAGAAGATTTACAAGTCTTAATACCATACTTGTCTAGTAGATTACGAGTATACTTTGCTTGATTTATGAAAATCCCTTCTGGGGTCTGTTTTACTTGAAGTCCAAGAAAGTAATTCATTTCACCCATCATAGACATCTCAAATTTACTTTGCATGAGTGTTGAGAAACTTTCACTCAGCTTTTTGTTAGGTGAACCAAAAATGATGTCATCTACGTAAATTTGGACGAGTAAAATGTCTTTCCCTTCTTGTCTTCTGAACAAGGTTCTATCGACCTTGCCCTTAGTAAAACCATTTTCTAATAGAAATTGAGAAAGTGTATCATACCATGCTCTTGGATCTTGTTTTAGTCCATATAAGGCCTTCTTTAATCTGTATACCTGGTCGCCTTTGACTTCGAAACCTGGAGGTTGTTCAACATACACTTCTTCCGCAAGAATACCATTAAGAAATGCACTTTTAACATCCATTTGATATACAGTAAACTTCATGTAAGCAGCATATGCCAGAAACAATCTTATGGCTTCTAGTCTAGCAACAGGAGCATAAGTTTCATCATAGTCTATGCCTTCAGCTTGTGAATAGCCTTGGGCTACTAGTCTAGCCTTATTCCTAACGACTACATCATTCTCATCTTTCTTATTCTTGAAAATCCATCGTGTGCCAACTACATTATGATGTTTAGGTCTATCGACAAGTTCCCAGACGTCGTTTCGAACAAACTGGTTCAACTCGTCTTGCATAGCAATGATCCAATTACTATCAGCCAAAGCCTCTTTGATGGTTTTAGGATCGATAGATGAGAGGAAACAACACCAGCAAAACAAGGATGGACTAGGTTGTTCTTGTGACTCAAAGAGTTGTCGTCTAGTCTTTACACCAACAGTAGAGTCACCAATGATATTCTCAGTATTATGAGCAGATTTCCATGTTTTTCTACCCTTAGTATGCATATTATCATCATCTAGATCAGTTATAGCATCATGCATTTCAATATCATTTACATCAGAAGTTTTAGTAGGAGTAGACGAGTCGACTAGTTCAGGCATGTCAACTGGTCTAATAGATTTACCTTGAGCACTTACCTTCTCCTGATCATCAGACTCGAGAGCTTTCATGAACGGGTTATAGGCTTGAACAGATTCATAAACTTCTGATTCTTGGTCAGTTTGGATCGATAGATCAGTTACTTTCTTACTAATCTGGTCGGTAGACGAGTCCTGCACAGATTCATCGAAAACTACATGTGGTGTTTCTTCCACACATAAGGTAGAGTAGTTGAATACTCTAAATGCTTTGCTAGTCGAGGAGTATCCCAAGAATATCCCCTCGTCTGCTTTAGCATCAAATGCATTCAACTTGCTTTTCCCATTGTTATGGATAAAACACTTACATCCAAATATATGGAAATATGAAACTCTGGGTTTTCGACCTTTCCATACCTCATAGGGCGTCTTACCTAGTGCTTTATTGATAGCACTTCTGTTTTGGTAATGGCATGCAGTATTGATCGCTTCTGCCTAAAACTTCTGAGGCGTATTATACTCTGTCAGCATGGTCCTGCAGGCCTCCTTAAGAGTTCTGTTCCTTCGTTCTGCTACTCCATTTTGTTGTGGTGTCCTTGCTGCACTAGTAAGGTGTTGGATGCCACGCTTAGAGCAAAATTCTTTAATATAACAGTTAATGAATTCAGTACCCTTGTCACTACGGATCTTGACAATGGACTGATTCTTCTCAACTTGAATCTTCTTCAACAGATCAGGTAAGAGTGTTTGTGTATCACTCTTCTTGTGTAAGAAGACTACCCAAGTGAACTTAGAATAGTCGTCTACCACAACAAGTGTGTACCTTCTACCGTTCAAAGTTGGAGGAGTTATTGGGCCATGTAGGTCCATATGTAGAAGTTCAAGAACTCTACTTGTTGAGAGGGATGGAATAGATTTAAAGGAACCTTTTACCTGTTTACCTTTTTGACAGGCATCGCATACATGTGATTTGAAATAGATTTCGTTGGGTATACCTTCGACAAGGTAATCTCTCGCAATCTTATTAATTACCTTAAAGTTCATGTGGCAAAGGCGTCTATGCCAAAGCCAACTGACCTCTTTGGGTGTCTTAGTAAGAAGACAAGTGTCCCGCGGACAACTATTCCAATTCACAATGTACACACTACCTTGTCTTATGCCGACGAGTAGTATGGTGTGAGTCCTCTTGTCTATGATTTCGCACTTTTGACTTTTGAACTGCACTTTGTAACCTCGATCACAAAACTGTGAAACAGATAATAGATTATATTTCAAACCTTCTACGTATGATACATCTTGTATCTCTACGTCGCCATTTCGGATGTAACCAAAGCCTTTTGTGATGGCTGTAGAGCTATCACCGAATATAACCTTTGGTCCTTCTTGCTCATGGTAGCTTGATAGAAGTGTCTTGGTACCAGTCATGTGGTGCGAACAACCACTGTCTATGTACCAAGTTTCTCCTACTGAGCCACCCTTCTTGTATAAATCGAGTTGACCCTGCATTAGATGATATTTCATAATTTAGGTACCCTCCTTGTTTATTGGGGTCCTGGGGGGTTAGTCGAGTTCAATGGAATCCAAATATACATTGGAGTCCTGAACAAGTTTGATCTTCTTAGCTTTCGACCATATTTGTTGCAAAATAAGACCTTGTTGTCCTTGTCTGGCCTATCAGCAGTTCTTGGGTCTACTCGTCTGAGGTAGCCTTTTGAGTTAACCTCTACTTGAGTAGGCACAGGTCTGTGATAGTCAGATTAGGGCTTGTATGCATTTGGGCCATACGGTTTATAGACATGTTTAGGTCTTTCTTCTCCTTCGATATCATATGATTCAGGCAGAGGATATAATACGGGTTGAATACGATATTTTGAAGTCACTTTCCTAGGCCTAGACGAGTAGAGCTGAGACTGCCTTATGAAAGGAGGTCTAGGCTCTTTCCATCTAGTTTGTACTTGTCTAAAACTTGTCTCCTCAGGATACCAGTCCTCATATCTGACCTGATTAGGTCGTCCACGATTTCTAGTCCTTTGTTGACTCGTCTTAAACGGAACAACCTTGTTGTTAACTTTCTTTTTACCTCCCTTGGTAATAGGAATGTTAACTCGGGTCTGTTTGGGTACATTGCCTTCGGATGGAGTTCCAATATCGTATATCATTGGTCCTTTTCCTTTATCATTAGTCAAAGAGCTTGAGATGAAAATAGTAGGGTTCTTAGGAACTTGAGAAGACGAGCTGGGTGTCTCAGCACCTATGCCTGTCTTGTCAGCAGGAGCCCTATACCTATCTGACAATTCAAGGTTAACCTTAGAAGAGTTAACCAGGTCAGTAAGTTTAAGGTCTAGAGTAACAACCTCAGTTTCTAAGAACTTATTACGTTCTTCAAGCTTTTTGCACTTGCTTTTTAAAACATTGAATTCATGTTTCTCAGTAGCATGTGTCTTAAGTAGTTCTTGATACAACTTGTCTGTTAATGCACACTTGTCTTTGAGTTGTCTCAACTCTTCTTGCAAGCGTTCATTTAGGACTGTTATATTAGGATTTACTTTAGACTGAGCTTCCTTAAGATCAATGATTTCCTGTTTTAAAATGATGTTTTCATCGCTGACTTCGATGAATGCCTGGTTAGCAAGTAGGAGGTCGTCTTCAACTGCACTAGTAGAGTGCTGAAGGCTACTCCCTACTTTGCTACTGGCAGTATCACTTTCATCAGAATCTGATTCATCACAAGATTGAAAAGAAGTAGCAGATGATACCTCTTGGTCGATTTTAGCCATGCAGCATAGACCATCATCTACTATGAAGGCTTCATCGTGATCTGGTTCAGACGGGTAGCTAGATGAGGACGATGGCAACTCGTCTGAGTCAGAATCAGAGTCATTATTGGCCATCATTGCCTTCTTGCCACGGTTGTATCTTCTTTCCCTTCGTGCTTTGCGTTCTTCTCGATCATCAGTGCTCAAGTCTAGACATTCATATATGTAGTGACCTGGTTTCTCACAGTTATAGCACAAGAGATCATTAGTAGCCTTTTTAATAGGAGAGTTATTCCTTCGTTTATCATGTCTATCAGAACGAGTAATCTTCCTACCATCAGACTCTATATCTTGTATGTTACCTTTAGAGACTTCGTCTCTCCTTTCGGACGAGTTTCGGTCTCGTCTGGTCTCAGACGAGTTCTTAGAAGCAGACCCTCTATGATCTCTATAGAACTTCTTATATCTTCCGAAACGTTTATTCAGCCTATCAAACTTTCTAACCATGAGGCTTACCTGATCCTTCAGACTAAGATCAGTGTCTAACTCATCTTTCACTGAAGTAGACCTAGTCTTAGACTTTGACCGGTCTACCTTAGACGAACTAGCCTTAAAAGCAACGTTCTTAGATACAGCATGTTCTCTGTCACTACTTACTATGGGTTCATCTTCGTCTAAATCAAACTCATGGGCCTTTAGAGTTTGAAACATGGTCTCTATTGTCCATACGTCTATATCTTGGGTATTCTTAACAAGCATTTTTACCATTTTCCATCGACTATCAAGGCTTTTGAGAATCCTAAGATTGATTTCACGCGGAGTATAAGATTTACCAAGGACTTCCAAGTCATTCATGATTTTGGTAAAACGAGTATCCAACTGGTCTATTGTTTCACCTGCTTTCATATGAAATTATTCAAATCTTTGGACTGCTGTGGAAAGCTTGCTTTCTTTGATTAAGGATGTCCCTTCACAAATGATAGCTAAGCGATCCCACATTTCTTTGGCAGTTTTACATTTTAACACTTTTCCTAGATACTCGTTAGGAAGAGTGTGTAAGATATAATTCTTGGCCAAGCTATCCAAATTATTCTGTCTCATTTCTTTTGAGGTTAGTTCTGACATTGGTTTCTTGACGAGAGTACCCACTGGTTGGTCTTTGTCGAGGGCAGCAGTATTGGGGATCATGGTCACAATTGGACCTTCAGTGATGACGGAGATCATTAAGTCGTGAGTGGAACTGAAGATGGCTTCCATCCTTAGTTTCCAATAGTCATAGTCCTGAACCTGGAACTTAGGTAACTTGTTAGCGCTGATTTCGAGTGACATGTTTCAAGAAGATACGTATGACACAGTATAGTATCAAGAAACAGGTATTTTCATGTATAGTGATAAAGAACACGTAAGAGCACGTACAATCAAGGACCAAGACTTCACCCAAGTCTTAAGTTGGTTATCAAGAAACAGCAGTTCGCAAACTACTGCTCTGATACCACTTGTAGGTCTCTAAGTTGAGTTAAATAACGAGTAAGCTAGTGAAAATGTCTAGAGGGGGGTGAATAGACTTTTCAAAAATCTTTCGAAATATCAAAGTACAATATGTGGAATAACGAAATTAAACAATGAGCCCAATTTTAGTTTATACTCAACTTATTTCGAGAACTCTGTTCTATGTATACTCAACTTGTCTTGTTCAGATAAGTAATTCAATCAATCAAACAACTAATCAATTAAACAACAAACAAAACAGTAAAGTAAATCAAACACGAGATTTTATAGTGGTTCGACAACTTGTCTACTTCCACTCTCACAAATCCAGTTGTGATATTCTTATTAACTCGTCCAATGGAGTAATATGTTCTTGTAGCTTTAAGTCCCAAGAAATAAGACTTAGATCTTCTCGACAACACTACCAAGTGCCTCTTCGATCTTACTAGTGATTTACAAGTATCTAGCAACTTGAAATAGTAAACAAAAATAAAACTTCTCTTCGTTCAGTAGTAACCTTCTTGTTCTTCACTTGTCTTCTGTAGCTTCACTTTCTGAACTTCAAACTCTGAGAGTATTTTCTTCTTTTAATCTTCACTAATGTTTCAGTACGTAGTAGTATCAGTAGTCTCTAATGAATGAATACCTTGCGGTATTTATAAACTTCCAATTCAAGAACTTTCAGTTGTGTAACCAACTTTTCTTGAAAACTAACTTGTAACTGATTCTTCTTATCCTTCCATGCGTTTCTTCAGTTAATTAGTTATTCCTTAACTAATTCTTCAATCTTTATCTTCAATACGCGTTTCTGTAACTAACTCTTTAGTTCTTCTCGTCTTGTCTTGTTGAGTCGCACACCTGTCTTGTCCTCCAGTAGTAGACTTCGTCTTCTACTTGTCTTGTGCAGTAGACTTCTTCAGATTACAACATAGAACTAATCTAGTCCTATCATCTAATCCTAACAAGACTATTACATTACATTAAGCTTTATAAAATAGCTTAGTCATCTTAAGAATCTATATACAGAATATAAACGAAACATGAGCTTCTATACATCTCAAATAGCTCAATATAAAACCTATCAAGTATATACAAAGTACTTATAAACCGTACTTGTCTTTTTCTTTTATACTTATCTTTTGAAACTATTACTTGTCTTGTGAACTCTACTGATCTTGTCTCATACAAGACGACTTCATAACTAGACTAGATCAGTCAACACTTAGAAAATATTCAAGTCTACTTTTGGCTTATCAAAACTTCATCTTTTATCTTTTATCATTATTTAGGATTTGTTCTAGGATTCATATCCCAACAGGACCCATCAAATCCATGTGCAGTAATTCAAAGCATCGATGTGTAGTACAATGTGACAGCATTTTGTGTGACATTCTTACCTGCTTACCTTTTGGCATGGTCCACATACAGTAGTGTTGTGAAACCTCAGTTCTGGAATTCCTTTTACTGCATCTGCTTTGATTAACTTTTTCATTGTTCTATAATTTGCATGACCCAATCTTTGATGCCATAGAAAATTTTCATCATGTTTTGAAAAGTTACACATATTTGTTCCAATAAGATAGCAATTATCAGCTGACCTAGTACCAGTCATGACACAAACTTCATCTTTATTAAGAACATAACATGAATCTTTATCAAATTTCACATGCAAATTATCATCACAAAGTTGACTAATGCTAATCAGATTTGCAAGTAAGCCATCAACATGTAATACATTTTTAAGCTTAGGAAAACCTTCAACATTCAAAGTTCATTTACCAACAATCTTTCCTTTAGAACCTCCACCATATGTAACACTACCACTATTCAAGGTCACATAATCAGATAAGAAATCAATACGACCTGTCATATGTCTAGAACAACCACTATCAAAGTACCATAAGTCAGGTAGACATGCTTTTAAGAAGGTATGAACAAAATTACAGGTAGCTTTTGGTTTCCATGCAGATTTTAAAAACTGTTTACCAGGATATGACAGTTTCTTATGCAGCATTTTCAAGTATTTCTGTTCTTCAAACAACTTTATACAGTAAGGACGAATGTGACCAATTTTGAAACAGTAATGACAAATATACTTCCTTTTAACCTTGTGAGACTCTGTTTCTGCAGATGTTGCACCAGATGTGTCAACATTTGCCTTAACAAATTTCACAGGTTTTCTAAATTTATCAGAAATAGAAGCAATAGTACCATCATAGCTAGGGGTGGGCATTCGGTCGGTTCGGTTCGGTTCTGACCTTTTTTCAACCGAACCGAAATAACCGAAGTTTTTAAAAAATGAACCGAACCGAAATTATATAAAAACCGAACTGAACCGAACCGAATTACAATTCGGTTGGTTCGGTTCGATTCAGTTTGAACCGATTTTTTCTTGCCTAAAATTAAAAAAATATATATTTAAACCAATAAACATTTAAAAAAAATTCAATTCCAAATAATAGAAGTTCAGCCACAGAATCTCATAAGAATTCTACATAATAAAAGTTCATCCACATAATTCTACATAATAAATTCAAATCACACCCATAATATAATCTCATTACAAATCCCACATAAATTCATAATCAAACAAATCCCACATCCAAACAATTTTTGAGAGAACAGGAAATCTATGAGAATTCACTTTCCAATAGAAGGTTGAACTTACCTCCATTATCTTCTTCACTATTATCTTCTTTAGTTTTCATTAAGATACTTTTCCTGATTTACTATTCTTTCCCCCACCTACCTCATACTTGAACTTTTTAAAGCAGCGCCTGGTGGGCCTGCGGTGGTGCCTAATGCGAGTAGGAGAATCGGTAGAAAAATGGAAAAAAACGGCAGAAATGGAAATGAAATTTAATGGTTTACTGTTTTAGGGTTTTATTTATATATATATATTTATTTATTTATTTATTAATTAATTATATTTATTTTTATTTATAGTTCGGTCGGTTCGGTTTATTCGGTTTTTAGAGAATATAAACCGAACCGAACCGAAAAAACTGAAATTTTTAAATAAAATCAACCGAACCGACCCGAACAACCGAATAAACCGAACCAAAAAAACCGAAAATCGTCGGTTCGGTTTTTTGGTTTTTTCGGTTTTATGCCCACCCCTAATCATAGCCTAAACCATGATTGTTAGACTTACCAGTAGCTATATCATTATTTACCTCAGAAGCACTCTTGGAATATTTCTTGAAACATAAAGTAGAATTTATCAGTTTCTCCTTTAAGTTACAGATTTCCAGATCTCTTTTGGTAAGAATAACTTCTAGCTTGGTGATTGTGTCTATCAGATCCTCATTCCTTTTATTCAGAGAATCGAGGGTGAGTTTCTGATTCTTCCAATCATCTAACAGCTTTTGGTATTCATTGTCATCAGTCTTTTTTCCTGCATCATCAACTAAACCATTAAAACAGTTCAAATTTGGGCGACTCTGTTCTGATGTTGCTGTAGATGTTGAAGCATCAGGTACAACATCAGAATCTGTTTCATCTAGATCATCATCTGAGGAATCATTATAATCAATTCTGGTAAAATTAGAATATTCATTCTGATTTAATTCATCAAGATCATCATCAGAATCATCACTCAAGGTAGCACTAAAATTCAGTTTTTGCTTAAGTCTAGTATTGGCACATTCATTTGCATAATGGCCATAACCAGAACAAGCATTGCATTGAACTGATTTTCGAAATTCAGGATCATACCTTGGTTTACCTTCACTCTTTGATGGTCTTGGTGTGAATTGACCTTTCCTCCTTTCTGGTTGAGGTGTTGATGTGTTGATTTGAATCTTAGGCTGAATGTTGCTAGATTTGTTCACAGATTTCTTAAGAAACTTATTAAAGTGCTTAGTAAGTAAGGCAATGTTGTTAGGATCCTTGAGACATTTATCAAGCAATTTTTCATCAGAATCAACTTCAGTAATGATAGGTTGAATCTCAGAAATGTTTGATGTTTCCCCTTTAAAAACCACAACTTTCTTATCAGCATCATTTTCATCAACTTGATTAGTGTTTATTTCATATGTTCTAAGAATACTCACTAACTCATTTTGACTTAATGTATCTGTATTTTTTGCCTCTTCAATAGCACAAATTTTAGCATCAAATCTTTTAGGAACAGATCTTAATATCTTATGAACTACTCTAACATTAGAAATAGGGTCACCAAGAGAATGTGATTCATTGATTATCTCACTTAACCTTTCATTGTAGGATGAAATGGTTTCATCTTCCTTCATTCGGAGATTCTCAAACTTTGTCCCCAACAGTCAAAGCTTAGTCCTTCGAACACTGTCTGAACCCTCACAATGCTCTTGCAACCTGTCCCATGCATCTTTAGAAGTAGAACAGTTAGATATAGTTTTAAACATTGAAACATCAACATAAGTAAAAATAGCATTTAAAGCTTTAGAGTTGTAGCCTGCTGTTGTTATTTCATCAGTCGTCCAATCAACTTCTCTTTTGAGTTGAATTTCACCATCTACATCTGCTGGTCTTTTTGGAGCTTCCCAGCCTGTAAGTACAGTCCTCCAAGCACGTTCATCAATTGACTTGATGTACATACGCATCTTAGGCTTCCAATAAGCATAATTCGAACCATCTAAAACGGGTGGCCTAAGTGCAGTGGATATGTGATGTGTTTCCATTGCTAACCTAAACTAAAAACACACTTGACCAAAGATCTAACCTAGTGTCGTCAGGTATCAGCTCTGATACCAACTGAAAGTGTGCTGGGTGTATAAAAGTGTTTAAGTATAAGTAGATAAATGTTGCACAGAATGTTGAGACAAATAGTGCAACACTGACTCTAACAGAATATCAGAAATTAAGATACACAGCGGAAGACTTGAAACACTAAAAACAAACGAGACAGGAAATACTTTTAACATAGATTTTATAAATAAAAATCTATGTCTGCCTTATAGCGTAAATCAATACTTATCTTCAAGTACAAATGTTGTGTGAAATGTTACAACAATAACTTTCACAACGAAACTACAAACGAGGCAGGTGCCAAGTTTTGAAAACGAACTAAGTGTATAAATTATACACTGTCGAAATGCCTAATCTATCTAATGATTACACTCTCAATAGATAAGAAGACACACAGCCATACGGGTGGTATACAACGTATGATCTAAAATGTAGAACTATTGGCCACAATTTCCTAACGGGGATGAACGCTCGGTCTAGGATATTGCTCGAATAGAACACAATGAATTATGAAGCCTTCAATCGGTATTTATAGAGGTGGTATGCGAATTCTAGAGGCTTCCACATTGAGGTCCTATTTTTTAGGAGCTCAACTTCCATGATCTTTCTAGATCCTTCTTGTATGCTCCAGGTCGTTCTAAATGCATCTAGGTTGTTCTAGCATGTTCTCCAATGTTCTGGAATCTTTCAGGTTCCAGATCCTTGTAGAAGCTTCTAGATCCTGCCAGAAATGCGACAACATTTAGGTCAACATTTAATGTAGCATTTCAGAAAAGACTTAGAAAAAATCTCGGATCCACTGGACTAACACTAACAACAGTATCAATGCATGCCACTGGACTAAAAATGATAGATGAATTATCTCGATTAACAAGCTATCCCGAAGCCTTCTCAATAAGCATATATACAATTATCAACTGCCCTAGCTTCCTCCCTAATGTAGCATTTAGGTCTACACTAACAACAGTATCAATGCATGCCACTGGACTAAAAATGATAGATGAATTATCTCGATTAACAAGCTATCCCGAAGCCTTCTCAATAAGCATATATACAATTAGCAACTGCCCTAGCTTCCTCCCTATAAGCTTTAAAAAAAAGAATGTTGTCATCTGCAAAGAAAAGGTGTGACATGACAGGCGCTGATCGTGCAATTTTAATGCCCGTGATTTGTTTAGTTGCTATGACTGAAGAGATGATAGAAGAAAAACTTTGTGCACAAAGGACAAAAAGGTAAGGTGATAGAGGATCACCCTGACGAAGACCCCTGGATGGATTAAAATACTCCGAAGTGTGGCCATTGAGTTAAACACAATAAGAGACTGTGGATATACACTTCCAAATCAGATTGATCTACTTACTAGAAAAACACATTGTTCTTAAAACATCGATCAAAAAAGACCATTCAATTCTATCGTAGGCCTTACTCATGTCTAACTTCAACGCTGCAAACCCCACCTTGCTTTTAGAGGATTTGAGGTGAGGCATCCCTTCATAAGCAACGAGGACATTATCACTAATAAGCCTGCCCGGGATAAATGCACTCTGATGTTGATCAATCAAATCCCCCATAACACTTTTTAGCCTATTTGTAATGGTACGAGCTAAAATACGATAGCTTACATTACATAGACTAATAGGTCTAAAGTGTTGTGCTGAGGTAGGATTCTTGATTTTTGGAATGAGGGTGATGATCTTTTTATTCCAACCATGTAACGAGCCTTCATCATTAAGCACATCAAGAATTGCACAAGATATATCCTCACCAATAACTGAATAATGAATATCTAATATGTATATATACGCAGGGGCGGACCCAGGATTCGAAGTTAGGGGGGCCAAAAATACTGTTGTTGCATTGTATCGTTTAATATTGATCGAGAATTAAAAAAAAATGAACATTCAAATTATTGAACACCGAAAATATCTTTTTTTTTTTTTTGATGCGATTTAAAATTTAAAAAATAATAAATTTAAACTATTAATTATATTTTCTTGATTAATCTCTCTTATTTAAGATTTAAGGGACTAATTTTTTTTATTTATATAATATTACTATGTAAATTAAAAAAATACTACAGTAATACAAAAAGGGTTGGTCTGCTATGGACTCGAGTGCATGTTGTGCACCCTAGTCCATGTTGCACTTTTCAGTTTACTAACTTACACTTTTTGGTAAATGGTGTTGCACTTTTTAATTATTAAACTGTATAATAATATTTTTAGTAATAATTGAAAAGTGCAACACCATTTATCAAAAAGTGTAAGTCAGTAAACTGAAAAGTGCACATGGACTAGGGTGCACAACATGCACTCGAATGCATACTAGACTTTACCATACAAAAATGATCATCTTTTTATCAATAATAGTCTCAAACATATAAAATATAATTATTTTAAAATTAATTATACAATTTAAATACGTACAAAATAATAAATTTAGTATATAAGTACAGAAAGTGTAATAAAAAAATTATTTTGAGACAATAATTGCAATAATCTTACTATCAAAATTACTTATTAAATTAATATATAAAATTAATTTTACTTAATATATTTTTAAAAAAATACAAAAAAAAAAAAATATATATATATATATATAAAAAGGAGGGGTGGGTGGGGGGGGGGCCAGGGCCCCCTTGGGTTGAACCGTGCGTCCGCCACGTATCACGTAATAACTAAGAGAATGTATCAGCATATGGAAGAAAAATAATAACTTGATTGCTTAACACATGATTTTAGTAAATTAATTAAGGAGTCCTGGTTTGTTTCCTCTATTTTCGAAACATTATAGAAGCCAAAATATAAAAGGGGTTCCAGGCTTGATTATTACAATATATGACCATACAATTCAAGGTTATGCAGAATAATGAATATGGTCATTTGAGTTTAGACAGTAAAGGCTTGTACATTAGGTAATTTAGGTCACCCTCGAA
The DNA here is from genome assembly GCA_963675135.1 of Galeopsis tetrahit. NCBI lineage: Eukaryota > Viridiplantae > Streptophyta > Magnoliopsida > Lamiales > Lamiaceae > Galeopsis > Galeopsis tetrahit. Next base: position 6,968,826 of record OY776125.1, on the reverse strand, counting down.
AATTAACTTTACAATTGAACGTGAGAGCTTAGTTGTTAAAAGGTCTAAGTTATAAAATTTCTTTAACACCATAATAATAATTATAGTATAAATTCTCACGCTGTAGAATAGAAAATCGAATTAACTAAAGAAGAGGGGAAGAAGACGTTACCCTTACGCCAGAAGATAGAATAGCAACAACTGTTCTTTTTGCTCCCAAGAGAAATGTAAGTTTATGGTGAAAATATATATTTATATATTCTGACTTAAGAGGGAGGATAAAATAAGGCCTTATATTTGGTTGTAAGAATCATGGGATAATGACAGATTTTGCGTGGTAAAGTCTAGTATGCATTCGAGTGCATGTTGTGCACCCTAGTTCATGTGCATTTTTCAGTTTACTAACTTACACTTTTTGGTAAATGGTGTTACACTTTTCAATTATTACTAAAAATATTATTATACACTTTAATAATTGAAAAGTGCAACACTATTTACCAAAAAAATGTAAGTCATTAAACTGTGGGGAAATTATTGTTAAGATCATTTCACTAAGAGATTTATCTAATAGGGCATAGGTTTTTTTTTTAAATCTATTAGAGTCAAAATGGCACCTAATAAGACATTGTTGCCCTTTACCCATTTAAATAATTTGAAATTAATAAAAATTAATTGGATTTACATCAAATCTTTTGAATTAATGCAGTTCCTGGTTATACGCATATTCCTAAAATTAAGCAATTCGAATTAATTGTTAATTATCCAAACAAATAAAGTTAAAAATTTTGAATTTTATGATCCAAAAATAAGCGTGTCATAGAGTATACAATTCCTCATATGTTGAATATGCATATATATTGTTGGTCCCAAAGTTGAGTTAATAATATTGAGTAAGCTAGTGAAAATGTCTAGAGGGGAGGGGTGAATAGACTTTTCAAAAATCTTTCAATATATCAGAATACACAATGCGGAATTAATCAGATTACTAATGAGCCCAATCAAGTTTATACTCAACTTTTATCTAGATCTTTATCTTTGTTAATTCTTAATGTTCTTGATTAAACAACTCAAACAAATAACAAACAGTAAAGTAAAGAACACAGAATCTTATAGTGGTTCGACAAATGTCTACATCCACTCTCACAACTCCAGTTGTGAAGTTTTATTACTCTTCTTGAGCTTCTTGTGGCTTAGAGTCCCAATATTAAGACTTTGATCTTATCGATTATACCTCCAGGTATATCTTCGATCTACTAGTAATTTTCCAAGTAACTAGCACACTTGTTTTACAAAATACAAACTTAAACTTGAAAAGTAAAACTTCTCTTTGAGTAGCCTTTGATTCTTCTCTTCAGTTCAGTGGCTTCTTCTTCTTCAATCTCCTTCAACTCTGTGAGTTCTTGCTTGTAGACTTGCTCTTTGAATTCTCTAAGATCAGTAATTGCTTCAGTAGTCTTCAGCAGTAGGAGATCATACAGTATTTATAGAACTTAGTATGACAGTTAGCAGTTTGTGAACTAACTTTCAACTAACTCTAAAACTGTTTTTGTAACTTCTTCTTGTAACCGACTTTGTAACTTCCTTCTTATTCCAAGTCAGCATCTCTTCAATATATCTTCAGTTACACCTTAAATAAGCTTTCCAAACTTATTCTTCAATTTCAACAAATCAGCACAGTAACTTACTGTTCTGATTTTTACTCTTCGGATTTTACTCTGCTGAGTCAGTCAGCACAGTAACTTAACACCTTTCAAAACTTCTCCAGATTTCTTCTAAGCTTATCTTCAATTCTTCTTGAAGTCTTCTTAGTCTGAAGTAATCCTCTGAGTCTTCATTAGTCTTCTGATCTTCTTCTAATCTATTCCTAATCTAGTGTTCTGTTCTGAACTTTACAAGGCTGAATACAACAAAATACAACTTTACATATATAAAACCTATCTATACATCAACTGAACTATATACAGATGAGTATATCTAAGTCCTATACTATAAGCTGTCTATACAATACAAAACATCAGCTTAATTCCTATCAGTTCATATATCAGATCAGTAAACAATAAGATCAGTAACTCATAAGATCAGTAACTCATGTAAGTTCAACAACTTCCATATAAGATCAGTAAATACTAAGATCAGTAAACACTTAAGATCAGTAACTTATATAAGATCAGTAAGTACATAAGATCAGTAAGTACATCAGATCAGTAACTCAGATTTCAAATATATCATATAAGATCACTAAAAATATTCTCAGTTTCCATACTAAGATCAGTAATCTTATTTCACATAACTCAGTTAAGATCAGTAATTTTATTCTTACTATTACTCAATAAGATCAGTAAACTTATTTCAGTTAGCATTAAGATCAGTAATCTCAATTTAAGTTTCTCATCAGATTAGTAAGCTTATATTCAGATGACTTAGTTAAGATGACTTAGAACCACATATATCACTAACTTTAAGTTGCTTTTGACCATCAAAACATACTTTCATCAACTAGAACATTGTTTATAGGATTCATATCCCAACATATATATATGAAATAAATTATGAATATGGGTTATGAAGACATATGTTTATTTCAATATGAAGTTTAAAACGGCATACATGACTGAATTTTTTGGTATGCATAAAATAACATGAACCAATGTGCACAGAGTGACATGCATATCAATATGCAAAATAGATGTGCACATTTGTAAATGACATATTCAAAAATCGGTTTGTTGTGATGTAGGGATTTCATACTTAATTCAGTTAATATCACTGAAAAGAATTGTTCAGAATAATAAGACGAAGACATAAAATGATAAAGCCTACATCGGTATCCATGTTTCATATGGAAAATTCATTTTGATATGAAGTTGTAAGAGTAGTATATGCACCTTTCAGATGCACTGCGAATAGCAATTGAATAATAAGTATATCGAAATTCAAGCTGGAAAAGCTGATTGTAAACCAAACAACATGTGAATAAAAATAAAGGTCGTTTCAATTTTGATGAATTTCCAACAAGTACATACTACAAAAAGAAATACAGCAAGTACATACTAGGAAAAATGTGGGTGTTCATATAAGCAGGCTAGATTGTGTATTTTGTTGGTGCCAGAGGATTGTCAATTCCAGAATCGAAATAGGCAGAAGTTGGTTGAAATTGTTCAAATTAACACTATTCTTTGCAACAACAATCAATCCCTCATCGCCTATCCTATTAGTTCTCCACCCATCGATATGAAGCTTCCTCCACTTCTTAAGAAGCTCCTTCACAATACCTGGATACAGAAATAATCAAGAATTACAACTTCATTTACAAGACTATCATAACTGAACCAATTAACAATATATACTTTACAAACAGGTCCCTTCTGGTTCCAATTGTGGTATAAGAACTTGATAAACAAAACTAAATGTAATCGTCCATTGGAAACTTTTTTTCTCTATCACTCGAGAAAGAAGGCAACAATTTAGGTGGCTATGCATTTTTCAAGGTCAAGTGAAAATCCAATGCAATCTAAAGATTGTATTCAATTGGCATAAGAGGGAAACACGCAACAATTTAGATAGCTTATGAGCGTTGAACATGCTCTTTTCACACACAGAGAATGGAGAACTCACACATTCACCCCAATGCCCAGTCCTACTTTAGCTCCTACCAAGATACACAAAGACCAAACCTAAAGTGCAATAATATTCTCAAATCATGCAACAATAGGGAACATGTGAATCTTAATAGAACTTACCCAAGGAATTTCAGAATTTTAAGGAGCATGTGTTTTCTGAGAATTGCAATCTGGTTTCACAAAGGCTGAATATTGTCTTGTGCAAACTGTGGCCTGCACGGATCCATGGCAAGTGTTTTCAGCTGGCCTAGCATTTCTGTTTCATAATATCTTCCAAAAATTGAACTGCGTTGCACATCCTCCACGCCTTCACTGAAACATGCGGTAGCATTTTTTGTGCTCTTCCCCTGTTGTTTCCTCATCTCTCCGCCCACCTCTGATCTACAATTCAATCTAGACAATTCAGGAGGAGAAAACAATAAACTCGGTTGTGCATCGCCAAATCTTAAATCAAAACCACAAGTTTGAAATTAGAAAAATGAAATACAAAGAACAATCCACCATATTAGCTTCAAGGACAAACTAAAATCAGAGGGACACGGGAAAAAGAAAGGCAACTGAGCAGTTTCGTAACAAGGATTTGCGCCTTGTTAGATGAGAAAATCCAATAAATTAAATGCAACAAAAACATAGTTTAGCATGTAAAATGAGAATTTAAACATGATTGGAGCTTCACCCTAACAAATAGCTTCAATCATCGCGCTAAAAAAGGAAATTGTGAGAAAGAGGAGATTGAATTTTACCGCAGGGGATGGCGATCTTACTTCTAAACAGGAGATTGAATTTTACCGCAGGGGAGGAGATTGAATTTTACCGCAGGAGATTGAACATCACAGCCATGGTGGGGGAAGACCTCCGGCGAAGGTTTACAGCGACTCAGCGTGGGAGATGGAGTCCACGGCAAACAGATCAGCCATGGCGAATGGGGCGACGACCGTGGCCATGGAGGGGGCGGCGGGGAGGTAATGGGCAGCGACGACGGCGGCCAAGGTGGGGAGGGAGCTCGGCCGATTGGGGTGGGGGAGGGATCTAGGGTTTTGTTTTTTTGGGAATGAATGTGCCCTATAATTTGGGAATTAATTGATAATAATTAATTACGATTTTAAATTTCGAATTACATTTCAAATATATAAATTAAAGGAGTATATGAATATTAAGGGTAAATACGGTTTTTTGACACTAAATTGACCTTATTAGGAAATTTTAAAAGTTTTATGTTTTAGTTGTTTAATAGTATATATAAATGACCTTATTAGAGAATATTCTCAACTGAAAAGTGCAAAATGGACTAGGGTGCACAACATGCACTCGAGTCCATATCAGACCAACCTTTTTTGCGTTGAAGATTATTATCCTAATTTAAATTAAAAAGGGCCAAAGAAAAGAAGTTCAACGTGGGAATGCCGTATCTTTTATTTATATAATAATTTAAGTATTATTAAATATATATTTATCATAATTTTTATTTTTATTAATATCTTATACATATTTTATTAACATATGAAAATTGAAATTTTTTTTTGGATATTACACAATATTATTAAAAAGTGCATATCAGTATAATTGAAAATTGCAACACAATATTTACATTATATAACTAAAAGGTGCAATATAACATTATTAAAAAATATACGTCAATATAACTGAAAATATTATTTTAAAAAGTGTAAGTTACTACAATTGAAAAGTATAACATCAAAAAAAATATCCAAAAAAAAAAAGTTGAAGTCAATGGTTTACAGTTGACTTGATCAACTTAATTTCTTATGTACATTCAATTCCTGGATCATTGACGTTAACTCAATTTTTTTTATAAGGATTCAATTTCATGTGATATGTATCCATTTTATTCTAGAATTCTATAAAATTTAATGGAAGTTAAAAAAAAAAAAACATGTGTGTGTATGACTGTTCAAAAGAATTTTAGTAAATCTAGATGATAATAGAAAATTTTAAAGAATTTTAGTAAATCTAGATGATAATAGAAAATTTTAGAGAATCTCTCTCCTTTTTTGATATTCACGTCTAGTGCATATATACAGTGGGGGAGTAGAGGCTTGGAGACCCAACACTCATAACCTGATACACAAAAATATTGTCCCATTAGTAGTAGGTCATGTAGCAATAAAAATTTATTAGTTTAAGATTAGAATGATATCTAACTTTATAAATTTTAAATTATAATGTATAGTTAATGCAAAAATATTATTACATATCAATGGAAAGCGGTAATGAGTCTGTCAATCATTTTTTGCGAGAGTTTTTATCTTGTCACTAATCGACAGTTTTACGTGAGAGCTCACCTTGATCAACAAACTCAACTATTCGGTTTTAGAACATTGTTTTGGATAACTGCCCTGTTACTTTCAAATCTTCCATCAAAAGCCAATGTTTTGGTGGAAGCATTACCTTCAACTCTACGAATCAAAACCCTACTGTACCACTTGTATTGAAAATCAAATTTATTATAAAAAAACTACTTACAATAAACTAAACTGTTTAAAATTTTAATTTCAAGATTTTCTCCTAAATTTCAAGATAAAATAAACTAATACATATGTCTATTCATATTGAAGGCTTCTACAATAATTTAATATTGTACTTTTATTAATACTCTCCCGTTAATACTTTCTCCGTTCGCCTATAATTTTTTCATTTTTTCATTTGAGTATGTTCGTTAATCATTTTGTGTGTTTGTAACTGTTGGTAACTACTCCCTCCGTCAGCCTATAAGTTTCACGTTACTTTTTGACACAAAGATTAAGAAAAGTGATTAAATAATAGATATAGTACAAGTGATGTGATTGAGAGAGAGAGATAGAGAGAAAAAGTAAGATATAGAGTGAAGTGTAAGAAAAAGTACTTACCAAAAAGAAAGGTATGGGAAGCTTATAGGCGGACGGACAAAAATAGTAAAATGGGAAACTTATAGGTGGACGGAGGGAGTATCCCTATATTACTAATAAGGAGTTTAGATTGCTGATGTGGCATCATAATATTAATTCTGCTCATGTGTCGTCGTTATATTAATTCTGCTTATGTGTCGATTTTTTTATTAATTTTGCTGATTTGTCAATATCTCATGAAGTTATATATTTGTTAGATGTGATTTTATTAGTTGATTTTTATATGTGTTATTATTATTGTGTGATTTTTTTTCATATATGAAGATTGTATTGATCGAATTCATAAAAAATAGAAAGTTTGACTATCACAATATTGATTATAATTAATTATATTAGTGTTACTAATTGCTTTAAAAAATGAAAGACATACATTTATTTTTAAAAAATCACATTTTTTTTCCAGTGTTATAATATTTGTTAATTGCGTAATACGCGAGTACTCATCTAGTATTTTATAATAGTAACTCAACTAAAACTAATCTTTTTTGTATTAAGAATTCCAAACGCGGAAACTAGTATTTCATATCAAGAATTCCTTAAAACCGTGAGTAGAAAGCATTTGCGATCGCCAATTTGTAAAATTCTAGTGATCAAGACGAATATGTAGCTTGATAAGGAAAGAGAATAAATTACTTGCTTAATTAATTAGTTGATAATTTTGTTTTAAAAATTCAAACACAAATCGAGTAACCTTTATATATCATGACAAGACAATGTATAATTTTGAGACTCAACACTCTATTAAGTTATTTGATACTTTTAGGTTGTGTTTAAATTGAAGGATTTGATTTGAGAAGGTATTTGTAAAATCTAGTATGCATTCGAGTGCATGTTGTGCACCCTAGTTCATGTTGCACTTTTCAGTTTTACTGACTTACAGTTTTTGGTAAATTGTGTTGCATTTTTCAATTATTACTAAAAATATTATTGTACAGTTTAATAATTGAAAAATGCAACATCATTTACCAAAAAGTGTAAGTCAGTAAAATTGAAAAGTGCAACATGGACTAGGGTGCACAACATGCACTCGAGTCCATAGCAGACCAATCTTTCAAATAAAATGTTTTATGAATTTCAAATGACATGGTTTTAGTGAGGAAAATCCTATCAATTTTAACTAAAAGAAATATACATTAATTTACTTTTTAATCCAAACAAGTGAAGTGGATTTGGATGGTGAATTTAAAATCCATAAATTAAATTCCTCCATCCAAATGGAGCCTTAGATTGTATACTACGACAAAGTCCAAGCTCGTTATTAGTTAAGGCACAAGATATATAATAATTTGTGATTATAATCAGGGACGGAACTACATGCACTCTAGGGGTGGTCCTGGTCCCTCCCAATTTTTTTTTTCTTTTTACTATATATACGGAGTATTAGCTTTGACATTAAGTGGATTAATATATTAATTGGCCATATTCATTAATTATTAGTTGGGCCAGTTTATTAGGATGTACATTGCATTTTAGTCAAAATCTATCAATTCAAATCTTAATATTTTAATTTTTTTTATGTTTTTTTTTTTTTTTTTTTTTTTTTTGTCATTCCTTTAAGAGATTTATGTATAATTTTACGGTAATTCTTCTCTTTTTTTTCTCTCGGGTCGACATGCAGTTTTTTTTTAAAAAAAATTATTTATAGTGGTATATTGTTTCATTATATACTACCGATTGTTTTTTTTATTATAATCTTAATCAAGATTTTAGCTATAATTATGGAAAATGAATTTCTTACAAATTGTCTATTAGTGTATATGAGATGTAAATTAAAAAAAAATGTAGTCTCATAGATAATTTTCTTGATATGCATGGGTGGCATTCTAAGTTTTAATAGTATAACATATTTATGCATTTTAATATATTTAACAATAAATATTGATATATTTTATTGCAGATATGAAATATCTAAATTTTAGCTACTAACATTATGTTGAACAATTTTGGCCCACTTTCACTCAAAATTATGGATCCGTCCCTAATTATAATTTATACATTGTCTTATTTTTTATTAGAATATAATTTGGAAGATGAAAAGGAAATATTTATAAAAGAAGATATACATAATAATAATAATATAATGATACAAAAGACATGGAAACAAATTCATCCTTTCCTATATACATGTATTATAGGCTAAATCTTAAATTCATAATTGTTTGATTTAATTAAAAGAAGAATGAACCAACAACTCCAGCGGCGGCTATTGCTCCGGCGGCGGCAGTGACTTGATGCACGGCGGCGCTGCTAGGAGGGGCGCCAGGGGCGGGGGCGAGTTTGGGGAAAGCATTTTCAGGAATGGGTCCTCCGACAGGAGCGGCGTCGTCGGCAGGGCCAACGGTAAGAGGGCCGATGGGGTGGTCGCCGGCCGCATCTTCTCCGTAGACGGGGACTCCGGCGGCAGGGGTGGTGGAGTTGTCGGCGGCAGCCATCCCCACAACCGCGAAGAAGATGAGGGCAAGGAAAACAATTTGTTTTGCCATTTCTATTTTATGAATTAAAGATTTTTTTTGTTTTTTTTTTTTAAAAGAAAATTGTACTAGGTGTTGTGAAGATGTATTGCGGTTGGAAAATGTTGGAAGGGGTGTTGTAATATAAGGTAGAGGGATGGTGGAGATGGATTTTCTCAAAGCCATTGCTATTTTTGATGTTCAACAAAATAGATAAATTAAACACCATTAGCTTCCTTTTACTAAAAAATCTAAAAAAATTGATGTCTAATACACATTAATAATACATACATAGCTCCATACAAATTAGGGTTGGCAATGGGGCGGGTAAAAATTCGGACCCGCATAAATCCGGCCCGTACGGAACGGGTAAATACCCGGTCAAACGGGTCCCGGGGCGGGTAAATACCCGGTCAATGAATATCCGCCGGGTATGGGATGGGTAATGGGATTACATATACCCGACCCGTATATATATATATATATATAATATTAATTTATTAATTCTCCCCTCTCCATCGGTAAGGCATCTAACAATTCTAAGTAATTAGATTATATAGAGTGGTTGTAGGATTTATTGATTTACTATACTTTATTTATACGGATTTAGGATGGCTTCTAAAATTGCAGCCGATTTACTCTATTTTCAAAAAAGACTTAGATACTTAGATTATTTATTTATTTTGTGATTAGTTTTTTATAACTTTGTGTTATATTTAAAATTGGGTTAATTGCAAATTAAATCACCACCTTTCGATGAATTGCAATTTAATCTAAACTTTTGAATAATTGCAAATAAAATCATCACCTTTCAATATTGTTGCAATTTAGACTTCTAGACAATCTCATTTGTGCCCGAATTTGACGTTTCGAGATTAGATCGAAATAAAAAACAATGTTGTTTCATTAAGAAGGTGTCACATCCGCCAACCACGTTAGATTTGAGCTCAAATGAAACTATTAAGAAGTTTAAATTGCAACAATATTTAAAGATGGTGATTTTATTTGCAATTATTCAAAAGTTTAGATTAAATTGCAATCCAGTGAAAGGTGGTGATTTAATTTGCAATTAACCCTTTAAAATTTTATGTTTTATTTGATGTTGGAATTGATGTTTTATTGTAGTTTTAAGAATTGATTTTAATGTGCTATTTTTTTTAAATAAATTAATTTAAAAAAAAGTGATGGCGGGGCGGGTTTACCCGCCAGGTTCACGGGGCAAAACGGGGCGGGTATTGAAGCGGAGCGGGTAACGGGTCTAAAAAAAGTTTGGCGGGGCGGGTCCTGGGAAAGGCCAAACCCGTCCCATACCCGCCCCGTTGCCAACCCTAATACAAATGTACAAGAAAATATGTATTTTTTTTTAAATTAAAACAGTTTTACCTTTATTAAATTGTAGTACGATAATATTCAAAATTTACTAATCATTAGGAAAAATTTACCAATCACATACTAAATTTATCAAATTATAAATATTATTTTAACAATTTTCAAATTTACTAATCATGCATGATACTTACTCCTAGGTAATTTGACAAATTATAGTTAATTATAATTTTGAAGTTATCTAAAACCTGTACATTGTACGATGATAGTTTTTTTTTTCAGTTATCCATATGAGTTTAAATAATCAAAAGAATTAAATATACTCCTTAAATATTTAGAATGAAAATTATTTTATATTATAATTAAATATGTTGTCAATTAAGGGTAATATTTAAATGTAATTATTGTATATTATAATTACCTGAAATTGAGTGCCTACTAAATATTTTTAAAATATATTATCAAATTATAGGTCTTAAATGTTAGTTATAATAATTATGTTTTTCCTGAATCTTCTAATTTTGACAAGCATTAACAATATTATAATGACTTCAGTAATTAAAATTAAAGAATTAATGAAGATTAGTATTTTTCTCTAGAGAATTAAATGGATATTTTAAAGATTAAATGGATTTATGAAATCGTTAAAAATTCATTTGGAATCAAAAATATAGTTGTTCAATTAATTATTGTTTTATATTTGTATTAAATGGTCGTTTCTATATCTTTCTTTTCAAAAATTTCCCAACTCGCCGCACAACAAGCCTGCCCTGCACCATCAAGAAAATTCTAATGGAGGCCTCAATTATGTATCTAAATCTAGCGAGTCGGATTAATTCATGTTCAGCTCGATTAAATCTCATTAAGTAACGATTCATTAGAAGAAAAACTTGAGCACGTTTCTTAAACTTTAAGCAACTCAAATAAATTATATTTAAATAGTGTATGTGACACAATGTGTTTCATAAAAAATAATTAAGCCAAAAGTGGTCTAATAAATTTGAAGTGCAGGGGTGATGATTGTTTATTGTGCATCTTATGAGAAGAAAATTGTGAGAATGTAGTGGGGTGGGACACTAGATTGAGGAGTAAAGCAAAATTCTTGAAAATTATACTATATACTTATCCTTCAAGTGTAGGCATATCAAGAAAAAATGGCACTATGTTCATCTACTTTCAAGCAAAGACATATATGATCATATGCCCTCCCTCCACAAATCCACTTGCATTTTGCTAACTCAATCCATACTTATATATTAATACCTCATTTCTTCCATTTTATTTATACAAATCAACTTATAATCTACCCTTAAAATCATGAACAAGTTACTCATATTTCTCTGTTCTCTTCTACTTCTCTTGGTTCCCCTTATAAGTGCAGGCAAAGATCTTTCTGACCCGTTCGAGGTTGAAGATTTGGACGAAGCAGAAGAAGAAGTAGACGACGTCTTGGAGTTGCCGACATGGTGTAGTGGACATAGCAACAAGGTGGTTGTGAATGTGGATGGATTTGGTGCTACTGGAGATGGTGTATCTGATGATACTCAGGTCTTAAATATACATAATTGTTTTATCAGACAATTAATGTAGCATAAGATTCTCACACTTTTATTTTTACATCAATTTCAGGCTTTTGTGGATGCATGGAAACAAGCTTGTTCCACTGCAAAATCGGTTTTCTTGGTCCCAGAAGGACGTCGTTATTTAGTCAATGCGACGAGGTTCAGAGGGCCTTGCAATGGGAAGTTAGTGATCCAGGTAATTCTGTTTTATTTAACTAGAATATATATGATGTGTGAAACAAGCCTTCAGAGAATTTGTGTGTGCAGATTGAAGGGACTATTGTTGCGCCAGATGAGCCGAAAAGCTGGGATCCAAAGAGTCCACGAACTTGGCTCGTTTTCAACAATTTAACGGCAGTTTTGTTTCAAGGAAAGGGCGTAATCGATGGCTCAGGTAGCAAATGGTGGGAAGCATCTTGCAAGAAGAACAAATCCAATGTAGAATCTGTTTTTCTTTTTTTACTAGTTCCAACAAGAAATTACTTTACCTTGTACTAATCTGTTTTCTGTGTGCTTTCTTTGTCTCTCAGCCCTGCAAAGGTGCACCATCGGTGAGATAAGCTCTTCGATAACTAACATCATATATATAGTCGAAACGTGACCTGAATTCTGAATATTCGCGCAATGCATTATGCAGGCGTTTACAATAGATTCGAGTTCAGCAGTGAGAGTGAAAGGACTGACCTTTCAGAACAGCCAACAGATGAACTTTGTCGTCTCTCGATCTGATTCAGTCCGTGTGATGAATGTTAAGGTTTCGTCTCCTGGAGACAGTCCCAATACTGATGGCATCCACATTACTGAATCAACCAATGTAGTTCTCCAGAACTGCAAAATTGGCACAGGTTAATTGCTTAAATTTTCAAGAAATTAACTAAATCATTTACTCCAATATACATGGTATTACAAGTTTGTTATAATGATGATGATATGTAGGTGATGATTGCATCTCAATTGTGAATGCTAGTTCCAATATCAAGATGAAGAACATCTACTGTGGACCAGGCCATGGAATCAGGTAACTAACTATACACCTGCAAGAAAATATCATTTAAAGATACAGTTTCGTTCGCACGATACCTTAAACACAAGCTGTCCAAACTTCATTTCACAGCATAGGAAGCCTGGGGAAAGACAACTCCACTGGCATAGTCGAGCAGATCGTCCTCGACAAGGCCATCCTTCAAGGTACAACCAACGGCCTCAGAATCAAGACTTGGCAGGTCTAAATCTCCTCCTCAAACAAATTTCATAAACTTCAAACATTAAACCCCCTTGTAACAACAAATTTCAATGAATCAAAATGTGCTTTTGGGTACTCTCACCAAAAATGTGAATCTGCTGATTTATATATGCAGGGAGGATCTGGTTATGTTCGAGCAGTGAGGTACCAAGATGTAAGAATGAACGACGTCTCAAACCCGATTATCATAGACCAATTTTACTGTGACTCACCAACAAGCTGCCAAAATCAGGTACACAAAATCACCAACTCTATGCAAACATACATTACATATTTGAGCAGGTCTCCTACGAATCAGATTCACTCATTCACGTGAACTCTTTTCTTTACATACGAAGAAGTATCACTGTTTAGTGATTTTGAAAAGAATAATGCATAATATCAAACTATAGTGATACTTCGTATGCTAAAAGATAGTCAAGACTTAACTGTCTGTCTCCATATATATGACAGACTGCAGCAGTTGAAATAAGCCAAATAATGTATCGGAACATAACGGGGACATCCAAGAGCCAGAAAGCGATGAAATTCGCGTGCAGTGACACTGTCCCCTGCACACACATAATCCTCAACAACATCAACTTACAGAGGAGCGACGGAACTGCAGAGACTTACTGCAACTCTGCTGCAGGCATCGGCTACGGCTATATTAGTCCTTCTGCAGAATGTCTCTCTTCTTCCGACAAGGGCCAAGAACAAAAAGAAGAAGAAGCCCAAATTGTTGAAACTAGGACAGAACACATTGTTCATACAGAGCTTTGAGCTGCAAATCTATGCATATATATAAAGTCGTTGATACCTAAGTAGTATATATATATAGTGTGAAACATATTTTGTAAGAGCTTCAAAGAATTCCATGTAATATTTCTCTATTAGAGGAGTTAGTAACATATTTCTATTTACATTCGTTTGTCGTCTCAGTTTGGGGATTGATTTATTTTTTATTACTCTCGATCATTTCACTTTTTGAGTTTTACTCATGTGTAACAGTTACATACAAAGTGGATTCAGTTACACGTGTAAGTATTTTCTTATTTTACTTGTGGATAAAGCTCTCCCTAAATCAGCATTTTTGTGTCCAATCATCAACTATCTAAATCTTGGAAATCAAAATTTGGTCCCCCCACTCTCAAATATTTAGACATGGGACCAACCAAAAAAATAATCCATGTCTTGTTCACCACAAATTGAGGCCAAAATTAAATCTTTCAACAAGATATTGTGTTGTAAGTAGTTGTTGCTATTAGCTTCAGTTTCCATTATTGAGAAGTAAATGAAAATGGGCTTAATTGCAATTACAACCCCTCTTTCCTCCTCAACTCCACCAATATGCTATAAGCATGGTCAAGATCACCATAAAGCAGCAATCAAATCTTCTCAGCTTCACTTCCCTGTAAGCTTTTTCACTTGCATTTGCAACGAAATGAAAATATGGTGCTAAGTGTAAAAGTTCAGTGATTGTGCAGAATAAAGGAGTGCAAAGGTTCAGAGTAAGTTTTAGCCAAGTGAAAGTAGAAGACAACATAGAGGACCAAGGGTGCGAGTTAGTGAATGGAACAGAAGTTAGCATTGAAGGCGTGCAAGCTAATCTTTTGGCAGCAGTGAAGAACAATAATGAAACTGGGATATTGCTCTTATCTGATATTTTTGGTTTTCAAGACTCTGCTACCACTGATTTCGCCTACCGAATTGCTTGCAATGGATACAAGTAAGCTCATATCTCAACTAAGTAACTAACATCAAATAAATTTCCACACTATGAAAAACACATTGGGCTGGATGGGCCGGGTTGCAGGCTTCCCACTCGGCCCGTTTAACTGACAAATGCAGACCCATTATGATATTAATGTTTTATGTAATTATGTAAATAAAAATTGAATAATAGAATTGGTATCAAAAGTTGAATTCATTCATTTAAATGTATATTTATGGTTTAGTAATTAAAAATCATAGCCGTTCATTAGTTAAAAATTCATATTGTTTCATTCATTTATTTAGTAATAAAAATAAGTAGTTTTTCATTCATTTAGTAGTTGTTTCAATAATTAAAAATAAAGTAGTAATGTACCTAATTATTTTAAGCATTTGGAGATCCCCATAAATTGATTTTGTAGTGCTTTTGTAGTGATATTGCTAAATTGTAGAGTTACTTAGTTTTAAATGTACTGGAATTTTTAGTCACATTTTAAATTAGGTAACTACGATATTTGTATTACATTTTAAATTAAAATTCAATTTTTAATGTTTTTATTCCATAGCCCGTCAGTGGTCCGTTTAAATCGTGTGGCCCACATACACTAAGGTTAGGTCACGACTATTAGGCAACTAACAAAAGTGAACCAGTAAGGTCCTGAGTCCTGACCCATTTAGACTTGCGACCATGTAGGGTTGGTCTAATGGATTAGGGTCAACTCGTTTAACTTCTCTTTTTGTTTTTGTTTTTGCAATTTATGGTTCCTTTTCATGTATATGGTAGTGTTCTAGTTCCTGATTTGTATAATGGGGACCCGTGGAGCAAAGAGAGGCCTAATGATAAGTTTCAAGAGTGGATTACGAAGCTCAATCAAGAACTCATAGCAAAGACTATATTTGCATCTGCAAAATGGATGAAGGACGAATTTGCAGCAGCAGGGATTTCTAAAAAGTTTGGGATCATCGGTTTCTGCTACGGAGGAGGACGAGTTATTGACATTCTACACCAAGATAAAGACGATTATTTCGCCTCCGGAGTTTCGTTTTATGGGACGAAGATCGACCCTTCTGCTGCTAGCAAGATAAAAGTACCTCTACTCATGATCACTGGTGATAATGATGCACTTTGTCCTGTCAATGTTTTGGAAGATATTACGAAGCGGAATGAGGAATCGAAGATGGTCGTTTTTCGGGGAAGAGGTCATGGTTTTGTTCATAGGCCACAGACTCCTGAAGAAGATGCAGATGCAGAGGAAGCTTTTGTAATAATGAGAAACTGGCTACAGGATGGACTGCTTGTAAGAAATTGAGATGGTTCTGTTCTGTTGTTAAACAAAGGAAAAGAATTATGTTTGTGTGTTTAGTTTCTAGCATATACATGGGGCTTTCAGAAACTATGTCATTATCAGAAACCAAATCCAACAAAAAGTGCAACAATATACTCCATTAAAAAAAAATGATCTTTCCAATACTTATCAAAACCATACGCAAGATTTGTTGTAAGCTGTCAGAAAAAACTAAATATGTTTATACAAAAATAGATTAACAAAATTGAACTCGATCACACTCACTTTTTATGAACTCGATTTAATTCAACTCAATAATTTACTTAGCATTAATTATGATTCTTTTTTATTTATGATTAGAATTCTTGTAAATAATTAACATATTGAAGGTAAAAATAGTACTATTATGTAAGCTTGGTTAAGCTCTGGAGCTATCTCTGTTGCTCAACTCACTTACGCTCCTAAACCTGGTTAAATAGAGTTAATTAAAATAGGATTTAGGTGTGTTTGGGACATGGATTTTTTAATTACCCAAAGATATGTGACGACATTAATTAAATCCATACCTTGAACTTTCAGGGTAAAGAAGACATGGGCTTATATATGATTGTTATATAGTACTGCAAAATTGTTAAGCCGATTGAGAGTCTTTTATAGATATAAATTCGGGGAAAATAATATAATTAGTTCCAAATAAATTGTTAATTTTAAAGAGCTAAGCTGAAACTAAATTTTAAGCTCAAAATTCTTTTCTAATCGAGTTGAGTGTAACTCGAACAGAGTCGTGTACGAATCTGTAAAATATGACTTACTCAGAGATGTGTAGGAGCCTCGAGCCTGTAAAGGGACTCATCTTGTAAATTAAAACAATGAGGAAACAACACACAAATTAATCGATTTAACTTCAATCAAAGCAATTATTATTGGCTAGGATAGGCGTACAAACAAAGTGATGGCATTCACAAAATTATGTGATACATTGGAGTTTTTGTGATTGTAGTTAACAATGAAAAAGGTACAACAATTCCCAAGTTCTGGAAAAACAAACAGGTCAGTCGTGACACAACTTCATTCCTCAGCCTGCATAATTGAAACAAAATTGTTTAACAAATAATTCGTAGGGCCAGGAGAGGTGCCTAAACGAGAACTGCTCGAGAATATCTTACTATTTACGTTTTCCAAATCAATCATACATGATACATCAAATGAAAGTCTAATACGGAGTAGTAATTTTTAAAACAGAGTGAAGTTAAAAGGAATTACCTTAGAAATGTTAGTAGTCAATTTGGGTGAAGATCCATCAAGTGAATGAGAGCACTCGGAGTATGCAGAACCAATCCCCACTCCAGCACCAAAAGCTACGGATGCCCAGCGTGTTGCAGGACTCCCTGATGCACCAATCAACATGACCAATCAGAGTCTAATAGTTCATTAAAAACGAGCAACCTTTAAAATTCTGTAATGAGTTGGAAGCTACTTCTATTCCACGACTTTCACCAAGACACAATTGAATCACTGAATGGCAAATTAAGATGTAAGAAGCTACAAAAGGTTCGTTGTCATCGTGAAACAAACTCATTGTTTTTTGGTTGCCTGGTACTGCAACTTTTTGTTAATTTAGTTTCATTAAAGCTCGATTAACTTACTACCTATAAAAAGGACACAAAATTTAGCCAATCAAACAGCAGTTTAACGCATCTTACAAGTCAAAATGCAATCTCTCTTAAGTGTTACTTCCAATATGAGTGTTTACATGATTAAAATATCATATTGTAAAAGAAGACCTAATTCAAAGGAAGCCAATGATAAACCATTAGCTACAAATCACAAACAAAAAATAGCTAGCACCACTAAATCCATCAAGTACATAAAAGTCATGTATATAACTTCACATTCCCTCAATATCGATGCTCTATGCCACAAAAAAACTGCAGTATAGTGCCATGAACCAGTGTAAAGCTGATAATGGTAATGCATAACAACTATCATCTAAAAATATAGAAAAATGAAATTTATAGTAACAAGGCATAAATGATTCGTCAAATTCAGTGAACTAAGCATCATCAAGCCACTAGACTCGCACTGATTATGAAATTACATCGAACTTGATTAATTCAACATATCAATTCAGCACCCAAATCCGCGAAGCACAGATAAAAATGCCAAAAAAAAAAAATTAAAATTAGAATCAAATCGGAGAAAATGGGGTTAAAACTCACGCAGGAGGATACGACCGGTGACGGCACCGGCTAACGAAAAGTAAACGAAGCGGCGAAGGCCTAAATCGAGGAACGAATCCCATTTTGCAATGAAATCGTAAGGTATCACGCCTTTGCTTTCATCGGCCATTTTCGATTATCTATCAGAAGTTTCCAGGAATTGGTTCGTTTTGCCTGAAATTCTACCTGTAAATTGATGATATGAAATCTCTTCTTCAATCCGAGGGTTTTGTTTATGCGCCTGTGGTTTATTCAATTAAATTTCATAATTGTTTGTGAATTTTCCAATTTCGCCGAATACTGTAGTCAAGATTAAACGGGCCTTTATTTTTCGGGTTTGACTATATGCACCTCCATTTCAGAGAGATGCACTCCCCCTTCCAATTTATTAATAAAATAATAATGTAAAAAATCAAAAATACCCTTCATTCAAATACAGCGAACGCACTCTCTATCACCATTTCTTTCACCTTATCCCTAAATCAAACTTCCAGCCACCGTCATCATTTTTTCCGGTAGCAAAATTTTTAAAAAAATTAAAAATTTCAACAAATCAACCCTATTCATCCATAAAACACCATTATCAAACTCATTAACAAATCAACAATATTCAACAATTTTTTTAAAAATTTCGTGAAATCAGTGCCGACCATATATCCTTCCGTCGACACCCTGTTGTCGACGAGAGGATATATGGTCGACCAACAAAGGTCGATCGACACTGTAATGTCGACCATATACACTCTCGTCGTCAACAGGGTGTCGACGAGAGTGAATATGGTCGACATTACAGTGTTGAAATAAAAAAAAAAACTGGGCTAATGCGGCGAATCGGGGTGGGCTAACGTCGTGGACAGAGCGGCGTGGGCCAACGCCGGTGAAGAGAATGAGAGAAGAGAGAGGTAAGGGGGCGGCCGCGCGACCGCTGAAAGCAATTTTTTTTTTAACAAAAACGGACAGGGAGCGAGGGGCCGGCCACGGCGAAGGTGGATGGGGACGGTGGCGGAGGCCGCATCGGATGGATGGGGGCGGCATCGCGGCCACTGCAAAAAAAAAAATTAATTACAGATGGACGGGGGCGGGGGCGCCATGACATAGGCTACGGGGGCAGATGGTCGGTGAACTCGAGGGACGGGGGCGGCCGCTAGTAGTGGCGATTTTTTTTTTTTTCAGAAAATGAGGGCGGGATGGGTACGAGGGTGGCCGCGGTGGCGGGGCCTGCGAGGGTGGGTGCCGGCGGCGGCAACGGGACTGGTGGTGGAGTGGTTTGGGTGGGGGAGAGAATGAAGAAGATGAAAATGAATTTAGGGTTTAAAGGGGTTGTGGGTAGTAATAGGAATTTTTATGAGTGAGGATCATTTATGACATTTCATGAGGAGTGCATCTATCTTGGAATGATTTTAGGGGTACATCTGTCGGGAGAATGTATCAAACCGAAATGGAGGTGCATATAGTCAGACTCTTATCTTTTAGCTGATTTTTTCTTAATGCGGCCCAATTTTAAAAATTCTAATGGGCCGATACCTTTACATGAACTGGAAAAATTATTTTGACACAAAGTGATTTAATCACTCAAGAAAATTAGTACTCCCTAATTATTTGTACACTTTTCTTATTAACAGATCCTTGCATACTTTTAATATGGAAATATTAAGTAAAATATTTATATTTATATTATATATAATTAAATAATTTTATAAAATAAATTAAAAATAAAATTTGTGAGAATCAGACAAAATTTTTAATTTTTTTTATAAAATTACGAAAATAAATAATTTAAGTAATTAGGAAAAAAATAATTTTCATATCAACCACAATACCTTAAATAAATAATTAATTAATTAGAAAAAAAATTGTTAATAAGAATATAATATTTTTAAAAAAATTATTAATAAGAATATAATATTTTAAAAGAGTTTATGAATCATATCTTACTCATCCAATAATTTAATTAAACATCATACATTTTAAAATTAATAAATTTATTAAATTAATATACTTCATCAAATTCACTTTTTTTTTAAAATTCATTTTACATCTTATCAAATCATCCAAAATACCCGTTATTTATTTTATATCATAAACCACTAAATTTACTTTTTTTTTTTAAATATGTCGGTTAAACTGTACAAAAAATTTTAGAACGGAAGGAGTATTTAATAGTAAAACTGTACAAATTAATAAAAGTATTGTTGGGCTAAGACGTGATTTTGCTTTCGAATTTCCCAAAAAAAAAAAAAATTATATAAAAGGAGATATTAATACATCTTTATACCGCACACAATCTTTCAATGCTTATTGGACATTGTTTTATACTCCACTACTATGTATAAACCAGTTACAAATCCACAAAATTTTAAGAGTCTGTTTGGTTAGGGATGGGGTGAATGAGATGGAAAGGGGGATTGGAAAAATATGGATAGGATCAAAAGTACTCCCTCCGTCCGTCTATAAGCTTTCCATTTTACCATTTTGGTTCGTCCGTCTATAAGCTTCCCATATCCTTTTTGGTAAGTACTTTTTCTTACACATCACTTTATATCTTACTTTTTCTCTCTATCTCTCTCCTTTTTCCAATCACATCACTTGTACTATATCTATTATTAAAGTAGCGGGAAACTTATAGACGGACGGAGGGAGTAATTGTGTTTGGATAGAGATTGACCACTCTAAATTTGGATAGGATCAAAAGTAATTGTGTTTGGATAGAGATTGACCACTCTAAATTTGGATGGATCATCCCTATCTCATCCCTCTTCATTAAAATACTCATTCACCCCTATAATACACTATATATCTATTTTTATATAATCACATCATTTTTTTTTACTTTTCTTTTAATTACTGATTATTTCTCTTACTTTTCTTTCACACATTTATTATATTTTATCTCTTACTTTTCTTTCTTACACTTATAACAATAATAAAGTTTGATATAAAATTTTTCATTCACACACATTTTTTTAATATATACTCCGTATTCAATATCTATCCAAACACACAATTATTATTCAATTACAATTCAAGAATTATTTTTATTCATATCTTTTCAAAATTAAATCTAAAATGGGAGATCCATAACTGTCGAGTGCAGGCAAAGTACGTGGAAGAAGGTAATAGAAGGATTTACCAGGTGTTAAGCTATAATTTTGCATGCAACTATCGCTTTCTCCACGTATACACGACATCTCTAAACCACACGCAATAAAATCAGGCTTTTTACCCGGTGCCACGTCTTACTCTTTCTGGGATTTTCTGCTCTGCTCTGCTCTGCATTCTTGTTACACTAATCCTTAATTAGTGGAGTATTTACAATGTCGTCTTCTTCATCAGATGAAAATGGTGTTGTCAGTGGAATGGTCGACTATTCGGGCCGCCCCTCTCTTAGGTCGCATTCGGGCTTTTGGCGATCCGCATCTTATATCATCGGTAATTTCATCTGCATACAACAAATCCACTCTTTTAATCCAAATAATAATATTTTTTTATTTTTCATATGTAGGTTGGGCTTGCATTACTCCTCCCTCTTCAAATCACATCCTCTATCGTTTTGTTTTAAATACATTTACAATTTTGAATTTTAGTGGACAAAATTGTTGCAATTTATATTAATGTTGCAATTTTAATCTTCTAAATTGAGCGCTCTCCAGTTTTGGTCACACATCACATTTTGCTATTTAATCATTTTTATCACTCGATTGGTGTTATTTTACTTCTAATTTAACTGCAAATTGATCCGATGAAATCACGACATGCCGGATCAAATCATGAATATTGGTGACACTATCACTAAATTCAATCTCCAATCGAACGACCTCCTTAATTAAATTGCAAATTCTTATTTTTGAACAATATAGAAATTGGGACCATTAATTTGGTGTTATTCCTCTATATAGAATTTTTTGTTGGCAGGAAAGCTAAATATTGAAATTTATGGTGAGATATTATTGTGTATATGTTGGTGGCAGGCGGTGGGGCTGCGGAGAGGTTTGCGTATTATGGTGTAAGTGCAAATTTGATTACATATCTGACGGGGCCGCTCCGCCAATCAACGGCTGGGGCGGCCGCCGCCATCAATATTTGGTCCGGCACCGGTTTAATACTCCCACTCGTGGGTGCTTCCGTGGCCGAGTCGTATCTTGGCCGATTCCGAACTGTTGTGCTTTCTTCCCTGCTCTATATACTGGTAACTTCATTTCACATTACAATGAGACAGATTTTCGTCTTAGATGTTTACTTTGGACTTTGGTTGGCTTTGAAAATTGATTTGTGTTTCTTTTGAGTTTTGAAATTGTATTATTATATTATTCTTGTGTGAGATTATAATAATTAGTTGATTATGAAAATATTATGTGTAAATTGAAAATGTTATTATTTGAGCTCATGGGCAATTCTTCACTACGAAAGAAGGGCCCACGAGGCCCTCTTGTGTTATTATAGATCAATTAGTTGTGAGAATGGACTCTACCAATTGATTGATCTCTGAAGGGATTCTACATTGTAAATTCCTGAATCTTGGAGTTGTGTAATTTGAAAGGATCTCAATTTTGGTATATTGTAGGCACTTGGATTGTTGACAACATCGGCTTTTCTTGATTCCAAAGGTTCCCCTACACAGTTCGACGTATTGTTCTTCTTCGTGTCGCTGTATCTAATCGCACTTGGGCAAGGGCTTTATAAGCCTTGCATTCTTGCCTTTGGTGCAGATCAATTTGATGATCAAGATCCCCATGAGCTAAGGTGTCGAAGCTCGTTTTTCAACTGGTGGAGTTTCGGTATATGTGCAGGTCCGTTGGCAGCTCTACCGGTCTTAAATTACGTTCAAGATAACATAAGTTGGGGGATTGGGTTCGGGATCCCCTGCATTTCTATGGTGATTTCTCTGCTAGTATTCATCTTCGGAATTAAGTCTTACCGGTATAAAATCAAAGTAGACGAGAAATGCGCCGCTTCTAGAGTTAGTCTCGTATTTTTTAAAGCACTAAGGAATTGGAGAGCAACGCCTTGTCCAAATGCTAACTATGATGTAGAAGAACAAGACAATGTGGCTCATCTATATTCTCAGAAATACAAGTAAGAATCTTTGGATCCTTTATATTTACTTATGTTCTTGTGGATTTGACTCATTGGTTATTGTTGC
Source organism: Galeopsis tetrahit (assembly GCA_963675135.1). Classification (NCBI taxonomy): domain Eukaryota; kingdom Viridiplantae; phylum Streptophyta; class Magnoliopsida; order Lamiales; family Lamiaceae; genus Galeopsis; species Galeopsis tetrahit. The sequence continues at coordinate 6,945,403 of OY776125.1, read as the reverse complement.
GTGCCAAACAGGTTTCTCAACAAAGCGTTGCTTGCGCGCGACGGTTCATTCGAATACGAGCAACTCGACAAAATACAGGAGGTTGAACAGGCAAAAGCGATACTAACCTTAGCTCCCGTGTGGGTGGCATCATTGGCATTCGCCATTACCCAAGCTCAACCCTCCACGCTCTTTACCAAACAAGGAACTACAATGGACCGATCCATCACTCCAACCGTAGATATCCCCGCCGCTTCACTTCAATACACAATCGGTATCACAGCCATCCTTTTCATCCCCTTCTATGATCGTGTTTTTGTCCCATTGGCAAGAATGATTACCAAAACATCCTCTGGAATAACAGTGCTTCAAAGAATCGGACTAGGTATGCTTTTAAACACTCTTTGCATGGTCACCGCAGCTCTAGTCGAGCAAAAGAGACTTGAAACAGCCTTAGAATACGGATTAGTCGATTTACCCGAAACTAGGGTTCCATTGAGTTTTTGGTGGATATTGCCTCAATTCATAATGTATGGAATGGCAGAAGTGTTGGGATTAATAGGATTGCAAGAGTTGTTCTATGATCAAATGCCTTGTGGTTTAAAAGCTGTAGGTTTGTCTATATTTCTAAGTATTTTGGGAATGGGGCAATTCTTGAGTAGCTTACTTATATGCATCATTCAGAGAGTTACTAGTGAAGGTGATGAAGACGGGTGGTTTTCGGACAACACGAATCGAGCTCGACTAGATTGCTTCTATTGGTTGCTTGCATTGCTTAATGCAATAGGGTTTGTAGCATTCTTGTACTTTGCCAAATATTTCAATAGCAATCGTGGAACTATAATTTGAACTTGTATAAAAAGTGTAGTGTCATCAATATGTAATTTATAGTACCTATGTTGAAAACTTGTATTAAAACTTGTATTAAGAAAGAGTATTGACATTTCAAATTTCTTTCTCGGACTGAGAGGGTGTTTGGCTGTTTGCAAACCAACAAATAACTTTTAGAATAACTTTTTATTCATAACTGTAAAGTTTTAATTCAAAAGCTGCAAAGATCATGACTGGATAAACATCATTATTTTCTATTATATTTGGGTTTTATTGGTTGTACTTAAACTCACATTTTAGTTTTGGCTAATTTAAATTTAATACGAATACTCATGAAACAGTTAATATGAATGAATTTTAGTTACCGAAACCAATGTTTCATATTGCATACTGAATCAAAAGACTTGGTACAAATCGAAAATTTGGTACCAGTATATATTGTTTCATATCAAAAAAATTGTATATCATCATGTCATTTGAAATAACGATTTTATTAAAATGCCGATCTTACTGAATTTTTTTTTTGAAGTCATGTTTTTTTTATATTAAAATACCTATTTTACATAATTTTTTCGGAAAATTTTGAATGTGCATATCATTATTGTAACGAAAATTATATATAAAAAAATTGGTAATTTCTATATTGATCATTTCAATAGTACAGTGGTTCAAATTTTTCAGTATTTATTTAAATGCGAATGAATTGAAATTCAAAGTATTTAAATTTCCCATTTAATTATACTCCAAATCTTATTGAATGAAAGAAAATGTATGCAAACATTTGTTTCTTAATCCAATTTCATTGTTTTTACTGTTTTCTTTTTTATGTTTGATTTCATTATTTAAAAAAAAAAATTGAAAGAATATTATTCACCCCCATTTATTTCTATTATTTTTATTTATTTAAATTGACAATTGATATTCACTTTATTCATAAATCACTTTGTTTACGGATAGAGGTGGACACAAACTCGAAAATGAACCGACGATTTTCAGTTTATTTGGTTCGATTTATTCGATTGTTATGTTGAATTGAAATATTTTTAAATTTTGCAATCGATTCGATTTATATTTTACTAAATCAAATAAATTGAATCGAATTTCTTTATATAAATTAAAAAGCTCAATTTATAAGTGACTCTCACAATATTTTCAATCTTTTTACTTTGCACATAAACTAATCATATTCATTAAAATTCGTGTTCATGAATTTAAACAGGAAGAGTATATGTTGTACTCCGTCCAATTTTATTGTGCCCACTTCTTTGGGCACGAGTTTTAATGAATATTGATTAATTTATTTATAAAGTAGATAAGTTGAGGGTATGATAGGGTATTGTGGGGTCTATTTGTAAATAAATGATTGTTTATGAATAAAGTAAATGTTAAAGTAGGTAAATAAGTGATGGTAGGAGGGTGGAGATAAAGTAGTATGAATAGTATTGTTTTAAAAAATGAAGGGCATGTGTATAATAAAATTGGACAACCAAAAAAAGGAAAGTGTGAATAATGAAATTGGAGGGAGAGAGTATTTAAAAAAAATTATTCATTTTCTTTTAATGCGTGTGTATAAGTGTAAAGTGATACAGTATATATATTGAATGGAAGGTTGTCTATGTTTGTTTGATTATAACAGCTAATTTCCTTGTCACGGCACAAATTATGGCTAGACTAGTGGTACCAACCGCCACCTATACTTATTAGTATTAAGTTCAATGCACAAACATTGAGACCCCATATTACCAATATTTCATCTATTTGCAGTATGTTTCATGACTCGATTCTTATCTCTTTACATTTTATTTAATTATTTTTAAATATTTAATTACACGATTAATGGAGAATGAACGTATGAACTTCAAATATTATTCAAGTAATTAATTTTTTTATATTTGAAAGTGGGAAGTAAATTTGTTAATATGGATGGATATATTTGGGAGTAATGAGGCGGTTAGTGGGTTGATTGGAGTCCTCCTTCAATCATGGCTCAATATGACAACTAAAGTCGCCCCTTGATTATCGCTTCGTCATTTCCAACTTGTTATAAACTTCCTTAACATTCTTTTATGACTCAAATATACTTGTTAAGATTCTTGAAGCACCCAAATAAAGAATCTTTATATAACAATGCCTTTCAGGTTTGAAAATCAACAAATTGTGCGTATGTAACCAATCAATCCTTTTTAGTCACCTAGCTAATACCTAAACATTTAATTTCTCTGATTTGGATTATCTGGAGTATTTTCCTAGTGATAGCATACAAGTATTCTTCAATTTAAAATAATGAGATAAATAGTATAAATAATAATACATTCGTCCCTGAAAAACTTGCAAAGTGTAATGATTAGAGTCTTAAAGGTAGTTTCGTAAATTTTTATACATAAAGTAAATAAAGTGTTGAAATTAAGTGTATAATAAATCCAAATATAAATATGTGTATATTATAAAAGTGAATGTGCAAGCATTTTGTGAATGTATGAACTTCAAATATTTTAAATATTGTAAAAGTGAATGTGCAAGTTTTAAAAAATGAATAGTATAATAAATTTGAACAATTAAAAAAAAAGAAATATTGTAACAAAATTAAAATTAAAATTAGACGGGAGAGTACTATATTTCAAATAGTGTACCCTAATTATTGTTGGCCAAGTTTAGTATAGTATTGGTAATTTAAAACTTCCAAATTTTACTTTAAAAAAAGAACTTCCAAAAAAAATTTCTTCTGAGAAGTGACAAATTCGACTGAGGGATTTGTCAAATGACTCAAATCTAATGTATAGTAAATCATTGTTATAGGTTCGGATAGAAGGGAAGAGAGGTGAATGTTTTGTCAGATTAAGGTGAATGAATTTTTTTTGTCAAATTAATACTCTTAAGTGATATTGTTTTATTATTGTATTGTTTTGTTATTGTTTATTAGTTAAATATTAATTAAGTGAAAGAAAATAAAGTGTGAGACCAATAATGTAAAAATAAAAGAAAAATATGTGAGAAGATAAATAAGTGTAAAAAAATAGGAGATAATGAATTTGTGTACGTAACGAAAATAGTGATGCGATTGTAATATATGTGAATGTGAATTCAAATTTTCAAATTCTAAATTTGAATGGATGAGAGGAATTGAAATCTTAAATTCCGACTTTACAGACTAAAAGAGAACGCCCTTCTAAATTTTAAGTACGTAATCATGACGATCGACACGAGTTATCTCATTTACTCCCTCCGTCCGCCTATAAGTTTTCCATTTTACCATTTTTGTCCGTCCGCCTATAAACTTTTCATACTTTTTTTGGTAAGTATTTTTTCTTATACTTCACTTTATATATTACTTTTTCTCTCTATCTCTCTCATCTCTCAATCACATCACTTTATTTATATTTATTATTTAATCACTTTTCTTAATCTTTGTGCCAAAAAGTAAAGTGAAACTTATAGGCGGACGGAGGGAGTATGAATAACTTTCTTGTTCGAGCCTTATATAACTGTAGTGTGATAATAAACTTATAACATGAGATTAAGCTCAAGCTAGAACCGGTTAAAATAATGCCAATTCAATTTCTTGTCCAAAACCAATTAAATTTAATTGGGCATTAAAACTGTGGGTTTCATAGTAGGAAAACAGTGGATTCTAATTATTGATATCTGAACCAACTTACATTAGAGTCATTAATTTTTATTTAAAAAGAGCTTTTTTTTTTTTTTTTTTGAGGGGCAAATAACTTTAATTATTTTTCCCCAACGGATTCAGACAGCTTGGCCCTCTAAGTCTAACGTTCTTGTTTTGCATTACCTCGTTTTTTCCAAAGTTAAAAATAGTAAAGTTTTTAAAAAGCTGAAAAATATTTTGCAGAAAGAAATTGGGAAAAATGAGGAAGCAGTAGCATGGCCAACCACGCATGGAGGCTGATGGGGCCCATCAAACACAACTGACATTCAAACAACCGTTACCTATGCATACATTTCCTAGTATCTATATTACTATACTTTAATTAATTACTACTAAGATTTAAAATTATTTCTAGCTACAAAATGTAAATAAATTAAACCCAGGACTATACATATTGCTTTTGTAATTATAATGGAATTGTTATAGCGTATAGACAGTTACTTAATTTTGTTTATTTATTAATTAAGTTGAGTTTAATTAACTTTAATCAAGGTGAACACCGATTAAACTCTTTTTTTTTTAAATCTATTGTTTGATTTATGTATTTAATCAAGGCCTATGAAATGATAAATATATTGAAAATTAAAACAAAATTCTATGTTAACAAGACAACGATGAAATGGAATTAATTATTCAAAATCAAAATATGAGATCATTTGACACCCTGTTTTCATAATCTAATTATTCATCAAAGGAATGTTTCGCTTTCTTCTTGATTTTATTTATTTTTATATGACAGCCACATTTTTTGCTGGAAATTTAGATTTAGGAGGAATCAAATCTTCTAACGTGTTCTTCACGAAAATAAAAATAAAAATCTTCCAATGTCGTACTCCGGTATTAATTAGTACTAGTATTACGTAAGGTAAGTCAATTTTATTAAAAAAAAAAAAAAACTCTAAATATATAACAAACAGAAAAGCCTTAACAATTTTATTTACAATTCAACCGTTAAGCAAGTTTCATATGCAACTCGCCAAGTAATGTCTTAAGTTAGGCTTTTTATTATTTTTAAACGTACGTATCAAATTATTTACATGAGTACACTTAGAGTTGTTATTCAAATCCAGTATAAAATTAGAACTCGAGTTGAATCGAGCTTAATGAATAAAATTACAAGAAAAACTTTAGATATCAAACTTAATAAATCGAACTTGAGTCTATTTGTTAGTAAATCGAATATTTAACAAACTCGAGCTTTTGATTTGCTAGTTTCCTTTAACAACTCTAAGTATGATAGTCAGTATAAATAGATGTGTTAAGATGGACAATTAATGTAACATTTGAGTCTATTATTTTAATCTGATTAAAACTTAAAAGTAGATTTTTAATTTATCAAATTTATGATGAGTTTATAAACCGATGGGTCATAATCTTTGCCAGCATATCAAAAGACCTTACAAATATTAAATGGTAGATTGACCTGGTATTGTGAACAACAAAATACCCTTTGACGAGGAGGAATCATTTGTCTCATTGTTTTCATAGTAGCATTAGGTGTATTCTATGTACCATATTTAATTCCTAATCTACAACTAAGCAGTGGGAATGGTTTCAATTTTATTCACATTATTAAAAATAAAGCTATTCTTTTAATTATTTTTTTCCTTTCCTTTAAAATAATAAAATCCTACTGTACTATGGATGGGTTTGGAATTCTCTATTTTAATATGTATTTTTAATACCCAATTATATGCTATAAAAATTTATAGTGTTATTCAATACCATAGTTTCAAAAATCAAACGGAAATAAAAAGTACTCCGCCAACTAAGATTAAAAAAAAATAAAAAAATGATTGAGCCAAATTCCAATAATTAGATTAGAAGAAACAGAAATTTGGTGATTTAACTTATTTTTAAAATTTAAAAAGTGGTGAGGAGCTGGCAAATTTCATTTTACGTGACAGACTATTGTTTTCTTCTCTCACATTTTCCATATTAATAGCCCCCCACATTCCCCCTCTCTCCCACTCCATATTCCCCCCTCTCTCTTTCTTTGTTGCATTTGCATATCAAAAGGGTTTTTGGGGTTTCTCTTTCTTTACTATTATCAAGTAAAATCAATGGCAGAGGAAACCAAGAATGCTATTCCTGAAACTCCGGTAGCGGAGGAGCCCACAGTCGCCGTCGTGGAGAAGGAGGCGCCGCCGCAGCCCGAAGCAGAGAAGGTGAAAGATGAAGCATGTGAGGAGACCAAAATCACTGAATCTGCTTCATTCAAGGAGGAGAGTAACAAGGTTGATGATCTCATTGACCCAGAAAAAAAGGCCTTGGATGAATTCAAATTGCTGATTCAGGAGGCTCTCAACAACCACGAGTTCACCGCCCCGCCTCCACCGGCCGCCGCCGCCAAGGTGGAGGATCCGGAGGAGAAGAAAGAGGAAGCTGAAGCAAAATCTGAGGAAAAGAAAGAAGAAGAGAAAACAGAACCCTGTGAAACAGTAGTTCCTGCGGCGGAGACACCGGCTGCAGAGCCGTCGGAAGCTGTGGTGGTGGTGGTGGAGAAGGTTGAAGAAAAAGCAGAGGCGGCGGCTGAAGAAGTCAAAGAAACCATCGTTCTTGAAGTTTCCGCCGAGGAAGCGGCGGCGCCGGAGGAGGTGTCAATTTGGGGGGTCCCACTTCTGAGTGACTCAAGGAGTGATGTAATTCTCCTGAAATTCTTGAGGGCTAGGGATTTCAAGGTCAAAGAAGCTTTCACCATGTTGAAAAATGTGGTGGCATGGAGAAAAGAGTTCAAGATTGACCAACTTTTGGAAGAGGAATGCATTGGTGAGGGCCTTGAAAAGGTTGTGTACATCCATGGCTTGGATAAGGAGGGGCACCCTGTTTCTTACAATGCTTTCGGAGAGTTTCAGGATAAGGATCTGTATAGCAGCACCTTTTCTGATGCAGAGAAGAGAGCCAAGTTCTTGAGGTTCTATATCCAATTCTTGGAGAAGAATATCAGGAAACTTGACTTTAGTCCTGAGGGAATTTCAACAATTGTTCAAGTCACTGATCTTAAAAACTCCCCTGGATTGATGTTGTTCAAGAAAGAACTCCGACAAGCTACTAATCAGGCCCTTCAGTTGCTCCAGGATAATTACCCTGAATTCGTTGCAAAACAGGTATATATACTGGAAATGATTCATTTTTTATATTGTCTTCTTTGATTGATGATATATGCTTCTTGTTGTACTAATTAAGATGTTCATTGTCCATGCCATACTTATACAAGTAAAGATCCAATCTTTATGTATGTTTGTGTTCTTTGATTGATGATAAATTGATTTTTGTTTTATGCTTATTGTATGCTATTAAGTGTTCTAATTAAGATGTTCATTATCCATGCTTTTACATATACTTTATGCAAGTTCGTGCAGATTTGTGTTGTTTCATTCTCATTTCTCAGATTTGCGTTGTTTGATTGAGGATATAGGTTTATTTTGGTTAAAGCGATTTATGCTGATTGTATGCTACTAGGTGTACTAAGTAAGATGTTCATTATCCATGCCATACATATACAAGTAAAGATCCAATCTTTATGCAGGTTATTGAATGTTTGTTTTGTTTCATTCTAGTTAGTCGTAGGATCAGTATGAGGTTTGATTTTCCTACGAATCGTATACTAAATTGTTTCGTTATGTATTGGTGGTGTGAAGGTGTTCATCAATGTACCATGGTGGTATGTGGCTTACAACAGGATGATAAGTCCATTCTTGACTCAAAGAACCAAGAGCAAGTTTGTGTTTGCAGGTCCTACCAAGACTGCTGAGACCCTCTTCAGGTTCGTGAAATTTCACGAGGATTTGTTTTTTAATTTTGATTTGTAGTAAGGTGTAAGGATTAAGTTTGAGTTTCCATTTTTGTGAATGGTCAGGTACATAGCACCTGAGCAAGTACCGGTTCAATATGGTGGCCTTAGCAAGCAGGGTGAACAAGAATTCAGCACTGTCGATGCTGCAACAGAGGAGATTATCAAGCCGGCATGCAAACACACAATCGAATTGCCAATTTCCGAGGTGGGTTAGCTAGTCTTTTAGTGAAATCCTTGTAAATGTATTATTCCCTGCATTCGTAAATTATCTGTAGAATCATAGACGGTGTTCCTAATTATTTGTCACTTTGCTAATACATTAAAAAAACACCCTTTTGCTAACCATTTTCTTCTATAATAATCATCAAGTAGCAATAAACAAGGGTATAATAGTCTCTTGATATCATAATTAATGAATATTGGTTTGTGTGAATGTGTAAAACTAGACAGATAATTAAGAAAAGAGGGAGTATTATTTTTATACACACTACTGTATGTTATTCTAATGTTGAATTTTGCAGGCCGGTACGTTGGTTTGGGAGGTGAGGGTAGTCGGATGGGAAGTTTCTTATGGAGCTGAGTTTGTGCCAAGTGCTGAGGGTGGATACACTTGGATTGTTCAAAAATCGAGGAAGATAGGGCCGACAGACGAGCAAGTGCTTAGCTGCTCGTTCAAGATTGGGGAACCAGGCAAGGTTGTGCTCACATTCGACAACCAAACATCTAAGAAGAAGAAGCTTGTATATAGGTCCAAGACCAAGTCCTCTGAATGAGAGAGTGCCGTTTTGTTCTCGTTTGCATAATCTTTTTGTTTTGAATTGGAGTTGAGGGAGCTTTTTTTATTCTTACATTCATTTTTTTGCTTTTTATTTAAATTCAATTATTATTTGAACGTCTGAAGAAACAATTCGCCAACGGAAGGATGAAGAAGTGGTATAGAGGATGCATGCATACAGGGGAGCTGGAAAATGTGCATTGAAATTTCTATGTTTAGTTTCATGTCTCCTGCTGTAAGTAATTTTTTTGTGTAAATTGGATAATTTGTTTCTTTATGAATTGATATTAAATTAAATTGATTCTTCAAATTCATTTTTCTGAATTGTTTTTTCTTTTCTGGATCATGCCATTTGTCACCTTTATTTCTTGAAATCGATTAATGTTCTTTACCCTCAAAAAAAAAAAAAAAGATTAATGTTCTTGTCCCACGTATTGAGAAAGAATAAAATATGCAATTTGCAGGAACAAAAGGATAAATATTGTTCCATTATAAACAAAAACCATAAAACCTTTCACCGAGGAAGAGGGGAAAAATTGCTAGTTGAAACAAGAGACAAACTTTAAGGAAAAATCAATGTGTTTTTTATGTAGGCGCAGCTAAACTTGCTGAACAATAATACAGAAACTGTGCAATACTATTGGAAAGGATAAAGCAGAAAAGGAAATTGTAACAAAGCCTTCAATCAGTGATTTATTATGCCAAGATCTTCTTCTTAATTCGATCAAACTTGTCAAAGAAGGTCAGAGCGGCCTTATCTTCATCATTCTCCCGGTCGTCAAAGCGATTCGTCCTCGAATCGGAATCGGCCTTATCTCCATCGACCTCATCACCATGGAACGACACAAGATGTTTGACGTTAAAAACGTCTGAAGTATTCATATGGCTGGGCAATTTGAGGCGGTACGCATTCGGGTTAATTTTTTCAATGACTTCAATCGGGCCAACCTTGCGTGTCGACAACTTATTGTACTCATGTGCAGGATAACGATCTTTCGTAAGCACCGCCCATACGTAGTCGCCAACCTCGAACTCAACAGCCCGGCGGTGCACATCTGCTGCCTCTTTGTAACGCGCATTAGTAGCATGCAGCCGTGCTTCAGTAGATGCATGAACAGCATAAATGTCACCAATCATCTCAATAGCTCTTTTATCCGTACGAATCATTGACGGAAGAGCAAGTAAATCCACGGGAGCACGCGGTAGAAGGCCATACACGACCATAAAAGGTTTGTAACTTGTGCTTCTGTTTTGTGCCAGGTTGTGTGCAAATTCAGCTTGCCCCAAACAAATGTCCCACGTTCGTGGCTTGTCTCCCACCAAGCAACGCAACAAATTCCCCAAAGACCGGTTGACCACCTCCTTTTGGCCATCAGTTTGAGGATGATATGCACTACTGAAATGGAGTTGAGTTTGAGCCATACGCCACAACGTCCTCCAAAAATGGCTCAAGAATCGAGTATCACGGTCTGAAACAATGGACGTCGGCAGACCATGAAGACGGTATACCTCCCGAAAGAACAATTTAGCAACGTTGACAGCATCTGTCGTCTTTTTGCATGGAACAAAATGCACCATTTTTTAAAATCGGTCAACGATTACGAAAATGGAATCAGCTCCTCGTTGGGTTCGAGGTAAACCAAGCACGAAATCCATACTTATGGCATCCCATGGACGTGAAGGAACGGGCAAAGGGCGGTACAACCCAGCATTTGTCGCAGTCCCCTTCGATACTTGACATATTCGACAACGCTCTACATATCTAGAAATATCCCGGGACATGTGTGGCCAAAAATAGCTTCGACGCAGTAACTCAATCGTGCGATCACGACCCACATGACCCACTCCATGTAGTTCTGTAATGAGGTGCTGCCGTAAACTGCATTCCGGGATACACAACTTATTCCCACGAAAAAGAAAACCATCGTGGAGTGAATAATATGTGGACACATCAGACCCAAGAGTATGTATAATGGGTCCAAAAAAAAGATCAGAGACATAAAGTTCTTGAAACTCATCAAAGTTGGCCACTGTGAGACGCATATAAGTTAGGAGAACTCGTCGTCGGCTCAACGCATCAGCCGCTTTATTCGCCGCTCCAAATTTGTGTTTCACCACAAAGGTGAACTGTTGAAGGTAAGAAACCCAAGCTGCATGGCGAGATGTTAATGTATCTTGCCCCTGGAGATGTTTCAATGCCTCATGGTCCGTATATAAGATAAACTCCCGAGGAAAAAGGTAATGGCGCCACTGGCGAATTGCACGGACGATAGCATAAAATTCAACATCGTATGTATTGTAACGACTACGTGTCGAGTTCAATTTCTCACTGAAGAATGCCACGGGATGACCCCCTTGACTCAAAACAGCCCCTACTCCAACCTTCGAGGCATCACAATGCAATTCAAATGGTAACGAAAAATTGGGAAGCACAAGTAAAGGGGCGTTAGTTAAACGTTCCTTAATACAAGCAAAAGCAGCAGCAGCGACATCAGTCCATTGAAATACCTTTCCATGCAAACAATCTGTAAATGGAGCAATAATAGTGCTAAAGTTATGAATGAATCAACGGTAAAAGGAAGCCAAACCGTGGAAACTCCGTGCTTCTGTAAAAGTTGAAGGAGTAGGCCAATCTCGAATCACCTGTACCTTTACCGAATCAACACTAATCCCCTCATAAGAGATTTTATAGCCTAGGAACAACACACTCTCAGTGAGAAAGAAGCACTTTGAAGGGCTTGCAAAAAAATTCTCTGTTCTCAGAATTTGAAGTACGGCACGGAGATGTTGTTGGTGATCGGAGACAGATTTGCTGTATATGAGTATGTCGTCAAAATAAACGACGACGCAAGTCCCAATCAACGGCCTAAGTGTTTGATTCATAACCCGCATGAACGTGCTTGGTGCATTTGAAAGGCCGAAGGGCATCACGAGCCATTCGAAAAGGCCCTCTCGTGTTTTAAAAGCTGTTTTCCACTCATCATCGGGTCGAATTCGTATTTGATGATATCCGCTCCTCAAATCCAACTTGCTAAAAATTTTAGCCCCTGAAATTTGGTCAAGAAGATCATCCAATCGTGGGATTGGAAAGCTGTATCGGACAGTGATTCGATTGACGGCGCAACTATCAACACACATGCGCCACGTTCCCTCCTTTTTGGGCACCAATAAAGCCGGTACAATGCACAGGCTTAAACTTTCTTGGACATGTCCCAAAGATAACAAGTCCTCAACTTGACGACGAACTCTTCGTGTTCAACCGGGCTCATGCGATAATGTGGTCTATTCGGGAGAGAGGCCCCCGGAACAAGGTCAATTTGATGTTGAATGGCTCGCATAGGTGGGAGCCCGGACGGCAAGGCCTCTGGAAAGACATCTTTAAACTCCTCCAATAGTGGGTGAACAACCGTGGGTATTTTAACAATAGGATTCACATCCATAGCTACCAAGAGTAACAAAAAAGGTGTCTCACGTTCAGAAGCAACAAGGGCCTTGTCTTTCACAAGCAAAATTTTATTAGTAGCATGAGGAGGGGGTGAAATAGGCACGCTTGGCAACAATGTAATCCGCCGATCACGGAAGGTGAATGTGTATGTGTTTCGCCGACCATCAAAGAGTATCCCACGGTCATATTGCCATGGACGACCAAGCAATAGGTGGCACGCGTCCATAGGGACGACGTCGCACCACACCTGATCTGTGTAATTTGCACCAATTGAAAATGTTAATTGAACACGACGATCGACGGGAATAGAGTTACCTCTTTGCAACCATGCAAGCGTGTATGGGTGTGGATGTGCTTCCGTGGGTAGGTCCAGTTTTGCCACCGCGTCCGACGCAATGACATTTTCACAAGCGCCTGAATCTATGATGAAGCGACACACTTTGCCAAGAATGGTGCATGTAGACTCAAAAATACGCTGGCGTTGAATAGATTCGTCGTCTGAACTCCGTGGAGCAAGGCAGGTGCGTCGTAGGACAAGTAATGGTCCCACATCCCCCTGAAGTTCCTCATCGGCAGGAAGAGGCGGTACATCATCATATATGGGAGGGCCATTGTATCTAGGATCCTGGTCCTCATCAAACAATAAAGCTCGACCCCCAGTTCAACGGGGACAAGTTGATTGGTAATGGCCTGTTTCGCCACATGAATAACATCGGATAGGGCGAGACTGGTTGGGTGCAGACTGGGCAAGGGGGGCTCGAGGGGCTGGATCGCCAGGCGGGCGAGAGGGACCCGGGACAAAGGGCTGACTACGCTGGTCACCCGTGGGCCTGGAGAAGGATGACGATCTCCGTTGCGATTGTTGTTCTAGGAGAACAGCACGTTGATGAGCCTCAGAAAGTGTAGCTGGGTTCATGAGATTCAACGCATCCTGGAAAGAGATCCGAAGGCCGCCAATGTATCGCGCAATTAGTTGATTTGTAGATTCAACGACATCAACACGATGCAATAAATTGTAAAATTCCTCGGAGTAATCTGCCACTGAACGAGAGCCCTGGCGCAAATTTTGCTGTTGTTGGTATATAACTCGTTTGTAATTGTGTGGCAATAACTCCCTCTCCATGTGTTTCTTGAGTTTCGCCCAAGAATTAATTGGGGGTTTTTGTTGGGATCGGCGTGTAGCTTTGAGGTGTTGCCACCACGCTGAAGCGCGACCCCGAAAACGAGTGGCAATCAAAGGCACCCGTCGTGTATCTGGAACCGCTTTGAAGTCCAAAATGTCCTCCACAGTGTGCACCCAATCAAGAAATTCGGAAGTCGCAAGGGAACCAGTAAACTCAGGGAGATCGAGTTTAAAACCACTTTCCCATCGCCGATCATCTGGTTGTCGGCCAACCCGTTTAGGAGCAAAGGGGGCGAAAGGGTTGTCAATAGAAATTGTTTCATCGTCATCTGCGGCTGGATCCGGGGCATTTGGATATTGATTTTCTTGAGGGCCGGGCTGATAAGGTGCTTGACGACCTCATTGCTGTTCTCAGCGTAGTGATTCAATGGCTTCCATCATAAGACCCTGTTGTGCAGTCAGCGCGGCCAGCTGTTCTGCTAATGCATCATCGTCCACACGAGGCATAGCGTTGCGGCGAGGAGGCATAGCAGGAGCGTAGGTTGACTCTGGATACCAAACTGATGTAGGCGCAGCTAAACTTGCTGAACAATAATACAGAAACTGTGCAATAAACGTTGATTCAAAGAATTCCGCTAATGCACCAAAAAGACTGCTCTTTTATTTCTTTATTCAAAACGTGACTAATGCCTTATTCTGTCAAACCCCATACATATAAGGGCTGACTAATTAATGAGAGATAAATTAGCAAACAAATTGATACTCTCAATCTTATGCAAAAAATAAAGAAACAAACTATTGGAAAGGATAGAGCGGAAAAGGAAATTGTAACAAAGCCTTCAATCAGTGATTTATTATGCCAAGATCTTCTTCTTAATTCGATCAAACTTGTCAAAGAAGGTCTGAGCGGCCTTATCTTCATCAGTTTTGCTCAACTTTTTATTGAACAATATTATTAATTTTTAGCAACAATAACATTAGTGATGTATGAAAATATGGAGTAGTTTTTATATTTCAAAATACTAGATATAGAAAAACTTTTCAAAATCTGAAATCATCTACTAATGCATTATTACTCAAGTTTGGGTATGGTCAAGTTACTCGTGTTTCACTTGAGAAATATTTGAAATTGACTCGAATTTAATCGAATCGAGCTCGAGTTAGTCAAGTAGTTTTCGAGATTGAGTTCAATAGTAATAGGCTCGTTAAACTTGCTAATCGAAATATTTATTAATTGATTTCATCCTTTTATATTAAGGTCGACTTGTAATAATGATAATTACTAGTATGAAGTATTACATTATTTTTCTAAAAGAGAACTTTGTATGTATACCAATTTGACAATTAATGTATCAAATTGATTTTTTTTTCCCCAAACAATTGCGAGGAGATTAAAAATAAAGCTTTTACCCCAGTCAGTCAGCGATACTGAGCCATAAACCCAGATTTGCACCTTTCCTTTCTTCACACTGTTCTCCTCTCTAAAATCCTTCATTCCAAAATCGCCGATTTAATCAAATGCTGTGCGCAAATCGAATCGTTACCTTATTTGAAAATCATAAAATCTGCGAGATCTAAGTTATTTTCCGTAAAAAAATCTGTAGACAAGGGAAAGGGGAATTTAACCCTGATTTCGAGTTTCAATCTGGTGAGTTTTTACTGATTTCAGATCCGCCTGACAGTGTCAACACGAAGCCATGCTCTCCTCCGTCCGATTGTTTTGCATTTTCATCTTCTTTGCGTTCCTCGTGTCTTCGGTTTTGGGCAAGGTGATGAATTAGTAATTTACCTTTGTTTTCTTCTCTATATTTCCCATTCATTCGACGGGTGTTTTCAGATCCTGCTGCACTCTGTATTTTCGTTTATTATTATTCTGCATTTGAATTTCTTTGATGACAATTTTAGGTTTAGTTGTGGGGTTAATTAATGATATAGTTGGGAAGATGGGGGTTTCCTTGTTCATGTTAATGTCAGGGCAGAGCAAATTGAGATTTTGGGTAATTGCAAGTTATTGAATTTTTCAAAAAAAATTATTTCACCATTTCTCTTGCCGAGGATAACCCAAAGTTGCATGAACATTTTAAAAGGCTCTGAAATTAAATATTGCACTCCTTTTTTTTATCCCTGTTTTATTCTTCTGGTTGTTAAGTTTTGTTAAGATGGGCATGGGCTTGGCATTTGAATGCACTAGTTCCTTTCATGGGTCTCAAATATGTGTGGTTGCCGCATTATATTGTTATTATTACAACTCCGTATGGTCTGTATCACACATTATTTCACAACAGGTTATTCAGTTAAGTGGAAACATGTTCTGCCTTTTTCCAAATTGAAAAATAAGTTAACGTGAACAAGATTTGCCTCATGTATGTCTTCTAACAAGGTCTCCACCTTTCCTCTTAGCCAGCAAGTTAGGATCTAGTGCATAAAATTAATTTCATGCTGCTGTTGGTAATTAACATTACTTAATTAATTTGCAGTACCAAGATGATGAACCCGTTACTCTATGGGTGAACAAGGTTGGCCCATATAACAATCCCCAAGAGACCTATAACTATTACAGCCTTCCATTTTGCCGGTCACCTGGCAATACTGTTCACAAGTGGGGTGGGCTTGGTGAGGTTCTTGGAGGGAATGAGCTTATTGACAGCCAAATCAAAATAAAATTTAAGAGTAATATCTTGTTCTACATCTCACATTTTGTTTCCTTTGTATTCTGTACTACGATGGACATAATATGTGGTTAATATTTTTGCAGGAGATGTTGAGAAGACCACAGTTTGTGAAATTGAACTGGATGCAGAAAAAGCTAAACAGTTTAAGGATGCAATTGACAATTCGTACTGGTTTGAATTTTTTATGGGTAAGCTAATAATCACAATTATGTTTTCTTACTCTCTTGCTGGATAAGCTGATTATAATTTTGTAAAGTCCTTTCTTGTTCCTCTCTAACGTTTGCTACTTTTGCTACTTTTGCATACCTTTGTGGATCACTTGTGATCAGATGATCTTCCGTTATGGGGTATGTTTCCATCTGTAAATAATACTGTTGATCCTTGTTGGACCATGTTGGACACTGATTGAATTGATGATTCTTTTGTGAAGGTTTTATTGGTGAGGCTCTTCCTGATAGAAACCGTGATAACAAGCATGTGCTTTGGACACACAAAAATCTTGTCATCAACTATAACGGGGACCAGGTTGGTTTAAAAGAAGTTTTTTTTTTTATTAAAATTGATTTCTCTTATTGCTATCAGATATAGTTCGCTTGTTCTTTCTGATCCAGATTTTTTACTTGCAGATTATTCATGTCAATCTCACTCAAGAAAACCCTAAGTCACTTGAAGAGGGGCGTGTATTGGATATGACATACTCAGTCAAATGGGTGCCAACTAACACTACGTTTGCCCGCCGTTTTGATGTGTATCTGGATTACCCCTTCTTTGAGCACCAGGTACATATCAGTTAGAAGTACAAGGTTCTCCTTTGAATATGTGCCTGCCAATTTAACTACACTTGAAGATTTTTTACTTTTTTTTGCATTTCAATCCTCTTCTTTTTGAATATTTTCATCCAAATGTGCTGAGTAATGACGAGCAAAAAATTTCGAGAGTATTTGCTATTAATACATGTTGTCTGATTACTCTGGCCTGCCAGCTCATCAAAGCATTTGAATTTTACAGATTCACTGGTTTTCTGTCTTCAATTCTTTCATGATGGTGATTTTCCTCACTGGTTTGGTGTCTATGATATTAATGCGCACACTCCGCAACGACTATGCTAAATATGCTCGGGAAGATGATGATCTTGAGACTCTGGTAATAAACCCTGATTTTTTCCGTCTTTATATTAAAACTACACCAGAATGTGTTTGGTACATAATTGTTTGTACACCGGGTTTCTATTTGTTCTGCACCTTTGAACTTGTATAAATGGACAGCGTATTAAAAGGGTTGTCCTCGTGGAAAGAGGCGTGTTTTTTTAAGCTTCCTTGTATCTCACTTTTTGATAGGAACGTGACGTAAGCGAGGAATCTGGTTGGAAACTTGTCCATGGTGATGTGTTTCGGCCATCCCAAAACTTGGCTCTACTCTCTGCTGTTGTTGGAACTGGTGCTCAGTTAGCAACACTTGTTTTGCTTGTCATCATTTTGGCAATTGTTGGAATGCTGTACATAGGGTATGCTAGAACCACTCAAATATCATTTTTATCTATGAAAATTTAACTAGGAAGCTTTCTATATTATGTTTGTCACTTCATACCTTTCTTTTGTTTTGCTTGTTAAACCTGGTTAATAACCCATCATGTTGCTTGAATTTGCTCTAATTTTCAAAGCAGTTTGATATGCTTATGGTTGTTGGAGGCTTTTTAAAGCAAAAGAAAAGTCTAAAAAGCTGTATGCCTTCCAATAAAAGTTGTTTGATGACTTGGGCGGTCTGGCTTTCTTTCTTTCTGATCCAATATGGGATCAGAAATTAAAAGAGAGAGTATAGAATGATAATTAAATTGGATTTTACGTTTAATATTCTCAGCAGTGTCCAGTATAATATTATTTACCTTCTGTGATGTCATGTGATTCAGGAGAGGAGCAATCGCCACTACATTTATCGTATGCTATGCTTTTACCTCTTTCATAGCTGGTTATGTGAGCGGTGGCATGTATTCTCGGCATGGGGGTATGTATAGTTGGAAAACCCCTTTATCAAGCAAAAGATGTGATATACTAATCAGTTACTTATTTTTTGAGTGTCTACTGACTTCTGTTAACTCTTGTTAGGTAAAACGTGGATAAAGTCAATGATCCTGACAGCGTCACTTTTCCCATTCTTATGCTTTATTATTGGGTTCATCTTGAACACTGTTGCCATATTCTATGGTTCTCTAGCTGCTATTCCATTTGGTACCATGGTGGTTGTTTTTGTCATTTGGGCCTTTATTTCTTTCCCCTTGGCTCTTCTTGGCACTGTTGTTGGAAGAAACTGGAGTGGTGCGCCAAACAATCCTTGCAGAGTCAAGACTATCCCTCGTCCTATTCCTGAGAAGAAATGGTATCTCACGCCATCCGTTATCTCTCTCATGGGAGGACTGCTTCCTTTTGGAAGCATTTTTATCGAAATGTATTTTGTCTTCACTTCCTTCTGGAATTATAAGGTAAGGCTATGTCTTTCTTGAGTACGTATTTCAAAAGGTTACTCTTATGTAGTTTGAATTTTCAACAATCTGAATGTCGCGTTATTCTAATACTGTAATTTTCTTGAGACAGTAATTACCTTGGTAAATCACAATCTGCATTTTGATTTTATGAGCCTTGCATCACAATTTTTTTTCTCTTCTGTTACGGAAGTAAGTTTCATATCTGATATAATCATGCTGAAACATATGGCATAGCAAAGGCCATTTTGCTGCTCTCATTTACTTCTCTTTCTGCAGCATATTGTCTTCAAATCTCTTTGTTTTGTCCAACTTTGACTGCTGCACCATATGCTCATGTGGTTTCTTGTTGATAGGTTTACTACGTATATGGCTTCATGCTTCTCGTGTTTATAATCCTTATCATTGTCACCGTTTGCGTGACAATTGTGGGGACGTATTTCTTGCTGAATGCGGAGAACTATCACTGGCAGTGGACTTCCTTCTTCTCAGCTGCTTCAACTGCTCTTTACGTATTCTTCTATTCCATATATTACTATCATGTGAAGACCAAGATGTCCGGCTTCTTCCAGACAAGTTTTTATTTTGGATACACTCTGATGTTCTGTCTTGGCTTGGGAATACTCTGCGGTAAGTTTGCTCATTATTTCCCCCTCCCTGTTTTGGTCAAGTTAGATTATACTCCATTGCAAATGGTGTTGTATCTTGTACTATTTCACTGCTTTCAATTCATGCACTTGGTGTGCTTTGATGGGCATAAGAGAAAAGAAAATCACTCATTTTCCAGTTAGATCAATTGTGTGTCTAGTGTCTACCTCTAACTTTGTCGATTTTCAGGTGCCGTTGGATATCTGGGCTCCAACTTGTTTGTGAGGAGAATTTACAGGAACATCAAATGTGATTAATTCTAGAATATAGAAATTATGTTGGTTTGGAATGTGGCATGGTAAGTTAATGCCAATGGGGGGGAGATAAGGGATGGGACAAGCAGTGCAGCATCGGAGAAAACATGATCGTATTTTGTAGCAATGGAACAAATTGATGTTACAGGTTGGCTATAAATTCGAAGTGTTGATTAGAAGAAACCTTCCATTTTGCTTACTCCCATTATATTATATGAAAATCTTTGTAGCTTGTAAAGATCTTGCCTCTTAGGGCACCTGTTACTTGTCCCCTCTTTTCTTTTCTTTGTGAAAAAAGAATGCAGTGAGTCAAACCGACTTATGAAGCGATTTATGCCCGACTTGAAAAGGAGATCAAAATTCAGTCTAGTTTAGATGAATCCAGCTCAAATTTAAGCTTGGCAATACAATATTAATTGCGGGATTTTCTTTTATAGAGTTCAATTAATTATACTACTTTTGTTTTTTACACAGATTATACAATTAATTATACATTTTTTGGAGGATATCCTTTTGTCCTCTAAGTTGAATCAATTTTGATTTTTGGTATCTTAATTTTTTTAGTTTTGAAATTATTAGGGGATGTTTCTTTTTGGTTTTAAAAACCAGGTTTTGGATTTCAAGATCCAAAATCCGTTTTACTTCGGGATTTAAAAACCGATTTTCAAAATTCACTCAAAACCACCCTTATCAAACATATTGATTTGACATAAAGTTATATCTATATAATATTACTCCAATCATTATATTCTTTTTCAACAATAATATAATAATACTATAATAATATAATAATACAATAATATAATACATTTAATCAACTAATCATTATAATCTCACCAAACAATAATATAATAATACAAACTCATTCAATCTTACAACTTGATTTGACATAAAGTTAAATCATTCACTATTCCAAAACCCAAAAGAAACACCCATATTACTATTCATCGGGATTTCAAAAACCAGGATTTTAAAAATCTGGTTTTTAAAACCACCCAAAGCCCAAAAGAAACATCCCCTTAGTCTTTTTTTTTAAAACTCAAAAGTAAACTTATCTTCCGATATTGCAAGGACAGTTTAGAGTAGAAAGTCTAACCACTAAGTTCGGTAAATTGACCCAACAAAAAAAATCTTTCAAATTTTTAAGAGACTCTAGTAAATTGTTCGGTAAATTGACCCAACAAAAAAAATCTTTCAAATTTTTAAGAGACTCTAGTAATAGTAAATTCGTGTGTGTCATGGAGTTGAACACCTTTTTTGATGAGAGACTCAATAACATTATAAAAACTAGACGATAGGGCCTTGCAATGCAAACGCTCATAGCACTAAGTTACACTGTTGTGGAGAATTGATAGCATTTACAGCAAGTTTTGCACTGCCTCTGCAATGATGTTATTCAACTCCAAACCTTTAATCCAAGATAGTGCCTTCAAGAAGCCCATGGCCTCCCCATCCTTTACCTCCATCAGACCCGGCCATACTCAGGTCCTTCCCAATAAGAACGTCCATTCATCATCTTGAAGGATTATGTCAATCCCTGTATGTAATGACTTCGAAAGAAAGTCGCATCCACATTAACCTTCCAGCTACCTTGGGTGCTCACTCCCTATCCTAATTTAAAACTCATTTGAACATTATTTTTTTAACTTATTCAAAATTAGATAATCATAACCGATTCAAAGAAATTGAAAATATTTACACTCAAAATCCTTAAATTTCTTAAGGATTCATTGAAAAATTCACTATAATTTTCACCTTATTACTGCAAATCAATCACAATTCAAATTTCTTCCAAAAAAAAAATCTCAATTCAAATTGAACTCACCCCAAATTGATATCTTTGTTAGTCGGTGAATGATTCGGGTGGAATTTACACATTTTTAGATGCATATGTGAGCTCATTTTGATATTGATTTCATTGATTTATGGATTAAATGTGACGATTTGAGCCAAAATGAGGGAAAGGTTGTGTTTTGTCGATTTTGTAGGAAAAACGATGGATTTTGGAAGCAAAACACCAACCATACTTCACTGGATCAAGAAGAGGAGTGCACCAGTGGATTCGTCTCGAAAAACGGAGTGGAATGGCTAAAAGAATCAAGTCGATTGAAGGTCGGAAGTAAAAGTTATGCACGAAACAAGTTCTGAGTGCAACTCGGCCGAGCTACCCAACTCGGCTGAGCTCGACCGAGGACCAGAAACTGGAGTGGCCAGCAACTCGGTCGAGCTACCCAACTCGGCCGAGTCAGAAGGATGGTCAGAGAGGGGTATGAACAGCAACTCGGCCGAGCTAGAGAGTTGGCTAAAACACTGGAACGCGCGCAACTCGGCCGAGCCACGACCGAAGGGCAGACACTGGAACGTTGAGCAACTCGGCCGAGCCACGACCGAAGGGCAGACACTGGAACGTTGAGCAACTCGGCCGAGCCACGATTGAAAACTTGCCACTGGAATGCGCAGCACCTTGGCCGAGTTACCCCACTCGGCCGAGCCATGAAGAAAAGCCTCCCTAATTCGAACACCCCAACTCGGCCGAGTCACCCCTGTTCTCAATGGTTTTTGCATATTTTGTCTAATTTTCAAGGACTTAAGTGCAATTTTCATTCTCAAGCCCTACCCCAACACTATATAAGCCCCCATTCTTAAAACAAAAGGTACCTTCCCCCAATTTCTAAAATTCCACATATACAAACACACACTTGGAGGTGATTTGGCCATAACTTCTTCAATTCTTCATCAATTCATGCAAGGAAGGCATCAATAGCTTGGAAATTCCATTCTCCACCATACTTTAGACTAAGCTTTCTATTTCTCTCTCTTTTTATTTAGTTATTTCATTTGGTATTGTTAATTGAATTATGTTGTTGATTGGCTAGAACACTTTTGGTTTTAGGGCTATGTTTATACTTTTGATGATGTTTATGAATTAATTTCTTGTTTATTTGGTGGTTGTGTTGCTATTTCTATTTGAATGCTTAACTTTCATTGCAAGACATGTTGTCAATGGCCATGATAATGTGTTTGATTTATTATTAATTGAAATTGGATTGAGAAATCTTTTTCATTAATCGTATTTAAGCATTTGACTCAATATTATTGTGAGCTTGAGAGAGGATCAATTATTGGGAGGGTATTAGATGATCTTAGAACCCTTTTTGAAGTTTATTATGCATGCTAGGTAGAGATACTAGTTTGTGTGATACTTCTCTTAGATTAATTGGATCGAGATAACTTTTAATTCATTATTTCGTGATCAACTCTATAGTAATCAACACATCACCACTTAAATAGGCTTTTAATCATAAATTGACCCCTTAGGTATGCCTTGGAACCTCCCTTTCTTTCTTTGAGTTTTAACCGTATTTCTCTCGTTTCTTTGGTTTGCATGATTGTTGATCGATTTCTATATTACTCGTTTAATTGTTTACTTGTGACAACTTTGGATAGATAATTAGGGGTAATTTCACACTTTAAAACTTATCGATCACATCTACTTAGAATTCAATCGACAAACTTCACTTTTACACTACACCTCCTCGTGGGATCGACCTCGTACTTATCACGCTACAATATACGCCGTATACTTGCGATTGTGTATTTTGGTGTTGCATAATACGTGAATCAGTGAATGAACTAAAACACTGAATTTTATAAACAAAGAAAATTAATTTTAAAGTCGAAAAATTTTAAAAAACAAAAATCAATTATCACTAAATTTTAACTGAGATTATTAATCATCTATATCAATATATGCTTCCTCCTTGTGACCAGATAAATAAGTTTTTTTTTAAAGATTAACTTAAGATAATTTTGTTCATTAGATAGAAGGTGTTGATGCTGATTGTCGTATTGAGTCACGTCATTCTCAATAGACGCGATTTTAGTATTCACTGCAAAGAACTTTATGCAATCAAACTTAAGGCAATACTCTTCAGTCGTTCACAATTATCTAAAATGTGTTCGGGAGTGGAAACTCAACATAAATCACCTGATATCTAGATAAGGAAAGAGTTAATTAATCAAAACGACCAAAAGTATATTTAAATATATCAAAAAAAGAAAAAGGCAAGGATACTGATGCAACCGCCGCGGAGCAGTGGAAGCACTGAGCTTAGTCGGAGCGACGGTGGATTGACCAGATTCCGCTCAGCTCCGGCGACTTGGTTGGAAGCCTTACTCGAATCTGAAGACGAAAAGTTACCCGACGTCGTTCCGGATGCACCCAAACCACCACTACCCAATGCCTCCGCTCCCGCCTCCGCCGCCGATCTGGAGTTCCTGGAGTCAACCAGCGCCGGCGGATTCAGCAGTTTCCTCAGGATGAATAGCTCTCCGGCGGAGTTTTTGTCTCTGATTAATAATTCCGAAGGGTTCTATTCCAACTTAGGGATTCAGCCGAGTTATGATTATGCTTCGGCGCCTAAGCGACCACGTGAGGCGGAGGATTTGGATAAACTTCCTCAGAAAGGTTCTTCTACTCTTGTGGTACGCATTAGATTAACGAGGCTTAGTTATTATTAGCCTGCTTTTGCTTCTGATTCGGCGTTTTGGCTCTTACTTACGTTTTTAAACTAGGAAAGTAAAATTATCGTAGAACTAAAATAGAAAAATGGCTTCATATTGATGCATTGATTGCTTAAAACTACACGTGAGCTCTTGAAAGCCATGATGAAAAATTAATAAATTGGGGGAAATTGATCTTCAATTGCTTCTTATGAAGTGAATTTTATGAACGATACTATACTTTGTTTCGAATTTGAAGTTCAAAATATTAAAGACACGCCTCTATAGAGTACATAGAGTAATCGAGAAAACATGAAACTGTATGCTATTCAATTTATTCGACGACTTTCTTGAGAATGAATAGTGATTTGCTTACTCTTTTCAATTTATTCGACGACTTTCTTGAGAATGAATAGTGATTTGCTTACTCTTTAGGGTCATGAAACGTTCATTTAGTAATCCCTCCGTCACACTATATTTCTTTGATTAAAAAATATGATAAAATAATATATGAGCATGATAATAGATGTTGCACAAGTGATGTGATTTGCTTAGTCGTTAGACTCAAAAGACTAATTTTGAGTATTCTTGTAAAATAGGAAAAGACAGTAACGGAGAGTTTTCTTGTTTTTTCTCCTTTTTGTTTTTGTAATAGAAATAATCTATTTGAACTCACTCCTATTCTTTACATGTGCATATCTGTGGGTAGATAGTGTACTCTTTTCCAGTTTTCAAGATTTGTTTGTCATAATGAAAATGAACACTTTCGTTATGGCAAAGAAATGATTGTACTGGCTGTTTGTTCATACTCGGAATTTGATGCTCTTTGCTGATGATGACTGCTCATGTATGTGGTCCATGTGTTTGTTTGTGTGTCCGGAAATGGTAGAATTTACTTTGGTTTTGTTGCTGAAGAAAGGAGAGAAATTCGAAGGTGAAACTGGGGATGTTGATGTGGAGAGGCTTTTGGAGGACTCCGTTATGTGTAGGGTTAGAGCGAAACGTGGCTGTGCTACCCATCCTCGCAGCATTGCTGAAAGGGTATTCAAGTTTCCCCTTTTGGTTATTATGAAATATACCATTTGTGGTGTTCTGACTACATTTTATGCCTTCTTTTTATACTTGTGATCAGGAACGAAGAACACGGATTAGTGACAGGATAAGGAAGCTACAGGAACTTGTCCCCAATATGGATAAGGTAAATGATTAACATATAAGCTTGTCATATTCCCTTTCAGTCACTATTTTGTATATCAATCTGCTGAATATGAATCACATGCTGCTGTACCGAGTCTTGATTTTCATACTTGAGATATTTCCACCTCTTTGATGTTGGGTTTTAGCAAGTGATATGGTTTTGGATGTGTGCCAACTCTTTTTAACATTTAGATATTGTTAGATACTGAGGACTTATAATGTTTCCAATGGTGTCTCAATATAGTCTTTATGTGCATATCTGAATAAAACTTGAGGATTGCCTTGTATTACACATGCATTCCAGATCTCTACCCATTTAATAATGTATATCGTTTCCCTTAATTTTATTGATGTACTTTTCATTTGCTTCTACTATATGCAGCAAACAAACACTGCAGACATGTTAGAAGAAGCGGTAACATATGTCAAATTCCTACAGAAACAGATCCAGGTTAGTTGCCTATTAATCCGAGTTATCAACACATGCTTTGTTTTTTGCTTAAAACCTTGTATTCTGAACAAATTTTATGGGCCTCAACACCAGCATTTGTTCTCTTGAATGGAAATATCTTGTAATTTATGTATATCTTGGTTCATATGTTATATTTCGTGCCTTTAAATCTTTGCTTCTGTGAATCATTTATCTTGCCATTTTCCGGTGTAGCAAGTTGATTTCTCCTTTCATAATCTGTCTTGATTATTTCGGCAGGAACTCGCCGAACAGCAAAAGAAGTGCAAGTGCTCAATAAATGATTGAGGAGCATACAGTCACTGGTAAATTTTCCATCCCCTACTTTTTACAGCAGTTTTTATGAATGATTCAACGCAGAATAGAAGCATTAATTCGTAATTGATTATGCAGGTTTCGCTCCTGGAAATGCTATTGTATCTGGCAAGTAATGCTTGCTTTGTATTGTTATTCCACCACTACATTCTTGGGTGAGCTGTAATATATGTAAAGAAAGAAACGCGATATTTCTGTAATTCTGTGCATCAGCCATCAAGGCATCAACTTATTGCTAGGAATAAAACATCAACTTCAACCACAATAGCACTTAGAATTCACACATTTATCGAAACAGCCAAAATACTTCATAACACACATACATTCTACAAAACAAGCTAGGAAAGTGTCGTGGTTACAGTATATACTACTTGTAGTTCACCTTGTTCAACATTCAGCATGTAGTTGGTGGCCTAAGTGAACTAGATGCCATGTCAGCGACATTAGAGTCGCCACATTGAGCAACGACGAATACGAGTTCAGCCTACCAAGGGCGTTTCTGACATTTTGCACCTTTCCTCCTGCTGCTGCTGCTGCTTCCTCTCCTTTCTTCCCCTCAGTTGGCACATGGGCATCACCTCCGCCGTCTTCCTTCTCCTTGCGCATTCTT
This sequence comes from Galeopsis tetrahit, assembly GCA_963675135.1. NCBI lineage: Eukaryota > Viridiplantae > Streptophyta > Magnoliopsida > Lamiales > Lamiaceae > Galeopsis > Galeopsis tetrahit. The sequence goes on along the minus strand of OY776125.1, from coordinate 6,918,643 downwards.
TCGAAAAGTACCTGCACGTACGCAACAGAGTCAATACAAGGTACTGAAATACAAGATGAAATTACAAAACCAACCTTTGTGGCAAGGGGCTCCAAGTAGAGCAAGTTCACCAAAATCATCAAAAGCGATGCCAAGAGATCAAACCCCCCGAAAATCCCCATCCCAAATGACGAAAGCGTCCTTCTCCGATTCATCATATATCCTAGGAATGCCATCCCAACACTTGAAGCCATAGCCTTGAAGTACAGCGGATAAACCCTGCTCTGCACCATTGCTAACTGTTGCCTAGGCAACGCCTTAGCCAACACGTAATTTGACCCGAATGTAACCCACACGCACATCCCATAGGCCGTCGCAAAACCAAGCAAATGCAACACCCCACTGAATGAAACCATCGCAAAGACTCTCTTCAGACCCTCCTTCCCTTGAGTTTTCACCCTCTCTTGTGCTGCTTTGCCTTTCTCCCTCACTTTGCCTGAAACTTCATTGGCAGCATCTTCCACACTCTCTTTCGACCAGCGTGCTGCTTTCTGAGTCGCCTGAGCAATTTTATCTTTAACTTTCCCAGCTCCCCCCTTCGCCGCCTCCTTAGCCTCTTCCTCCGCCGTGTAGCCCTTCTCCATCGCCTCATTCGCCGCCTTCTCTTTCATTTCACGTGCTTTCTGAGCAGCTTTATCTTTAACTTTCCCAAATCCCCCCTTCACCGCCTCTTTAGCCTTTTCCTCGGCCGTGTAACTCTTCACCACCGCCTCCTCTGCCTCATTCGCCACCTTCTCCGCCGCCCCTTTTGTTCTTCCCATGTAGGTATTAATCTTCTCTTTCACACGAATTTCTTCTTCTCCTTTCTTCAAGGCCTCTGGAACAACCTCTTTTATCTTCTCCTTGGCACTAGCAAAAACCCCATTTTCATCATCTCCATGAGGATCAACCTCACGAGGTGAGATTTTAACTTTAGTGTTTCCATTATCATCCCTAACCCCAATCACAACTCCTTCTTTATCAACTCTCTGTTTGTCAGGGCTTGGAGTGAAAAACCCTGCTGATACAAGCGATGCGTACACAAGACATAAAACAACCACATTCTTCATCTTTCTAATTTTCTCTCTTTTGAGTTGTCTGAAAACTCTTGATATCTCGTAGGTATTTATATGTATGAAACGAAGCCTCGGAATTTGATAGAATGTTCGATTGGAGGAGGTGGTCTGGACTTTAAAAGTGCCACGCGGCGTGTGGACATGCAACGTGTCTTGTCGCATGGCACTTGCATGTTGTTACTTTGAGGAGGGTTGTGATTATCTTGGTTCCAAAGTTCATCCACTTGAATAAAGCGTCAAATACTACTATTTTATCTATAACTTTGATTCTACCACCTCCACCTTTGTCATTAGTTTATCCATTTGTGTTTAAAATTGTATTTAAATACCTGGTGTGTTAGTTACTATACAATACTGTTGCCAAAACTCTGTTTATCCCACATTATAGACTGCAGAACAACAATGTTAATCTAAAACTTGGTTTAATTTTGTTGTTGATGGTACTATATAATGCTACAGATAAGATATTAAGTTTCAAGAAAAAATGTTTTCATTTTGACTATGAAAAGTGTTGGAAAATTAATATAAATAAAATAATTTCACTTTTTTTTTTACAATTTTATAGTTTTAGATGAAAAAAAAGCATTTAAATTCAATTAAATCAGCTAAAACAAACTTCATTTATATTAATATAAATTCACTCAATTGATATCCTTCTAAAAAGTTAGAGTTGAAAAATCTGCCACAAGTAGAGTGTGTATTAAAATATATATGTAAATGAATTAATTTCAAAAGTTACCAATTTCCTTTTTTTAAAACATTCACAATTATTTTGTACCTTTATTTTACCCCTTTTTTTTTTTCTATTTCTCTATAAATCAACAACCCCATTATATATTTCTTTTTCAAGAAAAAAAAAACAATGGACAGATTATTTTTAGTATTTTTATTCACCTTAAATGATATTTTTACCGAATGAAATATTAATTATTGGCCCAAAGGCCCAACTAGTATCTGGGCTTCCAGCCCAATTATTAAACTCTTTCAATTTCGTGGTTCCAATTAAAACAACGCGCTTCAGTTTCAGTTCGTACAACATCAATCAACCTCACCAAATTTAATCTTTTTTTTGTTTTCGATCAGCAACAGCATCAAAGTCCTTCTATTTGCGGTGCTTCCAAGCATCGGTTTTTGAGGTATGCTGAGATATTTCTCGATGATTAAGCTCGTATGTAAAATTCTGGATAATTTTGTGTAAATTTTTAGCATTCTATTGACCTATTTTTGGTTGATCATTCAGCGTGTATAATTCCATTGATCTCACTCTGTTAAAATGCAAAATCCCTTTGAAAGGCAGCACCGAATTTGAATTGGTATTGGCTGTTACTGCATTTAACTTAGGTTATTATATTCCAATTGCAGTAGTGATGTTGCATATGATTGAATTAATTGACGAATGATGAATTTGAAATTTAAAGAACATTTTAACGTATCCAGGACTATTCTGTGTTTTTCAGCTATTATTTTAACTTTTTTCTTCCTGTAGCTCATAATTAACTTTAGTTATAGGATCAGATGGGGGCTGTCAATTCAGAGCTAGAAGAACTATTTCAGGGGAAAAAACGTACTAGGAATCCACTCGTTCCTATAGGTAATTTTCCTGAAGAATTTATGTTCCCAAATGTCTTTTACTTTGTAATAAACGTGCTTGTACTGCATTCTTATATTTGTCAGTTTGTTTAGCTGTAACTGTGATCATCATTTGGAATTGTTATTCTTAAATAGTAGGTGGAATGATTTTACTGTGTTTCTAAAAGAATTCCTGTTAATGTATGATTGTGATTCTGTTGACTGTGTATGAATTGTGAAGATGATTAATGCCACACGCATAATTGGTGGATCTAAGGATCTTGATTGTCCCCAAACAGAAGATTTTGTGTGAGTAGTGGTGGTCATGGCTTTACCATAGCTAGATAAGTGTTCAAGTGATGGTTAATACGTATAGGGAAGGTAGAATAGTAAATAGAAACGGCTAGGTTTCCAACACAAGTTTTTATTGAAAGTCGTCAAACAAAGCAGATTTATGGTGCGTTCGACCAGCATTCTATTTTGTCTGGGGTGGAGGTGTTCTGAATGCCAATTAGGATCTTGGAATACAGAATATAAGAAAGTTGACTTAAGGAGTTTAGCTCTTAGAGCCTTTATCTAACCAATCTTGGAGTCGAATACACTTAATGTTGTAAAAATAGAAAACGTGTAGTAGTTAATATTGACTGCTCAAACATATCTGGTTGCTCAGTCCACGAATATCTTGTTCTACTTCTATATTAAATATATGTGATTATTTCTTCACTTGAATACTCATGGTTTTTCATATTTCAGGTGCTTTTATGACAGCAGGAGTTCTCACAGCTGGTCTAATTAGTTTCAGACGGGGCAATTCCCAGTTGGGCCAGAAACTAATGCGTGCTCGTGTGGTTGTCCAAGGTGCTACAGTTGCACTAATGGTCGGGACAGCGTACTACTCGGGGGAAAAGTTTTGGAAATCTTGAGTGGATGGTGCCCCATCATATCCCCATCCCTTTTTTCTTGATGATAATGCCTTTTCTCATCCACTCTTTCAGAGAAAAGAGAGCGATTCATAATGTGTTGTTTCTTCATGAGGAATATTAGGAGCTATACTTTAAAATTAGATGCAAATCATATGAGCCTCTTATAATGAGGGTCCATTTAGTATGCAGAGTTGTGCTGTAATTCAGAAAATTATATCAATTAATAACTGCAGTTTTGTGCTGCAATCAATGATTTGAGTTGGTGAATGAAAAGTTGATTTGTTTCATATTGATGCAGTTGCCATTTTGCTTGTATATTTATTTATCTCTATTACTTAGTTTTCAACCAGTTTATAAGAATCTTGGCAACAAGTGCCCTGTACCAAGAGGTTTCTCTCCAAGGCCTAATATCATTTTTAGTCCCTAAAATTTACTATTTTATTTTTTGTTTGTTCTTCTCTTTCACCACCATCAAATTTAGTCTTGAAAGTACTTTCCTAATTTTCATTTGAAATGTCTCATCTTAAGTTTATTATATCTCATTTTATATTAGTATTTCTTAAATTGCATGATCGAACCATGAGAAACTTTAGCATCCAAATAGTTGATTTAATCGGTTAATAAATAGTTAATGAATTGCGAGACCAAATGTAAGGATAAACACAATCATCAAGGACCAAACTTAATAGTGACAACAAAAATTGATAGAATTGTAAACAAAAAATGATATCATCCTTCCCTCTATTAAACGTACAAAACACTTGAGAGTTTTCCAAACCTTTTCACCACACACTACTTAAAGTTACACAATGACATTCCGACCAAAATTCAATTTTGCTGATTCTGCGCAACTATTAATATAAATAAGAAATCTTACAGAGCTTACTTTATCACTATCAAATTCTCTTACAAAACAATAATAAATAACTCCCTTGCGTATATTTTCTTGATGCCTAGTTTCATCCACGCCCTCTTCCTCTACCCCTCCCACGAAAGCCACCACTCCTCCCACGAGAGCCGCCCCCCCGGCCACGAAAGCCACCTCGCCCCTGAGAGCCGCCCCTCCCACGACCTCCGGTGGTGGGTAGATGCAAGGACTGCACGCCCCTCCTCTTTTCAGGACGTGACGGCTCATCATCGTTGTCATACTCCTTGAATTTTGCAGAACTTCTGGGATTGAAGGAGATTTCTCGAGATCCTCCTTGCCCGTGTTTGACCACATTCTTTGAACCTTCATGGGGTTTCCTCAGAGCTGCCCTTTCTCCTAATGGAAGTGATTCTTCATCTGCAAAGGATTTGTTATTCCAGTATGCTTCTGCATGTCGGTTATCCTTCACTTCATACAATCTGTAAGCACACAATGATATTAGATAGTTTAAAATAAATAACATTCAAGGAATCATGTATAGCCAAATTCACAAGGGCCAAATCAGAATGGCATGAATATTGTTTTCTATTTAGAATGACCATTCACATAGTCAGGAAACGTGCAGTTTATGCATGCAAAAGATCCCTTACCTCCTTCTCCAACAGATCATTAAGGGCGGCCATCAACAAGAAACATAAAAAGACATAAATTGACAAAGACAGAATACCTAGGTGCTTGTGATTTTTTCTTAAATTTGGTATTGGTATCCTCAGGGTCATCATCTTCGGATGATGCATCATCAGAACCACTAATACTCAGTTCAACCTCTTCAGCATGCTCCTCAAGCAAAGATGGATGCTTGTTTGTTGTTGGTGCTACAGGGTGCAGAGCCATATATTCTGGTGCTTCTTCATCAATCTCGAAGTCCTGCAACAGATGGCATGTTACAACTCATAATTTTGTGGTGGTTTGCGATATTTGTTACAAATAGATTGTCATCTTGTTAGTCCTATTAAACACACACATTAAGGAAGTGGATCTTATTTTTTAAGTTGTCTCCTACCCTAATTTCTTAGTTTGGTTTTTTTCCCTAGGGGTCTCACAAATTTGATTTTTCCATTATTGTTGATTCATTAAATGAAAATAAAATCATTATAAACAAAGCATTCAACTTTTAGCACACATCATTCCATTGCCAAGGATGTGCTACCAATTAGGAATATCCAAAAAATTGCACCTAAAGATAGAGATGGTTAAAATGCAAACATGAGAGGAGATGTATCTATCAATGACTCATTCTAATTTAATCTTTTTTCTTTCTCTTCCTTCAAAATAATAAAGGATGCCATCCAGTTGAGTAAATGCATAATGTATTTTCATTCCTTAGACAATGAGAGGAGATGTATCTATCAATGACGCATTCTTAGACACTTCTGTATTTATGTGAGGTTTTTTTTAAGCTTCATCTAATTTCACGTCACAGTCGAAGATAAGTAGAGAAAAACACAAGTCTTTTGGCATAAATAAGCCAAACATTGGAGTACCTGATTTGCAAACATATCAGTAAATCTCTCATCCTTGAGAGCTTCAGTGGTGAGACCTTTCTTTTTCCTTGATGACTTCTTAGGCACTGTTTCTTTCTGAGCATCAGCGCCATCAGCCTCCTTCTCATTCTGCTCTTCCTCCTCTTGAAGAAGTTTGGCAGCCAATTTTCTATTAACTTTCGGTAGCTTCCGTTTGATCTAATAAATACAAGATAATTGAAATTTACATGTTCAGCAACTAAATGGAGGAACAATACAGACTCCAATCATGAGATATGTGTATAAAGCAGTCAAACTAACATGCAATCATAAGAGTGCCAATTTTTTTTTAACAATATCCTACTTAACAAACTCATCAATTTAGCGTCTGATTAAGAAACATATGATAATTTACTCAATTGTGATTAATAAGGCGATATCACATTGAGATTACAGTTACATCACATAATATCCGGTTCTTTCCTACCGACTCGATTACATCACAAAAAAAATTCATTTCCCCAGCCGCAATTCTTCCTCTAAAGTTCCTTGCAACATGTCACTTGAAGCAGTATGATGAGATTAAAATTCATAATGCATGAAAAAGAACGAACCGTAATACGAGAAGCAAGCTCAGCTGTCAGTTTTTCCTGCTTTCGTCTCTCTATATATGTGTCATAAGCAAAAGGATCAGCCAAACTTTGTGCCTGCATTAAAAGAATCAACTCTGAATTAAACCCAGCCCAAATAATAGTATGGCTTTTAAATTGGGAGTCCAAACGTGAGGAGTATCTTGCTATAATGACTACAAGATCAAGAGTGGCAGGTGAACACTAGTGTGTTTTTGTTCCCAAGTTGCAGGTTATTACCTTTTTATACAGCCGGTAATCAATAAAGTAACCATGCATATAAGCCCTTAAAAGATTAGTCCCAATCAAACTTGTCAAATTCAGTTTTGCAAGGTCCTCCTTTGTCAAAAATTTGTAATCATCATAAATAGATGTTTGTCCACCCTCCTCAAGCTCTTCCTGTACAGACAAAGTCGTGTAATGATTAACATCAAAGTGTTACTCTGTTGTCTATGATGGCAAAAAAAAAAAAGATAATCATACCGTTAAGTTTTCTAAATAAGAACACCACTTTGGAGCAGGTCCAAGGGCTGGTATGTAGTAAGAGGGAATTTGACTACTGTCCATAGCCAACAAAATTAGTCCACTTTGCTTGAAGACACATATATCGTTTATCTTTCCAGCACTTGGTTCAATACTTGTCATACTTTCACCCTGAAATTAACATACATAGCTTAATTAAGCTCCAATCATCCAATTTTCTTTGTAAATTGAAAATTCAGAAAAATTCACACCATGTCATTCCAGGAATGACAAAGACAATGTGTACAAGTCAGTGAGTATTCTATCAAGCAGCATCTACGATAAATGAAGTTGAGTCACAACATTTATATTCAGATGTTGCATGTGTGCTGATAAAATATAGCAAGTCAGGGGAATTATTCATGACTGTGGGACAAGTATGCTCATAATGATACTACTTTAAGGAGCTGGCATGTCAAACACACACACACACACACACACACAGGGACTAGACACCCACATCCTCTAATTATTAAGGGTATGCTTGATATGGGATTAGAGGATTTTGAAATTTGGATTTCAATCTAGTGGATTTCAAAATCCTAATGACTTTGTAATGGTATGTGGGTTTGTTTTGGGATTTAACTTTATGCTATAGGATTTGTATATAGGTTGACTTTTGTAGGGTTTATAGGGTTGAATGTATTGGGTTTTTAAAAACCGGATTCTAAAATCTCAAAGTAGAACTAGATTTAGATTATAAAATCCCAAATTCGGTTTTAAAAATGCAAGAATGTTAGCAGAAATATTAAAAAACAATGCAGTAAGATGAAAGAATTTCTCACTGTATCAGGGTCCCAAATTCTGACTACGTGTTCATCTGTAGAGATTATTTTTGATTGTTCAGAGTTTAATGTCTTATGCCAATTAATGTTCAGTATTGGGCTGCCATACCTGTAAAAAAGAGAGACGAGTTGCAAAGGTGAAGAACATGATTTTTCACACATTATTTGAATATATTAGATGAACCAACAGCTGACAACTCACATGTGATCCTTTATTTGCAAAGGATTAGATGAGCGCAAATCATATATTAGAATCTACAAACATGGAAAAACTTATCATTAGTTTTGTCATATAGTAACTCATGCATATATGGAGTACATACAGAACAGAGAAGAATGTCTATATAGCAGATTTTACTTGGTCATGCGACCCAGTTTATGAAATGCCCATATCTAATTCAAACTACCAAATTGGTATTACATTGTCTAACTCTCTTGCAATGAATAAACTAACTTTATGTAATCAATTCTTGGAAAATAAGAAGGTAAAACCAACAAGCAGCGTTTATATGAGTACTATTCATCCCGCATAAGACTGAAAGCTAAGCTACTGACATTAGCCTCGCTCAGAAGGATCTAAACCCCTTAAGCCATAGAGGAAGAAAATAAATTAAATTCTCAATCTTAATGGTTGTTATTAAGTATACCACAGGGGACAAGGAGCCCACATACGGAGAATGCACTCCATAAGCAATTGGTAAATATTGATTTGTTGACAAAAATCACACGGTGAAATAAAACTCACATATTTATGTTATATCTATAACAAACTAGCAGCACCAAATACAAACAGATGTTTTCTTAGAAAATTTAGGCAATGCTCAGGATACTGAGTTTTATTACTGACATGAAGAGAAGATAAACTTTTATTTAACAGTCAGACAGACAACATGCATGCATAGAACTAGGCACCATCTTGATAAATCTGTCTCTAATGGTTATTACAGCGCAATGCTTAAAACACAATTCTTCTCCCAATTAACTTATTCCCAAGCACAGATTACGATCTAGCAGCACCACATACAAAGAGATGTTTGATAGAACAAGGCATCATCTTGATAAATCTGTCCCTAAAGGTTATTAGGGTGCATTGCTTAAAACACAATTCTTCTCCCAATTAACTTATTCCTAAGCACATATTACAAAGTGAATTAATAGTTCAATACAACGGTTTTGCATTGAATTTTGAATTCACTTTATAAGACAAAAGATCAAATTAAGCCTTAATCCCAAAAATGAAAAGGACAAGGCAACACAACTGCAATGAATGGATACTGTATCAGTATATCTCTAATGTACCTTCCCACAACTGCTTCCAACAGCCATAAGATAACCTCCATCTCCATCGAATTCAATTGCGGTAACCTCCTGAAATTACAACATAATAAGTAAGACTTCATCAATAAAGCAAACTCATATTACATAACTTGCTACAAATTACTAATATAATGAATCTATGGAAAGGCACATAATCATCTGCAGATTCATTTCACCAGAGAGGAAACAATTGGATATTACACTAATTCAGTAGTACACAAGAGCCACTCCAGGTTATTCTCATCTTCAGTAAAAGGAATATTCAGCCAAATATTAAGACACCCAAGACTTCCAACTATCCCACGGCTTTCACCCAAATTATAAAACAGGGTCAAAAGCTATATTCACCCAAATTATTTTTCTGGAATTATAATTGGGAAGATTGGATTAGTATACAAAATGGACAAGTTGTTTCTCATCTCATAGTGACAAAAATGAAATAAGTTTAATACCGCATCAGCATCACCAGAAGGTGCAACAGCGTCTAGTCGGCCAACTGAAGACTTTGTCCTCGAATCAAAGCATTCCACAGCTCCGTCATCACCGCCACTAGCGACTAATCCATGAGTTTTGCTGAAAAGGCCAGCATGACAACATTAAAAAAAAAAAAAAAGGCAAGACAATACTAGTATGTGAAGAGCATGAATTTGTTGAAGGAAGCCACATTTAACCAACCTTCGAGACACTACATTTAAAGCAGGAGATTGAGTGCAGAAAGAGGATAGGAAGCGTCCCTGTCAAATGTATTATTAGCTTTGGCGATTTGAACTGTGATTCTTTATACGAACATATCTCTTGTCGGAAAATTAATGAACAAACTAAACAAACTCAGGATAATGCATACTAAGCCAAGTTATCAACAAGACAAACCTGTTCTAGGTTTATCCTGTATAGATCTGGAGAAGAAGCAGCACAAATTATATCACAAGACCAGCAGTCATAGGCAATATCCCTTCCCATCCTGTTTCAACATCAATGGGTATGATTAAAATGTAATTATGAAACGAAATCAAGTTTCATGTGTTCCCATCACTCTCAATATGTTTGCAAAGCTGATGAATAAGGAAAATGCTGTAATCATAAAACTATCGAAATTCATGCCACAGATTAATTTGGTGTTAATGATCTTAAAATAAATTTAAATCATTACCCTAAACAAGCTTCGGAGTTTGCCTAGAGACCCTATCAGTGCAGAATAATACTGAAAGCATGAGCAAGTGATCGCACACGTTGAAAATGATGTCTGGAAAAGCAGCTCTTTAGTGATTAAAAGTTTTTAAGCGCTAAAATGAAATATGAACTCCAGGAACGAAACAAGTAAAAGTTATTTCAACTCAATCACTTCTGAGATTCCTTGAAAAATGTTACGATATTAGAATGGATAAGTACAGGGAACTCTATCTTTACAAAATTTATCCAGGAAACAGAAAACGGTTGAAGTTTAAACATGATCTTAGGAACAATAAACAATTATGAAAATTTTCAGACAAAAATAGAAAAAGACTGATTGCAAGAGATACAAATGCACAACATAAAGATAGTTTTGCGTGTACAAGGCAGAAGAGAAAGATATACCTAGGGATTCTCACACTGTAGTGACTCCCATATTTAGCATGAAGACGCACAGATCGATCAGCACAAAGAAATGCAATCTTTGAATAATCATCATCTAATATCTGAAGATAAAAAAATAAAAAAACTATTTAACCTTATAACTAATCCGTTAAAATGAAGAGTGTAAAGACAGCATGCAAACAGGAGTTAATACAGAACCCGAAAGGTACAGAAAACAAAGGGAAGCAAATTGGCATATGTGAAATTATCTTCATTCCATCAACTATGATTCGTCGAAAAGGATAAGAAAAAGCATTACCTCAAAATTAATAATCTCAGAAATCAAATGTCTTTCAAACTTCAGCGACAATTCCCTCAGCTCGAACACTTTGACTTGTGGAGGGTAAATGCCTGGAAATAAAGAATAATCTCAACATAACACAATACCTAATCTCAAAAATTCAATTTCTTAAACACCATCAAAAGTACATCAAATTCAAAAATCACCTGAGGCTATAACGTACTCCCCATCAGGTGTCACCTTAATTCTAGAAGTAGAGGTTTCAAACCTCAAATCCTGTATCAAATCCACCCTCTGCAGATAATCTAAAATTTGATTTAAACAAAATCAGTATTCAAGAAATTATAGTGTCACTCGTAAGCAAATGTATTGTAGAATTCATCAGTTTTCTTTCATAATAATAATAATAGTAATATCAACTTGTTATAAAACAAAACAATCTTCCAACACTAACATAGAAGGATTTAAGTATTTTAAATTCAAATTCATTTCATCACCTGTATTTTTCCGCAGTGCTTTTTGCTTCTTAGGAGGAAGCCATGCTGCAGGACGGTGTTGGGCGGTGACATGATACATTTTAACTCCATTTATGGAGGACGACTTTAAGTTCCCCCCTTCATACGCCATTTTTTCTGCAAATTCTTTCAGGCTTAACAATGTGTATTTGCTTGCGTACAAGAACTAGGGTTTTAGTGAGAGGGAGTTAAAAAACAGTTGGGTTGATGCAAGCAAGGTTGAAACACATTAGTAGAGAATATAATTTGGAAACAAAAATCAAACTAAATACAAGAAACAAGCAATTCCGTGAATACTCAGGTACAACATACACAATTTGCTTGCAAAAATCGTACTTCCCGAAAATCAAAATGCTGAAACAGCTACTGGTAATCTTAATTTCATAGGAACTACAGAGTAGTGATATAAGCTAGAGAGAGAGAGAAAAAAAAGATGGAGAATTAACTTACCTCAATGAAAAGTACGATTACTCCCCTTTAAAAGCTTTAAGGAAGTACGCCGGAGTTTGAGTACAGAGCCGCCGCGTGTGGCTGTCAAGGTTGCGGCGCGCTTCGTCGACGGTTTTGCTGAAATATTTCGAGTTTTTTCCTGGGGTATATTATAATACTCCTATGAAACAATAAAAAAAAGATTCGATTAACGGGCTCCTTATTAGGTCTATTAGATCCAATAGGCAAAATGGGCCATTAAGCCCAGTGTATATTCCAAATTTGTATGGGCCATATTTAGGCCCCGTTAATGAAATTAAACACGAGTCTGGTTATAATATAGGGCGCGGCTAAAGGCACCCAAGGATCCTATGAGTACACCCACTGGAATTTTTTTTTAACACAAGGGGTATGCAAAATGACGTTTATACCCCTCCTGCACTTTTTAAAAAAAAAGGACGGATGAGTACACCCACCGTTCTATTTCACAACAGAATCATCAACACCTCCACCAAAACACAAAAAATCAACACCATTCTTCAACAAAAACACAAAAACTCAACAAAAATAATAAAAAAAAATTCTTAAGATGTTCGAAAATATTAACCGAACAAAGTTAAGATGTACGAAATTTTTTACCCAAAAAACTCAATGTGTTCGAAATTTTTTAATGAACAAATGTATTATGTTCGAAGAAATATTCAAAACAACTTACATTTGTTCGAAAAAAAAATCGAACAAGATGATCGAATTTTTTTCCAAAACAAAAACAGATTGTTCGAATTTGTTTCCAAAACAAACATAGATTGTTCGAAAATAATCCCAAAACATCCAAAAAAAAAAACCCTAATTTTTTCACAAATTTAAATTTCCTAATTTTCAGAAACCTTAACTTACTTGAAACGGTGAGGAAGGAGGCGATGTGAACGGGCGGCGTGGGGGACGGCGTCGCTGCGAACGGGCAGCGTTGATGGTGGAGGCATCGCTGCGAACGGGTGGCGTCGGTGCGGACGGCGTGACGGAAGGGTTTCGCGGCGTGAGTGGGGAGGGAGAAGATGGGTGTCGCGGCGTGAGTGGGGAGGGAGAAGGGCGGTGGCGGCGGCGTGAGTGGGGAGGGAGAAGGTGGGCGGCGCGGCGTGAGTGTGGAGGGAGAAGGGCGGCGTCGCGGCGTGAGTGGGGAGGGAGAAGGGCGACGGCGACGGCGGTGTGAGTGGGGAGGGAGAAGGGCGGCGACGGCAATTGGGAGGGAGGGGGAGGTGGGTGTATGTGAAAATGTGAGAAATGAAGGAATGTTGTAAAGAATTTAATTAGGGTTTGAAATAGAGGGTTATTTTTTAGATTTCCACGTGGGTTTTCTCATCCGTTTTGTGGGTGTCCTCATCGCGTGGTGTACTTATAGGATCCTTGGGTGCCTTTAGCCGCGCCCTATAATATATTCGCCTCCAGTAGATGACTGAATTCACCCGCCACAAACTTTCATTTCTACCCTTTTCTAAAAAAACTGATTTAGAATTCATCTAGTTGCAATTTAGAATTTAAAATTTAAATTATATCATCCAACTACATTTATTCCAAAAAATACATATAAATTTTGTTATTACATCATCCACCACTACCCAAAATCTCAAAACATACCCATAGACATTATTCATCAAATTTTTTAAATTTTGAGTTTTCACTATCCTTTATTGATCCCAAATCAAAAATACCCTAATATTCTCCTTCCCAGTCGTTTATTTATTTATTTCATAATCATATTAAAATAATGTAAAAATAGGAGGTGTGTCAACTGATGTTGACGGTGTAAACAATCAGACTCATTAATCATTTCGTCTACAATATTCTCACAATACTCCTATTTTATTTTTCTTAAAACTTCGTGTTATTGTTTTCAAAAAAAAAAAATTCGTGTTATTTTAATGGAACCAAAATGGTGGACAAATTGAACTAACTTATAAACTATCTAAATATTTTTGGTGAAATAAGATATATAGGGTGTGTATTGTTCGTTGATTCTGTAAGATTTTTTTGGATTTTTAAAGTTTGGGGTATTTAATTCGAATTTTAAAAAGTTTTTTAAAATTATGAGTTATTCAATACGGACTTTAAAGTCTTTAAAAATCTTTAGGTATTCAACAATCTATGGATTATATCAAAATCTCTTCTAAAAACAAGAGATTTCAACGGATTCTATCAAAAAACTCTGAAGACGGAAGATCAGAAGTAGGAATGGCAATATTAACTCGACCCGCGAGCTTTGGGTCAGGTCAGATTCGCCCCGTATTTAGCATGGGTCGGGTTTGGGTCTTATGCCCGACCCGCGGGTATTCGACTCGCCCCGAATTAATATATAAACTCTATATAGTATATATATATATATTATTGGTAAAATACATTATATATATATATGATTCGGGTGGAATTAACACACTTTAGATGTACATGTGAAGCTCATTTTAAGGTTGATTTCATTGATTTATGGTTTGAATATGATGATTTGAGCCAACATGAGGGAAAGGTTGTGTTTTGTCGATTTTGTAGGAAATACGATGGAATTTGGAGCAAAACACCAACCATACTTCACTTGATCGAGAAGAGGAGTGCACCAGTTGGTTTGTCTCAAAAAACGATGTGGAATGGCCAAAAGAATCAAGGCGATCGGAGGTCGGAAGCAAAAGTTATGCACGAAACAAATTCAGAGTGCAACTCGGCCGAGTCCCCGAACTCGGTCGAGTTCGACCGAGGACCAGATTCTGGAATGGCTACTGGAATAATTTAACTACTCGGCCGAGTGAGTTGGATTCTGGAACAAATTACCACTCGCCCGAGTTCCCTGACTCGGTCGAGTTGCGAGGCAAAGTGAGTACACTGGAATGAATTACCAGTCGGCCGAGTGCCCGAACTCGGCCGAGTTGCTGAGCAAGGAAGCATACTGGAATAATTCGACCACTCGGGCGAGTCCTGAAGAAGGCATTTTCCCCAATTCAAGCACTTCAACTCGGTCGAGTTGTTCCACTCGGCCGAGTCACCCCTGCTCTCTGTGGTTTTTGCATATTTTGTCTAATTTCCAAGGACTTAAGTGCAATTTTCATTCCCAAGCCCTACCCCCAACACTATATAAGTCCACATTCTTAAAACCAAAGGTACCTTCCCCCAATTCTTGAAATTCCACACATAGAAACACATACTTGGAGCCTTGGAGGTGATTTGGCCACAACTTCTTCAATTATTCATCAATTCATGCAAGGAAGACATCAATAGCTTGTAATTTTTATTTCCCACCATATTTTAGACTAAGCTTTCTATTTCTCTCTCTTTTTATTTAGTTAATTAGATTATGTTGTTGATTGTCTAGAACACTTTTGGTTCTAGGGCTATGTAAATACTCTTGATGAAGTTTGTGAATTAATGTTTTGCTTATTTGGTGTTTGTGTGACTTAATTCTATTTGGATGCTTGATTTTCATTGCAAAACATGTCATTAGTGTACAATGGTGATGTGTTAATCTTAGTTAATTGAATTAGGTTGAGAAATCTATTTTGATTGATTGCAAGCATCTGACCTAATTTTATTGTGAGATTGAAAGATGATCAATGATTAGGAAGATATGTGATGATCCTAGGAGCTTGATTGGGTCCTATTGTGCAATTTAGGTAGAGATACTAAGTTGTGTGATATTTCCTTTGAATTATTTGGATTGAGAAGACTTTTAATTCATTATTTTGTGATCAATCTTATAGAAAAAACATGAACACCACTTAAGTAGATAGTTAATCATAGATGGATTCATTAGTATTGCATATGCCTTGGAACCTACTTTCTCATACTTGAGTTTTCATTCGTTTTCCATTTCGTTTTGTGATTTGCATGAGCATTCATTGATCGATTTTATATTACTCTTTTATTGTTTATTCGTGACAATTGGTAGGCAATCTTAGGGTAATTTACCATTCTACTTAATCGATCACGTCTATTTAGAATTTCATCAACAAACTCCACTTTTATACTACACTTCCTTGTGGGATCGACCTCGTACTTATCACGCTACAATAGACACCGTATACTTGCGGTCGTGTATTTTAGTGTTGCATAATACGTGAATCAATATATTATTGGTAAAATATTTTATATATTATATATATAATACTATTAATTTTAAAAAAACAATTTCACATTAAAAAAAAAATTGCATTAATATCAAAGTTTATGAAAATCTATGTAAATCAGGAAAAAAAAAATGTATTCCACAACCTATCAAGTTTATGAAAATCCATATAAATCAATAAAAAAAGTCAGTCAAACTCTGCATGGACTCTATGGATTTTTGAAATTCACATACTTTTTAAAGTCCATAAAAATCCAATAGAATCTCAATTAAATACATCCTCCTAAATTTTTTAAGAGAATTTTAATAAAAAGGGCCATTCATAAACATAACCTTAATTTAAAAGATTTTAAAATAAATTCTTGATAATTTATAAGCTCAAAAAAAACAAATATCGAGATTTCAACTTATTTTTTAAATAAAATTTTATAAGCTATACCCCCACCCACTTGATCCTCGACCACCCCATCTCAACATAACAAAAAAAAAAGCTAATTTGAAAAAAAAAAAACTCTTAAATAATTTTAGAATTGATCAAATTTATCTTATAAGCTCAAAAATAACTTATAGAATTTTAGAATTTATAAGAGATTTGAAAACGGACGCTATCAAAGAAGATTTCAATTTCGAATCTCCACCCAAATGGCTAATGTAACTCTTAGTTAGGCCCATTTTTTTAGCCCATCAGATATGGGCCTGAACTAGCCCACGTATATAATCCAAGTACCCATGAGCACGTAATTAACGAGACTCGGCTCCACTCGACTCGTTTAGCTAAACGAGCCGAACTCGTTAGATACTCAATTTACTAACGAGTTGACTCGAGTTCAATTTGTTAGGCTCGATATCTATTTTTTTATAAAAAATAAATCATTAGACTCATTAGGCTCGACATGCTCGTTAGCCGAACTCGGTTTTTGACTTGTCAATGTTATCTAATCGAACTCCATAAGAGCTCGAACTTTAAATACTCCGATTAAAAAAGAGCTATAGTCATGTTGGACCTCATAAATTATTTGACAATTGAAAGAATCTTTTCAACTCATTTAAAATTGGTAAAAATTGCAGCAATCAGACAAATTTCTTTGAAATCGATTGGCCAGATCTTGAGAGGAACTTTTTTATTTTTCACTCTTTTGTCGGCAATGGTGACTGATCCAAGAAAAATACGCTCTCTTGTTCCATAAAAAGGAAAAAAACAAGGAGAAAAAAAAGGAGAGAGAGAAAATGACACTTCCACTAAAATGAATGAATCATATAGTTTATGTTAAAACTTAAAAGTTGGAGACACAGGGTGAATATTCCTGGTAAAAAAATAAGGCTGTTAGTTCCAGTTTGTGTATATAAATTCAGTAAAATAATTCTTTTTTATTAGGGAGTGTACCCCATCTCAAATATCATAGTTACAATTAAACTTAAATTCTATATACTTACTTCACATTTAGCTATTTTGAAAATAACAACAATTCTCTACTTTCATGAACACCATAAAACGCATACCCACGACTCAATGGCAATTTATTTACCCCTTTTGCATTTGAGAATGTCATTGTGTTGCCAAAGGTGATTCAATGTTTAAACTGCATTGTTGTTGGTATCTTTAGCCATTTATAACAATTCATCCACACACAAGTTGTAATTTTACATTAAAAAAAGAGATGTTTTGTTGTTTTCAATTTTACTCCGACACATTTGATTTCTTCCGTTGAGTTGAGTGTATGATTCTTCTTCTTTGCAATTTTGTCTTTATTGTCGTCATCAACGTTTTAACCGGTACAAACTTGTTCCACAATACTTTGCGCCTCTCTTTCATTTCCAAATCAGCTTACCTTGCTATTTTCTGAAAGAGAAGTTTCT
This sequence comes from Galeopsis tetrahit, assembly GCA_963675135.1. NCBI lineage: Eukaryota > Viridiplantae > Streptophyta > Magnoliopsida > Lamiales > Lamiaceae > Galeopsis > Galeopsis tetrahit. The sequence goes on along the minus strand of OY776125.1, from coordinate 6,900,652 downwards.
CGTATACTGCCTTTGTTGAATATTTTTCATCCTTGCCCCCTCTCAACACCATATGTGTATTGTTCCTTCATTAAATGTAAAATTGTTTAAAAAAGAAATAAAATTAATACAATATTTATTTTCCCTATCTAACAATTTTCTTCTCCATTTCCAATTTCACACCTACCCTTCACTGATTAATTCACTCTACTACTCGCACACCCCCTCGACCCAAACTAAGCCTATATAAATTATATATACATACAATTTGGGTTTTTAATACATATGTGTGTTGTAACTCATAATCAAGGGTAATAAGATACTTATTTGTTCTCTTCTAACATTGTGATTTTTTATTTATTTTTTCAACTTAATTTGTCAATTCAAAGTTTCAGAAATAAGACATTAATCCTACTTTGCCCAATGAGAAATAATTCCTAACGTTTTCTTTTTTTGAACACAAATTACCTATTTTGATATAACACTATCATACTACATATGCTGTGCAATGCTGTTAATTACGATTTTTGTGTGTGTGTGTGTGGGGGGGGGGGGGAGGGTTTAAATTTTAATAAACACAAGCCTTAAAAACTCAGCTTCAATTGATTCAAGCTTCAAAAATTACCTCATCATGCCTTTAAAAATGGCACTTCAACGAATTTAATAAGAAAGAAAGTACAAAACGTTAATCTGGAAAAGGACGCATGTGGCATCACATGTGTCGGCTACATTTCAATATTGTTGCGATTGATAGTATTAGATTTTTTAAAAAAAATTATGGTCTAATTTGTTTAAATTTAATGAGCTATAGTACACTTTATTTTTTTTCTTGATTTTTAGTTTTTTTTATTCACATTCGTTATATTTAATTTGCCCCTTTTTTTTTATGAAAATATATCATTAAGACCTCACCCCCACACCCCACTATATTTAATTTGCCCCTTTTTTTCTGGTTTGATGTGATATGGTGTGGTCTCTCTGAGAATATATGGTCTAAAATACCCTCATCAAGAATTTAACTTAACATATATTGTTGTATAAATGAAAAAAAAAACGTACTCCGTATATTGTAATATATATAATCTAAATAAATATTACTATAATTTTACCGATGAACAAAGAAAATAAGTTCTAGTTTTTTTCAAGTGTTAATATTAATATTAATTGTTCTTATTTGTATACAAATTATTTTAAAAAATTATGTTAATATAAACAAGTTATTGGATAGTCCGGCGTTAAATACATATTTGTTTAGATAAATTAAGAATGCTTATTGCATTTATATACTTACATTCGTCGTCTTTTTTTTTTTTTTTTTTAAATTCTCACTTTTTTTTTATTTGTCTAATTTTAAATTTAAAAAATATATATATATATATATTATACACACTATATATACTTTTTTCATCTTTAAATTTTTTCTTTTTACATAAATAATCAAGCAATCATGTACTTGTTTTTTTTATGAATATTGTTAAATTAGTTTGCGGATTCCGCAGAGTTGTGTGTTTCAGTACTAGTGACACAATGACAGTACATGATAGCTCATAATCTACAGAATCTTGGTTTTAACTGACAACCAAGTAATTTTTTTATTGCACACCCATGCATGTAGACAAAATCCAGACAGTCATTTATATTCATAAAAATATTATAATATGAATCAATTAATTAACCTTCACTGAACGACTATTTTAAAGAGTAACTAGTGACATATTATATTCAGAATTTAATAATTTATTCCAAAGGAGTAAATATTTTCATATTAATAAGAACTTGCATTTTTTTTTTTTTTTTGAAGAAGGGCTCCTAACTCTTATCGATTGAGAATTTAAATAAAAAAAATAGTAAGATAAAATTATATATACAGAAAATTAAAATAAGACTAAACAACGATGATTCTAAAGAGTGAGTAGTGACAAATTCTGAATTTAATTTATTACAATGGAGTATATATATTATTTTATGAATTCTTGCATAATGGGGTGAAGTTTTTGAAGTAAGGACAAACTTTTACTACATGTTAATTAAATTAAGAGTAAGAAGTAGTACTATATGATATAACTACATGAGATGAAATTAAAGTGGTAGTTGTGGGGTACTATATAGCTAGCTAGGGTTTGATGTTGAAATTGACAAGCAATGCAAACAGAAAAGAGCATATATTATAAATTAATTAAATAAATAAATGTAGCAAAAAGGTTGGCATGTGCTACTGCATGTGAATGCGATGCTACAAAACAAAATTTCAGCTACCACATGACCCTTCATATATGTTTCTATACTATATAGAGGTGTTTGTTGATGAGTTAACAATTTTACACATTTTTTCAGCTTTCTGTATTCTCAATTTTCAAATATAAAAAAATTGAGATTATACTATAGAAGACATAATGTAAAATGAATAAAATTGGAGAATTCAATTTATTTAATAAACTATAAGGAGAATTCGTGTGATTTTTAAACAAATTGAGATTTTGCACAACATTTTTAGATTAGGTTTCATGCAATTAACCATTTAGCTTTTTTAATATACATACATCTACTCTTTATTACTATATTCATCCAATCTTTTGATTGATTTCGTATTATTAAATCAACAAGTGTCTACTATTATAAACACATTTTTTTTTATTCGCAAGTACGTCTTGATTTATTTATAAAAGATTATGGATCCCTTTACACCTATATACATAATTGCCTCCTTTTCTTCCCCTTTCCCTCTATTAAAAAAAAAACTTTAATGACATAAATTATGTATTACATGAGAGTATAACTTGTCTGGTTAAAAGTTTAAAATGACAAAATTTGTCATTATTATTTTTATTATTAAAAACTTTTAATTAAAAAATATAATAATGTTTTTTTATCATTAAAAAACAATTTTTGTGCATCCATTGAGCTAATACTGCCAAGTTAGTTCAAACGTTGGCAAATAAAAAAATCAATGTCTATTCGAACTGCAAGTATTACCTATTTGCTCTGGCAATTTCACCTTTTAAAACCAACCTCAATACTGAATTTGCATACTACACCCACAGTGATATAAACCTAGCTAGCTAATTAGAAGAATATGATAAAACAAAAGTCATTATAACAAGGATAATTAGCCCGTTAATTAACTTGTGAGTGCAAAATATAGCCCATGGTTATGCAAAAGCAATTCAACGAAATAATCTAATTACACCCTTTAATTTGATTAAGACATAATTATGATCACATTAATTGTCCTATTGCTTGTTGTGTCATAATACAATAATTATGTTTTTGAGGGGGGGGGGGGGGTTTAATTCCCCCCACACATGGTCCGTCCATCTTTATTGGTTTTACTGCTCCCACCACCCTCAATCATATCATTTCTTTGAAATAATTGTTGGAATTAGTTTTTATTCTCTTTAATTTCACAATTGCATATGATCATAATGCATATTGCTCAAACTTCAAGAAAAACAGATATACCCTAATTATGATGGTTTCATCAAATCAAGATTCGCGATTTAATTATATATTCATACCTCGTGTGTTTTACAAATCGATCATAACTAGATCATAATTAATATAGGATTCTGCCCTGACGCTTAAATCGACTTCAATTCTCAATTAATCTATTTACATACGAAAGTGTGAGAAACATATCCCTTTAATTATTTAATTGAGACATTTCAATTAAATTCCAGAAGGTACGTAAATAATTAAAATAATACTTCTATATAAAACAATTTACTAGAGTATGTAATTGGGAGAATTACTTAAGATTAGACTCTTGTACTTAAAACTACACAAGTTAAAAAAGTATTACTAGGCACTACAAAATGGAACATAAATTGATATTTTTACTAGATAAGATAGGATAGATATATTGAGATAGGATTTAGTGGGATAATTTGAAAAATTAATTTAAAATTCATGTTTGGATTGATGGATTGAATTTTAAAGTTTATATGATAATTTATAATCAAATGTTTTGGATTGTGGAATAAAATTGAATTTTAGTGTCAAATGTCAAAAATACCCTTTGACATTAATTTTTTTATATTATTTATATTTACAATTGAAGGACATAAAAGACAATTCATTTCATCAACTGAAATGGAATTATTAATCACATGAATGTGGAACAAAAATAAAAACAAATCCGAACCGACTTTCCGACAAAGTGGGATAGCTCAAGTGGTTAGAGCACCACTACCTAGGCCTTAGGTCCTGGGTTCGAGTCATGGGGATGGGAAAAAGGGATGGGTATTTAACTTCCATAAATCCGAACCGACTTTCCAACTCGGGCCATAACCTTGCAAACCAAACAATGTACTAAATGGAATAAAACAATCTATCCATACTAATCTAACAAATCAAACATACCCTTAGGGCATGTTTGTTTTGGGATGGGAAATCCGGATTTGGGATTTCGAAACTCCACCCCGTTACAGTTTGGGATTTTGATTCAGGATTTCAAAATCCCACCCTATAATCCTATAAAAGTCAACTCTATAAATACCTATAAAACCTATAATCCTATACTATAAAGTTAAATCCTACCCTACATAAATCCCAAAACAAACACAAAACATAAAAAACATTAGAATTTTGAAATCCACTAAATTTTGAAATCCGAATTTTAAAATCCTCAAAATCCCAAAACAAACATGGCCTTAAAGTCAAACTTCCCAGTTCCTTCCTGTGTTTAACTTTTCTCATATTTATTTTCCCACATCATTAACTAATATTATTATATTATATTATATTTGTATTCAGATTTAACTTTATTCAAATTTTAAATTATAAAATAATTTTTTATTCAATAAAAACTTGTTCATATTTTACTCAGATTTTTAATCCATATTTTTATTAAGATTTTTTAATTCAATTTTATTATTTACTAAGATTGTACATTTTACAATATGGCTAGAATGCAACTATCAATTACAAATACAACCATTAAAGGCGAATGCAACTACTAGCTAAAAAATGCAACCACCAGTAGACCTGTCAGAACGGGCTAAAAGTGCGAATCGGTCCAAAACCCACCTCAACCCATCATTTTGCGGGCTTTAACGGGCCAGTCCACGGCAGAGACGGGATGAAAAAAGTCAACCCAACCCAACCCATGGCGGGTGGCGGGCTATCCCACAGGCTTTTTCATTAATTTTTTTATATATATTATTATTATATTTTAAACACAATATAAACAATTAATAAAATTAAAAAAAAAAGTTTACATAAACTTAAAATTCAAGCAATAATGTCCACAAAATAATCCAAATAAATAAAACGTACATATAAAAGCTCATCAACATAAACATAAAGTTCTGAAATAGCGTTCAATGTTCATCAACATAAAACATAAGATATTAAAATAGTCATTTAAGTTCAAGTAGACAAACATTTTCTAAATTAAAAATCATCTTCCATATCATTATCAAAGTCATCTTCATTTCCTTCTCGTTCATCCTCACAATTTTCAACAACATTAGATAAAGATCCCCCATTCAACAAAGTTGTCTCAGTACGTGCACAATCCTCGTCTACATATAAAACATACGTAATAGTTAAATAGTTGAATATGAAAAATAAACACAAAATATGGCTTAAAATGTAAATAACTTACGAGTAGATGCAAAATCATACAACCAATTGCGAGTGCAAATCAAATATTGATATTTCTCAAGAAGCATAGAACTTCTATACTTAGTGAGCACACGACCACCAATAGAGAAAGTCGATTCTAAAGCAACGATAGTAATTGGAATAGCCAAAACATCACATGCCATTGATGCAAGATCGGGAAGTTGATGTTTTTTATCCTTCCCATATGCCAACACATCCATATCTTTGAAATGTACGTGATCATATCTTGGCTCTTCCTTTCTTTTTATAAAAATTAAAATTAAAAAAACCCACGAACCAACCCGCCCCGTCCGCGGTCCAACCCACTAAAACCCATGACCCATACGATCTAAACCGTACGAGCCCGCTCCCAAGCGAGTTTTTAAATACGCGGTCCAACTTACCATATTAATAAATGGGGACGGGCCGGCCCAACGGGCCCAACTCATTTTGACAGCTCTAACCACCAGCAAAAGGTTGAACAATATACCTTTATTTAAAGTTTTTAAGCTCAAATCAAATTTTATTAATCAAAACATTGAAGTATATCCTTAGTTAAAAAGATAAGCATCCAACTAATTAAGTTTCATAATCGGATCTACAACCAAATCGGATTGAACACCAGTTGTCAGTCCAATCGTTTTTTCTATTTTTTCAATATTTTCTACTCCATATAACATTAAGATAATTATGCACTTATAAGTTTTATATTAAAATAAATAAAGTGACGTAATAAATTAACAACACAAACGTTAAGATTCTAAACAATTCAAATTAAAGTATCAAACTATAGTTCATGTTCTATAATTCATGAGTCTCAAATTAAAATATTAAATATTGAAATTTAAAATTAAATAACTGAATAAAAGAAAGTGAAAAATCGGTGCCTCGAAAATCTTCAAAATGATTGATTAAAAGAGAGGAATAGAATTAATAATAATTAAAAAAATTATTTATGATCAATTTTTCCACTTTTACAGCTTTTTCTCAATTCAACCATTAAAATGATTTTTTACAGTGTAATTGAAACTAGTTTCGGGACTGATTTCTATTTGAACCGTCCAGTTCGGTAATGAAAACAATGCAAGCTAGTACAGTAGGTATTGGGTATAAAAAAAAAAAAACCACAATACATGAAAATACACTATTTTTTTTTATCGGTAAAAATATTCCATTAAAATAAAAAAGGATCACAGCAGGTACAAGCAGTACCCAGAAATTTGATAGTAGCAGTACATGAAATCAGAATACTAAATCACACTAACAACCTAATGAAATATGACAACTCTCGATACCCAGAAGCCTGAGTGTATTGCAGTCTATGCTCCATCTAAGGCCTGTATTGGATCTACAAGCCAATCCCTAAATGAAGCGCCGTGCCTGAACAATTTACCCGCCATACCCCAACTCCATGATCGTCCTTTAATCTCATCCGTCATTTTTTTTTGAGTTCCATTCTCTATTATCAAAGATCTTTTTGTTTCTCCAATTCCACAACACCCATACCACACATATCCACACTCCGGCCAAGAAACTAATTCCTCTTTTTGTGTCTTTTAAACAAGAGAACTGCCAAAAATGATCATGTATTCCCTCCGGTAGTACCGATTGCATCTTTAGCCAATTCAGGATGTCGGACCATACCTGGTGAGCAATTTTGCACTGGAGAAAAAGGTGCGCCGCCGACTCCTGATGTTCGTCGCAGGCGGTGCAACTGGTCTCCGCGTCGTCCGTGATAATATTTCTCCTTCTTAAGTTTGTCTTAGTCGGCAATCTGTCCCATAGAAGTCTCCATGCCATAGCCTCTGCCTTGAACGGTGCCGGATTCCTCCAGATAAGTTTGAACGTCTTTCCTGTATTTGGTTCCAGATGGTTTACTACTGCCGTTGGGTGAATGGTCTGATACGCGGACTTTGTGGTGTATCTTCCTTTCGGATCCTTTCTCCACTTCCAGCCGTCTTGCTCCCCTTCCATCAGTTGGTACCTGCTGATTAGAGCCACAAGATTGTTAAAATTATCTAGCTCTCTAGCAAATAGTGGTCTCCTCCAGGCCCAAGCCCACACCCAGTTGAACCCCTCCCAAAACCCCATCTCCCTAATGTACTTTTCCTTATCTAAATTCAGTCTAAAGAGCCTAGGGAATTGAATTTTAAGAGGCAAGTCCCCAGCCCAGGTCCCCTCCCAGAATCTCGTTCTCGCCCCATCCCCTAAAACCTTTTCCATGCTCCCTCTGAACCACGACCCCCCATCCCCTCTCCCGACCGAGATAACATCCCTCCACCACTTAGAAACCCTCCCTCTCCCACTAAGATGAAAGCCCTCCCCATCCTCCACTAGTTCCCCATACAGCAATTCCACCACCCTAGCCCAGAGTTTCTCCCTGTTGTTTAAAAAAGACCAAAGCCACTTTCCGAGCAGAGCCCTGTTAAAGGCCCCAAAATCTCTCACCCCTAACCCCCCCTTATCTCTGCAATCACAAATATGTTCCCATTTAATCCAAGCCATTTTTTTCACACTCTCCCTACCACCCCACAGAAAGTTGCGACACAGAGATGTTAAGGAATTCAGAATCTTTTTAGGCAATAGGTAGAAGGAAAAATTGTAGACAGGTAAAGAAATCAGGACCGCCTTCAATAGAGTAATTCTCCCTCCGAAAGAGGTACTCCTTGATTCCCAAGTTTTCAATCTTCTGTTCAATTTCTGCACAAGATGTCCCCATTCTGATATTTTACTGGGACTCACCCCCACCCGGATTCCCAGATAAGAAAACGGCACCGCACCAACATCACAGCCAAGGATGTTTGCCATGTCAACGAGTTTGTGATTCTCAACATTGATCCCCATTAGACTGCATTTGTTGAAGTTGACTTTCAGGCCAGCTAGCAACTCAAAATTTCTAAGAATCCCACGCATAATTCGGGCATTTTCCAGACTGGCTGCCCCCAATAGGATAGTGTCGTCCGCATATTGGAGATGCGAAACTTTCAGCTTCTTCCTGCCTATTTCAGCTGCTATGAACAGGTTTTGGTGTACGGCTTTATTGATGAGGGAACTCAGACCTTCTGCCACAATCAGGTAAAGGAAAGGTGATAAAGGATCACCTTGCCTCAATCCCCTCTCCATTTTGAATTCACCCGATGGGCTCCCATTCACAAGAACAGTAGCTGTGGCAGTCGACACACACTCTTTAATCCATTTTCTCCATTTCTTGCAAAATTTGAATTGTTCCATCATCACATCTAGGAAATCCCAATCCACCGAATCGTACGCCTTGGCGAAGTCAATTTTGAGGAATACCCTTTCAATCTTACGTCTCTTGGCCTCCTCGATTGCCTCGTTGAGAATCACTACCCCATCAAGTATTTGTCTTCCTCCAATGAATGCACATTGATTTTCTGAGATTATGCCATTGATAACTTTGCTCAATCTACTTGCTAGGACCTTAGCTAGTACTTTGTATGCGCATCCAATTAGAGAGATTGGCCTATAGTCCCTGAGAGCACACGGGTCTTCCTTCTTGGGGATCAACACAATGAAGGACGGGTTGGAGCCCCGTACCAGTTTTCCGTTCTCGTGAAAGTCATCCATCAGTTTCATGAAATCCATTTTCACCACCTCCCAATATTCTTTGATAAACCCAAAGTTGAATCCGTCGGGCCCTGGGCTTTTTGAGCCGTCACAACTCCAAATTGTTGTCTTGACTTCGATTTCAGAGAACGGATGTGTCAACATGTCATTTTCAGCAGGGCTGATGAACTTGTCCACAAACCCCTCGGCCACTCTCGGTCTGATACCCTGCCCTCTTTTGAAGTGGTTTTCAAAATAGTTCCTGATCCCGTTTTTGACCGCACCAGGATCCTCAACCCACTGCCCATTCAATTGCATTCCTATGATCTCGTTGTATTTTCGTCGTTGGTTCACCACCTTATGGAAGAAGCTCGTATTCACATCGCCCTCTTTTATCCACCTAATCCGGGACTTTTGTGCCAAGAGACCGCCCCTCCTGTTTAGGTGCAGTATCAACTTCGCTTTTGTTTCGTTTCTTTTGATAATCTCTTCTTCCTCAAGGCCAAATATGTCGTCTATGGTATCCAGTTGATTTAACTCTATCTTGAGGCTGTCGATCTTATTGTCCAGATTTCCAAACACCTCACAATTCCATCTTCTCAGTTCACCTTTTAGAAACTTCAATTTTTCTTTCACCACATACCCGCCCCACCCTTGTACTTGGAAGTTCCCCCATTTCTCAGCGACGAGCGGTCTGAGGCTCGGGTGAGACATCCAAGCGTTTATGAATCGGAATGGTTTTGGGCCCCAATCTACTTCAGTTGTTTCAAGTAGTAGGGGACAGTGGTCCGATACTGTTCTAAGAAGCCCCTTCTGTTTCGAGTGTGGCCACCTATGCAGCCAATCATCATTGACCAAGATGCGATCAATCCTGCTTTTGCAGCTGCCATCGGGCTTGTACCACGTAAAATTCCTCCCGTGAAGGGGAAGGTCCGTCAGCAGTGCCCCACTTATAAATTCATCAAACCTCCTTAGATCCGTTCTGTTGACTACGGCGCCTCTACCTATCCTTTCAGACTCATGCCTAATAGAATTGAAGTCCCCCAGCATACACACACACATGTTCTGGTTTTGTTGAATCACTGAATTCAGCCTGTCCCACAGCTCAATTCGCTCGTTGAGGGCACACGGCGCATATATATTCACTATGCAGCAAGGGCTTCTTTCCACCCCTCAGAACCCATTGATAATCACTGCCCCTTGCATATTCCAACAATTAGAACAATTAAATTTATCTGAGTTCCATAAAGTACAAATACCTCCCGCCTGCTCAATCGCCCCACGTGCAGTCCACCCGAAATTCCCAGACCCCCACATTTCCTTGCAACATCACTCATCCATAGAATCCATCTTTGTCTCCTGGATATAACAAATATCAATCTTGTGCTTCCAAATAACAGACTGTATCTCCTTCCGTTTGATTGTACTCCCCAGCCCCCTGATATTGAAGGTCATAATCTTCATTAAATAACTGATGTCGAACTCTCCTTGCCTTTAGCGTATCCGCATTTCTCCCTTCCGCTGAGATCCGCAAGCCTTTCTATCATTGTGCCATCACCATACTTGCTTATAAGCCCTAACTTTTTCCCCAATTCCCAAGTATGCTCATCGTCGTCCGTGCTCTGACTCCGACCCTGTTCGTCGGTCGGTCTTTTTCTGCGATTTGGCGTCGCCATCACCTGTTGTCTCACGCCATCACCACCTTCAAGATCATTAATGAACCCCGGCCATCTCTGTAGCTCCTGTTTTCTCGCCTCAGCTTTTGTTATCCCTTTCCTCTTGGGTTTTGATTTGGGTCTCCCCATTTCCTTCCCCACACCCCCTTGCTGACTCTGTGAGCCTCCATCTTGTACAGATTCGTATAATAACTCATCGTCTAGATTATCTCATGTGCGTAACGACATGTGCGTCAAACACCTAAGACCAATCTAGATTGCACAATATATTCACACCAAACCAAATGACATACTACCATAAGCCGCAGGTCCTCCAGATCCAAATATGTATCATCCTGTGATTACTCATGAACTTTGAATTAGAGAAACCAAGATAATAAACGAGAGGAAATTCTCATTAGATTTTAGTCAAATATAGAATACTGGCAAAAGGACGAATCCTAAATAGGCCCAAGCCTGAGAGCGCTCTTGGATATAAGTCTTAGATTACTGGAAACAGTTGTGTCGGCGACACCAATGAAGTCATGCGAAGCTCCATATGTCGTTGGCATTCCCTGCGAAGGAGATCCACCACCATCCATAACGTTGTTGTTGAATGAAAAAGAATCTAAACGATGAGTCAAGAGACTAACTTTGTTAGCATAAAAGTATTTAGAAAACCTTCTTTAAAGCTTAGCAATCAATAAGACGAAGAAGTTAAATAAAAGTGGAAATAATATAGTGGGGGCGTGTACGCCATTAAAGTAAAGCTTGTGTCACTCAAGAATAGAAATACTTCACATCTAAGCCAAAGAGATCATACACGAATTGAGGGCAATTAAGTCATTTACATTTTGTGTGCGTGAATTTGGGCCTTAGGGGTTTTATCAGTCTCTTCGCTCACATCTCTTTCATAATATCAATAATTGCTAGCATTAGTAGCATACACATACCGACATACGCCAACCTGATCAGAATATTGAATTAAAAAAAAAAAAAAAACATTATATATGAGGAGTAAAACTTATATGCAAATTAAATATTATACAAATGACTCTTCTTTCTTTTGGATTCACTTTTTTCTATCCCATGCATCTCCACGATTATTTCCTCCTCACACTTCGTCTTTGCTATTCTCTTGGGCACATTCACCCCAAATGATTCTTCTACCAACATCTAAATCGGGGGTGTATCCAAAATTTTATTTTAAAGTGAACGTAATTTTTCATGTTATATTAATATTATATAATTAATGTTATTAAAACAACATCTCAAATGGCAAAATGACAAAATTTTGTAAATTGAAAGCATTAATAATTTCTATATATACATTGTAGAAGAATTTTAAAACTCAATGGGGCGACCCCCACCTCACCTCACCTCTAAATCCGTCACTAACTCCATGTACAAGTTGTCTCTTCAATCTCCTCGAGAACATATACATTAAAAGAGAAATTGTGCATTTGATGCAAATATTAGTTTAGTGTTGCATTGCTCATGAAGAAATTATACACATTTAGGTTTTTTTTATTTAGCGTTTTGTACTGATTTTACTTCTTGTAGTATTATATTTTGTGTGTTCATAAAGTTACATAGTTCAAAATAACTTACTTGTGTTATCATATGAACAAATATGTGTTATGACAAAGTGAGATAACTCAAGTGGTTAGAGCACCACTACCTAGTCTTAGATCCTGGGTTTCGAGTCATGGGGAGGGGAAAAAAGGGATGAGTATTTAACTTTCATAAATAAAAAAAAAAAAAAACAAATATGTGTTACTATAATTAGTAACACATACTTATTCATAAGGTACCACAAGTAAGTTTTTTTTTTTTTTTTTACTTTTTTGCATGATTTTATTTAAATAAAAACTTGATTGACCCGTGAAAACAGTGCGCAAAATCTCTTCTACTATATTCTATTTTAATTACTATAATCAGTTATAGATGTTATACGCTAATTAATATATGTGACTTTCATTGATATTTTGTGGCTTTAATTATAAGATTTTTATAGATATAGATTTTTATAAGATTTTTTTATATAAATTTTTGGAAGGAATTAAATTTACTTAAATTAACATAATTTCTTAAATAAGTTAAATGGTTACTAATTATGATAGATGTACAAGTTATATTAATTTGAACAATGTAATACTGTATTCATTGTATAATAGAAGATTCTTATTTAAGCATTGAAAATGAGTCATATTGAGTTCCTTTTATTTTAAATTATTATCTTAATTTACACAACGTCAATTGATCGGAATATTTTAATAAGAAAAGATGGTTTTACTATTAAGGATAAGTCATGATTTTAAATAATCTCAACTCAGACCAACTTTTACAAAATATTGAATAAAAATTCAATTATGGTCATACGATAGGCATAGTACGTAGTACTTAAGTAATAGTGGACTTTCGAAATGAATGATGCCCAACAACCTACACATTCAAAACATTTGGGTGATGAGTGAGACACAATTTAAGGTATTTCCCAAAACACCCTTGAAAAGGAAATCCCAACAATCTAAAGGGGCAGAAAAGGCATTTTGAAAAGCTTTTTGTTGAATGAAATCCATTGGAAAACACCCTCTCGTTTCAACTAATCCCACTAAATCCTCCTTTTGCCACACCACACACTACATGTGTATTACACATACTGTCCCTATAGATTAATTGAAGATAGATAAATAATGAGATTGAAAATAAATATTTAAATTCGTCTGGTAAACGGGTAACACTGATGCGAGTCTGATATAATATCTTAATTAAAACGTCATGGTGAATTTATGTTTATGCATAAACGTTTACTCAAATAACATTTCTATCAAATACAAATTTAATTGTGTGAATATTAAATGACTAAAAAATACAATATTTAGGGTTAGTCATTCAAGTACATGGTGTACTTGAGTGAACTTTGATTGGTCAACTATTGACAGTTGACCAGTCAAACTTTGACTTTAAAAAAAATTCGATCTTTTTTTTTATTTATTTTTTTCGATTTATTTTTTTCCAGAAAATTTACATTTTTCAATGTTATTTTCAGCTATATTAACATACACTTTTTCAGTTATAATATCCTACACTTTTCATTTATAATAACATATTATATATAACTTACACTTTTCATTAATATATAACATACATTTTTCATTAATAGATCATACATCAGTTATAATAACATACATTTTTCATTAATATATAACTTACACTTTTTATTAATACATCATACACTTTTCAGTTATAATATTATACACTTTTCAATTATAATAATATACATTTTTCAGTTATATAACATACACTTTTAAATTATAATAAAATACACTTTTCAGTTATAAGAACATATACTTTTCATTAAAAACAATGTTACATTTTTCAATATAATAACATACACTTTTCATTTAAAAAACAAAGATGCACTTTTCAATATACTAACATATACTTTTTTTAAAAAAAAAATCGAAAAAAAAAATATTTGAAAAAAGAATTAAAAAAAAAAAGTCAAAATTTAATCTTTGACTGATCATCAATAGTTGACTAGTCAAAGTTCACTTTGGCCAATATTTATGATTCAATCGAATTAGTTGAGATATTTAAAATTGACCTGGTTGAATGATAATCTTTCTTAAAAAAAATTGTAATTAATGAATAGGTGTAACAAGGAAATAATTCTATTTAATAAGCAAATATAATCTAAGATAGGCAAATCTTTTGTATTCTAAATAAAAATAATCTAACAAGGAAATATATCAATTTAATAATCTAACATGGGAAAATCTTCTGTACTCTGTGATTGAAAGTTGAACCCCCTCTCTCTCTCTCTCTCTCTCTCTCTCTCGAGATGTAGGGAGAGAAAGACAAAGCATACACCTATACACGCACTTAAGGTGTTTGTAAAAATTACACGTATGAAAACCCTGACCTAATCCTCCATATTCTAACTAAGGATACATTCAAACAGACGCATACAACAAACCAAAAAAGATATACATTCAATTTTCACCAAAACAATCCTCTTTCTTTCCAACCGATTCAAACGTATGTTTCTGTCTTTTTACTCCAAATAACCCATCTCTCTCTCTCACTCCCATTCTTGTTTTCATTCTCTCTCTCTTCTCCTTCTACCCACCACTGTTTTTACCTTGGTTTTCAACCGTACCTTCTCTATCCACCTAAATTCTCTGCAACAAGCAAACAAAATCTAAATCAATGGCGAAACTGGTGGTTGAAGTTCTTGACGCCACTGACCTCATGCCCAAAGACGGCCATGGAAGCGCGAGCCCTTTTGTGGAAGTACAGTTGGAAGAACAGCGTCAAAGAACTTCAACTAAGCACAAAGATCTCAACCCCTGTTGGAATGAGAAACTAGTCTTCAACATCAATAACCCCAGAGATCTTATTCACCGAACCATTGAGGTTTATGTCTACAACGACAGCAACCATGGACACCACCGGAATTTCCTCGGAAAAGTCAGAATTTCCGGCATGTCCGTACCCTTTTCCGAGCAAGAAGCCATGGCTCAGAGATACCCTCTTGATAAAAGAGGCCTTTTTTCCCACATAAAAGGCGATATTGCTCTCAAGATCTTTGCTGTGCATGGGAGTGTTGATGGATTCAAGCCTCTTGATTCGGTGGAGGAGTTTTTGCACACGGAAAATCATCACAATCACAATCATGATCATGATCATGGCCATGGTCATGATGATCATCACCACCATCATCATCAGGCTAAAGAAAGCGGCCCACCACCGCCGCAGGAGATTAAAACCAACAAGTTTGGTAGTGATGATGATGAGTATTACTACAAGGAGAAAAGCAAGAAGAAAGAGAAGGAAAAAAAACCAGTGAGGACTTTTTTCTCTGTTGGGACTGGCCCCCCGCCGCCGCCTGCTGAGAAGCCTGTTTTCATGGAAACTCGAGGCGATTTCCACAAGGCTGGAGCGCCGCCGTCGGCCACCGTGATGCAAATGCAGTTTCCGGGGCAGAAGCCGGAGTACGGCGTGGTGGAAACTAGGCCTCCTTTGGCTGCAAGAATGGGGTACTGGGGGAGGAATAAAACTGCAAGCACTTATGATTTGGTGGAACAGATGAATTTCTTGTATGTAAGTGTTGTAAAAGCTAAGGATCTACCTGTGATGGACATAACCGGGAGTCTTGATCCGTACGTTGAGGTCAAAATTGGGAATTACAAGGGGGTCACTAGGCATCTGGAGAAGAATCAGTACCCTGTTTGGGATGCAGTTTTTGCTTTCTCAAAGGAGAGACTTCAGAGCAATCTGATTGAAGTAACTCTCAAGGATAAGGACTACGTGAAGGACGATTTCGTCGGAAAAGTCGTGTTTGATATAGCAGAGGTGCCTCAACGTGTTCCACCGGATAGTCCTTTAGCTCCTCAGTGGTACAAATTGGCTGATAAAAATGGGAATAAAGCTCATCATCACAATGGAGAGCTCATGCTTGCTGTTTGGATGGGGACACAAGCCGATGAAGCCTTCCCGGACGCGTGGCACTCCGATGCTCACAGTATAAGCCAGCAGAACCTCGCCACTACGAGGTCAAAAGTGTACTTTTCCCCGAAATTGTATTACCTTCGTGTTCATATTATTGCAGCTCAAGATTTGGTGGCATCTGATAGAGGGAGAATGCCTGAGGCATTTGTGAAGGTGCAGCTCGGGCATCAAATGCGTGCCACGAGGGCTGCACCGATGAAGCATATTAATCCAGAGTGGAACGAGGAGCTAATGTTTGTGGCGTCTGAGCCGTTCGATGAGTATATAGTCATCAGTGTGGAGGATAGGGTTGGGCCTGGGAAGGATGAACCCATTGGAAGGATTTTGATTCCTGTGAGGGAAGTTCCACACAGAGGGGAGATTGCGAAGCTTCCCGATGCGAGGTGGTTTGCCCTTCAAAAGCCGTCGCATTGGGAAGAAGGGGAGAAGAAGGAGGTGAAATTCGCGTGCAGGATTCTTCTTCGGTTATGTTTGGACGCAGGGTATCATGTTCTTGATGAGTCGACGCATTTCAGCAGTGATCTTCAGCCATCTTCGAAGCATCTGAGAAAGCCGAATGTTGGACTTCTTGAAGTGGGCATTTTGAGTGCTCGAAATCTGCTGCCAATGAAGGGTAAAGAAGGGAGATTAACAGATGCATATTGTGTAGCTAAGTATGGCAACAAGTGGGTTCGAACCAGAACACTTCTAGACTCGCTGCATCCTCGTTGGAACGAGCAGTACACGTGGGAAGTTTACGATCCTTGCACTGTAATAACAATCGGTGTCTTTGACAACTGCCACATCAATGGAAGCAACGATGTGAGAGATCAGAGAATCGGGAAGGTCAGAATTCGCCTCTCGACTTTAGAAACAGAACGAGTTTACACGCATACGTATCCATTATTAATCCTTACTCCCTCTGGTTTGAGAAAGCACGGAGAGCTGCATTTGGCAATACGTTTCTCATGCACAGCTTGGGTGAACATGATGGCTCAATATAGCAGACCTTTGCTCCCGAAAATGCACTACGTTCAGCCTATTTCGGTCAGACACATTGATTGGCTAAGGCACCAAGCAATGCAGATAGTTTCTGCTAAACTAATCCGGTCTGAACCGCCCCTTAGAAAGGAGATAGTCGAGTACATGTTAGACGTTGATTACCATATGTTTAGCCTTAGGAGAAGCAAAGCGAACTTCTTCCGTATAATGTCCCTTCTTTCCGGGATTTCATACGTCTGGAAATGGTTCGATGGCATCTGTTACTGGAAAAACCCCCTCACCACTATCCTTGTTCACATACTGTTCTTGATACTCGTCTGCTATCCTGAGCTGATTTTACCCACAATTTTCCTCTACCTCTTTGTAATCGGGCTGTGGAACTATCGGTTTAGGCAGAGGCTTCCACCCTACATGGATGCTCGTCTCTCTCAAGCTGAGAACACACATCCAGACGAACTAGATGAGGAGTTCGACACATTTCCAACCACTCGACCATCTGATATTGTGAGGATGAGGTATGATAGATTGAGAAGTGTAGCAGGGAGAGTTCAAACCGTGATTGGAGATTTGGCAACACAGGGGGAAAGGGCACTTTCCATATTGGGGTGGAGAGATCCGAGGGCCACAGCTATCTTCATCGTTTTTTCGTTGATCTGGGCCGTGTTTTTGTATGTTACTCCATTTCAAGTTGTGGCAATGCTTATTGGCCTCTACGTACTGCGCCATCCCCGGTTCAGAAGCAGGTTGCCTTCGGTGCCTGCAAATTTCTTCAAGAGATTGCCAGCGAGGTCAGACTCCCTTCTGTGAGATCAAGAACTCATATTAAAGCAGAGAATTTATTTATTAGGTAAATAAGTTCAATAAATCCAGTAGAAGCAAAGTTTGGTACACTTAACTTACCTTGTGAGAGCCACTGGTTCTTGATATCCAATTTGTGTATTCTGAACAATTTTCACTTTTCCTGTTCTATTTATTTGATAATATTCAATGTTCTATTGAAAGAGATGCAAGTGTAATTGTTTATATATGTGTAAGAATGAATGATAGTGCCTCAAAAACATAACGTTTCATTGATTTGTGATCTCCCAAGGAGACAAAATTACAACAAAAAAGGATCAAATTTCAAGATAACAACACTCGTCATCACTAAAGCTATTTAGATGAGAAATCTCTAGATCCCAGATAAAAAAATATAGAAACTATAGTCAACAAGCTCGTAAAAATTCCAAAAAGAGCAGCTTTATCAAGAAGAACCCACTGATGCATTTCTTTCTTTTCATCCAATTCCAAGACCTCATTCTCATTATTTCCCCGGGAATCATTCGTTCGCTTCCTTAGTAACGATCCAGTTAGGTCTTGGCTTCTGCTTTCACCCGGCTTTTGGCCATTTGGGGCTATAACTTCAGTTTGTCCACAGCTACTGGTCAGTTCACAAGCGCAGGTCTCCGACTCTTTTGAACAACAGGTCTCGTTCAAGTTGGAGCATGCTGAGTATTTATCGTCACGATTTACAGGAGAAGCAGTGTTTTCAGTCAGGATCTCAATTACCTCTCCAAAAACTGACCATCTTCCAACCGATGTTATCTTCACCATAGCTGAAGTCCCTAACATGCTTTCTGGCCCAACTACCAGCACCTGAATGTAATTCTTTGTGTGACCCACCTAAAACAACAGAAAAAGTAAGTAGATAAAGGGGTTATTTTTTATTAGGAGCACTATGATCCTTAGCTTAATCATAAAAAAGAGGTTAATTGCACGAAACCCCTCACAGTTTAGAAATCGCATGTAGTTTATTAAATCAAGCAAATTCTCCCTTTTTTTAGCAAGGGGTTAACAATGTTATCTATTTCCTCTATTTCCCATATAAACCCCATAAAAAAGATGGTCTTACAAAGTGAGTTCCATCTGTTGCAATGTCGGTAATCCATATCCTCTCTGTATTGCCTACCATATCAACATATGGTGTGAATGACTCGAATACAACTGTCAACTCCCGACTTCGTTTCTTCACAACATTACTTGGGACTTTTTTCATCCTCGCAGCAGGAGTTCCTGTAGGAGATCAGAAACAACATATATGATTAATACCCAGATTTGACCAACTAATTTTCCATTAAAAGTACAAGCTTACACCATTATATATTTTAGTTTCTGAGTTCAGACCCCAATAAATGAAGAATATATGATTGCTATCATGGGTCGTCACTAAATTTTGACATATATTGTTTGACAAGTCAAAGATTTATGAGGGTATTGGTAGTTGGGGCAACACAACAGTAGGAAGACTAAATCCTTGCACTTAAGAGTGTTGTATATTTCTCCATAAATTCAGAAACTTTATCCTCTACAATTGAAGACGGAAAAAGAAACACTACCACTTCAATATCTCCATTATATTTACGTGGTAAGTTGGAATGGGAAGTACTGAGTTAAACCCTACTCCAGAAAGACTTTTCCAAAACTGAGAAGAATATCCCATACCATTTTCTTTCATTCTTTTTCCTCAAATATGTTATCTTAGATATGTTAGTATCATGCCTTTTTTAGGCTTAAGCAGCCTAAAGCATGTGAGACAAATAGATTTTGATCTTCCTGAAAATAAGGAATTAAAATGAAAGGAATAAGAAATGCCATAAATTGTCCATAAGGACCATAACTATTGTTCCACAAACACAAAGCATTAAAAATAAAGTAACTTGACCGAAATTTACAGGCACAACTAACCAGGCCGAGGATAGAACTGTGATATGTGAACTTGAGAAAGCTTGTAGTCCTTAATAAGGTTGATTGTGTCTTCAAAATCTTCATCAGTTTCCCCTGAGACGCAAAGCAGTGCCATTTAAAGAAATTACTTTATGACTTGGAATACTTGTCAGGAAGAACTCGTAAACTTACTTGCTATTTTATTATGAAAAGAAGAAAGAAATGATCTAAATATTGGCAGCAAAGTTGAGCATCCACCAAAATGACGAGGAGAAACAAACTGACTCTTCTGTCTAACAAAATATTCTCCTAACTAAAGTACATTAACATAGAACTTGATACAAGAAGCCTTGATTACTAATTATTCTTCAATCAACTTCATTATCATACGCAATACTCATCAAGTGAACAGATGCGAAAAATTGCAATCACCAAGAACTGTCTGACACACTAATATATCTTCCCAAGAGGCAAGAGACAAATAAAAGTGAACAACAAATATTGAAACATCAACCAACAGAGGCACTAAAGGAGGTTTAGGAAATACCAGGAAATCCGCAAATAATATCAGTTGCTATTTGCATTCCCGGAACCAGTTCAATCAATGTATCAACCACTTTTCTAAAATCAGCAACAGTATACTCTCGGTTCATTGCCTGAAGAGCAATATTAAAGGAAAAAGATGTCACGACATTGTAACACCAAGGTTTAACGAGATATTCAAACTTAAAACGTCCAGATGAAGTTGAGAGAAAGAAGTGTTAGAGAAGATGAGAAGATCATCATATATAAACATATGGTCAAGCAATACTTACAGTTAAGACGGCGTCACTTCCAGACTGAACGGGAACATGCAGAAACGAATACACACATGGGTGGCACAAAACCTCAGCTATTTCTTTCAAGTGCTCTAAAATATAGGGCGGATTTGTCATTCCAATTCGGAGCATTGTGCTTCCATCTGATGGAAGTTCGGCCACTAAAGAATTTAACAGAATGGGAAGATTCACTCCAATGTCACGCCCTACGAAAGAAATAAAACAACATAAGCATATTAATTTGACATTCTTTCATAGTATATCCAAACACAACCGCAAATTTATAATTGCATTTATTTATAGCATTGTTAAGATGAGCCAAACCATTTTCCATATAGTCAAAAGTGCCAACAAAGTTTCTTCTGGTATTTATGCATTCTATCAAGTTAAACCAGTTATTAGCATGCAAAAGATACCACATACCATATGCTCCAGTGTCTTCACTACTCAACCAAATCTCCTTGACTCCATCAGCCACTACAGATCTGACACGTCTAGCCTGCAACGTCAAAATTGGCAGAGTAAAGCTTCCTCATAAAACAATTTTTAATTAGACAAAGTTTTGATTCTCCACTAATAGACTTACAAGGCTGTCAACCGTGTAGCTTCCTAAATGACCACGAGCATGCTTTGTCTTGCAATAAGTGCAAGCACCTAAACAACCAACGTTAATTGGAAGGATCTCAACAAACTTGTTTTTCCTCACCTGATAAAAAAAATTGGAAGTTTCTTACAATTAGACAAATAAATATTAGAGTTAGCAAGATAAACCCATTCAAGCACTCGAAAAGTTTGTCATATAATGAATTGTTACATGAAATATGATAATATCAATAATAGATCTAAAAATCACACCTTTGGAAGGTCAAGTGCTGGCAATGTCTTGCGAGTCAAAAGTCGCACTTCATGACCTTTTAGTGTCTCCTCAACGACCTCTACCACTCGATCAATTTGCTGGACTCCAACTATACTTACTCCTTCAAGCTCTTTCAAATCACGACTTCCTTGAGGCACACACCCAGCAACTACAAGTGGCTTTTTCGCACTTCTACTTTTAGTTATGAGTGTCTCCATGGCAGACTGACTAGGATTCTTAACTGTACAACTGCATTTAGAAAAGTAGCGTGGGTGCTATAACAAAAACATAAAAATCTTTCTTGTTTGGGGGAATACGGTTAAAATAAGCATGAAAAAGCCAAAGGGAACTTACGTGTTTATTAACCACAAGTCAGCTTCATCCTGATCTTCACTCAAACTATACCCAAATGCAGAAAGCTGTCCGGCCATATATTCACTATCACTCTGAAAAATCCAGTTAGAAAAATGCATCAACTCCAGCCGCAATTAAAGATTAAGAGAGTTGTCTTAATCAAAAGATCCCAAAGTATGAAAGCAAAATATATGGGATCTCATTAATCAATTACAAACCATTCATCAAATAAAAATTACACAGCTACCTCATACATTGTACCCTGTCACGTATCATACAATGAAATATAAAGAAACGAAATAAGAAAGATGCCACCTTAGTACCTTACACACATTTTCTATTTAATTAGACCAGCTAAACTCAAGCTTTAACATTTGGATTAATAATTAGGACATACACTAAACAAGAGCTATATCACTTGGTTAAAATCCAAAAAACAAATCATTATACATTTTTAATCAGTTTTTCAAATAAAAATCCGAATCTAAAATTAAATTAAATGGATAACAATATTTACCTGATTATGCGAACACCCAAAAGTCTTCATGTAGATTGTCTGCACCATTGAATAGTACAATTCAAAATCACAAACAAAAAATCGCGTAAATCCAAAAAAAAAAACTGAAAAATTCACAAATAATCAACTACACGCGAGTAGGTTAAGTGTTCACCTGAGTGCCTGGGATTTTCGCAGAACTATAGTTCTTCAGAGAATCTTGAATAGCATTTTTCTTCGCTTTAGACCTCGGCTTGACACCCACCGCAGCCGCCATCGGCAGCCGGAACCCCGGCGGCGCTCCACCGGCGGCCCCTGCTAATAAATCCTCTATGTCTTCCATTTGCTACACTTTGGTGTTCGACGCGAGATTCGATTGGACTGGAGTGGAGTGGAGTAATGCAATCGGGCATCTTAACTGGGCCCTTTTCAATTAGGCCTTAAATTGGGCTTCATCACCAATAACATTGGGGCGTGGGCACACACGAATGCTATGAGAACACCCACCAAACATTTTTTTAAACTTTGAGAACATGTGAAATGTCTAATATGCCCATAGTGTAAAATTTATGAAAAAAACGAAGATGAGTAAACCCACCCATTCTATTTCACAGAATTATCTCCACCAACACCACCACCACCAAAACAAACAATATTCTATTATTCTTCAACCAAAATCACCAACTTGTATTTGTTCAACTCCAAAATTTCAACAAAAAAGAACTCCAAAAATTCATGAACAACTTTCATTTGTTTGAAAAAAAAAATCGGACATCTTGTTCGAAAATTTTTAACCAACAAAATCAAGTTGTTCGAAATTTTTTCCCCAACATACACAAATTGTTCGAAAATTTTTCATGAACAAACACAAGTTGTTCGAAAATAATTCCTAACAAACTAAAAAAACCCTGTTCGAAAATTTTTACCCAACAAAATCAAGTTGTTCGAAAATTTTCCCCCAACATACACAAATTGTTCAAAAATTTTTCATGAACAAATACAAGTTGTTCGAAAAAAACCCTAAAAAATTGAAAAAATCCTATTTTTTTCAAAAACTTACCTGAAGCGGCGGCGGCGGCGATGGGAGATGGTGGCGGAGAGGAGAGGGGTGCGAACGGTCGCGTTGCTGGGAGGAGAGCGACGACGGCCGCGTCCTTCTTCAAATCAGCGACGATGAAGAGTAGGGCGATCGGTCGCGCCGTTGGGAGGAGGGCGGCGACTGGAGGGAGAGGGGAGGGGATGGCGCTGCGGGGGCGATGGCGGGTGGCAGCGCAGACTGGAGGGAGGGGAGGTGGGCGGCGGCGCCGCTAGGGAGGGAGGGGAGGTGGGCGGCGGCGCCGCTAGGGAGGGAGCGGGAGGTGGGTGCACCCCTTTTGTGTGTGAAAATGTGAGAAGTTGAGGAAGATAAGATTTAATTAGGGTTTGAAATGAGAAGATTAATTTTAGGATTTCCACGTGGGTGTTCTCATCCCTTTTGTGTGTGTACTCAGTCAGTGGGTGTCCTCATAGGATTCGTGTGCGCCTTTAGCCGTACCCATAACATTGTATGATCTAGGTCAAGGTATTGCTAGGGGTCTGACTATTTGCACTCCGCCTTTCAATTAATAATATAATAATCATGTAAAAAATTAAAAATACCCTTCACATCATACTAGATGCATCCTTTTTATTGAACTCACCCCTATTGTCATTCCTTTCACCTTTCACCCAAACCCCGGCCGTCGCTGACACCATTTTCGGTGACCACCAAACCAAAAAAAAAAAAAATCAGAAATTCCAAAAAATACTTAGAAAAATAAAAAAAAATTATAAATTCGACCAACCACTATCGACCATATACACTTCCGTCGACAACAATTTGTCGACGAAAGTGTATATTGTCGACACTGGTTGGTCGATTTTTTTAAAAAAAAAATCGACAATTTAATGTCGATAAAAAACACTCTCGTATATATATATATATATATAAAAAGAGATTTCTCCAGAAAACCCTAATTAAAAAACGCGGTCGAAACGAGGTCGAGTGAGGGATGGGGAGACCGGATGCACAAACCTGGGGTGGGGTGGTCGACATCTTGGACAAGGAGGCGTCGGCGAGGTCGATCGGGAGCGGGAGGCTGCCGGACAGGGGAAGGAGTGGACAAAAATTCAGAAAAAAAAAAAAACAGGGAGAGTTTCTAAAATTAAAACATATAAAAGAGAGAGGGGGGAGAGGGATAGGCCGCGGCGGGTGGATGGGGGAGAGGGACGGCGTCGGGTGGATGAGAGGGGGGTGGGGAAAAATTTTAATAAAAAAATGGTGGGGTAGAGGGAGGGACGCGACGGTCGGGGGATGGAGGGGATGCGATGGCGGCGAGGGTCGACGGCGGCTGGTGTGAGTTGTTTTGGAGAAATAAAATGAGATATGGAAGATGAAGGGGAAATTAGGGTTTTGTACGAGGTTGTGGGTAGTAATTGAAATTTTCTGGAGAGAAGTAATTGAAATTTTCTGGAGAGAAAAGGGCATTTATGACAATTAATGGGAATGCATCTATCTTGGACCGATAATCTAAGTGCATTTTAGGCCATAGTTATTTACACATAATTTATGTGTACACCCACTAGGTTAGAATATCCACCTAATAAACTTTCCCTATATTATCTTCCTCATTCTTTTAGCACTCACTTTGTCCACTCTTTTTATAGAAGAAGTCTAATATGTTGTTGAAGTTCATGCTTAATTTATGTTTGTTTTTTCAAATTTTGTGTATAATGTATGAAATAAATTAAACATGTATTTGGATAAAAGAAATAATGGACATATGTGATTCGACATAATGTTGTTTGAGACTGATTCTTTGAATTTGAGTGATATTTTCAATTTTTTAATATTGTTTATTTGTTCATACTCCCTCCGTCCCGAAATTATTTGCACGGTTTGACCAATACAATTTTTAAGAAAAGAGGATTTAGTGGTTGGTGATGTAAGATAAATTAAGGGTATTTTAGGTGATTTGATGACGTGTAAAGTAAAATGTTGGTAAAAAATGAAAATTTTGAAAATAAAATGATGTCCGGAAGGTATTAATTTTGTGGGGTATTTCTATATTAAGAGTGTGCAAGTAATACACTCTCCCTCAAAAAAGATAATTTATAAATGTACTCCCCCAAAATTATCTAAATTACCATTTCTCTCAATAACTCTCCCTCATAAATATACTCCACCTACAAAAATTCGAATTTTCATATTCTTCCCCTCCATCCTCCCACCCCGCCGCTGGACCCGGCCCCGCTAGGCTACTGCCCCTTCCTCTTTTTTTCTTCTTGTTGTCGTCATGTCCAGACCGTTGTGCCCAGGCCACCACTTTTGCAAAAAAAAAAAAAAAACTTTGATCGCCCACCTCCCCCGCCCCCACGCCACGGCTGCCCCACTCACGCCATGCTGCCCACCTCTCATTTGATGGTTGACATCTAACAAAATCCATCCATTTCTCTTCTCGCAAGCATGGTTTTTTTTCCCGATAAATAATAGTTGAAAATTCACATTATTGTTGAATTTTCGATCAACTTTTGTTGAAAATATTTATTAAAAAAAATTAGATTATTTTTTCGACAAACTGTCGAATATATATAATTTGGTTGGTGGTGGCAGCGATCAACGAAAATGGTGGCGACTGCAATTAATTAGCTAGGGTTTGGGTTAGGTTTAAATGTCTAGGGTGTATTTATTAAACCTATTTCACTTAAAGGGCAATTTAGGTATTTGATACAATTATTAAATTAATCAATGTGAGAGGGGAGTATATCTAACATACCTATAAGGGGATATAACCCATGCCATAATTGTGGGCCTAATTACGGTAGCCTATTATTCGTTGGCCCAAGTTATTCACACCCCATTTTTAATTAATACACCAACCTACTAGATCTATTTACTCACTATAGAATTAGTGTACCCACCTCCAATTCCACACTTCTTCATCAAATAAACCCTAATTTTATGTTTTTCTCTCTTTCTCCCTCTTTGTTGTTTTTCAACTCTTCATTCTTCAACTGTGTTGCCACCAACAACTCCCAAGCTTTACCTCCAACCCAACGTCACTGTCAACACGCTTCGTCTCGTTCCCAACGTCCACGTTAAACCTGTTTTTGATAACTATCAATTGTCATTCATGTTGATAATTAATGAGAGATTTTGGTTTCGTTTGCGCCAACAATTAATGAGATTTCAGTTGATGTTGAGATACGATGCTTGGGTTTGAGAAAAAGAAAAAGGTACAATGTTTTTCTATTTTAGTCGAACTCACCCCTCTCTCCCTCGTTCATGTAAAGATTGTAAGGAACTAAATTTACAACAATTTTAAGGAATAAATTTCCAGATCTAATCAATTGTTCATGTTGCATTTTTAGAAACATTTTCCAGATCTGGAATTTTTTTCTACTTATTTTGCCAAAATTTTAGTTTTTTTCTTCTTCCAAATATTGTGATTTTCTTCTGACATTTTACAATTTTCAATATTTTTGTCTGAAATTACGATTTTTTTTAATTTGTGATTTTTTTAAATTTTTTATCCTGAATTTGTGGCTATATTCGAAAATTTAGTTACTTTTTGTTTAAAATAGTCGGAAAAAACTATTTTTTAGAGCTGGTTCTTGGATTGTAGATGCTACATTGTTTTTCTTCAATCTTGGGTGTTTTTGTTTCAATCTAAATTTTTTTAGAACTAGTTTATTTCCCCCCTTTTTCTTTCCAGAGAAATGGGGGTTGAGGTGGTGCCGGTGGGGAGGGGCGACGAATATAGATTGGTCCATTTGAGTGGAGGGGAGGTGCCCCCACCGGGGGTGTATTTATTAAGCATATTTCACTTAAAGGGCAATTTAGGTATTTGATATGATTATTAAATTAATAAATGTGAGAGGGGAGTATATCTAACATACTTAGAAGGGTATATAACCTACGCCATAATTGTGGGCCCAATTACGGTAGCCGATTATACGTTGGCCCAAGTTATTCACACCCCATTTTTAATTAATACACCAACTAGATCTATTTACCCACTATAGAATTAGTGTACCCACCCAATACCACACCTCTTTCATCAAATAAACCTTAATTTTATGTTTTTCTCTCTTTCTCCCTCTTTGTTGTTTCTCAACTCTTCATTCTTCATTTGTGTTGCCACCAACCACACCTAAGCTTTGCCTCCGACCCAACGTCGCTACCAACACGCTTCGTCTCGACCCCAGCGTCCACGTTGAACCTGTTTCTGATATCTATTGAATTGTCATTCAGTTTGATAATTAATGAGATTTTGGTTCCGTTTGCGCCAACAATTAATGAGATTTCAATTGATGTTGAGATATAATGCTTGGGTTTGAGAAAAAGAACAAGGTATGATGTTTTTCTATTTTCGTCGAACTCACCCGTCTCTCACTCGTTCATGTAAAGATTGTACGGAACTAAATTTACAACAATTTTAAGTAATTTCCAGATCTAATCAATTGTTCATGTTGCATTTTTAGAAACATTTTTAGATCTGAAAGTTTTTTTTTTTTTTTTTGCCAAAATTTTAGTTTTTTTTTCCTTCCAAAAATTGTGATTTTCTTATGACATTTTTCAATTTTTTTGTCTGAAATTATGAATTTTTTTTTAATTTGTGATTTTTTAAAATTATTTATCCTGAATTTGTGGCTACATTAAAAAATTTAGTTATTTTTCGTTTAAAATAGTCGAAAAAAAAATACTATTCTTCAAAGCTGGTTCCTAGATTATAGATGCTACATTGTTTTTTTTCAATCTTGGGTGTTTTTGTTTCAATCTAATTTTTTTTAGAACTAGTTTATTTTTTCCCTTTTTTTCCAGAGAAATTGGGGTTGAGTTGGTGCCGGTGGGGAGGGGCGACGATTATAGATTGGTCCATTAGAGGGGAGGGTAGGTGCCCCACTGGAGTGTATTTATTAAGCCTATTTCACTTTAAGGGCAATTTAGGTATTTGATATAATTATTAAATTAATAAATGTGAGAGGGGAGTATATCTAACATACCTAGAGAGGTATATAACCTATGCCATAATTGTCGGCCCAATTACGGTAGCCGATTATTCGTTGGCCCAAGTTATTCACGCCCCATTTTTAATTAATACACCAACTAGATTTATTTACCCATTATAGAATTAGTGTACCTACCCAATACCGCACCTCTTTCATCAAATAAACCCTGATTTTATGTTTTTCTCTCTTTCTCCCTCTTTGTTGTTTCTCAACTCTTCATTCTTCGTTTGTGCTGCCACCAACCACACCCAAGCTTTGCCTCCGACCCAACGTCGCTGCCAACGCGCTTCAGCTCGTCCCCAGCGTCCACGTTGAACCTGTTTCTGATAACTATCGAATTGTCATTCATGTTGATAATTAATGAGATTTTGGTTCCGTTTGCGCCAACAATTAATGAGATTTCAGTTGATGTTGAGATACGATGCTTGGGTTTGAGAAAAAGAAAAAGGTACAATGTTTTTCTATTTTCGTCGAACTCACCCCTCTCTCCCTCGTTCATGTAAAGATTGTAAGAAACTAAATTTACAACAATTTTAAGGAATAAACCCTAAATTTCCAGATCTAATCAGCTGTTCATGTTGCATTTTTAGAAACATTTTCTAGATTCTGAAACTTCTTCTAATTTTTTTGCCAAAACTTTATGTATTTTTTTTCTTCCAAAAATTGTGATTTTCTTCTGACATTTTACAATTTTCAAATTTTTTTGTCTGAAATTACGATTTTTTTAATTTGTGATTTTTAAAATTATTTATCCTGAATTTGTGGCTATATTAAAAAATTTAGTTATTTTTCGTTTAAAATAGTCGAAAAAATACTATTCTTTAGAGCTGGTTCTTGAATTGTAGGTGCTACATTGTTTTTTCTTCAATCTTGGGTGATTTTGTTTTGATCAATTTTTTTTTTTTAAGAACTAGTTTATTTTTATCCTTTTTTTTTTTTTTAGAGAAGGGGGAGAGGGTTGAAGTGGTGCCGGTGGGGCGGGGCGGGGTGACGGCTCTAGATTGGTTCATTGGAGGGGAGGGAAGGTGTACAAATCAGGATTTTAATTTTAAGGGTATTATAGTCTTTTTATGTGTAAAATTTTTTGTTGAAATTTGTGTAGGTGTAATTGACAATTACCGGGGTGCATCTGGGTCGATCTATTGAGGGCCCAATTATGGTAATGTATGGAGTTGTTTTAAAATCTGGCCCGTGTTTAACTGCTTTGTCTGAAAATCTGGCCCCTTTTGTTTTTTTTTATGCGTCTCTTAAAGGAATTTTCGTGCAATTAAAAAAAATAAAAACTATTCTTCAAAATATAAATATAAATTATAAATAAAGTAATGTCTCATGTAACACATTATGTGCCTTTTTTTTTTTTTAATGTTTTCTAGAAGCAAAATAGCAAAGTAAAATAGGCTGCTGTGATTTTCTCTATGGACAAAAACTTGTATATGCAGTGAAACTTATTTTTTTAAATGTGTTAGTTATTTTCAGTAAACAATATTTACCACTTTTGTTAAATAATATTAGTTAATTTTACGGAATAATATTAACTGGTTTCATTCTCCAAATAAAGAAAATTTTAAAACCGTGAATTGTAGGCTTTGTAGCCCAAGGTAATGAAAACCGTGTGCGCCTTAGAAAGCAAAAATTGGATAGAGGCAAAGTAATTAAATAAAAAAGTTGTAAAACAAATCCCTTGGACAAAAAAAGGAAAAGAAAATTAAAGACAAGATAAATAGTGATTAACTACTCTATAATCTCTATTTTGGTCCAATATCCTTGAATTCAAATCTATCCATTATTACCCCATAAAAGCGAAACAAATCCATTAGGAAAGTGCAATAGAGACCCTTCTAAAAAATTCAAACGTTGACTACTATATTCAACTTGTTTCCATTTTGTTGTCTTTTTGTATATTATTTAAATTTTAACTTAATTAACTTTACAAATTAGCTATATTTAATATATTTTCTCTATTCAATGACATTTTGATAATAAAGCCTTTAATATTGTAGCATGAATTAACTGAACAATAAACACACCAAACACCATTATTATATGAAATAACTTTATTTAATTAATTCACACGCTTAACATATATATCTAATTAATTCACTACGAAATGTACACCAACCATTTTGCACTTAATAGTAATTTTTTTTACACTTAAAATGATAAAACTCAATTATTATCCAAAGCCTAAAGTGTGAGTTTTTACTTTCACATTAATTATTATATTATCTGTATCTTATATTGTGTTTAATTAATTTCCAAAATTGCTCCTCAATTTGTAGTCCACTAGAGCTGGACCAGCCTGGTCATGCTGATTGTATGTGTGACTGCCTAATTCAAAATAGTCTATCTGCATTGAATAATATTTGCAATATTTGAATTTAAAATAAAATATGGTATGCAAGATCACAAAAAATTCAGTGAATTCGTCTCTCTTAATTATTTTAAACAATTTGCGTAATTTGAATTTATGAAGTTTTATTGACCCACTAGTAAAAGTTAAAGTAATTATTTTTTTACATTTAATTAGATTAAAAAGTATTACAAAGTAATTATATATTATTGGTCTTTTTTAAAACAATAAATATATTAAAGAATTTATTAAATCATCAACCAATTTTCCTATCAAATTATATCACAATATAATATTTTATATATTTATACATTTCGGTGTACCGAACGGCCCAACAAACCAACCCAAACCAATAACAAGAAAATCCACAACGAAGCCCAAAAAGTTCTCGACCAATGACCGACTGACCGAGGAGTGTGCATCGATTAGTTCGATCAAATCGAACTAGTATCTTAAATAATCCGGTCACCAAATTATACCCGATCGGACCGATTCACGACTCGTATCACCATTTTTTATTATTTTTTTATGCTTGCATTATTTAATAAGACTAGGAAACAAGTCAATCCGGCAAACTCCATTTTTAAATACTACCACATCATGATGTGAGAGATAATATGTCCAAGAATAATATTTCCTTTCTATTATCCCCACACCTTAATATATTTTTGTTGATGTTGCCACTTTAAATTCATAGTTGAAATTATCTGCATAAAATGAGGACTTTATCATTATTTTTGATAAAAATGACTAGCACGTCAAATTGTGATCAGAAATATTTTCACTAAAATTTAATTAATTAAATAAAAATTAATGTAAATAAGTAATTAGAGTCCTTAGAAGAAAGCCAACTCACCCGTTTAAAGTGTACCTACCTACCAAATCCAACCCCATCCATCTTTAACCACCTGTCTTTTTCACCAACTTGGTCAATTGCCCCTGCCCCCCATCTGTTTGTTAAAAAGCCTAAACTAATTTCTCTCCCCTATTCTTCACATTCAAGTCTTGTCACCCACCCCCGCCCTACCCCTCACCCACCCCCACCCTACAATATATATATAACCCCAACAATCCATCAAAAACCTATTACAACAAAAATAAACAAGATTAATACTAGTAGTCATGCGTAGTCCTTGCTGTGAAAAATCTCACACCAACAAAGGTGCTTGGACTAAAGAAGAAGACCAACTCCTCATCAATCACATCAATCTTCATGGTGAAGGCAATTGGCGCTCCCTCCCTAGGGCTGCTGGTACATCCCTCTTTCTTAATTTCTTTTTTCAAAGTCTCGGTGGTATTCGGTCTAAGAATTCGATCCGTTTATATTTTTTTGCAGGATTACCCCGTTGTGGGAAAAGCTGCAGATTGAGATGGATTAACTATTTGAGGCCGAATCTGAAAAGGGGCAATTTTACTGCAGAGGAAGATGAGATCATTATCCGCCTTCACACCTTTCTTGGAAACAAGTATGTGATTGTGATTGTAATGTAATTGTGGTTATTTTCGGGATTTTTTAAAAAGCGTGTTTATTAATTAGAAATCGTGTTTCCAGATGGTCTTTGATTGCAGGGAGATTGCCGGGAAGAACCGACAATGAAATCAAGAATTACTGGAACACACACATCAAACGCAAGCTTATCAACAGCGGAATCGACCCTCAAACCCACCGCCCAATCAAACCCTCCGCCGCCGATCCGCCGCCGCCTAAGGAAGAAATCATTCCCCTGAATGACCCCACCAAAGTGCTCTCTCTGTCCACGACAGACAATTCGTCTTCCGTCACGACGGAGGAGTATCATCCTCCGCCGCCGCAGGAGGAGGAGGAATTGGATTTAGAGCTGTCACTTGGGCTGCCGTCTCAATCTAAGTATGCAAAAAGTGGTTCTTTCAACTCGGCGTCATCATCGGCGGCGCCACCCATGTGCATGTGCCGGCCGTTTATGAATCAGTGGTGCAGTAATTGCCAATATCGCAGTGGTTTATTCAGATTTTAGTGATTAATTGTTAGGTTTATTTTATGTTGCAAGTTTAGATATTAATTGAGAATTAAAGTTTATTAATTGTCTTCAAAATCTTCTTCTTAATTTTGTTTTCCCCTTACACATTTTTTGTAAGAAATTAAACAATTATTAATGGAAAGCAAGATTGTATTCGAATTTACGTTTTGCATCATGAATTCATTACTCACACAAAATAATTATGTATTTTTTTTACTTTTATTTAGCTTATTAGTAGTATATAATTTGTTACAAATCATCGACCAATTCGGCTTATTCCCCAATTCATTAGTTAACTTATCAAATCACATTTAGTCGCAAATACATTATATGAAGTTATGAACTTTATGTAAAAAAACAAAATGTGGTTGATATCAACACAAAAATGTTGAGTGTACACTATATATAAAAAAGAGAGAATAATGAAAATATAATGCAAGATTATAATCATAATTAAGCGATACGAGGTCGTTATAGATTAATTACAACTAACTTCGAGATTTTCGTCGAAAAATCTGTACCTGACACGTCTTTTATGATACTTCACATATACAGTGTTTTTATATCCGATACGTCTTCCTTTATGCTAGCTACTTCACGGATATAACGTTTTTAGATCTAACACACTTCATTTATTGCTTTATAAAAACAATGTTTTCTAAATCTAACGCTGTATGTTGTCGTTTCAAGGACACGTGTTTCTAGATATGACACGTTTCCGTCGCCTATACGTAGATACAATAAATCTTAATACATCTGGACCCACCAAATCGATTTATATTATTAATATAGATGATATTCAATTTCTAGTATTCTTTTTCATAAAATATAGAAAATTCTTACCCAAACACAGTGTTTTTAGCTATAACATGCTTTCTTTGCTGCTTAAGGCCACTTTTTTTTTTTTTTTTTAAGATATAACACTTCTCCATTACTGTTTCACAACCCCAATTAATCTTGACATGTCTGAACAATTTAATCAAATTGTTATAATTTTCAATTCCTAGCACTGTTTTTATAAATTAATATATAGTGAATCTAACCGTAACATAATGTTTTTAGATTTAACACGTTTTTTTTACCACTTCAAGTAACATAATATTTCTAAATATCACATGTTTCAATTATCTCTTTGCAAGTACAATGAATCTTAACAAGTTCAAACTCTCTAGATTGATTTAAATTGTTACTAAATAGAGTAATTTTTAGGTTTTAGTGTATGTTAATTATTATAAAAAGATAAATAAATAAATAGGATTTAAAAAAAAAGACTATACTAATATAATTAAAAAAACATATTTATCATAAATAAAATTAGTTTTACTTTATATAATCGTATATCATTCAAAAATTCATTTTACAAGATTTAGATCTATTTCGCAACTCATTAGGTTAGATTTAAACAAACCTCAATTAAAATAAGTTTACGCATTACTGTTAGATTTAAACACACCTCAATTAAAATAAGTTTATTTTTTGACTGTGTTCTTTACTTATAGAAAAAATTATTAAATTCTCAGTTACTCAACATTTATGTTAATACTCCACCAAATTACATTTGCAATTAATTTTTTTTTCTCTTTCAAATAAATATATTATATTAAAAGGATAGACTTTTCTCTTCTAACACGTACGTACAGATGTACAATTGTACAAATGATGATATTCATTTCTATATCGTATGATTAGGTTAATCACATGGCTTATGTTGCGTGGTCGGTTCTAGTACATATATAAAATATCAGTATGATGCTTTTATTCTTTTGCATTTCAATCCACTTTTCACTATTATTTACACGTTTATTTTATTTGTCTGTTTTACAATTATTTATATATACTTTAAAAAAATATTATTTCATAAACTCTACCTTCACAATATTTACGTATTTATAAAAAATTTATAAATTCAATAAATTTCATCGGTTTGTGATGCAAGCATTGGTGGAATGGATAAAATATTCTATTGATGTACTATAATTTACTCCTATATTATTATCATTACACTCATACGCTTGATTATTAATAAAATAAAACACCAAAATTTAAACACAGTACATAGTAAAAATTAAAAAAATTGCGTGTAAAAGAGACTTGATTGTAAGCATTAATAATCCTTGTACATGTGGAATCATTTTTAATTTAATTTTTACCTACTCTATCAACTCAAACACAACGAGAATGCACACACAATGTGATATGCTGATATCAATGTTTATATATATATTCTAGGTTCTAAAAAATATTTATATATTCTAACTGCCAACAAAATATTTAATAAAAAGTCAATGAGAGAACATTCAAATAGAGCTAGAACTAGAAACAGAGACGAATAATAAATCCTAAATTAGGTGAAGGAAAGTGGCATTTATTAATTCCGTGACCAAAACAATTACGTTTATGTTCGTTTTAAGAGAGGATAGTATTTTCACATGGCATCAACAATCGTCACTTTTAAATATTTAAAAATGTTTTATATAATAACGTGTCAGCAAATTACTTTATTTTGTTAAATATAGAGTTATTTTATTATAGTACTGAATACCGAACCAATTATCTCTATTTGGCCTGGCTTAGGTGACAAAAAATTACTAATTTCTTGTTATACCAAATTATTATACTTACGGGTTTGGGGACTTACGTGTTGGCGATGGCAAATTAAAAAAAGGCAAAGAAAAAAAAAAGGTTCTATGAATCTGAACTCATACAATTTTTTCTAGTGATATTAAAGAAAATAGTCCACTTGAATACTTATGAACCCCCCCCCCCCCTCCCCTCTTTTGTTACTATGAAGTATGAACCCCATATAAAATACAATCAGTTTTAATTAATAATTGTGAAAAAGTAATTATACTATTCAGATTTGACACAAATACCCTTATAAAACAATTACATTATACAAAAAATACTACTGTAATAAATAACTCTTACATTAAAACACGCGCGTGTCAGAGAAACAAACACGTATGAAACAAAGAGAATATATAAAATAGTCATCATAATTTACTACTCCCACCGTTCCACAAAGATAGCTCTATATTCCTTTTTTGGATGTCCCAGATTATAGCTTCATTTCCTCTTTTACTTTAGTATTAAATGCTTTATTGTCAATTTTACCCCTAATTAATAAGAGTAATTAAGGCTTAACAGATTTTGAAGAATGTGATTCTAAGGACAATTTTGGCACATTAACTAAATTTGACTACATTTATTGATTTTTCTTAATATGTGTGTAAAGTCAAATGAAACTATTTTTGTGGGACGGAGGGAGTATATATTATTATGATTCACATATTTATAAAGTCCTACCCAAAACTCCCTTCATATCATTTTATTAATATGGTGGTGGTAAGATAGGACTTAAAGACGCAATACTATTTTGAATTTAAAATTTAAAATTTTCGTCAAGAAATAAAATATCTCAAATGAGTGCTAGATAAATACTGTATATACTAAATTAGAACATACAACTAAATAAATTATCCATACCTAAATTATGAAATGTCAGTAATTAACTTGTATAAAAGGATTAAAAGAAACATAGTCAAAATCAAAGGAACAATAGGACTGACTGATTCTCGGACAGTTATAAGCATGTATGTCTTTTATTTTTTATTGTTGAAGGGAAATAAGCACGTTTCTAGTACTATCATAGGATATGTTTGACTTGGTAACAAATTTTTTTGTGGAACTGTTTGCCATTCCACCTATAATTCTAATCTTGACTTTCAAAATTCTTGGATAATTGGGAGTATTAATTCAAGAAGTTTGACTTCTAACTTGAGACCAGAAAATCTTCCACAATACTTAATTGGATACTAGAACATTTCCATATTCAAATGATTTTTTAGCCCAATTGAACTCATAATCACAGTGACTTAAGTAAATGTATATTTAGTTGTTGAGTTATTTCACCTCGCTAGTCATATTCAAATAATACTCCACCATTTTTATAATATTAGTCGTTTTATATTAAGTGGCTCATTTACTGGTTACACATTTCTTACAAAATAATAATATTAAACAGATAGTGAGATATCGCAAAAGGGAATAGTTACATGTGTATATATAGATATAAGATATTTGATAGATACATCAAATATATCTAAGATATGCATAAATATATTTCCACAATAAATATATTTATATTAATCCTAATATTAGAAAGAAATATAAGAAAAAGAAAATGTAGAAAGATAGGTATGAAAAATAAGAAATGAGATATGAAAAATGTGGAAAAGAATAAGAAATGAGTGAAAATAAAAGGAAATAGGAATACCTTTTATCATGATCAAAGTTGTATAAAATGAGAAATTTCAGGGATAAAGTAATTACATACATGGGTAATTTATGAAAAAATATAGAAAACCTGATAAAATGACAAACATTTTTTTTAAAAGTTTGATAGCAAAAATCAATTATCAATGTGATACAGAGAGATTACAGAATAGGCTCAAAACACAAAGGACAATAAAAAGGTTTTTGGATTAAAAAAGAAAGAAAATATAAAAGTCATAAGTTCACAAGTCGAAATCAGAGGTTGGGGTGCCATCGCTAAATGGTACACCCCTAAAAACGACCTAGCAATAAGAGTGATAATAAATTCCGAAAAAAACGATAAAAAATATATGAATCTGAAATCGGGTGAAGGACTATGGAGGGTCAAATGCATCGCCCCTACTACCCTTGAACTGGGAGACACGGGTGAAATCATTATCAAGCCCTGTTGGATAGCTGATAGTGTAGCTCGTGCATGCTCTACCCTCAAATTCCTTGGTTCAGATTGAAGCATGGAGACCATTTTTTAAGGCGAATGGAACCTGGACCCCAGTTGCCAATCTCGTCTCCTAAAAATACGGTCGCGCTCTTCCAAAAGGCGAAATTTGAGAATAACAAATCCTTTTCCGATTGGCACAACAGAGAGGCTCCCAAGGAGGGACCAAGACTCGACAAGCCTCTTTGACAGCTCAACATACGGGATCGGGGTTTTTCCACGAGGGGTGATTAAGCGACTAATCAAGGCATCCTTGAATTCGTTCACACCAGCCTGTAACGTGGCATGATCGATCGAGATCGTGAAGTAATCCCCCTTCTTACATGGGCGAATGTGTTCAGGAAAAACGACTGGGCTCGTGAAGGAGGAGCCAACGGGCAAGGTGGGCATCTCGGAAGAGGGCGGAGCCAAGGTGCTCTGTCCGACCAAGGCAGACACGAACGAGGTAGAAGACGGCAACGCAGGTAAAGAGCCAACGAGATGAGAGTGATTAGTTGTTTATGTTAATCAATTTATGAGCAAATTATTAAGAGATTCTTTAATACACAAGCATATATACACAATGTGGTATTAAATATTGTAATGATTCATCGTTTAGTTATATATTTGTAAAATAGAATACACGCATGCAATATATAATATTAATGAAGGAGTCTTTGCAATTACGGAATGCAAACTTAGTTTTTTTTTTAAAAATTAGTTATAAGACAGTAACAAATATATCACTTCTGCTCCATCAAAAAAAATACTACCTCCATCCACCAAAAGTAGTCCCATGGAGGGTGGACACACATTTTAAGAAAAAGATAGATAAAGTAGATAAAGTAAGGGTATTATAGGGTATTGTGGGGTCCATTGTGAATAAAGTGATTGTTTGTGAATAAAGTTGATGACAAATTGAGTAATTAAGTGATGGTTGAAGGGTGATAGTTTTCATAAAGGGTATGGGACTACATTTGATGGACAAAAAATATAAGGCTAATGAGACTACTTTTCATGAACAGAGGGAGTATATCACTTCTGAAAACAGGGTACGTAATAGTTAATTAACTTCTATTAGAAAAATGAGTTTACCTTCAAATTGATACATTTTCTTTAATATTGAAAATTGATATTGGTTTCGTAGTTAAACAAAATACATTTGGTAAGACGGTCTTACACACGTTTTAACATAAAAAGAAACAAAAACATAACATACCTCTAAAACACCCTTAGAAATCCTCTCTCTAAAAAAACAGAAACCCTAGCCCCCATCCTCAACCCCGCAGCCGCCGCGTACACCTCCTCCCACCTTTCCTTTTTCCCTCTCTTCTGTATAGAAAATATGTAGATCTATTAGCGCTCTTCCAGATCTGTTTGAGGGCTTCTCAGAAATCTACTGACAAGTGACATCGCCCATCTACCGCCTTGCGCCGTCTTGGTTCCGTATCTAACCAGATCCGCCGTTGCCGGAGTTGCTCAAATCCGCCGTCTTGGGAGAACACCTTAGTGTGGGGCTGTTTTCGTAGTGAAAGTAGAGATCTGGTCGTCATTATGGGACAAAGGGTACACTCGTTTATTCTCTTCCTCGCGATTGGAGGGGCGACGATACCATTGAATTTCATCTGGTTTGAAGATCATGAATTTGAGCTTGTAATAGTTATGTATTATGTTTTGATCTTGTAAACTCTAAAAAAAAAAAAAAACATAAAAAGAAACGAAAAGAGTTTTAATATTTGAGTTTTATTTTTTTAAAATATATGATGAATTGATGATAGGTTGAAGTCATAAGTCCAAAATTACTACTCCTATAATAGGAGGATATGTAATGGGATGTCATACAAAACAGATTAGTCCAAGCAACCAACTATTCTTATTGTGTGGAGTATTAATTAATTGCACACACACACACACACACACATATATATATATATATATAAAAAAAGAAAGGAACCAATTAAAGAGCATGTGAGATGTTTGTATGGTAGGTAACTTATTCTTTTAGAATAAAGAAAATCAAATTGATAGATTATGGGATAGAAGATTAATTAACAAAAAAAAAAAAAAAAAGTTTGTTAGTTAAAAGTGGGTGGATTCATGTGCTACCACAGTATAAAATCCACCAATGAATTTAAAGCCAGCCAAACATTGCCTGTTCAGAATGTATATTCCGAACTACCTAGATGTTATAATTCCTAACCTTTTCCCCTTCTATTTTGAATTCTATAATATATATATATATATATATCATAATGTTAAAGTATTAATTTTGTTTATTAAACCCATATATTGAGAGTGTACGTAAATAATTTTGGAACAAATTGAAAAGAAATGTACGTGTGTAAATAGCCGCGAGATGGAGAGAGTAATATATACTATAAAAAAATAGAATTTTACTCTCTGATTATAATTTCTCAAGCAAAGTCTTTAATGATAGATCATATCATTAGAGTATTTCTTAATTTTTGTCATTAAAATGTTTGTACTCGTTTCAACTTGAAGGAGAGCTCACAGCGAATAATAAAAAATAAATAAAGAAGGTATAGTCACATGGTTTCACCAAACTAATCTACTTTGCCGTGACCTTAATTTCCCAACCATGTGCCAATTATTTTCTTGTCTTCTTTTATTTTATTATTTGAAATTTTATCCATAAAAATCTTTTCTTTTACACGTTTATTTTCTTGCTCGAGTCTTAAAAACCCCGTTTATTTGCTTTTGGAATTTAGTCAAACCTTGTGCCTTTCCTTTTTCCTTCTCGAGAGTTATTAATTATCAGCGAATTAATGCTGGCTAAGGAAATTCAAAAGGAGGAAGGTGCATCTTCAACAATAATATTAATTCCTACCAACAATAATTGTTAGGATTCTCGGGATGCAGGACCATAGCTCTTGATTTTTCCATAGACGGTGCCAGTTGTTAGGGTTCCGGGATGGAACCTTTCGAATTCCCCATTTGGTATGATATTGTCCGCTTTGAATTTGTCAATAGGATACTAGTCCTCCGTTTTATAACCCATGATCCTTCAATGTTTTTCCTGATGTGAGACTTAGTTTAACATCTTCTATTTCCATACTTTGTTACATACATCAATCTTTCTAAAAAATCAACACATACTAACACAACTAAAAAACTCAACCCCATAACTCAAAATTTAAAACAAAAGGATAATTATCTCCCAGAACCCAGTATCATATTATCCCTTAGGCTATCAAAGCCAACACTTGTGCTATTACCTTCACCATTGATGAATCCATTGAATCCTTCACCAAGCAAGAACTCCTCATCTTCTGCAATATCTTCTGTTTTAAGCCATGAATGTTTTTCTCCATTTCTTAGTTCCTCTAGATCTTTTGCAACTTCCTTCATGTAAGGCCTATCTTCCCCTCTAACTTTTAAACAACTCTTTGCAAGAATAGCAACTTTCATTATTTCCTCCCTATTCCCCTCCCTCACAACATTATCTTCAACAACTTCGAACAACCGATCTTGTTTCATTACCGAAATGAAAAAGTTGGCTAAATTCGTGTCCTCCTCTGGCCTATCGTAGCTCAATACTTTCATTCCCGTTAAAAGCTCCAAAAGTACGACTCCAAAGCTATAGACGTCGCTTTTCTCTGTTAGTTGGTTCGTTTGCATGTATTCCGGATCTAAGTATCCGAACGTCCCTTGCACTAAAGTAGTCAACCGTGATTGATCTAAAGGAACCAATCTGGAGGCTCCAAAATCGGACACTTTAGCCGTGAAGTTATGGTCTAAAAGAATGTTCGCAGACTTTACGTCTCTATGTATGATTGGAGTGGAAGCGGCAGAGTGAAGATACGCGAGCACACTAGCAGTTTCTGTTGCTATTCTTAGACGCGTTTCCCATGAAAGAAAACGCGCCTTTGCCTTATCGTGTATGTGCTCGAAAAGGCTGCCATTGGCGATGCATTCGTACACTAAATGAGGCGCTTGTGTTTCCAAACAACAGCCTAGGAGCTTCACAACATTCCTATGATTAATTTGGGACAAGACAGTTACCTCATTGATGAACTGCTCGATTTGGTTCGGATCAACTTCTTTCGACTTCTTGATGGCAACTATCGTGTTATCTGGCAAGACGCCTCTATATACGATACCATAGCCCCCTCGGCCAATGATCCGACTATTGTGAAAGCTATTCGTCGCCTTTTCCAGCTCCGATGCACTAAAAATCCTTATTGATTCCGATGATCCATGTTCTTGCAACAACATACCACCATTCTGAAGAAAGAATTTTCGCCTCGTTTTGATCTGCCTTCGTCTCTTGAGATCCAAATGCAACCAACACGCGGATAATAACAGGATAATGACTCCTAGAGCAACCCCTATTTTCATATTCCAACAAACAAAATATTATGAAGACTTGTCCGAAAAAAGTCAATTTTCTTGTAGTGAGGAGAAGAAAATCGATCTTTACGTACCTGCTACAAGTTTGAATACAAAAGATTCACCACGAACACAACCTTGTCCGCCTCGTCTCCCATCACCGTGGTACCCTTTGGGGCACACACAATTAAAACTTCCCTCTGTGTTCTCACAACTTTTTACACATATGTTGAGATTTCGATCTTGGCATTCATCTATATCTGTAAAAAAGAAAGTAGAATTCTTGTATCAAGACTAAAATAGTAAAAAAATTGATTTTTACTGAGATGAAACACAATAAAAAATCTGAATCAGGTACTAAAAGATACCATCTCTGACTTGAATTGATACCAAACATGTTAAACAGTGACACTTCGTATACTAAAAGATAGATTAGTACCTCGACAACCATCATCTAGGTACGGATTATTGGACCTATATTAGTAAATACACTCTCATTCTTATTTATTGTATAGGCCCATCTTAGTTTCCTATGGGCTCTCTTATAAAGCCCATTAGGGTTAGGTTAGACCTAATTCTCTCTTGTATAAATACCTCTTGTAAATCTCATTTGTAACTAATAAAGAAATCATATTTCCAA
Source organism: Galeopsis tetrahit (assembly GCA_963675135.1). Lineage (NCBI taxonomy): Eukaryota > Viridiplantae > Streptophyta > Magnoliopsida > Lamiales > Lamiaceae > Galeopsis > Galeopsis tetrahit. The sequence goes on along the minus strand of OY776125.1, from coordinate 6,858,005 downwards.
TATTGTTTATCTCTCTATATGGTATCATCGAGTCATTTGGCTCACGCCTGATCCAAACCATAGTCGCCGCCGCCGCTACAAACCCTAGCCGCCGCCGCCACTACACATTTTGCCGCCACCGCCTTCGCCTCAGAAGCGCCGCCGCCGCCTTCATTTCCGACGTGCCGCCGTCGCCATCCGTCTTACGACGCCTTCTTCTTTGCTGCACCTCCCATCTCTCCGCTGCTCCACTCCACCAATGGCCGCCCCTCCTCCATCGCCGGCGCCAATCACCTTCAAAGGACTCGCAAATATGTCCCTGAAGCTCACCTCCACCAACTATGGTGCTTGGTCCTTCCAACTTCGCCTTCTCCTCACTGGACACAATCTCCTAGGCTATGTCTTGGGCACACATCCATGCCCCTCGTCCACATCCCCCGCCACCGACGGCACCACCAACACCACCGTCACCGTTCCCAATCCTGCACACGACCTGTGGGTGTGTCAGGACAACCTCATTCTCTCAGCCATGGTCGGATCTATGTCCCCGGATCTAATACCCTTTGTTGCTTCGTCAAAAACCTCTTGCGAAGCCTGGAAAATGCTTGAGAGCATGTATGGAAAGCCCTCGCGAGGTCGCATTCTTGCCCTCAAAACCAAGTTTCGCTCCCTGTCCAAAGGTGCTCGCCCGGTCTCCGACTTCCTCATGGAAGTTCGCTCTGTAGTCGACGAGCTTGCTCTCCTCGGCATTTCCTCTGATGCCGAGGACGTCACTCTCCAGGTCCTCACTGGCCTTGACGAATCTTACAATGACATAGCCAATGCCATCCAAGCTCGCGAACAGCCCATCACCTTTGCTGAGCTCTGCGACAAGCTCCTCAGCGCCGAGGTTCAAATTGCCTCGCGACCATCTTCAACCGTAATGCCTGCATCTGCACTTACTGCTGATACACGTCATCATCGCTCCTCGCGACCAGACACGAGGGCTAAAACTTTTGATACTCGCCCTCGCCGATCCTCGCCAAGACCCTATCTTGGCACCTGCCAATACTGTCGAGCACCGGGCCACACTGCTCGCACCTGCCCTGAAATTCCCTCTTCACCCTCGCCTCCTGCCTCCTTCACGGGTCCTCGCCGCCCGCATGGGCAGTTCCCACCACCTTCCCGTCTGAATCGGACAGCTGCACGCCCGACCTACTCGGCTCACTCAGCCTCCTCGGCACATCCTGCCGAGCACTGGATCCTTGACTCTGGAGCTTCTCATCACATCACCAACGACCTCGCCAACCTCTCCCTTCACTCGCCCTTCGCTGGGTCTGACAATGTAGAAATTGGTGATGGTAAAGGTTTACGCATATCGCACACTGGCTCTATGCACTTTCCTCAACTTAAGTCTCTCAGTTTTTCGAATGTCCTGGTCGTCCCACACATCTCGAAAAACTTGATTTCAGTGTCCAGTCTCTGTCGTGATAATAATGTTAACATTGTTTTTGATCGCTCTTCCTTTCAGGTACAGGATGGTCACTCGGGGAGCATTCTCCTCGTTGGGAGTCGTATCAATAATTTATATGTCTGGCCGGCACAAATGTCCATCACCCCTCCACAAGCCTTCACCACTCAACACCTCACGACGACCACCTGGCATGCCCGCCTTGGCCACCCATCAACAAAAATACTTGCTCACACTCTCTCTACACTTAGCCTATCCAGTGCACCTTCCAAACACTTCAATTGTAACTCATGCTCATGTATCAAGAGTCACAAACTCCCATTTTATGATTCAAGCATTATATCTACTAAACCACTTGATGTTATCTTTTCTGATGTTTGGTCGTCGCCTATTCTATCTCCTGACAATCTAAAATACTATGTGCTATTCGTTGATCACTTTAGCAAATATGTTTGGGTGTACCCCCTAAAAAGGAAATCAGATGTTCTTTCCACTTTTATCACATTCAAAGCCCTTGTTGAAAACAACTTCCAAAACACAATCAAAACCTTTTACTCTGACAATGGGGGAGAGTTCATTGCTCTTCGCCCCTTTCTTCAATCTCATGGCATCGCCCACCTTACCACCCCGCCTCATACCCCTGAACATAATGGCTTATCTGAACGTCGCCATCGCCACGTGGTCGACACAGCTCTTGCCCTTCTTCACCATGCTTCCATGCCCCTTATCTATTGGCCCTATGCTGTCTGCTCGGCAGCCTATATCATAAATCGTCTTCCTAAAGTTAACCTCAACATGTTATCTTCTTATGAAAAGCTCACTTCTCGCCCACCCAATCTAGCCAAACTCCGCATATTTGGCTGTCTCTGCTATCCCTTACTTCGCCCTTACACAAATCACAAACTTGATCCCCGCTCCACTCCATGTATCTTTATTGGATACTCGCCCACGCAAAGTGCCTACCTTTGCCTTGATCGCTCCTCAAACAGAATCTACACCTCGCGGCATGTTCAATTCGTTGAGCATACGTTCCCCTTTTCCACCCCCCTCCTCATCCATCTCCCTTGGCGACCTCCATCTCCTCGCCACCCACCTCCTCTGATTCAAACTCCTCGCCCATTCTTCTAGCACCTACACTACCCAACTCTACCACACCTGTCCTCGCCCCTGACCCAGTGCCGAACACGCCCCAGCCGAACACAACCGCACCTCAGCTCGCCACACCCACACCTGACATCCCTGTGCCGACCAATGCTCCCCCACGACCTTCTGTACCCCGCATGGTTACTCGGGCTCAGAATCACGTGTTCAAACCTAATCCAAGGTATGGACTTACTTCCACTATTACTTCTGACATTGAACCAAGCTGTGTCTCTCAGGCACTCAAGAACGAAAATTGGCGAGCAGCCATGTCGGCTGAATTTGATGCCCTCCTTCAGAATGGCACTTGGGACTTAGTCCCACCCACTACATCTCAGAATGTGGTCGGCTCCAAGTGGGTGTTTCGCATTAAGCGAAAACCTGATGGCACCTTGGATAAATACAAGGCTCGTCTGGTCGCCAAAGGCTTTCATCAACGACCAGGTGTTGACTTCACTGAAACATTCAGTCCCGTTGTCAAGCCTGCCACTGTGCGAACAGTCCTCAGCATTGCGGTTACTAACAACTGGCCCCTTCGCCAATTCGATGTCAACAACGCTTTTCTCCATGGAAAGCTCTCAGACACTGTCTTCATGGCTCAACCTCCGGGCTTCAAAGACAAGACATTTCCCACCTATGTCTGTCAGCTTCGCAAATCCATCTATGGACTAAAGCAGGCTCCTCGCACATGGTACTATGCTCTTCGCACTTTTCTCGAAGAAATTGGATTCATCCCTACTCACTCTGATGAATCTCTGTTCGTCTACAACAACAATGGGGTGGTCGCCTACTTCCTTGTTTATGTTGACGACCTCATACTGACGGGCAACTCCTCGCCCATGCTCGCCCGGGTGGCTGCCGACCTCAGTACAAAATTTTCAGTCAAGGACCTTGGTCCTCTATCCTATTTCTTGGGGGTTGAAGTTCTTCGCTCTACAACGTCATGCCTGCTCTCCCAACGCAAATACGTCACTGATCTGCTCGCCCGATACAACATGATCGACTCTAAACCAGTTCAAACTCCATTATCCACCTCTGCTCGCCTTACTCTCTCGGATGACACCTCTCCCACTGACGCCACTCAGTATCGTCAAGTGCTCGGCAGCCTTCAGTATCTCCAGCTCACCAGACCTGACATCGCCTTTGCCGTCCATAAGCTATCTCAGTTCATGCATGCACCCACCATCACGCACTGGAATGCCGTCAAGCGTCTGCTCCGCTACCTCAATGGTACAAGGGATGTTGGAATCAACATTACCCCATCCTCATCCTCCTCGCTCCACTGCTTCACGGATGCTGACTGGGCAGGCGACTGTGATGATCGCACTTCCACAAGTGCATATGTCGTCTTTTTGGGAGCCAATCCTATCTCATGGTCGTCCAAAAAGCAGAAGTCTGTTGCTCGCTCATCCACTGAGGCCGAATACAGAGCCATTGCCGCAGCGGCCTCTGAAGTACAATGGCTAACATCCTTACTTAAAGAACTACACTTCCCTGACTCTCCGGTGCCAGTTATCTACTGTGACAACATTGGGGCCACCTACTTATGCTCAAACCCTGTGTTTCACTCACGAATGAAACACATTGCCATTGACTTCCACTTTGTTCGTGACCTCGTCAAAACTGCTCGGCTCCGCATCTCGCATGTCTCCACTGCCGACCAGCTTGCCGATGCCCTCACCAAGCCTCTCTCCAGTGCTCGCCTTCAGCTTCTTATGACCAAGATTGGACTATCCTACGGTACTCCATCTTGAGGGGGCATATTGGACCTATATTAGTAAATACACTCTCATTCTTATTTATTGTATAGGCCCATCTTAGTTTCCTATGGGCTCTCTTATAAAGCCCATTAGGGTTAGGTTAGACCTAATTCTCTCTTGTATAAATACCTCTTGTAAATCTCATTTGTAACTAATAAAGAAATCATATTTCCAATATTGTTTATCTCTCTATACGGATTTCCTTCGAAACCTTGTAAGCAAGAACACCGGTATCCATAACCATTATCCGGCTTATAACACTCAGAATTCGCGCTTCTACAAGCATAACTGGACGAATTCATCCTCGCCGCCTCACAAGTCCCATTTCCGACAGCCCAATCCGCCACCATGGGAAGCTTCTCAACATTCCTCAAATTGGTAAACATTTCAGGAGAAAAAGTAAAAGCCTTTTCCTCCACCACAAAAGCATAACTACAATTATTAAAATCCCAAACATCACTATTATTCTGAAAGCTCCTCAACTCTAACTGCACATTCCAAACTTGTTTAGGAAACGACGTCTGGCAGCAGCCTAAACCCGTGCAGGATCCTTTCGTCAAGTCACTCTCGTCGGAGCACATGGCCGTGCACCCTGTTTGATAACTCTTGTTAAGACGCCGCCCTGTAATATAGCCGTAAGTGTCACAACCGATTATGGTGAACTTATTAGCAGTGTTGTTAACGGTTAGGTAAGTTGGCAATCTTATCCAAGGATCATTGTAAGAGACTCTGCTTCCACTGAGGTTATAGCAATCGCGGGCGATGAATTGCAAGAGCTTTAATTGGCCATGAATGGATATGTCTGTGATTTCTATTGAAGACCTTTGCATGAAAAGTTTAGGAGGGTTGAAAGTTTGGTTACAAGAAACTAAGAAACTGTGGTTTAGTGAACACTCCTCTGTTGTTCCGAAAGGGAATGGAATGGTAATATTGCCACATTGATTATCGCAGTTGGGCTTTGCTATTAGCAAGTTTGGTGGCGGGGCTGCAAGAGATGAAATCGAGGCGAAAATCGAAAGAATTGCAACGAATATGAAGTGAATTTGCAGCTTACAACACCCCATGATCGATTCTTGTTTTTTGTGGTTTGTATGAAATTAAGACGAGATTAAATATGTTTGGATTAAGTTCAAATATATTAAACTCAAAGAAAGTTGACGAATTGTGCGTACGTTGATTTGATCTTTTCATCGTACTTAATTTCTTGGATGACACTTTCAAAACATATGGACAAATTCTTAATCACTACGTGGGAAATATATATGGGTTGTCAAGCCACGAGAAAGATGATGTTGAGTCTTTGATTGTGAATATGGTCATTAATTTAATTAGTACAAACTCTTGACTTGATGAACTAAAAGACATTTGGCTAGCTCTCTAGATGAACTTAAAACATTTGACCTAGTAAGATTAAGACGTTAATAATAGCTTTTACAGTTTAATTACTCCGATTATGTTAAAAAAGAGCTATTCATATTCAAGTTACTACTATATCTTTTCAATTTCACGAATGATGCCACTCTTTCTATTCAATAAATTAACTTAGAGCAACAACTGTGTAAAATATTACACATAACCTAACTAAATGGTTTCTAAAAATTAGCAGGTAGTAAACCAATGTTTTACTACAAACTCAAAATAAGACCAAAATGAAACTACTATAAATTATAAACGGTAAGAATATATTGTAAGCTTTCTATAAAACTACAAAGTCAAAATATATTTTAAGAAAAATAACATACATTCACTTTTTTTTGGGCGAATTCGATGGTCACAATAAATTTTGACCCACAAATGTCATCCAAAAAATTAAGTATTTGTTACTGTCCCTGTAGTAAGATAATATCTAGAAGTGAAAAAATATGATTCAATTAAATATGATCTACAAATTTTTGCTCAAATTTATAAAGGAATTCACTTTGTTGTCCGAAGACCAATTTCACGATTAATTACCAAATGTACTATTCCCTCTGTCCACGAAAACTATGTCTCTATGGCTGTACTGACACATGTTTTAAGAAAAAGTAGATAAAATGAGGGGTGTTGTGGAATTGTTGTTAGGTAAAAATTAAGTGATTGTTTCCATAAAAAGAAATGAACATATTTTTGGTGAATGGAGGGAGTATTATATTTTGATTGTTGTACTCTACAAAAATCCAACAAGTTATTTGAAGAAGGATACTACTCTTGTACACAACTATCACTTTTTAGTAAACAAATTAATAGGGAGTAGTACTTTTTATTCCTTCTGTCTATGAAGCTATCAAAGCCACCTCCAGTACTTTTGTTGCTGCCTCTACTCTTGCTAATTATCTTCCACTCCCCACTGGTAGTAAAATGTGATCTTTGATGCTATCAAAGCCACCTCTAGTACCTTTGTTGCTGCCTTCACCATGTATGAAGCTATCACTCAATCCTTTACTAAGCAATGATTCCTCATCATATGTAACACTACTTTGTGTCTGAATCCAAGGGTGTTTTCCTCCAACTCGAAGTCCCTCTAACTCCATTGCTACTTCCTTCATAAAAGGTCTATCCACCCCTCTAACATTCACACATCTTTTGGCAAGGACAGCTACCTTCATTACCGCCTCCTTATCACTCTCTCTCATCATATTTTTTTCAACAACTTGGAACAACTTCTCTTCCTTCATTACTTTAATGAAATAATTGGCTAAACATTGCTCTTCCTCTGGCCCCTCCTTCACCAATGCCTTCCTTCCCGTTAGCAGCTCCATCAGGACTACTCCAAAGCTGTACACGTCACTCTTCTCGTTCAGTTGCCGCGATTGCATGTATTCAGGATCTAAATATCCGAAGGTCCCCTGCACAAAAGTACTTAATTGTGAATCATCCAGAGGAACCAATCTTGAAGCTCCAAAATCAGCCACTTTTGCTGTGTAAGTATGGTCCAAAAGAATGTTGGCCGTCTTTACATCTCTGTGTATGATTGGAGTAGAAGCTGCAGAGTGTAAGTATGATAGCACGCCAGCAGTTTCTGTAGCTATTCTTAAGCGCATGTCCCATGACAGAGCAAGTGATGTTGCCTTATTGTGTATGTGTTCGAAAAGAGTTCCGTTGCTGATGAACTCGTAGACAAGCAGAGGGGCTTCTGTCTCCAAACAACATCCTAGAAGCTTGACTACATTCCTGTGGTTGATTTGGGACAAAACAACTACCTCATTGATGAATTGGTCAATTTCGTTGGGATCAATTCTTTTGGACTTCTTGATGGCAACTACTTTGTGATCATCTGGTAAGACACCTTTGTATACGGTGCCATGGCCGCCTTGACCGATGATCATATTGTTGTGGAAGTTGTTCGTCGCCTTCTGTAGCTCGGATGCACTGAAAATCCTTGCCGTGTTTGATGAGCTCTGCCTTCCAGTGAGTTTTTGTTGCAACAATTGACCACCATTTTGAAGAAAAAATTGTTGTCTCATCTTGATTTTCTTTCTTTTGTTAAATTCCAAATTTACCCAACATGCAGATAGTAGCAGAATAATGACTCCTGAAGCAACCCCTTTTTTTTTTCCATACAAGAAGAATTTATACATTAGATTCTCTTCCACTAATTAAACAATTCCTTTCAAAAAATGCTAACGACGTTAAATTTAAGCGCGAAGTTAATTAAACGCATGGTAATTCTAAGCAATACAAGAGTATGAGTCTAAGTCTAACCTGCTGTAATTTTGAATACAAGTGATTCACCCGGACTACAACCGTTTCCGTCCCTTCTCCCATCTCCATGATACCCTTTTGGGCAAACACATGTGTAATTCCCCGGTGTGTTCACACAATGCTTTACGCAGATGTTAAGATTAAGATCTTGACATTCATCTATATCTATAAAAATGAAATGATATCAATAGAAAAAATACTGATACCATAACCAAAAGAGTATGTCACTTGCAGTTGTATGGTACACATGTACAAAACTAATATTTCTTGGTGTAAACAACTATTACATTTTAGTGAAACATCCAATTGACGCTGACGTAGCAGGGTCTAATTTGTCAGCAAAGTCTGATTGATCAATAGAGTATTTCACCCTCTACAATTAGATGCTGGACTAAAATATTGAATATGAGTATTTTGAATTTGTGAAAGTCGATAGGACTGAAATTGAAATAGGAATAACTTTCGGCAGGAATATTTTTTGATGGTTTCATTCATTTTTACTATCAATTGTTTAAATGATATTAGTTTTTTTAAAAAGAGGTATAGTATTACTAAAATGTTAGAACAATTGAAAATTGTATGATTATTTTCAATTCGTGAAAGTCGACAGGACTGAAATCGAAATGGAAGTAACTTACTTGACAAAAAACAAAGTACTTATTTATATTGTAGTGAAAGAAAGCAAACCATTATAAGACAACGATAGATTTCAATTGCAAGAAGGCAATGGATTTACCTTGACAACCATCAACTAGGTAAGGATTTCCTCGATAACCTTGTATGCAAGAGCAACGGTATCCATCGCCATTATCGGCCTTATAACACGAAGAATTCGCACTTTTGCAAGCGTAAGCTGAAGAGTTCATCTTCGCCTCGTCACAAGTTTCATTACCAATGATCCAATCAACCACCATAGGCAGAGCTTCTACATTGTACAAGCTAGCATAGCTTTCCGCGGAAAAAGTAAAAGCACCTTCCTTTGCAACACAAGCATAGCTGCAACTACTATTATTAAAAGAACCGGATACATTACTATAATTGGTGTAACTTCCTAAACTCATCTCAACTTTCCAAACTTGTTTCGGAATAGACGTCTGGCAGCAGCCTAGACCCGTGCACGACCCCGTCTCAAAATCATCAATCGTGCCACAAGTGGCGGTGCATCCTGTCCGATAATCCCGTTCATTGAGGCGCTCCCCGTTTACAAAGCCGAAAGAGTCGCAGCCGACGACAGTGAACTTGTTGGCAGTGTTGTTGACAATCCATGGGTACAATGTCAGAAAGGGTTCAGATTTTTTAATTCTTGTGTGATTTTGATCATAACAATCGTATGCGATGTATTGGGAGATGGTGACTTGGCCATCGAGTGATATGTCTGAAACGTGTATGTTTGTATTAACGAAGAAAGGCTTCGGGGGGTCGAATGTTTGGTTACAAGTTAGCAAGAAATCGTGGTTTATAGAACACTCCTCTGTTGTTCCAAAAGGATATGGGATGCTTACATTGCCACAGAGATTAGGGCAGTTTGGAAGTGTACCAGAAAGTGATGAAGTAGTTGAGGTAGTAAATATTACAAGAATCGCAAGGTTTATGAAATGGATTTGGAGGCCAAGAAACCCCATGATTCTTCTTTTAATTTGTGATTTGTATACCATGATTTAATAAAGATCAGAGAAAACAGAGTCCTGTACATAGTCAATGGATGTCACACTCTTCTTAAAAGCGGTTAGTTGGAAGTTGTAGCTGCGGCTGAGAACCGCAAGTAAGATCCGTGCAGATAAGAAAAAAGAGTGGGAAAGAGTTTTGAGCCAAGCTTTTATGAACTCGAACTCAGTAGCTTAGCTACTCGAGTAGATTGGAATTTGAATTTCAAAAAAAAATCTGAATCCGGCATAAATAGCTCGTGAGTTGGTTCGACTCATTTACAGTCCTAGGTGCTACTCGTATCATATTGTCCTACCGCCACTGTGTGTGACGTGTTAATATCACAGTGCACACGTGTACGGTTGGGAAAACAGCTCAACGTGTCCGCTATTTAATTCTCATAAATTCTCACGTGAAATAAATAGGTAAAGACTTGGTCAACTAAACTAAGTCCATTGATGTGTTTGTCTATGCCACCAGAAAAGAAACGGTCTTATCTGGATAGCTGGCAATGGAACGGCTATCAAAGCTGGTCTTGGCACAAATTCAGATGCCAGGTTTCACGTTTACATGCCTAGGATGGGTGTTGGTTTGCATGCTCTTCGACTTGTCTACACCTGTTCGGCGGCCTCACATTTCTATACGCTTGTGCAATTTGAGTAATTATGTTATGGTTGAAGGGTGAAAAACTCAAGTTTACCGACAAATAAGATAAGTGAGCATAACTCTGATGGAAGAGATAGTAATATTTATGTCTTCCACAATTATTTTAAAATAAACAGAACACCAAATTCTCCATTTAATAGTACTAATGAATGCTGGTACACTTCATTTAGCACAAGTACTAACAGGCACTGTAAACCAGCTCGATTCCACTGTATTTCAAACTTAGAAATCATTATATACATATAATAACTACTATGTTTATTCATTTCATGAAAATGCTAAATATATAGATAAGAAAAACAAGGGTCTTGCCAATTATCTCCCACCATCCACAGGCAGTATCATATTATCTTTAAGGCTATCAAAGCCAACACCACTTGTGTTGTTACCTTCACCATATATGAAGCTTCCACTGAACCCCTTACTAAGCAACGATTCCTCGTCTTCTGCAATACCTTCTTTGTGATTCCACGCGTGATTTCCTCCTCTGACTCGTAATCCCTCCAACTCCATTGCTACTTCCTTCATAGATGGCCTGTCCTCTCCTTTAACATTCACACATCTTTTTGCCAAAACAGCAACCTTCATTACCACCCCTTTATCTCTCTCTCTCATCACATTTTTTTCAACAACTTGGAACAACATTTCTTCCTTCATTACTCTGATGAAAAAGTTGGCTAAACATCTATCCCCTTCTGGCCCATCCAGGACCAATGCCTTCCTTCCTGTTAGCAGTTCCACCAGCACTACACCAAAGCTATACACGTCACTTTTCTCCGTCAGTTGTTGGGATTGCAAGTATTCCGGATCTAAATATCCAAACGTCCCCTGGACCAATGTACTTAATTGTGAATGATCCATAGGAACTAGTCTTGACGATCCAAAATCCGCCACTTTTGCAGTATAAGTATGATCCAAAAGAATATTGGCCGTCTTTACATCTCTGTGTATGATTGGTGTAGAAGCCGCAGAATGTAAATATGATAGCACACCAGCAGTTTCTGTAGCTATTCTCAAGCGCATGTCCCATGACAGAGTAAGCGCTGTCGCCTTATTGTGTATGTGCTCGAAAAGAGTGCCGTTGCTGATGAATTCATAGACAAGCAAAGGGGATTCTGTCTCCAAACAACATCCTAGGAGCTTGACAACATTCCTGTGGTTGATTTGGGACAAAACAACTACCTCGTTGACGAACTGGTCAATTTCGTTGGGATCAATTCTTTTGGACTTCTTGATGGCAACGACCTTTTGATCATCTGGTAAGACACCTTTGTATACGGTGCCATGGCCGCCTTGACCGATGATCATATTGTTGTGGAAGTTGTTTGTCGCCTTCTTTAGCTCGGATGCACTGAAAATTCTTGCACTATTGGATGAGCTCTGCTTTCCAGTGAGTTTTTGTTGCAATAATTGGCCACCATTCTGAAGAAAGAATTGTTGTCTCATCTTGATACTCTTTCTTCTGTTGAATTCCAAGTGAACCCAACATGCAGATAGTAGCACAACAATCACTCCTAAAGCAACTCCTTTTTTTTCCATATATCAACAAGAATTTATACATTAGACTAATTGGTTTTTGCATGAAACTATGGGTAAAAAAGAATAAAACATCATGTTTGATAAAATGTACACAAATCCTCATATGTTTCATTAAATGCATTACTTTTTTGTGTTTTATAAAACTATCCTCATGGTCCACTTCCTTACAAAAAATGGCTAATAACCAAGCCTGAACTTAATTAAACACAGACAAGTTTTGTGCATTTTTTACCAAACGCATGGGGTTATATGTTTTTTTCCCCACCTCAAGCTTACAACTAGACATGTTTATAAATTTTATGTATTTTAAATATCTTTTTTTTTTTTTTTCTTTTCTTAAGAGAGTTGTATTAACACACTAATGATAAAATGAGGGATGGAGATTTTGTGCATATTTTTATCATGGGGTTTTGTGTTTTTCAACCTGAAACTATGATATAAACTTGTTTGGATAAAGAGAAAGAGAATGAGTGTAAGTTAAGGCTAACCTGCTGCAATTTTGAATACAAGTGATTCACCCGGACTACAACCTTTTCCGCCTCTTCTCCCATCACCATGGTACCCTTTTGGGCAAACACATGTGTAATTCCCCGGCGGTGTGTTGACGCAACGCTGCTCTTCACAGTCGTTGTTTCCATCTTGACATTCATCTATGTCTGTCAAAACAGGGGAAGAGTTAGAATAAGACCATCATTAAGTTCTCCTCCGAAGAAATGAAATATTAATACCTTGACAACCAGCATCAAGGTAAGGATTTCCATGATAGCCTTGTTTGCAAGAACAGCGGTACCCAATACCATTATCAGGCATATAGCACTCAGAATTCACACTCTTGCAGGCATAAGTAGAAGCCTCCATCTTTGCCTCATCACAATTGGATGGCTTAGTTCCATTTGTAATGTCCCAATCAAGCACCATGGGAAGCTTTGTAACATTCTTCAAGTTTTTCATGCTATCTTGAGTGAAATTAAAAGCAGCCTCCTCTGCCACAAAAGCAAAGCCGCAATCATTGAAGTCTCGTACGTAACTATAGTTCCTGAAGCTACTCAGTTGTAGAGTAATATTCCAAACGTCTTTAGGAAAAGACGTTTGGCAGCAGCCCGAACCAGTGCAGGTGCCGTTGTCTAGATCACCCTCGTCTCTACACATGGCAGTACATCCTGTCTGGTAGTACCGGTCTGGACGCCGCCCCCCATAAACATAGGCGTAAGTGTCGCAGCCCACCACAGTGAACTTATTCGCAGTGTTGTTGACAGTAAATTTGCCTGAGGTCATGGAATTCTGAAAGTTGCTCGGCGTTGGACCATGACAGTCGAATGCAATATATTTCAAGATTGTCAACTGACCATCAAGCGATATGTTTGTGATTTCTATGGTGCTAGTGTCCAACAACGCCTGAGGGGGGTCGGAGGAGGATTGGCTACAATTGACGAAGAAATCTGGGCTCAGGTAACAATCCGGAGACGTACCAAAAGGGAATGGGATTCTTACATTGCCACAATATTCAGGGCATTTGGACTTTGCTAATGAAAAATTTGGTGGTGGATCAGTAATAGCTGCTGCAAATGATGAAGCTGATGAAGCAAGTATGATCACAAGGATTAATTGTAGTCCAACAAACCTCATGATTCTACTTATCTTTTCTTCTGGTTCAAAAACAAGATTTGAGGTTAAGTACAACTAGCTAGTAGTTTTGAATTATGCAATAACTCCTCATACTCATGGCTTAATATATATAATACATTTTGGCTTTATATTTGGTAAACATGTTGAGATATCTATAATTAGGCCGGATATTTCAACATAATCAAATTGAATTGCACATAGTGTATTTTTCAATAATTTGATATGCACATAATCAAGTATTTTTGCGTGTTAGATATAAATTTTATTTTAGATCGAATTTACTCATTTATACATGACCAATATATTGTTACTACATTATCACTATAAGATCAAAAGTATACTACTACAAGTCCAAAAACATTCTTAGACACTTAATTTTTGGGTGAATTTTACAAAATATTTTTTGACATATGTAGTGGTACACTTTTCATCTTGTAGTGATAATACTTTGACCTTGTAGTAACAATATATTGGTGATGTAGTAAATCATCGGCTTGCAACGCGTGAATTTTTTGGAAGACTCGAATTTTTTAAAACTGTTTTAATTAGACATATTTCATGTGTGAAATAATTCACACAATTGTTGCTTTGATGATTATTATTAATAATATTATTTTTAAAAGTAAAAAATAAAAATAATAAATAAGTGAATGCATTTTTTTATAAAATAATAATGAAATAAAATCATTCTTTAAAGTATGAGAATATATACTCCCTCCATCTCGGGAAAAGCTCCCCATGAGCTCCGAGCACGTAGGTTAAGAAATATAATATAATAAGTAGATGTATTAGATGTGATGTGATTGAGAAAAAGAAGAATATAATGAAATGTGAGAGAGAATAGTTTGTAAAAAAAAAAAGTGTAGCTTTCATTGGGACAGACGAAAAAGAAAAGTTGGGTAGTTTTCACCGGGACAGAGGGAGTATATAAAACAATGGTAATGGGGCAGGTCCAAATCCAGACCCGTATTGAACCCGTCCGCATGGGCCCGATCTAAACTCGATTAAGGAGTATGGAATAGTGAAGACAATGGGCCGGGTACCTAAATATCTGGACTCGGCCCGTTTCACTATGGGTCTAGGGCGGGTCGTCCCGCTTGGGTCACTTGGACGGCTCGGGGAGACCCATTATAATTTTTTTTAAATAATTTTAAAAAAATAATAAATTAAATTAAATTTAAATTTGTATTGAAAAATAAATAAAATAGTCTTAGAAACATGTTTATAAATTTATTTTCACATTATAAATAAGTTAATATTGATATAAATTTTTAGATGAAATATCATACTCTGTATCATATTGTATTTGATATTATGTTTTATCAATTTATAATAATCTAAAATATATATATATGAAGTTGAATTATATATTGTTATATATTTATTATATATATTAATAAAAATGTTATATGCAATATATAGAAATATATTATATTTATATGTATAGTGTATATAAAAAAATAAATATAAAAATTGGGTCACGGGTTCAAAACACAGGTCGATGGTGATACTCGGACCCGTCCTATTTTAATATGGGTTCGGGACAGGGCAATCCAAATATCACGAGGCAGGTTGAAATTTCCACCTAAACTATGGAACGAGTTGTGATTTTTTCCAAGCCCGCCCAACCAACGGGTTGTAATTTTTTCCAAGCCCATCCTGCCAACCCGTCTCTGAACCATCATAAATAAATATATGAACATATATTTTGCAATTTCAAGAATGAAGATGAAACACAAACCGACCTGTTTAGAATGTATATATATATTTGCATAAAAATATTTCATAGGTAGTTTTTTTAGTATAAGATAAATATAAAATGTTATGCTCCGTATTAAATAAGTACAGAGTATATATTTTAATTTAAATTATTTAATATTAAAATTATAATATTATATATATATATGATGTGCCAAAATTTGCACGAGAGGATTGCGTGTCCTCTGGATTAGATGTCCCACTCTTCGAACACGTACAATCACTCCAAGTATGCTGCCTTCAATCGAGATCTTCAAGAACCTGCAAAGAACACGCCGGAGGGGGGTTCGGCGTGGACACTCCGATGCCTAAGTCAGTATAGGGCTTATATAAATCTCCCAAGGATCTCGAGATCCTTGTTGTATCAAATCAGTTCTCAAAGAATATCAAAAAGGTGTTTTTCGTTTAGTATATCAAGTTTGTAATATAAGAATGTCTAACCTGGAAATCTCCTTGGATTTACCTATTTATAGAGATCCTTCCTCGAGAGGAAGTCAAGTCTTCCTCTTCTTTCAGAGCTGCCCATAAGACTCGGCCCTGCTGAGTGGACGAAGTCTTTCCTTCTCTCCACTTCCCGAAGACTCGGCTACACTCCTTCTTAGTAGACTTTGTTCCCTAAGATAAAGGAGGATAAGGTCTTCCTTTCATCGAGTCTGGACCGAAAATGGCGGAATCTCCCTACATCTAAGGCTCACGACCTTATGTCAAAACTGATTCTTCCTGAAGCTTCTTTCCAGACGGAGCTCCCTCTAAAGGGATCTCCAGAGGGGATTCTTTATCAGAGAGTATTATATAACCTGATCCTTCCACTTTTATCCTATCCTCCATACACGTGTCGACTCCTTATTAGGTAACATTTTTAGGCCGCATCATCTACTCCCCCTACTCTCGTAAAAGGGGGACTTCTTTTGTGAGAGTAGAAAATTTCAATGATCTTGGTACAGAAGTCCTTTTGGAGAAACGTGTATTGTTCTTGCTTCGGAGAGGAGGTTTCAAAAAAATGTCCTTCTCCAAAGACTTTTCCCGCCCTTAATATTGAGGACGTTTCGGCTTCCACGCTTGGACCCCACGCGATCACTTTTCTCTCTTTTTTGTTATTCTCCCGAGGAAAACCCTCGATTTTCCCCCACCTTCTTTCATTTACTCCTACGCAACCGCCTCATTTCCTCTTGTTCTCTTTGAATTTCACTTCTTCCAAAAGTCTCTCGTTGTCTCCATCTGTTTTTTCAGGCGTTCTTCATCCCGGGTTTCGCCGTTGCCGGCCGCTCCGACTGATTCCATAATCCTCCTAACCAAGGTAACCTAGCTATCCCTCTTTTCTTCTTTTATTAACACTTGCTAGTCAATGTCAAACCTTCCTCCTTCGCCGGAAGCCATTAGCCAGAACTCCTCTGAATTGACTCCCTCTCTGATGGGGAGTCCAGAGAATAAGATTTCCCCTTCGTCCCAAATCGACCATACTCATCTAGTTAGCCTTACTCATGCCTATGGCTTTCCATCGGAGTATACCTTTCGCGTTCCTCGCTCAAATGAACGCCCAGATCTCTTCCAACCCCGGACTCTTGCTTTTTTCGAAGCTCAACTTAGGGCAGGACTACGATTTCCGATTCATCCCTATTTAGCTGCCATATCGACTCGCATGCAGATCCCTCTTAACCAGTTTACTCCGAATGCTATCCGTACTATGATAGGCTTTTTCATCTTAGTGAAAGGGAATGGGGGTGACCCGTCTGCTGAACTGTTTCTGAGCCAACATTCTTGTAAAGTGAACGATGGCTTCTTTTATGTTAGTGGGCGAAGGTCTCGTGTCTGTAAGTTTCTGAAAAAACTCCATGAAGAAGACTCATCCTGGCGAGATTATTATTTTTTTGTTACAAGCCCCACTGATTGGTCATTTCCTCACGGGGATTGGATATTCCACAACCCAGGAGTACTTCCTCCTCCTTTGAAAGCTTATTCTGTTTCCAATCATACTGTTATGACTGATCTCAATACTCACATTCATCTGTACGATTATTTCGATATCCCTGGCATTTGTAAAAATCCTCGCATCCTCTCCCACTTTGGCTTTTGCCCTCAAGACTTCCCTTTAGATTCTCGAGATGGTAAAAAATCTTTTATTCTTGTTTCTTACTTCTCGTATGTGGCTATTTTTCTACATTCTGAACATCTTCTTGGTTATCTGCAGCAATGAGTTGGCTAACTCATATCTCACGGGATGCCCCTGCTCTCAGCATAGTGAAGACCCCTGTATTATCCGCTCCAGAAGATCCTCCAAAAGCTCCTCCGTCTCCTGCTCTCGAGAGCTCAGCAAAGACCCCAGCTCCAGGGAGCCCTTCAAAGGTTCCTCCTCTCCCCGGTTCATCCACTCAAGTTCCTGGTTCAGTTGCTAGGAGAACCCGATCAGCTGCCAACGCCTTCTTTTCTGACTGTGGCACCTCTAAGAAGAAGAAGGGAAAAGCGACCCGTGCTGAGAAGGAATCTCCCCCTCCTACTGTGTACGAGCCTCTCCACCGTCTTATCGACCGATGCCCTGCTCCTCCCAACGTTGAGTTATCCGAAACGCCTCTTCCTGAAGATCTACTGCTCCGGGGGGCTCATCTTTTTTCCGAGGTACTTTCTATTATTTTCAGATCTCTGCCTTCTTCACATCCTAAACATTACTTCTTTTTCTTTTGTAGTTTGGTCTTATCTATACTAAGATACTCGACCAAGGCGTTGAGATGGTGGCTGAGCTCGAACTTCTCCGGGCCGAAACATCTTCTCTTCAGTCGACCCTCAAGGAGATCACTACGGAGAAAGACAAAGCTCATAAACGAGCTCAAGCTCTGGCTGAGGAGTTATCTCTTCTACGGACTCAAAGCAAGCAGGATGCAGCCAGGATTAAATATCTGGTGCAGGAGGTGGGACGGATGGAACGCGAGTTACCAGACGTCGGCGTGCAGGCTTGCATTAAGTCTCTATTCACTTCCTCCTTGGGTCAAGAGTTCTTGGGGACTCTCCATACTCAGTGGCTGTCCGGCTTCCTAAAGAGCTCGAGCTTCTTATGCGCCATGGGGCCCCATATCCCTCATTTCATCGACCACGGCTTCAGCAATGCTGTGGCCGAACACTCAGCCCCGGGGTTCGATGGGACCTACTCCCGTGAGTTCCACCTGGATCAACTCGCTACCCCTCCAAAATTCTTGGGGGATCCTAAGGAGAGCCCCGACAGTCCTTGGTGGTTGCCCGGCATGAATCAGGTCATCACCAAGTTGCAGGCTGCTAAGGTGAGCATGGCTGAGCTAAAGCCCCTGGAGCGTCTAGTTTATCCTTATGCCTTTGCTCCAGAGATGGCAACAAAGGTAGATGGAGGGACAGGCGTTGAAGATACCGTGAAAGGTACAGAGGGTCCAGAGGAGGGCGGAGGATCTAGCAACCATGTCGCTGAAGAGGAGGGCGCTGCTAGAGGAATTGAAGGAGTTGAGGTCGAGGGGGCTGTTGCCGAGGAATCTGCTGCTGAAAAAGCAGTTTAGATTTCATATTTCCGTGGTCACAATGAACAATTTATTTTTCTTTCGTTTTGCTGCACTCTTTTCATTTTCTGCTCATAACACTTGTTCTCATACTTCATAGGGGACCCCACACTCCTGGATATGTGGGGGCTTTTGTAGTGATCGTATTGGCTTGATATTGCTTGTTTGTTGGCGTGCTTTTTCTTCTCTGTTTGCATGAGTAACTTACAAGACCAGCAAATAATATGTTGGAGGTGCTCTCTCCCCCCCATTTTTGTTGGTCTTGTAGGCTACGTTGGAATCATCTCTTGGTTGTCCTGTCTTTTGATTTCAAGTGGCTTGGTTATGGGGGGACATCCTCCCTCTTCTCTTGACTCCTGGATCATAAAACCTGTCCTTTTCATTATCTAGTCTTTGTAATTCTCAAGCATGGTGAGGGCTTTCTGGAGGATCTTGGTCTCTAAGCCTCTAAGCATTTCACCTTCTTTTCACTTTCTTGTGCTTTTATTCGCAAAAAATCTTCTCCTTTCGTTAATTAACCTTCTTGGGTTTCAAGTACGATGAGGGCTCTCTGGAGCACCTCGGCCTCTAGGCCTCTGAGTGTTTCTCACTCGTATTCTTAAAAGATTTTAATTCATAAAATCTTCTCATTTCAGTAACCCACTTGGGTCTCAAGTAAGATGAGGGCTCTCTGGAGCACCTCGGCCTCTAGGCCTTTGAGTGTTTCTCACTCGAATTCTTAAAAGATTTTAATTCATAAAATCTTCTCATTTGAGTAACCCACTTGGGTCTCAAGTAAGATGAGGGCTCTCTGGAGCACCTCGGCCTCTAGGCCTTTGAGTGTTTCTCACTCGAATTCTTAAAAGATTTTAATTCATAAAATCTTCTCATTTGAGTAACCCACTTGGGTCTCAAGTAAGATGAGGGCTCTCTGGAGCACCTCGGCCTCTAGGCCTTTGAGTGTTTCTCACTCGAATTCTTAAAAGATTTTAATTCATAAAATCTTCTCATTTCAGTAACCCACTTGGGTCTCAAGTAAGATGAGGGCTCTCTGGAGCACCTCGGCCTCTAGGCCTTTGAGTGTCTCTTGCACTCGTCATTTTTTATACTCATATATCGCATATTCAAATATGAAAAAGATAATCAAGACACAATAATTCTGAATAATTCTTTCTTCAAAAAGGGATAAGACTTCATTGATTTATTGTCAGTTTTCAACATAGGCCATAGATAACCTACGCCGGTCTCATTAAAAACCTCTTTACGGAAAAACCCCAAAGGGGAAACCCGTAGAGAGAGAAAAAGAGCTTCGGTGAAGCAACAAAATACATTAAGCAAAATATGAATCCATGCAAAAAAAAAAAAAAAAATCACAAAACAAGAGTCATAAATGGTCTCAAGACCTTACACTTTCTTCAAATAAAGAATCTCTTCAAATGGCAAACGTTCCAAGGTCTAGCTATGTCGACCCCTTCCATGCTCTGTAATCTATAGGCTCCTCCCTTCAGTACCTGTGTGATTTTATAAGGTCCCTCCCAGTTGGGCTCTAACTTTCCCGTATTCTTTAGGGCATCAGCTCTTCTTAGTACCAGGTCCCCCGCTCTGAAGGACCTCGGGATCACCCTTCGGTCATATGCGGCTTTAATTCTGCTCTTATACCTTTCAGCACGTACTCTGACCATCTCTCTTTCTTCTTCCATTAAATCTAGGGCCTCTCTCATCAATCTTTCATTCTGATGTTCTTCAAATTGGGCAATTCGATGCGACTGCAACACGGCCTCTGGAGGTATCACCGCCGCGGCTCCGTAGACCAGCTAAAATGGGGACTCTCCAGTTGCTGTCTTTGGACTAGTTCTATATGACCACAATACATTGTCTAACTCGTTCACCCATCCTCCTCCTATCTTCGTCAGTCTTGTTCGAATACGATCAACTATCGTTCGATTAGTAACCTCCACCTGTCCATTGGCTTGAGGATGAGCTACAGAGGTGAATCTCTGTATTATGTTTAGTCTTGCACACCATCCTTGTACATTTTCTCCGTTAAACTGTGTTCCATTATCAGAGACCAATATTCTGGGTACTCCGAATCTGCAACAAATCTGTTTTCTCAAGAATTTAATCACATTTTCTTCATCTATCGTAGCCAGAGGAGCAGCTTCCACCCATTTGCTAAAATAGTTCACTGTTACTATCAGAAATTTCCTTCCTCCGGAGGCTGGAGGGAAGGGTCCTACCAAATCGATTCCCCACTTAGCAAAGGGACAGGGAGAGTACATAACTCCCATCTCTTCCGCAGGGGTCCTTATCAATGGACCATTTTTCTGACACTTGACACATTTTTTCACAAATTCCCTAGCGTCTTTTGTCATGGAGGGCCAATATAATCCAGCCCTTAAAACTTTCTTCACCACTGTTTTGTATCCTTCATGACTAGCTGCATCACCTTCATGGATCTCTTTGAGTGTGTACATCGCTTCTCGGGTTGATATACACCTCAAATATGGTTGTGTGAACGATTTCTTGTATAAGTGCCCTCCAATAATACAATACTTGATCCGAAGGGCTCGAGTCTCTCTGGTGGTAGGGGCGTCTGCTCCTTTAGTGAGTTCCACCCATATGGCTCTTCTCCAATCATCCTCCTCCTCAATGGAGCCAATGGGATTCTCCAGGGTCTCTCTTTCTGCCACTACCAAGGTCACTGTTCCTTGTCCATCAAACTTTGTGGAGCTAGCGAGTTTGGAGAGGCTATCTGCCTGCATATTTTTCTCTCGAGGTATTTGGACTACCTCGCATTCTTGGAATTTGCCCATCATTTCTCTGGCTCGTTCCAGATAGGCAACCATCCTGCTATCTTTGGCTACATACTGACTTGGATGTATTTTTGCACACTTTTTACAACTATACGATCCCCACAAGCGTATGGGTTCGTTAGTAGTACGATAAGTATACCAAGTAAAATTTCGTTCCAAGGACCTAATTGAGTGCTAGTGAATCCCTAAAGTTACGAGTATGCATGCTATTGTAGTAACTACACGTGTTTGTTTGGATTTTTGGGAATAAGAACAAAAATATAAAACTAGATTAACTAAAGTAATGAAAACTAGTGACAAAAATAACAAGTTATCTAACTTTCGTTGGAAAGTGCAAGGGAAGGGTATTGCCTCGGGTGTTTCCGTTTTGTGGGTAATTCAATGAGTTAACGAACCAATTGCATGAATTAAACTATGGTTTTGGATTAAGCTAAAGGCTATCACTCGTGTGTGTAGACCAATCCTTTGTGAGGCTTAGGTGAACACGTGCATCGATTAGCAATTATATAGTCTAATCAATACCATAAGCTCCTAAGATAGTGTCTCATATACACGTTCAACACGGTTACTAATGTTTATGAGACGCCCTCTCACTAATCTAATAGACGACCTCTAATCGACTAGTGTCTAGTGTCGTCGATCTAAGCAATCAACCCCCGGTCGGTGTAGCTAATTACTATGTTAATTCTCATTGATTAATTCAAGCTCATACACACACTCTTAATCATGCAACCCAATACGGTCGTTGAAGTCGACAAGACTAACAATGCTAGCTAATAGGGTGAATTAATCAATTGAATCATGAAAATTACAACATTAGAAACATATACACCCAATTCCTAAGCTAATCATGCAATTAATCTATAATTACACTAAACACCCATCAAAACATTAACACCCAAGGCAATAAGAGCTTAGCCCATGGTTCTAGAGGAGAATTCCATGGTTAAAACAACTAATAACATCAAACTCATAGTAGAATAACAAGAGATTGAAGAAATTAAGAAAATACCAAAATAAATTGCAAAATAGATTAATATCACCTTGATCATGAAAATGTAGCTACAAAACGATGTAATAGACGATGCCCGATGATAATCGTAGCTTGATTTGAAGTAAAAACCACTAATCTATCTAATTTAATGAAGAATCTAAAGTAAAAATGAAGAACACCTACAACTATGTGAATGTGTGTGTGGAATTGCTTGTAAAAGGAGTAAGAGACTCCTTCTCAAACTCAAATTTGATCTATTTATAGTTGGGGTAGAAGTCTTGAATTAATTTTGCAATTAGGCCCTTGAAATATGGAGAAAATGGGCCAAAAACCCCGAAAATGAAGTGACCCGGCCGGGTGGCTCCCACCCGGGCATGCCACCCGGCCAAAACACGAACAAACACACTTTTGGGCCTTGCCCGGGTCGAAACCACCCGGCCGGGTGGGTTTCACCCGGGCAAAATACGAAACTACTTCATTTTTGGCTCTTCCCGGGTCGAAGTGACCCGCCCGGGTCGTTTCTACCCGGGCATGTATTTTTGTCTCTTCGTATCTCGAGCTTCCGACCTCCGATTGACTCGATTCTTTTTTCCATTCCACTCCATTTTTCGAGACGAATCCAACCGTGCACTCCTCTTCCTGATCCAGTAAAGTATGGTTGGTGTTTTGCTCCAAATTCCATCGTATTTCCTACAAAATCGACAAAACACAACCTTTCTCTCATTTCGGCTTAAACAATCATATTCAATGTATAATTCAATGAAATCAACATCAAATGAGCTTCAAATATGCATCTAAATAGTGTAAATTCCACCCGAATCACATACTCCCCCTTCACCTGTTGAACAACTAATTGGGAGTCTGAGTATAGGGTTACCTTTGGAGCTCCCAATTCTAATGCCATCTCCATTCCTCTGATCAAAGCTTCGTACTCCGCTCCATTATTCGAGGTCATGAATCGAAACCTCACTGTAAATTGTAGGTCCTCTCCTTGAGGGCCCGCTAGCACAATTCCTGCTCCACATCCGCTCAAAGTCACTGAGCCATCTACATATACAGCTTCCTCTGGTTTGGTCGACTCTTGGATGAAGTCGGACAAAGCTTGGGCTTTTATGGCTTTCCGTGGCTCGAAATCCACATCATATTCTTGGAGCTCTATTGCCCATTTCACCATCCTTCCAGAGAGGTCTGCTCGCCCTATAACCTGTTTCAGAAAGTAATTAGTGCGGACCAGTATTTTGTAAGAGAGGAAATATGGGCGCAGCCTTCGCGCTGTAACTACCACTGCCAGAGTAGCCTTTTCAATTTCTGAGTATCGAGTTTCAGCCCCTTGAATGACCTTACTGACATAATAAATAGGATATTGAAGAGATCCGTCTTCTTTGACCAAGGCGGTGCTTAGTGAAAATCCCCCTACGGAGAGATACAAAATGAGAGTATCTCCCGGAGAAGGCTTTGTCAGCTTCGGTAGCTGAGATAAATGATGCTTCAGGTCTTCAAAGGCCTGTTGGCATGTTTCATTCCATTCAAACTTGGTTCCTTTCTTGAGAATCTTAAAGAAGGGATGACTCTTTTCAGCAGACTTAGCTATGAACCTGCTCAATGTTGTAATCCTCCCATTGAGCGTCTGGAGCTCTTTCACGTTTCTTGGTGGCTGCATGTCCAGTACAGCCTTCACCTTAGCTGGATTCACTTCTATACCTCTTTGAGTGACCATGTATCCGAGGAACTTCCCTGATTTTACCCCAAAAGAGCACTTGGCGGGGTTCAACTTGATGCCGTTCTCTCGAATTACTTGGAAAATTTCCTCCAGATCTTCCACATGCTGATCTGCCTTTACACTTTTAGCCAGCATATCATCTACATATATCTCCATGTTCCTCCCCAACTGTCTCCGAAAGACAGCATCGACCATCCTTTGATACGTTGCTCCAGCATTGATTAATCCGAATGGCATTCGAACATAGCCGAACGTTCCACACGCTGCTATGAAGCATACTTTGGAGACATCTGAGGGGTTTAGCTGGATCTGGTGGTACCCTTGGTATGCATCCATCATGCTTAGCAGCTCGAAGCCTGAAGTTGCATCTACTAACTGGTCTATTCTTGGTAACGGATAGTGGTCTTTAGGGCATGCCTTGTTGAGGTCCCTGAAGTCGATGCACATTCTCCATTTTCCTCCCCCTTTAGGCACCAGCACAGCATTGGAGAGCCATTCTGGGAATTGGACTTTCACCACATGTCCTGCTTTCAATAGCTTCTCAACTTCTTCTCTCACGATGTTATTCTTCTCAGTTCCAAAATTTCGTAGTTTCTGTTTCACGGGCTTTGCCTTTGGATCAACATTAAGGCAATGCATTGCTATCTTCGGAGGGACCCCTGTCATGTCAGCTGGAGAAAATGCAAATATATCGAAATTTCGACGTAATGTAAAGATTACCTTCTCTGTGAGTTCAGGTCCCAGTTGGGTACCTATCTTAGTGACAAAGCCAAGTTTCCCTGGGAAGAGCTCCACGCTCATCAATTCCTCGTCTGTTTTAACATTCACTTGTTCAGGTGTTGCTCCTTCTACTTTCTTTCTCTTGACCTCAGGGTCATCTCCTCTCGTCCGCTCCAGGCCCTTGGTCAGGGCTCTGTCCGCCATCTTTACGGACTCTGCATAGCACTTCCGTGCTTGGTATTGGTCTCCTCTTACTTCTCCCACCCCTGTGGCTGTAGGGAATTTCATTTTCATATGGAATGTGGAGATGATTGCCTAAAAGAGGTTCAGGCTAGGTCGCCCCATTACTACATTGTATGATGAGGGGATATCTACAATGAGGAATTCCACCAAGTGAACCTTTCGAGCCGGAGCGTCCCCCAATCCTACCTGTAACATTACTGATCCCAAGGGTTGGATGGCACCTCCAGAGAAACCATACAGAGAGGTATCTACCGGTCGCAGCTTCACACTCAACTCCATTCTCTTAAAACACTCATAAAACATAATGTCAGCTGAGCTCCCTGTATCTACAAAGATTCGAGCAACATCGAACCCAGCTATGTCGGTGGTGATCACCAGAGCATCGTTGTGATCTTCCTTAACTCCCTTCACATCCTCCGGCCCAAATCGGATATTGGGCGTCTCCGTCATACGTCCTACTTCTCTTAGCTGACCCCCTTGCTCTGCTTTTAGAGCTCGGACACTCTGTTTTCTCTTCCGAAAGGAGTCTCCATCGGCTGGTCCTCCCACAATCATGTGAATCACTCCTCTCTTCGGCGGTGGAGGGGGCATATCTTCGGCCGCCTCTCTGGTTTCCTTCTCTTCCGGTTTTCTTTCATGGTCTTTTTGCTTCTGCCCTCGGGGCCCTGTCTGTCTCTAAATATAAATTCTTTTAGATGGCCCGCTTGGATCATCCTGTCAATCTCGTCTTTCAGGTGGTAACACTGATTTGTGTCATGTCCATATTCATTGTGAAATCGGCAAAATCGGTCAGACTTGGGCTTCTGAGGTCCTCGACCTCTGGAATATGGGAATTTCAAGTCTGGATGATCTCCTGCTACCTCCAGTACTTCAGCAGGCTCAATCCTCAAAGGCGTGTATTTCTCAAACCTCCCGCGAGGGCCAGACCGGGGACCTCTGGAGGGATTGCTATCTCTTGTTGATCTAGAGGTCCGAGGGACCTCTGGGCTGGGTCGTCTGGAGGGACCTTCTCTTCTTCTCTCTCGATCCTGTGGCCTAACCTCCAGTCTTTTGGCTTTACGGACCTCCTCCAGGGTGAGGTACTTCTCTGCTCTGTGCAGCAACTCATCAAAATTCTTAACTGACTTCTTAGCTAAGGAGGAGAAGAAATCTCCATCCCGTAATCCGTTGGTGAGAGCGTTGATCTTCACCTCCGGAGAAGCTGTACGGACCTCCAGAGCTGCCTGATTGAATCTCCGGAGAAAAGCTCTCAAACTCTCGCTCTCCCCCTGCCTCAGATTGAAGAGGGTCAAAGTGGCCCGTGGTTGCCTCCGGGCACTTGCAAATTGATGGAGAAATAACTCACTGAATTCCTCCCAGGATCAGATAGTATTAGGTTCTAGTTGAGTGAACCATTGCTGCGCCGCTTTTGCCAGGGTGGTCAGGAACACCCTGCACTTGATTCCTTCTCCGTAGCGGTGTAATAGCGCAGCATTCTCAAATCTTACTAGGTGTTCATAAGGGTCAGCCGTACCGTCGTATTCGAAATTGAGGGGCTTGAAATTGAATGGTAGTTCATCCTGTAGTATGCTAGGAGAGAACTGACATCCAGAAACATACGCGGATCTACTTGCTCGATTATTCATCTGTTTCCTCATATCCTTCATCTCCTTCTACAGGGTCTGTAGTTGATCACTAACTGGCCCTCCGTAGGTATCATCCGTGCTTTCTTCTGCTTCAGGGAGTTCTGTCTCTCGGGGTGCCAGATCTGCATTCCTTCTTGTATTCCGAAGGGGAATGGTTCTCTCCGCTCGGGAGGGCACCTTATCGTCTTCTTCCGCCCGCATCCCCATTTCCTTGGACAACACTTGGGAGGCTACAGGTGCCTCATCCTGGGGTCTCGGGGCAGGTACCTCCAGGTTTCCTGGTGCAGCTCTGGGAACCCGATCTCTTTGATCCGCGAAGGCTCTCTCTACAACTTGCTTAATGAGGGCGTTCAACTGATCGGGAGAGATTAGGAGCGGCCCCGAGTCTAGAATATCTTCTCGCTGAGGATCTGCTGTCTGGGACTCTGGGCTCTCAAGGTTCTCTGTTACTCTCTCCCCGACCGGTAGGGGATGACTTTCGTCGCCCAAGCCTGGGGTATGCGCCAATGGCTGATTTGATCCAGAAAGAGTATGGACTGGATCTTTCCCCCGGCCTCCCCTTGATGGGGGATCCGTTGGCAAAGGAGAATTTTCCCCTTGAAGATTCTTCTTTCTCGAAGTAGATGTTTTGTTTCCGCCACCCATTTGCTCGAATAGGTAGAAATTCATGAGAAAATCTTTCAACTCTTTCCCACAGACGGCGCCAGTTGATGTGCCAAAATTTGCACAAGAGGATTGCATGTCCTCTGGATTAGATGTCCCACTCTTCGAACACGTACAATCACTCCAAGTATGCTGCCTTCACTCGAGATCTTCAAGAACCTGCAAAGAACACGCCGGAGGGGGGTCCGGCGTGGACACTCCGATGCCTAAGTCAGTATAGGGCTTATATAAATCTCCCAAGGATCTCGAGATCCTTGATGTATCAAATCAGTTCTCAAAGAATATCCAAAAGGTGTTTTTCGTTTAGTATATCAAGTTTGTAATATAAGAATGTCTAACCTGGAAATCTCCTTGGATTTACCTATTTATAGAGATCCTTCCTCGATAGGAAGTCAAGTCTTCCTCTTCTTTCGGAGCTGCCCATAAGACTCGGCCCTGCTGAGTGGACGAAGTCTTTCCTTCTCTCCACTTCCCGAAGACTCGGCTACACTCCTTCTTAGTAGACTTTGTTCCCTAAGATAAAGGAGGATAAGGTCTTCCTTTCATCGAGTCTGGACCGAAAATGGCGGAATCTCCCTACATCTAAGGCTCACGACCTTATGTCAAAACTGATTCTTCCTGAAGCTTCTTTCCAGACGGAGCTCCCTCTAAAGGGATCTCCATAGGGGATTCTTTATCAGAGAGTATTATATAACCTGATCCTTCCACTTTTATCCTATCCTCCATACACGTGTCGACTCCTTATTAGGTAACATTTTTAGGCCGCATCAATATATATATATATTTATATAAACATATATGCATATAAATTTATATATATGTTTGCGTAAAAATATTTCATAGGTAGGTTTTTTAGTATAAGATAAATATAAAATGTTATATTAAATAAGTACAGAGTATATATTTTAATTTAAATTATTTAATATTAAAATTATAATATTATGTATATTAAAATTAAGTGAAAAAATTGACGTAACGAGCCCGAATTCATGAATTTTCTGACGGATGGGTTTTAAAATATGACAAATCCGTTGTAGTCGTAGACCCGTCCAGTTGCCATTTCCACCATTCAAACTTTGGAAGAATAATTATTCAAAATGGAATGAGAGTACTATTCACATAAAAAAAATAAAAAATCATGATATTTAAAATATATTTATGAATCATCATTTTATTTTCAACCAATTAACCATACTAATCATGTAGTAAGTCTCGGTCTACTATTTCAAGATTCCATGAAAGTTTCAGTGTTGTTTACGTTCTTGTTCTTATTACAGAAGATTCCAGTCTTCTCTATACCCGTGTCCTTTTTCCATACCAATGTCACGACCAAGGGGTTTACTCGTCAAAAGTCCCTATTTCCACTGCGTATACGTTTCGAACTTGCTTGTTAATTTGTTCAAAAGTCCCATCATATTTACTAATTAAACTACTCCATTCCTCCCACAATTGTTTGCACTATTTTCTTATTCGTCCGTTTTACAATTATTTGCACAATACTCACATATTTACACAAATTACCGTTACTTTTACCCTCAATCCAATCATTCACATTACTTTATTCATAAAAGTTTACAAAATTACCCATCAATACTCCACTTATTACACATTTTTCTTAGTTTGTGTGCCCATAAAATAGTGCAAACATTTTTGGGATGGAGGCACTGGCGGACCTACGTTATGCCCAGGGGTCCCGTGGGCCCCCCACTAATTTTGTAAATTTGTTAGGGGTATTTTGGTAATTTCACACATATTAAAATTAATACTCTATTTTATAATTATTTGCACACGTCTGATATAAAAATAATTCACAAAATTAATATATATCTGAACATTATTTTATTTTAAAATCGTCACTCATTTTGGGTCTACATTTTATCCTAAATTTCACTAAATTTATTTTACATCCTACTAAATCCTCCTGACACCTTATCAAATCACTCAAAATACGATTTTTTATTTGACTCTACACCACTAAATTCAATTGTTTTTTAAAGTGAATCGGTTAAAATGTGCAAGTTATCACGTGACGAAGGGAGTATTAATTTGAACCAAAACATAGCAAAAGTCAACTTATCCGATCAATTTAATTTAATGAAATGTGACGTGTTGACAATTTTATAATGTGAAATTTTGATGAAAATGAGTACATACATTTTTTTTTATAATAATGTTAATCGGGCCCCCCTACCGAAAAATTCTGGGTCCGTCACTGGATGGAGGGAATAGTAACAAAAAGGGATCCAATATCATTCCAAGAAAGTGGCAAAACAAATAGTCCTGTAACTTTGTTTGAATTCGTAAAAGGTCCTGTAACTTTTTTCTTGATCAATTTTGGTCCTTTTGGATTCAATTTTAGACCTTTGAGTTCAATTTCAGCCATCTGAGTTCAATTTCAGTCCAATTTTAATTTTTTTTTTTTTTAATTCAATTTCATCTTTAACATCGGAATAGAACATGTGTATTTTACATTTTTGACATTTTTAACACATCATTTGACACATATGTTGTTTTGAATAGAAATAAGAGTGATATATTTAATACAAAATTTTAATAAATATTTATTTATTATCAAATATATAATTCAGTGTGTTCATTTAAATTAAATAATGATATATTTGAGTGTATATATATATACACAAAAAAGACAAATTGATTTTAATTAAATAAATTAAAACATCAAATTCAATTATGTATTAATACTAAAATAATACATATTACATATGTATGTGCGTTTGAGTGTATATATGTAATTATCATCTAAAATTAGAAATTAAAATTTTAATATTCAGTCTTTTATAATTTTAAATTGCTTTTTTAAGTTAATTTTATGTATTTTTAGTCCTCTAAGTAGCTTATGTGTCGTATGATGTGTGAAAAAATACTGAAAAATATTATTACGTAAAATACACATGTTCTATTTTGGTGAGTATGATTGAAATTGGATTAAAAGGACTGAAATTGAACTGATTGGGCTGAAATTGGACTGAAAGGACTGAAATTGGGACTTAAAGGACTAAATTTGAAAATAAATGACCAGTATTGAGACTAAAAGGATGAGAATTGATAAAAATAAAAATAAAGTTATAGGATCATTTGTGAATTTATCTTCATTTTAGATTCATCATTTATTACGAGGAGGACGGAATTTAATGGGAAATTATTTATTAATATTAAATAAAATAAAGGATATAAAAGTTTTTTGATTAATAATGTAAAATATTTCTTTACAACTATTTCGAAATCTGCTCTTGCTAAAATATTTATTTTTCCTTTTTTCTCACCTCTCTTATTTGTCTACCGTCATTTTCAAAATTTAATAGCCAATCAATTTATATTTTCTATTCCCTTTTCAATCATTTCTTCATTAATAATATAAATAAAATTTCATATATCTATATTTTATAAAATAATCACATTAATTTTTTTTGCAAAATTTTGTTATTAGAGGAAGACTTCGAAGTCTTGTGCAAAAAATGTAGTACATCAGAACTGTCTTTATTTTGGAAATAATACAATTGGTAATTAAACAAAATTGATGGCCCAGATCGAATAATATTAAGAATGTAGCTGTAAAACTTTGTTAATTGTGGAAGACTCCAAATTAGCCTTCTTCAAAATATTTCCACAAGAAAAGGACACATCATAGGATGATAGTTTAGTGTATTTTAATTTATTGAAATAAATAACAATGGTACGTAGAGAAGAAATTCATGGTCCACAGAAAATAACCCCTGGACAAATTTCATGATATTAAGACAGCATGCAAATTAAACTTTGTTATTAATTCGCGGAATATATTGAGAAATTTTCATTTTACTGTCTAATCCGGTTTATATTCTTTAATTTTTTTTTTCAATTGACGTTCTAGATTGTCCAATTTACATCATTTTTATCGAAATATTGAAATTCTGGTCAAATAGTTCAATTTACGTCCTTTAAATTTAAAAATTGAAAATTTCTAAAATCATATTAAAATTAAAAATTCTAAAAAAAATAAAAATTCTACAATTCTAAAAATTTGAAAAATGTGTAAATTAAAAATAATGTTTTTTCTAAATATCTCATTAAAAAATAAAATCTATAAATTAAAATTTTAAAAATATTTTAAAAAAATTCTACAATTCTATTCTAAAAA
The DNA here is from genome assembly GCA_963675135.1 of Galeopsis tetrahit. Classification (NCBI taxonomy): domain Eukaryota; kingdom Viridiplantae; phylum Streptophyta; class Magnoliopsida; order Lamiales; family Lamiaceae; genus Galeopsis; species Galeopsis tetrahit. The sequence goes on along the minus strand of OY776125.1, from coordinate 6,826,352 downwards.
TCTCACTAAAAATAAATTTGGGACGGTTCCACAGATTGTGTGCTGTCGTCGGCACCCAAAAATAAATACCTAAACTAACCCACTAATGTAGTAGGGAAGTAAGGGTCGATCCCACAGAGAACGGTGTAACTCAATTGAATAAATTGTGTATGAAAGCAGTAAAAATTGAGGGAGTTGGATTTGTGGTTTCTAATTCTACTAGAAAGCATGAAAAATAAAAGCAATGAAAATAAATAGAAATCAAATATTAAGAACGATCTAGCCCTCGGATTGCTTCCCCTTGATTAATTTAACCAATTTAATTAGTGAAGCCGGTAATCTCAATCTAATCTCAAATCTTATCCCTAAGTTAGTGGTACGACCAAACTAACTCGAATTGTTTCGTATGTTTAATTAATTAGAAAGTACGACCTCCAATTAATCTATTCCTACGAATAACCCCAAAACATGTATTTAAGGTTCAACTCGAGAAACGCATTCAAGACCTAAAACAATAGAATAAACTAGACCATGAATACGAGACGCTCATTTCATGCAATCTAGACGTTATTATCCCCTAAAGTGTTCTGTCTTAGTTGCTATGATATCCACAATAATATAACAATTACGGATTATACATCGTGAATTAACTAGAATTGATAACAAATAAATTCGGATGGCCAGTCCTAATAAATATATTAATCAAAACATGCTTTGCATAAAATCAAATAACAATGAAATTGAGATAGGTATTAAAACAAACCGTGAATCACATAATTAAAAAAACATAATTAAATTTAGGTTTCACATCGTCGGGCTAGAAAAACAATCTAAGAGAACAATAGATAAACACAAAATCAGAACCATGGTTTTCAAAAACGACGGCTGCATGTTTTATATATAAATCCTCAAATTGAGGCTTTGTCTATCCCTCAATAATCAAAAGCCCAACAGCCAAAACAAAACCCATTACTGCTGAATGCATCCAAAAAATATTAAATCACAAATGGTTGGGCCCATCAACTGGGCTTAATCCCTTAATCTGCATGGCCCAACATCGAGTCATTAGTATTAGGTTCTCTCTTTTCGGCTCGTTTGGCTTCTAAATTCTAATCGACTCTCCTCATAGGTGATCCGTCCATGTATCTTCAAAATATCTTAATTATACCTGAATTAAATAAGAAAATAAAATATCAAGATAATTGAAGGTCACATAACAATAAGTCGGAAACATACACTAAAATACCAAATTAATCCATATAAAGTATCAAATTAAAGCACAAAGATATGCAATAATCACGACTCATCAACAAACGATCAAAACACTGAACTTCCGCTCACTACAGGAAACCACACATTTCGTGACGAAATTTTTTGTGACGACACAAAAATCGTCACAATTTGTTACTTAAACACGACGAACTTTATTTTTTGTCATTAAAGTATTAGAAATTGTGACCAATTTTAAATTCGTCACCACTTATAAAAAATTTCGTCACGACTTCATATATTTTGTGACGATGTTAATAAATATGTCACAATAATAATATGTGACAATTTTAATAATAATTGTTGACAAAATTAGACGTCATGAAAAATACTTTTTCTTGACAATGCTAACCTTTCGTCACAATAATAATTGGTGACAATTTTAATAATAATTGATGACGACATTCGACGTCGTAAAAAAATATTTTTTCATGACGATACTATTTTTTGTCTTTAATTATTCGAAATATTTAGTGACAAAATGTTTTCGTCACAATAATAATTGGTGGCGATTTTAATAATAATTGATGACGATATTCAACGCCATACAAAATATATTTTCATGACGATATTATTTTTCATCATTAATTATTCGAAATATTTAGTGGCAAAATGTTTTCGTCACAAAAATAATTGGTGACAATTTTAATAATATTGATGACGGTATTCGACGTCATAAAAAATATATTTTCATGACAATACTATTTTTCGTCATTAATTATTCAAAATATTTAGTAACAAAATATTTTCGTCACACTAATAATTGTGGATGATTTTCATAATAATTGATGACGACATTCGACGTCATAAAAAATATATTTCATGACAATATTATTTTTCATCATTAATTATTTGAAATATTTAGTGACAAAATGTTTTCGTCACAAAAATAATTGGTGACGATTTTAATAATAATTGAAGACGATATTCAACGTCATAAAAAATATATTTTCATGATAATACTATTTTTCGTCATTAATTATTCGAGATATTTAGTAACAAAATAGTTTCGTCACACTAATAATTGGTGACGATTTTCATAATAAGTGATGACAACATTCGACGTCACACCTACCTTTCTTATAAATGAACTCACTTAATTTTTTATATAATATCTTATATTAATAAAAAATATATAAACTATCCTTATTAAATAAATATATATATCGACGTTTTTTCGCCAATTAAAATTCACCCTATACACAAACTAACCCGATGAAAAATATCTCTTTTCTATGTAGAAAAGTAGTGACCAAGAAACAAAAGTTATGGTGAACACAATAAATTCCCAAGAAAATGTGTATTTTATTTTCTTTTATCATAGTTTTGTAGTTCTTTTATCGGGTTCTTTATTAAGATTGGATTGTTAGAAAAATGTGACTATAATACTCTTTCGATTCTGGTGTACTAAAAAAAGAGGTATGTTACCCATTGTTTGTCACTCATGTACCGTATAGAAAAAAAACGTTCTAACTAATTTGTATATTAAAATAATGTCAAATAATTTTATTTCACCCATTCTTTAAAACTTAATACCCACAAACGTAGAGAAGATAGATGACTATTTAGTAGCATTTCAGCCAAGACATACACTAAACACTAGAAATATGAACAGACATTTAATTTGACTTTAAAGTTGAACATGGTCAATTTGAGTAGCACAATACTAGAAAAATACATATAGTATTAATTCACATACAATGTCGTACTAATTTTTAAACAATATAGTATTAATTAGTATATTCCTTTATAATCACAACCCAACTATTGAAACTTTAAAATACATATTTATTGTCTACAACCAAGATCATGAAAACAAATTTACAGAAATCACCCTTAACATGGACACAATATCACTATCAATAATATTATTTATTCAAAACATGAACAAAAGTTATGCATTTAATTGTAAAGAGGAATAAGAAATCCGATCCATGTTCTCACACAAATTTTAAGTTGCAGCCCAAACCCATGTAGTCAAGCATACTGCATACCAATACCACTAGAAACTTCCTACAATTGTGCCTTCTCTTCCACTTTGTTTATTTTAAACTAACCACCCCCACATTCACATCAAAATCAACAAAACTGTAATGTATACTATATGTGAGTGTAAAGTACATCACGATCGTTGAAAATCCAATAAAAGCTCGTCTACACTTCATAGATTTTAAGCATTCATTCATGTAACATCTCTCTATTCCTGCTTATTGCACAAACCAAACCTCAAGTTCCCAACACCATACAACTTTGACCTCAAATTCAATTTCCACAGTAAGTATATAACTCAATAAACTTTCAAAATCCAAATTAAGAAATAGCCTTCCAAAATGAAATTCTCTCAATCTATGCCAAGTGAAACTTGTCACAATAAAATAACATAATACCTTACCAATAAGACTACACAACACAAGAATATATATATTTTTAATATGAATATTAATTATAGAGTAAAGTTTAACAGCTACATTCAGAGCATTCAGAAAAGTACATGTCATTTGGAATAGTAGTATGCTTATGAATGACGTTCTTGATCGACGAAGGGGCCAGGTATTTCTCTCCTAAAAACACATCCAATATCAAGCCCAAGAAATATTTCAATACATATGTGATTAGTAGACATTGTATTAGGGCTTTCAATGTGAAAAATGCTTAAAGATGGGTAGGAGAGATAAAGAACATTCTAACCTTTGTAAACACACACATATTCAACCTATATTTGCAGTGAGAAATTTACCTAGAAATGAGAATGTACGCTGTCGCAACCCTAGTTCGTGCAGTCACCGCCTTCGTTCGCGACATCACCGCCCTCCTTCACCTCATAGCTGAATTTGTTTTCGCGGTCGCCGTCTGCCTTCACATCTCTGCCTCCGCCCTTACATCGCCGCCTTCACTAATTGAAGAAGAAAATGCTTAAAATCACTCAACGCCGGTGAATAAGGACGGTGAAATGTGGAGAGATGAGAGGGAATATAGGGAAGATTCATGGGAGAAAGTGAAAGAAAAACGGGTCAGGTGTGTCAAGTAAAATTGGGCATATACACCCGCGTATAACAACCACACTAGTATAACTCTTTATTGTATTCAAAACATTACTGACCATACTAAAATTAATGGTATCATAAAAAAATATTTTTAGTATAATTCTTTTTTACGACCACATGTTAGATGATATTTGATAAAATTCAAATCTAACTTTATTTGTCTTCCATAGTAGTAATTCAAATCTCAAAATAATATTACATATTTACCAACAATGAACCATAAGTATATTAATTTCATATACAAAAACAAGTATATAAGCTCTATTACAAAAAATAGTATATTTCACATCATTATGAATCAGTTATTTTCAATATAATCATTCAAAATCAAGTAAAACCATGAAACAAAAGTTATTTACTCATTCATACAATTAGTTTGGAAGATTGTGGATCAACGAGTTTCCTTGTCGGCTGTCCATAAGCAATTATAAACAACCCTAGCTTATCAACCTCAACTCCATCGTTTGTCTGTCATGAACAAAATATCCAAGCATAAGAAATACTTTAGAGGAAATATGATTTGTAATAAATATCCAAGCATAAGTAACACTTTAGAGGAAATATGATTTGTAATTTGAAGAATGATATGCTCTTACTTTCTCTTCTGTAATCTCTTCTCTAACAAAGCTCAGTAAACCAAGTCAATGCTCATCAAAGTTTTGAAGATAGCAGGAGGGTACAAAGCTGCAAAGAGGATAAAAGTGAAAGAAAAATGCTAATCACCAACACTGAGCAGCAAAAAAGGGCTCAAAACAGCAAGAAATCAAAGCTGCACATACAAGACATGGTAGCATTGAGCAAGAGATAAATGCAAATTCAATGCAAAAGAGGAATGCAGATAAAGACCAACAAAAGCCACTGGATAAAAAAGGTCAGCAGTTTCAGAATCAAAATTTAATAGCAAAAAACAACGAGGCGCTACAAAAGGAATCCATAATTGCTTCAAAATCCAAGAGAAGTAAAGCTACAAATGGGAAAAAGAAGTTTTCAAATGATAAATCTGCACCTCTGAATGGCATATTCATGAGACCCATTGGAAAAGTTCCCATAAAAAATCCGCAAAACAGAAGACATCAAGATACTTCCACTGTGATTGATATATCCCAGAATACTGAAACTGATCAGGAAAAAAAAAAGCGAAGACCAGAGTCATAATTCATCTACAAGAGAGCCAAAAATTGGTATAGAAACTAGCAATAAGGTGCTCACAAACGAGAATCCAATAGAGGTCCAAGCCCCACAGAAGATGTCCATTCCCAGGAAAGTGTAGAGAAATGAGATTCTCCTCAGAAAATTGATTTGCTGATAACTAGAAGAAATGCAACTGTGAATCACCTGGAAAGATCAATAAAAAAGTCAGCTAACATGTTGAAAGATTTGAAATAACAGATGCATAAAAAAAACCGCAGCTCCAAGAGAATGGATGATCAAGGTGATAGCAAGGTGAAAGAAGACGAAAACATTGATATCATGATTTTTAATGTGACAGAAATGACCAGTGAACCAGTCAAATGGAAGATGTTGTAAAATATGTTGACACGTGCTGAATGGACTGCTTGATGAGATCACCGTTGACTTTTTTTTTATAACTATTTTGGCTTGATTTTTTGAATCAAATTGGTTTTGTAGCATATGCAGATTAAATATAAGGTTTTAAGAGTAAATTAAGAGTTGCAGCGTTTATCTTTGATAACAATTTTTAGTTGTGCAGCAATGGATCAAAACTATGCAATCACCTAAATACAACAACATATCATGCAACAATAATACAGAGGTACACAATCACCTAAATACTACAATAATTTGCAATAAGAAAACTCATTAAATCATTATCGCATATGTCGTGCAGCAGATTTCATTTGGTGGCTAGATGCTCACTACACACTTAGCAAAAGATTTGCATTCGGAAAACTTTAGATTTAGCTAGTCTTTAAACATTCTTGTATTCTTCTTCTCAATGCTTTCATCAGTAGAAGCACAAACATTCCATCCCAAAGTACTCTTCAATTATACTTAAAGATGCTCACTTATTCACAAACACAAACTCTTGCACGAGGAATAAGCGATTAAAGATGCTCTCTTATTACAAACACAAACTCTTTCACGAGGAACAAGCGACTATACAAAAACTATATGTCATTTAATAATGATATAAATTTTCTAAGAGACACTCACTTGTAAGATTATCCCACTGATGAAATTTATTAATGAATTAGAAGAAAAATTTAATCTGGGTTAGTAGACAAGTGAGCACAATACATTTAATATGAATTTGTCGACTCACAATGCATTAGACAGTATACTGTTCCAGATAAGATCTCTATTCATCAACTTCCAACTCTCTATAAGATGGTCCAATTAAGGATGGCCAACAGTAAATTACACTTATTTGCAGCTAAACGATCACTACTCGCAAACACAAAAACGAAGAAAATATAACACTCTAAAATCAAATATAATGAGTAAGCATCCATTAAATTCAATTACGGGTACGGTTTACATGTCTCGTTTTATGATCTAGTTCACAATCAATATTTCCTTGAATTAACATATAAAAAAAATGCAATCGTATATGGGAAAAGAGAAAAATTAAATCATGAGTTAATGAGGATGAATTGAACATTCATACACTAGTTTAGCATTAGCAGGAATAATTTTTCAAATTTTGTTTCACCTTTTAGCATACATCTTTGTCCATGTCACCGAGATCAAACAACGAATACACCTATTGAAACTTGGAAGCATATCAACATGTTTTAACCAATCCTCCCCAAGATCCAAAACTAAATCCAACACAACTAGAATAATATATAAGCACCATAAAAAGAAAATGAGAAGGTAAAAGGCAAGGTTGAATAGAACGCTAACCTTTATTTCTGAAATTTTCGATACCCCTACTTTGAATCTAAAGACAAATTAGACTTTTTATGCCCCGAATTGAAATTTTATACCGGAGATGACCTTAAAGAGGAAGAAAATTGTTGTAATTGAGGAGCAGTAGCGCGCGTGGGAATGGGAGTAGATTTGGAATGGAAGAAAAAGAGACGAAAACGTACGGCGGAGGTAATCGCAGGATATATACAGGCGGGCGGCGGATTCTCTCTCAGTTTTCTCACACTTAGGGCATGTTTGTTTTGGGATGGGAAATCCGGATTTGGGATTTCGAAACTCCACCCCAGTTACAGTTTGAGATTTTGATTCAGGATTTCAAAATCCCACCCTATAAATACCTATAAACTCTATAAAAGTCAACCCTATAAATACCTACAAATCCTATATAAATATCTATAAAATCTATAATCATATTCTATAAAGTTAAATCCTACCCTACATAAATCACAAAACAAACACAAAATATAAAAAGTATTAGGATTTTAAAATCCAGATTTTGAAATCCGGATTTCAAAATCCTCCAAATCCCAAAACAAACATGCCCTTAAAGAAGAAGGTAAAAGGGAACCTAAAGAACACTAACCTACCTTTGCCTGCCGATCAGCAAATTTGTTTCTAGAAACTTGACCATTTTACATTTAAGCGCTAATTTTTTCCTTAGCGCCAATTTTTCCCTCCCAACATTTTGTTTTTCCTTATTTTACATCCAAATTATTTATATCTATTTAAAATACATAATTATATTTAAAAGTGTGCTTACATTTTTTTATACATATTTTTAAAAAAATTATATTTAAGAATATTTTTTTAATAAATATTCAAATTATTTATATGTATCATGCACCATTTCTTGATTTTGTGTAATAATTTTAATATCATTTTTTTAAATTTAATGATAATAAATTAAATGTTTGCCACGTAATGTAATATTTTAATTAAAGTACTCCGTATTAATTAATTTACGAGATCAAATATTAGAGGAGTGGTTATATAGAAAATTAATCACTTGGTAATATACACTCGTATAAATTTGATAGAAACTAAAAATAGTGAAGCATATTTTTATGAACGATTAGAATAGTGAAGCATTGAAAATTTGAAATGAAGAACGTAGATTGATATACGAAAAAAAAATAGAAGATTGGTCCAACGGGCTGCCAAATGTTGAAACTTAGGCACATGAGCAATTATGTCGTAGCGCAACAAGTTCAATTTAAATCGACGTTATGCTTCCATAAAAGCATTATAACAGTGATTTTGAGTCTTGGCTCCAGAAAGTACGTTTCGTTTCGACTAAAGTTGACGATCACCCTTTGCTCAATCATTGGCTATCAAATATTCATCTAAATATGTTCCACGCCATCGTCGTTTCGGTCTAAAAACATAGTTTTAATAATTGATTTGATAACTACTTTGAAAATAGGTACTGATATATTCTTCTTACAACTATTATCAAAATAAGCTACTCGTGCTCCACTCGAAAAAAGCTCAAAATTGGCTTAAGCTCACTAACACTAGTCTCGTTAGACTTGTGAGCATAATCAAGTTGACATGATTTTACTATTTTACGTACCCATAATATTTTGATTATTTACAAATATACTATAGTTATAAACAACATAAAATAATTAATGTTGTAAAAATTATCGAATCGAATTTGAATTTTTCGACTAATACAAGGTAGGTAAAACGTTACCGTTTTGCGTTTAAATAAAAAAGAACAAAATGGTATTGTATTAATCTGGTTCTTTCTTATGCTTAGTGTTTTTTTTTTTTTTTAATATTTAGATAGAAAATATTAAGTCTATTTAGTAGATTTTATATGTCCTAAATATAACTAATTTGAGACTACTTCAAATCTCTTTACTGTAATTTAATTTATTGGTGTACTCAGGCAATTATGTTTCAATAGTGTCTTGTGTGATATAATCTATGTATGGGATGTCTTCATTTTATTATTTTCACCTCATTTTTCTTCAAAATGCGGTTATAATCACATGTCTATGTATCATGTAATTTTTAAGTTATGAGACGAATATAATTATTTTTTTTATGTCACGGTATCCGGTTCGAGAACCGACTAATTCGAGGGGACCAATCCCACCGCCCATTTGCGGGGTTCCACTTGAATTATGATCATAGACCATGTAATTTTTTAAGTTATGAGATCTGGTCTCAGGTATAAGGCCCTCACCTATAATTTTTTTTCTTATGTTACATTTATTTCAATTTTTTTTTATTATGCACATTATTAAGCTTATAAAACAGCAAAATGGGTGCACCATTCGCTGGTTTGGGTACCTAGCAGGGAATCAAGGCTTTTGGAGGGTTTCCAACACTAGCAATAGTATCCAATTTTTAGGTTCGAGGTAAATGATTTTGGGAACCAAATTTTTATTTTTAGCGGTCAATCAATTTTTTAAAAAAAATTCACAAATTGAAAGATAACAAAATTTGAATTTGGGTCCAATTTATATTTAACGGTCATTCATATTTTTTCAAACGATTTTCTCGGATTTTGTTCAGGAAATTCCAGAAAAAATAGATTTAATTAAGGAAGAATATCAAGGTTGATTTCGCGTTCCAATTAAAATCTCAAAATATTATCTTTTCCTCAAACACATTCTTCTGATCGCATCTCTTTCAACGACGAATATGAGGGTGAGTTTCTGTTCCAAATGTCATCTATGTCATCTTGATTCACATACTATGTTATCTCCCTCTTATTAATTCAAGTATGCGCGCTTCAATTATCCTTTCTTTTACAGGGAGTTCAACAGCAATCGGGAGAATTTCACGTGAGAATAAGGTACTACAAGTCACGTGAGAATTTTACTGCTTCAATTATCCTATTCTTCCGATTGCCTCTTGCTCGTTTTGATTCAATTATCCTATTCTTCTGATTGTCTTTCGCTTGTCTTGATTCAATTATCCCGCATTTGTATGCTCTGTTTTCTTGATTTAATTGGCCTTGTGCATTTTTTCACGCCTTCTACCTGTTTGAAAAAATGCCCAAGGTAACAAAAAAAAAAAAAAAAAACATTTAATAGTAATTTGTTTGTAGCTTCGTGTTGCCAAATATCAATAATCAGCATAAAGCAAATAAATAAATTGATAGCAAGGACGAAGTATTGATAACAGATGATCAGATATGATGAAGAAAGTGCAACCTGGTAATATATGTAGTAAAAGTAGGAAAAAAACATAATTTGATGTCTTTTTTGCTTGAGTCTTTAGCATTCTTGTCTACACACTGTCAACATGGTTATATGAGTAGTAAAGTAAAAAATAACAAAGTGCACACTGTGACGTTGGTTGAAGTATTAAAACAATAGGAAAAAAGGAAGAGGAGCACAAGATTATAGAGTTAGCTTTTTTAAGATCAATAACAGATGATCACATATGGTCTTGATGACATAATAAATTACCCAAGAGCGCCAACACTTAACAAATGCCCTAAAAGCAAATAATAATGATTAGCGACATAACTTATACGATTAAGACTTTGGTAATTATGAGTCTGAATATATAATTGATAAATAATGTGATAAAATTTTGGATGTGTAGCTCTGTCTTGGCAAATATAAATGAGAAGTATAAAATAAATAGTAAGGACAAAGTATTCAATTATGGTGTACATAGTATGATAGGATAACAAAATCATTTAATTGTAGTTTGCCTATTTTAGGTATACACAGTCAAGCTAACTAACAATGTGCTCCAAATGAATTGACACAACTTCAAAATCCTTCTCTACCATTTCCCATTATGAGAATTGGGAGTCGAGTGATGTAAAATCAGTAATTGATACAAAATCGCTGCATTGTTTGATGTGTATTTGTAGTATGATTTTTTCCGTTTTTGTAGGGTTCATTATCTCACTTCCACGATTGTGGTGAGTACCTCTGTTTTTGCTTTCATTATTCGATCCATGTTCTTGATTCACGTTTTGGAAGCTTGCTTGAATTAGTGAAATAATTTATGCATTAATTGGTTATGATTTAAATACCAATGCTTGTTATAAATATTGAAAACAGAGTTTATGTATGTAAGTTCATTCAGTCCCAGAATATTGCAACCCCCTCTTTAGAAACTAAATAATGCGAACTATTGATATTAATTAAACTTCTTGTTGCATAATTCCTCATATATGTATCATTACATTCTGTTTCTTCTTGTGATGTCAGGTTTACCTTAGGATTGTTTCCTAAGACTATATATTCCTGCTTTTTGTTTATTCAAAATTGATTTGCTTTTGCTCAAGATGATTTTTGTTTGTCCAGGAATCATGAAGATGTGTAGTTTCCTTCTCAAGTAAATTTAACTATTCCAATTTTATGCTATAATATTTTTCTTTTACGGTCTAAGCATGACCTAAATGAAGAAGAAGAAAAGTGTAATAGGATTGAATTGTATGTTTCTACATATTCTTCATAGAAAAAACAGTTGGAAATCCGATGAGGCTAATGAAAATTGGGTAAGTCATGTAGACATCTACAAATGATATTTCATTAATATTCATTATTGAAATTGTTGATTCTAATTAATTTTTTTTTATCATAATTAATGATCAAATAGGAGAAAATGATAAAGAAGAATATTTTGAGCAAGGAATTGATAATAGTGTAGTTGAATTATTAGTTCTCCGTCCCTTTAGTAATTAAATTAGTTCATCGTGATAATATTTTTATTACTATGTGCAGTGTGGGTCATTTGGCACCAAAGGAACTCAATTATCTTCAAAAATGGAGTATGAAAAATTGAGAAAAACGTGGATGAGATAAAGGGATGATCTTAGAGCTGGAGCTCGGCAAAGGAGATGACTAAACTGGGAACAACCTTCAGGGACTGGATGTCGGAGCCGCTGCGGTGCTTAGATAAGTGACTGGACGCAGAGGAGATTATTGGGTATGTTGGTAATTGCATGTCTATAGTGCAGGCCTATTACATTCAAAACCTTACTAGTATTTTGTAGAATATGTTAAGCTGTTTTTCTTTTTTACGTTCAGGTACAACTTGTACCTTGTAATCCATTTTGGATTCTTTTATAAAAAAAAAAAATTTCATTGATAAAAAAAAAAGGTATATTCAACTAAAAGATAATTATTCGTCACAATAAAAATTCAATTAATGACAAAAGACATTGTCATCATATACTAATTAGTAATGGCGATACATTGTTGTCGCTATATTTAAAAAGGAATATGACGAATATCATTTTGTCACTAAAATATAACTATTAATGATGAATTGTGTAGTCAATATATATACACGCATGACAACGATAAAAAATTCGTAACAATAGTGTAATTCTTTTGCGACGGAATATTTAAAAGATGACGAAATATATGTTGTCATTATATCTAATAATTCAGTGACAACTATCAAATTCGTCACTAAGTAATATTTTATTATGACAAAAATGATTTATCATCATTTCTACACTATTTAGCGACCATAAATAATTTGTCACTACATATTACCCTTCTGTGACGCATTGTGTCGTCATTATATAAATACATATAACAACGATTAAAAATGCGTCACTAAAGTGAAACTCTTTGGTGACGAAGTATCTAAAATGTGACGAAGTGTTTTTATCTAATTGTGACGATAATTTTGTCACTAGTGTTTGAAAAAGTTGGTAGAAAATGAATAAATCCTCACTAAAAATTAATATATTAGTGACAATAAATGAAATCGTCAATATAAAGTTAAACTCTTAAGTGACGAACTATATAAATTATGACGAAATAGTCAACCTAATTGTGACGAAAATTTTGTCATTAAAATTTGATAAAGTTGATAGGAAATGGATAATCGTCACAAAAAACTAATAATTTAGTGACGATAAATCAAATTGTTGTGTAAAGTTAAACTTTTAGTGACGAAAAATCATATTTAGTGACAAAATTAAATGTCAAACGTGACAATTTATTCGTCACCATAGATGAAATGATATAGCGACGGTGAACTTTAATGTCACCAAAAGATGAATTTTGATGACGAAATCAAATAACGTCACATTCACCTAATGCGACGCACATACAACGACATTCTTTGCGACACACAAATTTCGTCGCCAAACGTATTTTGTGACGAAAAATGATGCTTTTATGACGAATTGTTGTCGTCGCGACTTCTCAAATTTCCTGTAGTGGCTCAACCTCGATGGTGAGTTGGGAAACTTCGTGGGAGCCAAAAATTTTAGAAGCTTGAGCAAAATTTTAATGACGAACGAGTTCGAATCAATTTTGATTTTTAATGAAATATTAATACTTTTTATTATTTTTATAAGATTTTTAGAATTTTTAATTTTAATCTACCCATTTAAAAAAAATTGTTGAGATTTTTTGAAATTTTAATGAGATTTTAGATTTTTTTTAAATTTTAAATTACACATTTTCCAATTTTTTGAATTGAAGAAATTTTTTATTTTAGATTTTTTTTATTATACACATTTTATAATTTTTAATGAAATTTTTAAAAATTTTAATGAGTGATGTGGACCAAAATATCCACTTTTGAAACTTCATCTTATGGTTAATGAGTGAAGCATGCAGATTGGGCCTGTTGTACTGAGACTCGTCGCTCCACTTATGGTTATTCGATCTTGTTGGGCAGAAATTTAATTTCCTGGAGCGTGAAGAAACAACCCACTGTTACTCGTTTGAGCTGTGAATTCGAGTATAGGGCACTCTCGAACACAACCTAAGAAATGATTTGGCTCACTCAACTTCTTCGGCTCCCACACTGCTTTGCGACAAAAGAGTGCCTTATTTTGGAGTCAAAACCCAGTTGCTCATAAACGTGCAAAACACATCGACACTGACTGCCACTTTGTTCGCGAATTGGTCTCTTCTGGTCGCCTCATCACCAAGTTCGTCCCATCTACTCTTCAGCTCGCCGATGTCTTCACCAAGAGTCTTCCTCGCCCTAGTTTCAAATTGTTACGTTTCAAGCTCTGTGTTCGATTGCATCCACAACATCGCTTGACGGGGGTAATAGGGAATAATAATATAGGAATAATATCTTTTTTATTTTAGTCCATATCTTTGTATATATCTCTTTGATATGGTTGTTGTATTTACCTAGGGGTGTAAACGAGCCGAGTAGTGCTGAGCTCGAAACTCGACTCGATTGTTATACTCGAAGCTCGAAACTCGACTCGATCGAACCTAAAATTTTAAAGATCGAGCTCGGCTCGACTCGATTACCTACATAATTATTTATTTTTAAAATTAATTTTAAAACACATTTTTTTCTAAAATAAACTCGAGCTCGACTCGATTGCTCGTATATAAATATAAATTATATATTAATGGCAAAATAGTAAATATTGTTCAAGCTCGATTAGGCTTGCGAGCCTTTCGAGCCGAGTATTTATGAGCTCGAACTCGAACTCGGTAGCTACTCGAGTAGCTCGAAACTCGACTCGATTAACTTCGAGTCGATTTCGATCTTTTTCCGAGTCGAGCACGAGTAGCTCGCGAGTAAGCTCGACTTACTTACACCCCTATATTTACCTTAATTATCTTCTTGTAAATACTCTTATAAACAGTGAATCGTTCCTATCACCTCATTAACGGTGATCACATACCTATTCTCACACCTATGTACCTTTCAAAATCAGCCATCTCGGCAGCCTTAATTTTTCGGCCTTCGCTTCGTCGTTTCTTCTTCACCCTCTGCTCCCGTCATTCCAACACTGTCTTCTTCTACTGTCTCTGATTCCACACTCAAGCAGCCTTTCGTTATCGGTATTTTAGTTTCCAACAACTTAATTATAATTCTAGGTTAGATCATGAATTTGAGCTCTCAAATTTTGTTTCTCTTTCAAATTTCAAATTCACCGGTTGTAGAAGCCTTGGAGGAGTGATTGGTGCTGTTGCATCAACTTTCCAGCTTCCCGGCTCTTAGGATTCTACATTCGGTGGTTTGTGTTTTAATTTAATATTGGAATTAATGGAGGCTTTTTTAAGAGTAAGCCCAATTGAAACGAAAAAAAAAATCTCAAATATAATATGACACGTGGCAGAAGAAGAGAGCATCTAAATTGTTACGTGACCAAAAAGAATTAAAACTGTCTAGACCAAATTTAAAAATAGTTAAAATTATTGACCTGCAAAATATATATATGAACCCTCCAAAATATTTACACAAGAAAGGACACATCATATAGGACAAAATGTTGAGGTGGTTTAGTGTCATTATTTTGGAAAAAATACAATTGGCAGACAAATTCATGATAATAAATTAATAATCCCTGGATAATTATTTTTATTAATTTGGTTCAAGTTTTATTATAATTAAACTCGATAATACTATTTAAGTTACAAAGTGATATTGTTTACAATGATAAATATTACAGTTTAATTAGTGATTTTGAGAAAAATAATATATATGATGCGGCCAAAATATGTCGTCTCCCGAGATAGCGACACGTGGATATAAGACGAATTAATCTCGTTTGCTATGAATGATGCGACGAATGATTGTCTTACAAGAGGGATTAATACACTCCTGATTATAGGGAAATAAATTGGCCCAAGCGTCTCTGGCCCATATCTCTAGCCCAGATATCCCTGGCCCAAGTATCTTTGGCCCATATCTCTAGCCCAGATATCCCTGGCCCAAGCATTTCTAGCCCAAGAAGGGGATTATTAGGATTGAGCCTTGACAAATGAGGCCCGAGAGGAATGAAGAGAGAGGAGATAGGAGAGTGGTAACTGGTACCAGAAATCTCGGAGAAAGAGGTCAGAGGGAGGACCGAGTCTTAGGGAGCAGTTGAGAGATAAGCGGAAGAAATATTCTCCTTTCCTCCCAGAAAAACGGCCAGGTATAAAAGAAGGTTTGTTTTACCATTTGACTACGTTTTTTACTAAGATTACACACACTTTACGTTTTACACGAAATATACTGAAAAACCAGAGAGAAACTCACGATTACTTGCGAGAATTCCCCTCGATTCTGAGGGAAATTCCTCCTTAATTCTTCCGAGAAAGACTTCTGACTTGAGCGTCGGAGATTCCACGTCGAAATCCCCTCCGGCGTGTTTTTGCAGGTCTTTCGGGAGCTCCGGGGAGGATCGCTCGTAAGAAAGCTTGAGAAAAAGTGACGGTTTATGCCCACAACCGCCATAATCCGGATAGGGAGATAATGTATCCTCCCTCATTACTTTTTGACCCAATAGGGATACACCTCCTTCCCACACCCAACCTGAGCTCCTTAATATATCTTAGGATCAGCTAAATGCTATGATTGTCCAGGCAGTGGAGAAGATAATTACTTCTCGAGGGATCCATACCTCTCGCGCTGCTCCACCAGTGAACGAAAACACGAAGCAGAAGAACCCAGAACGCATGATTAATTCCTCTCTGGCCCCCTCCAGAAACGAGGAGGCCCCTCGAGATCAAGAAGATAAGGTGCCTTCTCAGGCCGAAAGGAGTGTCCCCAACAGAACCCCTAGGAGGAACATGGAAGGGGCCCAGGAAAGTTCTTAGGATACATGGTGACCCAGAGGGGAATAGAAGTTAACCCTGTGAAAGTGAAGACCGTACTTGACATGCAACCCCCTCGAAATTTAAAAGAGCTACAGACCCTAAATGGTAGAATAGCAGCCCTGAGCAGATTCATAGCAAGATCTGTAGAGAAAAGTCACCACTTCTTCAGGACATTAAGGAAGGGGTCGAAATTTGAATGAGATGAGCACTGCCAAAGAGCCTTTGAAGAACTTAAGCTTCATCTGGAACAACTCCCAAAATTAACAAAACCCTCTCAGGGAGATATCCTATTCCTATATCTCTCAGTAGGGGAACATTCCTTAAGTACAACTTTGATGAAGGAAGAGGGCTCCATACAACAGCCCATATACTATGTGAGTAAGGTACTAGGGAGAGCAGATTTGTCAGGAAGGATGGTTAAATGGGCTGTTGAATTGCAGGAATATGATATTGATTATGAACCCAGGAGGGCTATTAAGGCCCAAGCCCTGACAAACTTTATTCAAGAATCCACTAGAGCAGAGGAGATGGAAGGCTGAAAGGTGTACGTTGATGGCTCCGCGTCAGCGCTTGGGTGTGGGGCAAGGATAGTATTGATAGACCCTGAAGGTCAGGAGATACAAGTTGCCGTTAAATTCTGATTTTCGACCTCTAACAACGGAGCAGAGTATGAGGCTCTGATTAGAGGAGCAGACATGGTAGCGGAACTGGGAGCGCAAAAGATCACTCTATATTCGGATTCGCAATTGGTGGTGCAGAAGGTAACATGGGAATACCTCGCCAAAGATGAAAAGATGATTGCGTATTTAGAGCAAGTGAGGAACTTGAAGAATAAATTCCATGCCTTCGAAGTAGTACAGATACCAAGAGAGGAAAAATACTTGTGATTCTGATATTGAAAAAACTTCAATCATCGAGAGAATTGCGCGAACAAATGAATTTCACTTCACAAAAAGGAGGGGGGAATGAATGCTCTCAACCGATGCATACTTGACAACTTAAGGGAGGTATCTCTGCACTTTTTATGTGAAGCGAAATTGAAATATCACTTGAAAGATATTTTTTCTTGATGATCTAGTGTTAAGGATTTCTGAAAAATCAGTTTGTATAAGAAGCATAAATTTAGCATGAGAACATGTGTTTAATTTGATAAAAAATGACTGTGTTAATATTTGCATCAACCGTCATTTCTTGACTATTGTGTTGAGAGGGTAAGTGAAATATATATTAAGACTTGCAGTAGTGTTCATCTCTTAGTTATTATGTTGTGAAAAATGTGATATATGAGGTACCATGCATTGTCTTGGATAATTGATTCATACTAATCTAATATTTGAATGAGACTCGTCGATATGATGAATTTGAGTGAGAAGAATAATTTATCTATGATAGATAACATCGAGATAAACTATTATATGATGTGATTTGCATAATTGACAAATTTTGGTACAAATTGTTATTTAACCTTTTGTTGTGAGAAATTTCGAGAAGGTCCAGCCCGGAAACTTTTAAGAACCCTAGGAGTGCTAAAAACACAAGAGGTTCCGGAGGGGTATTCAGGGCCCCGAGGTCTATGATACAGATCGGTGGAGGTTCTGGAGGGTTATTCAGGTCCCCGAGGCCTAACGTCCAAATTAGACAGTACGAGACAGAGCATTCCAGGCCCCGAGGGCCGACAAAGATACAAACTCCAATTAGTTAGGACCTGAAGGTCCAGGACTCGAGGGCTGGCAGAGATAGGGAATATTCTGGTCCCCGAGGGCTGGCAGAGATAGGGAGTATTCTGGTCCCCGAGGGCTGGCAGGGATATGAACACTAATTGGTCAGGACCTAAGGGTCCGTGCTGAAAGTGCTGGAAATGTTAGAGGTTCTGGAGGGTAGTTCAAGGCCCCGAGATCCAGCATCCAGACCAGGGAGTTCGAGATGGAGTATTCGAGGCCCCGAGGGCTGACGGAGACCTAAGGGTCCAGGTCCGTGAGGGCTAGTTGCGATACGATGATTACATTGGTACCACTGGTTAGTACAAGTGTTTGATATAGCCTAAAATATTAGATCTTTTGTATTAATTTGATATTACTATGAGCATGTCTTTAAGAGATTGACATATATGATTTGAGGCTACTTTTTCCGTTGAATTAAGCATGGTCCCCTTAAGTTTACATGATTGATTTATGTAGATATTTTAGAAATGATATTGGAATTGAGAATTACTTGAAATCTTAGAAGCATGAGTAGGTAATTCATATGTTGAGTTCTGTGACTACTTTATGTGGGAGAATTGACGATAACTATGGTTCTAGAAACGAAGGCTAATATAGTTGTTTTAAAATTGTGTATGATTGACATGTTTCTATACTTTGGATATGATTTCAGATTATATATTGAGCCTATTCAGGTCATTGAGATCGAAAGATGAAAAGTGCTACTTCTTACCTTTTTATCTTTAAATAATGATATGTCTTAAGTTATGTCCTCATTTAGGACCTTGAAGCTTGCACGTATTAGAAATACTCATTCATAACGAAACGTTGAGAATTGAATAGTCATTGCAATTTTCATTTGAAGAGATTATTTGAGAGAGCATGATCCACTGTATTTTTTATTTTTAGAGTGGAAGTTGATTTGATTTGTTTGTTCGATGCTATGAAGTCTTATTTCTAAAAAGATAATGGATTTTTAATATTGCATGAGATGATTCTTTTAGAGTGAGGAAATATTATTTGAGCGTTCTGAGGTACTTAAGGGCCAGTAGCCCTACGTAACTGAAATGATAAGTCCGAGCGTTTTGAGGTATTTTAAGGCCAGTTGCCCTAAATGAGTGAAATGATAAGCGTGAAAACTAGAGTTGATGAAAGGATGGAGATGATTGGAGGAGACTAGAGGTCCTGGAGGGGGTCCAGGTTTCAGGTTTGAAATCAAAAGAGACTTGATTTACATTGTTTGATTATTTCATGTTTGAACTATATAATTGATGCTTATGACGCTTCTCCGAGCACTTGAGAGCCTATGTTGGAGGCCCTTTTTGGTGTATTTTTACAGGATTGATTTGAGACTGATATACGAGTAAACCGGGAGATTTACATGTCACTCTAGAAGCTGAACCAAAACACAATGAATGAGTTTCCTCTCAGGAGCTCCCCAAACTTGAGTTGAGTATCCAAGACCTTGAGGTATATCAGAGATAAGAGTACATATGAGAACAGTTGAGGGAGGCGGAGTCCCTGAGAAATTCGATGGGTAATTTTATCCTTTCGGTAGAGGGGGTAGGGCGGTTGGCATGAGCCATGTATGACCTGCATTTATTGTTTGTGAATTTAATAAGATATGATGTTTTGAGATATTTCCGAGATTCCTTGCATGAGATAACTACTTGAAAAGATTGATGAAATTATTATTTCACTTGACTGCTATATGCGAATCCTAGTATATCTGTGGGGCAATATCCCTGAAGGACTGAAAATTGTATTCCTGAAAAGGGGGTAGAATAAACCTGCAAATACTTTGATTCGAGAATGAGAGACACCCTAAGGCCACGAGGCCAAGGGGAGCCAGAGAAATTGAGTAGGTTCCGATGAGCCTCACCCTGAGAAATTGCGTAGGTTCTGATGAACCTCACCCTGAGAAATTGAGTAGGTTCCGATGAACCCCACTCTGAGAAAATGCGAAGGTTCCAATGAACCTCGCCCTGAAAATTGAGTAGGTTCTGATGAACCTCACTCTGAGAAAATGCGAAGGTTCCAATGAACCTCACTCTGAGAAATTGAGTAGGTTCCGATGAACCTCACTCTGAGAAAATGTGAAGGTTCCAATGAACCTCACCATGAGAAATTGCGTAGGTTCCGATGAACCTCACCCTGAGAAATTGAGTAGGTTCCGATGAACCCCACTCTGAGAAAATGCGAAGGTTCCAATGAACCTCACCCTGAGAAATTGAGTAGGTTCCGATGAACCTCACTCTGAGAAAATGCGAAGGTTCCAATGAACCTCACCCTGAGAAATTGAGTAGGTTCCGATGAACCTCACTCTGAGAAAATGCGAAGGTTCCAATGAACCTCACCCTGAGAAATTGAGTAGGTTCCGATGAACCTCACTCTGAGAAAATGCGAAGGTTCCAATGAACCTCACCCTGAAAATTCGAGTAGGTCTTAATGAACCTTACTCTGAAAAAATGTGAAGGTTCCAGTGAACCTCACCCTGAAAATTTGAGTAGGTTCTAATGAACCTTACTCTGAGAAAATGCGAAGGTTCCAATGAACCTCACCCTGAAAATTTGAGTAGGTTCTGATGAACCTTACTCTGAGAAAATGCGAAGGTTCTGATTCATGTGTTATGCAATACTAAATAAACAACCGCAAGTGTACGGTGTCTATTGTAGCGTGATAAGCACGAAGTCGATCCCACGAGAAGGTTAAGCGTAAAAGTGGAGTTTGCTAGTCGAGTTCTAAATAGACGTGATCGAATAGATTGAGTGTTGAATTACCCCTAAGATTGCCTAACTATGTGTCACAAATAGACAACGAAAGAGTAAATATAAAATCGATCAACTAATCATGCAAAGTAAGAAAACGAAAGTAAAAACGGATGAAAACTCAAAGAAGGAAGGGTGGGTTCCAAGGCATATGTCACACTAAGGATTCAACTTATGATTAAGGGCTTAATTAAGTGGTGGTGTATTGATTACTATAAGGTTGATCACAAAATGGTGGGTTAAAAGTTCTCTCGATCCAATTAATCCAAGGGACATGTCATACAAACTAGCATCTCTACTAAGCATGCATAAGAAATCCCCAAAAAGTTCCTAAGATCATCTAATACCCTCCCAATAATTGATCCCCTCTCTCGAGCTCACAAGAATATTGGGTCGAATGCTTAAATACGATTAACGAAAGAGATTTCTCAATCCAATTCCAATTAACAATAGATAAAACATACTATCATGGCCATTGACAACATGTTTTGCAATGAAAGTTAAACATTCGAATAGAAATAGCAACACAACCACCAAATAAACAAGAAACTAATTCATAAGCATCATCCAAAGTATAAACATAGCCTTAGAACCACAAAGTTGTTTAGCTACTCAAATACATACTCAAACTACAAATTCCAAATGAAATAACTAAATAAAAAGGAAAAGAAAGAGAAAGCTTAGTCTAGATTGTGGTAGGGAATGAAATTCCCAAGCTAATGCCTCTTCCCTTGCATGAATTGGTAAAGAGATGAAGAAGTTATGGCCAAAACACCTCCAAATGTGTGTAATTATGTGTGGATTGGGGGAAGGTGTCTTGAATTTTAAGAAAGGGGGCTTATATAGTGTTGGGGTAGGGTTTGGGGGTAAGTTTTGCACTTAAGTCCCTCAAAAATGGCCAAATTTCACTAAAAACCCCGAGTTTGAAAGTGGCCCGGCCGGGTGGGAAAGTGGCCCGGCCGGGCGATAACTTCGTATACTGAATTTGGCCAAAAAAACGTGCGGGGGTGTATTTATCAAAAATCTGGGTGCAGATCGGCCTGGCCGGTCGGAAAAGTGGCCCGCCCGGGCGGAAGTTTCGTATTACTTTTCGGCCTCCAACTTCGTCCTTCCGTATCTTGAGCTTCCGACCTCCGATTGACTCGATTCGTTTTTCTATTCCACTCCATTTTTCGAGACGAATCCAACCGTGCACTCCACTTCTTGATCCAGTGAAGTATGGTTGGTGTTTTGCTCCCAAATTCCATCGTTTTACCTACAAAATCGACAAAACACTACCTTTCTCTCATTTTGGCTAAAACAATCATATTCAATTCATGAATCAATGAAATCCACATCAAAATACACTTCACATGTGCCCCTAAAACGCGTAAATTCCACCCGAATCAAACTCCCCCAAACTTAAAATGTTGTTTGTCCTCAAACAACTAAGCACTTAAAGCAATGAGGGTGGAATGATCACAATGGAATATTCAATGTAATTCACACATGCAAAGTAGGATGTAATGATATCTCTTTCTCAAAGTGCATTCCTCAATGAAGGTCATATAGGCTCATCATTGCAATTCACATCCATGAATCAAAGAATGCATAAACACACAACACATTGTGAATGGGAAACATAATTCAAATGCTCAAGTCCTCTACTCACATGATGGAGTGTATCTCTCAAACACACAAACAAATTAAGGATATTAATGCACTCATCAACCAAGTCATGCTATGCAATCACCATATGCTTGCCCAACTTCTACTTTCTACACACACTCAAATGCTCGACAATGTGATCAATAGGACTTAATCAAGGATATAACATTGACTCTTTGGACAAGGTAGGATGAATTTGGGAGTTTGTGACTCTTCTAGTGGAGGACAAAGCTTGCTTTTATACAATTTGTGCTTTCACTTTCAAACTTCACAAACTCCATCCTCACTTTTCTTTTTCCATTCTTTTTCAAGCATTCATCACTTCATCTTTTGAACCATTTTTTCTTTTCAAGCTTTTGGGGCTCTTTGTCCCTCTTTTCTTTTCCCTTGATTTTCTTTTCATCTTTCTCTTTTCTTTCAACTTTTCCAATTTCTCCTTTCACCAAAGACATTCAAGCACATGTTTCTCCACTTTGTCTTTTATCCCCCACTAGATATAGGAATCAAAGGCTCAAAAAGTCTAAGTGGTTAACATTGTAGTTTGCCAAGAACATAAGGAATTAAGCTCAAAGGGCTAACTACGGAAGATTACTTCGGTTTTGGGAAATTTTTGGCTAAGTGACTCTTTTAGAACAAGATGGCCTATATCACATCACAAAGTTTCACACAATCATGCTTTCAAACAAGAACATGGGCAAGTTCTAGGATCACTAACAATAACGTAGTCCACTCTCAAATGAATCAAACCAGAATACATGCTCAAATTATGGCTCAAATCTCACCGGTTTATTCAATAGGACTTTTACAATCATCAAATTTTCCCACACAACAACACACTATGCATCCATGCTATCAAAGCTCACAAATATGAACGCAACATGATACCATATTCCAACACCAATCATGCATACATTCAAAGCAAATAGACATCACCACAACTACTCAACAATGGATTCCAATGACTATTCATGCTCACATTTAACCAAATGTCTACTACCCAACATATAATCAAAAACCAACTTAAACAATCTAAGCATGTGAAAGCCAAGTGTGCGCCGGTGCAAAATGTGACATAAGTAGAATGACGAACCGGTGCAAGGGTAACAACTAGTAGAAAAATAAAAGAAAAATAACTCCCCCAAACTTAGAATTTTACTATGTATAAATTCTAAGTTTGGGGCTACAAGTTGTTACCTCCCTCCTTGCACATCCAAAGCTTCTTCAAAGATCACCATTGCAACACTTGCTTCCTCCACTCCAAAGTTGGCTTTGCTTCTTCTTCATTCTCCAAGACTTGCTATCCATAGTACTCTTCATCCATACCTACAAAATAAACCAAGCTATCAAAACCATCAAAACAATAAAAACAAGAAAGCAATAAAACCTTGGGTTGCCTCCCAAGAAACGCTATTTTTAACGTCCTATGCCGGACGGTTCCTCTTTGAGGGAAATATCAAGTCACCCCATCATCCTCCTTGCTCTTGCACTTCTTTCCCCATACAACTTTCTTAAGTCCATCAAAACATCCACTAGCTAGCCCATCCGGCTCTTCTATCATGTCATACGAAGTCGACGCCTCATTCGTTCCCAAGCTTGCACAAGTAGCTTTTCTTGATTTGGGGGAGTTTTTGAAGAAAACTCCCCCAAACTTGGCCTTCTTGCCCATCTTTAACTCCTTGTCTTCCACCTTGGGGTTCTCCTCCACAATATTCATCTTTGGCTCTTCTTCCACCTCCTTTCTCATGGGTATTGGGGGATACTCTCCCTTGGGAAACCCATACTCTCCATTCTTATCATTTTGGAGCTTGATAGCTCTAAACATGTCAATTGTAACTATCTCTTGGTTCATTCGAAGCTCCAATTCTCCATTCCTCATATCAATTTTGGCTCCTCCGGTTGCCAAAAATGGCCTTCCCAATATCAATGGAATGCTTTTGTCTTCCTCCATATCCAAAACCACAAAGTCTACCGGAAAGAGAAATTTGTCGATTTTGACCAATACATCCTCCGCTATACCCAAAGGGTATGTCATAGACCTATCCGCCAATTGGAGGCTCATTGTGGTTGGTGTGAGCTCTCCTAAACCAAGTGATTTGAAGAGTGACAATGGCATGAGGTTGATGCTTGCTCCCGAGTCACATAGGGCTCTTAATGTACCTCCATCTCCAATGGTGCATGATAAAGTGAAGGATCCGGGATCCCTAAGCTTTGGAGGTAGCTTAGCTTGAATTATGGAGCTACATTGTTCGGTTAAGTGCACCGTCTCATACGCCACAATTTCCCTCTTGTGTGACATTATCTCCTTCAAGAATTTGAAGTAATGTGGTATTTGTTCAAGAGCTTCGGCGAAAGGGATGTTGATATAGAGTTTCTTGAACATCTCCGCAAACTTGACAAACTTGTTATCCAAGTTCTTCTTCTTCATCCTTTGCGGATATGGAAGGGGCATTACATTTTTACTAAACAAAGGAGGGATTGCCTCCCCACTCTTCTTCTCCCCTTCTTCCTCTTTCACTAAGCCATCATCTTTGTCAACACCCTCGGGTGCCATTACCACTTCCTCCTCTAACGGCATCTTGGGCCCTTCGTAGCTTGTCCCACTTCTTAGCCTTATGGCTTTGCATTGCTCCTTGGGATTTAGCTCCGTGTTAGAGGGGAATTGCCCCGGAACGTGTTGCTTTCCAATGGCATTAGAGAGTTGGCCTATTTGCTTTTCTATGGCCTTCACATTGTTTGCCACATTCTTGATCATCTCACCATGCTCATCAATTCTTTGCCAAGTTTTGGTTGCATTCTCCCTAGTCTCTCTCATGAAGTTTTTGGTTTCTCCCATGAATGCACCAAACATCTCCTCCAATGACAACTTTGATGAAGACTCCACAATAGCTCCATCTCTAACATTAAAATTTGGAGGTGGGATGATGGCATTCCTTGTGTTGGCATAGGAGAAGTTTTCATGTTGTCTCAACCCGGGATGGTAATGATTTGGGTTAGGGGGATTTTGTCTCTCGTTCCAACCTCTTTCCCGAAAATGACGGTCCCTTTGATTGTTCATATAATGGGCCTCTTCATATTGATCATCACTAGGTCCCATTAATGACTTGGCCGCCATCATCGAAGTCAACTTGTCTACCTTGTTGGATAGAGTAGCAAAATCATCCGACTCCTTAGTGGAAGCAACTTTCCGGGCTTGCCTTCTCTCGGATGGCCATTGGTTTCCGTTCTTTGCCATCTCCTCTAGGAGCACATAACCCTCATCCGTCGTCTTTCCTAGCAAAGAACCTCCACCGGCTGAGGCATCCACCATCCCTCTCGTTCGATGGTCCATCCCATTGTAGAAATAGCAAATCAATTGGTCTCTTGAGAACCCATGTTGAGGACAACTCCGTATGAGATCCTTGAAACGCTCCCAAGCCTCGGATAAAGACTCATCATCGTCTTGCATGAAAGAAGAAATTTCTCCTCTTATCTTGATGGTCTTGCTTGGAGGAAAGTACTTCATGAGGAAAGCGTCTACAAGATCGGCCCAATTTTCGATTGTCCTTAGATCAAGAGACATGTACCATTGCTTTGCACGATCACGGAGGGAGAATGGGAACAATTGGAGACGGATGTAATCTTGAGGGACTCGATTGATCTTAACCGTTCCACTTATCTCTAAGAATTGAGATAAATGGAGGTTAGGATCCTCCTTTGACAACCCTCCAAATTGGTTGTTTTGAACCATCATGATTAGGGCCGGCTTGAGCTCAAAGTTATGAGCATCAACGGGTTCCCGACCCGCTCCTCCATAGGGCCTTGGGATAGGGCGGAAATGGTCTCTCAATACTCGTTGATTCCCGTTTTCCTCCCGTTGCTCTACATTTCTTTCCATCCCAATGTTTTCTTCAACTCTACGATGGAAGTTGTCCCTTAGCACCCCTTGAGGTCGGTTACCTCCATTCCCGTTAGGTTCCTCGACTCCTTCGACCCCGTGATTCTCAAATTCCTCCTCTTCTTCAACCGGATTTTCCCTTCGGTTCATTCTTTCCAACTCTAGTCTTCTCCTTTCGGCGTTCCTTCTTCGACAATTAGCCTCAATCTCCGGATCTAAAGGTAGCACTTCTTGGTGGTTCCTCCTAGATCGTGTGATCATAAACCATGTCTATCAAAAGAACGAACGAGAGTGAGATATACAAATAAGCTCAAAGTAACAAACACAAATATTTTTGGATTTTTGCAAATAAAGAAAGCAAATAAATTGTCTAAACTAAAACTCTCCTAGCCTACACTCTAGAGCTTATAAAAAACCTCCCCGGCAACGGCGCCATAAACTTGATTCACGTGTTATGCAACACTAAATAAACAACCGCAAGTGTACGGTGTCTATTGTAGCGTGATAAGCACGAGGTCGATCCCACGAGAAGGTTAAGCGTAAAAGTGGAGTTTGCTAGACGAGTTCTAAATAGACGTGATCGAATAGATTGAGTGTTGAATTACCCCTAAGATTGCCTAACTATGTGTCACAAATAGACAACGAAAGAGTAAATATAAAATCGATCAACTAATCATGCAAAGTAAGAAAACGAAAGTAAAAACGGATGAAAACTCAAAGAAGGAAGGGTGGGTTCCAAGGCATATGTCACACTAAGGATTCAACTTATGATTAAGGGCTTAATTAAGTGGTGGTGTATTGATTACTATAAGGTTGATCACAAAATGGTGGGTTAAAAGTTCTCTCGATCCAATTAATCCAAGGGACATGTCATACAAACTAGCATCTCTACTAAGCATGCATAAGAAATCCCCAAAAAGTTCCTAAGATCATCTAATACCCTCCCAATAATTGATCCTCTCTCTCGAGCTCACAAGAATATTGGGTCGAATGCTTAAATACGATTAACGAAAGAGATTTCTCAATCCAATTCCAATTAACAATAGATAAAACATACTATCATGGCCATTGACAACATGTTTTGCAATGAAAATTAAACATTCGAATAGAAATAGCAACACAACCACCAAATAAACAAGAAATTAATTCATAAGCATCATCCAAAGTATAAACATAGCCTTAGAACCACAAAGTTGTTTAGCTACTCAAATACATACTCAAACTACAAATTCCAAATGAAATAACTAAATAAAAAGGAAAAGAAAGAGAAAACTTAGTCTAGATTGTGGTAGGGAATGAAATTCCCAAGCTAATGCCTCTTCCCTTGCATGAATTGGTAAAGAGATGAAGAAGTTATGGCCAAAACACCTCCAAATGTGTGTAATTATGTGTGGATTGGGGGAAGGTGTCTTGAATTTCAAGAAATGGGGCTTATATAGTGTTGGGGTAGGGTTTGGGGGTAAGTTTTGCACTTAAGTCCCTCAAAAATGGCCAAATTTCACTAAAAACCCCGAGTTTGAAAGTGGCCCGGCCGGGCGATAACTTCGTATACTGAATTTGGCCAAAAAAACGTGCGGGGGTGTATTTATCAAAAATCTGGGTGCAGATCGGCCTGGCCGGGCGGAAAAGTGGTCCGCCCGGGCGGAAGTTTCGTATTACTTTTCGGCCTCCAACTTCGTCCTTCCGTATCTTGAGCTTCCGACCTCCGATTGACTCGATTCGTTTTTCTATTCCACTCCATTTTTCGAGACGAATCCAACCGTGCACTCCACTTCTTGATCCAGTGAAGTATGATTGGTGTTTTGCTCCCAAATTCCATCGTTTTACCTACAAAATCGACAAAACACTACCTTTCTCTCATTTTGGCTAAAACAATCATATTCAATACATGAATCAATGAAATCCACATCAAAATACACTTCACATGTGCCCCTAAAACGCGTAAATTCCACCCGAATCAGGTTCCAATGAACCTCACCTTGAAAATTTGAGTAGGTTCTGATGAACCTTACTCTGAGAAAATGCGAAGGTTCCAATGAACCTCACCCTGAAAATTCGAGTAGGTCCCGATGAACCTTACTCTGAGAAAGTGTGAAGGTTCCAATGAACCTTACCCTGAAAAATGAATAGGTTCCTACGAAACTTACTTTGAGAACTAACGCGAGTTCAGGATAAACTCCGTCTTAGAGAAAGCGTTTAAAGATAATAACTGAAACTCTACAATCCAGCATGTTCCTAGAATTATTGACAAGAAGAAATCTTCATCCACTATAGCCTTCGAGGCTAGGGGAGTAAGAACCATATAAGAACTATATGGAGCTATCAAAACCAAAGCCAAGTAAACCAAAGAGGTACCACAGAAGAAGGTAAAATAAAGCAAGGCAACTAAAACCATTTAAGACTAGGGATATAGGACCCTAGCCCTCCATAGAAAAACTCAGAGATATAAAAGTAGGATCAAAGTTTCTTACGATCAGAGAGTGACCACAAGGCCGAGGGGAATTAGAGAGTCCCTCACAATTCTGAGGGGTATAATTTTTCTCGATATATTTTCTCAGGGTGATACGACATACTCTTTGAGATTGAAAAATGATGGTGATCTGTGCAAGGAGGTCTTCAGGTTAATTCATCTTGTTTTTTCTCTACTCTCATAAATTGAAAATATTTTACGAGAGTAGGGGGGAGTAGTTGATGCGGCCAAAATATGTCATCTCCCGAGATAGCGACACGTGGATATAAGACGAATTAACCTCGTTTGCTATGAATGATGCGAGAATGATTGTCTTACAAGAGGGATTAATACACTCCTGATTATAGGGAAAGAAATTGGCCCAAGCATCTCTGGCCCATATCTCTAGCCCAGATATCCCTGGCCCATATCTCTAGCCCAGATATCCCTGGCCCAAGAATTTCTAGCCCAAGAAGGGGATTATTAGGATTGAGCCTTGGCAAATGAGGCCCGAGAGGAATGAAGAGAGAGGAGATAGGAGAGTGGTAACTGGTACCAGAAATCTCGGAGAAAGAGGTCAGAGGGAGGACCGAGTCTTAGGGAGCCGTTGAGAGATAAGCGGAAGAAATATTCTCATTTCCTCCCAGAAAAACGGTCAGGTATAAAAGAAGGTTTGTTTTACCATTTGACTACGTTTTTTACTAAGATTACACACACTTTACGTTTTACACGAAATATACTGAAAACCCAGAGAGAAACTCACGATTACTTGCGAGAATTCCCCTCGATTCTGAGGGATATTCCTCCTTAATTCTTTCGAGAAAGACTTCTGACTTGAGCGTCGGAGATTCCACGGCGGAATCCCCTCTGGCTTGTTTTTGCAGGTCTTTCGAGAGCTCCGAGGAGGATCGCTCGTAAGAAAGCTTGAGAAAAAGTGACGGTTTACGCCCACAACCGCCATAATCCGAATAGGGAGATAATGTATCCTCCCTCGTTACTTTTTGACCCAACAATATAAAATTATATATTTTTAAAAATCCGATGTTTAATGTATTAAATATTACTACTTCGTATACTAAAAATTATTCCCTCCTTGACTCGTTAAGTTATTCATTTTAAATGTCCCCTTCGAGTTACTCATATCCATTTTTTAAAACTTATTCGAGTTGTTACTCACAGTATATGTGCCCAAGCTTAACCAATTGTTGTCACGCAACACAAAAAAGAGATCACCATTTCAAATCATTAATTTAATTCATACTCTCTCTAAAATGATGAGTTGAAATTATTACATATTTTCATGCTTTGATTGAAAATTCTATAAGAATGATTTTTTTAACTTATTATTATGTGGCTTTCAATTAACTTAATATTTCATCCAATGCTAAAGGACTCAATATTGGGGCATGGCATGAATGATTGGCCCAATTAATGGAGAAATAACCATGCAGGAATTGTGGGGTTCACTATTTACACCTCCATTTTGGAGAGATGCAATCCCCTTTTAATTTATTAATTAAATAATAATGTAAAAAATCTAAAATACATTTTAAGTAAAATTATGCTACTAAATGCACCTCTGCTACTATCTACACTCCCATTCAACCTTTAAGCCCTAACAACAACCGCTACCACTTTCGGTCTCCGCCGGCACCGGCACCACCACCCCCACCACCTCAGAAAAAGAATTGGTAAACTCAGAATATTTTTTATAATTTTCGACAGACCAGGGTCAACCATATACAGTCTCGTCGACAACCATTTGTCGACGAGAATGTATATGGTCGACCAACTATTTCGAAAAAATTAAAAAAATAAATCGACACATAAGGGTCGACCATATATACTCTTGTCGACAAGAGGGTATATGATCGACCCTGGTATGTCGAAATTTAAAAAAAAAACCTTCTGCGTGCGTGGATTTTTTTTTTTAAGTTAGGGGGCACGTTGCTGCTATTTTTTGGGGGGTGGGGGCTTGCCTTGGATGGTGGGCAGTGAGGTCCGTGCGGGGGGAAGGGGAGAGAGGGCGGCGTCAGAGGCGGGCAGCGACGGCTCTGGGGGCTGGTGGCAACAAGTTTGGGTGGATCAGTGTGGCGGCAGTCGTGGTTGGGTGAGAAAGGATAAGTGTAGAAGAAGAAAAGGTGAAGGAAGAGAAATTAGGGTTTTTGGGGGTGAGATGTGTTTAGTAAATATTTTTTTAAATATAAAAGGGTATATGTGACAATTAGGAGGGAGGATGGATTTATTCTAGTCAGATTTTGGGAGGGTGCATCAATCGGGGGAGTGCATCTCTCCAAAATGGAGGTGTAAATAGTCAAACCCGAAATTGTGTTTGATTCACTTTTAGAATAAAATGGGCTTAATGTGATGGGCCGTGGGAACCAATTTGAAAAGTAGCAGCCTCTTTGATTGGGAGCAAAGCAATTTGGGCACGGTTATACGCACACACATACCTATTGAGGACATCCATTGAAACTTTTTTTTTTTATATTAAAGGACACATAAAATGTCCAATATACCCTTAACTGAAATTTTGAAAAAAAAAGCCGATAGATAAGTACGCCCACCATTACATTTCACGGCATAATCATCCCCATTATCACCATCACCATCACCATCAAAACAACCCCCAATTAAACCCTAATGAAACAAAAAAAATCTGAATGTTCGGAAAAAAAAATTGAAAGCATATTAAATGTTCGAAAAAAAATGCGATTACATGTTCGGAAAAAAAATTGCAAACAAATTACATGTTTGAAAAAAATAATTGGACAAAAAAATTCGGGGAAAAATTTCGAACAAAGTAACTGAATTCGGCAATAGTTTTCGGACAAACAAAAAAAATCGTAAAAAGTAACTGTATTCGGCAAAATATTTCGAACATACACAAAAAATTCGAAAAAAAAACTAATTTTAGATCTGAATTTTTTTTCCTATTTTTCTAAACCTAAACTTACCTGAAGGAAGAGGTTGCGAACGTCGGAGGAAGGGGGTGCGAAGGAGGGGGAGGGTGGACGACAATTTTTTTTTGAAGGTGGGGTCGCGGCGGAGGAGGAGGTGGGCGACGGAGGGGAATGACGGTGACGCAGTGGACGAGGGAAGGTCGCGACGGCGGCCGCGT
This sequence comes from Galeopsis tetrahit, assembly GCA_963675135.1. Taxonomy (NCBI): domain Eukaryota; kingdom Viridiplantae; phylum Streptophyta; class Magnoliopsida; order Lamiales; family Lamiaceae; genus Galeopsis; species Galeopsis tetrahit. The sequence goes on along the minus strand of OY776125.1, from coordinate 6,794,106 downwards.
CACTTGAAGGAGGGCAACGGTGGCCGCGTCAACTTTAGTAGCAGCGACGACGAAATTATACTCTTCAATTTAAACAAAGGGTCGGCGATGCAGTGGACGAGGGAGGGGTCGCAACGGCGCCCGCGTCGACTCCGGTAGCTGCGAAGGCGGCAACAACTTCAAACGGCTTGGAGGAGGGGCGACGACTTCACTCCAGGAGGGCAGCGACGACTCCTTCTTCAAACGGGGCGGCGATGGCAACCGCTTGGAGGGATACGGTGGTGGGCGGAGGCCGTCTGGGAGTGAGAGTAGGAGGAATGGAGGTGGGTGTACCATGAAAATGTGAGGGAAGAGGAAGAGAAGATTTAATTAGGATTTAGAATGGGAGGGGTATTTTAGATCTTTTCCACGTGGGTGTCCTCATCTCAAGGTGTGTGTGTTTAGCCAGTGGGTGTCCTCAATAGGTCTGTGTGTATAACCGTTTGATGCGGCCTAAAAATGTCACCTAATAAGGAGTCGACACGTGTATAGGAGATAAGATCAGGATGGAAGGATTGGATTATCTAATACTCTTTGGATAAGAAATCCCCTCTAGAGGTCTCTCCGGAGGGAACTCCGTCTGGAGAGGAGCATCAGAAAGAAGTAGTCTTAACGTACAGTTGTGGATCGCGAATGTAGGGGACTGCCGCCATTTTCGGCTTGGACTGGATAAAAGATAAGTCTTATCCTCCTTTATCTTGGGAACCAAGTCAAATGAGAAGGAATATGGCCGAGTCTTCGGGAAGTGGAGGAAAGAGAAGGCCTCGTCCACTCCGCAGGACCGAGTCTTATGGGCAGTTCCGAAAAGGGGGGAAGACTTGACTTCCTCTCCAGAAAGTATCTCTATAAATAAGTAAAATGGAGGAGATTTCCAGGTTAGACACTCGTATACTATACACTTACTATACTGAATACGATATACCCTTCGAAAATCTTTTGAGAACTATTTTAATACATCAAGGATCTTGAGATCCTTGGAGGAGATTGATAAGCCCTATACTGACTTAGGCATCGGAGTGTCCACGCCGGACTCCCCTCCGGCGTGTTCTTTGCAGGTTCTTGAAGGTTTTGGGCGAAGGCAGCACACTCGAAGCAATTATACGCGTTCGAAGAACAGGACGTTTGATCCCGAGGATACATAATCCTCTCGTGCAAATTTTGGCACATCAACTGGCGCCGTCTGTGGGAAAGAGTTGAAAGATTTTCTCACGAATTTCTACCTGTTCGAGCAAATGGGTGGCGGAGATAAAACATCTACTTCTGGAAAGAAGAATCTTCCAGGGGGGAATTCCCCTTTGCCGACTGATCCCCCACCAATGGGAGGCCGGGAGAAATACCCAATCCATACTCCCTCTGGATCAAATCAGCCATTGGCACCTACTCCAGATTTAGGTGACGAAAATCATCCCTTACCGGTCCGGGAGGGAATAACAGGGAACCTTGAAACCCCAGAGTTCCAGACCGCAGATCCTCAGCGAGAGGATATTCCAGACTCAGGGACACTCTTGATCTCTCCCGATCAATTGAACGCCCTCATCAAGCAAGCTGTAGATAAAGCCTTTGCAGATCAAAGGGACCAAATTCCCAAGGCTGCACCGGGGAATCCAGAGGTACCGGCCCATAGACCCCAGGAGGAAGCACCTGGAACCTCCCAAGTGTTGTCCAAGGAGATGGGGATACGAGTGGAGGAGGATGATAAAGTGCCCTCGCGCGCGGAAAAGAGCATTCCCCTTCGGAGTACTAGAAGGAACGCAGATCCAGCACCCCGAGGGACAGAACCCCTTGAGACAGAAGAAAGCACTGATGATACCTACGGAGGGCCAGTTAGCGACCAGCTACAGGCTCTGCAGAAAGAGATGAAGGATATGAGGAGACAGATGAACAACCGAACCAGTAGATCCGCTCACACATCCGGATGCCAGTTCTCCCCTAACATATTACAGGATGAATTACCATTCAATTTCAAGCCCCTTAATTTTGAGTATGACGGTACGGCAGACCCTTACGAACACTTAGTAAGATTTGAGAACGCTGCGCTATTACATCGCTACGGAGAAGGAATTAAGTGCAGGGTGTTCCTGACCACCCTGGCGAAGGCAGCGCAGCAATGGTTCACTCAACTAGAACCTAATACCATCCGATCCTGGGAGGAATTCAGTGAGTTATTTCTCCATCAATTTGCAAGTGCCCGGAGACAGCCACGGGCCACCTTGACCCTCTTCAATATGAGGCAGGGGGAGAGCGAAAGCTTAAGAGCTTTTCTCCGGAGGTTCAATCAGGCAGCTCTGGAGGTCCCTACAGCCTCTCCGGAGGTGAAGATCAACGCCCTCACCAACGGATTACGAGATGGAGATTTCTTTTCCTCCTTAGCTAAGAAGCCAGTTAAGAATTTCGATGAGCTGCTGCACAGAGAAGAGAAGTACCTTACTCTGGAGGAGGTCCGTAAGGCCAAAAGGCTGGAGGTTAGGCCACCAGATCGAGAGAGAAGAAGGGAAGGTCCCTCCAGACGATCCAGCCCAGAGGTCCCTCGGACCTCTGGATCAACAAGAGATAGCAATCCCTCCGGAGGTCCCCGGTCTGGCCCTCGTGGGAGGTTCGCGAAACACACGCCCTTGAGGATTGAGCCCGCTGAAGTACTGGAGGTAGCCGGAGACCATCCAGACTTGAAATTCCCATATTCCAGAAATCGAGGACCTCAGAAACCCAAGTCTGATCGATTTTGCCGATTCCACAATGAATATGGGCATGACACAAATCAATGTTACCACTTGAAGGACGAGATTGAGAGGATGATCCAAGCAGTCCATCTAAAAGAATTTATATTCAGAGATAGGCAGGGCCCTCGAGGGCAGAAGCGGAAAGATCATGAAAGAAAACCAGAAGAGAAGGAAACCAGAGAGGCAGCTGAGGATATGCCCCCTCCCCCACCAAAGAGAGGAGTAATCCACATGATAGTGGGAGGGCCAGCTGATGGAGATTCTTTTCGGAAGAGGAAGCAAAATGTCCGGGCTCTAAGAGCAGAGCAAGGGAGCCAGTTAAGAGAAGTGGGGCGTATGACGGAGACGCCTAATATCCGATTTGGCCCGGAGGATGTGAAGGGAGATAAGGAAGATCACAACGATGCTCTGGTGATCACTACCGACATAGCGGGATTCGATGTTGCCCGAATCTTTGTAGATACGGGGAGTTCGGCTGACATCATGTTCTTTGAATGTTTTAAGAGAATGGAGTTGAGTGTGAAGCTGCGCCCTGTAGATACCTCTCTGTATGGTTTCTCCGGAGGTGCAATCCAACCTTTGGGGTCAGTGATGTTACAGGTAGGATTGGGAGACGCTCCAGCTCGGAAGGTCCATGTGGTGGAGTTCCTTATTGTAGACATTCCCTCGTCGTACAATGTTGTGATGGGACGACCCAGCCTGAATCTTTTTCAGGCAATCATTTCCACATTTCATATGAAAATGAAATTCCCTACAGCCACAGGGGTGGGAGAAGTGAGAGGAGACCAGTACCAAGCACGGAAGTGCTATGCAGAGTCCGTGAAGATGGCAGATAGGGCCCTAACTAGGGGCCTGGAGCGGACGAGAGGAGATGACCCTGAGGTCAAGAGGAAGAAAGTAGAGGGAGCAGCACCTGAACAAGTGAATGTTAAAACAGACGAGGAACTGATGAGCGTGGAGCTCTTTCCAGGGAAACTCGGCTTTGTTACCAAAATAGGTACCCAACTGGGGCCTGAACTCACAGAGAAGGTAATATTTACATTACGTCGAAATTCCGATATATTTGCATTTTCTCCAGCTGACATGACAGGAGTCCCTCCGGAGATAGTAATACATTTCCTTAATGTTGATCCAAAGGCAAGGCCCGTAAAACAAAAACTACGAAATTTTGGGGTTGAGAAGAATAACATTGTGAAAGAAGAAGTCGAGAAGCTATTGAAAGCAGGGCATGCAGTAGAAGTCCAATTCCCATAATGGCTCTCCAATGCCGTGCTAGTGCCTAAAGGGGGAGGAAAGTGGAGAATGTGCATCAATTTCAGGGACCTCAACAAGGCATGCCCTAAGGACCACTACCCGCTACCAAGGATAGATCAGCTAGTGGATGCAACTTCAGGCTTTGAGTTGCTGAGCATGATGGATGCATACCAAGGGTACCACCAAATCCAACTGAACCCTGCAGATATCCCCAAAGTGTGCTTCATAGCAGCCTGTGGAACGTTCGGATATGTTCGGATGCCATTTGGATTAATCAATGCCGGAGCAACCTATCAGAGGATGGTCGATGCTGTCTTTCGAAAGCAGCTAGGGAGAAACATGGAGATATATGTAGATGATATGTTGGCTAAGAGTGTGAAAGCAGATCAACATATAGAGGATCTGGAAGAAATTTTCCAAGTAATTCGAGAAAACGGCATCAAGTTGAACCCAGCCAAATGCTCTTTTGGAGTAAAATCAGGGAAGTTCCTCGGATATATGGTCACTCAAAGAGGTATAGAGGTGAATCCAGCCAAGGTGAAGGCTGTACTGGACATGCGGCCACCAAGAAACATAAAGGAGCTCCAGACACTCAATGGGAGGATTACAACATTGAGCAGATTCATAGCCAGGTCTGCTGAAAAGAGCCATCCCTTCTTTAAAATTCTTAAGAAAGGGACCAAGTTTGAATGGAGCGAAACATGCGAAAAGGCCTTTGAAGACCTGAAGCACCATTTGTCTCAGTTGCCGAAGCTGACGAAGCCTTCTCCAGGAGATACCCTCATTTTGTATCTCTCCGTAGGGGAATTCTCACTAAGCACTACCTTAGTCAAAGAAGAGGGATCTCTGCAGTACCCTATTTATTATGTCAGTAAGGTCATTCAGGGGGCCGAAAATCGATACTCAGAAATTGAGAAGACTGCTCTGGCTGTGGTAGTTACAGCGCGGAGGCTGCGCCCATATTTCCTTTCTTACAAAATACTGGTCCGCACTAATTACTTGTTGAAACAGGTTATAGGGCGATCAGACCTCTCTGGAAGGATGGTGAAGTGGGCGATCGAGCTCCAAGAATACGACGTAGATTTCGAGCCACGGAAGTCTATAAAAGCTCAAGCTTTGTCAGATTTCATCCAAGAGTCGACTAAACCAGAAGAGGTCGAGGGATGGAAGGTGTATGTAGATGGCTCAGTGACCCTGAGCGGATGTGGAGCAGGGATTGTGTTGACAGGCCCTCGAGGAGAGGACCTACAATTCGCAGTGAGGTTTCAATTCATGACCTCAAATAATGGAGCAGAGTACGAAGCTTTGATCAGAGGGATGGATATGGCATTGGAATTGGGAGCTCCAAAGGTAACTCTATACTCAGACTCCCAATTAGTCGTTCAGTAGGTGAATGGTGAATATGTAGCCAAAGATAGCAGGATGGCTGCTTATTTGGAATGTGCCAAAGCGGTGATGGGCAAATTCCAAGAGTGCGAGGTAGTCCAGATACCCCGAGAGAAGAACATGCAGGCGGATAGCCTCTCCAAACTCGCTAGCTCTACAGAGTTTCCTGGACAAGGAACGGTAACTCTAGTAGTTGCAGAAAGAGAGACTCTGGAGAACCCCATTGGCTCTATTGAAGAGGAAGATGATTGGAGAAGAGCTATATGGATAGAACTCACCAAGGGAGCAGATGCCCCTACCACCAGAGAGACCCGAGCCCTTCGGATCAAATATTGTATTATTGGAGGGCACTTATACAAGAAATCATTCACGCACCCATATTTGAGGTGTATATCAACCAGAGAAGCTCTGTATACACTCAGAGAGATCCACGAAGGTGATGCAGCCAGTCATGAAGGATACAAAGCGGTGGTGAAGAAAGTCTTAAGGTCTGGGTTATACTGGCCCTCCATGACAAAAGATGCTAGAGAATTTGTGAGAAAATGTGTCAAGTGTCAAAAAAATGCTCCATTGATAAGGACCCCTGCAGAAGAGATGGGAGCGATGCACTCTCCCTGTCCCTTCGCTAAGTGGGGAATCGACTTGGTAGGACCCTTCCCTCCAGCCTCCGGAGGGAGAAAATTTCTGATAGTAGCAGTGGACTATTTTAGCAAATGGGTGGAGGCTGCTCCTCTGGCTACGATAGATGAAGAAAATGTGATTAAATTCTTGAAAAAACAAATCTGCTGTAGATTCGGAGTACCCAGAATATTGGTCTCTGATAATGGAACACAGTTTAATGGCAAAAACGTGCGAGGATGGTGTGCAAGATTGAACATAATACAGAGATTCACTTCTGTAGCTCATCCTCAAGCTAACGGACAGGTGGAGGTTACTAATCGAACAATAGTAGATGGGATTCGAACTAGGTTGACAGAGATAGGAGGAGGATGGGTAAACGAGTTAGATAATGTATTATGGTCATATAGAACTAGTCCGAAGACAGCAACTGGAGAGTCCCCATTTCAGCTGGTCTACGGAGCTACTGCGGTGATACCTCCAGAGGCCGTTTTACGATCGCATCGAGTTGCCCAATTTGAAGAACATCAGAATGAAAGATTGATGAGAGAGGCTCTAGATTTGTGGAAGAAGAAAGAGAGATGGTTAGGGTACGTGCTGAAAGATATAAAAGCAGAATTAAAGCTGCATATGATCGAAGGGTGATCCCGAGGTCCTTCAGAGCAGGAGACCTGGTGCTGAGAAGAGCGGACGCCCTGAAAAATACAGGAAAGCTGGAGCCCAACTGGGAGGGACCCTATAAAATCACACAGGTGCTGAAAGGAGGAGCATACAGACTGCAGAGTATGAAAGGGGTTGACATAGCTAGACCCTGGAACGTTTGCCACTTGAAGAGATTCTTTATTTGAAGACAGTGTAAGGTCTTGAGACCATCTATAACTTTTGTTTTGTGATTTTTTGCATTGATTCATACTTTGCTTGGTGTATTTTGTGGCTTCACCGGAGCTCTTTTTCCCTCTCTACGGGTTTCCCCTTTGGGGTTTTTCCGTAAAGAGGTTTTTAATGAGACCGGCGTAGGTTATCTATGGCCTATGTTGAAAATTGACAATAAAGCAATGAAGCCTTATCCCTTTTTGAAGAAAGAATTATTCAGAATTATTATGTCTTGGTTATCTTTCTCATATTTGAACATGCGACGTATGAATATAACTATAACGAGAGTGAGAGACACTCAAAGGCCTAGAGGACGAGGTGCTCTAGAGAGCCCTCACTTTACTTGAGACCCAAGTGGGTTACTGAAATGAGAGGATTTTATGAATTAAAATCTTTTAAGAATAAGAGTGAGAGACACTCAAAGGCCTAGAGGCCGAGGTGCTCTAGAGAGCCCTCACTTTACTTGAGACCCAAGTGGGTTACTGAAATGAGAGGATTTTATGAATTAAAATCTTTTAAGAATAAGAGTGAAAGACACTCAAAGGGCTAGAGGCCGAGGTGCTCCAGAGAGCCCTCACTTTACTTGAGACCCAAGTGGGTTACTGAAATGAGAGGATTTTATGAATTAAAATCTTTTAAGAATAAGAGTGAGAGACACTCAAAGGCCTAGAGGCCGAGGTGCTCCAGAGAGCCCTCACTTTACTTGAGACCCAAGTGGGTTACTGAAATGAGAGGATTTTATGAATTAAAATCTTTTAAGAATAGGAGTGAGAGACACTCAAAGGCCTAGAGGCCGAGGTGCTTTAGAGAGCCCTCACTTTACTTGAGACCCAAGTGGGTTACTGAAGTGAGAAGATTTTATGAATTAAGATCTTTTAAGAATAAGAGTAAGAAATACGTAGAGGCTCAGAAAACCGAAGCCTTCCAGAAAGCCCTAACCATGCTTGAGAATTACAAAGACTATATGATGAAGAAAACAGGTTTTATGATTCGGGAATTAAGAGAAGAGGGAGGATGACCTCCCACAACCAAGGCACCTGAAATCAAAAATAAAAACTGTACAGCCAAGGAGTGATTTCAACGTAGCCTACAAGACCAACAAAAAGGGGGAAGAAAAGAGCCACACCTCCAACACATTCTTTGCTGGTCTTGTAAGTTACTCATGCACGAAAGAGAAAGACAACAAAAACATCCAACATCAAGCTAATATGACTACTGCAAAAAGCCCCCACATATCCAGGAGTGTGGGGTCCCCTACGAAGTATGGAGAGCAAGTATTATGAGCAGAAAGTAAAGAGTGTAGCAAAACAACAGAAAAATAAATTGTTTGATGTGATCATAGAAATGTGAAACTTAAACTGCTTTCTCAACAGCAGCCCCTTCAGCAATAGCCCCCTCGACCTCAACTCCTCCAACAATGCCATCTTCCTCAGCAGCATGGTTGCTAGATCCTCTGCCCTCCTCTGGACCCGTAGTACCTCCCATGGTGTCTGCAACGCCAGTTCCTCCATCTACTGCAGTTGCCACGACTAGAGCGGAGTCATAAGGATAAACCAGACGCTCCAGAGGCTTTAGATCAGCCATACCTATCTTGACAGCCTGCAGCTTGGTGATAGCCTGACTCATTCCGGGTAGCCACCAAGGACTATCAGGGCTCTCCTTAGGATCCCCCAAGAATTTTGGAGGAGTAGCAAGCCGGTCCAAGTGGAATTCACGAGAGTAAGTTCCATTAAACCCCGGGGCTGAGTGCTCGGCTACGGCATTGCTGAAGCCGTGGTCGATGAAATGAGGGATGTGCGGCCCCATGGCACAGAGGAAGCTCGAGCTCTTTAAGAAGCTGGACAGCCACTGAGTATGAAGAGTTTCCAAGAACTCTTGACCCAAAGAAGAAGTGAATAAGGACTTAATGCAAGCCTGCACTCCGACATCTGGCAGCTCGCGCTCCATCCGCTCCACCTCTAGCACCAGGCGCTTAATCCTGGCTACATCCTGCTTGCTCTGAGTCTGTAAGAGAGACAACTCCTCGGATAGAGCTTGAGCTCGCTTATGGGCTTTATCTTTCTCCGTGGTGATACCCTTGAGGGTTGACTGGAAAGAGGACGCTTCAGCTCGGAGAAGTTCAAGCTCAGCTACCATCTCAACGCCTTGGTCGAGTATCTTAGCATAAGTAAGACCAAACTACAAAGGAAAAGGAAATAACGCTTGAAGATATGAAGAAGGCAAAGATTATAAAAATGAAAAATGCCAGAAAATACCTCAGAAAGAAGATGAGCGCCATGGATCAGTCGATCCTCAGGAAGGGGCGTGTCGGATAGCTCATCATCCGGAGGAGCAGGACATCGGTCAATGAGGCGATGGAGAGGCTCGTATACAGTAGAAGGAGGAGTTCCCTTATCAGCACGAGTAGCTTTCCCCTTCTTCTTCTTGGATGTACCACAGTCAGAAAAGAAAGCATTGGCAGAAGAACGGGTTCTTTTGGCAACTGAACCTGGGACCTGAGTAGAAGAACTAGGGAGAGGAGGAATTTTCGAAGAACCCTCTGGAGCCGGAGTCTTTGCAGAGCTCTCGAGAGCAGGAGACGGAGGAGCCTTTGGAGGATCTTCTGGAGCGGATAACACAGGAGTCTTCACTATGCTGAGGGCAGGGGCGTCTCGGGAGATATGGGTTAACCAACTCATTGCTACAAATCATCAAGAAAATTTTCAGAACTCAGAAAACAACCATGCGCAAGAAATAAAATACAACAATAGAAGACTTTTTACCATCTCGAGAATCTAAGGGAAAATCTTGAGGACAAAAGCCGAAGTGGGAGAGGATGCGAGGGTTGTTGCAAATGCTAGTAACATCGAAATAGTCGTGTGAACGGATATGAATATTGAGATTGCTCATAATAGTGTGATTGGAAACAGAGTAAGCTTTCAGAGGAGGAGGAATTACTCCGGGATTGTGGAATAACCAATCCCCGTGAGGAAAGGGCCAATCAGTGGGGCTGGTAGCGAAGAAATAATAATCTCGCCAAGATGAGTCTTCTTCATGGAGTTTTTTCAGAAATTTACAAACACGGGACCTTCGCCCACTAACATAGAAAAAACCATCGTTCACCTTACAAGAATGTTGGCTCAAAAATAATTCGGCAGACGGATCTCCCCCATTCCCCTTCACCAAGATGAAAAAACCTATCATGGTACGGATAGCATTCGGAGTAAACTGGTTAAGAGGGATCTGCATGCGGGTGGATATGGCAGCCAAATAGGGATGAATCGGAAATCGTAGTCCTGCCCTAAGATGTGCTTCGAAAAAAGCAAGAGTTCGAGGCTGGGAGATATCTGGGCGTTCATTTGAGCGAGGAGCGCGAAAGGCGTACTCCGATGGAAAACCATAGGCATGAACGAGGTTAACTAGGTGAGTATGGTCGATTTTGGAAGCGGGGGAAATCCTATTCTCTGGACTCCCCATCAGAGAGGGAGTCACTTCAGAGGAATTTTGGCTAGCAGCTTCCAGTGGGGAGAGAGGATTTGACATCGATTTAAAGTGATAATAAAAGAAGAACAGAAGGATAGCTGGGTTACCTTGAGTGGAAGGGCTATGGAATCAGACGAGGCGGCTGGCGACGACAGAAACTCGAGATGAAGAGCACCGGAGAGGAAGGAGGAAGACGACGAGAAATTTTTGGGAAGAACGAAATTTGAAAAGTGAAAAGAGGAAAAATGGGGTGGTTGCGTGAAGTAAATGAGGAGAGATAAGGGGAAGAATCGAGGGTTTTCCTCGGGAGGATAACAAAGGAGAGAGAAAAGTAATCGCGTGGAGCCCACGCGCGGAAGCCGAAAAGTCTCCCAGAATTGGAGGCGGGAAAAGCCTTTGGAGAAGGACATGTTTTAAAACTTCCTCTCCGAAGCAGGAACAATACACGTCTCTCCAGAACGACCTCTGTCGTAAGCTCTAGGAAAATTTCTCTACTCTCACAAAAGATGTCCCTCTTTTACGAGAGTAGGGGGGAGTAGATGATGCGGCCTAAAAATGTCACCTAATAAGGAGTCGACACGTGTATAGGAGATAAGATCAGGATGGAAGGATTGGATTATCTAATACTCTTTGGATAAGAAATCCCCTCTAGAGGTCTCTCCGGAGGGAACTCCGTCTGGAGAGGAGCATCAGAAAGAAGTAGTCTTAACGTACAGTTGTGGATCGCGAATGTAGGGCACTGCCGCCATTTTCGGCTTGGACTGGATAAAAGATAAGTCTTATCCTCCTTTATCTTGGGAACCAAGTCAAATGAGAAGGAATATGGCCGAGTCTTCGGGAAGTGGAGGAAAGAGAAGGCCTCGTCCACTCCGCAGGACCGAGTCTTATGGGCAGTTCCGAAAAGGGGGGAAGACTTGACTTCCTCTCCAGAAAGTATCTCTATAAATAAGTAAAATGGAGGAGATTTCCAGGTTAGACACTCGTATACTATACACTTACTATACTGAATACGATATACCCTTCGAAAATCTTTTGAGAACTATTTTAATACATCAAGGATCTTGAGATCCTTGGAGGAGATTGATAAGCCCTATACTGACTTAGGCATCGGAGTGTCCACGCCGGACTCCCCTCCGGCGTGTTCTTTGCAGGTTCTTGAAGGTTTTGGGCGAAGGCAGCACACTCGAAGCAATTATACGCGTTCGAAGAACATGACGTTTGATCCCGAGGATACATAATCCTCTCGTGCAAATTTTGGCACATCACCGTTGATGTGCCAAAATTTGCACGAGAGGATTGCGTGTCCTCTGGATTGGATGTCCCACTCTTCGAACACGTGCAATCACTCCAAGTATGCTGCCTTTACTCGAAATCTTCAAGAACCTGCAAAGAGCACGCCGGAGGGGGGTCCGGCGTGGACACTCCGATGCCTAAGTCAGTATAGGGCTTATGAAAATCTCCCAAGGATCTCGAGATCCTTGATGTATCAACTCAGTTCTCAAAGAATATCAAAAAGGTGTTTTTCGTTTAGTATATCAAGTTTGTAAAATAAGAGTGTCTAACTTGGAAATCTCCTCGAATTTACCTATTTATAGAGATCTTTTCCGGAGAGGAAGTCAAGCCTTCCTCTTATTTCGGAGCTGCCTCTAAGACTCGGCCCTGCCGAGTGGACCGAGTCTTCCCTTCTCTCCACCTCCGGAAAGACCGGGGCCACTCTCCCTAGTGGACTCTTTCCACTACAATGAAGGAGAGGAGAATCTTTCTTTGGTCAATCTTAGTCCGATTCTTGCGGAGTTCTCCTATATTCTCGGTCTTCCAGGAGAGATTCTTTATCCAGAGAGTATTCCATAATCCAATACTTCCACTTTTATCCTATCCTCCATACACGTGTCGACTTCTTATCGGATGACATTTTTAGGCCACATCATCTACTCCCCCCTACTCTCGTAAAAGGGGTATATCTTTTGTGAGAGTAGAAAATTCCAGTGAGCCTAATACAGAGGCGTTTCTGGAGAGACGTGTATTATTCTTGCTTCGGAGAGGAATTTCAAAAGTGCTCCCCTTCGGAGATTTTTCTGCCTTGGCCACCTATAATTTGGCAATGACCTGACTCTTGGCTTCATAACCTTCAAAGAGTTTTCTCAAGAACTTTAGGGAATCTCTCCCCCTTTCAAGGAATCACCTCTGGTTTCAAGTGGCTCGAGGAGGTTTTCCTTGACTTTTAGCCAAATTTTTGTTTTCTAAGTACCCATCTTGGGTCTTAGTTATGGGGAGATGCTCCCCAGTTCTCCTTGGCCTCTGAGCCTCTACTTGTCTCTCACTTTCGTTTAAAAGATTTTGATTTATAAAACCTTTCTTTTCATTGATTAATCCTTTTGGGTTTCCATCATGGTGAGGACTCTCTGGAGCTCCTCGGCCCCTAGGCCTCCAAGTGTTTCTCACCCTCATTCTTAAAAGATTTTGATTCATAAAATCTTCTCATTTCATTGACTAACCCTTTTGGGTTCCAAGCATGGTGAGGGCTCTCTGGAGCTCCTCGGCCTCTAGGCCTCTGAGTGTTTCTCACTCTCATTCTTAAAAGATTTTGATTCATAAAATCTTCTCATTTCATTGACTAACCCTTTTGGGTTCCAAGCATGGTGAGGGCTCTCTGGAGCTCCTCGGCCTCTAGGCCTCTGAGTATTTCTCACTCTCATTCTTAAAAGATTTTGATTCATAAAATCTTCTCATTTCATTGACTAACCCTTTTGGGTTCCAAGCATGGTGAGGGCTCTCTGGAGCTCCTCAGCCTCTAGGCCTCTGAGTGTTTCTCACTCTTATTCTTAAAAGATTTTGATTCATAAAATCTTCTCATTTCAGTAACCCACTTGGGTCTCAGGTAAGGTGAGGGCTCTCTGGAGCACCTCGGCCTCTAGGCCTCTGAGTGTTTCTCACTCTTATTCTTAAAAGATTTTGATTCATAAAATCTTCTCATTTCAGTAACCCACCTGGGTCTCAAGTAAGATGAGGGCTCTCTGGAGAACCTCGGCCTCTAGGCCTCTGAGTGTTTCTCACTCTTATTCTTAAAAGATTTTGATTCATAAAATCTTCTCATTTCATTGATTAACCCTTTTGGGTTTCAAGCATGGTGAGGGCTCTCTGGAGCTCCTCGGCCTCTAGGCCTCTGAGTGTTTCTCACTCTCATTCTTAAAAGATTTTGATTCATAAAATCTTCTCATTTCAGTAACCCACTTGGGTCTCAAGTAAGATGAGGGCTCTCTGGAGCACCTCGTCCTCTAGGCCTCTGAGTGTTTCTCACTCTTATTCTTAAAATATTTTGATTCATAAAATCTTCTCATTTCAGTAACCCACTTGGGTCTCAAGTAAGATGAGGGCTCTCTGGAGCACCTCGGCCTCTAGGCCTCTGAGTGTTTCTCACTCTTATTCTTAAAAGATTTTGATTCATAAAATCTTCTCATTTCATTGATTAACCCTTTTGGGTTTCAAGCATGGTGAGGGCTCTCTGGAGCTCCTCGGCCTCTAGGCCTCTGAGTGTTTCTCACTCTCATTCTTAAAAGATTTTGATTCATAAAATCTTCTCATTTCATTGATTAACCCTTTTGGGTTTCAAACATGGTGAGGGCTCTCTGGAGCTCCTCGGCCTCTAGGCCTCTGAGTGTTTCTCACTCTCAATTCAAGGTGTTGATCATATCAAGACCCTTCAAGTTCAAGTAATCCGCTTGGATTTAGAGTAGGGTGAGGAACTTTCTAGCTTCCCTCGGCCTCGTGGCCTTTAAGTATTTTTCACTTTTGTATTCTCATATCTCATATATGCCTAGTGATCTAAAGATCCTTCATCATTTCATCATTCCTAATTTTCAAACTTAGTCATCCGGCTACTCAGGGTGGTTAGCCCTCACGCGTTTCAGAATGCTCAAAGTATGCTTATGAATCATATCTTAAATTGTTAGGAAATATGTGCTCATACAAATTTCCAAGAATCTCCAAATGTTTTCATCACATCTTATAAAATCTTCAAATATTCATCAAAGATAAACATACATTTTAACATAATTTAGAAAAAATTAGACTCATCGCTAATCAAAAACACATTCTTAACCATGCCTAAATTCTCAATCATTCTCTCGATTCAATCACGAAATTCTCCTAAGTAATCACCTTAGCATTTCTTAAATCAATCATTTCTAAAGCTTTAGCAAATGCTCATATGCTTTGAGGTTTTATGTTCTAAACAACTATGTCTAGGTAACACATATCATATCACAAAGTAAAATTTAAAGTAAAAAGGTAAAATATACACTTTTCACTTACGTGGCTTCATATCAGCATCTCGGAGGTAGTAGGCCTAGACCCTTCATCACCCCCTTTAAGCATCGAAGTGTAAGGCATTTGCAAGGTCCGTCATCATGCTTGTCTCCGAATATCGCATCTCAACACCCTAGATGATCTTACTCACCTAATAAATCGACTCTTGAGTATATCCTTCTTTACAGTAGCCTTGTAGCCCTCATGACTTCCTGCTCATCCTTCATGGGTTTCTTTTATCACGTAATCTCCTTCGGGAGACATCTTAGATAGGGATGGGTCAACGATCATTTGTATAATTGGCCACCCAAGACGTAGTATCTTAACTGCAAAGCTCGAGCTTCTCCAGAAGCTGCGGGGGCTGGTCCTTTATTCAGCTCTTCTCAACTTTTGAATATCAAATTTCAGCACCCTGGGGAGGGTTTGGTCAGCTTCAGCAGCTAGGCTCGGTGGAGCTTCAATCATACAAGCTTAATCTGAAATCTGAAGTCACATCTAGAATATCGAGGCATGTCAATCATACAAAATTCATAGATAAGTATGTTAGCCCCACATTCTGAAGTCACGAATCATTATTAGTCCTTAGTCATGGATTCTAGAGCATATAGTAACCACATAAACTCAACGTGCTACTCATGCTCTCTAGTATCTCAAGTCAATTTTCAAATTTTAACATCACATCTAGAGCGTCTAGACATAATAATCACGTAAAAGTAGGAGGGTCGTACTTGATTTAGGGAAAACAAAGTATGATACGCATATCAATCTCATAATGACATACTTATAACAATATCGAATCAACGAATATCATAGCTTATTCATGTCACACTCATCATGACATACTCATTATAAAATCACGTTAGTATAAAAGATCTAACCTTTTTTAGCTTTATCAAATTTTGTACTAACCGGTGGTATCGATATTTGGGATCAGCACCATAGCAGGCTAAATATCATAATCCAGCTACTCGTTTGGTTCTCCATAGTTCTCTGCTCTTTCGGGCTCCTCCAGGACCTCTAAGTTCTCCAGGTTTACTTGTATATCAATCCCGAATTGATCCTGTAAAGATACACCAAAAAATGGGCCTCCCACACAGGCTCTCAAGTGCTCAGATAAGCTCCATAAGCCTCAATTATATAATTTAAATATGAAATAAGGGAATTTCAGATTTGGATCATCTCCAGCAACCTCCAAGACCTCTGTAGGTTCCAATCTCAGTTGGTTATATTTCTAAAACGTCCCTCGAGGCCCAGATCGGGATCCTCCCGCAGCATTGCGGTTTCCTGTTCCTCCTGAGTTTTGGGGAGCTTCTGGGCTGGACCTCCTTGCTGTAGATTCTCTCTTCCTCTCTCCACTAGCTGGTTTCACCTCCAGCCTCTTGGCTTGCCTCACCTCTTCGAGGGTGAGATACTTTTCAGCTCTGAAGATTCTTAAGTTCTCTACCCGCTTCAGGTAATCCATCATCCTCTCACCCATTCTAGTTTTCGGACTTATCATTTTGTCTGTTTAGGGCTATTGGCCTTAATCTCAGGGACCTAAATAGGCTCAATCTTCACTTTCCATTTCCGAGCTTATCCCGAAATCCTCTAGGACTTGGATAGACCGAATATATAATCTGAAATCTTCTGAACCTACCCAGAGATCCTCCAGAACCTGGATAGGCTCGGTCTGTAGTACCGATGCATTTATCATATCTCTGCCTCGTACTCTCGCGTTTAGATTCTGGACCTCGAGGCCCTAAATACTCTTCCTCATACCTCCAAGTTTTTATTCTGGACCTCGGGGTCCTGAATACTCTGCTGCTCGTGGAGGGGCACAAATGTTGTCATCCCCTGCAGTGGCTGGAGGTATCTCCTTGCCAGGTCCACTCCCGAGGGCTCGAACACTCTGTTTCCTCTCATGGTCCTTCCGCTTCTGCCCTCGAGGGCCCTCCAGTACTTCGGCAGGTTCGATTCTCAAGGGTGTGTACTTCTCAAACCTCCCACGAGGACCTGACCGGGAACCTCCAGATAGATTGTTATCTCTTGTTGAGCTGGAAGGCCGAGGGATCTCTGGGCTGGAACGTCTGGAGGGGCCCTCTTTTCTTCTTTCTCGATCCTGTGGCCTAGTCTCCAGCCTCTTGGCTTTTCAAACCTCCTCCAGGGTGAGGTACTTCTCTGCTCTCCGGAGAAGCTGTAGGGACCTCCAGAGCGGCCTGATTGAATCTCTGGAGAAAAGCTCTTAAACTCTCGTTCTCCCCTGAATTCCTCCCAGGATCGGATTGTATTGGGTTCCAATTGAGTGAACCATTGTTGCGCTGCTTTTGCCAGGGTGGTCAGGAACACCCTGCACTTGATTCCTTCTCCGTAGCGGTGTAATAATACCGCATTCTCAAACCTTACTAGGTGTTCATACGGGTCCGCCGTGCCGTCGTATTCAAAATTGAGGGGCTTGAAATTGAATGGCAGTTCATCCTGTAGTATGCTAGGAGAGAACTGACATCCGGAGACATACGCGGATCTACTTGCTCGATTGTTCATCTGTCTCCTCATATCCTTCATCTCCTTCTGCAGAGCCTGTAGCTGGTCGCTAACTGGCCCTCCGTAGGTATCATCAGTGCTTTCTTCTGCTTCAGGGAGTTCTGTCCCTCGGGGTGCCAAATCTACATTCCTTCTTGTATTCCGAGGAGGAAAGCTTCTTTCCGCTCGGGAGGGCACCTTATCATCTCCTTCTACCCGCATCCCTACTTCCTTGGATAGCACTTGAGAGGCTCCTGGTGCCTCTTCCTGGGGTCTCGGGGTAGGTACCTCCAGATTCCCTGGTGTAGCTCTGGGGGCTCGATCTCCTTGAGCCGCGAAAGCTCTCTCTACATCCGGCTTGATGAGGATGTTCAATTGATCGGGAGAGATCAGGAGTGGTCCTGATTCTGGAATGTCCTCTCGTTGGGGATTTGTGGTCCGGAACTCTGGGGCCTCAACGTTCCCTGTTGTCCCTTCTTCGATTAGGAGGGGATAATTTTCCTCTCCCAAGCCTGTATTAGGCGTCACTGACGGATTTACTCCAGAAGGGGTATGCACTGGATCTTTTCCCCTACTTCCCTTTGACGTAGGGTCATTCGGCAAATGAGGATTTTCCCCTGCGAGGGGTCTCTTTCCCGAAGTAGATGTGTTATTTTCGCCACCCATTTGCTCGAACAGGTAGAAATTCGTGAGAAAATCTTTCAACTCTTTCCCACAGACGGCGCCAGTTGATGTGCCAAAATTTGCATGAGAGGATTGCGTGTCCTCTGGATTGGATGTCCCACTCTTCGAACACGTGCAATCACTCCAAGTATGCTGCCTTTACTCGAAATCTTCAAGAACCTGCAAAGAGCACGCCGGAGGGGGGTCCGGCGTGGACACTCCGATGCCTAAGTCAGTATAGGGCTTATGAAAATCTCCCAAGGATCTCGAGATCCTTGATGTATCAACTCAGTTCTAAAAGAATATCAAAAAGGTGTTTTTCGTTTAGTATATCAAGTTTGTAAAATAAGAGTGTCTAACCTGGAAATCTCCTCGAATTTACCTATTTATAGAGATCTTTTCCGGAGAGGAAGTCAAGCCTTCCTCTTATTTCGGAGCTGCCTCTAAGACTCGGCCCTGCCGAGTGGACCGAGTCTTCCCTTCTCTCCACCTCCGGAAAGACCGGGGCCACTCTCCCTAGTGGACTCTTTCCACTATAATGAAGGAGAGAAGAATCTTTCTTTGGTCAATCTTAGTCCGATTCTTGCGGAGTTCTCCTATATTCTCGGTCTACCAATTCATATCAAGACTAAGTCTTCCTGATGTTTCTCTCCGGGTGGAGCTCCCTCCAGAGGGACTTCCAGGAGAGATTCTTTATCTAGAGAGTATTCCATAATCCAATACTTCCACTTTTATCCTATCCTCCATACACGTGTCGACTTCTTATCGGATGACATTTTTAGGCCGCATCAACCGTGCCCAAGCAATTTACACACACAACCACCATTTTTTACAATAAAAGCAGGCCCTGGCTATATACCCCTACAACTTTATTAAGTATACTCCCCCAATTTATGTACCCCTCTCAATGTTGCAAATGTTAGATATACTCCTCCTCAAAATACCCTAAATACCCTTATTCCTCGTTTTCCTTATTTTCTTTCTTCTTCTTCCTCAATTTTTAAAAAACTCTAAAACTCAAAAACTCTTATTCCTCTCCCCCTGCCTTCCACTAAACCGTCGCCCCTGCCCGGTGCCGGCCGCCCCCACCAGCATCGCCGCACAACCTCCTCCTCCCTCTGCTAGCGCCGCCACCGCATTCACGGCGGCGTATCTTTTTTTTTCTCCCTTCTCTCTGCAACAAAACCCCTCTCCACCGCCCCCACCCTACGCACGGCCCCAACCGTCGCCCCCCACCGTTTTTTTTTCTTCTGCCCGATTCCGCCGTGGAGGTCACTAGAGGTCACGACCCCCACCTGCACGCGGCCGCCCTCCCGTCGACCATGGGGGTTGGCCACGGCCCCTTACACGCCGCCGCCTTCCTGTCGGAGATGGAGGTATGTATTTTTTTAGATCGGTAACAACGCGACGGCGGCGCCTCTTCTACCTCGCCCAACGCCGCCGCTGCCTTCCCCCCACACCCGTCGCTCATTTATGCAGGTTTTATCTTTTTTTTAAAAAAATCGATAATAATCAATCACCCAAAAACACTCTAGTCGACAAGAATTTGTCGACGAGAGTCTTTTTGATCGATCTATCTTTGTCGAAAATTTAAGTTTTTTTTTTTTTTTTAAATTAATTTTATGTCGACTAAATCTCACCGATGAAAGTGTGTTTGGTCGACAAACCAGTGTCGACGAGAGCGTTTTTGGTCAACTCTGGTTTGTCGAAATATTTTTTTTTTTAATTTTTAAGTTTATTTTTTAATTTCTAAATTAATTTGAGTGGCGGCGGTGGTTGTCGGAGGTTGGGCGGCGGCCGGAGGAGCGGCTGACGGTGGCGGCAGAATTGGGGGGAGACAGATGTTTTTTCTAGGGTTAGGGGGTGTATCTATCCTAACATATTTAATTACTAAAAGGGTAAATTTGATATTTTACACTAATATTAAATTAATAAATGGAGTGGGGGAGTACACTTAACAAAGCTGGAGGGGTATATAGTCAGGGCCTAAAAGCAGCCCCCAGGCGTGAGATTGATAGGAAGCAAGTAGCAGCGGCCGTGGGCATCAGAGAGAAGTGGAAAACAATGGTTCTAATTAATTTTGTGTTTATCGATTGTTCTTTTAATTATGTCTAGTAGGTAAACTGTTTTTCTAGTCCGAAGATGTGAAAACTTGATATAGCTGTATCTTTTTAATTAAGTGATTAACGATTTATTTCAATTCATATTTCTATTTCGTTATTATTTGATTTTATGCGAAGCATGTTTTGATTAATAGATTTATTAGCACTAGCCATTCGAGTTTATTTGTTATCAATTCTAATTAATTCACAATTTATAATTCGTAATTGTTATAACAGAACACCTTATGGGATACACAAAAACTTTTGTGCAAATAGTTTATGTGTAATTATGTGTAAATTGTATATTTGTTTTCCTTATTTGCTTGATTTGCACATAATTACAGATAAGCTATTTTCACATTAGTCATTCCCCACAATTTGCACCTAAGGAATTAGGTGTAAAATGCCCAATTAAAGTTTTTTGGGTTATATATCTACTCCATATTATTTATTGGGTACCCACTTCGATTAATATATAATATATAATATTTTGCAAAACCTCATTTACAAATTACAATTATCCGAGTTTAATTCTCTCCTTTCAGTTTTCCCCAACCCAACCACTCTCGCCGAATGCAATCCAATTCAGTGCAATTTTTCGATCGGATGGACCGCTACTACTGGTACGAGACAGATCGGTCACCATCTTCGTGTGTTCTGTTGCCGCTACTTGTGCAAGGCCGCCATTCGTGCTGCCCTCTGTTTGCAGCGCCTCTTCGGAAGCAGCCGCTTTCGTCGCCTGCCACCGCCTGAGAATGGATCCTACACAGCCGTTGCTACTTTGTGTAGTGTCGTCGTTCTCTACCGGCCTTTGTGTGCGGAATGCGTCGTGTCCGTCCACCTATAGCAGCGCTGCCACCGCCCGAAGCAGTGCCCCGCTAGTGTCTTGTCTGTTGCCATCCGCCGTTGGTAAGAAAACCTAATTTAGAAAGGTAAGTTTCTCTCTATATTCAGTCTCATTAATTCCATTCTCTCTCTGTAGCATATTGAACTCGTGGAGTATAGCTCTACATTTATTTACTTTTTTGTTTTCTATTGTGAGGTTGTTGTAGCGATGTAGGTAGGTGAAGATGTAAACATATTAATTACGATTCCTCTCTTTTGAATTAGTGCACAAAAGAAAACTACATATTAATTATGTACGGTTTTCTTTTTGTTTAGATGAGTGTGGGGCTTTGCACTAAAAATTTGTGCTCGTGTTGAAACATTGTTCTAGTTCTAACTTGTGGATACTGCTTGTACCTCAAGTGTTCTGAATAAAAATCTCATATTTCTGATAAAAAAAAATTACGGTTTTCTTTTGGGTGGTTGCAGATAATAAGAAACATAATTAATAGAAGTTTATTCATTAGTTGGCTTCGAGATCCCTCTCTTTTGAATTAGTGGATGCTGTATGATTTATGTACTATGACTTCAGTTTCTATTGTATGCTTTAAGCACTGCATTTCGTTTTCTCTAGTGCAAGTGTTTGGGCATTTCTGATGCCAGTTATTCTAATGAAATTTTGCTTTTAAAAAAATTTCAATTGGTGTGTTTCTTGATTTTTTGTATGGTACTGTCAAGTTTAATAACATAATACTGTTAAGTGTGATAGTGTAGTACTATCTTATATGAATTGTTATACTATTATATATTTAATAGAGGTAGAGAGAAGAATTTAAGAGCTTCTATTTTTATTTTTATTTTTATTTTGGAACTTCTAATTTGCACAAAAATTACAGTTAGGGCTTTTCATATACATTAATGTGTGATATTGTCTTGTTTTTTGTATGATACTGTCTTGTTTTGTTGTATGATACTGTCATTAATATGTTGTATGATATTTTATTTTTTATTTGTTCAAATTGTCATGTGTAATTACATGATATTGTTAAGTGTAATTACGTAATACTGTTAAGTAATGTTGTTATACTATATGATTTTCAGGTGTGATACTAATAAAAGAAGGTTCAACCGTGATGGAAAAAAATGTGAAAGAGGAATAAGATGATGACAAAGTAGAATGTGGTTAGAGAAGAAGATAATAAAATTTAGTTTTTCACTTTGTATTACTAGCAAGTGCAATAATATAATACTGTCAAGTGTAATAGTGTAATGTTGTATACATAAAAATTGTGATACTGTGTTGGTATTTTGCATGTTAAATTATGTGAATTTTAAATTTAAAAAAGTGGTGAAATATTCGTTAGAGTTACACTTAAATAATTTGTAATTAAATTATGTGAATTTTAAATGAAAAAAAAAAGATGAAATATTCATTAGAGTGTATGATAATATATTAAATAATTAATAATACTTACATAATTTGAAATTAAATTATGTGAATTTTAAATAAAAAAAATTATAAAATGCTCGGTGAAAAATTAAATAATTTAGAATTAAATTATATGAATTTTAAAGAAATGCTCGTTAGAGTGTGTGATAATGACATTAAATAATTAATAATATTTAAATAATTAATAATTAAATTATGTGAATTTTAAACTAAAAAAATGATGAAATTGAAAAAAATATGAAATGTAATGGTTGGGGATTGAACCCATGTATTTAGAGTAAAATAAATAATTTTTTTCACTGGACCAATTACACATAATTTAAAAATAATTGATATTTATACTATATATTCATGTTCCCAGGGACCCACCCAAACCGGGTTGACCCGCATTAACAGGGTTGACCCGTGAATTTATTGAATTGAAGTATGTTTTAGAATATTTTACACCTAATTACATCTAACCTATTTTCACACAAGTCATCTCCTTTTTGTGCAAATAGTTTATGTGTAATTATGTGTAAATGGTAGTATATTTGTTTTCCTTATTTGTTTGATTTTCATATAATTACACATAACCTATTTTCACGTGAGTCATTCCCTATGGGATAATAACGCCCAGGTTGTATGAAACGAGTCTCTCGTATTCATAGTCTAGCTTAAATACATGTTTTAGAATTATTCATAGGAATAGATTAGTTGGGGGTCGTACCTTCAAGTTAATTAAACTTAAGAAACAATTCGAACTAGTTTGATCGTACCACTGATTTATGGATAAGATTCAAGATTAGATTGAGATTACGAGTTCGTTAATTAAATTGGTAAAATTGTTTAAGAGGAAGCAATTCGAGGGCTAGATAGTTCTTAATATTTGATTCTTATTCATACAAAATAGAAAGAAACACAAGGGTCTTGGCAGATTCAGCACAATTTGATCTGGATTCGTGCTCTGTTGGCACAAATTTAGACGCAGATTTTACGTATTTACAGAGAGATTAATTAATTGACCTGCATATTACTTCGGATGGGTGTTGGTTGCATGCTCTTCATCTTGTCTACCACCCGTTTGACGCCTTGACATTTCCGGATGCTTATGATAATTTGAGAAATTAAAATATGAATGTAGGGTAATATGGTAAATAACTTTGGTTTACGGATAAATAAGACAAGTGATCATAACTTTGGTTCACGTCCACAATTATTTTAAAATAAACAGAAAAACAAAGTCTCCATTTAATACTAATGAAAGTCTCCATTTAATACTAATGAAAGCTGATTATTTTAAAATAAACAGAAAAACAAAGTCTCCATTTAATACTAATGAAAGTTGGTACACTTTTTTTTTTTTTTTGAACAGTAAAAGGTATTTCATTCATCAACGAGTACAGGGGTACTCAACCCATGACTTTACAGATATCTGTACTAGTATACATATGTGATTGTATTTCCTCCTGACCTCTAAAACGATTACTCAATGATACATAAAAATGGATCGCAGCACCATGCCGAAATAGAAGAGTTTGAAACCAATAATTTTTGTCCTCCTATCCAGGTCCACAACGAGATTTTGATATTCTCCATTGTTTTCTTTGTCATTTGTCTTTCTCCCTCAAACCTGTTTCAATTTCTGCTTCTCCAAATTTCCCCTATAACACATGTCCAGAGGCTTGACATGAACTTTTTCCTCTCACTTTACCACACCCTTCATTTAGCATGAGTACTAAACAGGCACGGTAAACCAGCTCGATTCCAGTGTATTTCAAACTTTGAAATCAATACATACATATGTTTATTCAGTTAATTTCAACAGAAAATGCAAAATATAAATACAGTAAAACCTCTCAAAAAGAATACTCTATTAGGAATAAACTCTTTTTAGGAATAAAAATTCATAATCCCAGAGACCCGTTATAATTTGGAATAAACTCCATATTGTCATAATTCATATTTTTTCAAGTCCCAACATAAAGAAATACACCTCCATTTAGGAATAAATCATAATAATATATATAATTTTACAATAGATTTAAGTTGATTTAAAATACTTGTTCAAGGTTGATTGTGACAATGATTTAATCTTTTGTGTTGTAACCTTATCCTTCAACTTGCGTGTGCGCATTAGCTCGTCCACATGACCACCTTCTTGTTGAACCCAAAACATTTCCAACTTGTCGAGTAAGCTTAAAAAAAATGTATTATACATAGTATTTATAGATGAAAAAATTAAAGCAATCAAAAGCAAGTACATGCATAGATGAAAACATTTCCATCTATGGTGTATGGTGGGTGACTCTTGAGTATTGTCTTTTCATATTACGTGAGTAAATTAGTTCAATTAAGTTCAACACATTACATCATGTACATGTATCTACTAATTATACCATTATATAATATACATGCATTTAAAAAAAAAAAACTTATAACTCTATTTAGGAATAACCCCTATTTAGGAATATTTTTTTATGGTCCCAAAGGATATGACTATAGAGAGGTTTTATTGTAGTAAAAAAAACATCTTGGCAATTATCTCCCACCGTCCACAGGCTGCAGTATCATATGATTTTTAAGGCTATCAAAATCAACACCACTTGTGTTGTTACCCTCACCATATATGAAGCTTCCACTGAACCCCTTACTAAGCAACGATTCCTCGTCTTCTGCAATACCTTCTTTGTGATTCCACGCGTGATTTCCTCCTCGGACTCGCAATCCCTCCAACTCCATTGCTACTTCCTTCATAGAGGGCCTCTCCTCTCCTTTAACACTCACACAACTTTTTGCCAAAACAGCAACCTTCATTACCACCTCTTTATCTCTCTCTCTCATAACATTTTTTTCAACAACTTGGAACAACTTTTCTTCCCTCATTACTCTGATGAAAAAGTTGGCTAAACATCTATCCCCCTCTGGCCCATCCAGCACCAATGCCTTCCTTCCTGTTAGCAGTTCCACCAGCACTACACCAAAGCTATACACGTCACTTTTCTCCGTCAGTTGCTGGGATTGCAAGTATTCTGGATCTAAATATCCGAACGTCCCCTGGACCAATGTACTTAATTGTGAATGATCCATAGGAACCAATCTTGACGATCCAAAATCCGCCACTTTTGCAGTATAAGTATGGTCCAAAAGAATATTGGCCGTCTTTACATCTCTGTGTATGATTGGAGTAGAAGCCGCAGAATGTAAGTATGATAGCACGCCAGCAGTTTCTGTAGCTATTCTCAAACGCATGTCCCATGACAGAGAAAGCGACGTCGCCTTATTGTGTATGTGCTCGAAAAGAGTGCCGTTGCTGATGAACTCATAGACTAGCAGAGGTGCTTCTGTTTCCAAACAACATCCTAGGAGCTTGACCACATTCCTGTGGTTGATTTGAGACAAAATAACTACCTCGTTGACGAACTGGTCAATTTCATTGGGATCAATTCTTTTGGACTTCTTGATGGCAACTACTTTTTGATCATCCGGTAAGACACCTCTGTATACGGTGCCATGGCCGCCTTGACCGATGATCATATTGTTGTGGAAGTTGTTCGTTGCCTTCTGCAGCTCAGATGCACTGAAAATTCTTGCTGTATTGGATGAGCTCTGCTTTCCAGTGAGTTTTTGTTGCAATAATTGGCCACCATTCTGAAGAAAGAATTGTTGTCTCATCTTGATACTCTTTCTTCTGTTGAATTCCAAGTGAAACCAACATGCAGATAGTAGCACAACAATCACTCCTAAAGAAGCCCCTGTGTTTTTATTTCATATTTCAACAAGGAAAACAGAATATACATATTAGATTCTCCTTTTAGCACTAATTAGTTTTTGCATTCACAATTCAATATATGACTAACCTGCTACAATTTTGAATACAAGCGATTCACCTCGACTGCAGCCTTTTCCGTCTTTTTTCCCATCGCCACTGTACCCTTTGGGGCAAACACACATAAAACTCCCTGGCGTGTTCTCGCAACGCTGCTCTTCGCAGTCGTGCATCCCATCTTGGCATTCATCAATATCTGTGAAAACAAACCAGATTTCAACACATGCATGATTTCAACACAAGCAACATTACAAGAAAATTGATTTTTAGTAAAATCTTGTCATTAACAAAAAGATGAAATACCTTGACAACCATCAACAAGGTAAGGATTTCCACGATAACCTGGTATGCAAGAACACCGGTACCCATCGCCATTATCATTCGTAGAGCACACAGAAGCCACACTCTTGCAGGCATAATTAGAGGGGTCCAAATTCTTTGCCTGATCACAATCACTTACATTTCCAATGTCCCAATCAATGACCATGGGAAACATTTTCAGTCTCTCAAAGTTGGTTAAGTTATCCGGAGAGAAACTAAAAGCATTCTCCTCAACTACAAAAGCATAGCCGCAATTATTGATTTTGCTTACATTAGCATATTGGTTGAAGCTCCGCAATTCAACATCAATTCTCCTAACACGCTTAGGGATAGCTGTTTGGCAACAGCCTAAACCCGTGCACGTTCCATTCTCCAAGTCACCCTTTGTATCACACCAGGCATTACACCCTGTCTGGTAGTACCTGTCTGCTGGCCTCCGCCTCCCATAAACGTAGGCGTAAGTGTCACAGCCCACGACGGTGAACTTATTTACTCTGTTGTTGACAGTAAACTCGCCCAAGTTTATAAAGAAACCACTGTTGTTACGGCTTGTCCGATCAGGACCATAACAGTCGAATACATAGGTTTGCACTACAGTCAAGGTGCCATTAATAAGCGATATGTTTGTGATTTCTATAGTGCTAGTCGTCAAGAAGGCTTTAGGGGGGTCGGAGGAGGTTTTGCTACAATTCACGAAGAACTCAGGGCTCAGGTAACAATCCGGAGACGTACCAAAAGGGAATGGGATTCTTACATTACCACAATATTCAGGGCATTTGGACTTTGCTAATGACAAATTTGTTGGTGGATCAGCAATAGCTGCAAATGATGAAGCAAGTATGATCACAAGGATTTGTAGTCCAACAAACCTCATGATTCTACTTATCTTTTCTTCTGGTTCAAAAACAAGATTTGAGGTTAGCTAGGTACAACTAGTAGTTTTGAATCATGCAATAACTTCCTCATACTCATGGCTTAATATATACTCTAATATATAAACATGTTGACATATCTATAATTAGACCAGGATATTGTGTGTGTCTTTCAATCATTTGATATGCATACAATTAAATATTTTTGTATGTTGAATATAAATTTTATTTAGGTCGAATTTGACATCTATGTTAAGTTTGATTACTCATTTATATTGAGCTAATCCATCCATCAAATTGGGTCTTGATGCTCATAAGGGGATATAAACAAATTTAGTCTCATAACTTTGTACATTTTTTGAAATGATTCCAAAAAAGTTAAATGTATCTTCCATTTTTTTTTGTAATTTATTTTGTTTTGATTCCAAAAAAAGTTAAATGTAAATTATGTATATTAAAATTAATTAAAAGAATTGACGGAGGAGCCCGAATCCATGTATTTTCTGACGGGATGAGAGTACTGCACTCAGGGACGGTGCCACAATGGGGCCAGGGGGCCACTGGCCCCCACCATTTTTTTTTAAATATATATATACTCCTTTTCTGACGGGATGAGAGTACTGCACTCAGGGACGGTGCCACAATGGGGCCAGGGGGCCACTGGCCCCCACCATTTTTTTTTAATATATATATACTCCTTCCGTTATTTGCACACTTTTTTTTATTGGGACGTAACAAGATTATTTACACACTCTTAATACGGAAATACACAACAAAATTAATACCCTCCCAAAATCATTCTATTTTCAAAATTGTCACTCATTTTTTGCATACATTTTACTTTATACTTCACCAAATTCATTTTACACCTCATCAAATCACCCAAAATACCCTACTTTGTTCACCAACCACTAAATCCACTTTTCTTAAAAATTGTGTCAGTCAAACCGTGGAAATAATAGAATATTGGAACACATTAATGTATTAATTAAAAGACATTTACAATCAAAGAAATAAAATATTTTTTAAATTTAATATTTTAGCAATTTTTAAATTGTTTTGCTTCATTTGGAATCGAAGTATCAAAACTTCAAAATAAAATGAAAGTCAGCTTGTTCAATTTAATTTAATGAAATGTATTACCAATTTTATCATGTAAGGTTCTATGAGTATAATAAGTACATATTATTTTATCTTTAAAGTAATGTTAATCGGGGGCCCCTAACGAGATTTTCTGGCTTCCGTCACTAACTGTACTATTCACATAAAAATAAAATAAAATAAATTATGATACTTGAAATATATTTATGAATCATCATTTTATTTTTAACCCTTTAACGCATACTAATCATCATGCATGTAGTAAGTCTTGGTCTACTATTGCAAGATTCCATGAAAGTTTCAATGTTGTTTACGTTCTTGTTCTTATTACATGAGAAGATTCCTGTCTTCTATACTCGTGTCCGATCCTTTTTCTATACCAATGTCACGACAAAAGGGTTTACTCGTCAAAAGTCCCCATTTCCATACGTTTCGAACTTGCTTGCTAATTTGTTCAAAGCTAGTCCCCATCATATTTACCTAGTAACAAAGACAGATCTAATATCATTCCAAGAAAGTGGCAAAACAAATACACTACATTTCATTTTAGGTTTATCATTTATTACGAACGGATTTTAACGGGAAATTGTTTATTAACTAGTGTATTACGCGCCATTATAAAAAAAAAAAAAAAAGGATTACTTTTTTTTTTAATTTAAGGATAACTGATATTTATTTTTAAATGAAAGTTAAAAAAAATCTAATTAACTTAATTAAAAAATATAAATTTTTAAGAAAATTATAAAAGGTGGAAGTTATCCAAAAATATTACTCCACTTTTTTTATTTAAGGGTAACTGAATTAAAAAATGAAAAAATGAAAGTTAAAAGATAAAAATGAATAATTAATTAAAAAATGATTAGTTCCAACGTTGTATTCCATCTACTATTCCACACCTTCAATGAATTCATCTACTATTCCACACCTCCAATGAATGACACATGTTCAATCTTCAAATTTCATCAATTTACGGGTTAGTTTTCTGTTACTAGAATTTTCTATTAGAGTTTAACATGGCAAGATAATATATTCCATCATTTAACAAAGAGAAATTTGGAGTGAATCTTGCTCAAATTCACAATATCCATGGAGGAATGAGATATATTTTGAAGGATTAATCTTTAAATAAATCAATTAATTTTTTTAATTTTTATTTATATAAGGGTTACTAGCTAGCTTGGTCATTTTATGTCTATTTATTTTCACCTTTAAAATAATGGGGTGTGTATAGAATGTTTTGGGATGTTTTTTTTTTTTTTTGAAAGGATAGAATGTTTTGGGATGTTAGTAGTGGTATCCTTTAGTATTTTTGCGTGTTGGATACAAATTATATTTTGAGAATTTTTATAAAAAGAATCGTTAAACAAAAATTCTAATCATTTAAAATAAGGTCAAAATTAAATGTAAATAACCCATTATACCCTTATTTTTTAATTTCTAGAATAATTTAAGATATAATTTTTTTTTTTTTGAAGCAAGATATAATTATTTTAATTATTGAATTCTTCAGATTCCTTAATTCACGCCCTTTCATCAACAACCATATACTCATTCCATAATACCCGTGAATTAGAGTACAAAGTTGCAACTAACACCTCAGTACATACTTATGGAAGAAAGGTAGGTGCAGGAGGTAGCCTCCCTTAACTTCTGCTATCGATCTCTCGCATTTGATCGTGAACCTTAATCGCAAAACTCATATTCTATCTTGTTCTATTCGTGAATCACAGTATTGAAGTTTGAATTTTAATTATTTCTTCATATTATTGTGCCCTTCATCGTAATTTTAATTTTGTCATATGTGCATAATAAACATTATTGGACTATTGCGTTATACTCAAAATTGAATTCGATGGAAAAATTAAATTGGTTCAGGTTAGTCATTCTTCAATTTTACAAGACGCCGTGAATAAAATTATTGGTATGGAACAATTTGTAATTTTTTTTTTCAAACCAATCCATCTCCGAACCTGCAATAAATAAATATATAGCTAGCTATACTAATATTATATATATAAGTATATTTATGTAAACGTATATGCATATTAATGTATATATGTTTGCGTAATAATATTACATAGTAATTTTTTTTTAGTATAAGATGAATATAAAATGTTATATTAAATAAGTACAAAGTATATATTTTAATTTAAATTATTTAAATGTTAAAATAAAAATATTATGTATATAAATAAGTAAGAAAAATTGACGGAACAAGCCCGGCTCCGTGAATTTTCTGACGGACGGGTTTTGTAACATGAGAAATCCGTTGCAGACCCGTCTAGATGCTATTCCCACCCTTCAAACATTTGGAAGAATAGTTATTCAAAATGGAATGAGAGTAATATTGCATACTAATAATGTAGTAAGTCCTAGTCTACTATTGTAAGATTCCATGAAAGTTTCAGTGTTGTTTACGTTCTTGTTCTTGTTACATGAGAAGATTCCAGTCTTCTATACTCGTGTCCTTTTTCCATACCAATGTCACGACCAAGGGGTTTACTCGTCAAAAGTCCCCATTTCCACTGCGTATACGTTTCGAACTTGCTTGTTTGTTCAAAGCTAGTCCCCATCACATTTACTAATTAAACTACTCCATTCCTCCCACAATTGTTAGCACTATTTTCTTATTCGTCCGTTCCACAATTGTTTGCACATCTCGAAATTGTAACTTTTTCATAAACCCCACGCACATTCACAATACTCACATATTTACACAAATTATATTACTTTTACCCTCAATTCAATCATTTACATTACTTTATTTATAAAAGTTTACAAAATTACCTCTCAACATACACTCATTACACATTTTTTCTTAATTAGTTTATGTGCCCATAAAATGGTGCAAACATTTGTGGGATTGAGGGAATAGTTTTTTTTTTTTTGATCGGTAAAAGAGATTTTATTAATATTGGGTATAAGGAATACCCATAATTTCAGTATACAATCATAATTTTAAATCAAGGTAACTAAAGTCTTATGCTACTCGGATCTCAGACCATACATTTAAGTGGATCTGTCACCCAGGTCTTGAAAGGTGCGTTGTTATGCGAGGGGTATTTGATGGTAAACCAGCTCCAGAGTCTTGCCTTGAGTTCCTCCATGACCTTTGTGACTGAGAAGGTTTCGTTCTCGTAGAGTACTGCGTTTCTCCCTTTCCATATCAGCCACACCACGCATAGCCAGATGCTTGTAGCGATCTTCTTCCCATTTCATCCTTTAATGAGGCCTTCGAAACTAAGGAGATGATCGATTATTGTGGACGGAAGTGCAGATGGTATCTTGAGCCAAGTCAAGCACTCCATCCATACTTGGTAAGAGTGGCTGCATTCCAGGAAGGTGTGTTTCTCTGTCTCTTCTCTTTCGCCACACAAAACACATCTTAGATTATCGTTCTGGTTGAGGATGTTTCTTCTCCTTAGATTGGACCGAGTTGGTAGTCTCCCCCACAAGAGCCTCCATGCATGGGCCTTTACTTTTGATGGAACGTAGTTCTTCCAAATGCGTTTGAATCCCATGATTAGCCTTTCGTCCGGTTGAGATTCTTGTCTTTGGTTGAACAAGCTTGCGTACGTTTCTCTTGTGGAGAAACTTCCTGTTTTTGATGCCTTCCATTTCCACGAGTCCTCGATTCCTTCTTTGGGTTGAA
This sequence comes from Galeopsis tetrahit, assembly GCA_963675135.1. NCBI lineage: Eukaryota > Viridiplantae > Streptophyta > Magnoliopsida > Lamiales > Lamiaceae > Galeopsis > Galeopsis tetrahit. The sequence continues at coordinate 6,762,180 of OY776125.1, read as the reverse complement.
ACCTGTGTATCATAGATAGAAGATTGTTAAAAAGCGTTAGTTCCCTGTCAAAGAGTGCTCTTCTCCATCTCCAAACCCATCTCCACTCCTCCCCCTCCCATACACCCATCTCCCCTACTGTTTTGCCCTTATCCACGCTAATCTGGTATAATCTCTTGAACCTATCCTTAAGCGCTCCTTCCCCCGTCCAGTTCTCCTCCCAAAACAATGAGTTTCTCCCATCCCCTAAGACTTTTGTCAATTTCTCATAGAACCAACTCTCATTACCCTCTCCTAACTCCTTAAGAACATCCTTCCACCATAGCGATGCCCTCCCTTCCCTCCCTGTTGGGAATAGGCCGTAGCCGTCTCCCCAATTTGTCACATACCTAGACCTTAACACCTTCACCCACAAGCTATTTTTTTCATGTAAGAACCTCCAACCCCATTTCTCCAGTAGAGTTTTATTAAAGAAACCTAAACAAAAAGGGATCTAATATCATTCCAAGAAAGTGGCAAACAAATACCACTTCCTTTCTTTTTAGATGAGATAAATTCACAAATGATCCTGTAACTTTATTGGAATCCGTAAAAGGTCCTGTAACTTTTTACCTGATCAATTTTGGTCCCTTTGTTCTCAATTTTAGTCCTTTGAGTCTAATTTCAGTCATCTGAGTTCAATTTCAATCCCTTTTTAATTCAATTTCATCATTCACACCGGAATAGAACATGTGTATTTTAAATTTTTGACATTTTTAACACATCATTTGACACATAGGTTGTTTCGAATAGAAATAGGAGTGATAGATATTTATTTATAATCAAATATACATAATTTTATCAAAATCTTAATTTTATCTTTTTTATGTTCTATTTTACAAAATATTTATTTACAATCAAATATATAATTCAGTGTGTTCATTTAAATTTTTTAAGTTAATTTTTTGTATTTTTAGTCCTCTAAGTAGCTTATGTGTCGTATGATGTGTGAAAAAAATACTGAAAAATATTATTACATAAAATACAAATGTTCTATTCCGGTGAGTATGATTGAAATTGGATTAAAAAGACTGAAATTGAACTGATTGGGCTGAAATTGGACACAGATGACTGAAATTGGACTGAGAGGACTGAAATTAGGACTTAAAGGTCTAATATTGAGAACAAAAGGACCAGTATTGAGACTAAAAGGATGAGAATTGGTAAAAATAAAAAGATACAGAACCTTTTATAAAGTTATAGGATCATTTGTGAATTTATCTTCATTTTAGATTCATCATTTATTACGAGGAGGACGGAGTTTAATGGGAAATTATTTATTAATATTAAATAAAATAAAGGATATAAAAGTTTTTTGATTAATAAAGTAAAATATTTATTTACAACTATTTCGAAATCTGCTCTTGCTAAAATATTTATTTTTCCTTTTCTCTCACCTCTCTTATTTGTCTACCGTCATTTTCAAAATTTAATAGCCAATCAATATATATTTTCTATTTCCTTTTCAATCATTTATTCATTAATAATATAAATAAAATTTCATATATCTATATTTTATAAAATAATCACATTAATTTTTTTTTGCAAAATTTTGTTATTAGAGGAAGACTCCGAAGTCTTGTGCAAAAAATATAGTACATCAGAACTGTCTTTATTTTGGAAATAATACAATTGGTAATAAACAAATTCATGGCCCATACCGAATAATTTTAAGAATGTAGCTGTAAAACTTTGTTAATTGTGGAAGACTCCAAATTAGCCTTCTTCAATTAAAATATTTCCACAAGAAAAGGACACATCATAGGATGATAGTTTAGTGTCTTTTAATTTATTGAAATAAATAACAATGGTATGTAGAGAAATTCATGGTCCACAGAAAATAACCCCTGGACAAATTTCATAATATAATTAACACAGCATGCAAAACTTTGTTATTAATTCGCGGAATATATTGAGAATTTTTCATTTTACTGTCTAATCCTGTTTATATTCTTTAATTTTTTTTTCAATTGACGTACGTCCAATTTACATCATTTTTATCGAAATATTGAAATTCTGATCAAATAGTTCAATTTACGTCCTTTAAATTTAAAAATTTAAAATTTCTGAAATCATATTAAAATTAAAAATTCAAAAAAAAAAAAATTCTACAATTCTAAAAATTTGAAAAATGTGTAAATTAAAAATAATTTTTTTTTCTAAATATCTCATTAAAAAATAAAATCTATAAATTAAAATTTTAAAAATATTTTTAAAAAATTCTACAATTCTATTCTAAAAATCTCACTAAAAATGAATTTGGGACGGTTCCACAGACGATCAAAACACTGAACTTCCGCTCAACCTCGACGGTGAGTTGGGAAACTTCGTGGGAGCCAAAATTTTTAGAAGCTTGAGCAAAATTTTAATGACGAACGAGTTCGAATCAATTTTGATTTTTAATGAAATATTAATACTTTTTATTATTTTTATAAGATTTTTAGAATTTTTAATTTTAATCTACTCATTTTAAATAAATTGTTGAGATTTTTAGAAATTTTAATGAGATTTTAGATTATTTTTTTTAAATTTTAAATTACACATTTTCCAATTTTTTGAATTGAAGAAATTTTTTATTTTAGATTTTTTTTATTATACACATTTTATAATTTTTAATGAGATTTTAAAAAAATTTAATGAGTGATGCGGACCAAAATATCCACTTTTGAAACTTCATCTTATGGTTAATGAGTGAAGCATGCAGATTTGGGCCGTTGTACTGAGACTCGTCGCTCCACTTATGGTTATTCGATCTTGTTGGGCAGAAATATAATCTCCTGGAGCGCGAAGAAACAACCCACTGTTGCTCGCTCGAGCTGTGAATCCGAGTATAGGGCACTCTCGAACACAACCTAAGAAATGATTTGGTTCACTCAACTTCTTCGGCTCCCACACTGCTTTGCGACAACAAGAGTGCCTTGTTTTGGAGTCAAAACTCAGTTGCTCATAAACGAGCAAAACACATCGACATTGACTGCCACTTTGTTCGCGAATTGGTCTCTTCTGGTCGCCTCATCACCAAGTTCGTCCCATCTACTCTTCAGCTCGCCGACGTCTTCACCAAGAGTCTTCCTCGCACCAGCTTCGAATTGTTACGTTCCAAGCTCTGTGTTCGATTGCATCCACAACATCGCTTGACGGGGGTAATAGGGAATAATAATATAGAAATAATATATTTTTTATTTTAGTCCATATCTTTGTATATATCTCTTTGATATGGTTGTTGTATTTACCTAGGGGTGTAAACGAGCCGAGTAGTGCTGAGCTCGAAACTCGACTCGACTCGGTCGAACCTAAAATTTTAAAGATCGAGCTCGACTCGATAAGAAAGTCGAGCTCGACTCGATAAGAAAGTCGAGCTCGGCTCGACTCGATTACCTACATAATTATTTATTTTTAAAATTAATTTTAAAACATATTTTTTTTCTAAAATAAACTCGAGCTCGACTCGGCTCGACTCGACTCGATTGCTCGCATATAAATATAAATTATATATTAATGGCAAAATAGTAAATATTGTTCAAGCTCGATTAGGCTTGCGAGCCTTTCGAGCTGAGTATTTATGAGCTCGAACTCGAACTCGGTAGCTACTCGAGTAGCTCGAAACTCGACTCGATTAACTTCGAGTCGATTTCGATCTTTTTTCGAGTCGAGCACGAGAATCTCGCGAGTAAGCTCGACTCACTTACACCCCTATATTTACCTTAATTATCTTCTTGTAAATACTCTTATAAATAGTGAATCGTTCCTATCACCTCATTAACGGTGATCACATACCTATTCTCACACCTATGTACCTTTCAAAATCAGCCATCTCGGCAGCCTCAATTTTTCGGCCTTCGCTTCGTCGTTTCTTCTTCACCCTCTGCTCCCGTCACTCCAACACTATCTTCTTCTACTGTCTCCGATTCCACACTCAAGCAGCCTTTCGTTATCGGTATTTTAGTTTCCAACAACTTAATTATAATTCTAGGTTAGATCATCAATTCACCGGTTGTAGAAGCCTTGGAGGAGTGATTGGTGCTGTTGCATCAACTTTCCAGTTTCCCGGCTCTTAGGATTCTACATTCGGTGGTTTGTGTTTTAATTTAATATTGGAATTAATGGAGACTTTTTGAAGAGTAAGCCCAATTGAAACGAAAAAAAAAAATCTCAAATATAATATGACACGTGGCAGAAGAAAAGATCATCTAAATTGTTACATGACCAAAAAGAATTAAAACTGTCTAGACCAAATTTAAAAATAGTTAAAATTATTGACCTGCAAAATATATATATGAACCCTCCAAAATATTTACACAAGAAAGGACACATCATATAGGACAAAATGTTGAGGTGGTTTAGTGTCATTATTTTGGAAAAAATACAATTGGCAGACAAATTCATGATAATAATCCCTGGACAATTATTTTTATTAACTTGGTTCAAGTTTTATTATAATTAAACTCGATAATACTATTCAAGTTACAAAGTGATATTGTTTACAATGATAAATATTACAGTTTAATTAGTGATTTTATGAAAAATAATATATAAAATTAGGTATTTTTAAAAATCCGATGTTTAATGTATTAAATATTATACTTCGTATACTAAATATTATTCCCTCCTTGATTCGTTAAGTTATTCATTTTAAATGTCCCCTTCGAGTTACTCATACCCATTTTTTAAAACTTATTCGAGTTGTTACTCACAGTACATGTGCCCAAGCTTATCCAATTGTTGTCGCGCAACACAAAAAAGAGATCACCATTTCGCCATTCAGTAAATGGGACAGGTTAGCCCATTGTCATCGTCACATAATGATTATTATATCTTACATTACATTGTTCCATTCATTCAAAAAAGTCAAATCATTAATTTAATTCATACTCTCTCCGATCCGGTGAAATGATGAGTTGAAATTATTACATATTTTTATGCTTCGATTGAAAATTCTATAAGAATTCTTTTTTTAACTTATTATTTTGTAGTTTTCAATTAATTTAATATTTTATATTCTTATTTTATTCCGGTGAAATTGAGCATTTTGAAAATATATTGACCGAGCTTATGTGGGGGAGAAATTGATCCAATGCTAAAGGACTCAATATTGGGGCCTGTCATGAATGATTGGCCCAATTAAGGGCGAAATAACCATGCTGGAATTGTGGGGTTTCACTATTTACACCTCCATTTTGGAGAGATGCACTCCTCCTTTTAATTTATTAATTAAATAATAATGTAAAAAATCTAAAATACACTTTAAGTAAAATACTGCTACTAAATGCACCCCTACTACTATCTACACTCCCATTCAACCTTTAAACCCTAACAACAGCCGCACCACTTTCGGCCTCCGTGCACTGGCACCACCACCTCCCACCACCACGTCAGAAAAAAATTGGTAATCTCAGAATTTTTTTTATAATTTTCGACAGATCAGGGTCAACCATATACGCTCTCGTCGACAACCATTTGTCGACGAGAATGTATATGATCGACCAACTATTTCAAAAAAAAAAAAATCGACACATAAGGGTCGACCATATACACTCTCGTCGACAACAATTTGTCGACAAGAGTGTATATGGTCGACCTGGTGTGTCGAAATAAAAAAAAAAAAAACCTTCTGCGTGCGCGGTTTTTTTTTTGGGTGGGGGGGGGGTGTGGTGGGGCTTGCCTTGGATGGTGGGCAGTGAGGTGGGGGGTTTAGGGTGGATTCGTGGTGGGTTGGAAAGGGAGGGAGCAGATTTAATTTGCAGAAAAAAAAATTGTAGAAAAGAGGGAGAGGGAGGAGGAGGGGAGAGAGGGCGGCGACAGAGGCGGGCAGCGACGGCTCCGGGGGCTGGCAGCGACGAGTTTGGGTTGAGCAGTGGTGGTTGGGTGAGAAAGGAGAAGTGTGGAAGAAGAAATAGGGTGGAGAAGAAGAAAAGGAGGAGGAAGAGAAATTAGTGTTTTTGGGGGTAGGGTGTGTTTAGTAAATATTTTTTTAAATACAAAAGGGTATTTATGACAATTAGGAAGAGGGTGGATCTATCCTAGTCAGATTTTGGGAGGGTGCATCAATCGGGGGAGTGCATTTGTGTAAATACTAAATAGTCAAACCCGGATTGTGTGATTCTCTTTTAGAAGAAAATGGGCTTAATGTGATGGGCCGTGAGAACCTATTTGGGAAGTAGCAGCCTCTTTGATTGGGAGTAAAACAATTTCGGCACGGTTATACGCACACACATACCTATTTTGAGCACATCCACTGGAACCTTTTTTTTATATTTAAGGATACATAAAATGTCCAATATACCTTTAACTGAAATTTTGAAGAAAAAAAAACGATAGATGAGTACGCCCACCATTACATTTTACGGCATAATCATCCCCATCATCACCATCACCATCAAAACAACCCTAAATTAAACCCCAATGAAACAAAAAAAATCTGGATGTTCGGAAAAAAAAATTGAAAACATATTACATGTTTCGGAAAAAAAATTGCAAACAAATTACATGTTCGAAAAAAATAATCGCACAAAAAATTTTGGGGAAAATTTTTGGACAAAGTAACTGAATTCGGCAATAGTTTTCGGACAAACAAAAAAAATCGAAAAATGTAACTGTAATCGGCAAAATATTTCGAACATACACAAAAAATTCGAAAAAAAACCTAATTTTAGATCTGAATTTTTTTTCCTATTTTTCTAAACCTAAACTTACCTGAAGGAAGAGGTTGCGAACATCGGAGGAAGGGGGTGCGAAGGAGGGGGAGCGCCGGAGGGGGGAGGGTGGACGACAAATTTCTTTTCTTTCTTTTTTTTTTGAAGGGGAGGGGGGGTCGCGATGGAGGAGGAGGTGAGAGATGGAGGGGAGTGACGGTGATGCAGTGGACGAGGGAAGGTCGCGACGGCGGTCGCGTCGCTTGAAGGAGGGCAATGGTGGCGCGTCGACTCTAGTAGCAGCGACAGCGGAATTATACCCTTCAATTCAAACAAAGTCCCGACGATGCAGTGGACGAGGGAGGGGTCGCAACGGCGCCCGCGTCGGCTTCGGTAGTAGCGATGGCAGCGACAACTTCAAACGGCTTGGAAGAGGGGCGACGGCTTCACTCTAGGAGGGCAGCGACGACTCCTTCTTCAAACGGGGCAGCGATGGCAACCGCTTAGAGGGATACGATGGTGGGCGAAGACCGTCTGGGAGTGAGAGTATGAGGAATGGAGGTGGGTGTACCGTGAAAATGTGAGGGAAGATGAAGAGGAGATTTAATTAGGGTTTAGAATGGGAGGGGTATTTTAGATCTTTTCCACGTGGGTGTCCTCATCTCAGGGTGTGTGTGTTTAGCCAGTGGATGTCCTCAATAGGTCTGTGTGTGTATAACCGTGCCCAAGCAATTTACACACACAACCGCCATTTTTTACAATAAAAGCAGGCCCTGGCTATATACCCCTACAACTTTATTAAGTATACTCTCCCGATTTATGTACCCCTCTATACTCCTCCTCAAAATACCCTAAATATCCTTATTCCTCATTTTCCTCATTTTCTTTTTTCTTCTTTCTCAATTTTTTAAAAATTCTAAAACTAACTATTCATCTCCCCCTGCCTTCCACCAAACTGTCGCCCCTGCCCGGTGCCGGCGTCACCCCCACCAGCATCGCCGCACAACCTTCTCCTCCCTCTGCTAGCGCCGCCACCGCATTCACGGCGGTGCCTCCTCTTTTTTTTCTCCCTTTTCTCTGCAACAAAATCCCTCTCCACTGTCCCCACACTGCGCACGGCCCCAACTGCCGCCTCCACCCCTTTTTTTTTCTTCTGCCCGATTCCGCCGTGGAGGTCACTTGAGGTCACGATCCCCACCTGCACGTGGCCGCCCTCCCATCGACAATGGGGTTGGCCACGACCCCTCACACGCCGCCGCCTTCCTGTCGGAGATGGAGGTATGTATTTTTTTTAGATCGGTAACATCGCGACGGTGGCTCCTCTTCTACCTCGCCCAGCGTCGCCGCTGCCTTCCCCCCACACCCGTCGCTCATTTATGCAGGTTTTATCTTTTTTTTAAAAAAAATCGATAATAATCAATTGCCCAAAAACACTCTCTTCGACAAGAATTTGTCGACGGGAGTCTTTTTGGTCGATCTACCTTTGTCGAAAATTTAAGTTTTTTTTTTAAAAAAAAATTTTTAATTTTCTGTCGACAAAATCTCACCGATGAAAGTGTGTTTGGTCGACAAACCAGTGTCGACGGGAGCGTTTTTGGTCAACTCTGGTTTGTCGAAATAAGATTTTTTTTTTAATTTCTAAATTAATTTGAGTGGGCGGCGGTGGTTGCCGGAGGTTGGGCGGCGGCCAGAGGAGAGGCTGACAGCGGCGGCAGAATTGGGGGGAGACAAATGATTTTTCTAGTGTTAGGGGGGTATATCTATCCTAACATATTTTACTAAAAGGATAAATTTGGTATTTTACATTAATATTAAACTAATAAATGGAGTGGGGGAGTACACTTAACAAAGCTGGAGGGGTATATAGTCGGGGCCTAAAAGCAGCCCCAGGCATGAGAATCCGAGGATGTGAAAACTTGATATAGTTGTATCTTTTTAATTAAGTGATTAACCGTTTATTTCAATTCATATTTCTGTTTCGTTATTATTTGATTTTATGCGAAACATGTTTTGATTAATAGATTTATTAGGACTGGCCATTCGAGTTTATTTGTTATCAATTCTAGTTAATTCACAATTTATAATTCGTAATTGTTATAACAGAACACCTTAGGGGATAATAACGTCTAGGTTGTATGAAACGAGTCTCTCGTATTCATAGTCTAGTTTATCAAATTGTTTTAGTTCTTAAATGCGTTCCTCGAGTTGAACCTTAAATACATGTTTTAAGATTATTCATAGGAATAGATTAGTTGGGGGTTGTACCTTCAAGTTAATTAAACTTAAGAAACAATTCGAACAAATTTGGTCGTATCACTAATTTTGGATAAGATTCGAGATTAGATTGAGATTACCGAGTTCGTTAATTAAATTGGTAAAAGCCAAAGTCTTGTATGTACTCAAGTACACCATGTACTTGAGTAGACTTTGACTAGTCAAATGTTGACCGTTGATCGGTCAACGGTCAAACTTTGACTTCTTTTTTTTCGATTTTTTTTTTCGTTTTTTTTTTAAAAGTGTATGTTATTATAACTAAAAAGTGTATCTTTATTTTTTTAATGAAAATGTATGTTACTATATTGAAAAGTGTATGATATTATAACTGAAAAGTGTATGAACTATTAATGAAAAGTGTAAGTTATATACAGTATTAATGAAAAGTGTAGTAAACCAATCAAAGGGCAACACTAGGCTAGAATGCCTTTTATTAAGTATTGTGTTATTTATCCTATATATATACTTGATATTTTCTATGTGACTGGACTCAAGTACACAACAGCCCAACTCTTGGTAAAATTGTTTAAGGGAAAGCAATTCGAGGGCTAGATAGTTCTTAATATTTGATTCTTATTCATACAAAATAGAAAGAAACACAAGGGTCTTGGCATATTCAGCACAATCTGATCTGGAACGCCTTGACATTTCATGATGCTTGTGATAATTTGAGACATTAAACTATGGATGGAGGGTAATATGGTAAATAACTTTGGTTTATGGATAAATAAGACAAGTGATCATAACCTTGGTTCACAGAGTGAGTAATATTTATGTCGTCCACAATTATTTTAAAATAAACAGAAAAACAAAGTCTCCATTTAATACTAATGAAAGCTGGTACACTTCATTTAGCATGAGTACTAAACAGGCACGGTAAACCAGCTCGATTCCAGTGTATTTCAAACTTTGAAATCAATACATACATATGTTTATTCAGTTCATTTCAACAGAAAATGCAAAATATAAATAGAAAAGAAAAACATCTTGGCAATTATCTCCCACCGTCCACAGGCTGCAGTATCATATGATTTTTAAGGCTATCAAAGTCAACACCACTTGTGTTGTTACCCTCACCATATATGAAGCTTCCACTGAACCCCTTACTAAGAAGGGATTCCTCGTCTTCTGCAATACCTTCTTTGTGATTCCACGCGTGATTTCCTCCTCTGACTCGTAATCCCTCCAACTCCATTGCTACTTCCTTCATAGATGGCCTGTCCTCTCCTTTAACATTCACACATCTTTTTGCCAAAACAGCAACCTTCATTACCACCCCTTTATCTCTCTCTCTCATCACATTTTTTTCAACAACTTGGAACAACATTTCTTCCTTCATTACTCTGATGAAAAAGTTGGCTAAACATCTATCCCCTTCTGGCCCATCCAGGACCAATGCCTTCCTTCCTGTTAGCAGTTCCACCAGCACTACACCAAAGCTATACACGTCACTTTTCTCCGTCAGTTGTTGGGATTGCAAGTATTCCGGATCTAAATATCCAAACGTCCCCTGACCTATATTGCTAAATACACTCCCATTCTTATTTATTGTATAGGCCCATCTTAGTTTCCTATGGGCTCTTTTATAAAGCCCATTAGGGTTAGGTTAGACCTAATTATCTCTTGTATAAATACCCATTGTATATCTCTTTTACAACTAATCAAGAAATAATATTTCTCATATTTTCTATATGGTATCATCGAGTCATTTGGCTCACGCCTGATCCAAACCCTAGCCGCCGCCGCCGCCGCTACCAGACCTGTGCTGTCGCTGCCTTCCTTTCTGAAGCACTGCCGCCGCCGCCCGTCTTAGACGCCAAGCCCGATTGCTCACCTCTCTCTTCACTCCGCTGCTCCACTCACTACAATGGCCACCCCATCGCAGTCGCCATCACCCATCACCTTCAAAGGGCTCGCAAACATGTCCTTAAAGCTTACCTCCACCAACTATGGTGCTTGGTCCTTCCAGCTCCGTCTCCTCCTCACTGGACACAACCTCTTCGGCTATGTCTTGGGCACACATCCATGTCCACCTCCCACAATCCCAGCAGTTGATGGCACCACCACCACCACCAACCCTGCATACGACCTGTGGGTGTGTCAGGACAACCTCATCTTCTCAGCCATGGTTGGCTCCATGTCTCCGGAACTTATCCCCTTTGTTGCATCGACTAAAACCTCCTGCGAAGCCTGGTCGATGCTTGAGAGCATGTATGGCAAACCCTACAGAGGTCGCATTCTTGCCCTCAAAACCAAGTTTCGCTCTCTATCTAAAGGTGCTCGCCCAATTTCCGACTTCCTCATGGATGTTCGCTCCGTGGTCGACGAACTTGCTCTCCTCGGCGTCACCTCGGATGCCGAGGACGTCACCCTACAGGTTCTTACGGGTCTCGATGAGTCCTACACTGACATTGCCAATGCCATCCAAGCTCGCGAACAACCTATCTCCTTTGCCGAGCTCTGTGACAAACTCCTGAGTGCCGAAGTTCAAATCGCCTCGCGACCATCCGCAACCTTTACACCTGCTTCTGCCCTTACTGCTGGCAAAGCCTATTATCGCTCCTCGCGACCTGATTCAAGATCTAAATCTCATGATCCTCGCCCTCGTCAATCCTCACAAAGGCCATATCTTGGCTCCTGTCAATACTGCCGAGCACCTGGTCACACTGCTCGCACATGCCCCGAGATTCCATCTCAAATATCCTCTGCCCCATCCCCAGGTCCTCGACGACCACATGGACAGTACACACCACACTCTCACCGCCATCAGTCTACTGCTCGCCCAGCCTACTCAGCTCACTCAGCCTCCTCGGCACATCCGGCCGAGCACTGGATCCTTGATTCTGGTGCCTCGCACCACATCACCAATGACCTCGCCAACCTCTCTCTCCACTCGCCCTTCGATGGACCTGACAATGTGGAAATTGGTGATGGTAAAGGTTTACATATATCTCACACTGGCTCCATGAGCTTTCCTCAACTTGATTCTCTCTGTTTTTCGAATGTCTTGGACGTTCCACTCATTTCGAGAAACTTAATTTCGGTCTCTAGCCTTTGTCGTGATAACAATGTTAACATTATCTTTGGTCGCTCTTCCTTTCAGGTGCGGGACGGTCACTCGGGGAGCATTCTCCTCGTTGGGAGTCGTATCAATAACTTGTACGTCTGGCCGGCACACATGTCCTCCTCTCACCCGCAAGCCTTCACCACTCAACACCTCACAACAACCACCTGGCATGCTCGTCTTGGTCACCCATCAACAAAAATCCTTGTTCACACCCTCTCTACACTTAGTTTATCCAGTGCACCATCCAAACACTTTAACTGTAACTCCTGCTCATGTATCAAGAGTCACAAATTACCCTTTTATGATTCGAGCATTACATCTACTAAACCACTTGATGTTATCTTTTCTAATGTATGGTCGTCACCAGTCTTATCTCATGATAACTTTAAATACTATGTGCTATTTGTCGATCACTTCAGCAAATACATATGGGTTTATCCCCTAAAACGCAAATTCGATGTTTTATCAACTTTTACCACATTCAAAACTCTTGTTGAAAACAACTATCAAAACACAATCAAAACTTTCTACTCCGACAACGGAGGAGAGTTCATTGTTCTTCGCCCCTTCCTCCAAACCCATGGAATTGCTCACCTTACCACCCCACCTCACACTCCCGAACATAATGGCATGTCTGAACGTCGTCATCGCCATGTGGTCGACACAGCTCTCGCTCTACTCCATCACGCTTCAATGCCCACCACCTATTGGCCCTATGCCGTCTGTTCGGCTGCCTATATCATCAACCGTCTACCCAAGGTTAACCTAGACATGACATCCTCCTATGAAAAACTCACTGCTCGCCCTCCCAACCTATCCAAACTTCGTGTATTTGGTTGTCTCTGTTATCCCTTGCTCCGCCCTTACACCACTCACAAGCTTGATCCTCGCTCTACTCCATGTGTCTTCATTGGATACTCACCCACACAGAGCGCTTATCACTGCCTTGATCGCTCCACCAACCGACTTTACACCTCCCGTCATGTTCAATTTGTTGAACACACGTTTCCCTTTTCCATCTCTCCCTCGGCGACCACTACCTCCTCGCCAACACCTCCCTCCAATTCCAACTCTTCGCCCATCCTTCTAACACCCTCACTTCCTAACCCTACCACGACCATCCTCGCCCCATCCCGGCGCCGACCACTACCATTCCCCAACATCCCGAAGCAGTCGCCCACCCAGACATACCTAGGCCGAACACATCCACACCTACCTCCCCACTGCTCGCTACCCCCCCTGACATCCCTGTGCCGACAAATGCTCCCCCACGACCTCCTGCACCTCGCATGGTCACTCGGTCTCAAAATCAAGTGTTCAAGCCGAATCCAAGGTATGGACTTACTTCTGTTGTCACTTCTGACATTGAACCAAGCTGTGTCTCGCAGGCACTCAAGGACAAAAATTGGCGAGCAGCCATGTCTGCTGAATTTGATGCCCTTCTTCGGAATGGCACGTGGGACTTAGTTCCTCCCACTACATCTCATAATGTGGTCGGTTCTAAGTGGGTCTTCCGCATTAAACGAAACTCTGATGGCTCTCTTGACAAATACAAAGCTCGCTTAGTTGCCAAAGGTTTTCACCAACGACCAGGTGTTGACTTCACTGAAACCTTCAGTCCCGTTGTCAAGTCGGCCACCGTGCGAACAGTTCTCAGCATTGCTGTCACTCGGCAATGGCCCCTCCAACAGTTCGATGTCAACAATGCATTCCTCCATGGAGAACTCTCGGACAACGTCTTCATGGCTCAACCTCCAGGCTTCAAAGACAAGACATTCCCCACCTATGTCTGCAAATTACGAAAATCCATCTATGGCTTAAAGCAGGCTCCTCGCACATGGTACTATGCTCTTCGCTCATTCCTTGTTGAAATTGGATTTCACCCCACTCACTCTGATGAGTCCCTGTTCGTCTACAACAACAATGGGGTGGTCGCCTACTTCCTTGTTTATGTCGATGACCTCATTCTGACGGGCAACACCTCGCCAATGCTCGCCCGTGTAGCTGCCGACCTCAGTACCAAATTCTCTGTCAAGGATCTTGGTCCTCTGTCTTATTTTTTGGGAGTGGAGGTTCTTCGATCTAAAACCTCATGCCTTCTCTCCCAACGCAAATACGTCACGGATCTGCTCGCCCGGTACAACATGATTGACTCCAAACCAGTTCAAACTCCACTGTCCACATCTGCTCGCCTAACACTTTCGGATGGCACTTCTCCCACTGACTCCACCCAGTATCGTCAAGTGCTCGGCAGCCTTCAGTATCTCCAACTCACCAGACCTGATATTGCCTTTGCCGTTCACAAGCTATCCCAGTTCATGCATGCCCCCACCATCACTCACTGGAATGCCGTTAAGCGACTACTACGCTACCTCAATGGTACAAGGGATGTTGGAGTCAACATTACCCCGTCCTCGTCCTCCTCGCTCCACTGCTTCACGGATGCCGACTGGGCAGGCAACCATGATGATCGCACTTCCACAAGTGCTTATGTCGTCTTCTTGGGGGCCAATCCTATCTCATGGTCGTCCAAGAAGCAGAAGTCCGTTGCTCGCTCATCAACTGAAGCCGAATACAGAGCCATTGCCTCAGCGGCCTCTGAAGTACAATGGCTAACATCCTTACTCAAAGAACTACACTTTCCCATCTCCCCGATGCCAGTCATCTACTGTGACAACATTGGGGCTACCTACTTATGCTCAAACCCCGTGTTTCACTCACGAATGAAACATATTGCCATCGACTTCCACTTTGTTCGTGACCTCGTCAAAACTGCTCGGCTCCGCATCTCGCACGTCTCAACTGCCGACCAACTTGCCGATGCCCTCACCAAACCTCTCTCTGGTGCTCGCCTCCAACTTCTTATGTCCAAGATTGGACTATCCTATGGTACTCCATCTTGAGGGGGCATATTGGACCTATATTGCTAAATACACTCTCATTCTTATTTATTGTATAGGCCCATCTTAGTTTCCTATGGGCTCTCTTATAAAGCCCATTAGGGTTAGGTTAGACCTAATTATCTCTTGTATAAATACCCGTTGTATATCTCTTTTACAACTAATCAAGAAATAATATTTCTCATATTCTCTATACAATGTACTTAATTGTGAATGATCCATAGGAACTAGTCTTGACGATCCAAAATCCACCACTTTTGCAGTATAAGTATGATCCAAAAGAATATTGGCCGTCTTTACATCTCTGTGTATGATTGGAGTAGAAGCCGTAGAATGTAAATATGATAGCACACCAGCAGTTTATGTGGCTATTCTCAAGCGCATGTCCCATGACAGAGCAAGCGATGTTGCCTTATTGTGTATGTGCTAGTAAAGAGTGCCGTTGCTGATGAACTCGTAGACTAGCAGAGGTGCTTCGGTTTCCAAACAACATCCTAGGAGCATCACGACATTCCTGTGGTTGATTTGGGACAAAACAACAACCTCGTTGACGAACTGGTCAATTTCGTTGGGATCAATTCTTTTGGACTTCTTGATGGCAACGACCTTTTGATCATCTGGTAAGACACCTTTGTATACGGTGCCATGGCCGCCTTGACCGATGATCATATTGTTGTGGAAGTTGTCGGTCGCCTTTTGTAGCTCGGATGCACTGAAAATTCTTGCACTATTGGATGAGCTCTGCTTTCCAGTGAGTTTTTGTTGCAATAATTGGCCACCATTCTGAACAAAGAATTGTTGTCTCATCTTGATACTCTTTCTTCTGTTGAATTCCAAGTGAACCCAACATGCAGATAGTAGCACAACAATCACTCCTAAAGAAGCCCCTGCGTTTCATATTTCAAGAATGAAAACAGAAAATACATATTAGATTCTGTTGTATGCACTATAAACGGGTTGACTTGGATGTGGACTGTGCTTAGCACGATACAAACATATATAAATAAACGGGGGTTATTACGTGTTTATATGGATTAAAGTGATGATTTGTGATGAACTTGATGAAGAACAACAAGAACACAAGATATAACTTCTTGGAGAAGCTAAAGCTTTAGAAGCTTGGGAAAGTTTATTGCTTTGGGATGGGGTGATTGTGTGAAATCTCAACTTCTGTTACAAATGAGCCCAAATGGGCATTATATACTGCTTTTCAAGGGCTGCCCGCCCTTTACACGTGGAGCCTCCAGATTGGACGTGCATTCTGCCCGAAAAGGTGATTTGATGGCGCATTTAATGCTAAACCGCCTCTGGTGCTCGTCTTCGGCGAGATGCCGAGCAACTGGAAAACCTGCTCGTCACTCGCCGCCGTGGTCGCCGGAGAAACTGCTCGCCACGTCCTGTCTCATCCCCCAAAGCTTCAATCACTTAAAACATCTTAACTAAGAATAAGCACGTGCTCGCCACATACTTGGGCGAGCAGCTAACTAAGAGAGTGCTCGTCAACATCTTTGGACGAGCACTTAAATATATTAAATACATTAAATCTATTACATTTTCTTGGTCTTGTTGACTAGTCGTCGCACGACTTTGTTGACTGGTCCTCGCCACGTAAGATGGTGACTAGGATTGACTTGTCAAAGATTGACCTCTTTGACTAGGTATAACATTTGCCCCCTGGTCGCCTTTCTTCGTATTCGTAGAATGGAAAGGCGAGCAGTGTGATCGTCTTTTCTGTTGGTGAAAATGGTTTTCGATAACACAATCAATTTCGAGATCTTGATGACGTGAGATGGAAGTGGTCGCCTCGTTTCTTACGCCGAGCTCGCCCTCCGAGGCACTTTTGATGACGTATGATGTGACTTGTGTCAGGCGCGTGGGCGGCGCTCGAATTTTGAAAAGTGCGTGTGGGGCGCGTGCCGACCTCAAAGGTCGCGCGTGAGAGTCACTCTCCGAATTTGAATTCGGAAATGGCCCTAAATTTTGGGAAAATTACGGATTTTACCCCGTTTTTTGCAATTTAGTCCCTGCACGAAATTTGCCTATAAATATGGCTTCCTTACTCACAAAAATACTTTCTTCACTTTGCAAATTTTCGAACTTCAAGTTTCCGTCCAAGCTTTAAACTTCGAGCTTTTCCGGCGTGTCTTGTGGTGGTTTCCGATTGTTAAAAAGGTATTTAAATCTCAATTTCTTCTTTAAATCTCTATTCTCCCCCATTTCTTTAAGAAAAAATGGATTTTGGTGGCGGTTCCGGTGGTGGTTCGCCGCCGTTAGATGGTGGTGCCGCTAGTTCCGGCGAGGCTGATCGTCTAGCCATGGTTTTGACGGAGAGGGCGTCTTCGTCGGACTCTAGGATCCAATCCCCTGAACCCATAAATGCTAGTGTCCGTAACTTAGGAAAGGCAGTGGTCGTCGACGTCGACGATCTCTCCGACTCTGACAGGGATGATGCTGGCAATGATGCCGAGGAGGGTGATGCCGAGGATGGTGGCAGTGAGACGGACTCTGACTTGCACGATCAGGATTTGGATCGAGAAGTGGGCGACCAGATAGAAATCGCCCAAGTCGAGGAGACCTTGTCGAGGAGTCTCCGCGAGGACTATGAAGAAGTTGTTCGATATGCGGAGAGCATAAAAGATATCTTGAGTGGTAGGGAGGACTTGGATGGCGACGAGGTCTCGAGGGAGGCCTACTATAAATATTACAGCGAAAACCCTCCTCGAGAGGTTCCTCGTCCGCATCGAGGAGCTTTCCAAACGATTTACGAAGCGAGCAAGTATGCGAGTAAAGTCTCCTCGGCGCAGCTCGAGAATTCTCGAAAAAGGTATCAATTGCCGGCCGACGTTTGCTTTTTTGTACCTCGCGAGGATGAGAGGGCCGACCAGCCGCCAGAGGGCATGGTCGCCGTTAATATCGGTATGATGGAGGCAGGACTTAGGTTCCCCCTACACCCCAGTATCACAAACTTTTTACACTTCCTGAATGTTGCCCCTTCGCAAATTTTACCGAACGGTTGGTCGAACCTGATCGGCATTCTTACATTGTTCGGCCTGGTGGCGGCCGAGAACGGATGTCGGAATACGTGGCTTAGCCCGAAAGAGATTAACTATCTTCTTCAGGCGGCCGAGGCCGGAGGGAAAGTAGGCCATGGGTACCATTATGTACGAGGCCGAGATAATTTCAAGTTGGTTGAAGGGGTTCCCAACAAGATTAGGGATTGGAAAACCAACTGGTGGTGGGTAGCCGGGGACTGGATGAGTCCAGTGAGGCCGGATGGATCTTCTGATCGCATTCCTATTGAGACCGAATATCGAAGAATTCGTGGTAAGTTATTTTTATTCCTGCTCGCTCTTTCTATACTGACTAACTCCTCGCTTTTTGTAGGTGAAACTGTTCGCAAGAGGACTGCCGACGACCGTCTTACTCCTCTCTTTCAGTACCACGTTTGCTGTGTTCTCAATCGTCGCTACCTGGAGAGGTCTTGCCGATTTCTGAACAGGGAGTGCATGCGTGAGCGAGCAGGTCTCAGAGTACCTCCTCATCACTTCACTCGAGAGTTCCCTCCAGGTAAAATATTTCTTCACATTTCTTTTGAAATTCACTCTTCGAAGATACTGACTTCACGCTTCTTTATCTAGTAGTGGTTCCTCAACGGGTTGTCGCCTATCTTCCTCCTACCGTCGAAATCGAGCGCCTAAAAGCGACCAGTATGCTTCGACAAGCACAATTAATCCGCGAGCGCAAGATTGTCGATGGCACCGGCAAGAAAAGGAAGGGGGCGGAGAGCTCGGGGGCTCCACCCAAAAAGGTCGCAAGATCGACCAGAGGGGGCACTTCTCGCCCACCTGCTGCCGAGCAGAGGGCCGTGCCGGCTAGAGAAAGGAGGATCTCGCCGAGGAGATCCCCTCCGCCGAGGGGTGACTCGCCTCCCCCCAAACCTGTTGCTTTCCCTCCTCCCCGAAGTACTCGGTCGCGAGAGACTGCGACGAGCTCGTCGGTCGGACAGAGGGCTCCGGGAGATAATACCCTCCTCGGCTGGGAAGCCGCAAGGGTTGCCAAGTACGTTTTTTTTTTTTTTTCAAAAAAGTTTTAGAAATTTTTCAAGTATTTTTCTTCTAACTCTCCTTATTTTTCAACAGAGTTGCCGACTATCCGGTCGCCCAACCCTTCAGTGAGAACCTTCTCGGCTTCTACCGGTCGCGAGACCCGGTCGATAAAGAGCCTCTGAACCTGTTCGCCCAGAGGGCGATGAAGCACCTACCCCGCTCGTTGACGACCACACTGATCGAAGAGGTCGACAACCACAACGCCATGGAAAATGCGTGCCTGGTCGCCATTGACTTGAGGCGAGCCTCTTATACCATGGAGAAGCTCGCCAGCCAGATTGCTGATGGCCGCAAACTTAGCGAGGACAGGGCTGCAAAAATTGCTCAAATGGCTAACGCAAAAACAGTTGTTGAAGGGCAACTGCTCGCCTCCGAGGGGAAAGTGGTCGACCTCGAGACCAAGCTGGCCAATGCTGAGGCAAATTTGGCCGATTTTGAGACCCAACTGGAGATTGTTCGAAAAAAGGATCAAGAAGATCTTCAAGAGATCGAACGTCTCCATGCTCGCCTCAAGATCGCCGAGGACGAGGTAAGGACTCTTACAAGTAAGTCCGCAAATGATGAGGAGGAGTTGGCCACTCTTCGGCAACAGCTGGTCGATGCAATAGATGAGCGAGATGAGACTACTGAGCTCGCTGGGGGCGTGGCCATGTTATCGGTGGCGCTCACTGCCCACGGGCTCATTTATAAACTATTGGATGCCCATCCGGAAGTGGATGTGATTCCGCTCGGCGGGCTTTTGGACGATCTCCTTATGAAGGAGAATCCTCAGCCGGGAACCGAGCTCCCCTTGCTTCCGTTGGTGCAAATGGGACTTCAGTTCCCTCGACTCTTAGGAGTTCCGGTGGAGTTCGTGAATCCTCCCGAAGACTCCCCAACCCAACAGGGCGAGCAGAGTGCCCCTGCTGAAGTTGTTGACGACGAGGGGGTAGCTGGCGAGCAAGATGCTCCTGCCGAGGAGAATGCTCCTGTAGTTTAGTTTTCTTGTACTTTGTTTTATTTTGTTTTTCTTAGGACTGTTCGGCCATTAAGGCCTTTTTTTGTAATTTCAGCCTTCTAAGGCTTTTTAATGAATGGGAATCTTTTGCTTATGATGTGTTTGCTTATTTTCTTTATATTGAGTGATCGTCCTCGTCACTGCTTCTCGATTTATGTTATGATACTTGTCTTTTTAAATTGCCTTTTATTTGTTTTTGTTCGTATGCTTTAGATAGTGATCGTCGTTGCTATCTTGCGAGCATCTTTTAACAGAGTGCTCGTCTTCTTTTGCGAGACTCTAAAAAAGAGTGCTCGTCTTTCCTTTGCGAGACTCTAAAAAAGAGTGCTCGTCTTTCCTTTGCGAGACTCTAAGAAAGAGTGCTCGTCTTTCCTTTGCGAGACTCTAAGAAAGAGTGCTCGTCTTTCCTTTGCGAGACTCTAAGAAAGAGTGCTCGTCTTTCCTTTGCGAGACTCTAAGAAAGAGTGCTCGTCTTTCCTTTGCGAGACTCTAAGAAAGAGTGCTCGTCTTTTTAGAGTTAACCATTCGTCGGTTGAACTCCTTGTTTGACAGGTAGTGATCGTCTTTGCCACTACCTTGTGAGCATCTTTTAAGAAAGAGTGCTCGTCTTTTGTATCCTAGATGGCTACGCAGAGCCTTGTCTTAAACTTTCAAAATTATCTAACACTTACTGGAAATTTAAAACTTTGCTTGAATTGAAATGACGATTAAATACAAACTATACAAATATGAAATAATTTAAAAACTTACTGGTAATACTTCTTCAGCTTGACCGCGTTCCACGGGTACTTGCTTGGCTTGCCCTCGAGATCTTCAAGCTCGTATGATCCGTTTAGGAGTGTGCGCGTTATTCGGTACGGACCCTCCCAGGTCGGGCCAAGTATGCCAATGGACTGCTCCGTCGCCCTCCGAAGTACGAGCTGGCCGATAGTGAACTAGCGAGCACGTACTTTGGTGTTGTAGTAGCGTTCTGACCTTTGCTTGTAGACCACATTCTTCTCGTCCGCTGTTAGCCTTCGTTCTTCTAGGAAGTCTAAATCGGAGAGTTGTGCATCGTTATTCAGCTGCTCGTCATAATTTGCTACTCGAAAAGTTTGGACTTGCCCCTCTGCTAGTATGACAGCTTCGGTTCCGAACGCGAGCGCGAACGGAGTTTCACCAGTAGAATTTCTTGTGGTCGTCCGATATGTCCACAGAACCATGTGCAGCTCTTCGGCCCATTTGCCCTTCAATCCATCCAGCTTAGCTTTCAAGGTGTGCTTGATGATTTTGTTGATCGCCTCTACCTGACCGTTTGATTGTGGATGGTAGGGTGTTGAAAAAATTTTCTTGATGTTCCATCTTGAGCAGAAATCCATCATGTCTTGACTTGTAAATTGACGTCCGTTGTCGGTCACTATCGCTCGTGGTAGGCCGAACCTGCAAATTATATTCTTCCAAATGAAGCTTGTCATTTGGCCCGTTGTGATGGTCTTCAATGCCTTTGCCTCTGTCCATTTGGTGAAGTAATCGACTGCTACGACGACGAAAGTTACCCCCCCAGCAGCTGGTGGGAAAGGCCCGATGATGTCGATCCCCCACTTTGCGAAAGGCCACGAACTATACACCGAGATGAGCTCGTCTGGTGGTGAGTGAATGGCGGGAGCAAAGGCTTGACATCTCTTGCACGTCTGCGCGTAATGGATTGCATCTTTCTTCAGTGTTAGCCAAAAATAGCCTTGCCTTATGATCTTTAGAGCGAGCGCTTGCCCCCCTGTATGATTTCCACACACTCCGTCGTGGATTTCATGCATGACGATCTTCGCTTCGTCTTCTCCGAGGCATTTCAATAAAGGCATTGAAAAACCCCGTTTGTACAGCTGGTCGCCAATAATAGTGTACCTTGCGGACCTGAGCTGCAACCTGGTCGCCTTCACCTTGTCGTCCGGGAGCTCGCCGGTCTTGATGTACTTGGTGATCGGCGTCCTCCAGTCCTCGTCGCTGGTCGCTTCAACCTGCAAGATTTGACATCTGTTCACCGACGGGGAAGAAATTTTGGTGATGGTTGCTTCTGAAAATATTGCCTCCCCCTCTGAAGTGGCCAGCCGAGCCAACGCATCTGCTTGCGTATTTTCCTCCCTAGGGATTTGCTCGATGTGGAATTGATCAAATTGCTCGAGTAATCCTTTCACAAGGTCTTGATACTTTATCATTTGATCGCCGCGAGCCTCGTATTCGCCCGTGATTTGACATACAACCAGCTGAGAGTCAGAAAAAATTTTCAGTTTTCTAGCGCCCACGGCCATAGCCATTTTGATTCCTGCAACCAGAGCCTCGTACTCTGCTTCGTTGTTGGTCGCCCGATACTCGAACTCGATCGCCGAAGCAAACGCCTGTCCGGTTGGGCTGATGAGTACAACTCCTGCCCCTGCTTTGGTGCTCGTCGACGAGCCATCGACGAACAGTGACCAAGGAAGCTCGATTCCCTCGGTCAATTTCTCCGGGA
Source organism: Galeopsis tetrahit (assembly GCA_963675135.1). Lineage (NCBI taxonomy): Eukaryota > Viridiplantae > Streptophyta > Magnoliopsida > Lamiales > Lamiaceae > Galeopsis > Galeopsis tetrahit. The sequence continues at coordinate 6,739,701 of OY776125.1, read as the reverse complement.
AAGTGAGCTCTACGATGAATTCTGCCAACACTTGTCCCTTGATTGCTGTTCTGGGTGCGTAGGTGAGACCAAATTGTCCGATCTCTACTGACCATTTTAGAAGTCTTCCCGCGGTATCCGGACGATGCAGTGCTCGTCGGAGAGGAAAGGTGGTGAGGACGACCACCTCGTGGTCGAACAGGTATTGCCTTAATTTTCTAACTCTCATGACTAGTGCGTAAGCCAATTTTTCCATTGGAGTGTATCTCAACTCCGCATCTCGTAGTGTTTGACTTACGTAGTAGATAGGCAGATGTGTGCTCCCCTCAGCTCGGACGAGCACTGAACTGATCGCACAGTCAGTGGCCGCCAAGTATAGATATAAAATTTCGCCGGGGACTGGCTTGGATAGGACCTTCGGATCCGATAAATACTCCTTCAATTTCTCGAAAGCTTTCTCGCATTCGTCGGTCCACTCGAACTTTCCTTTCTTCAGAGCGTCGAAAAAAGGTTTGCAACGGTCGCCCGTTCGTGCAATAAATCTATTCAGCGATGCAAGGCATCCTGTCAACCTCTGAACTTCTTTCACGTTCCTTGGGCTTTGCATATTGATTACTGCTTGAATTTTACTTGGATTCGCCTCGATGCCCCGCTGGCTAACCAAGTGCCCTAGAAATTTTCCTGAGCTAACTCCAAAACTGCATTTCTTTGGATTTAACTTCATGTTGTACTCTCTTAGGATATCGAATGTCATGGCAAGGTGGTGTAGGTGATCTTCTTTTCGTAAGCTTTTGACAACGATGTCGTCGATATAGACCTCTACCATCTCACCGATGTGCTTTTCAAACATCTTATTTACCAGTCTTTGGTACGTTGCCCCCGCGTTTTTCAAACCGAAAGGCATTCTTTTCCAGCTATACATATCACGCGCCGTCATGAAGGCCGTATGTCGCTGGTCGTCGGGATGCATTGCAATCTGATGGTACCCTGCGAAGGCATCCATGAAGGTTAAAATCTCGTGCCCCGCTGTATTATCCACTAGGTGATCAATGTGGGGCATCGGAAAATGATCTTTTGGACAGGCGTCGTTTAAATCTGTGAAGTCTATGCACAATCTCCACGACCCGGTCGTTTTCTTGACGAGCACTGGATTTGCCAACCACTCAGGATCAGTTCCAGTTTTCTCTATTAACTTGTTGTCGATCAATTTCTTGATTTCGACTGCCAGAGCCGCACTTTTATCAGGCCCAAATTTTCTTCGCTTTTGGGTGATGGGTCTTTTTGTTGGATCAATATTTAGTCTGTGGCAGGCATGATTCGTGGGAATGCCCACCATATCTTCGTGCGACCAGGCGAATGCACCGATGTTCTCTTTCAAAAATGCGATCATGTCCGATCGTAGATGTCCTGGTAAATTTGAACCTATGAATACTTCGAGTTCGGGATGAGCTTCGTTCAATTGGATGGTTTCAAGGTCCTCCGCTGAAGTCGCCCGCTCCTTAGGCTCCTTCCAACGAGGGTCCTCAATTCCGCATTTTGGCTCAAAGCCTAACCTAGGCTCCAAATCTGGGAAGTTTTCTGGAGACTGGTCGCCGGGGATCTGGTCGCCCGGATATGTCTGCTCGTCAATTTCCATTGGGGTGTGGTCGTCCACTTCCATGGAGGCGTGCTCGTTCGCCTCCACTTGGTGGTCGTCGGAACGATGACTGCACTCCCCAACTTCAATTTTTCTGTACTTGCTAGGAAGACCCTCCAAGTAGTTCATTTGTTCTGTTTGAGTTTGACACATAATATACTTTCCAACCATGGCGCTTTCCTTAGAATGACGTTTGGCAAAACGGACGAGACACTCCCTCGCCCGTGTCTGATCGCCCTTAATGGTTATAGCTCCCGCTGGGGATGGAAACTTAATACAGTAATAATAAGTTGAAGCGGCCGCCTTGAACTCGCTGAAGAAAGGTCGGCCTAGGAACGCGTTGTAGGATGATGGCATGTCGATGATCAAGAAGTCGAGCTGCCTAGCATGATGCATTTCAGGCTCTTTTGACGATGCCAAGTCCAAAGTTAGTCTGATTTTCCCTATGGGAAGGTTGCGCGTGTCCCCGAACCATACGATTATATCGTCGCAAGGCTCGATGTAATCTGCATATCCACCAAGAGCATCCAAAGTATGCTTGAAAAGGATGTTGGTGTATGATCCAGTGTCGACCATCATCCGATGGACGATGGTTCCCATTATCTTCCCCGTGATGACCAACGCATCATTGTTTGGCTGCACCACGCCGTTCAGGTCGTCGTCCGTGAAACGGATTTGATGAGAAGGAGGCTTCTCGGCAGTAGGAGCGACGCACACCTGGTGCACGTTGTTGAGTGCTCGCTGTTCGCCCTGAGCCCGGCGAACAGACAGAGCGACCCCGGATTGAGTCCCCCCCAAAGGGCCTTCTATCACATGGCATTCTCCTCCCACATTATCGATGTCGCCACCAGTATGTGTTGGCATGGGAGGAGTTAGCTTGGGACGGTTCAATTGTTGGCGCAGGTCGCCGCCGCTGCCGTCGCGACGCTTCTTGCCCCTGTTGTCGCCGTTGCCACCTCCGGACTTGATGAATTGGGTGAGCTTACCCTCATTGTAAAGTTTGAAGAGATTTCTCACCAAGTCTCGGCACCCATTGGTGTGGTGGCCGACGGAATTGTGGTAGTTGCAAAATTTACCACCATCAAGATTTGCATCGCTCGTATGCATGGGCTTTGCTTGGGGGAGCAGATTTTTCCCCCTTATTGCGTCGTAGATGCCCCTAGGATCCACGGTGAGGGCCTCCCTGAATTGGATGATCTCAGGTGCCTCCTCGAATGGCCTGAAGTTCGCTGGGCGAGCACTGCCAGCCTGAGTGGTCGCATTCTTGGGCTGGGAAGATTCCCCAGTGTTAGTGTTTTTCTTAGGCCACACTCTCTTGGACGTGTCAGGCTGCTCGTTAGCCTTGGCAGCGTCCATTATCTCCTCCATCTGAATGAAGTTTCCAGCCCTCGTGCGGAAATCCGCATAAGAACTGGGGAAAGTAAGATGGATAGATTCCCATAGCTTGGTACCTATCCTGAGACCGGAAACCGCTGAGATCAGCTTCGTCTCATCGTTCACGGCCTCCCCATCGATCACCAGCCTATCGAAGCGCTCGATGAAGTCTTTGCTTGATTCAGTCAGGGATTGGCGGACGTTCGCCAAACGTTGCTTTGAGGCTGGGCGAGCAGCAATAGACCCATAGTAGGTCAGAAAGTGGTGTCCCAGCTCAAGGAAAGAAGTGATAGATCCGGGACTCAAAGTTGTGTACCATCGATGAGCCCGGTCTCCCAATGTTAGGGAGAAGTTTCTGCATTGTGTTGCGTCCGTTGCCCCGATTGAGGCCATGTAGTTGGAGTACTTAGACAAGTGTACTCTGGGGTCGGACATCCCGTCATATGCCGTCATGGAAGGCATTTGGATCTTTCTCTGAATGGGGGCAGTAAGGATTGCCACACTTAGTGGAGGTGCGGGCAGACTGATCGGCGGTGTGGTCCCTTGCTTCGAGGCGACCACCTCTGCTCGCAGAGCGTCCATTTCTTGTTTCATTAATTTTTGGGTTTCGAGGAACTGGGCGATTTGCCCCTCCTCGGCAGTTTGAGCTCGTGGGACGACGTTCTCGTCACGTCGACTCCCATGGGAAAAGACCGGGCGATCGTCATGATGTGATCGCCTGGGCGAGTGCTTGTTCGAATGGTGGCTGCGATAACTCTTGGCTGGAGTTCGCGATCCCTTCCCTGGTCCCACTCGATCTAGAGCTGAGACTCTGTCGCCCTGATCTCTTCTATCAGCGCGATGGTGGTGGTCGTCCTTATGTGGTCGGCCGTCCACGTTGAAAGGTACTCGGCGAGGAGCCCTTCCATCATTGTCCTTCATTCGGTTAAACACCGAATTTCTTTGTGAGTCTCCCGTATGGCTATTGTGGGAGTGCTCGCCGACTTTGTTCTTGCCCTTATCTTGGGGGTGAGAGGGATGTGAGTGATAGGAAAGGTTATCCTCGTTCCCCCTGTTTTTGCGAGCCTCGACGAAAGCCCTATCTTTGGCCTTCTCGAGCTCTTCCTTTTCGTTCAGCCTCCTCTTCTCCAGGAGGAAGTCTGAAAAGTCTTTCAAGTGTTGGGGGTCATTCATTATATCCCCCATGTTTAGGTTTGCAAACGGATTTGCCGGCGGCGGAGGGCGCTCGTTCCCTCCGGGCAGTGGAGTATGCTGAGACATCGTTTAAAGAGTGTCTTTTTAGATTACAAAGTAAAGATCTAAAAAACGAAAGATTAAAGTTCTTACGCAGAAGAACGTGCTATTACAACTACTAGTCTTAGTAAAGCAACAACAAAAGAAGCTTGAAAACACAAATACAAGGAGATCAAACTCCAAAATATGCTACGAAAAACTGAAAATGTTCAAGAACACGAAGAACAATAAAGATCGTAGATGATGCTCTAAACGGTAGATATACCGATTAAAGCTTGAAAACAGGGAGTTTGCTAACCGATCGCTCGTTGATCGGACGAAACTTTGATGATAGAACACGTAAAAGGTCCCCTCCTTCTAGCGCCAAATGTTGTATGCACTATAAACGGGTTGACTTGGATGTGGACTGTGCTTAGCACGATACAAACATATATAAATAAACGGGGGTTATTACGTGTTTATATGGATTAAAGTGATGATTTGTGATGAACTTGATGAAGAACAACAAGAACACAAGATATAGCTTCTTGGAGAAGCTAAAGCTTTAGAAGCTTGGGAGAGTTTATTGCTTTGGGATGGGGTGATTGTGTGAAATCTCAACTTCTGTTACAAATGAGCCCAAATGGGCATTATATACTGCTTTTCAAGGGCTGCCCGCCCTTTACACGTGGAGCCTCCAGATTGGACGTGCATTCTGCCCGAAAAGGTGATTTGATGGCGCATTTAATGCTAAACCGCCTCTGGTGCTCGTCTTCGGCGAGATGCCGAGCAACTGGAAAACCTGCTCGTCACTCGCCGCCGTGGTCGCCGGAGAAACTGCTCGCCACGTCCTGTCTCATCCCCCAAAGCTTCAATCACTTAAAACATCTTAACTAAGAATAAGCACGTGCTCGCCACATACTTGGGCGAGCAGCTAACTAAGAGAGTGCTCGTCAACATCTTTGGACGAGCACTTAAATATATTAAATACATTAAATCTATTACATTTTCTTGGTCTTGTTGACTAGTCGTCGCACGACTTTGTTGACTGGTCCTCGCCACGTAAGATGGTGACTAGGATTGACTTGTCAAAGATTGACCTCTTTGACTAGGTATAACAGATTCCACCTTTTAGCATAGATCACAAATTAAATTTTTCATTAACAATTCAATATATCACTAACCTGCCACAATTTTGAATACTAGCGATTCACCTCGAGTGCAGCCTTTTTTCCCATCGCTATGGTACCCTTTGGGGCAAAAACATTCAAAACTCCCGGGCGTGTTCTTGCAATAACTGGGATCTTCGCATCCGTGCAGTACATCTTGGCATTCATCAATATCTGTGAAAAGAAACCATATTTCATGCATGATTTCAACAAAAACAGCTAGGAGAACAAAATAAGAGCATTAAAAGATGAAATACCTTGATAACCTGATATGCAAAAACACCGGTACCCATCGCCATTATCATTCGTAGAGCACTCAGAATCCACACTCTTGCAGGCATAAGTAGAGGGGTCCATATTCTTTGCCAGAACACAATCAGTTACATTTCCAACGTCCCAATCAATGACCATGGGAAGCTTTTTCACATTCTCCAAGTTGGTTATGTTATCCGGAGAGAAAGTAAAAGCACTCTTCTCGGCTACAAAAGCATAGCCACAATTATTGAAGTCACTTACATTAGTATAATTGTTGAAGCTCCTCACTTCCCAAACACGCACTACTACATATTTGGCCTTGGAGAGCTTTTACAAGAGCTCTCCAAGTGGGAGCTGTCCAAGCTAAATTGCACTTGGAGGCTCTCCAAGTGCAATAAGGGCTCTCCAAGTGCAATTTAGCTTGGACAGCTCCCACTTGGAGAGCTCTTGTAAAAGCTCTTTAAGGCCAAATATGTAGTAGTGACGTTCAGGGATAGATGTCTGGCAGCAGCCTGAACCCGCGCACGCCCCATCCTCTAGATCATCCTTGGCACCACACACGGCTATACATCCGGTCTGGTAGTACCGGTTTTTCTGGTTTGAATGCCGCCTACCAGAAACATAGGCATAGGTGTCGCAGCCCACAACCGTGAACTTATTCGCGGTGTTGTTCACAGTAAATGTGCCCGAGTTTATCCAGTATTTTTTACTGTTGGTCTGATTTGGACCATAACAGTCGTATGCAACATGATTCAAGACTGTCAACTGGCCATCAAGAGATATGTTTGTGATTTCTATATTGCCATTCAATGCTTTAGTGCCATTGGAGGAAATGCTGCAATTGATGAAGTACTGGTCGCTTAAGTAACAATCCCGGGATGTACCGAAAGCAGGGAAAGGAATTTTTACATCACCACAACGATCAATGCAGTTGGGTTTTGCTATTGGCGAAATAGTAGCTGCAAGTGATGAAGGTGAGGCAAGAAGTATGATCACAAGAATTAATGCAACATTTCTCAACTGGATTTCTAGTCCAACAAACCCCATCATGATTTTGATCTTTTTTTCTTTTTTTTTTTTGAGAGAGAGATTTTGTTCTTTTCTTGGTTGTGTTTGAGAATCAAGATATGATGTTTGAAATCATGCAGATATTTGGGGCTTTATATAGTGAATGGAAGCTAGCCCAATATATATATTTTAAAGACTTAGTATAAGTACTATTGCAACCACGGACCTCATTAATATAATATTTAGTTGAACCGATCTGTTTGCTATGTAATTAAATATGTGACATAATTATATAAAAATCTCAACCCGCAGCATGGAGATGTTAAGGGGATGTTTGTTTGGGATTTTGAAATCCGCATTTCAAAATCTAGTGGATTTCAAAATTTTAATGTTTTTTATGTTTTGTGTTTGTTTTGGGATTTATGTAGGATGAGATTTAACTTTATAGTATATGATTATAGATTTTATAGATATATATATAGGATTTGTAGGTATTTATAAGATTGACTTTTATAGGGTGGGATTTTGAAATTTTGAATCAAAATCCTTGAATCAAAATCCCAAATTTTAACGGGGGTGGAGTTTCGAAATCCCAATTCCGAATTTCCCATCTCAAAACAAACATCCCCTACATGTATTGAGTCAATTTTATAGGTTACCAAGTTAAATGGGTCGTAGTAATTCAAAAAAAAAAAAGTTAAATGGGTCGTTGGCGAAATAATTCAATTTAAATGGTTCACTAATGCATAATTAAGATCTGATCCTAACCCAGAGAAACTCGGACTAAATGGGACAAAATCGTACTACAAGATTAAGACCCTACAAGAAAACTTGCAATTTAACTGCAAAAAAATTCGTTGCTTACGAAAAATAATGATAAATAATTTTGTCGTGGGATTTGTTGTTATTTACTTCTGGCTAACATGTTTCCAACAAATATTTTTATTTTGTCGCAAATGTTTGCGATGAAAATATGAGTTTCATCACACAATATTAGTAACGAAAATATGAGTTTCATCGCAAAATATTAACAACAAAAATATGAGTGGTGTCATCGCAAAATGTTTGCGAGGAAAATCTTATATTTGTCGCAAACATGTTAGCCACAAATGAACAGCAACAAATCCCGCTAAGAAACTAGCCATGGTTGTTGCTCAATCCCTCCCCATGACTTGAACCCAGGACCTCAGGGCCTATGTAGTGGTGCTCTAACCACTTGAGCTATCTCACTTCGTCAACGATGAAATATTTTAATTTCATCGCATATATATATTAATTTCAAAAAATTAGATACGAAAATTTATATTTATAACAAAATATTGGCGACGAAATATAATTTTCATTGTTGTTCCAATTATTAAGAACAAATAAAATAATTTATTGCTAATATAGCGATGAAATATATAAATTTTGATGAAAATATAAATCTAAAAATTTAGCTATGAAAATTTCTATTTCGCTGCTAAAATATTTATTTTAGCAATGAAATTTAAATTTATTGTAAATTTTTCGTTGTTCCTCTTTTTCTTGTAGTGAGAATATACTTTATTTGTCCTTTGAAAGCTTTCCGTTTAATTTTTTCACATTGATTAAGAAATACTTCATTAAGAAATACTCCGTATAATATTATATATGTAGTGGGATGTTGATGTAAAAAGTGATAGAAAAAAAAGGTAAAAAAGTATAAAAAAGAAAAAAAAGGTATAAAGAGATAAAAAAAAAAAGATCAAATGTAAAAAGACATAGGAGTATTGCTAAAAAAAAAGGTAAATAATTTGTTATAAAGAAAAAAAAGTTTTGTTTGGAAACCCCCCCCCCGTTTTGACAAAATAAAAGGTTTACGAAAGAACAGATAGAATATATATTAAACTTGAAAATCAAAGCAAGTTGTACATAACCTGTTGAAATTGGAATATAACTTATGAAATTACAGGCGTAAATCAACTTTTGTTTTGTAATTTGAATCATACAATAAGTCTTCGTAATCATGGTGTTATACCAGGTCAAAGAAGTCAATCTTTGACAAGTCAATCCTAGTCACCAGCTTGCGTGGCGACGACTAGTCAACCAAGTCGTGCGACGACTAGTCAACAATATGAAGAAAAAGTAATTGTGTGCTCGCCCGAAGATTTTGGCGAGCACATGTTTCGATAGTTAAATGAAGACAAGTATAAGAGCCTTAGGAAAGAGTACGGAGCGGAGCGTGGCGAGGACGACCACCGTCATGAAGATGACCGGACGACCAGGTCCTCCGGCGACCATCGTGGCCCAGCTCCTCGTTCCCGGCGAGGACGACCACCATCATGACGACGACCACCGTCATGAAGATGACCGGACGACCAGGTCCTCCGGCGACCACCGTGGCCCAGCTCCTCGTTCCCGACGAGGACGACCACCGTCATGAAGATGACCGGACGACCAGGTCCTCCGACGACCACCGTGGCCCAGCTCCTCGTCCCGGCGAGGACGACCACCATCATGACGACGACCACCGTCATGAAGATGACCAGACGACCAGGTCCTCCGGCGACCACCGTGGCCCAGCTCCTCGTTCCCGGCGAGGACGACCACCATCATGACGACCACCGTCATGAAGATGACCGGACGACCAGGTCCTCCGGCGACCACCGTGGCCCAGCTCCTCGCCTCCGCCGAGGACGACCACAGAGGCGGTTTAGCATTAAATGCACTGTCCAATCACCTTTTCGGGCAGAAGTCAGGTCCAGTGAGGGCATGCCACGTGTAAAGGGCGGGCAGCCCCAAAAACTACTATATAATGCCTAAGAGGCTCATTTGTAACAGGAGGGTAACATTTTCCTACAATCACCCCAACCCAAAGCAATAAACACTCCTAAGCTCAAAGCTTTAGCTTCTCCAAGAAGCTACTTTTGGTGTTCTTCTTTGTTCTTCATAAGATCATCATAAATCATCATATTAATACGCATAAACACGTAATAAACCCCGATCATATATATATGTTTGTTTAGTGCTTACAAAAGCCCACATCCAGATCATCCGTTCAAAGCACGTACAACATTTGGCGCTAGAAGGAGGGGTCCTTTTACGTGTTCTTCATCAAAGTTTCAACCGATCATCGAACGATCGGCTTGTAAACTCCTTATTTCAGGTTTTAATCGGTAGATATACCTTTTAGAACATCGTTTACGTATTTTATTTATTTCCGTGTTCTTGAATATTTGCGGTATTCGAGACATATTTTGGAGTTTGATCTCCTTGTAATTCTGTTTTTAAGCTTCTCTTTGTAATCGTTTACCAAAAGACACTCTTTTGCGATGTCTCAACACACCCATCATGACGGAATCCCACCGCCCGGAGGGAACGAACACCTTCCGGTGCCGGCGGCTCCGACGCCAAATCCTTTGGCCAACCTCAACCTGGGGGATATCTTGAAAGATCCCCATCATCTGAGAGATTTTACTGACTACCTCAACGAAAAGAGGAGGAAGAACGAAAATCTGGAATTAGAAAAGGCCAAAGAGCAGGCCATGGAAAATGCCCGGAAAGCAAAAGCTCGTGCTCGTAACAATGACGAGGACGAGCAGAGATCTTACTCAGTCACCGGTTTGAACAAAAACCCTCGTGATAAGGAAAAAGCAAAAACATATGACCGACCACGCCGAAGTCATTCTGGCGACTCACGAGATAGTCGAGCTTCGGTATTTAATCGGATGGGCGTCAAGGACGGTAGAGGTCCTCGCCCAGTGAACTTCAATATTGATGGTCGACCAGACGAGGACGACCACCGAAAAAGAGGTCCAGTGAACTTCAATATTGATGGTCGACCAGACGAGGACGACCACCGAAAAAGAGGTCTAGTGAACTTCAAAATTGATGGTCGACCAGACGAGGACGACCACCGAAAAAGAGGTCCAGAACTTCAAAATTGATGGTCGACCAGACGAGGACGACCACCGAAAAAGAGGTCCAGTGAACTTCAAAATTGATGGTCGACCAGACGAGGACGACCACCGAAAAAGAGGTCCAGTGAACTTCAATATTGATGGTCGACCAGACGAGGACGACCACCGAAAAAGAGGTCCAGTGATGGTCGACCAGACGAGAACGACCACCGAAAAAGAGGTCCAGTGAACTTTAATATTGATGGTCGACCAGACGAGGACGACCACCGCAAAAGAGGTCAAGGAGACAGAATCTCCGCCCTCGATCGAGTAGGGCCAAATTCGCGAGGACCTGCGAAGAGCTATCGCAGCCATCACTCAGTCGGGCGATCACACAGAGATCGAGATGATCGACCGGCTCCATTTAATGGTAGTCATCGTGACGAGCACGTCGTACCCCGACCACAGACTTTCGAGGAAGGGCAGATCGCCCAGTTCATAGAAACGCAAAAACAGATGAAACTGGAGATGGAAAACTTGCGAGCAGAGGTGGCCGCATCAAAAAGAGGCACTGTCCCACCAGTCACTCTTCCCGCTCCTCCTCTAAGTGTTATGATCCTCACTGCCCCCATTCAGAGAAAGATTCAGATGCCTTCTATGGCAGCGTATGATGGGATGTCCGACCCCCGGATACACTTGTCAAAGTACTCAAATTACATGGCCTCAATCGGGGCAACGGACCCCACACAGTGTCGAAACTTCTCCCTGACTTTGGGAGACCGGGCCCATCGTTGGTTCACAACCTTGGGAGCCGGGTCCATCAACTCCTTCCTCGAGCTGGGGCAACAATTCTTGACTTACTACGGGTCCATTGCTGCTCGTCCAGCCTCCAAGCAGCGTTTGACGAACGTTCGCCAGAGCCTGACCGAGTCAGGAAAGGACTTTATCGAGCGATTTGATAGACTAGTCATCGATGGGGAGGCAGTAAATGATGAAACGAAGCTGATCTTAGTTGTTTCCGGCCTAAGAATAGGTTCACACCTATGGGAATCCATGCATACACTCTTTCCAAAATCTTACGCAGATTTCCGCAACCGGGCTGGAAACCTCATTCAGATGGAAGAAATTATGGACGCCGCCAAGGCTAACGAGCAGCCTGAAGAATAGAGATTGGGGAATCAAGCCAACTATGTGACGACCACCCCAACAGAGGTCGACGAGCACACCCCAATGGAGGTCGACGAGCACACCCCAACAGAGGTCGACGAGCACACCCCAATGGAGGTCAACGAGCACACCCCAACAGAGGTCGACGAGCACACCCCAATGGAGGTGGACGAGCACACCCCAATGGAGGTCGACAAGCACACCCCAATGGAAATGGACGAGCACTTCCAGAACGATCAACTCCCAGAGGCGATCGAGTTCGAATATCGGGCGACCAATAACGAGGCAGAGTACGAGGCTCTGGTCGCTGGAATCAAGATGGCTATGGCTATGGGCGCCAGAAAACTGAAATTTTTTTCTGATTCTCAACTGGTGGTATGTCAAATTACGGGCGAGTACGAGGCTCGCGGCGATCAAATGATAAAGTATCAAGACCTAGTGAAAGGATTACTCGAGCAATTTGATCAATTCTACATCGAGCAAATCCCTAGGGAGGAGAATACGCAAGCAGATGCTTTAGCTCGACTGGCCACTTCAGAGGGGGAGGCAATATTTTCCGAAGCGACGATCACTAAAATTTCTTCCCCATCAGTGAGTAGAAGTCAAATTTTGCAGGTTGAAGCAACCAGCGACGAGGACTAGAGATCGCCGATCACCAAGTACATCAAGACCGGCGAGCTCCCGGAAGACAAAGTTAAGGCGACCAGACTGCAACTCAGGTCCGCCAGGTATACCGTCATCGGCGACCAGCTGTACAAACGAACGTTATTACAACACCAAAGTACGTGCTCGGCAATTTACTATTGGCCAACTCGTACTTCGACGGGCGTACTTGGCCCGACTTGGGAGGGTCCGTACCTCGTAACGCGCACATACTCAAACGGATCGTACGATTTGGAAGATCTCGAGGGAAAGCTGAGCAAGTACCCATGGAACGCGGTCAAGTTGAAGAAATATTATCAGTAATTATCAGTAATTTTTAAATTTCATCAAGTGTTAGATAAATTTTAGAATTTTTAGATGAGGCTCTGCGTAGCCAGCTAACAAAAGAGTTCAACCGACGAATGGTTAACTCTAAAAGACGAGCACTCTTTCTTAAAGATGCTCGCAAGGTAAAAGACGAGCACTCTTTCTTAAAGATGCTCGTAAGGTAAAAGACGAGCACTCTTTCTTAAAGATGCTCGCAAGGTAAAAGACGAGCACTCTTTCTTAAAAGATGCTCGCAAGGTAGTGGCGACGACGATCACTATCTGAGAAACAAAAGAGTTCAACCGACGAATGGTTAACTCTAAAAGACGAGCACTCTTTCTTAAAGATGCTCGCAAGGTAAAAGACGAGAACTCTTTCTTAAAAGATGCTCGCAAGGTAGTGGCGACGACGATCACTATCTGAGAAACAAAAGAGTTCAACCGACGAATGGTTAACTCTAAAAGACGAGCACTCTTTCTTAAAGATGCTCACAAGTTAAAAGACGAGCACTCTTTCTTAAAAGATGCTCGCAAGGTAGTGGCGACGACGATCACTATCTGAGAAACAAAAGAGTTCAACCGACGAATGGTTAACTCTAAAAGACGAGCACTCGTTCTTAAAGATGCTCGCAAGCTAAAAGACGGGCACTCTTTCTTAAAGATGCTCGCAAGGTAAAAGACGAGCACTCTTTCTTAAAGATGCTCGCAAGGTAGTGGCGACGACGATCACTATCTAAAACATACGAACACAAACCAATGAAAGAAATTCAAAAGACAAGTACTCATTGAAAGCGTGCTCATCATCAAAAATTTCGTGGAAAGATTCGAATTTCAGACAAGTCCACCATCCAAGAAGACGATCACACTGCCCGCCTTCCTAATACGAACACATAGAAAGGCGACCAGGGGGCAAATGTTATACCAGGTCAAAGAAGTCAATCTTTGACAAGTCAATCCTAGTCACCAGCTTGCGTGGCGACGACTAGTCAACCAAGTCGTGCGACGACTAGTCAACAATATGAAGAAAAAGTAATTGTGTGCTCGCCCGAAGATTTTGGCGAGCACATGTTTCGATAGTTAAATGAAGACAAGTATAAGAGCCTTAGGAAAGAGTACGGAGCGGAGCGTAGCGAGGACGACCACCGTCATGAAGATGACCGGACGACCAGGTCCTCCGGCGACCACCGTGGCCCAGCTCCTCGTTCCCGGCGAGGGCGACCACCATCATGACGACGACCACCGTCATGAAGATGACCGGACGACCAGGTCCTCCGGCGACCACCGTGGCCCAGCTCCTCGTTCCCGACGAGGACGACCACCGTCATGAAGATGACCGGACGACCAGGTCCTCCGGCGACCACCGTGGCCCAGCTCCTCGTCCCGGCGAGGACGACCACCATCATGACGACGACCACCGTCATGAAGATGACCAGACGACCAGGTCCTCCGGCAACCACCGTGGCCCAGCTCCTCGTTCCCGGTGAGGACGACCACCATCATGACGACCACCGTCATGAAGATGACCGGACGACCAGGTCCTCCGGCGACCACCGTGGCCCAGCTCCTCGCCTCCGCCGAGGACGACCACAGAGGCGGTTTAGCATTAAATGCACTGTCCAATCACCTTTTCGGGCAGAAGTCAGGTCCAGTGAGGGCATGCCACGTGTAAAGGGCGGGCAGCCCCAAAAACTACTATATAATGCCTAAGAGGCTCATTTGTAACAGGAGGGTAACATTTTCCTACAATCACCCCAACCCAAAGCAATAAACATTCCTAAGCTCAAAGCTTTAGCTTCTCCAAGAAGCTACTTTTGGTGTTCTTCTTTGTTCTTCATAAGATCATCATAAATCATCATATTAATACGCATAAACACGTAATAAACCCCGATCATATATATATGTTTGTTTAGTGCTTACAAAAGCCCACATCCAGATCATCCGTTCAAAGCACGTACAACACATGGCATAATATTATAGATTTATTGATCGGAAGCTAATTAGCCAATAATATGTATTTAGATTAAGTCCTTGGTTAACTATTGAAAGGTTCCAACTTCCAATAAAATTGCTACTTTCCAATTACGTAATGTTGTAATACGCCTGCAGACATTTAAACTTTCATTTCAAAATTACGGGGACAACCATTTGCGGCTAATTTAATTATGAGAAAAGATAGTATATGAAACATGTGTTTACCTACATTACTAGGCTAATTTGCTTAGTGAATTTAGAGAGTTGTGGTGAATTTACATATTTAATTTATTTTTTAAATTTATTAAGTAAACGAGTTCTTAATATATTATTTATATTATTTGTTGGAAACTGCTTTACGCCGTGTAAACTGCAATATCAAAAATATCAGAATAACAAATAAATTCCACAATTAAGTCGAGTCAAGGGAAACCCTTTTCCCGCAGAACAGAATACGCCTAGGATAGTGCTCGACTGTTACGGCGTTCCGTTCCTAAAGGTAAAACGACTTTCACTTCTTACACAGTAGCACCACTGTATAAGAAGTATCGGCGAACGTACGTAGTACGAACTGAACACTCTCGGATATAAATCCGGCACAAGAAAGAACAGTGTAAGGCTTTCGATAGCTAATACACTGCGTAGGGACGAGAGGAGAGTAGAAGGGTAGAGGGGCGAATTTCAGCGTAAGTTTGGAATGAGGGAAGAGTCTGTATTTATAGGCACAAGAAACCCTAGGAGGTTGTTGAGAAAATCGTGGGAATATATCGCGAAAATATCACAGCGGTTGAGATATTATCTCACACGTGGATAAGTCTTGAAGACCGAATCTTGAAGACTAAGTTTGAGATTGAAGTAGTTCGAATGGGCCGAGCCCATTCCTGAGTTGGGCTTTCGGAGTTTTTGGGTCTGCAAAAAGATAGGTGGGCCCCAAAGACCAATTGCCAAATCCGAAGCCGAGCCGGCCGGCCGGATGGGCGGGCGCGCGCGTGTGGCTCTTAGAGGAGTGTACCTCTTTTAGATAGTTGAACTACCAAGTTACTTCAATACCTTTATACATCATAAATGTTTTGTAGGTTTACTATGTGGGACAAATTCCCACATTCTCAAACTTTCCAAGTTGAAACTCTTCAACTTCAACAATTAATTTCTCACTCACCTTAACTCGGTTTTGAGATATTAAATATACCACGTTCATCTACTCCGAGAGTAGATCGACTATGTCACGTTCAATTATTTCTTAATTAACGTTTATTCCGTCTAATTAATTAAATTAGATCAGGGTGTCAAAACCCAATTAATTCCCATTAATTCCAACAATCCCCCACATGAGTGAAAATCGTATCTATACAACATCAGACTCAATGTTCAGTTCGAGTGAGATCTCCGTGCTTCCGGATAAGTGGTTTTTGGCCTTGAACTTTCCGTAGCCAAACACTATCGGATATACCGGCGGCTTAGTGGACGCGATGCCTTAAACTACTCCTCCATAGTGTATATCTAGACAACAGTGTCAGCACACATCAATCTCGTCTTCGTAACGTTCTCACGTTTTTGTCCGTTTTGGCCATGGACGTCCTTTGTGTTCATAAATGTTTGGTCGAAGCGGCCCTCACTTCTCATTTATATAGGTGACTTCCTTTCGAGTATCCCGTTATACTCTAGGAATCATTAAGAGTTGAAGACTCAGCCTTTACCACATCTTACGGGTCATTAACACTTGAGATAGTGCTGTCCGGAATAGTCGTATTTTTCAAGTGTTTTATCACTAACCTCCACAGCTTCGTTTTCCCATTGAACCAAGTTCTTGGGATCTCCAGTCATCATGGTTGGGTTACCACTGCTTTGGTTTTTATTGTGGGTTTTAGACCCATTCCTTCTACCAGCTTGTTCAATTGATCTCGGTTTATGCTCTTCGTGAGCGGATCCGCTATGTTGTCCTTCGTATTGACATAATCAATGGACATTACTCCAGTGGAGATCAATTCTCTAACAGAGTTGTGTCGACGACGTATGTGTCTCGACTTTCCGTTGTACATGTTTGTTTCTTGGACCTCCACGACACTGCTGCTCCTCCAATAGTGAATACATATCCACTAGTGGACAACGAGTCTTTGGTGTCTGATATCCAATTTGCATCACTGTATCCTTCGACTACAGCTGGATGTCTTGTGTAGTGAAGCCCATAATCAAGGGTGTACTTTAAGTATCTTAATACCCTTTTCAACGCTTTCCAGTGCTCATGACTTGGATTGTTCGTGTATTGACTCAACTTGTTTACCGAACATGCAAGATCAGGGCGTGTACAGTTCGTGATGTACATCACACTTCCAATGATCCTTGCGTATTCTAATTGAGCCACTGGTTCTCCTCTGTTCTTTTTCAAGTGAACATTGAGTTCCAAAGGTGTCTTAGCAGGTGGATCGTCAAAGGCCTTAAATTGCTTTAGTACCTTCTCCACATAGTGAGATTGTGTCAAGGAAATTCCATTGGACGTTTTCTCTATCTTGATTCCAAGAATCACATCTGCTAATCCCATGTCTTTCATGTCGAAGTTTCTACTTAACATGTTCTTCGTATTAACTATGATATCGTGATTGTTACTCATGATTAACATGTCATCGACATATAAGCACACAATAACATATCCATTTGGTGTGTCCTTCACGTATACACACTTATCACATTCGTTAATTCGAAACCCATTTGACAACATCGTATTGTCAAATTTCAAGTGCCACTGTTTAGGAGCTTGCTTAAGTCCATACAGTGATCGAACGAGTTTGCACACCTTTTTCTCGTTCCCAGGAGCAACATATCCTTCAGGTTGATCCATGTATATTTCAGCATCCATCTCACCATTAAGAAATTCCGTCTTAACGTCCATTTGGTGTATTTCGAGATTGTGCAACGCAGCAATAGCGACCAACACCCGAATGGAGGTGATCCTTGTCACTGGTGAGTATGTATCGAAGAAATCATACCCTTCCTTTTGTTTAAAACCCTTTGCAACTAGACGAGCTTTGTACTTATCAACAGATCCATCTGCTTTGTACTTTCTTCTAAGGATCCACTTGCATCCTAAGGGCTTACAACCTTTAGGGAGGTCAACCAACTCCCACGTGTGGTTTAAGAGAATAGACTCGTATTCACTTTTTATGGCTTCTTTCCAGAGGTGTGCATCTGGTCTTGCCATTGATTCCTTGATAGTTTTAGGTTCTTCTTCCTCCAAAACATAAGTAATGAAGTCTGAACCAAAGTCTTTATCAATTCTAGCTCTCTTACTGCGTCTCGGTTCTTCACTCTCTTGAGTGGAAGGACTAACAGTGTCGTCTGTTGCTTCGAGAGTTCTTTTACTCGAACAGTCTTCCTCTCTTTCCTTAAGAGGAAAAATGTTTTCAAAGAATACTGCGTTCCTTGACTCAATTGTAGTGCCTTCTGTCATATCCGGTACTTCGGATTTATGAATCAGAAATC
The DNA here is from genome assembly GCA_963675135.1 of Galeopsis tetrahit. Lineage (NCBI taxonomy): Eukaryota > Viridiplantae > Streptophyta > Magnoliopsida > Lamiales > Lamiaceae > Galeopsis > Galeopsis tetrahit. The sequence continues at coordinate 6,721,625 of OY776125.1, read as the reverse complement.
GATAGGCACTACTATTTGAAGCATATCCTATAAAGATACAATCGACGATTTTAGGTCCGATTTTAACTTGTTTAGGAAGCGGTACTTCAACCTTAGCCAAACACCCCCACACTTTGAGGTAGTTGTATGAAGGTTTTCGTTTCCTCCATATTTCATAAGGAGTTTGATCCTTAATTTTATGAGGAATCTTATTCAGAATGTGGTTAGCCGACAGAATAGCTTCCCCCCACAAGTTCTGAGGTAGACCAGAGCTGATTAACATTGCGTTCATCATCTTCTTTAGTGTTCGGTTTTTCCTTTCCGCAACACCATTGGACTGAGGTGAGTAGGGGGCTGTCGTTTGATGTATAATCCCTGATTCAATACATAATTGTTCAAACGGAGCTACGTACTCTCCTCCTCTATCACTACGAATTGATTTAATTCGAGTGTCCAATTGATTCTCTACTTCAGTTTTATAACGTTTAAAAGCTTCTATAGCTTCGTCTTTACTCTTTAAAAGGTAAACATAGCAGAATCTTGTACAATCGTCTATAAAAGTAATAAAATACTTTTTCCCTCCTCTAGTTTATACAAACTTCAAATCACATACATCCGTGTGAATTAAGTCTAGAGGAGCAGCAGTGTTCCTTTCAACAGTTTTAAACGGTAGTTTGGTCATTTTTGCTTCCGTGCATATTTCACATCGTTTGGATGTATCAACGTTGTCAATTTTAAGTAAATCGAGATTTACTAATCGCTTTAAGGATTTTAGATTCACATATCCTAATCTAGAATGCCATAAAGAGGAACACTCAACGATATAAGCAGAAGTGGAAGCAATTTCATTGATAACTTGTTTGCCTTTGGGGCTTACAACCATTGTGCTTAATTTAAACAGACCATTCTCGAGATAACCCTTCCCGAGAAAGTGACCAAACTTACTTAGAACTATCTTATCAGATTCAAAGACTAGTCTAAATTGATTGCTAACTAGAAGAGATCCCGAAATCAGATTCTTCCGGATGTCTGGGACATGCAGCACGTTCTTCAATATTAGCTCCTTTCCAGATGTCAGTTTAAGCACCACTGACCCAATTCCAGCCACTTCAGATGAGGCTTGATTGCCCATGAACAATTTTCTCCCATCAGATGGAGAGTAGTCTGAGAATGCAGATCTCTCCGAGCAGACGTGGCAGGTGGCACCAGTGTCCACAAACCACTCTTTCTTGTTGTCCACCATGTTGACCTCCGTCACCACTGCGGACATGTCCAAATCCGTAAGGTTCACAGAATCTTGTGCTTTCTGTTTGCCCTTTCCCTTATCGTCACGACGAGGTTGACGACACTCACTGGACCTATGGTTTGGTTTCCCACAGTTGTAGCAGTTTCCAGTGAATTTCTGCTTTGTGGCTGGACCCTTCCCCTTCACATTCTTCGTTGTGGGGGCAGCAGATTCGTTTGGACGTCTCCTTTTCCTTGACGGGCCCTCTTGTTCCATCAAGTTAGCCTTGGCTTCAATCTGGAGGGCAGATCCCTTGCCTTCTCTCTTCCGATTGTCCGACGACCACCGTCATGAAGATGACCAGACGACCAGGTCCTCCGGCGACCACCGTGGCCCAGCTCCTCGTTCCCGGCGAGGACGACCACCATCATGACGACCACCGTCATGAAGATGACCGGACGACCAGGTCCTCCGGCGACCACCGTGGCCCAGCTCCTCGCCTCCGCCGAGGACGACCACAGAGGCGGTTTAGCATTAAATGCACTGTCCAATCACCTTTTCGGGCAGAAGTCAGGTCCAGTGAGGGCATGCCACGTGTAAAGGGCGGGCAGCCCCAAAAACTACTATATAATGCCTAAGAGGCTCATTTGTAACAGGAGGGTAACATTTTCCTACAATCACCCCAACCCAAAGCAATAAACACTCCTAAGCTCAAAGCTTTAGCTTCTCCAAGAAGCTACTTTTGGTGTTCTTCTTTGTTCTTCATAAGATCATCATAAATCATCATATTAATACGCATAAACACGTAATAAACCCCGATCATATATATATGTTTGTTTAGTGCTTACAAAAGCCCACATCCAGATCATCCGTTCAAAGCACGTACAACATTTGGCGCTAGAAGGAGGGGTCCTTTTACGTGTTCTTCATCAAAGTTTCAACCGATCATCGAACGATCGGCTTGTAAACTCCTTATTTCAGGTTTTAATCGGTAGATATACCTTTTAGAACATCGTTTACGTATTTTATTTATTTCCGTGTTCTTGAATATTTGCGGTATTCGAGACATATTTTGGAGTTTGATCTCCTTGTAATTCTGTTTTTAAGCTTCTCTTTGTAATCGTTTACCAAAAGACACTCTTTTGCGATGTCTCAACACACCCATCATGACGGAATCCCACCGCCCGGAGGGAACGAACACCTTCCGGTGCCGGCGGCTCCGACGCCAAATCCTTTGGCCAACCTCAACCTGGGGGATATCTTGAAAGATCCCCATCATCTGAGAGATTTTACTGACTACCTCAACGAAAAGAGGAGGAAGAACGAAAATCTGGAATTAGAAAAGGCCAAAGAGCAGGCCATGGAAAATGCCCGGAAAGCAAAAGCTCGTGCTCGTAACAATGACGAGGATGAGCAGAGATCTTACTCAGTCACCGGTTTGAACAAAAACCCTCGTGATAAGGAAAAAGCAAAAACATATGACCGACCACGCCGAAGTCATTCTGGCGACTCACGAGATAGTCGAGCTTCGGTATTTAATCGGATGGGCGTCAAGGACGGTAGAGGTCCTCGCCCAGTGAACTTCAATATTGATGGTCGACCAGACGAGGACGACCACCGAAAAAGAGGTCCAGTGAACTTCAATATTGATGGTCGACCAGACGAGGACGACCACCGAAAAAGAGGTCTAGTGAACTTCAAAATTGATGGTCGACCAGACGAGGACGACCACCGAAAAAGAGGTCCAGAACTTCAAAATTGATGGTCGACCAGACGAGGACGACCACCGAAAAAGAGGTCCAGTGAACTTCAAAATTGATGGTCGACCAGACGAGGACGACCACCGAAAAAGAGGTCCAGTGAACTTCAATATTGATAGTCGACCAGACGAGGACGACCACCGAAAAAGAGGTCCAGTGATGGTCGACCAGACGAGAACGACCACCGAAAAAGAGGTCCAGTGAACTTCAATATTGATGGTCGACCAGACGAGGACGACCACCGCAAAAGAGGTCAAGGAGACAGAATCTCCGCCCTCGATCGAGTAGGGCCAAATTCGCGAGGACCTGCGAAGAGCTATCGCAGCCATCACTCAGTCGGGCGATCACACAGAGATCGAGATGATCGACCGGCTCCATTTAATGGTAGTCATCGTGACGAGCACGTCGTACCCCGACCACAGACTTTCGAGGAAGGGCAGATCGCCCAGTTCATAGAAACGCAAAAACAGATGAAACTGGAGATGGAAAACTTGCGAGCAGAGGTGGCCGCATCAAAAAGAGGCACTGTCCCACCAGTCACTCTTCCCGCTCCTCCTCTAAGTGTTATGATCCTCACTGCCCCCATTCAGAGAAAGATTCAGATGCCTTCTATGGCAGCGTATGATGGGATGTCCGACCCCCGGATACACTTGTCAAAGTACTCAAATTACATGGCCTCAATCGGGGCAACGGACCCCACACAGTGTCGAAACTTCTCCCTGACTTTGGGAGACCGGGCCCATCGTTGGTTCACAACCTTGGGAGCCGGGTCCATCAACTCCTTCCTCGAGCTGGGGCAACAATTCTTGACTTACTACGGGTCCATTGCTGCTCGTCCAGCCTCCAAGCAGCGTTTGACGAACGTTCGCCAGAGCCTGACCGAGTCAGGAAAGGACTTTATCGAGCGATTTGATAGACTAGTCATCGATGGGGAGGCAGTAAATGATGAAACGAAGCTGATCTTAGTTGTTTCCGGCCTAAGAATAGGTTCACACCTATGGGAATCCATGCATACACTCTTTCCAAAATCTTACGCAGATTTCCGCAACCGGGCTGGAAACCTCATTCAGATGGAAGAAATTATGGACGCCGCCAAGGCTAACGAGCAGCCTGAAGAATAGAGATTGGGGAATCAAGCCAACTATGTGACGACCACCCCAACAGAGGTCGACGAGCACACCCCAATGGAGGTCGACGAGCACACCCCAACAGAGGTCGACGAGCACACCCCAATGGAGGTCAACGAGCACACCCCAACAGAGGTCGACGAGCACACCCCAATGGAGGTGGACGAGCACACCCCAATGGAGGTCGACAAGCACACCCCAATGGAAATGGACGAGCACTTCCAGAACGATCAACTCCCAGAGGCGATCGAGTTCGAATATCGGGCGACCAATAACGAGGCAGAGTACGAGGCTCTGGTCGCTGGAATCAAGATGGCTATGGCTATGGGCGCCAGAAAACTGAAATTTTTTTCTGATTCTCAACTGGTGGTATGTCAAATTACGGGCGAGTACGAGGCTCGCGGCGATCAAATGATAAAGTATCAAGACCTAGTGAAAGGATTACTCGAGCAATTTGATCAATTCTACATCGAGCAAATCCCTAGGGAGGAGAATACGCAAGCAGATGCTTTAGCTCGACTGGCCACTTCAGAGGGGGAGGCAATATTTTCCGAAGCGACGATCACTAAAATTTCTTCCCCATCAGTGAGTAGAAGTCAAATTTTGCAGGTTGAAGCAACCAGCGACGAGGACTAGAGATCGCCGATCACCAAGTACATCAAGACCGGCGAGCTCCCGGAAGACAAAGTTAAGGCGACCAGACTGCAACTCAGGTCCGCCAGGTATACCGTCATCGGCGACCAGCTGTACAAACGAACGTTATTACAACACCAAAGTACGTGCTCGGCAATTTACTATTGGCCAACTCGTACTTCGACGGGCGTACTTGGCCCGACTTGGGAGGGTCCGTACCGCGTAACGCGCACATACTCAAACGGATCGTACGATTTGGAAGATCTCGAGGGAAAGCTGAGCAAGTACCCATGGAACGCGGTCAAGTTGAAGAAATATTATCAGTAATTATCAGTAATTTTTAAATTTCATCAAGTGTTAGATAAATTTTAGAATTTTTAGATGAGGCTCTGCGTAGCCAGCTAACAAAAGAGTTCAACCGACGAATGGTTAACTCTAAAAGACGAGCACTCTTTCTTAAAGATGCTCGCAAGGTAAAAGACGAGCACTCTTTCTTAAAGATGCTCGTAAGGTAAAAGACGAGCACTCTTTCTTAAAGATGCTCGCAAGGTAAAAGACGAGCACTCTTTCTTAAAAGATGCTCGCAAGGTAGTGGCGACGACGATCACTATCTGAGAAACAAAAGAGTTCAACCGACGAATGGTTAACTCTAAAAGACGAGCACTCTTTCTTAAAGATGCTCGCAAGGTAAAAGACGAGAACTCTTTCTTAAAAGATGCTCGCAAGGTAGTGGCGACGACGATCACTATCTGAGAAACAAAAGAGTTCAACCGACGAATGGTTAACTCTAAAAGACGAGCACTCTTTCTTAAAGATGCTCACAAGTTAAAAGACGAGCACTCTTTCTTAAAAGATGCTCGCAAGGTAGTGGCGACGACGATCACTATCTGAGAAACAAAAGAGTTCAACCGACGAATGGTTAACTCTAAAAGACGAGCACTCGTTCTTAAAGATGCTCGCAAGCTAAAAGACGAGCACTCTTTCTTAAAGATGCTCGCAAGGTAAAAGACGAGCACTCTTTCTTAAAGATGCTCGCAAGGTAGTGGCGACGACGATCACTATCTAAAACATACGAACACAAACCAATGAAAGAAATTCAAAAGACAAGTACTCATTGAAAGCGTGCTCATCATCAAAAATTTCGTGGAAAGATTCGAATTTCAGACAAGTCCACCATCCAAGAAGACGATCACACTGCCCGCCTTCCTAATACGAACACATAGAAAGGCGACCAGGGGGCAAATGTTATACCAGGTCAAAGAAGTCAATCTTTGACAAGTCAATCCTAGTCACCAGCTTGCGTGGCGACGACTAGTCAACCAAGTCGTGCGACGACTAGTCAACAATATGAAGAAAAAGTAATTGTGTTCTCGCCCGAAGATTTTGGCGAGCACATGTTTCGATAGTTAAATGAAGACAAGTATAAGAGCCTTAGGAAAGAGTACGGAGCGGAGCGTAGCGAGGACGACCACCGTCATGAAGATGACCGGACGACCAGGTCCTCCGGCGACCACCGTGGCCCAGCTCCTCGTTCCCGGCGAGGACGACCACCATCATGACGACGACCACCGTCATGAAGATGACCGGACGACCAGGTCCTCCGGCGACCACCGTGGCCCAGCTCCTCGTTCCCGACGAGGACGACCACCGTCATGAAGATGACCGGACGACCAGGTCCTCCGGCGACCACCGTGGCCCAGCTCCTCGTCCCGGCGAGGACGACCACCATCATGACGACGACCACCGTCATGAAGATGACCAGACGACCAGGTCCTCCGGCGACCACCGTGGCCCAGCTTCTCGTTCCCGGCGAGGACGACCACCATCATGACGACCACCGTCATGAAGATGACCGGACGACCAGGTCCTCCGGCGACCACCGTGGCCCAGCTCCTCGCCTCCGCCGAGGACGACCACAGAGGCGGTTTAGCATTAAATGCACTGTCCAATCACCTTTTCGGGCAGAAGTCAGGTCCAGTGAGGGCATGCCACGTGTAAAGGGCGGGCAGCCCCAAAAACTACTATATAATGCCTAAGAGGCTCATTTGTAACAGGAGGGTAACATTTTCCTACAATCACCCCAACCCAAAGCAATAAACACTCCTAAGCTCAAAGCTTTAGCTTCTCCAAGAAGCTACTTTTGGTGTTCTTCTTTGTTCTTCATAAGATCATCATAAATCATCATATTAATACGCATAAACACGTAATAAACCCCGATCATATATATATGTTTGTTTAGTGCTTACAAAAGCCCACATCCAGATCATCCGTTCAAAGCACGTACAACATTTGGCGCTAGAAGGAGGGGTCCTTTTACGTGTTCTTCATCAAAGTTTCAACCGATCATCGAACGATCGGCTTGTAAACTCCTTATTTCAGGTTTTAATCGGTAGATATACCTTTTAGAACATCGTTTACGTATTTTATTTATTTCCGTGTTCTTGAATATTTGCGGTATTCGAGACATATTTTGGAGTTTGATCTCCTTGTAATTCTGTTTTTAAGCTTCTCTTTGTAATCGTTTACCAAAAGACACTCTTTTGCGATGTCTCAACACACCCATCATGACGGAATCCCACCGCCCGGAGGGAACGAACACCTTCCGGTGCCGGCGGCTCCGACGCCAAATCCTTTGGCCAACCTCAACCTGGGGGATATCTTGAAAGATCCCCATCATCTGAGAGATTTTACTGACTACCTCAACGAAAAGAGGAGGAAGAACGAAAATCTGGAATTAGAAAAGGCCAAAGAGCAGGCCATGGAAAATGCCCGGAAAGCAAAAGCTCGTGCTCGTAACAATGACGAGGACGAGCAGAGATCTTACTCAGTCACCGGTTTGAACAAAAACCCTCGTGATAAGGAAAAAGCAAAAACATATGACCGACCACGCCGAAGTCATTCTGGCGACTCACGAGATAGTCGAGCTTCGGTATTTAATCGGATGGGCGTCAAGGACGGTAGAGGTCCTCGCCCAGTGAACTTCAATATTGATGGTCGACCAGACGAGGACGACCACCGAAAAAGAGGTCCAGTGAACTTCAATATTGATGGTCGACCAGACGAGGACGACCACCGAAAAAGAGGTCTAGTGAACTTCAAAATTGATGGTCGACCAGACGAGGACGACCACCGAAAAAGAGGTCCAGAACTTCAAAATTGATGGTCGACCAGACGAGGACGACCACCGAAAAAGAGGTCCAGTGAACTTCAAAATTGATGGTCGACCAGACGAGGACGACCACCGAAAAAGAGGTCTAGTGAACTTCAATATTGATGGTCGACCAGACGAGGACGACCACCGAAAAAGAGGTCCAGTGATGGTCGACCAGACGAGAACGACCACCGAAAAAGAGGTCCAGTGAACTTCAATATTGATGGTCGACCAGACGAGGACGACCACCGCAAAAGAGGTCAAGGAGACAGAATCTCCGCCCTCGATCGAGTAGGGCCAAATTCGCGAGGACCTGCGAAGAGCTATCGCAGCCATCACTCAGTCGGGCGATCACACAGAGATCGAGATGATCGACCGGCTCCATTTAATGGTAGTCATCGTGACGAGCACGTCGTACCCCGACCACAGACTTTCGAGGAAGGGCAGATCGCCCAGTTCATAGAAACGCAAAAATAGATGAAACTGGAGATGGAAAACTTGCGAGCAGAGGTGGCCGCATCAAAAAGAGGCACTGTCCCACCAGTCACTCTTCCCGCTCCTCCTCTAAGTGTTATGATCCTCACTGCCCCCATTCAGAGAAAGATTCAGATGCCTTCTATGGCAGCGTATGATGGGATGTCCGACCCCCGGATACACTTGTCAAAGTACTCAAATTACATGGCCTCAATCGGGGCAACGGACCCCACACAGTGTCGAAACTTCTCCCTGACTTTGGGAGACCGGGCCCATCGTTGGTTCACAACCTTGGGAGCCGGGTCCATCAACTCCTTCCTCGAGCTGGGGCAACAATTCTTGACTTACTACGGGTCCATTGCTGCTCGTCCAGCCTCCAAGCAGCGTTTGACGAACGTTCGCCAGAGCCTGACCGAGTCAGGAAAGGACTTTATCGAGCGATTTGATAGACTAGTCATCGATGGGGAGGCAGTAAATGATGAAACGAAGCTGATCTTAGTTGTTTCCGGCCTAAGAATAGGTTCACACCTATGGGAATCCATGCATACACTCTTTCCAAAATCTTACGCAGATTTCCGCAACCGGGCTGGAAACCTCATTCAGATGGAAGAAATTATGGACGCCGCCAAGGCTAACGAGCAGCCTGAAGAATAGAGATTGGGGAATCAAGCCAACTATGTGACGACCACCCCAACAGAGGTCGACGAGCACACCCCAATGGAGGTCGACGAGCACACCCCAACAGAGGTCGACGAGCACACCCCAATGGAGGTCAACGAGCACACCCCAACAGAGGTCGACGAGCACACCCCAATGGAGGTGGACGAGCACACCCCAATGGAGGTCGACAAGCACACCCCAATGGAAATGGACGAGCACTTCCAGAACGATCAACTCCCAGAGGCGATCGAGTTCGAATATCGGGCGACCAATAACGAGGCAGAGTACGAGGCTCTGGTCGCTGGAATCAAGATGGCTATGGCTATGGGCGCCAGAAAACTGAAATTTTTTTCTGATTCTCAACTGGTGGTATGTCAAATTACGGGCGAGTACGAGGCTCGCGGCGATCAAATGATAAAGTATCAAGACCTAGTGAAAGGATTACTCGAGCAATTTGATCAATTCTACATCGAGCAAATCCCTAGGGAGGAGAATACGCAAGCAGATGCTTTAGCTCGACTGGCCACTTCAGAGGGGGAGGCAATATTTTCCGAAGCGACGATCACTAAAATTTCTTCCCCATCAGTGAGTAGAAGTCAAATTTTGCAGGTTGAAGCAACCAGCGACGAGGACTAGAGATCGCCGATCACCAAGTACATCAAGACCGGCGAGCTCCCGGAAGACAAAGTTAAGGCGACCAGACTGCAACTCAGGTCCGCCAGGTATACCGTCATCGGCGACTAGCTGTACAAACGAACGTTATTACAACACCAAAGTACGTGCTCGGCAATTTACTATTGGCCAACTCGTACTTCGACGGGCGTACTTGGCCCGACTTGGGAGGGTCCGTACCGCGTAACGCGCACATACTCAAACGGATCGTACGATTTGGAAGATCTCGAGGGAAAGCTGAGCAAGTACCCATGGAACGCGGTCAAGTTGAAGAAATATTATCAGTAATTATCAGTAATTTTTAAATTTCATCAAGTGTTAGATAAATTTTAGAATTTTTAGATGAGGCTCTGCGTAGCCAGCTAACAAAAGAGTTCAACCGACGAATGGTTAACTCTAAAAGACGAGCACTCTTTCTTAAAGATGCTCGCAAGGTAAAAGACGAGCACTCTTTCTTAAAGATGCTCGTAAGGTAAAAGACGAGCACTCTTTCTTAAAGATGCTCGCAAGGTAAAAGACGAGCACTCTTTCTTAAAAGATGCTCGCAAGGTAGTGGCGACGACGATCACTATCTGAGAAACAAAAGAGTTCAACCGACGAATGGTTAACTCTAAAAGACGAGCACTCTTTCTTAAAGATGCTCGCAAGGTAAAAGACGAGAACTCTTTCTTAAAAGATGCTCGCAAGGTAGTGGCGACGACGATCACTATCTGAGAAACAAAAGAGTTCAACCGATGAATGGTTAACTCTAAAAGACGAGCACTCTTTCTTAAAGATGCTCACAAGTTAAAAGACGAGCACTCTTTCTTAAAAGATGCTCGCAAGGTAGTGGCGACGACGATCACTATCTGAGAAACAAAAGAGTTCAACCGACGAATGGTTAACTCTAAAAGACGAGCACTCGTTCTTAAAGATGCTCGCAAGCTAAAAGACGAGCACTCTTTCTTAAAGATGCTCGCAAGGTAAAAGACGAGCACTCTTTCTTAAAGATGCTCGCAAGGTAGTGGCGACGACGATCACTATCTAAAACATACGAACACAAACCAATGAAAGAAATTCAAAAGACAAGTACTCATTGAAAGCGTGCTCATCATCAAAAATTTCGTGGAAAGATTCGAATTTCAGACAAGTCCACCATCCAAGAAGACGATCACACTGCCCGCCTTCCTAATACGAACACATAGAAAGGCGACCAGGGGGCAAATGTTATACCAGGTCAAAGAAGTCAATCTTTGACAAGTCAATCCTAGTCACCAGCTTGCGTGGCGACGACTAGTCAACCAAGTCGTGCGACGACTAGTCAACAATATGAAGAAAAAGTAATTGTGTGCTCGCCCGAAGATTTTGGCGAGCACATGTTTCGATAGTTAAATGAAGACAAGTATAAGAGCCTTAGGAAAGAGTACGGAGCGGAGCGTAGCGAGGACGACCACCGTCATGAAGATGACCGGACGACCAGGTCCTCCGGCGACCACCGTGGCCCAGCTCCTCGTTCCCGGCGAGGACGACCACCATCATGACGACGACCACCGTCATGAAGATGACCGGACGACCAGGTCCTCCGGCGACCACCGTGGCCCAGCTCCTCGTTCCCGACGAGGACGACCACCGTCATGAAGATGACCGGACGACCAGGTCCTCCGGCGACCACCGTGGCCCAGCTCCTCGTCCCGGCGAGGACGACCACCATCATGACGACGACCACCGTCATGAAGATGACCAGACGACCAGGTCCTCCGGCGACCACCGTGGCCCAGCTCCTCGTTCCCGGCGAGGACGACCACCATCATGACGACCACCGTCATGAAGATGACCGGACGACCAGGTCCTCCGGCGACCACCGTGGCCCAGCTCCTCGCCTCCGCCGAGGACGACCACAGAGGCGGTTTAGCATTAAATGCACTGTCCAATCACCTTTTCGGGCAGAAGTCAGGTCCAGTGAGGGCATGCCACGTGTAAAGGGCGGGCAGCCCCAAAAACTACTATATAATGCCTAAGAGGCTCATTTGTAACAGGAGGGTAACATTTTCCTACAATCACCCCAACCCAAAGCAATAAACATTCCTAAGCTCAAAGCTTTAGCTTCTCCAAGAAGCTACTTTTGGTATTCTTCTTTGTTCTTCATAAGATCATCATAAATCATCATATTAATACGCATAAACACGTAATAAACCCCGATCATATATATATGTTTGTTTAGTGCTTACAAAAGCCCACATCCAGATCATCCGTTCAAAGCACGTACAACACATGGCATAATATTATAGATTTATTGATCGGAAGCTAATTAGCCAATAATATGTATTTAGATTAAGTCCTTGGTTAACTATTGAAAGGTTCCAACTTCCAATAAAATTGCTACTTTCCAATTACGTAATGTTGTAATACGCCTGCAGACATTTAAACTTTCATTTCAAAATTACGGGGACAACCATTTGCGGCTAATTTAATTATGAGAAAAGATAGTATATGAAACATGTGTTTACCTACATTACTAGGCTAATTTGCTTAGTGAATTTAGAGAGTTGTGGTGAATTTACATATTTAATTTATTTTTTAAATTTATTAAGTAAACGAGTTCTTAATATATTATTTATATTATTTGTTGGAAACTGCTTTACGCCGTGTAAACTGCAATATCAAAAATATCAGAATAACAAATAAATTCCACAATTAAGTCGAGTCAAGGGAAACCCTTTTCCCGCAGAACAGAATACGCCTAGGATAGTGCTCGACTGTTACGGCGTTCCGTTCCTAAAGGTAAAACGACTTTCACTTCTTACACAGTAGCACCACTGTATAAGAAGTATCGGCGAACGTACGTAGTACGAACTGAACACTCTCGGATATAAATCCGGCACAAGAAAGAACAGTGTAAGGCTTTCGATAGCTAATACACTGCGTAGGGACGAGAGGAGAGTAGAAGGGTAGAGGGGCGAATTTCAGCGTAAGTTTGGAATGAGGGAAGAGTCTGTATTTATAGGCACAAGAAACCCTAGGAGGTTGTTGAGAAAATCGTGGGAATATATCGCGAAAATATCACAGCGGTTGAGATATTATCTCACACGTGGATAAGTCTTGAAGACCGAATCTTGAAGACTAAGTTTGAGATTGAAGTAGTTCGAATGGGCCGAGCCCATTCCTGAGTTGGGCTTTCGGAGTTTTTGGGTCTGCAAAAAGATAGGTGGGCCCCAAAGACCAATTGCCAAATCCGAAGCCGAGCCGGCCGGCCGGATGGGCGGGCGCGCGCGTGTGGCTCTTAGAGGAGTGTACCTCTTTTAGATAGTTGAACTACCAAGTTACTTCAATACCTTTATACATCATAAATGTTTTGTAGGTTTACTATGTGGGACAAATTCCCACATTCTCAAACTTTCCAAGTTGAAACTCTTCAACTTCAACAATTAATTTCTCACTCACCTTAACTCGGTTTTGAGATATTAAATATACCACGTTCATCTACTCCGAGAGTAGATCGACTATGTCACGTTCAATTATTTCTTAATTAACGTTTATTCCGTCTAATTAATTAAATTAGATCAGGGTGTCAAAACCCAATTAATTCCCATTAATTCCAACAATCCCCCACATGAGTGAAAATCGTATCTATACAACATCAGACTCAATGTTCAGTTCGAGTGAGATCTCCGTGCTTCCGGATAAGTGGTTTTTGGCCTTGAACTTTCCGTAGCCAAACACTATCGGATATACCGGCGGCTTAGTGGACGCGATGCCTTAAACTACTCCTCCATAGTGTATATCTAGACAACAGTGTCAGCACACATCAATCTCGTCTTCGTAACGTTCTCACGTTTTTGTCCGTTTTGGCCATGGACGTCCTTTGTGTTCATAAATGTTTGGTCGAAGCGGCCCTCACTTCTCATTTATATAGGTGACTTCCTTTCGAGTATCCCGTTATACTCTAGGAATCATTAAGAGTTGAAGACTCAGCCTTTACCACATCTTACGGGTCATTAACACTTGAGATAGTGCTGTCCGGAATAGTCGTATTTTTCAAGTGTTTTATCACTAACCTCCACAGCTTCGTTTTCCCATTGAACCAAGTTCTTGGGATCTCCAGTCATCATGGTTGGGTTACCACTGCTTTGGTTTTTATTGTGGGTTTTAGACCCATTCCTTCTACCAGCTTGTTCAATTGATCTCGGTTTATGCTCTTCGTGAGCGGATCCGCTATGTTGTCCTTCGTATTGACATAATCAATGGACATTACTCCAGTGGAGATCAATTCTCTAACAGAGTTGTGTCGACGACGTATGTGTCTCGACTTTCCGTTGTACATGTTTGTTTCTTGGACCTCCACGACACTGCTGCTCCTCCAATAGTGAATACATATCCACTAGTGGACAACGAGTCTTTGGTGTCTGATATCCAATTTGCATCACTGTATCCTTCGACTACAGCTGGATGTCTTGTGTAGTGAAGCCCATAATCAAGGGTGTACTTTAAGTATCTTAATACCCTTTTCAACGCTTTCCAGTGCTCATGACTTGGATTGTTCGTGTATTGACTCAACTTGTTTACCGAACATGCAAGATCAGGGCGTGTACAGTTCGTGATGTACATCACACTTCCAATGATCCTTGCGTATTCTAATTGAGCCACTGGTTCTCCTCTGTTCTTTTTCAAGTGAACATTGAGTTCCAAAGGTGTCTTAGCAGGTGGATCGTCAAAGGCCTTAAATTGCTTTAGTACCTTCTCCACATAGTGAGATTGTGTCAAGGAAATTCCATTGGACGTTTTCTCTATCTTGATTCCAAGAATCACATCTGCTAATCCCATGTCTTTCATGTCGAAGTTTCTACTTAACATGTTCTTCGTATTAACTATGATATCGTGATTGTTACTCATGATTAACATGTCATCGACATATAAGCACACAATAACATATCCATTTGGTGTGTCCTTCACGTATACACACTTATCACATTCGTTAATTCGAAACCCATTTGACAACATCGTATTGTCAAATTTCAAGTGCCACTGTTTAGGAGCTTGCTTAAGTCCATACAGTGATCGAACGAGTTTGCACACCTTTTTCTCGTTCCCAGGAGCAACATATCCTTCAGGTTGATCCATGTATATTTCAGCATCCATCTCACCATTAAGAAATTCCGTCTTAACATCCATTTGGTGTATTTCGAGATTGTGCAACGCAGCAATAGCGACCAACACCCGAATGGAGGTGATCCTTGTCACTGGTGAGTATGTATCGAAGAAATCATACCCTTCCTTTTGTTTAAAACCCTTTGCAACTAGACGAGCTTTGTACTTATCAACAGATCCATCTGCTTTGTACTTTCTTCTAAGGATCCACTTGCATCCTAAGGGCTTACAACCTTTAGGGAGGTCAACCAACTCCCACGTGTGGTTTAAGAGAATAGACTCGTATTCACTTTTTATGGCTTCTTTCCAGAGGTGTGCATCTGGTCTTGCCATTGATTCCTTGATAGTTTTAGGTTCTTCTTCCTCCAAAACATAAGTAATGAAGTCTGAACCAAAGTCTTTATCAATTCTAGCTCTCTTACTGCGTCTCGGTTCTTCACTCTCTTGAGTGGAAGGACTAACAGTGTCGTCTGTTGCTTCGAGAGTTCTTTTACTCGAACAGTCTTCCTCTCTTTCCTTAAGAGGAAAAATGTTTTCAAAGAATACTGCGTTCCTTGACTCAATTGTAGTGCCTTCTGTCATATCCGGTACTTCGGATTTATGAATCAGAAATCGATAGGCACTACTATTTGAAGCATATCCTATAAAGATACAATCGACGATTTTAGGTCCGATTTTAACTTGTTTAGGAAGCGGTACTTCAACCTTAGCCAAACACCCCCACACTTTGAGGTAGTTGTATGAAGGTTTTCGTTTCCTCCATATTTCATAAGGAGTTTGATCCTTAATTTTATGAGGAATCTTATTCAGAATGTGGTTAGCCGACAGAATAGCTTCCCCCCACAAGTTCTGAGGTAGACCAGAGCTGATTAACATTGCGTTCATCATCTTCTTTAGTGTTCGGTTTTTCCTTTCCGCAACACCATTGGACTGAGGTGAGTAGGGGGCTGTCGTTTGATGTATAATCCCTGATTCAATACATAATTGTTCAAACGGAGCTACGTACTCTCCTCCTCTATCACTACGAATTGATTTAATTCGAGTGTCCAATTGATTCTCTACTTCAGTTTTATAACGTTTAAAAGCTTCTATAGCTTCGTCTTTACTCTTTAAAAGGTAAACATAGCAGAATCTTGTACAATCGTCTATAAAAGTAATAAAATACTTTTTCCCTCCTCTAGTTTATACAAACTTCAAATCACATACATCCGTGTGAATTAAGTCTAGAGGAGCAGCAGTGTTCCTTTCAACAGTTTTAAACGGTAGTTTGGTCATTTTTGCTTCCGTGCATATTTCACATCGTTTGGATGTATCAACGTTGTCAATTTTAAGTAAATCGAGATTTACTAATCGCTTTAAGGATTTTAGATTCACATGTCCTAATCTAGAATGCCATAAAGAGGAACACTCAACGATATAAGCAGAAGTGGAAGCAATTTCATTGATAACTTGTTTGCCTTTGGGGCTTACAACCATTGTGCTTAATTTAAACAGACCATTCTCGAGATAACCCTTCCCGAGAAAGTGACCAAACTTACTTAGAACTATCTTATCAGATTCAAAGACTAGTCTAAATTGATTGCTAACTAGAAGAGATCCCGAAATCAGATTCTTCCGGATGTCTGGGACATGCAGCACGTTCTTCAATATTAGCTCCTTTCCAGATGTCAGTTTAAGCACCACTGACCCAATTCCAGCCACTTCAGATGAGGCTTGATTGCCCATGAACAATTTTCTCCCATCAGATGGAGAGTAGTCTGAGAATGCAGATCTCTCCGAGCAGACGTGGCAGGTGGCACCAGTGTCCACAAACCACTCTTTCTTGTTGTCCACCATGTTGACCTCCGTCACCACTGCGGACATGTCCAAATCCGTAAGGTTCACAGAATCTTGTGCTTTCTGTTTGCCCTTTCCCTTATCGTCACGACGAGGTTGACGACACTCACTGGACCTATGGTTTGGTTTCCCACAATTGTAGCAGTTTCCAGTGAATTTCTGCTTTGTGGCTGGACCCTTCCCCTTCACATTCTTCGTTGTGGGGGCAGCAGATTCGTTTGGACGTCTCCTTTTCCTTGACGGACCCTCTTGTTCCATCAAGTTAGCCTTGGCTTCAATCTGGAGGGCAGATCCCTTGCCTTCTCTCTTCCGATTGTCCTCCTCAATCCTGAGACGGATAATCAGGTCCTCCAAGCTCATCAGCTTTCGTTTGTGCTTTAGATATGATTTGAAATCCTTCCACGATGAAGGCAGTTTCTCGACCACGGTCGCTACTTGAAATGCATCAGGTAACACCATATCCTCAGCAGCAATCTTGTGGAAAATAATCTGCAGTTTCTGGACTTGATCCACTACAGACTTATTGTCATCCATCTTAAAATCGTACAGTTGTGAAACGACGAATTTCTTTAATCCGGCGCCTTCAGTTCTGTATTTCTTCTCCAAGGATTCCCACAGTTCCTTGGCAGATTGAATGTCACAGTAGACACTGTAGAGGGCATCAGAAAGTCCTCCAATGATGTGATTTCTGCATAGATAATCACCACTTAGCCATTGATCATAGAAGATCCTTTCTTGTTGGCTAGCATTTGCCTCAGGCTGTGTAGGTTTTGTTTCGGTTAAAAACCTATCCATTCCAAGCATGGTCAAGTAAAATCGCATCTTACTTTGCCATCGCTTGAATTCAGTTCCGGAAAATTTTTCCGGCTTTTCTCCTTGTACGACCATTGGCCTCGGCCCTGGTGCGGAGAAGGTAAACACGGGATCCCTTACGGGATTGTGGAAGGCAGGGAGTGGTTCATGCGGATTGCTTCTGTTATTGACTCTTTCCGCATGATCACTTTGTTTTCCCTGTGATCTCAAGTCGGAACTGTGCGACTCTGAGCGATCAGGAGACGCTCCGTTATTAGCATTGTTGCCAATATTTTCAGTGCCACGCACTGCTTCCGTATTAACGGGATCGACATCCATGTTATCATTCATCTTTGATACTGCAGTGAATTTTAATTAAATTAATTAGGTCCGAAAATATTAATTAAATTAATTAAGTCCGAAAATATTAATTAACTATTCTGTTCTGCGATTGTTGGAAACTGCTTTACGCCGTGTAAACTGCAATATCAAAAATATCAGAATAACAAATAAATTCCACAAGTAAGTTGAGTCAAGGGAAACCCTTTTCCCGCAGAACAGAATACGCCCAGGATAGTGCTCGACTGTTACGGCGTTCAGTTCCCAAAGGTAAAACGACTTTCACTTCTTACACAGTAGCACCACTGTATAAGAAGTATCGGCGAACGTACGTAGTACGAACTGAACACTCTCGGATATAAATCCGGCACAAGAAAGAACAGTGTAAGGCTTTCGGTAGCTCAATAAGCGGTTGAGATATTATCTCACACGTGGATAAGTCTTGAAGACCGAATCTTGAAGACTAAGTTTGAGATTGAAGTAGTTCGAATGGGCTCGAGTTGGGCTTTCGGAGTTTTTGGGTCTGCAAAAAGATAGGTGGGCCCCAAAGACCACCAAAGACCAATTGCCAAACCCAAAGCCGGGCAGGCGCGCGCGTGTGGCTCTTAGAGGAGTGTACCTCTTTTAGATAGTTGAACTACCAAGTTACTTCAATACCTTTATACATCATAAATGTTTTGTAGGTTTCCTATGTGGGACAAATTCCCACATTCTCAAACTTTTCAAGTTGAAACTCTTCAACTTCAACAATTAATTT
The DNA here is from genome assembly GCA_963675135.1 of Galeopsis tetrahit. NCBI lineage: Eukaryota > Viridiplantae > Streptophyta > Magnoliopsida > Lamiales > Lamiaceae > Galeopsis > Galeopsis tetrahit. The sequence continues at coordinate 6,703,096 of OY776125.1, read as the reverse complement.
CTCACTCACCTTAACTCGGTTTTGAGATATTAAATATACCACGTTCATCTACTCCGAGAGTAGATCGACTATGTCACGTTCAATTATTTCTTAATTAACGTTTATTCCGTCTAATTAATTAAATTAGATCAGGGTGTCAAAACCCAATTAATTCTCATTAATTCCAACATTATTAATGACGTATGATAAATAAGGTTTACATAATATATTAATTTGTCAGTGATTATTTGTTGCATTTGTCTTGGCAAGCAGGACGACCTCGGCCAACAACTTGCGCAACTGTGTTGTATAAAAATAAATTGTAATAGAATATTAAAATTTTGGAGTTGTGTTTGACTTAAAACTAAATTTAAAAAATTACGTCAACAAATAAATTACGATGACAAAGTCACAAAGATATTCAATAATAAATTATAAAGTTGACAAAATAAATTTTTGACAAGCAGAGCGTTGAATTTTCTTAATAAAAGTATACAATTTTAGTAAATATAAAAAAAAAAAAAAAAAAACAGTGATAAAATTTTATAAACAAAAAAATTAAATAATATTAAAACAACTCTTAATAAATTGTATATCAACATTCAATATCAACCACAACACTTTAAATAAATACGGAGTATATAATTATTTTGATTAATTACAAATTAAAACACAGACATTTAGCTGATTTGTAATCTAATATAAACTTTAAGATAATTGCAAATAAATCATAAAGTTTAAATATAGTTGCAATTTAGATTTTTTTACAATTTTTTTTTTTGTGTTCGAATCTAACGTAATTTAGATTAATTTCTTGCTGACGTAACAACACCTTAATGAAACAATACTGGTTTTTAATCAGACGTAATCTCAAAACGTCTGTTTCAGGGACAAAGGAGACTTCTAAAAAGTCTAATTTGCAACAATATTTAAAGATTGTAATTTATTTGCAATTATTTAAAGGTTTAGTTAAGATTGTAAATGAGCGAAAGGTCGTGATTTAATTTTTTTTTTTTTTTTGAAGTCTCGGGTATCCGGTCCAAGGACCGACTAATTCCGATGGATAAATCCCACCGCCCACTTCTAATTTAATTTACAATTATTCTTTTTAAAATTAGCAATTTCATTAAATTATGACACATAAGCAAATGAAACCACAAAATGACACATCATCAATCTAAAGATGATTTTATATTATAGTGCATCATTTATATATAATAAATTTTTTAATCTTGTAAAACAATATAATTATTTATATAATAAATATATTTAAATAATACACATATATAAAATTATATAATAAGTTTAAGATATATATTTTCGAGCTTTATTTTTTAAGTACATTAAACTTATAAAATTTAAAGTAATTGCAGATTAAACAAATTAAGAATTGTACATGTCAATAAAAATATGTTTTAGATTTTATTTTACTCAAAAAATACATTAAATTGTCTAAAAATAAATCAAACTAAAGAATAAAATGAATAATACAATAAAGTTAAGTAAAAAAAAAAATGTAATTAGTCAATGTTAATATAACAATAATTACAACATTTCATATCAATTAACCACAACACCTCATATAAATAAATAAATAGGAAAAAAATTCAATTAATTAATAAGAATATAAAATTTTTAAATAGTTTATGAATAATATCTTGCTCAACCAATAACTTAATTAAACATCATATTTTTTAAATTTAAAAAACTTCATTAAATTATGACACATAAGCAAATGAAACCACAGAATGACACAAAAGAAAAATTAACCACAAAATGACACAAAAGAAAAATTAACTACAAAATGACACAAAAGAAAAATTAACCACAAAATGACACATCATCAATCTAAACTCCCTATTAGTATACTAGCCCTATATCCGCGTCTTACACAAGGTCGATTTATTAAAATAATAGGAGTAACTTTAAATATTATATTATTTTTTATACATTTTTTATATTGTTATAGTTTGTGAGAGTTAATTTTTTATTTTTAATGTATTTATAATGTATGTATTTCTATAAAATTTAATTTATATTATTGTATTTATATATTTTTTAATATATATGAATAACCTAAGCATTAATAAAATTATGATTTTAATTATAGAATTAAGAAAATATTTTTAATAAGTAAGATCATCACCTTTTATCCTTTGGGGAGAAGGTCCATCAAGTGGACAATTTAAATGGATGGATCAGTAGGAATCGAACCTAGATCGTTTGTCTGGAGACTCTGATGTCAAGAAAGAATTTCGTCTCATCTAAAAATTTGAACTTGTAGAAAGATGGAGAATCAATTCTTGTACATTAATTCCTAATAACACCTACCTTCAAAATCTAATAAGCATTATAGACACACCTACCTTCAAAATCAAACGATGATTTGATAAATCAGAGCACTTTTAAAGCTCAGTTGTAAGAGTAGCATGAAGGATTTGGTAAACCAGTGCACTTCTGAAGTTCAATTCAAAGAGTAGTATGGAAGACACGAAGAGTACTATGGAGGATAAAATTAGAGATTTTATGTTATCACTATAAGAAAACTGTAATTTAGTTGTGAAAAAAAATTATTGTTAATTCAAATATTTTCGTTGTTAACGTGAATTAGCGATGAAATAAGTACCCCATAATATTTTATGTTATAAGAACTAATATAATACTATAACTTTATTTCTTTACTAAACAATAGTATTAGTAATATTTGGTAAATAAAGTCCCCATGATATTTTATTTATAATTATTGTGAGGATTTTGTGTGAGATGGGTTCACAATAATACGATGTAAATGTTAATTTGTGCTACTGTATTACTCATCTCACCGTAAGAGCCTTATACAAGTCGTTTTCTTAATTATTTGTTGCATTTGACACAAATAATTAAATTAGCTATACGAACCAATGTTTTACCAAGTTCTCTTACGTCCATGTCACCCTGTGATTGTATGTACATATATATACGCAGGCATGAATTGACGATATCGGCCAAACAACTTGCGCAACTGTGTTGTAAAAAAAATTGAAATAACGTACACTGTGTAAAGCTGTTATTCGAGTCAAGTACGAGTCGAGTATTTGAAGTTCGAGCTCTTATCGAGTCGAGCTTGGCTAAGCTCAAAAACATTGACGAACTAAAAAACGAGCTCGGCTCGACTCGACTCCTTAACGAGCCCATCGAGCCGAGCCTAATGAAATTAAAAGAAAAAAATATTAGATATCGAACCTAACGAATCAATGCTTCCACATTTGCATCGACCTCTTCACCGATATTGTCCGTACCTCTACCATCGTAGTTACGTGGTTCACTACTCAACCGAGTGTTGACATGGTCTTCAAAATAATAAGAACAAAACATGTCAACCTCTTCATTCAAATATGCATTAACAATCGATGCTTCCACATTTGTCTTTTGTTTAGCATTGCGTTTCAAGTTGTGGAGATATCTGATATATATAAAAAAAATTAATACTACTTAATAGAGAAAATCGTATTTTTGGTCCCACCCACCACGGGCATTAGTTTTTTTGGTCCCATGACTTTCAGTTTTAGTCCCAATGGGATAAATTTTGTCAATTTTAGTCCCACTGTTAGTCCCACCGATCGCTGTTAACGTCGCCACTTTGGCTTCATTCTCGTCATCACCTTTCCGCCACCCGTCACCACCACCGTTAACCCCGTATTCTTTCAAAATCTTTGGAAAAGTCCGACTATAAAATTCAAATTCGGTCACGAAATTCATGGAGACTATACCCACTATAGCCTCGTGTGAGTGCTAGAAATCAAAGCCCCTTGTCAATTTCAAATTTCGATCTCTCCTTCATCTCCAATTTGTGAATTTTGATCGCCATTTTTCTGCAATCTTTGATCATTTTCTTAACTTAGTTTTTCTGATTTTTTAATATTCGTGTTAGTGTTTGGGATTGGGGCTAGGGGCGTGGTGACGAACTCGCCGCGCCCGACGTGGAGAACAACCGCCGGATAAACGCCTCGGCCTAGGACGAAGTCGTAGCAGGTGGCGTCGCCTGAGCCTGAAACTCGTTGATGTGTGGTTGTCCCTGAAGCACAGATTCCGACGGGAATGTCAGGCAATGCCCGTGTGTGGGCGGCCCTGTGGAGAAAATCCGATCAACTGCAGCGTCGATCTGAGTAGAAACAAACAGCGATATGATGGCCAGCGTGTGTGAATCCAGCGCACTAGATGCCGGTTATGGGGCCTGAGCACGATCTGTCGCCGTCTTTGATTGTGCGGGATGAAGGTCGCGGTGAAGAAGGGTGCTTCCTTGCGAAGCATGAGAGGAATTTGTGGTGTTGCTAAGGCCGGAAATAACCATTATGACAGGGCCGGCTGGCAGCTAGTCGCCGGTTGAGATGGGAAAAATCAAATGAATTGAGTCAGTTGGAAAATGTTATTAGGTGCAATGTTAGGGTTTTGTTAAGGGTGTACTTCGATTAGGGGGGGTGAAAACTAACACTGACGGCCACGTGATTTGTACATGTGTCCTTCCGTTAAAAGTTAAAGGGGTTGGGACGATTTGATAAATTTTGCACAATATTAATTGGGATTACTTTTGTCAAAATTTATCCCATTGGGACTAAAACTGAAAGTCATGGGATCACAAAAACGAGTGCCCGTGGTGGGTGGGATCAAAAGTGTCATTTTCTCCTACTTAATAATAAAAAATAAAGCAAGTAAGAGTTTACCTTTCAAATGGGTACATCCACTTGTACTGCACTGGACCACCAATTCTGGCTTTATACGCTAAGTGAATGGGTAAGTGTTCCATCGAGTCGAAGAAGCTAGGTGGAAAAATTTGTTCCAACTTACACAAAATCTCATGAATGCCTTGTTTCAAACGAATCATATCATCGACCTTGATCGTTAAAGATGTTAAATCTCTAAAAAAAAAGAGACTTAATTCAGTGATAGCCCTCCACACATTGAGAGGAACAAGGTCTCGGAACGCAATCTGTATCAAGCGCTGCATAAAAACATGACAATCGTGACTATTCATCCCTGCAACTTTACCAGTTGTTATGTCTGCGCATCGACTCAAGTTTGACACGTAGTTGTCCGAAAAGTTCAACTTGTGAATCCACCTACATAGTTGTTGTTTCTGTGGCTTATCCAGTGTGTAGCAAGCCTTTGGATATTTACCTGTAAGGAGATCTTTTTTCAACTCTTCACGACGACAATAAATGTTCAACTCTTCCCGAAACTTTGGAGTGCATTTCGTCTTGCCTTCTGTGTTCATGATTGTGTGGAACACATCATCAAACACATTCTTCTCAATGTGCATCACGTGCGAATTGTGTCGGATCAACAGTGAACTCCAGTATAGCAAATCCCAAAAAATACTCATTTTATTCCAACCACCTGGGATTCGTTTGTTGTGTTTAGCTACATTTTCCTCTATAGATTTTTTCAAACCCGTCCACTCAATCTCATGTAACAACCTTTGTCCTATACGATGAATACATAATAAATAACATTAGAAACAATAAAAATATACGTATAATGCTCGTAATCCCTCTAACTCCATTGCTACTTTCTTCATAGAGGGCCTCTCCTCTCCTTTAACATTCACATATCTTTTTGCCAAAACAGCAACCTTCATTACCACCTATTTCTCTCTCTCTCTCTCATCACATTTTTTTCAATAACTTGGAACAACATATTTCTTCCTTCATTATTCTGATGAAAAAGTTGGTTAAACATCTATCCCCCTCTGGCCCATCCAGGACCAATGACTTGGAACAACATTTCTTCCTTCATTATTCTGATGAAAAAGTTGCTTTTACTTTCGTGGAAATTAAGGCCCTGGCTATATACCCCTCCAGCCTTGTTAAATATACCCCCTTCTCCATTTATTAATTAAATATAATGTTAAATACCCAATTTAACCCTTTGTATAATATTCATTAGATTGATACTCTTTAAATCCTAAAATTTTAATCATAAGCCTAATTTTTGCAATCCCACCAACCATAGGTCGCGCCCGCCACCAACCTCCAAAAAAAACATCAACATAGAACAAATACAAAAAATTCAACAAAAATCCAACAGAAATCATCAAAAAAATAAATAAAAACATTGACATATTTTCGATAAATCAGTGTCGATCGACACTGATTTGTCAAAAATTAGGTATATGGTCGACAATAATCTGTCGAAAAGAGATTCTCCCGTCATCAAGTTTTAGTCGAGAGAAAAAAATTGAAATATTTTCGATAAAGAGTGCTCAATAGAAAACACTATCATCGACAAATTGTTGTCGACGATAGTATTCCTTATCAAGCACTCTTTGTCGAAAAAATATACAGTTTAATGTTTGGTTGGTGTGATAAAAAAAAAATACTCCCTCTGTCCCAAATTTTTTTTTTGGCATTAACCTACAAAATAAATTAATGGGTGTGATAAAAAAAAATACTTCCTCCGTCCCACAATTTTATTTTATTTTGGCATTAACCTACAAAATAAATTAATTCAAAATTGGACCAACAGGTTCAACCAGTCCAACCATGAATAGATCATAAAACCGGTCTCTCATGTTTCTTGTACTCCTTATTCGATGTGGGACAAAAATTTTATGTTTGTTGGTTACTAACTTATTAATACTACTACTTTTATATTATTTTTTCTCTTATGTTTTTTCTACTCTTTCGATGTGGGACATAATAAAGTTCATATGCTTGTTTGTTAGTAACACTATTGCTTTTCTAAGTTTTCTAGATAATTTTGTAGGTCATACAATTAGATAATTTATACATATAAATTGTTAGGAAAATTTTCGTTGGTAAATAAAAAAAAAAATCACCTACAACCGTTCCGGTAGGGAAATGCGGTTTTGCCTACAGATTATTTTATAGGTTAATCAATATTTTTTAAGTTCCTAGCTAATTTTGTAGGTAATACAATTAGATAATTTATACATATAAATAGCTAGGAAAATTTTCGTTGGTAAATAAAAAAAAAATCACCTACAACCGTTTCGGGTAGGGAAATGCAGTTTTGTCTACGAATTATTTTGTAGGTAAATCACCATCAAAATTTTCCTTGATAATTTCGTGGATGAAAATGTGTAAAATAATTTATAAAGATCTGTATGCAATCTGTAGGCAATTCTCAATATTTAAAGACGAAATTATTTTATTAGAAAATTTTGTAGGCAATTCAATAATTTCTTGTAGTGAAAAAAGAAAGTATTTTTTAACTTTTTATTAAATCTAGCACACATTAATTTTTTTATTTCTTAATCAAATCATACCCATACAAAATTGAAAGAAATACAAGGGTCTTGACAGATTCAGCATAATCTGATCTGGATACGTGCTCTGTTGGCACAAATTTAGACATAGGTTTTACGTATTTACAGAGAGAATAATCGACCTGCATATTACATACTTGTGTTGGTTCGCATGCTCTTCCTCTTGTCTACACCCGTTTGACGTCTTGAGATTACCTGACGCTTGTGACAATTTGAGAAATTAAACTATGGATGGAGGGTAATATTGTAAATAACTTTAGTTTACGGATAAATAAGACAAGTGATCATAGCTTTTGTGTACAGAGTGATCCACAATTATTTTAAAATAAACAGAAAAAAACAAAATCTCCATTTAATACTAATGAAAGCTGGTACACTTCATTTAGCATAAGTACTAAACAGGCACGGTAAACCAGCTCCCTGGTGTATTTCAAGCTTAGAAATCAATACATACTTATAATAAGTAATAACTACTATATGTTTATAAGTTCATTGCAAAATATATAGAAAAGAAAAACATGTTGACAATTATTATCTCCCACCATCCACAGGCTGCAGTACAATATGATCTTTAAGGCTATCAAAGCCAACACCACTTGTGTTGTTACCCTCCTCACCATATATGAAGCTGCCACTGAATCCCCTACTAAGCAACGATTCCTCGTCTTCTGCAATACCTTCTTTGTGATTCCACGCGTGATTTCCTCCTCCAGCTCGTAGTCCCTCTAACTCCATTGCTACTTCCTTCATAAAGGGCCTCTCCTCTCCATTCCCATTCACACATCTTTTTGCCAGAACACCAACATTCATCACCACCTCCTTATCTCCCTCTCCCATCAAATTTTTTTCAACGGCTTGGAACAGCTTTTTTTCCTTCATTACTTTAAGGAAATAATTGGCTAAACATTTCTCATCCTCTGGCCCATCCTTGATCAATGCCCTCCTTCCAGTTACCAGCTCCATCAGGACTACTCCAAAGCTATACACGTCGCTTTTCTCATTCAGTTGTCGTGATCGCAGGTACTCAGGATCTAAATATCCAAACGTCCCCTGGACCAATGTATTTAATTCTGAATCATCCACAGGAACTAGTCTTGACGCTCCAAAATCCGCCACTTTGGCTGTGTAGGTATTGTCCAAAAGAATATTTGCTGTCTTTACATCTCTGTGTATGATTGGAGTTGAAGCCGCAGAGTGTAAGTATGAGAGCACGCCAGCTGTTTCTGTAGCTATTCTCAAGCGCATGTCCCACGACAGAGCAAGCGATGTTGCCTTATTGTGTATGTGCTCGAAAAGAGTTCCGTTGCTGATGAACTCGTAGACAAGCAGAGGGGCTTCTGTTTCCAGACAACAACCTAGTAGCTTGACTACATTCCTGTGGTTGATTTGGGACAATATTATAACCTCATTGATGAACTGATTAATTTCAGTCGGGTCAACCTTTTTGGACTTCTTAATAGCAACTACTCTTTGATCATCAGGTAAGACACCTTTGTATACTGTGCCATGACCGCCTTGACCGATGATCATATTGTTGTGGAAGTTGTTCGTCGCCTTCTGTAGCTCGGATGCACTGAAAATTCTTGCACTATTGGATGAGCTCTGCTTTCCAGTGAGTTTTTGTTGCAATAAGTGGCCGCCATTCTGAAGAAAGAATCGTTGTCTCATTTTGATATGCTTTCTTCTGTTGAATTCCAAGTGAAACCAGCATGCAGATAGTAGCACAACAATCACTCCTAAAGCAACCCCTTTTTTTCCATTTATCAACAAGAATTTATACATTAGAGTCTCTTTCACTAACTGGTTTTTGCATGAAACTAAGTGTAAAAAAGAATACAACACCATGTTTGATAAAATATACACAAATGTGTTTCATTAAATGCATAACTTTTTTGTGTTTTATAAAACTATACGTACTCTCCTCATCGTCCACTTCCTTTCAATAAAATTCTAATGGCATTAAATTAAAGCCTGAACTTAATTAAACACAAAGAAGTTTTGTGCATATTTTACCAAACGCATGTGGTTATATGTTTTTTCCCCACCTCAGGCTTACAACTAGACATGTTTATAAATTTTATGTATTTTAAATATCTTTTTTTTCCTTTTCTTAAGAGAGTTGTATTAACACACTAAAGATAAAATGAGGGGTCGGGATTTTGTGCATATTTTTACCTGAAACTAATGATATAAACTTAAGAGAAAGAGAATGAGTGTAAGTTAAGGCTAACCTGCTGCAATTTTGAATACAAGTGATTCACCCGGACTACAACCTTTTCCGCCTCTTCTCCCATCACCATGGTACCCTTTTGGGCAAACACATGTGTAATTCCCTGGCGGTTTGTTGACGCAACGATGCTCTTCACAGTCGTTGTTTCCATCTTGACATTCATCTATGTCTGTTAAAACAGGGGAAGAGCTAGAATAAGACCTCCGAAGAAACGAAATATGATAGCTAGAAATATTAATACCTTGACAACCAGCATCGAGGTAAGGATTTCCATGATAGCCTTGTTTGCAAGAACAGCGGTAGCCAATACCATTATCAGGCATATAGCACTCAGAGTTCACACTCTTGCAGGCATAAGTAGAAGCCTCCATCTTTGCCTCATCACAACCGGTTGACTTAGTTCCATTTGTAATGTCCCAATCAAGCACCATGGGAAGCTTTTTTACACTCTTGAGGTTTGTCATGCTATCTTGAGTGAAATTAAAAGCAGCCTCCTCTGCCACAAAAGCAAAGCCGCAATCATTGAAGTCTCTTACTAAAGTATAGTTCCTGAAGCTCCTCAGTTGTAGAGTAATATTCCAAACGTCTTTGGGAAAAGACGTTTGGCAGCAGCCTGAACCAGTGCAGGCGCCGTTGTCTAGATCACGCTTCCTACTACACATGGCAGTACATCCTGTCTGGTAGTACCGGTCAGGACGCCGCCCCCCATAAACATAGGCGTAAGTGTCGCAGCCCACCACAGTGAACTTATTCGCAGTGTTGTTGACAGTAAATGCGCCTGAGGTCATGGAATTCTGAAAGTGCCCCGGCGTTTGACCATGACAGTCGAATGCAATATATTTCAAGATTGTCAACTGGCCATCAAGCGATATGTTTGTGATTTCTATAGTGCTGTTCATCAACCACGCCTGAGGGGGGTCGGAGGAGGTTTGGCTACAATTGACGAAGAACTCAGGGCTTAGGTAACAATCTTGAGACGTACCAAAAGGGAATGGGATTCTTACATTACCACAATATTCAGGGCATTTGGACTTTGCTAATGACAAATTTGGTGGTGGATCAGCAATAGCTGCAAATGATGAAGCAAGTATGATCACAAGGATTTGTGGTCCAACAAACCCCATGATTCTACTAATTATCTTTACTTGATTAATTCTGGTTGAGAAACAAGATTTGAAGATATATGTAGCAGCTAGTTTTGAATCATGCAATAAGTCATCGGAAGCTAATTAGTCAATACTCCAATATGTATTTAAATTAAGTCCTTGGTTCCAATCAAATGTGCCCTTTGAACCGTTAAAGAATTTATAAACAAATGTTCCAATCAATTACGTAATGTTGTAATATCTTAGGGACATTCATTTCGAAATTAATATTTGCAACTGATGAAGAAGCTGAGACAAGAATTGACAGATTTCTCAAGTACTGGATTTGTAGTCCAAGCTAATTATCTTTTCTTGAGAACTTAAACAAGATTAATGAAGCTAGGAATCATTCAGGACTTATTATTAAGTAGTTTTAAGGGAAAATTGCATTTTTGGTCCTGTAAGAATCTTTCCAAATCACTTTTGGTCCTGAAATTCAGGAGTGATCCTTTTTCATGCAAAACTGGTCCTCTCAGTTTGTGTTTGGATGGAAACTTGGATGGAAACATTTACTCAGTTAGTTTGAAAAATTACATTAAAAATACATTAATTATATGATCAAATACATTCTCAAATTAAAAATTAATTGAAAAATCAAATATTATTTGAAAATGTAAGGAATATTTTTTTTCAAACTGAAAAAAAATAAAAGATCTATATATAATCTAAATACAATTAAATATATTTTTTTCCAACCAAATAATAATTTAATGAAAATTCTGAAATTACTAACTTCAAAAAATTCTAAAATTTCTCTAAATAATTTATAAATTAAAAATCTACATTAAAAATTAAATTTAAGGTTTTCAAAATGATATATAATTTTTTTAAAAGTCATAAATTTGAATAATACATTAATTTTTAAATGTCAAATAATTTTTTTTAAAGAAACCAAAAATGAAATATTTAGAAAATAAATTTTAACTAACTTTTAAAAATAAAAAAATTTTAAAAATGAATGACAATTAATTATACTGTAAATATATAAAAAAAACATCTGAAGATAAAAAAAAAACTCACCCTTTTAACCCATATCCTTCTCTAAAATATATTAAAAAAATACAAAGAAAAGTAATTATAATTAAAAAATACATTATAATAATTAAAAAAAAGTAACTATAATTAAGAAAATACAAAAAATATATTAAAAAAAGTAATTATGATTAAAATAATACAAATAATATCTTCAAAATTAATAATGAATCATATATAATTAAACTTTAAAATTAAAATAAATAGAATTTAGAACTCTATATTATAAATTTCACTCATTTATATAATCTGTCTTTTTTTTTTAATAGAATCTGAAAAAAAAAATTAACCCAAATACAATTTGAATATAATTAAAAATTATTGAAAAATAATGTAGTGGAAATTCTTAAATTTTAATAAATTTTGAAGAATTGTTTTTTGTATAAAAAAATAAAATATATACAAAAATACAAATTTAAAAATAAGTTCGAAAAATTAAAATTAAAAAATATATATTTAAATATAATTTCAAAAATCAAATTAATTTATAACCGTGTATAAATTATTTTAAGATGCCAAAGTCTTGTATGTACTCAAGTACACCATGTACTTGAGTAGACTTTTACTAATCAAATGTTGACCGTTGACCACCGTTGATCGGTCAACGGTCAAACTTTGACTTTTTTTTTTAATTTTTTTTTTTTCGATTTTTTTTCGATTTTTTTTTTCGAAATTTTTTTTTTTCGATTTTTTTTTTGAAAAAGTGTATGTTATTATGACTAAAAAGTGTATCTTTGTTTTTTTAATGAAAAGTGTATGTTACTATATTGAAAAGTGCAACATTGTTTTTAATGAAAAGTGTATGTTATTATAACTGAAAAGTGTATGATATTATAAATGAAAAATGTAAGTTATATATTAATGAAAAGTGTATGTTATTATAACTATAAAGTGTATGATCTATTAATGAAAAGTGTGTTTATTTAATGAAAATTGTATGTTATTATAACTGCAAAGTGTATGATATATTAATGAAAAGTGTATGTTATTATAACTAATAGTGTATGTTCTATGAATGAAAAGTGTAAGTTATATATTAATGAAAAGTGTATGGTATTATAACTGAAAAGTGTATGCTAATGATACACCTTTTATTATTTTTAAAAATCGGTGCTAATTTATTTTAAAAAAATTATTATTAATTTTACACGTTTTATTATTTTTTTACTTGCACTTTTATTACTATTAATTATATTATTAGTAAGTGCTTATTTATTAATTGTACTTTTAATGTATAAAAAAAACTGTTGCTATTTTTTTTACAAATTTTATTATTTATTAATTTATAATGTATAAAAAAACTGTTCCTAATTTTTTTTTAAATTATTATTAATTTTACAAATTTTATTATTTATTAATTGTACTTTTTAGGGGGAATCGAACCTGGGACAGGTTGTCCTAGGAAATCCTAGGACAACCATTAGACTACAATAAATTTTTTTAAATATTTTATTATTTATCATATATATAATATACATTTCCTATATAGCTGGACTCAAGTACACCGTGTACTTGAGTACACAGCAGCCCTACCCTTTTAAGATTTAATTAGACAACATTTTTTTTATATTGTACTACAATTAATAGTTGAGCTTAATTTAAAAATTGATGAAAATTACTATGGACTAAAAGGGTATGAAAAAGGATCGAAAGTGATATGATTCAATTCTCACAGGATTGAAAGTGATTTGATTTCATTCTTACAGGACCAAAAGTGAAACTCACTCAAACTCTCTGCCGTTAAAACTAACGGAAAATTTTACAGGACTAAAAATGTCTATAAAAGGACCGAAAGTGATTTGACCTCATTCTTACAGGACCAAAAGTGCAATTTTCCTGTAGTTTTAATTCTCACAAGTTAACGCAATATTTAAAGATTAATTAAGTCTTGGCCAATTATTAATTGCAAGATTCCACGAATGTTTCAGCGACATGACTTATGTCATTTTCATGCATTTTACGCAACCATCAATTACTAAACTAGCTAGTGGTTAAACTGGAGCTTTCCATTACAACTCTTAGATGAGGTAAGGGATGGAGATATTGATGAAAATCAATATCAAATATTTAATTAGATATTTATTCTTATATTTAGAAGATTTGTTTTAATTTTATTATATTTAATATTTATATGTTTTTTATTTTCTAAATATATTTTATATTATAAATAGATGAGTTCTAAAATATTATTAAGGAGTTGAATTTATTTAAAAATAATTTATAAGATTGAGGCTTGCGTCTAGTAAAATAACAATTGGAAGTAGGGTAACACTTGAGTACCTCGTGTGTACTGTACTCCCTGATTTTAATTTTAAATTTATATTTTACATGCAGTCGCTAATTTAATTAGTTCACCCCAAAATTATATTTTTACTACACCCACACATTTTATGAGTTCACCCTAAAATTATTTCTTTTTTACAACGGTTATCTACACCCGCTCATTTTATGAGTTCACCCCCAAATTATTTTTTTACCACAGTTATCTACACCCGCTCATTTTATGAGTTCACCCACAAATCATTTCTTTTTTACAAAAGTTATCTACACCCGATCATTTTATGAGTTCACCCCCAAATCATTTCTTTAACATTCTTGTTCCGATCTATCCTAAATGGACTACTAATTAATACATTTACAATCTGCGGTCGAGTCATTGTCAAGTTACCGTCGATTCACCACTAAATCACTCATATTTTAAGAAAAAAAATTGTAAAAAACATAATTAAAAAAAACTATTGAAATTAGGCACAAATCTCGATTTTTTTTCTTTTTAATTTTTCTTCCCATTTTCAATTTTTATTTCTTTGTTTTTTTTCCTTACTTTTTTTTTCATTAGTATTTTTTTAAAATTTTAATACAAAATAATATTATATGTATGATTTTATTATAGTCGGGAATACAATAAGTAATAACTAGTAAAACCATAAACTAATACCATTAACAATAATTAGTAATATCTTATACAATAACAAATAATTCAACACATCTAATTATATTCAATAATACCAAAAAATAATTATTAGTAATATCACGAACAGTAATCGATAATACCATTAATATTAATCATTAAAATTTTATACAATAACAAATAATTCTACATATCTAATTATATTCAGTAATACCAAAAACAATTATCAGTAATACCATGAATAGTAATTAATAATATCATGAACATTGATCAGTAATATCTTATACAATAACAAATAATTCCACAAATCTAATTATATTCAGTAATGCCTTAAGCAATAATAAACAATTCCACATAATCAGTAATACCACAAAACAATAACCAGTAATATCACAATTAATAATCAATAATACCGTAGTCAATAATCATTAATACTAATTCAATAGTGTATTAATAGTAATACAACAATCAATAACTAGTGATATCAGTATCAATAACCAATAATACCACTAACAATAACACCATAAAAATGGAGGGAGTGTAGATCGGGGTGTACTGAAGTAAATAGGGAGTGCACATTACCAAGCTCAATTGAAGGGAACCCTAGCCCAATGGGAGGGCACCCTAGGTCAGCAGTCACCGCCTGAGATTTCATCGGCAAGGTCACCGGCTACGAGTGTCGGCCGATCAGAGATCCATCGGCAACATACTCACAGTCCTCCGCCCGACCGCCATCAATAGAAGGAAGAGTATGCGCGGGAGCAGGGTGAAGAAGAAGAAGAAGAAGCAATTAATGTAGCTTCGATTTGGGTAAATGAACGACGAGAGCGAGGCAGCGTCGATCCGAGTGTTGCAGGCAAGCGACATTGATGCCGAAGAAGCTCCTGGATCGCGAACACAAGGGAGATTGATCGAACCAGTCGCATTGATGGTCGAAATTAGCATAGGTTTTCGACCGTCATGGATCGTGATCGAGATGGAAGATGATGTCGATTGTCATGGAAGTGAAGAATCGCGATTGCGATTCGAGGAAGGGTCTCGGGCTTTAGCGGCTGAGACAGAAGCGCCGCCGCCGCCGTTGCCGTCGAGGGGGTGGTCGGGCATGGTGGTGGCTGGGTCACCAGCCGATCGGCATGGATTTCCGACAGGTCCTTTACTCATCAAATTAAAATTGAAATTCAGGTGCACCGCCGACCGACTATAATAAAATCATACATATAATTGTGAGAATTATATTCAATTATCGTTAATGAGATGATAAAAGTAGTCCACTATATATAGGGATTACAAGAGATACACAAGGAAATAGATAAACAAGGAAATAAATATAAACCATAAATAAAAGATTGCTACCTATAATATATTATTCCTATAATACATTATATATTATTCCTATAATATATTATTCTATTATATTCTATAATAATAATATTATTTTATATTAAAATTTTAAAAATACACATAAAAAAATGGAAAAGAAAGGCAAGAAAAAAAAAAGAAAAGAAAAAAAAATTAAGAAATAAAAAATGTAGAAAAAAAATTGAAATGGAAAGAAAAAAGGAAAAGAGGAGAGAGAAGAAAAATTAAAAAGAAAAAAATCGAGATTTGTGGCTAATTCGATAGTTTTTTTATTAATTATATTTTTACGATTTTTTTTAAAATATGGGTGATTTGCTGGTGAATCGACGATAACTCGACAATTACTCTGCTGCAGATTGTAAATATATAAATTAGAGTTTATTTTATTATATTTTATGTAAATTAATAAAAGTATAATATAGTTTTTTAAATGTGATTATTTTTTTAAGAATATTTTGGAGTGAACTCATAAAATGAGCGGGTGCACATAACTGTGGTAAAACAATAATTTGGGGTGAACTCATAAAATTAGCAGGTGCAGATACTCGTGGTAAAAAATGATTTGGGGGTGAACTCATTGAATGAGCGAGTGTAGATAATAATAGTAAAAAATGATTTGGGGTGAACTAATTAAATGAACGAGTGCAGATAACCGTGGTAAAACAATAATTTGGGGGTGAACTCATAAAATGAACGGATGTAGATAATCATGGTAAAAAATGATTTGAGAGTGAACTCATTAAATGAGCGAGTGCAGATAATGATAGTAAAAAATGGTTTGGGGTGAAGTCATTAAATGAGCAAGTGCACATAAAAAATTAAAATTAGGGTGTACGGTACACTAGTGTGTACGAAAGAATTTGAATAGGGGGTAACACTTGGGTACCACCTAGTGTACAGTACCCACTAAATTTAATTTTAATTATTTATTTATATTTTATCTGCACCTGCTAATTTAATGAGTTCACCTTTAAATCATCTTTTTACTACAATTATCTGCACCGACTCATTTAATGAGTTCACCCCCAAATCATATATATTTTACAACGATTATATGCACCCGCTCATTTTATTAATTCATCCTCCAAATCATTTCTTTTTTACCACGGTTATTTACACCCGCTCATTTTATGAGTTCACTCTCAAATATTTTTTTAAAAGATAATTACATTTAAAAGATTATATTATCCTTTTATTAATTTACACAAAATATAATAAAATGAGCCATAATTTATACATTTACAATTTGCCACTGAGTCATTGTCGAGTTACCGTCGATTCACCACCAAATCACCCATATTTTTAGAAAAAAAAATCGTAAAAACATATTAAAAAAAAAACTATCGAAATTAGCCACAAATCTCGATTTTTTTTCTTTTTAATTCTTCTTCCCCCTCCTCTTTTTTTTTTTTCTTTCCATTTTCAGTTTTTATTCTAAACTTTTTATTTCTTCATTTGGATTTTCGTTTTACTTTTTTTCCTGCCTTTATTTTCCATTTTTTTCATGTGTATTTTTTAAATTTTAATACAAAATAATATTATAGATATGATTTTATTATAGTCGGTAATACAATAAGTAATAAGTAACTAGTAATACCATAAATAGTTAATCAATAATACCATTAACAGTAATTAATAATATCTTATACAATAACAAATAATTCCACACATCCAATAATATTTAGTAATGGGAATGTTATAATGCCCACCGGTGGGCACTATTTTTTGTGCCCACCGCTTACATGGCATGCCACATCATTATATTATCTAATTTTAGATTATTTATTTATTTTGTATATTTTTCATAAAAATAGGAATAAAATCTTTCCTTATCTTTTATCCTATATTAAATTATATTTCCATGTAAATAGGAATAAAATATTTCCATTAACAAATTAAAAAATACGCATATCCTTCCAGCTTTAATATTTTAATATTTCAAAGTTCCTTTTACAAAGATGAACTAACTAGTATGTTATTCTCCCTCCCCCCCCCCCCCCTCCTTTTTTTTTCTCAATTGGCTATCATGAATTATGAAAGATTCGTGTATGTGATACTAACAAGAATTATTTTTTAAAAAAAAAGGGTTACAGGACAAAAGAATTCACCTAAATAATTTAATGTTTAATATTGGTGAAACTTTAACTAATATTGATAATATCTAGCCTCAAATTTGTTGGAGATATACTCTTGTGAGAGAGATACATAATTATTTAGAATATCTCAGAAATTAGAACAATCCTTAGAAATAAATTGACGGCAAGAAATTCTAGAGAAATTAAGAATTAGTCGATCTTGCAAATATTTCATTTAATTGTATATTAGTTGGGGATATTGGTTCTTGGTGGAAATTTAAGGTACTCTTGGATTTGGACTTGATGTTTACTTTATTTATTTGCTTTAGCAAAATAATGGGATATAATTTGCTAGATAAATATTTGGCACATGTGATGGCAATTAATAAATTTGACTCGAAGTATGTAATTGTTTCTAGGAATGATGGATATCCATGTAACCCTTGTTTTTTTTTTTTTAAATTTGACGCATTATCAACATTAAATTATCTAGGTGAATTCTTTTGTCCTGTAACCCTTTTTTTTTTAAATATCAAAATTCTTGTTAAACATACACGAATCATAATTCATGATAGCCAAGTGAAAAAAAAACGGGGGAAAGAATAACATACTAGTTAGTGATGAAAATCCAATCAAAATTCAAGGTTGATAAAATTGTATGAAAATAACACACCTGTAACCACCCGATCGAGCTACGTATCTCAAAGTAGTTGGAGAACGATGAACCTTCTTCTTGTCAATGAATTGAAAAACTCATCTTTGTAAAAGGAACTATGAAATATTAAAATATTAAAGCTGGAAGGATAAGCGTATTTTTTAATTTGTTAATGGAAATATTTTATTCCTATTTACATGAAAATATAATTTAATATAGGATAAAAGATAAGGAAATATTTTATTCCTATTTTTATGAAAAATATACAAAATAAATAAATAATCTAAAATTAGATAATATAATGATGTGACATGCCACGTAAGCGGTGGGCACAAAAAATAGTGCCCACCGGTGGACATTATAACATTCCCGTATTTAGTAATACCAAAAATTATTATTAGTAATACTACGAACAATAATCAATAATACCATGAACATTAATCAGTAACATTTTATATAATACTCCCTCCGTCCCCGGATAATTTGCATAGTTTGATCGACACGTTATTTAAGAAAAGTGGATTTAGTGGTTGATGGTGTAAGATAAAAGAGGGGTATTTTAGGTAATTTGATGATGTGTAAAGTGGATTTGATGATGTGTAAAGTGAAATGTATAGAAAAAAGGATTGACAAATTGATTAGTGTGAAAATTGTTTGAAATTCATGTGTTTATTTTGCATAATTTTGAGGATTTTGTTGCATTATTCACACTAAATTGACCGATTGCACTTGAAATGAGAAAGGTATGTGTTTTGCTATTTTTTAGGTAAATTGAACTTATTTGGAAGCAAAATACATGTCTGATCATTCATGAAGTCAAGAAGATAATTGCACCATTGGATGCGTCTCGAAAAACTGAGTGGAATGAAAAAAAGAATCAAGTCAATCGGAGGTCGGAAGCTCAAGATATGATCGAAACGATGAAATGCGAAATTGCAGCAGAATCCACTCGGGCAGCCGAGTCAACCCACTCGGTTGACCGAGTGAAATCTACTTCCAGAACATTTTCTGGACTTCCATCTCACTCGGTTGACCGTTTGAGGTCACTCGGTCGACCGTTTGAGCCCATTTTTGCGCGGAAATTCGAGAATTTTAAAGGATTTCAAGGGCCTAAGTGCAAATCTCGTCACAAGCATTCTTCCAAGCTATAAATAGCTCCCCAAATCAGATTTTTGAGAGGTTTTGCCTCACTTTTACCCACTCAAACCCTAACTCATATATTCACACACACCATGGGATAACTTAGGTTTGAGGAGCTTCTCTCCTCAAACACCATTAGATAGTTTTTATGCTTTTTAGTTTAGAATCATTTGGGTATTTCATTTTCATGTAAGAAATGAAGAATTTCAAGACTCTCAAGGTGCTATTTTTCTTTTATTTAAGCTTTGTTTGGTAAATTTCATTTGTATGTCTTATTTTGTTGTTTTAGCCATGGGTGTTTTCTCAAACATCATGGACTAAGCTTTTTATGCTTTGGGTGTTTGAAACCATGTAAATATTTAGTGTTGAAATTGTTTAAGCTTTGATTATTGTTGATATTTGGATTATTGCTTCCCTTATTGGGTTTTATTGGTGCTTTGTGTATTAACTTCTATTAATCTGTATTTTGAGGCATGTTTAGCGTAGACGAGAGTTACATGAACATGTTTAAATTTATGGTGTGAGTTGTTGGTATACAAATGCGTTTATTATACTTTTAATTCGTCGAAAGAGAGTTAATCGTATTAGAACCCCCATTAGGAGACATTAATTACTTGAATGGTTATTTGGGTAGTTGATGAGGATTAGGAAGATGTCTTATTACCGGGTTTGGGAACACCTTAGACGTAAGGTTATAGTACCCGAAGGGAAACGATTTTCATCCTAGCATCTTGATGCTCTTAGGAAATTCAAATTGAAGTATAAAAACGGTATAAGCAATCTCACTCGATTTCACTAGGTAGAGAACACCTGAAGCATTCCCAACCTTTGCACTTCTCCGAATTTAGATTCGTAGTTGTTCTTTACTTTAATTGTCATTTTCTCATTTTCTTAGTTTAGTAGTTAATTTACTTACTAGCATTGTGTTTAGTTTAATTTATTGTCTTTAGATTATTGTTTAGCTTTAGTTTTGCATCCAACTCCTGAAACCGTAACTACATTAGTTATAACGACGTACAACTCTAGGGATCCATTGCACAAACTCACCTCCTAGGTCGATATTACTTGGTCGAATACTTCCATTACTACTACAATCCCTTATGCTTGAGGGGAAGTAGTTAGTCAACATTTAGTGACCAAAAATTCGTTCAAGTCACAAATTTGAAAATAAAATGATGTTGTGAGGTTATTAATTTTGTGGGGTATTTCCATATTAAGAGTGTGCAAGTAATTTTGGGACGTCCCAATAAGGAAAGTGTGCAAGTAATCACGGGACGGGGGGAGTAACAAATAATTTCACACATCTAATTGTATTCAGTAATACCAAAAACAATTATCAGCAATACCATAAACAATATATACAATAACAAATAATTTCACACATCTAATTATATTCAATAATACCAAAAACAATTATCAGTAATACCATGAACAATAATCAGTAATACCATGAACAGTAATCAGTAATACCATTAACAGTAATTAGTAATACCATGAACAATAATTAATAATCAATAGTCGGTTATACGCATATACGAAATTTTAGTGCACGCCTCGTACGATTAAGACACGCCCCATGAAAGACTGAAGATACCCTTCTCCTACATAACCATAATTCTTCCCTTATTCTCTCAAACCATATAGTGTGGAAAATAAAATACGCCGCTTGGGACACCCACTCCTCTCCTAGCCTCGTCGGTCGGCGCTTAAAGCTTCGCTGCCACAACCTTTCTTCATTGGCACACAAAGTCTCATCGCCATAGGCTCATGCGTCGTCGCCGCATTTGTTTCGCCGATTTCACGCGCGTTTGCTTCGCCGTTCGTCCAGGCCTCACTATCCGTCCAAGGTTGCGTCCCAAGCCATTTGTCCCTCTTTCGATTGTAAGTTAGAAAAATAGATTTGTCGCCTCCTCTTCGTTTCTGCCGCTCCTCCGTTGTCAATTTTCTTCTAGATCTCTCAACCTTAAAATCCAAATATGTAAGTATTTTTTTTAATTTTCTTCTAAACCTCTCAATCTCAAAATCATTGATTTGTATAAAAAAATTGGTGGGTGTCCACCTCAATCTTGTGTGTGTATATAATCGTGACCTTTCATTCAATTTGTGTGATCGATTAATTGTCTGCACCGAAAAAAGTAAATTAGACTTAAACTTTTAATGAAATTGATGAGTGTATATACACGCGAGTGTATGTAAGAATTTGCCTATATAAATTATGATTGATTGTATTATATTTTATTTAAATTAATAGAAGGGCACTATAGTAATTTTAGGTGTAATTTTTTTTCAAAAATAATTTGGGGGGTGAAGTCAACAAAAGCGGGGTGTAAACAACTGTGGCCAATTGTTTATATATAAATTATGATTGATTGTATTATATTTTGTGTAAATTAATAGAATGGCATTATAGTATTTTTAGATGTAATTTTTAAAAAATAATAATTATTGGGAGGTGAAGTCAACAAAAGTGGAGGTGTAAATAATTGTGTTCAATTGTTTTATAAATTAGGATTGATTGTATTATATTTTGTTTAAATTAATAGAAGGACACTATAGTAGTTTTAGGTATAATTTAAAAAAAAACTTAGGCAATGAAGTCAAATAAAAGTGGGTGTAAATAACTGTGGTCAATTGTTTATATAATTTGTGGGGGTGAAGTCAACAAAAGTAGAGGTGTAAATAACTGTGGTCAATTGTTTATATAATTTGTAAAGGTGAAGTCAACGAAAGTGGGGGTGTAAATAACTGTAGTCAATTGTTTATATAATTTGTGGAGGTGAAGTCAACAAAAGTGTGGTATAAATAACTGTGGTCAATTGTTTATATAATTTGTGGAGGTGAAGTCAATTATAAAATTAAAAATGAAATTTAACACATACTTTTTTCCTAACCAAATTATACGTATAAAAAATAGAAAGAAACACAAGGGTCTTTCCAATTATCTACCACCGGTCCACCACCCACGGGCAGTATTATAACATGATCTTTTAAGGCTATCAAAGCCGGTCTCGAAGCTTGGCAGATTCAGCTCACTCTGATCCGGATACGTGCTCTGTTGTCCCAGATTCAAACGCAGATTTCACATATTTACAGAGAGGATAATCGGCCTGCATATTACATGGCTAGGATGAGTGTTGGTTTGCATGCTCTCCATCTTGTCTACACTACACCCTTTTCGCACCCTGCTATTTCTAGACTAGGCGTTTGTGGCAATTTGAGTAATTAAGTTATGGTTAGAGGGTGAATAACTTTGGTTTATGGATAAACAGATCGAACACCAAAGTCTCCATTCAATACTAATGAATGCTAGTACACTTCATTTAGCATAAGTACTAAACAGGCACTCTAAACCAGCTCGATTCCAGTGTATTTCAAGCTTAGAAATCAATACATACTTATAATAACTATATGTTTATCAGTTCATTGCAACGGAAAATGTTAAATATATAGAAAAGAAAAACGTCTTGCCAATTATCTCCCACCATCCACAGGCAGTATCATATTATCTTTAAGGCTATCAAAGCCAACACCACTTGTGTTGTTACCTTCACCATATATGAAGCTTCCACTGAACCCCTTACTAAGCAACGATTCCTCGTCTTCTGCAATACCTCCTCTGTGATTCCACGCGTGATTTCCTCCTCCAGCTCGTAGTCCCTCTAACTCCATTGCTACTTCCTTCATAGAGGGCCTCTCCTCTCCTTTAACATTCACACATCTTTTTGCCAAAACAGCAACCTTCATTACCACCTCTTTATCTCTCTCTCCCATCACATTTTTTCAACAACTTGGAACAACATTTCTTCCTTCATTACTCTGATGAAAAAGTTGGCTAAACATCTATCCCCTTCTGGCCCATCCAGGACCAATGCCTTCCTTCCTGTTAGCAGTTCCACCAGCACTACACCAAAGCTATACACGTCACTTTTCTCCGTCAGTTGTTGGGATTGCAAGTATTCCGGGTCTAAATATCCAAACGTCCCCTGGACCAATGTACTTAATTGTGAATGATCCATAGGAACCAATCTTGAAGATCCAAAATCAGCCACTTTTGCAGTATAAGTATGGTCCAAAAGAATATTGGCCGTTTTTACATCTCTGTGTATGATTGGAGTAGAAGCCGCAGAATGTAAATATGATAGCACGCCAGCAGTTTCTGTAGCTATTCTCAAGCGCATGTCCCATGACAGAGCAAGCGCTGTCGCCTTATTGTGTATGTGCTCGAAAAGAGTGCCGTTGCTGATGAACTCATAGACTAGCAGAGGTGCTTCGGTTTCCAAACAACATCCTAGGAGCTTGACCACATTCCTGTGGTTGATTTGGGACAAAACAACTACCTCATTGATGAACTGATCAATTTCGTTGGGATCAATTCTTTTGGACTTCTTGATGGCAACTACTTTGTGATCATCCGGTAAGACACCTTTGTATACGGTGCCATGGCCGCCTTGACCGATGATCATATTGTTGTGGAAGTTGTTCGTCGCCTTCTGTAGCTCGGATGCACTGAAAATCCTTGCCGTGTTTGATGAGCTCTGCCTTCCGGTGAGTTTTTGTTGCAATAACTGGCCACCATTCTGAAGAAAGAATTGTTGTCTCATCTTGATATTTTTTCTTCTGTTAAATTCCAAGTGGACCCAGCATGCAGACAGTAGCACAACAATGACTCCTAATGAAGCCCCTGTGTTTTTATTTCATATATCAAGAAGGAAAACAGAATATACATATTAGATTCTCATTTTAGCACATATCACTAATTAGTTTTTGCATTACAACTCAATATATCACTAACCTGCTACAATTTTGAATACAAGCGATTCACCTCGACTGCAGCCTTTTCCGTCTTTTTTCCCATCGCCACGGTACCCTTTGGGGCACACACACTTAAAACTCCCTGGCGTGTTCTCGCAACGCTGCTCTTCACAGGTGTGCATTCCATCTTTGCATTCATCAATATCTGTGAAAAGAAACCAGATTTCATGCATGATTTCAACACAAACAGCTAGGAGAACAAAATAAGACCATTAAAAAATGAAATACCTTGACAACCATCAACAAGGTAAGGATTTCCACGATAACCTGGTATGCAAGAACACCGGTACCCATCGCCATTATCATTCGTAGAGCACTCAGAATCCACACTCTTGCAGGCATAATTAGAGGGGTCCAAATTCTTTGCCTGATCACAATCAGTTACACTTCCAATGTCCCAATCAATGACCATGGGAAACATTTTCAGTCTCTCAAAGTTGGTTAAGTTATCCGGAGAGAAACTAAAAGCATTCTCCTCAACTACAAAAGCATATCCGCAGTTATTGAAGTCACTCACATTAGCATATTGGTTGAAACTCTGCAACAAAACATCAATTCTCTTAACATGTTTAGGTATAGCCGTTTGGCAACAGCCTAAACCCGTGCACATTCCATTCTCCAAGTCACCCTTTGCATCACACCAGGCATTACACCCTGTCTGGTAGTACCTGTCGGCTGGCCTCCGCCTCCCATAAACGTAGGCGTAAGTGTCGCAGCCCACGACGGTGAACTTATTTACTCTGTTGTTGACAGTAAACTTGCCCAAGTTTATAAAGAAACCACTGTTGTTACGGTTTGTCCGATTCAGACCATAACAGTCGAATACATATGTTTGCAATACAGTCAAAGTGCCATTAGTAAGCGATATATTTGTGATTTCTATAGGGCTAGTCGTCAACAACGGTTTAGGGGGGTCGGAGGAGGTTTGACTACAATTGACGAAGAACTCTGGGCTGAAGTAACAATCTTGAGACGTACCAAAAGGGAATGGGATTCTTACATTACCACAATATTCAGGGCAATTGGACTTTGCTAATGACAAATTTGTTGGTGGATCAGTAATAGCTGCTGCAAATGATGAAGATGAAGCAAGTATGATAACAAGAATGGCAAGAAACCCCATGATTCTTTCTTGATTAATTCTGGTTGAGCTACAAACAAGATTTGAAGTTGGGTAGTTTTGAATCATGCAATAGATTTAATGATCGGAAAGCTAATTAGTCAATAATATGTATTTAAATTAAGTCTTTGGTTAACTACTACTTAAAAGATTTCAAGAATATTTCAGCACGCAATGGGAACACCCAACACCATTTTCACCACATGTGCCCTTTCAACTGTTGAACAATTTATAAACAAATGTTCCCATCAAAAATGTGATTTTCTCAAAAGTTTTGCAACCATTTGGGGTTAATATACCAGAATTAACTTTTCACACCTTTACAAGTTCATGAATTCTTTTATGATATAAGAGTCGTAAGGTTCACACGCTTTACGGCCTGAGTTCGATTTCTGCTGAAATAAACTTTGCAGCCCATTTAAATTTTGTGTTTGATAAACAAAATTTGCATAATACTTTGTCTGTAATTATTCAGTAGTATTAAGACGGTGCATAATTTAAGCATGATGTTTTAACACGTGAAAGAAGTTAATGTTAATTTGGGTTAGTTGACTACTCATCTCACCGTAATACCGTCGTACAAGTCTTTTTCTCAGTTATTTGTTGCATTTGCCACCAATAATTAATATGACGCAGGCATGAATTGACGACATCAGCCAACAACTTGCGCAATTGTGTAGTAAAAAAATTGAAATAAGAGTTGTGTTTTGACTCTTTCTTAAAAATAAATTTAAAAAATTACGTCATTAAATATTTAAATTTCAATGACTAAGGTATTCTATAATAAAAGATCAAGTTAACAAAATCTGTATATAGCGTTCAGATTCCAACTCAAGTTGTTTTGTGTAAACCAGTTTTATGTTTACATTTTGTGTGTATTTTTTTAATAGTATTAATTGTTACAATAAAATGTACTCTTTTTTCTTTTCTTTTTTGAAATCTCAGGTATGGACCGAGTAATCCGGTTCGAACTTGTAACCTAAGTTTTGGAGCACACTCCTAAGTTTCAAACTCAAGAGAATTTGATAGTATTAATTATTTTCATTTTAAATATATTACTTCATTTTAAATAAGATATTACTTCATTTTATATTCCCGTCATTTTAATAATGAATGTACTTGGATAGACTCATCGACTTTTATGGTTGGACTTCCCATCTCAATTTGTCAATGCAATAACGGAAGACAAGTTCTTAATTTAAAAATAAAATAAGATATTAGTTGTTGTTGAGCCAGAATGGGCAGACATTGGGTCATTTCATGTGCAGAAAGTGGTCTGCTATAAGGGCTGGTTTATGCAGTTAATAGTCCATTTCTTTCGGATCCTATTATATTCTTTTTTGTTCTTGTGTTTTGGTGGTTCTTCTTCCATTGACTTCATCGAATAATCGACACTTGTTTCTCATCCAATATCCTCATTTTTCCTATAGAATCCAATATATATATCTTAGATCATAAATGTACAACAATTACATAAAATTATCATCGGAATCAACTATGAAATACACAAAGGAAAACATGAATATAGAAAAGAAATCACTTATAAAAATCATCAAAAACATTAAAATACATTCTTACAAATTTACAATGCATGTGTGTATTGTATTACTATTGGGAGGTTTACAATATTAATACAAATAGTCGATAAATATTCAAGCTTAAGATCTTCAACTCAAGATGAATTACTTTGAAATCGTTGTCTCCTATAATCGCGAGAAAGAGAAAAACGTGTTTACCTATAATGATACTAAAATCTTAAAATGAAATCAATAATTTTATATTCTTTGAAAAGAGATAGCATGTGTACCTAAGTCATGCTCCAAAAAGTGTTGAAAAATTGGCTTGCTCAAGTTAAGCAAAGTGTGCTCGGCTCGAGACCTTAAAGCAACAATTTTTTTTTAAGTTGATGATGGTTGTCGAATTTAAATAAAGAATTTCAAGTTTGAAACCTTAAAGTAGCACCTACTACTAAAGTCGAGCAACCGAAAAGATAAATCTTCAATTCAAGTCGTGTTCACTTTCTTATAATGTAGTCTTTTACTCTAAGCCCAAAATATATGTTGCCCGACCACTTTGCTCAAGCGTGAAAAATGCACCGGACAAATTTGTACTCGACCTGAATGAAACGAGTAGCTTTATTCGGCTCAAATAACACTTCTACAAAATTTAATCTTTCTCACCTCATCTTTACAAGCTAGAGTAATGTTTCCATCCGTGCAAAGTGTCACGGACGTAGTACTACTTTTCTCTAATAATGTTTCATTAAGTTAGAAATTAATAGAATTTGCACCAAAAATAATTTATCGGGGTAGCAAATTATATTTCAGCTTTTTATCATGGTACAAAATTAAATATAAAAAATAAATCCGTTTCTTCAACCCTAAAACCCCACCTCTTCCTCACTTCTCCGCCAAAAACCTTTTCAGCACATATTCATCGCTCCCTCCTTCTTCTCCCTGTATTTCCACCGTAATCTACACAGTTTCACACATATATTCAAGGAATATGTTCACCAACATTGTGTCTATAGCTTGAAGCCCCCGTGAGATGCACCATAGCGATGCAGAAGTTGCTGCGCAAGACCCCCTCTTCTCCCCCTATCTTCACCACTCCTTTCCCTCTCCCCATCTCCAATTCTAGCTTTCTCTCTCTAGGTTTTTCCGACGGAGCCCCTCGAATTATCAAGAAAATGTCGTATTCGACCCACGCCGTCCGCCATTTTCACCCCCTGCACCAGCCCATAAACCCCTTTTTATCCGCCGCCCGCGGCCCGATGTTGACGAAATCCTCCACCTCCGGTTCCCGCCCCTGCTGTTGCTCCGTTGACAATACGGCGCCGTTGAGGGCTTGGGTGGTTTTGAAAGAGAGTAATAGGTACAGTAGTATAAGCGGTGGGTCCCATAGAGCGGCGTGGTATAGTACCCTTGCGGTTAATTCGAGTAAGGGCGGTGAGTTTCCGGTGGCTGAGAATGGGAGTGATGCGGAAAATGCGAAGGGGGCGGAAGAGAAGAAACTGCCTAGGCGGCAGAGGGGCAGCGGCAGCGGCAGCGCAATGATGGCGGCGAGCCCGGATTTGCTGACAATACCTGGAGTGGGGCCGCGGAATTTGAGGAAGCTGGTGGAGAAGGGGTTTGAGGGTGTGGCTCAGCTCAAACAGCTCTATAAGGATAAGGTGAGTTTAAAAAAAATATTTTAATGTTGGTTTTTAACTTTGTATGGTTTCTTGTTTTCTAGAGTTGAATTGATCGTTAGATGAATCTAATTATCTGTTCAGTGATTGTTTATTGGGATTGAGAAGGTTGGTGAAAAAGAAAATAAAAGCAGGAACATTTAAGTAAATTATAGTGTAAGGGCTATAGTATGTTTGTTTCAAGCTGTAGAGGGATTGAGAAAATCCTGTTAATCCTTGAATAGTATGTTTCGTTGACTTGTATTTGACTTTCAGGGGTGGGCTTGTTCTATGTTGTTTGATATTTTTTGACTTGTATGTCTCCATTAATATTGTGCTGCAGTTCTATGGTGAATCTAGTGAGAAGATGGTAGAGTTCTTGCGGAGTTCGGTTGGGATCATACACAAGAACCATGCTGAGAGTATAACAACGTTCATCAGAGAGAGCGTAGATGAAGAGTTGAAGGAAAACATAAAGCCTTTTCAAAAGAAACGAATCACTTTATGTGTGGAGGGAAATATTAGCGTTGGAAAGTCTACGTTCTTACAAAGAATAGCTAACGAAACGCTTGAGCTTCAGGATCTTGTGGAGATTGTCCCCGAGCCTGTTGATAAGTGGCAGAATGTGGGTCCCGACCACTTCAACATATTGGACGCGTTCTATGCTGAACCTGAGAGATATGCTTATACATTTCAAAACTATGTGTTTGTAACCAGAGTTATGCAGGAGAGAGAATCATCTGCCGGTTTGAAGCCCCTCAGACTAATGGAAAGGAGTGTCTTCAGTGATAGAATGGTAATATCACATCTTCGAGCTTGTTAACCTTTCTCGATTTATTTCTGAATCTTTAGCTATTGTTTCTTTTACTGAAAACTGTTGACAATGTCCTTTATGCATCATTTGAAGTTTCTATCTTGATTGAGTGGTTAAAATGAGAAAGCTGACAGTTCTGGGCTGCTCCCTGTTCACCCCATTTTTCATTATTCTCAATTTTTTACTAAAATTCTAGTATTTTCATCTTTAAATTGTATTAACATTTTGAATTTTTACAGAGTGGGGCTATTCAAACCCCAATTTCCTCTAAGCACACTCAACCTGTTTGTTGAATTGATATTTGAAATTTATTTAGATTCCCCCTAATTCTGGTTAACTTTTGGTCAATTTCCTCTACAAAGGTCTTTGTGAGAGCTGTCCATGAGGCAAAGTGGATGAACGAGATGGAAATTAGCATTTACGATTCATGGTTCGATCCTGTTGTTTCAAGTTTACCTGGTCTTGTTCCCGATGGATTTATCTATCTTAGAGCAACACCTGACACTTGCCACAAGCGCATGATGTTGCGTAAGAGAGCAGAGGAAGGCGGTGTCTCGCTGGATTATCTACGAGATTTGCATGAGAAGCATGAAAGCTGGCTCTTCCCATTTGAAAGTGGAAACCACGGAGTTCTCTCAGTGAGTGAGCTTCCCAAGGATGATGATGATTGGTCTTTACATCCAAATATTAAAAACCGCGTGTTTTATTTGAAAGGTGATCATATGCATTCAAGTATCCAAAAGGTACGATCTCTGCTCTCAGCTCTAATATGTCAGGATAATTAGTCTTCTGTTTATCTTACTTTTTTTTTCCCCAATAATGAGCAGGTTCCTGCTTTGGTTCTTGACTGTGAAGCAGACATTGATTTTAACAAAGACATTGAAGCTAAGCAGGAGTAAGTTAACTTTCCTTTTTTTTTTTTTTTGAAGGAAAAAACTTATTTGGGGTCCATGTACTTTCTGTTTCATTTGCATTAAAAGAATTCTCCCTACTGCTTGGTTGTTACATAAGGACTAAATTATTATCCCAGTGGGAGTACAAGGAGTCAACCTTTTGAAAATAAAAGTATAGGGACCTAAACCTAATTCTTTTGAATTATATTTTAAACTAGTGCTGCGTTATTCCCCTTTGCTTTTAGTCTTAGGTTCTATTATTTAGTGTTCTGTCCTTTTCTTTGAATGCATGTTGCTTAAGGATCGTAATGGAATTTCAAACTAGATTTATGCGTACATACAATATAGACCTTAGCAAATCAATATTTATCGTTTTGTTTGTTTGAAGGTATGCTCGCCAGGTTGCTGAGTTCTTCGAATTTGTGAAGAAAAAGAAAGAAGTTTCTGTTTCAAATGAAGGTGAAGATGCAGTAAAAACAAAACAATCACCTATGTTGATTCCGGATCACGGAAAGCTGTGGATGCCGGGAACACTGGATTTCAGACAAGCTATGTCATTTGTACCTTAGTAGTTGAACGCTATAGCTTGGCTGTGTGAATTTTTCTTTTTCTTTCTGGGTTTGTGATGATGTGTTCTAATTCTTCTGCATGTAAAAAGATGTTTAGGTAATCTGTTAGCTACGAACCTAGAAATGTAGAGAGCTGGGACTAATGTGGAATCTTAGTTTGATGTTCAATGAAAGCTTCCTTGCAATGCTTTGTTTTAAGTTATTGTGAATTTGCAACCTATTTATAGCTTCTAGAATCATTTACTCCCTCTATTCAAATTTAGCATGTAATTATTTATTTTTCGTCCAAATTGAATATATGCACACTTTGTATACTAACCCATCATTTACCTTTATAAATAATTAATATTTTTTAAACTTTATGAAAAGGAAAATACGTACAACATCTTTATGAAATAAATATATCATGATTATAAATTCAAACTCTACAAGTAGGAGCATTAGAGTGAAAGGGTTCAAAATTCTCTATAAACAGTAGTATACACACATCATGAGTGATGAAATTATAAAAAGTGATGATAATAACATAAATCACTTGTACACTTAAATATGTATACGGTATTTTATGATTTTATTCTCGTACATATTTATTATAACCGATTTTTTTCTACATTTATTTGTGTATAATAAAATTTTGTTTTAGTTGAATTTTAAGTGAGTCGTCGTACTTCCACTGTAAGAGATGTTTGAATTAGGCCATTGTTGATTGCTAGATGTGTAGACCTGATCAAGAAATATAAATATAAAAGAAATAAAACCAAAATTAAATAAATCTCCATAAGAATAATGTTTAAAGTAAATGGATCCTATTCACTATGGACTGCATAAAATTTGATCTAGAAACAACGAAAGCCCAATGTAAGGCCCAAAAAGTGACCCACGTGCAACTCACATGCCAAGAATTCAGTCTCCCCCAATTCACATTCATATCATCTTAGCTAACCCTTATTCTGAATTCGCGAAATTCCGATTTGTAGAAATTACCAACAGAGGAAGTTTATCGTATTCCCCTCAAGTATGGCAATGAGCAACGGATTGAGATCATGTGCTTCGAAGCTCATGACTTCACCAATTATCCCCAAATCAGGTCTCTCATTTCCCTCGGTTAATTATGGAGTACCATTTACATATAATTGTTTTCGGGAATTAGTTTTTTTGTTTCAAATTCTTTAATCTTAATGGTATTTATGCGAATCTGTTTGATCGGTTTTATGTTAAATTTATTGAACTTTTTGTACTCCTAATTTCAATTCTTTAGGAAAATGAGTAGTTGATAAAGAAAATTTACCTTCACACACATTCCTGTTGACTTCACTTAGAAAATGGAGTTCTCGCCTAGCTTTCCCCAAATTCCCTGTTCCCTTTGCATATGTTGAACTGCTCTTATAATGTAACGGTGTCTATTTAACTGTGGTCTGTTTTGATTGCTTACTTTTGTACTATACATCATATATGATTCTTTAAATTTCTCTCCTGATCGACCTTTCTCAATTGTGTGTAAATGCCTTGGGATAAGCGTTCTCTCCTAATGAATTTCGATTTTTCTTTCTTATCATATTCACCTGCTTGATAAGGGACTCTGCATCCATTTATTGTTTCCAAATTGAGAAACTTTATCGTTGACATTTGTTTAAAAGGGAAAAGATCGATAATGCTATAGTGCCTTGATTGAGAACACATTAGTGGTAAAAGAATCTAGCAATCTAAAGGTCGTTTGGCAGTTAAATAGTTTTAATTAACCAACATGCTTACTTAAGCCTCAAAAGGGACAAATTTACATACTAATATACTATAAGGTTGTGTTTGGATTGGGGGATTTGATTTGAGGAGGTATTTCAAATGAGAGGATTTAAAAATAGATGGATTTCAAATGACATGGTTTGAGGGAGGATTTAAAATCCTCTCAATTTTAACTAAAAAATGTATGGACACAAATCTAAGTATTTGAAATCCATTCATAATCCAAACAAGTGGAGTGGATTTGGATTGTGGATTTCAAATCCATAGGCCAAATCCCTCCATCCAAATGGAGCCTAAGGGATTGCTCTTATCACTAATCTAGGAAACAGACATAGGAAGCCAAGTTAAGCCAATTGATGACTATTACATGAGGATGAATACCTATAGCACACTTTGTTGTTCTCAAAACTTTAGAAAACACTTAATTCTTAGTTATTTTAGTTAGTTTAATTTTCAACTTCAAATCCACCACATTCTTAGGTCTCTTGGGTTCGATATCTTATCACTTGGTTTAGCTTACCTTGTTGCTACGACGTCCCCATGCAGTTGTGGATGAGTCAGAAAGCGCTTTCAAAGAAAGTCTTGGTCAAAATCTTTTCTTTATTTTGATTTACATAAAGGTAAAAAGTATTGTTTCTATGTGGGCAGTGAATAGGGGGATTCACTCAACTAGTGTTAAGAAGATGGGAGGAGGAGGTCATGGCCATGACGAGCCATACTACCTTCATGCAAAGCACATGTACAACTTGGATAGGATGAAATATCAGAAAGCCACCATGACCCTTGCTGTCTTCACTGCAGTCAGCATTGGTGTTGGTGTTCCAATTTATGCCGTTATCTTTCAGCAAGGGAAGACTTCGTCCTCGTAATTCTCCTCATTTATCCAACTACCACCAAAAATAATAGAGACTGTCTTCAGCTTTGTGTAGAAAAAAACCCAGATTGATTCAATAGAACTTAAATTTTCCTGTATGCCGTTTATTTAAATTTTTGGAAGCAGCTGTTTTGGCTTCAAGTTATTAATAATATTTCTGGCATATGCTGGCTCTATGTATACGTATTGTATACGATTTTGATATACATACACATCCTCATGTTGAATGTCAAGGAAAAGTCCTGTTGGTGATCTATATATCTTTTGCTAATCAATTGTACTGTGTATGTGTATATGTATAGTTTCAAAGCTTAGACTTTGTTTGAATTGTGTTTCTTTTGCCTTTACTTTAATGGTGAAAATTGAAATTTTGTAGTACTAGTTTTGTTTGAATTGGTTCTGTACACAGTACACTTCCATTTTTATTTGAATATGGTCCTTGTGTTTGATGGCTTCCATAATGACCAAATTTAAGGCAAATGAAAGTACAAAGATTCAATTTTCACAAATTGAAGTGTAATTCAAACAAAATTGCAAATATAGGGATCAGATTCAAAAAAATTGAAAGTGGTGGAACCCAATGCTTACATACGTACTCGGTACTGTACTAGTATAAACCTTTTTTTATCTGTTAACTTAGTTGCCTAAACTTTCAAATGCATCAAGGCCAATGAATATGCCAACTAATTATAACTCAATTATTAAAAGAAAAAACACTAATTATCACTATCTGTCATCATAACTCTCCATGATAGTGATGGGGTAATCATATCCTTTTAGAAGATCTTTTTTGATTTCTTGCTTGTAATCTTGAAGCTCAATCTATGAATTGGGGAAGGGGCTTTTGGTCATTTCAGTAAGTATAAAAGAATAGTGAAAAGTGGTATGCGTGCAGCATGCTTGGGCTGCTGGAGTGTGGAAAGACAGAAAAAGCTAAGTTGACCTGATTCCTCTTTATTTCATCTCTCTTTTGCATTGCTTTGCAGCTATGTTAGTGGAATAAGAATATTTAGATACTTCAATACTTATTAGATTTCATTTTTCTGAAGGAATAATAATATTTTAATCCATGTTAGTAACATTTTTGGCCTTGGATACATTTCTATCTCTAGTAGTGATTATAGTAATGCAGCAATCAAATCGCCCAAATATAATGAACAAACTGTCGGCTTGAATGTTGTCCCATCAGATAATGTATATGTAAGCAAATAAGAAAAAGGATGGGAGTGGGGCCAAAATGAAAAGTCAACAATTGCAGCAACAAATACCTACCATCCTCCAATCAAATTCAAGACTTAAGTTAGCTTTTGGCACAGAATGAATAAATCCAACTTACCCAATAACATTTCAAATTTTGTTAACAATTTAATTTTAAAAAAAACACTTGAACAGTGACAACACAATTATTGAACTTGAATAATCAAGAAAACTGATAATTAAAAGCATAAAAGTGAGTGAAATTACTCAGAATCTTTTGCATTCTCATCACTACTATCACTATTTTGTGGCTGATTATGCTGTTGTTGATGATTGTGATGCTCCAAATTCATTCCCAAATCAATTCTACAGTTACTACCACCGTTATATGCATTCATGGAATTCAACAAACCGATGTTAGTCTCGCCGACACCTAAGCCCAGAGACTGAACCGCCGCCGCAGGCGGCGGCGGCGGCTGGAACATCATTGACCCGAGCTGAACCGGATTGAACCGCCCGCCTCCAGAAAACTCGAACCCACCTACTCTCTGCATACCGGATGCCCGGTACTGCCATTCTTGCTGCGCCGCCGTCGCCGTGGCGGCGCCTCCAGTCACCGGAAGCATCCAGAAAGTGTTTCCCATGTTTGTAGCTGCTGGGGCCACTGCCCACATGGCGGGAGGAGCCGGGATGTAACTCGATGCCTGAGTTGAACCCGGTTTATTGTCCGCCGCCGGTTCTTGGTCCGCGCCTCCGGTTCGGCCCGGTTTGGGTGATGTCTCGCCGGTTCTGTCATCTTTGAACCGTTTTCTCATGTAATTCTCATCTGGGTCTTGTCCATGCCCAAGATTGGCGTTCGAGGTGAGGTGGTGGTGGAAGCCCAGCATTCCGGCGGCGGCGCCGCCGATGAAGAGCGGCGCGGATTTCGACGGCGGAGCTGAAATTGTGGTTCCGCTGCTGCGTAGAGACATGTTGAGAGTAGAGAAGTTGGCCGGAATTGTGCCGGTTCCGGTGGCGGCGATGATGGCCGGTTCAGCTTGTTGTAACAGCCATTCCACGGTTTCGCCGTCGGATTTATGGCCCAATTCTCTCGTTAGCTGGAAGACACGTGCCGCGCACAAGGCGGGCATGCGGATGCGCCGCCCCCGGCCGTCGACCTTTGTGTGGCGGTCTTTCACCGGTTTCTTGACGACTTTGTTTGCGGCGGCGGAATCGGTGGCGGCGGTTGTGGTGGTGGTGGTGGAGGAGGAGGAGGGAGAAGAGAGGGGTAAAGTTCTTGATTGTTGCATGGAAATGGAGGCCATGAAGGGGTCGTGGGGCGGGGCAGGACCCGAATCGGAAGCGGGTTCGGGTTGGTGGTGGGAGACTAGTTGGAGGGAGGAGGGGGGTGATTCACGGTGGCCGGAGGTACTATTGCCGCCCTGTTTTGGTGTGTGTGACTCCATGAACAGCATATTGGAGTGAAGAAGATTTTTTTTTTAAAAATATTTTTGTTGTTGTGAATTCAAGAAAATCTTGTTGTCTGTTGTAAGGTTGTCTTGTAATAGAAATAATGGAAGTTTGGGCCACACTCTGTGAGAGGAGAGAGAGAGAGTTTTTTCAAGTCTTGAAACCAACAGAGCAAGCAAGTGGAAATATTGCTGGAGGTTCTTTTTTTTCTCTTCCTTCGTGTGGTTGGTTGACTGCACTATTTGTAGGAAGAGAAATGAGAGAGAGAAGTGTCAGTGTGCACTTTTAAATTTTTTAAAAATCACATATTGCACAAAACTTGTTAATAAAAACAACTTAGGCCACTATAATTACAAAGTTAGTACCTCAAAATTAATTGGAGAATTTTTTTTTTAAACATTTATTAAAATAATATAAAAAGTAAAAGGTCTTTCAAAAAGAGGAGAGTGTGTGAGCTGGGAAAGGATTGGGTCCAATTCCAGTGGTGGTAGGGCCCCACCAAGAAACCCACTCGTGGGGTCTTTCTTCTTCTGATTATTATTTATGAACCAATTAGCTGTCCCAAAATAAAAAGTTGCCAACTATGTCCAAAATAAAAACCTCTACTATTTGGTGGTCAAATGTTCATAATTGTGTAAGTGACTCTGTTGATTATTTAGGGAATTCACTTTTCATGTAAAAAAGAAGAAGATGAAACACCTAAAATCAAGGACAATTTACTGCTAGATGAAAGTTTGTTGTTGTTACTAAGTTTTACTGCTAATTTTATGCAACTTTTACTCTTTCTTCTTGTGTGCAATTCAGATTTTGTTTTGTCTCTTTCTTGAATCTCTTATCCTGTCATTTGTTTTTCTTGCTTATCTATATTCAGAAACCTCAACTTTTGTCCTTTTTTTAATGCATTTCCACAAACAACCAAATTGAAGAAATAAGCATAGTTTGTACTCATTAGTGAAATAAGGGTAGGTGAGTGTGAAATGTCTTTTTTTTTTTTTAGGCCCCTAAATTTGGAGAGATTTATTGTGTTGTTATAAAATATGAGAAGGAATAACAACATTTGATAATAGGGCATTTTAGGACATGTGTAACATGTTAGGACACAAATTTTGAGGGGGGTATATATATATATCTCATGATGAAGGCTGAATATTCAATGCTTTAAAACTGAATGGCATAGAGGCCAGTTCTTTAATACAAATCTTCAACCAGCCCCACCCTCTTTAAGCAGGGAACAGCGCACAGAACTGAAAGCAGGGACCATTTAGAGAAAGTGATATGTAAGAAAAGAACTGAGGGCATTGGTAATTAATTTGGAGGGGGCCTGTGCAAAAGGACGTACATATATAGTAATTTGAGGAGTAATGACACTAGCCCGACTGTTGATTTCTTATGGAGCCCAACGTTAGCATAAACGAGTCGTAGTTAGGTGATGATCGTGTTATTATATGTAATTCGTTGGTAAAACATAAATTGGATACGTATATAATCATATTGTAAAATCAAGAATCATGTAACTCGTCTATACTTATCGATGTTTCATGGACTATAACAAGGTTTTCTATCAAAAATCGAAGTTTCGATACAATTACGACACCTTGGAAGAATGAAAAGTGAGAAGAACACATTTCTACACCTAACAATAAGAAAAAGCATCAACAAATTGTTTTCTTTGAATGAAACAAAATGGTGTCTTACCTTCATTTTAATTTCTTGTACCAATATTTCTTCGTGTTTGTTGTGTATCGTTTCTTGAGACGAGCTCTTTCAGCAGGTCCAAGACGCGGATCTCCGGATAACAGGCTTGAGTTGCTTGTCTTCTTCAAGAGAGATCATTCCCAAGTGTGAAGGGTCCTCAAGCATCATTTTTGCTACTAGATATCCAGCAATAGACCATGTTTGATACTTCCTAGCTTGTTTTCCTATGTACCTTCCTAATTTTCCATCGTAGTATTCAGGCCAACCGTCCTTCAGCAAACGGCTCTCTGCAAGATCTATTGCTCGTCTTGCTAATTGTGGACGTCCCGTTTTGATACATGCAGCTGTTAGTAGCCATAGAAGGACTGCACTTGCAATGGAAAGAGAAATGGTGAAGCAAAATGCATGAGTTGATGATAAATTTGGATGCATTTTGCAATAACAACTTATGTGTAACTATTTTTGGGAATTAGTTTGAGGCAAAAACTTGTATACAAACTAGTTTTTTCAGTAAAGTATCATTTAACATATGAAGTATCACTATTTAAAAAGTGTTTTGTGTTAATAATCTCAAAATCATTAAATAGTGATACTTCGTATGCTAAACAGTATATCAAATTTTCAATAAAACTTCTGTGAACAACATACAAACCACTTGATTTTGCAAAGATGCAAGAAAGAAGCTTAAAAATACACAGAGCAAGCAAAGAGAGTAATGAAAGAACCTGGCCAAGATCCTCCATTATGATAACTCCATCGCGTATTCTTCGGATCACAGCCGGTCACAATTCGCCACTCGTGGCTCTCGATTGCAGGATAACATATCTTAAGAGGCATTTCTCCGAAAAGCTCCTCCCACCTCTCTTCTAGAAGGTCCATGATAGCAGAAGCTTGTTCAGCAGTTGCAAGAGAGGCTAAGATAGCAACACAATTGCCTAAAGCAAACCATCTGAAATCCATCCTTGCAGGACTAACATTTCCTATGAAGTAACCACCACGCATTGGCATGAAATCGAACACCCAATCAGGGATCGAATCTGGAATCACGTTGAATTTGTTGACAGCAGTATGAGAGTACTCCTCGGTTTTGTATCGATATATGTCGTTTAGTTGTTGAAAATCGAGCCAAAAGTAACTTCTCATGTGATAACTCAAGGCGTGGAGACGCTTCACTATTTTTTCGATGAATTCTTTGCCTTCTTCGTCGTGTTTCAGCATTCCTAGAGCAGATCGCAATGCCATGAAAAATAGTGCTTGGATCTCAATCGGGTAGCCGTATACTCCCTGTCCATACATAAGAATATACAACAAGGAAAACTCAATGAGAATATACAACCATTCAATGATTTTAAGAAGAATAACTCGTAAAATCAAACATTTACAAATAGTGCTACTTCGTAAGCAAAGAGTTTTACTTTGAAGAAGAGAGTTCACGAGAACCTGCACACTGAAGATTGAAATTTCATGCAAATTAAGATTCCAATAGATTAAAACTCGGTTGTACATCATGCAAATCTTAGTTGCAAAGTTTATCGATAGAAGCATCTTGCAATGGCTTCACTCCATTTGTACTAGGTTCATTAAGTACCAAAAGCTTAAAATATATCCACTCAGATGTCATTAAAAGTCGATTTTCTTGTAGTGCGAAAAACATTAACCATCATCTTTACAAATTACGACATAGTGTAAGCAAGAGAAGATAAAAGGTTCTCACCATCCTACGATCAATCATCGAGCAGCCATCAGCACAGAGTAATGTTGGAAACGTTTCGAATCCTTCAGACAGACACAAGGACAGAATAAGTCTCATACCCTTTTGGCACTCGGGCGTTTCAGACAAAGTTAAATCTCCCGTAGATTTTGTATATGCTCGGAGAAGAATTATCCACCAGAAACCAGAATCAACAGGAGCCACTCTTCCAATCGCACTCTCGCCAAAATCAGCTACAATTGTATCTGTCTTACGAACCGGATCATGAAGAACTTTGAAGCTAGCTGGCATTGCACCCTGTCCAAGTTTGAACCTATCAACTCTTTTTTCCCACCCTTGAAGCTGGAGTGTCTTCAATAGGAAGTTTTTAACGATATCCGGTTCGCCATTCATTAGAAAGGCCAATGCACTTGGTACAAAATCTCTAACAAATACCTGAATTCCAAATAAATTTCAGAAAATTCAATAGATTATCATATTCATCTAGCTGCAACATTAGTACAATAGGTGTGTGAACAATATCTATAATAACAGATTTTCTGTCATTAAAGGTAAATTTTCTTGTAGCGAGTCGTTTAACTTGTTATCTAATATGAGTTAGTTACAAGCTAACTGATTTTCCTGCTTCAAGCTGTTCTGAGTTAGTTCTGTCGACTTGCATGAATTGAAAATAGTCTTATAACATTCAATTTTTCGATATTTTGGTCACTGGATCAAAAGGTAAAAAAATATAAATTTACATGACTATTTTATATTTGTGGGAGTCAACAGAACTAAAAAAAATCACTTACCCTATAACTTGTATAAAGTTAATTGCCTAAAGTAAGTAGATTGTACCTGATCATAGTTCAAGACCTCTTCAGAAGCATGATCATAGGCAGCAATTGTGCCAACTGGTTGTTTCCGAAAGAAGACCAGCGACCGTCTGAGTGAGTCCCAGGCATCAGCAACAACAGGATGTGGCTCGAAAGAATAGCCAGTAGACGAAGGAGGGGTAGGCACCATTGAACGTCCAGGAGAGTATGCATTCTCGTAAACTTCGTAACCTCTGCTTAAACCAACTGATAACTCACTAAGAGACCTCTCATCAAATGATCTTTGCCTCTCTATGTTTAACTTAGGCTTGTTAATTAGCTTAAGTAGATGAAAGTCGTCCATCTCCGAGATTGCCCCTAGAGAGCTCGAAGTCTTAACTCCGGACTCTTTTACAATATCGTGTGTTCCCCCCTTCAATCCATCCCCATGAACCTTAAGATTATCCATAATGTGGTTCGATTTTAGCACGAGCAACCTTCTGAATCACAAAGAATTTACACTATTAGAAAGTGATATTGTAGATCCAAGTAAATAACATCTCAATAGTGTCCCTAAAAAATTTGTATATGCTAACACTGCCCTACAGTATTTTTAGTCTTATACACAAATAAATTTAGAAATGGCAAAAACAAAATAGCTGTTCCTGTTTCATAGTCATAATCTGGATCAAAAGCATTAAAAAAATGAAGAACAGAGGAATTAGTACATTGATCGTTATAATTTATAACCTCTATATGTCAAAAGAGCAAATTAATCATATTGTCATGATCGAAACACAATGTTGTAAATCCAAATACATATAGGATCATGGAAAGTAGATAAAAACTCTGTATCTCATACAAGAAACAAGTACATTAATTATAATTAACCAAAATTAATCCATGCAAATTAAATCAGAACCCACAAATTTCTAAAGACGGGTGGCGAAATGGCATTAAGAATAAAAAAGGGGCTCTCTGAAAACTATTCTTCAGACCATAACAGATCCGATCTGTGTTGTCAAAATCAAGAAACACATGAGATGCATATGTGTGTGTGTAATGGGAGATAGAGGGCAAACCTTGTAGATGTGGTAAGTTGTTAGAAGTGAAGAGAGAAAGGGAGACTGTTTCAAGACATGCAGCGAGAGGAACGGCGGAGAGATTGCTGAAGCATGAAGAAAAGAGTGAAAAATTGACAAGACAAGAGAGGAAAAAATGTGCATGATGGCGGAACCTCCATTTTATACACCAACCAACCTACACTTGTGTGTATGTGTGTGTAAGAGACGACATA
Organism: Galeopsis tetrahit; assembly: GCA_963675135.1. NCBI lineage: Eukaryota > Viridiplantae > Streptophyta > Magnoliopsida > Lamiales > Lamiaceae > Galeopsis > Galeopsis tetrahit. Next base: position 6,661,172 of record OY776125.1, on the reverse strand, counting down.
AATTCTTGAAAGTTGTGTCACATTCTTCAAAAATTGGCAAATTTAAATGATGTTTTTTTCCAATATCAAAATATTTCATTTTATTAGGACAGTCACATGGCCGAATGAAATCTTTATATTTTATACTATTACATTCAATTTTTAATGTTTTACGTTGTATTTCATTATCTGAATTGATATGTGAATTTTTTTAAAAATAATCAAAAACATTATACTTCATCCGTCCCATACTTAAAGGCTCAAACCAATTGGACACGAGTTTTAATGAATGAATTGTTTATTAATATTGTGTATGATAAAGTGGGGTAGTAAAGACTTTTCAACTTTATAAATAGTAATAAAGTTACTTTTTAGTGTAATAAAATAGTGGCATTTGTTGTAATATTGTGATGTTTTAAGGAGAGTGTTTAAAAGTGTTTTTGTTATTTTAAGTAATGTGCCTTCAAGTATGGGACGCTTAAAATGATAAAATGTGTCTTCAAGTATGGGACGGATGGAGTAATAACGAAAAAAGAAAAAATGACACAAAAATCTCAGGGTTGAACCTCATTGATAGTTGACAAAAAATTTGGGTGGGACTATTTACACCTCCATTTGCGTTGAGAACACTCCCCCTCATTGGTTTTATATTATAATATTCATGTGAAATACCAAAAATACCCTATTAGTAAAATGGTACATACTAAATGCACCCCACTTACTGGACGCACCCCCCCTAATTTTTGGCCTTTCCCCTTCCACACTAAACCCCACACTAAACCCCTTCTTCACCATTTTCTTCACTTTCAAGTAACCGAAAAAAAATTCGGCCACTCTCGTTTCTTCAATTTCGGCCACACCATTTTAACAAAATCGTTCCTTTATATTCGGGGTCCTTGAAGGATAACAAAATGGTTGAAACACGAGAAGGATTCTATAAATATGTAAGTTTAATGTTTTGCTTTATTGACATTTTTTATTTTCGTAATGTAGGGATATATAAGGGTGTTTTCTTAGTTTAATGCATAATATATTGTTCCTTGCTTGGTTTTGAGTATTTTGTGATATATATTTGGAAGAAAATTGATTTTTGGGATGTTGGCGCGTTTAAAAAATATGAGTTTTGCGCGTATGTTTTTCGGTACTGGTTCGTCGACGGAATACTTCTTGGTCGATCGCCCGTAGTCGACCATCGCCATTTTGGTCGATGGGAAGAAGTCGACCATTGCCATTTTGGTCGATGGGAAGAAGTCGACCATCGCCATTTTGGTCGAAGGGAAGAAGTCGACCATCACCTTAAGTGGGCGACGAAACATGGCCGAACGAAAGTATGTTGATCGATATTATGATGTCGACGGATTGTATTTTTAGTAGATTTGTCCTTTTCATTACTTACGCTTATAGCATGATTTAGGGTTGAGTGTCGGCACATAAGTTAATCCTAACGTATGATACGAGGGTTGAGTGTTTGAATTATTATACAACTATATTATTTTCGTCAACATCCTTTGGATTGATTATAGCATGGATTTTGTGTTTGTTTTTCAGAATTTGGCGGATGATGAAGAGTTTGATCCGGATTTCTTTTATTATTCGGATAACCCATTGGGGCCTTGTGATGATGAAGCCAACAAGGGTGCTTCAATTAATGAGGATGCCCCGGTTAATGAGCATGCCCCGGTTAATGAGCATGCCCCGGATAATGATCTTGTGATTGACTACACCAATGTCTTCACCAATTTTAACTATTTCGAAACTCGAGAGGCCTTACAAGAAGTGGTTCGAGACGTAGCCTTACAACACAACATTGTCATTGTTGTAAAACGCTCAGATAATGGCAGTGGCAAGAAGAAGGCACAAGTTTTATTGACATGTGAGCGTGGTGGAACCTATCGTCAAAATAAGCCAAGGGGAAGAAACCAATTAGTTGTGTTACCAAACGATGATGATGATGTTGTTGTTGATTTTGATGATCAAAAGGGCCGAAAAAGGACAACGGGGTCGAAGAAGTGTGGATGTCCTTTTCTGTTAAGGGGTATAAAAATATCGGAAAATGAGTGGAGGTTGGACGTGAGATGTGGGACCCACAATCATCCTGTAGCTATGTACCTTGAGGGCCACTCGTACGTTGGTAGGCTAACGCCCGAAGAAGAAGAGTTGGTTGTTGATATGTCCAAGTGCAACGCTCCACCGAAGGATGTGTTGAAATTGCTTAAGTCGAGAAATCCGAACAACTGTTCTACCATCCGCATCGTGTACAACGTTCGAAGCAAGTATAAATTGGCAGGTTTTGCTGGAAAAAGTCAACTACAACAGTTGATGACATTGTTGATTGATAATCAATATTATCAAAGCCACAGATATTGTGCAGAGTCGAATACTATTTGAGATCTATTCTTTGCACACCCCACAGGCCTTCAGTTGTACCGTGCATTTCCAAGTGTGTTGATAATGGATTGCACGTACAAGACTAACAAATATAAGTTGCCCTATTTTGAGATGGTAGGATTTACATCCACAGGCATGACCTTTTCGGTAGCTTCTGTATTTCTCGATGGTGAGAAGGAGGAGAACTATACGTGGGCATTAAGTGTCCTTCGTGAGTTGTTGGAGGATGTGAGTTTACCGAGAGTTGTTGTTACGGATCGGGAGTTAGCCCTTGTGAATGCTGTTTCTTCCATATTTCCAGAGGCTAAACATTTCCTATGTAGATGGCACATAGATAGGAATGTTTTGGCCAAATGCAAGGGTAAGTTTGAGACCAAGGAGGATTGGGAAATATTCTTCTTTTCATGGAAAAATGTGACGAACGCATCCTCCGAACAAGAATTGACTACCGTTCTTAAGATTTTTCAAAGTGAGTATGCAAATGTTAACAAGGAAATTGAAGCATACTCGTACTGCATGACACAGTGGGTAAATCCCTTCAAGGAGAAATTCATAGCCGTGTGGACGGATGAATACATGCATTATGAGAATACAACAACGAACAGGTATGTTTTAATATTATATATATAATTGTTGATTATTCGTTGATAATTAATAGTTTCTAGTTGTTGGACATTTTCTATTTATTGTGTAGTTAAAATGATAATTACTATAACTACAATTTCAGGGTTGAGAGTCATCATGCAGCACTGAAGAGGTCGCTAGGTAATAGTGTGGGCAATTTTGAGATTTGTTGGTCAAAGACGGACACACTTTATCAAGCGAGCCACAATGCAATTAAAGCCTCGTTTGAGAAGAGTGTGAATGTTGCTTTACACAAGTTCAAGTCTGTTTTATATCATGAGCTTGTAGGAGTGGTGTCAATTTACGCGTTGGAAAAGATTTACAAAGAAATGACGTGTATCGAACACGGCGAGTCCAATCCTGACATATGCAATCACTATCTAAGGAAGGTATGCGGGTTGCCATGCACTCACGAACTCGACGAATATCACCGGCTTGGCAAATCGATACCTTTAGAAGCTATTGATAAGTTTTGGAGAAAGCTTGACATGGAGCCAAATTTGAGAAAGGAGGAAGATGTGATAGATGTGAAAGAGGATGTGGTTGAAGATCTTGACACCCGATATGAGGATATTATTAAAGGTTTGTTGATTGCCTACAAGGAGCAGGAGGAGCCGACGCAGAAGAGGGTAATGTTGAGGCAAGCCATAGAACTTGGGAATCCAAAGACCACTTCTCTTATTGAACCGGAGCCGAAAGTCAAGACCCGTGGTCGACCCAAAACAAATAAGAAAAAACCTAAAGCTTCTTCGACAAAACGGGATCCTAGCCTCTTTGAGTACATAGAATCAATGCCTTTCCCAACCAAAGAGGATGTTGTTGACTTGACGGAGTCTTCAAAGACTTCTAATACAAAAAAACAAGAGGCGAAGGTGTCTACTTCGAATAAAAAGAAACAGGAGGCGAAGGTATTTGTCTTTTATATATGTTTTGTGGCTCATTGCTTATTAATACGTTGCTTATTTTGAAAAATAATTTGGTGCATAGGTGGTTCCTCGTAAGCGTACGCGCTCATCTACCTCACAACAAGGACTTATAGCTCTATTGCCCGTTCGTTTTCAACCGTACGTGATGGAATGTGTTGATGTTGCATCAGACGACCATTGCGGTTTTCGATCGGTAGCTAAGGCAATGGGGTTTGGGGAGGACAACTGGGCAAAAGTTCGACAAGACATGATGACGGAGTTGAGTCACCATGTCCACTTATACACGGGTGTCTTTAGAGAGGATAAGATGATCAACCAGATATTGACTGCCCTAAATTGTTTTGCTGATTTTGCACGGTCAAAGTTTTGGTTTCATCTACCCTATATGGGGTACTTGGTGGCATCGACCTACAATGTGGCCTTGATAACTTTGGGTAATAAGATATCGTTGACATTTCTTCCTCTACGAACTTCGCCACCTGAAAACCCCAAAAGAATTTCCGTGGGTCACGTCAATGATAATCACTTTGTGCAGGTATTCTACTAATTTTTATATTTATGAAAAATATATAGATGTCCAATTAATGTCATTATTGGTTGCTACAGGTAGTGTTGTCTGACAATGTCCCATTTCCTCCCGTTGGAAGTTCGTGGGTTGTACACAAAAAACAAATTGCAAGTGGGTGGATGGACGCGTATAAGGAAAATCGTATTAGTTAGGGTGATTGTCATTCTTTTTGTGAAACTATTGTAAATGACTAGGAGTAGTCATTCTTTTTGTGAAACTATTGTAAATGACTAGGAGTAGTCATTCTTTTTGTGAAACTATTGTAAATGACTAGGAGTAGTCATTCTTTTTGTCAAACTATTGTAAATGACTTGGAGTAGTCATTGCTTTTGTGAAACTATTGTAAATGACTTGGAGTAGTCATTGCTTTTGTCAAACTTTTAATTTGGCCATACTAAATACTCATATATCTTTGCTTTGAATAGAACATGGTCGACCAAAAGGGGAATGAGTACCTCCAAGCAAGTTGCAATGTCAAAGTCACGTAAACGAGAATCAAAATTTGTGATGGAGCCATCATATATCACTGCAGATTTGATTTTGCTACTTGGTTCGTTAGAATCTGATAGCCTGTTTAACTTTGAGTGGAGTAACTGCATTGGTAGAATTGGTGATATTAACTTTTGCCCAAAAATAAAAGTTAGATAGGAACACTCGGAGCCAAAATAATTTGAATCAAGCAAACATGTGACAAAGGAGATGAAAGATAAAGTAAACACCTATATGTTAATCGACAACCAATTGTCGACCAAAACTGCCCAAGTCGACAACCAAATTCTGAACAGAGGTGTTTTGGTCGACAACATGCTGTCGACCGACACCCAATTGTCGACCAAAATTATTATAACCGACCACGAAGTGTCGTCGACACTACCATTCTTCGATGAATTGTGATCGACCGAACCACATCTCGTCGACAACATAGAATCGACCACCACCATTGCGGTCGACTACTGACTATCGACGACATGAGCACTCGTCGACCAAAAGTAAGCGACCAAACTACAGCGTGTCGAACCCCTAATTTTGAACAGAGATAGGTGGGTCGACAACATGATGTCGACCGACAACACATCATCGACTAATTGTATTATGGTCGACCACATGTAGTCGACCAAACTACATCTCGTCGACGTGATAATTCTGAACAGAGAGGTTTTGGTCGACATTTAGTGGTCGACCGACAACAAATCGTCGACCAAATGTGTTATAATCGACATCAAGTGGTCGACCAATTGTTAATAATTCGACCAATTGTTGATAATTCGACACCTCGTAATGGAATTTAACTAAGTGAAATTTAACTGTAATTCGACATTAAGTCACATTAATTCGTCATTAAGTCACATCGCATGTACAGGAAGTCACATTAATTCGTAATCATGTGAAATACTAGAAACACATCAAAACGCAAGGACATCATACCAGTGATATTCATAAAACACCACATGTCATAAAACATCAAATTATCCAATTATTCAAAGAAACATAAATTCATCCAAAATAAATTATCCAAAGAAACATAAATTCATCCAAAATAAACATCAAATTATCCAAATAAAGTAAACATCTAAATTATCCATAAGTATTCATAAAACACCACGACACTATTTAGCTCCTGGCCCGTTTCTTTCCGCTTCCTCCCCTGCCCCTGCCTCTTGTTGGCCTTGATGATGATACCGACGGAAGAGGTGGCGGTTGTAGTGTTCTACAAGCCGATTCCATAACCTGCATTGCCTCATCCGCTGTCGGTGTGTCTCCGTCCTTCCACCTTTGAACCAATGGAGCCATCATGTTTTGAGCGATACTGATCATAAGCCATGCATCATCTGTGATGGGTACTCGATCAGACGATGCTGTCACACGTGTGGCTGGGTTTGACAAAAACATGTGCGTGTTCTGCGTGAACCATGTTCTATAGTCCGGAGCACTCTCCCACGGTAGTCTGGCCTTCTCTCCGAGTCTTTCAGACGAAAGCAGGTGCATATCCCACGTCTCAAAATAATCAGCCAAATAGCCCCACACAAGCTTAGTCTTCTTTGAAGTTTTAGCACTTCGTTTAGCACGTGCAACAAGAGGCCTCTCTGGAATCGTTTGGACAAATCCAAACTGTCGAAGCACTCGATCTGGCATGTACGGCTCCACGATATCACCACATACCAAACACCCATGAAAGTACGCGACTTCATACAAAGGATAATCTTGTCTCATTTTTGCATATGGATTCCACACAACCTGCATTACAAGTAAATTATTGATTAAATACCATTTATTCACACCAAATAAAGGATAAGACAAGTTCTCACCTCATGTGGTTCTAGTGCATCCATACGCTCTCGAAATGCTTGAACACGAGCCATCGATGGGCCGACATATCCTTCAGGGGCCCACCTCGCTGATAGTGGATCACCAGTCTTGAAGTCCATGTTATGGGGAGGTTTGACCAATACGGGAAAGTGTTCATAAATCCAAGCCTACAAACAAACAACAACGGGTTAAAATTATTGATTAAAACGCAAAATAAAGACCAATACAGGAAAGTATGAATTTTACCTCTAATAGAGTCAAATAGCCTGATATCTGTGCGGTCTTATGTCTGGATGCCAAACCCAGTTGTCTGTATAAATAAGCCAATGTTGCCGCTCCCCATGCATACTCATGCAAACCTTGCATATCCTCCAAATACTGAAGCCAGGACGTGGACACACGAGTTCCAGTCTTATCCGCAAATAAAGAGCAGCCAAATGTATACCACACGTACGCCCGTGAAGCACGCAACACCTGAACACGGTCATCAGAATACTGTTTCTCCATGAAGTTCTCTCGCAACCATTCTAACTTCACCGAAGACCCCCGTGAACCACTTACTAAACCCCTCGCAACATCAGATTTTACGCCCAATAACTTACTAACATTAGAATATGCAGAGATGTGATCAACACGAGTAGACCGTACTGGCCGTCCTTCAACAGGTAACCCGGTAATGCAGAAAACGTCATCCAGTGTAATGGTAATTTCACCGAATGGAAAATGAAAAGAGTTGGTCTCAGGGTGCCATCGCTCAACAAAAGCAGTGATGAGGTTCTTGTTAGTGGATCTGTAGGAGAAATTCCTAATCTCAAGCAGTCCGGACTTTTTAAAATACTTAACCCATCGTCGATGCTGTGGGATATCTTCGTTCTCAGCAAATTCCCATGCCAAAAGCTTACTAATGTGGCTATGGCACTTGAGCACGGCGCGCTCTTCCCCCTTCCAAATGTAGTTGGCCACGTGAGTTTGGAAAGTGGTCAACAGTGGAGGATTGGCCACATCATCATTTGCTTCCTCTTCTTCATTTGCTAATCGGAGGTCGGAAGCTCGAGATACGAAGAGACGAAAAAGCATACCCGGGTAGAAACGACCCGGGCGGGTCACTTCGACCCGGGCAGAGCCAAAAATGAAGTAGCTTCGAATTTTGCCCGGGTGAAACCCACCCGGCCGGGTGGTTTCGACCCGGGCAAGGCCCCAACATGCATTGCTTCGTCTTTTGGCCGGGTGGCATGCCCGGGTGGGAGCCACCCGGCCGGGTCACTTCATTTTCGGGATTTTTGGCCCATTTTCTCCATATTTCAAGGGCCTAATTGCAAAATTAATTCAAGACTTCTACCCCAACTATAAATAGCTCCAATTTGAGTTTTAAAAAGGAGTCTCTTACTCCTTTTACAAGCAATTCACACACACATTCACATAGTTGTAGGTGTTCTTCATTTTTAGTTTAGATTCTTAATTAGATTAGATAGAATAGTGGTTTTTACTTCGAATCAAGCTACGATTATCATCGGGCATCGTCTATTACATCGGTCTGTAGCTAAATTCTCATGATCAAGGTGATATTATTCTATTTTGCAATTCAATTTAGTATTTTCTTAATTTCTTCAATCTTTTGTTATTCTACTATGAGTTTGATGTTATTAGTTGTTTTAACCATGGAATTCTCTTCTAGAACCATGGGCTAAGCTCTTATTGCCTTGGGTGTGAATGTTTTGATGGGTGTTTAGTGTAATTATAGATTAATTGCATGATTAGCTTAGGAATTGGGTGTATATGTTTCTAGTGTTGTAATTTTCATGATTCAATTGATTAATTCACCCTATTAGCTAGCATTGTTAGTCTTGTCGACTTCAACGACCGTATTGGGTTGCATGATTAAGAGTGTGTGTATGAGCTTGAATTAATCAATGAGAATTAACATAGTAATTAGCTACACCGACCGGGGGTTGATTGCTTAGATCGACGACACTAGACACTAGTCGATTAGAGGTCGTCTATTAGATTAGTGAGAGGGCGTCTCATAAACATTAGTAACCGTGTTGAACGTGTTTATGAGACACTATCTTAGGAGCTTATGGTATTGATTAGACTATATAATTGCTAATCGATGCACGTGTTCACCTAAGCCTCACAAGGGATTGGTCTACACACACGAGTGATAGCCTTTAGCTTAATCCAAAACCATAGTTTAATTCATGCAATTGGTTCGTTAACTCATTGAATTACCCACAAAACGGAAACACCCGAGGCAATACCCTTCCCTTGCACTTTCCAACGAAAGTTAGATAACTTGTTATTTTTGTCACTAGTTTTCATTACTCTAGTTAATCTAGTTTAATATTTTTGTTCTTATTTCCAAAAATCCAAACAAACACGTGTAGTTACTACAATAGCATGCATACTCGTAACTTTAGGGATTTGCTTGCACTCAATTAAATCCTTGGAACGAAAAATACTACTTGGTCGTACTTACGTACTACAATCGAACCCATACGCTTGTGGGGCTCGAATTGTCAAGTGCTTAAAAAGTGTTGAAAAACGAGACAAGTCAGTCTCAGGGTGCCATCGCTCAACAAAAGCAGTGATGAGGTTCTTGTTAGTGGATCTGTAGGAGAAATTCCTAATCTCAAGCAGTCCGGACTTTTTAAAATACTTAACCCATCGTCGATGCTGTGGGATATCTTCGTTCTCAGCAAATTCCCATGCCAAAAGCTTACTAATGTGGCTATGGCACTTGAGCACGGCGCGCTCTTCCCCCTTCCAAATGTAGTTGGCCACGTGAGTTTGGAAAGTGGTCAACAGTGGAGGATTGGCCACATCATCATTTGCTTCCTCTTCTTCATTTGCTACCTCATGTCTATCATCGAACTCATCGTCATCATCGTCAAATATATCTTCGGATTCTACCTCATCCTCATCCGCGTCTTCAGATTCTTCACCTATAGCTGGGGCAACTAGTGGTTGGGGTGCAACTTCTTGTTGTTCTAGCGCAGGGGAAATTTGTTGTTCTTGCGGTGGTGAGGAGGTACCTTGTTCTTGCAGTGGTGTGGAGGCACTTTGTTCTTGAGGTGGAGGTGCAATTTCTTCACCTATAGCTGGGGCTGGGGCAACAAGTGGTTGAGGTGCACTTTGTCCTTGAGGAGGCTCAACCATTTGCTCATTCTTTTTTCTGTTAGAAGCGGTTGGCCTTACTCTCTTCTTGTAAACTACAAACAGGGACACAAGCATTTCATCAAACACATTGCATGCACCATTAAACATTTAAACATCTCCACAAAAAGAGTCTTTTTTTTTTTAATCGAAACACCTACACAAATTACATCACATAATACAATAAAGATATGTCCCCTAAACCAATGAGAAAAGTACTAAACAGAGCACGCCCCATCGCGAGTTTCTCCTTCAAATGTCCAAAAAGCACAAAAATTCAAGAACCAATCCAAACAAGTGAAACAACTGCCCAAATCAGTTGTGGTCGACCCCCCGATATCGACCAAAAACAAGTTCGATCGACCCCCCGACGTCGACCAAAAAATGGGTCGTCGGTCACCCGATATCGACCAACAATATTGTTGGTCGATTACCCGATGTCGACCAAATAACAGGTAGTCGGTCACCCGATGTCGACCAACAATATTGTTGGTCGATCACCCGATGTCGACGGCACGCCACATCCGCGACGAACCAGAGTCGACGGGGAGAAAGTCTGTCGACACTGGTTCAGCGACAAAAACTAAAAACGACAACAAATCGCGTACCAAATCACCATACATACATAGCCTTACACCCAATCGCGTACCAAATCGACCTAAACCATAAACCCTAAATCGCATTCGCCTAAAAACCCTTACAAAATCAACCATTTCATTCCTAAATCACCATACATACACCATTACACCATAAAAACCAAACAAATGCAACATAAAAAACAAAAGAAGTTCACCATCACCCTAAACCCATTAAAACTCAAGAACATTAATTTTTAAATTACATACCTGCGTCTTGTTTGTCCATGATGTTTCGAGCGAAGGGGGGGTGCGAATGGGGGTGTCTTCGTTCGGTGGTTGTGGATGGTCGACGGGGAGTGCGAAATCAGTGGGAGTGGGAGTGGGAGGGAGATGGTCGACTGGGGAGTGCGAAATTTTTGCAAAGGGAGGGAAAGAGGGAGGAAGATAGAGAGACTTTTCAAAAAGGGGGGTGCATCTATAAGCCATGGTGTATTTAGTAAAAATATATTAAATGATACAAAGGGCATTTATGACAATTTGAGGGGGGTGCATCCGATTTTAGGGGGGGTGCGTCCAGAGGGAGAGTGTTCTCAACGCAAATGGAGGTGTAAATAGTCGGACCCAAAAATTTGTGTCATTTAGAAGATCAATTAATTGGCACTCAGTTGGGCCAAATCGAAACATTCTTTCTCTAGCTTCTAATTGGGCCGATACAACATGCAGTTACAGGCTTTCAGTTTCAGCTAACAATATGTCTTCTTTTTTTTTTTTTTTTTTTTTTTTGCTTCAAATTAAACTTGAAATTACTAGCCTTACCTTAGTATGTTAAGTTTATTGTTCTTAATAAAAAAAAATTAACTAGTTATGTATAAAATTGTATTAAGTACAAGTCATCTAATACATAGGAGTACAGTTATTAAAAACTTACATGATATGCAATTTTACAATTATTTTATAATTTGAGCAACACAAAAATTCAAAAATATATCACGCCGTATACATGGTTTTCGAAATATATTGTGCTTATGGATAGTGGGCATACTATATTCACATCATTGATAATCCTTAAAAGTTAGCCGAAATTCCATCCAATTAGCTAAATCATGATTCAACTTGAACTTTTAAAATTGGACATATTCACATTGATACAAGTCAACTCGTACCAAAACCCAATATATGACAAAGTACAATTACAAGATCAAAAGCTATTAAGTACACTTCTATTTTGTTGAGAAAAAGAAGATGGTATGCTTGTAATTTGATGTACACATTTTTCTTTATAGCAACACTCCTGCATATCAATTTGACCCATAAATATTCAGTCAAGTTGTTTTTCAGTTTTTGCATGGTGAAGTAGTTGTCATCGAAAAATGGTCGAAAAGTATTAATTTATATAATGAAAAAAATATTTTTTTATATGGAGTATTGAATTTTTTTTATACAGTACTACATAGTCGACATACAAACTAATATTTTTAATCATATCCTTCTTTTTTTTTGTTCCGGTATGACCCATTTTAATATGAGTCAAAATTAAGTCAATATTGCAAGTTTTTTGTTTATAAAGAAAGTATATGAAGTACTGAAGAATATCCCACAAATTGTGAGAGACAAATTGGAGGGATTTATAGTGGTCCATCTAACACAATGAGTTTATCACTTTCAATAAGCAATAACATAAAATATGTAAAAAGATATAATAATTTATTCATTTTGTTAACAACTCAACTACTTCAATGCCTCTCCATTTTGTGGGCCAAGAGTCAAGACCATAACACAATTACTTACAATTCAGACGAATATTTACGTCATCAACGAGTTAGTACCCTCCTCACTATCACTATTCTATTGACATACCACTATTCTTACAAAATCAAGAAGCATTGACTTAGCCCTTGGTTGAATTTTAACTAACTTTCAACTGTTAAAGGGTGTTTGCAAACTCAATTAAATAATACAGAATCACTTTTATTTTGTCTAACTAAAAAAAAGTGATTCTGATCGAAGTCATTTGCAAACACCCTTTAATTCGATAAGTCGGAAACGAGCCTTTGGAATGTGGCTTCATCACAAGGAAGAGTAATTTTACTTGTATGATCAAATCCGTACTCCTCTGCTGCCTTATCAAGAAGCTGTTGAAACAATGGATTCTTCAAGAAAGAAATGGGAACAACAAATCTTGTCATTTCTATACCAACATACACCACAAAATGGCCTTTTGGTGCAATTTTCTTGCCTTTATGAGCTTCTACTCTTTTGTGCATTACCATGAGTGATTGGATATAGAAATAACTGCTAAAATTGAAGGAATTTTTTTTTGTGAATAAAGGGATGGATAGTTGTGTCTATATATAGAGCTTGGAAAGTGTGCCCTTTGAGATTAGATAAACAAAAGGAGCTCATGCAGAGTTTGTATCTTTTAGGATATGATTTGATTTTGAGGATTTTGAAAATATGAATTTTTTAATTTGGTGTTTGATTTTGAATTTAACTTTATGTTGTTATAGAGTTTACATGTATTTTATATAAAATTTATAGGTATTTATATAGTTGACTTTATAAAATTTATATATATTTATAAACTAGAATTTTAATATTCAAATTCTGAAATTTTAAAATAGAATTGGTGTTGTATTTCAAAATTCTAAATTCGATTTTTAAATTTCAAAACAAACATATTCTTAAGGGGTGGATGTATGAATAAAAGATTCATGTAAAAGATTCATGTGAGACTGTTTTACAGATCATATTTCCGAAAACTTGAATTAAAAAATAAATCCAAAATAGACAAATTACAAACAATATTCTTAACCATATTGACCATTTTATATGAGAGATAAAAGATTCAAGTGACACTGTTTCACAAATCATGTTCACAGAAATTTTAATTAAAAAAAAAAATCAAAATAGACAAATTACCATCAATTTTCTTGACCATATTGACCATTTTATGAGAGACATCACATGATACCATCTCTAAAAAAAATTATTCCATTTGAATTTGTGAAATTATGTATCTACCCCTAATAAATTAGTATAACTATTATAAAATTAGATATAAATGAATTGATTTCGATATTATTACTAGACATGTTCATAGGGTTAAAATTGTTGATCGCGATTAGAAATCAGCGATTATGGTTTGACCATTTTATAAACCAAAATTGAACAACAACTGGATCGGTTATAATTTTGAACCGTCGATTTGAGTTTTTTTCTTATTTATTTTTTTCGCTCGTTTTTTATTCGTTTTTCCTTATTTTTTTAGAGATGAGAGAGGTTAGTGTGAAAAAATGTGTTGAAATTGAGTTATTTATAGAAGAATATTTTTTTAAAAAAAAATCGTCGATTTCAATATTGAATTTCCGTAATTGAAATCGAACCTTAATTTTAAGGTTACGGTCTGGTTTTCAAACCTAAACCGGACGGTTCGTCCGACTCCGATTTTAATTTTGCACATGTCTAATTATTACGGGAAACAAGGGCGGACCTTAAGCTTGGCTAGGGTGGGCTATAGCCCACCCCAGTTTTTTTAATTTTTTTTTATTATATATATATTTATTTTTATTTTTATATAATATAAAAAAAATGAATAATAAGAAAATTTATTATTTTCGCCCTAACAATTCCCACTCACTTCTGATTCAGGAAGAAGCCGTGTACAGTATAAAATAGAGAGAAACAAATTCTAATTTTAGTTGAGAGATTTTTGGAATAAAGATTTGAAATAATTTGAAGATAAAGTTACAATCTCAAAGACTTAAATTTAAATGGGTTTTAATATACTTTATCTCAATAAATTAGAAAATATAAAATATTTCGTATAACATTAAAATAAATTTATATATATACTATTATAAAAATTTGCGGGTATTACAGTATTTGATTTCTTTTCTTCAAAATTATTTTTTTATTTAATTCATTTTACTATTAATTTTGCACTCCCTCCATTTTTATTACATGTCTTTTTAGCTTTTAACAATTAAAGTTGCATTTTTTATGTTAATAATACACTTAATTAATAATAAATTAAAGTTACATTTTTATGTTAAAACTTAATAATATCCTTAATTAATTATAGTTAATTCTGGTATAGAAAACTCAACTCTACGATTAATCATGGAAAATAGAATTATGAGAAAGATTGGTGAGAAATTAATAGAGTAAAATTGAGACATTTCAAAAAAAATTTTAATAAAAATTTATAAATATTATGAAAATATATAGTGAAAAAAACTAAAAAGCAGTTAATAAAAAATGGAGGGATCGAGTATTTGATTTTTTTATATTTAATGAATAATTATGTTATGCATTGTTATTTAATTCATTTTATTAATTTTGTGTTTGATACTTGTATAAATTTTGTATTGTATTTGACACTTCAAGTTATCATTGCTACGATCAAACAAACATTTTTATCTACGAAACATGTGAAAATGTTCTTTGAAATAAAATGGAGAGTGATTCTCTATAGATATTATGATGGTTTATATTGAAAGAGAATTGTTTGATAACATGATCTTATTATAGATGAATTATATTGCATAAAAAATCGCAGGACACAAATTATGTAAATAATTTTTTTTTTTTTGCAGTGTAATTTTTTTAAACGTTCAGTCCACCCTAAATTTAAATCCTGGCTCCGCCCTTGACGTGAAAGAAGCACTTTTTGAAAAGTTGTTAAACACAACTTAAAAAGAACCATTTATCGAGTAATATTGCATGCCGTCTCAATTAGTTAATCCAAAACTACACTGATACACACACTCTACATATGGGATCAAATTGACTTTGGCCTTCAATTTTTGACACTGTAAAACAGTACTTCACCCGTTCGGAGATTAAAGAATTTAGTATAAACTATGTAGCGGTAGAAATAAGAATATACGTAGATAAAAATAGTAAAATTTTTCGTCCAAAATAGGTAATTAAACGGGAAACTTATCACGGAACAGAGTAATTAGTAATTACTACTCCCGGCCTCCGTGCTGTGATTACTTGTACACTTTCTTTATTGGGATGTCCCAAGGTTATTTACATATCTTAATATAGAAATACCCAATAAAATTAATACCCTTGCAACATCATTTTATTTTCATAATTGTCACTCTTTTTTTACATATATTTTCCTTTACACCTCATCAAATCACCCAAAATGCCCCTCTTTTATCTTACATCATCAACCACTATATTCACTTTTTTTAAAAAGTGTATTGATTAAACCGTGTAAATAATCTCGGAACGGAGGGGTATCATTCTCGCATCTGTCCAAAAGCAAGCATTGTAATAACTCCAATTTTGGTAACATGCTTGAATGAAATTCCAATTGAGCCATCAATTCATATGTCCTCCACGTAGGATATCCATTAATAATAAAGGGTATGGAAAAACAAGTTAGAGGTCAAAATATGTTCAGACACCACAGAACATTAAGATACTCTCAATCTGGCTGCTACTTCTGCATGAATTGCTATATACCACTCCGCAGCGCAGTTCGTGATGCCCATGTCAAGTCTAGATAAGATAGATAATAATAATAATAATAATGAGGATGTTATGATTTGGACAATCTAGCTAGTACATGTACCCTTTTGTATATCGAGGCAGTACTTTGTTTTTTGGATAATCCTAAATCCCACTTTCAGAATCACCCTCTAAATAAATTCACGATATACTCCCTCCATCCATGAAAAGTAGGGACATGGGGATGGGGCACAAGTTTTAAGAAAATTGTAGATAAAGTAGATAAAGTAAGGGTATTATAGGGTATTGTGGGGTCCATTGTGAATAAAGTGATTGTTTAGGAATAAAGTTGATGGCAAATTGAGTAATTAAGTGATAGTTGAAGGGTGATAGTTTCCATAAAGTGTATGTGACTACTTTTCGTGGACAAAGAATATGTGTCAAATGGGACTACTTTTCGTGGACGGAGGGAGTATTATTTTTTACTCCCTCCGTCCGCCTATAAGTTTCACGTTACTTTTTGGCACAAATATTAAGAAAAATGATTAAATAATAGATATAGTACAAGTGATGTGATTGAGAGAGGAGAGAGATAGAGAGAAAAAAATAAGATATAAAGTGAAATATAAGAAAAAATACTTACCAAAAAAGGTAAGAGAAGCTTATAGACGGACGGACAAAAATAGTAAAATGGAAAATTTATAGGCGGACGGAGGGAGTATTTAATAACTTGTCTACCGTTCAATTTTGCTCTCAGAAAATGTCACCTTTTTAATTTGATCTCAATATATATTAGAAAAATTGTTCAAATTTGACTACAAAGTCATTAAAATTTTAAAAACGGTGTCGTTTAATGGAGCTAAAATTTGATTGTTGACAAGTTATTTGACCAAAAATATTGAATATTCGTGTGACATAAAGAACACCATTCACATTTTATTTATTTTGGGATCAAAATTGGACATTTTTTAAAAAGTTGGACCTAAAAAAAATCGATTCAAATAAATTTGTACTTGCTACGAGATATTCTTTTAAAAAAGCCTCAAAATAAAATAAATCCATATTTTTTATCTAATAAACTTTTTTTTTATTTTTTTATATATGCACTTATAGTTGTCTCATAAAAAAATACTCCGTATAAAAATATTTTTTACTGAAAAAATGATATTTTTTTAGTGTTCAAAACTTGACAATTTAACTGTCCAACCATCGATTTACCCGTTAATCGGTGATTTTAATTTGTTTTAAAAATCCTTAATCATAATTGAATCAGGTGAAATATGGTTCAGTAATTGTCGATTAAACGAATCGCAGAATCGACGATTACACCAACAATTTTTTTAAGTATCTCTAGCCCGTTTTTGACATTAACTGATGGTATATTTAGTCTAGCAGCTAGCACGTGTTGTGGGGGTAGTTAATTAGTGTTGGATTTGTATATAGGGAGTGAGTGCACATGGCATGAAGGTAGCTCTGCAACTTGGCTTACTTAATTGCTCTCCATTCCTTCTCAATTCTTCTTTCATCAATGAAAACTAACTTCACGTGCATATAATCATTATTTATTTCTCTCCATGTCTTGTCTTTTCTCTCCCCCCTTTATATTCTCCAACTATATTTTGTTTGGACCTAGATAAAGAAGAGCTTAATTAGTATATACTCCTATATACCAATTTAATAGTCATCACATACACTACTTGGATGACCAAATGCACTAATCAACGGATTTAGAATTTTGTTCTAGAAATATAAAAATCTACCTACCATAACAACAATTTCTATGGCGAGGAGGGATAGCTCGAATGGTTAGCAGTGACAGATTCAGGATTATGAAAATGTATAGGACTTTTCAACAAAATTGACAGACTTCTTCATTTTCTTTTCTTTCAAATTTTTCATCATTTTTCACCACTTATTATTATAAAACTAATTTTGTACCACCCTTTGTTTTGTTTTGTTTTGTTTTGTTTTGTGAGACATGAAAACCTTGACAGGCTCACTTTTTAAGAAAAAAAATTATTTGGATGTGAGATCAAATGAATGGGGATAGTTTTTTAGTGACTTAGTAAGGTGTAAAAGAGATTTAGTGAGATGTAAAAAGAATTTAGTGAGATGTAGAAAAAAATGTGGGCTCAAAATGAGTAATAATTTTAAAAATAAAATGATGTTGTGCTAATTTTGTGAGTTATTTTCATATTGAAAGTGTACAAGTAATTTTGAAATGTCTCAACAAAAAAATATACAAGTAATCACAAGACAGAATGAGTATACACTATATTAAAATAAAATAAAATTGGGGATACAACTGTACCCCATGTCACATAGCTAGATCTGCGAGCAGTGATTAGAACATCACTTCCTTAATTAAGAAAAATCTTATAAACTAAATATGAATATTAAATAAAATAAAATAATTGAATTCTAAGAGAATGTTCCTAAATGTGACGAGAATATGTTAGAATCTTGATCGAGGTGGATATGAAACAACCTTTGTTGGAGCGACTAGTCCTAGAGTGCGAGAATCAATTTGTGACGGTGGAAGTGCTCTATGAACAGCTTCCGGAGTTTTGCAACCACTGTAAGGTGGTTGGACACATGTCTACACGTTGTTCTAAGGGACATGCCCCGCCGCCCACGAACCCACAACCACCCTCTCGTGATGATCCCCGTGGTAGGACTCGCCACAGAAGAAGGTCGAGGCCTTCCCCTTTGGATCTCGAATCTCGACCGTCCCCACAGGATCCCACCTCAGCTAGAGGAGTCGATCCGGTTTCAATTAGCAACTCCTTCTCTAGCATTGATGATCCATGCATGGATGAGCCCACATGCATTCTTCTGGAGCCTGCAGCTGAGGCGGTCAACAACACTCAGGATTTGGAGGTTGGTGCATCATTGAACCCGCCGACCAACGACGCACCCGTCCCTGCTCAGGCGGCCTCGAACCGCCCCACAGAGAAACTCAGACGCCGCAAGGTGTCCGTGGGGAGCGTATCCTATCAACAAATCTCGGACGACGCTATCGATGATTTCGAGGCTAGAGCCTGCGCGGACTACACTGTCAGATCTTCGATAGAGATCGACAATGATATGATTGGAGTTTCCATGCTCAAGGACAGATGGGACGATACTTTTGATCCCCCATAGATCTCTCATCCCGTCTTGAGTTCTCATTTGATCAGTTCTTTCGGACTTTTTAATCATTTTACTAGATAGATAATTTTCAAGTGTGTACCAATTTCGATGCACCCCAAACTTTAATTCGGATTGTGAACTTTTGATTTCTATCTTCTCTTTTTTTCTTTTAATTCAGAATCTTTTATTGTCCTAAATGTAACGAGAGTGCAAAACGGATTATTTGCAAGGAGGCTAGGAGCCATTCGATGAATGGGTACCGTATTCAAGAATTTTATATTTGAAAATTAAAATGTCGACTGTGTTGATTCTAGATCACTTGAAATATGAAACATTTTTGTTAAATACTAAATTTTAATATATTTTTTGAAATAAATATATATATTAGGAGTCATTTGAGGAATGATACATATTCAAGAATTTTTAAATTTGAAAATAAAAATGACGTCTTGATTTTGCATTACATTGATTATGAAATATATGTAGATGAGACTTTGGCTCGGTCAATACCAAAGAAGAGTTTAGAACATATCTAGATGAGAGATTGAAACCCTAGATGCTAAAAATATTATTCTACCTTTGGTGATGGTAAAATTATAAATATTAACTATTTTCACCATCCACTAAAAGTGTACTCAATTATATTTTTAGGTGTGCACCAAAAAAAAAAAATTATATTTTTAGGTGTATCTACCAATAATATTATTTTCTCGTTATCTTTTATATAATTAAAATGTTTTTTTTTATATATGTACTTTTGATGAATAGGGGGAGTACTATTCTATTACATATTTATATCTCTAAAGAGCAATACTGACTTAAACGTCGAAGGTCCATTACTAGAACCCTCTCCGATCAAGTTTTAAAGGTCATGACATTCATTGGCAAATTCATCACCATTTGAAGATCATTCTTAGATCCAACAAATCATGTATGACCATGCTTACTCCAGTTTGCCTCGAATCCACAAAAAAACTGCAGGCCTCATCGTCCATCAACAACAACCACGCCAAAATCCCCTTTTGCAGCAACCCGCTCCCTCCATATCACAGCTGATTCGTGGGCTGCATCAACCGGCAACTTATGTGCACGATTCCAAACCTCTGCATTTCGTTCCTTCCATACTTGCCACATGATCGTCCCAACACTAGTAGCTAGGTCCTTTACTAGGCTTTGTAGCGTTGCAAACAATAATTCAGAGAAGCACATAGTCCGCCCTTCATGATCCTCTAGCTTTGTTAACAGTCCTACCACGTTCCAATACTCTCGGGCATAGCTGCAAGAAACAAACAAATGCCACAATTTTTTTGATTCCAGACCACAAAAGACACAAAGGCATATCATTCAATACTCACTTCGTATATAAATTATCCTTAGTCGGCAAACAATTTCGACCCCTCCTCCACAAGAAATCTATTACTGTTGGGGGAGCTTTCAATTTTCAAATTAATCCTCAATTGTCATCCACTCTCAACTTTGAGATATGCGTATCCGAAATATCTAATTTATAAGTTGATTTTACAGTATATTTACCATCTCTCGATAGATGCCACAATACTCTATCCGTCGCTTCCATTGGTGGTATTGATATATTCACTACTCTATGACCCACAAATTTATAAAAATTATTTTATCTAGTAAAATATTTCATGTTCTGACAGCAATTATGTCGTCCTTAAAACACGATTCTCATCTAGTAAATATAAAATTAAGGCATAATTTGAATAAAATGAAACATTTATACTTTCCACTGTGTCTTGCGTAGGCGTTACTTGACTTTTATTTTCAGCTTTTCCTTCATTATATGTTCTTCCCCCTTCCCCTTACCAGTTTGGTGAATTCTTTATCAAATCAAACGTAAGAAATTTACAAGTTAAATTGGAATAATCCACCAACCACTCTATGTTTTTGTATGCGTCGAGGAAATAATTCAAGATTTTTTCTTGAATTTCTCCTCGTACAATTATGCAACTGAAACAAATTAACATCTTCGCAGTATCAATCATGCTAGGGTTTGCGCTGATAATCCTATTCTTAACAGGATTCCTCGACTTCCCATCTGCTAATTCTGCAATTCCATCTCCCAAAGACTCGTTCATCTACACCCTTCCAGAATCTTCTTCCGCAGAACCCTTCAATGATTTATTCAAAGCATTCAAGAAGTGGGATTCGCAAGTGGGCTGCCCCAAATTCAAGGAGAAACACCCAGATTTGTCGAATAATGGATCGAAGATCTCGTTCCTGCAGAATGCTGAGGGCCAAATCGAGTGCGGTGAGTTGCAGATGAACAGTGTCAAGATTCTAGTCAAAAAATGGACTTGGATTCCTGATTATATGGATAATTTGTATAGCTGTAGATGTGGGTTGAGCTGTTTATGGACTCAATCTCCTGTTCTTGCTGATAAACCCGATGCCCTTTTGTTTGAAACCATTGCTCCTCCATTTCAGGTAATTTAATTTTTGCAGATTGATATTTGTTTCTTGAGAAATTTCTTAATTTCTGTAGTAATTGCATACATATTTATGATTCGTTTGATTACTGCAATGTTGGTACTCTGTGTTAAAATTCTTGTGCTTTGAGGTTGCATAGTGCATGTTTAAGACCTAATAGCAAATCAACAAAGTCGGGTTTGTGTAATCGATTAATGATTTAAGGTACAATGCACATTGAAGATTATAATTCAGAACAGAGGTGATGAAAATGCTCTTCCTGAATATATGTTTATGTGGCATTTCTCCAAACACAATGGTGATATTTGGTGCATAAATTGCATATTCGAGCTTGTTGGGCAAATCGAAAAGGAAATAGGATTCGCTTGCATTTATGCAGTTGATCGAGTTTTCAGCAGGATAATATATAGAAAACCAATTAAAATAGCAGCAACCTTTTTCATTCTTCTTTGCTAACTCCATATCTTTTACTACATGATGGATTGATCGAGATCTCTGATACGTTTCTAATGGGATTTGACCAATATGTGTTTGGCCGTTTCTATAATAAAATCATTATCAGGTTTCTATAGAATGGTTATCATAAAGTGTCGAGTTGCAAGGCAAATTAGAGTTCAACATTTGACTAGTTTTTAGTTCCTTACTGTTGCATATTTCTGATAACAAGATTCCTGCATTAGATTACCATATCTGGCTACTTCATTTTAGTGTATTCTCGTGCCAAATGAATGAAGTGTTATACATTCTTTACATTTGATAGAGACGGAACGGTGATCCACTTCACGTATATATGGATATTGAAGCTGGTAGGAAGAAATCAGGCTATGAGGACATTTTCATCAGTTATCATGCTGAAGACGACGTCCAGTCAACTTATGCCGGTGCGTACTTTCACAAGAATCGGAATTACCGATTATCTTCCATTAAGAACAATGTAAGTGTTCAGAAAAAGACCATTAATCACTATATATTACTACCTCCATTCCTAAATATCTGTCTAATTTTATCCAAAATAGTGTTCCTAATTTTTTGTCACTTTGCTAATATCAACAGAAAATTTACCTTTTTTCCACCAATACCCCTAATAAACATTAACCATCTTCTTGTAATAAGCTGAATTAATTGTGGTCTATATTTTCATTCGGTAAGGGTATAATAGTCTTTTGAAATTGTAATTAATGAAAAATTGGTTTGTCTGAATGGAGGGAGTATTTCTGATGTTGTTTATTGCTGTTTGTGGATATTTGAATTGATCGAACTTTTTAAATCTTTAGGACACTCTCGTTTATTGGTCTTCATCGCGATGCTTGCCTCAAAGGAACCAGCTTGCGAAAAAGCTACTCAGCTTGCTGCCTATCCACTCATTCGGAAAATGCTTGAACAATGTCGGAGGCCTCGATAGGGCACTATCGTTCTATCCCGAGTGTGTTAAGGATCCAAACGAAGCACCTAAATGGTATGATCATCTGCATTGTGCTATGTCAAATTACAAATTCGTCCTTGCTATTGAGAACACTATGACTGATAGCTATGTGACGGAGAAGCTTTTTTATGCTCTCGATTCTGGATCCGTTCCCATATATTTTGGCGCCCCTAATGTGTGGGACTTTGTACCTCCTCACTCCATAATAGACGGAACTCAATTCAGCTCGATGGAGCAATTGGCCTCTTACGTCAAGTCCCTAGCTAACGATCCGGTGGCGTATGGTGAGTATCATGCGTGGAGACGATGCGGTGTTTTAGGTAATTATGGAAAGACACGTGCGGCTAGTTTGGACACGTTACCTTGTAGACTTTGTGAAGCTGTGAGCAGAAAAAACGGGAGAGATGCAAAAGCTTTGTAAAACCAGTTGTCATATTGGCAAATTCTTATAGTGAGTTGTGTTGATCTGTCAGTACTTTTTGTGCCTGCCCAGAACTGTTTGAAGAATATTAGGGGTGTTTGCAACCACTGCTCGTACGAATCACTTCTAGAATTCAAAAGATGTGAGGGACAACTTTTGAAAAAGAGTGATTCCGACCCCCCCCCCCCCCTCATTTGAATTTGCAAACACCCCCTGCTTCGACGTCCTCCTAACCCCCTTTCATATCGACCTCGTCTAAGCTTCACGTAGGCGCTCGGCCCAACTAGCTGGGGTCTAGCGTCTTTTAGAACCGGGGTGTATTTAACCGCCTAAGTATGAGATGTAGAAAGGCTTGGAAACTAACAATTCAAATCATGCGGAAGATTTGTTTCAATCTTAACCCTATTGATATCTCTGTCAAATGCTTCATGAGTTGTTATGTTGCTTCAATTTTCAAGAAATAAAATGTTGAAAATAATCGAACTCGTCAAGTTAACTCCTAAACTACTTGGGGAAATTGATCGGAAAAAGATTCAAACTATTTGAGTTTGCAAAACTGAAATTAAGCTCGAGCTAGGAAAAATAAGATTATTTGAGCTCAAATCGAACTTAAACTTTGATGTTTTTCAGTGACCTCAAGATCATGCTCGAAAAATATTTGTTTGAGATCGTTTTATAAAACTCGTCAACATGACCAAACTTAAATTCAGTGGTGTTTTTTAGTTTGTAAACAAGCTCATTAGTAAGCTTGTATAAATTATAATGTTGTAATTTTCACACTAAATATATATGATATATATAAAAATTTGTAAGTAAACTTAAGTAATTAAATGAATTATAGAAATTAGTAAATACTCCGTATATGATTTTTAGAAATATATTATTTAACTTTTATAATTAATTAATAAATAATTTAAGATTGATTACTAAGCTTGTTAGGTTTGTATAGGCTCGACTAAACTCGTAAAAGCTCGCCAATGTTCGATAATTAATCCCAGAGGACCCAGACAACATACCATTACCCGGACCCTTTTTTTAGTTGGATGGTGTTTTAACTCTTTTGGGTACCCTACTTTTTTTAGCAAGTCTTGTGTGAGATCGATATCATTTTATCACTTTTTAAAAAATATATGTAAAATATAGTATCATTTTAAGATAAAATTTTTAAAAATAATAAATTTATGTTAAAAAAAATTATAATGGTATCACACAAGTTTTTTTGTCTATTTTTTTATTTATTATAAGTAACTGAGAGGGTGAAACTGTAAATACACGATTTATGAAGGGCTTCCCTATAAAATCAATTTCCAGCAGACCCGCCCGCTTAAACGCCCCATATCCGAATCACTCTTCTCTCGTTTACACCCTACTGATTTGGGATTTTGGGTACAAGGACGATACACACAGAGCCCCTCTCTTTGCGAAACGAAAATTACCTGAAATTCTTGTGGTGGTCTAAAAATGGAGAATCTTGCCCTTGTTTCGTCCCCTAAAATAGTATTAAGAGCCTCCCCAATTCCCAGGAACTCAATAATTTCCACCAACCCATTTCTGGGTCTCCCAAATTTACTCAAGAAATCTGGGAAGAATGGCAGGAAGATCAATTCCAGTTCTTCACTTTCGGTCATCTCTTTGTTTGAGTCGCATAAACCCACCAAAACAATAGGTAACATCTTGTATTCGTTGCTTTGTATGTAAATTCTCTGTTTCCCTCAGTTAGTGATTTTTTTTTCCCCATAAGAACCTGGTATTTGTGCTTAATTTTGAAGCCATAACTCGATTTTGAAGGAGCTGTCGACGTAGTTGAAGGGAATAGGGATAAGGGTTGGGGATTTTGCTTAAAATTTCTGTTTCGTTGTAGGCAAACATAAAAAACTTGAGTTGAATTATGAATTATTGGCATATTAATTGTAAAGAATAGCATAGACATTGTTAATTAGTTGGGTTCAGTTCAGAAACTTAAAAGAGTTAAGGTTATAGGTCTTCACTCAAGTTTGTTAATTTTGACCTTAATATAAAAAAATCGAAACCACATAAGAATGTTACTGTATTGCCTATTTTAGTCTATGTTCAATTGTTTTTATCTCTTTTGGCCTATAAAAATATTATTGCATTATGATATTTGAAAGGTGGAACTGTTACGATTAAAAAACAATGCTTTAAAAATTGAAGCAATAATGAGTTTTGTTTTAACCATAACTAAACATTGCTTGTAAGTAACTAGCATGCTCTGGAAGTTAATTAGAAACTTTTGGGTCTCTTCTTCAGCCTTCCTTCAATTTTTCTTCAAATATGTCATGTTCTTCATTTTTTTTAATGGTGCTTGTTATTCTATTTCAATTGTTTCAGTTGCGGAGAAAGTTGCAAGGGATTGTTTTGCTAGAATTGCTTCCAGTGGACAACAAACATCCTCAGTTGGAGCGAGTCCACAGATTTCAGTCCCACCTCCTTCTTCTCAAGTGTAAAAATCTTTTGATTTGTACTTTTGTAGCCGTTGTCTGATGATTTCATAAATCCTAAGTATGACTGGCTTTTGCTTTCTCATATTCCTTATTTCTTACTCTCTCTCCCTCCCCCTCTCTCTAAATAGGGGTTCACCTCTGTTCTGGATTGGTGTTGGTGTTGGTTTCTCAGCACTTTTTTCATGGGTGAGTTCTAATTTTCCTTGTAGTTTTGTTCCTCTCCTTCCAACTTGATGGTGGTCTTATACTAACTATATGCATTGCATTGCAGGCAGCTGGTAGAGCAAAGGTGAGTCGTAACCATTCATTTTGTTCCTCTTAGTAAATCAGATGTTTAGGAGGCATCTATCTTCACGTTTCTGCTCCTAGTAAACTGTGTTTGCCTTCTGATGTTATGGACAAAATTCATTGTTGCAGAACTATGCAATGCAACAAGCTTTTAAGACCTTCACATCCCAGATGAATACTCAAAATAGCCCATTTGGTAATGCTGCCTTTTCACCTGGCTCACCCTTCCCATTTCCACCACCTCCAAGCCCACCACCGTCAGCATCTCAACCTGTGACTGTTGATGTACGTGCAACACAAGTTCAGGACCCTCCCTCAGCATCCGTCAACAATCAAGTAGAAACTGTCAAAGTTAAAGTAGAACCGGAAAATGTACCAAAGAAATACGGTAGTTCCAAGCCCTAATGTCTCTCATATGAAAAATTTGTTATCTTAATGCACACTATGGGGGTGTTGGTTTATGGATTTGAAATCCAGTAGGTGGATATCATGAATAGTAAGAGGTGTATTTGGATTTTGTATATGTTTGGGACTTGGGAGTGTAGATTTTGTATGATTTTAAAAAAGTAAGTCGTAGATAATTGATTGTGTATTGAAAATTGTGTGTAAAGTAGGGGAGAGGGAGTGCAAAGTAAAAAGGAGAAAGAGTTTTGAGTTGAATAAATAATACTCCTAACAATTAAAGACTGGGAGATAGATAATTGATTATGTATTGGAATTTTGTTTGGAAAAATTAAAATAGGTGTATCATAGGGTAGAATTTGAGAGGATTTGAAATCCTATACCAAAGACAAACAAGGATTTGGATTTGAAATAAAAATGTGGGGTGGGGGGCCATAAACAAACACGCCCTATGCCCCTATGAGCATCCATCGGTATGAAAGATAAAATTGAAAATTGTCATGACCTTTTTGATATAACCGCTATCCTTATGTTCCTGGCTTTCCGGATTCATTGGAGTTGACTCAATGTTTTTCAGCTTTTGTTGATGTTTCCCCTGAGGAAACATTGCAGAAGAATGCATTTGAGAACTACAAGGAATCAACTCAGACAGATTCACCAAATGATCCCCAGTTTTCCCAGCAAGTAAGTTGGACTCTCACAGAGGCTGCCCTTGTGATTTTGATAACATATTGTTTTAATTATCTGATCGTCTCCAAAAGGTTTCTCAAAATGGTACGGCTGCAAAGCAAGGAACAAGTGCTTCAGAAGATCCCTCAACTAGTAAGTTTGTTTTACTGGTGTGCAGCTAATATGTTTACAGAGTAAATTGCAAAATTGGTCCCGTATCTATTAAGTGTTTGCGATTTTAGTTCCATAGAAATCACTTTTCTCAATTGAGTCCCATAACTTTTGAAATGATGCAATTTTAGTCATGTAGCAACTGGACTAATGACTGGGTGTTGCTTACGTGACATAATGAGACCCCCGCAGATTAATTTTAACTAAACAAAAAGTTGTCATTATAGGACTAAAAATCGCAGCATTTTAAAAATTATGGGACTAAAATCGCCAACAACCCATATATGAGACAAATTTTGCAATTTACTCTGTTTACAATAACTAACTCAGCTATTTGATCATACTTGATGTTCTTAAATGTAGAAAAAATGCACATATATGTGCATTTTTACGAGTATCATACTCTTCTTAATATCCTATGTAGAGACTAGCTAACTTTTTTTAGTTTTAGGCAGACTCAGTTTGCTTCTTGTTTACCCTATAAAAGATTAAACTAAAATCCTCTGTCAAGATAGAATATTTTACCAGCACCTTACCTTTGTCTCTTCATATCTCTAATATTTTTAATTTAATTCTATTAAGTATGCATCTTATCGTATTTGCTAAATCTAAAAGTTACAGTATTTGTTTTGTTGTTTTGGAGTAAGTTCATTATTCAATTAAACACTAACTCTTACCTTCTCAATAAACAGGTACGGCAAAACAACCTCTCATGTCAGTGGAAGCTTTGGAGAAAATGATGGAAGATCCAACGGTGCAAAAAATGGTTTTCCCGTAAGATAGCCCCTTACATTATATTCTCAGATATAGTCTTCTATATTGATTGAAAAGTAAATACACGTATCCACGATTCAATGCAGATTTAGCAATTCAAATATGTAACTGGAAATGAAATTGACATATTCCCCTCATTAGAGTAGCTTAAATTTGAAAAATCTCTCTTTTGTATCCTCACCAAAATCATATTCCTTAAAAATCTTCTTTACAATTTAACTTGCTTATGAGGCTATGCTGACTCTGGTTTGCCTGAAGCTGAAATAAGTGAGGAACAATTAAAATATTGGTGAATGTGCTTACAAAATTATTCTTCTCTGTTTCACTGTAGTATTCTTTGATGATCAATCTTGAATTATGTAAAGTATAAGATTCAGCTATGGATTATAATTATTAATTTTTCATATTCTAGATGAGAATCAGAATGCTTCCCAAAATGTTTCTAA
Source organism: Galeopsis tetrahit (assembly GCA_963675135.1). Classification (NCBI taxonomy): domain Eukaryota; kingdom Viridiplantae; phylum Streptophyta; class Magnoliopsida; order Lamiales; family Lamiaceae; genus Galeopsis; species Galeopsis tetrahit. The sequence continues at coordinate 6,632,547 of OY776125.1, read as the reverse complement.
TAACAAGAGTGTCTGGTGTCACTTAGTTGAAATAACTAACTATATAAGGATCAGAATGCTTCTTTCAATACTCCTAACTCCCAAGTACTCTTTTCAAGATTGCTGAGATGCTATCTTTGCTGTGCTTATTATTAGCATAAAAAGTGTTGACTAATTATTGGTTATCGTTGCAGCTACTTGCCTGAGGAGATGAGGAATCCCACCACCTTCAAATGTAAGTTCATTACTTGTTAAGCTTCATACTTTATAAATGTTTTGATTTTCTATTCTCTAAAGCTGAAAGATTTCCATGTGATTTGCAACATTTTTGGGCTCTCTTGGGATGGGACACAGTATGCAGAATTGCATATTCAGTCTTACTGAACTCGTAGTTTTAAATCATTATCTTGAAAAGCTAAAAGTGCCACAATTGTGATCCCTTTGAAGCCTTGCATTCACATTTGACTGATTAAGATGTGATTTTTATCTTAAGTTCTATCGTAGTAACTCCAAATTGCCTTTCCATATTATGACAGGGATGCTACAAAATCCACAATACCGTCAACAACTTCAAGACATGTTGTAAGTAATCCGTGTTAATCATGCATATGCTTAAGATTTTTGGTTAGAAACTTTGAATCTGCATGACTGCATGGTGTTCAATATACAGTTATACACGATCATTCAGGATATAACACTATAATAATTGTCACCTCTTTTCTCATTTTTCTGCGTTACATTTCCAGAAATAACATGGGGGGAAGCCCTGAATGGGACAATCGCATGATGGACTCATTGAAAAACTTCGACCTCAGCAGTCCCGAGATCAAACAGCAGTTTGGTGAGTTACAGTAGCTCCTTATTTTATTTCCATAATCATCAGTCCCTTGCATAATAGAATTGTTTATAAAGATAAATTTTAACACTCTCATGCTCATAATCCTTTCTCGGCTGTGTTTAATGCAGATCAGATAGGCCTTACTCCTGAGGAAGTCATTTCTAAGATCATGGCCAATCCCGATGTTGCTATGGCCTTCCAAAATCCAAGAGTTCAAGCCGCCATCATGGATGTAAGCAGCTTCTCTCTCTCTCTCCCGATTTTTTATGCACTCCTGAGAAAATATGGCCTCAAATTTACTAGCCAACTCTGTTACTTTGTATGCAAACTTTCTTATTTTGGTTTTGGTAATTTTTTCAGTGTTCCCAGAATCCTATGAGTATTGCGAAGTATCAAAATGACAAAGAGGTAATTAAAATACATACACCTTGTGATCTTTGTCAATTTCCTTGAAATCATTACAATGTAACTCTTTGTTCCGTGTTACTTTCTGCTGCATTGAGCTAATGCTATCTTTTTGTCTCAGGTTATGGATGTATTTACTAAAATATCAGAACTCTTCCCCGGAGTAACAGGTTCTTAACTCTCGTTTTCCCGCCACACCACCGAGTTAAGCTTAGCCATAGACGAATTTTGTGTTTCCCTTGGTAAACAAGGTGATGTTAATGCCTCAATATCCACATTCTTGATGCTGAAGACGACCCTAATATCAACATCCTGCAAATGTTCTGAGCAAGATCATTGTCATCCTCGCTTCACCAAATGTTTATATTGTCGGTACTAACGAGCTTTTGTCCGATATAAGTTTTGTTAGTTGGTGCATCCATTTTGAGGTGCAAAACTATGCATGATAGTAGTGCCTGTTATGCGATATAATCTGTAACTCAGACCATTCCCTCTCCCCCCTTTGCCTTGGTAGTAGTTATTACTTGTAAACTTAAGGAAAAAGTGAGTTGTGAGCTGTGATTTTTTATTTTTCCTTTTAAAAGTTTGCATACACCGTGAAATCATCTAATTGGCGTTGGATGTGAGTTTAATGAAGTCAAGAAATTTGATGAAGATTATTATCGAAATTTTTAATTAGTTTAATCAGTCCCTTTCATAATAGGATTGATATTTAATGCTTTCATAAAGACTAGTCGCAATTACGCGTTATATGTGGATTTGATATTTTAATACTCCAGGTATAGTATAAATGAAAACAAATAGTTAAATAATTTTCAATACAAGTATAATTCATATATTGAATAAAGAATACAATGTATATAATTTTAATAATTATCTAAAAATCTATTACTATATGATTATAATGGATGTTCTAAAAAAAAACTTACCACCAAATCAATAAAATCAGATCAAAGAACGCCAAAACCTGATTCAGGACTCACAGACTTTGAATTGAAATACATGATAAATCAAATGGAACAAAACGTAACTATGCTATGCATATCATCTCCATTTAATTCGCAAACTTTAATCTCATTCCACAGCCAAGGAAAACACACAAAATGAAACAAAATTATCTCAATTCACAAACATTTTCTCCAACAAAACAATATACGGAATACGTTTTTTTACATGTTCCAATTGAAATACTCCATAGCCAGTAAATCACCGACTCAGCAACTCACATCGCCGCCATGATTATGTCGATTATCATCCTTTCTTCCATTACCGTGATCGTGATCGCAATCGTCCTCCAGATCCGAATCGTCTTCATCAAAAGGCTTCTCTTTATGGAAGATGCAGCACTTTTTTGAGCTCTTCTTATTCATAAACTCGTTATCCACCGTTCCTTCCTTCCACGAAACCTTCTTCTTTGGACGCTTCAATTTCAAAACCAAGGAATCAGTAATCTGCGACTGCGGTTGACTGGACGACGAAGATGCCGTATCAATGATTAGGGTGGTGGTTGTGGTTGTGGTGGCGGTGGGAGAGGAGGTAATCAATTGCTGTCTTGCAGAAGATCTCGCCATTATTGTAGTACCGATTGAGTGCAGAATTAGATTTGTGATTTTTTGGGGAAATTCTGTCATTTTATAGGTTTGAATTTTCGCGTTATTGTGGAGTTGTTGGGCCGAGTAGTTGGATTGGAGTTGTTGGAACTGGGCCGAAAATTAATGGGCGCGGCTAAAGGCACCCGGGTTTCCTATGACTACACCCACCAAACAATTTTTTAATTTTCCAGAACATGTGAAATGTCCTATATACCCCTAGGGTAAAATTTATGGAAAAAACTAAGATGAGTACACCCACCCATTCTATTTCACCATCACCACCTCTCCACCACCACCTCCACCATCATTCAAAAAAAAAAAAAGTCCAAAATTGCAACAAAAATTAATCCAAAACGCCAACTTTTCGAAAAAATTTCCAAAACAAACGTGTTCGAAATTTTTTACAAAACAAACTCAACATGTTCGAAATTTTTTTCAAAACAAACTCAATATGTTCGAAAAAATTTACAAAACAACTCAAATTTGTTCGAAAAAAAAGATCGAACATCTTGTTCGAAAAATTTTCCAAAACAAACACAATATGTTCGAAAAAAATTTCAAAACAACTTAAATTTGTCCGAAAAAAAAATCGAACATCTTGTTCGAAATTTTTTCCAAAACAAACTCAAGTTGTTCGAAATTTTTTCCAAAACAAATGCACTATGTTCGAAAATAATTCTCAAACTTAAAAAAAAAATCCTAATTTTTTTCCCAGAAAACCCTAATTTTTTCAAGAAACCCTAATTTTTCTAATTTCAGAATAAACTTACCTGTGTAGAGGCGTCGGCGGCGAGGGGAGGAGCACGACGGCCGCGACGAAGGGGAGGAGGGGGTGGGCGGCGGCCGCGTCTGTGGGGAGAAGGGAGCGCCGCCGTGGAAACCCGCCCCAGCCGTCGCCTCTATGGAAAACTCAACGTCGTCTTCTTCGCGGCGGCCATGGCTTCGCCTTCTTCCAGCAGTGGGAGGCGCGGCATCGGACGGCGGCGACTTCGTCTCCTTCAAGGGGGTCGCGACGGTGGCCCACACCTTGCAAACGAAGCAGATCGGCGGCGGCCATGGCTTCGCCTTCTTCCAGCGGTGGGCGCGGCCGCGAACGAGGGGCGGTATAAACGGGGAGGGTGGCGCGACGGGGTGGCAAAAATGGAGGTGGGAGGTGGGCGGCGTGGGCCGCGCCGGAGGTGGCGAAAATGGAGGTGGGAGGTGGAAGGTGGGTGTCCTGTTCAATGAGAAGAGAAAGAATGAGTTTAGGGTTTTAATGGAGAGAGGGGTAATTTTGGGTTTTTCAGGTGGGTGTCCTCATCCAATTTGTGTGTGTTCTCATCCCCTGGGTGTACTCATAGGTAACCCGGGTGCCTTTAGCCGCGCCCAAAATTAATATATATTCAGGCCCATGGGCCCTTACAAGTTTATGAATGAGTACAGTTATTTGCACCACCAGCTTTGATAGATTGGCACTCTCTTTAAAAGTGTAGGTATCTACCTGGTCAAGACATGGGCCTCCCTAAGATCAGCTTTAGGATAATATTTGAATTTGCACACTACAAATTCATTGACTAAAGAAGTACTAATTTCTTTCACCACACTTTTTTCTGGCCCAGCTGATCTCATCCTTTTAGTACAAAGTCCAACTGCCTGTTGTGAGTCAATTCGAACTTCCGGCTGTAATATCCCCTTTTGCTTGGACAATTGGAGACCAATCAGAATAGCCGTCAGTTCCGCTCCCAGCGGCCCTCTTTGGGGTCTGATTTTATTAGCAAAAGTAAGTATTATCCTCCCATCCTCCGACCTAAGGATCCCTCCTGCTCCATACCTTCTATCTTCTATCTTGCACGCGCCATCCACTTCTAGGACGTCAATATTTGTCTCTGTCCAATTCTCCTGGATTCCTTCTTCTCTTTGTCGTTGAGGCCGCTTGTTATGATCCTTAGTCTGTATATAAAAATTTTCCAGGTATACTAACACTCTTTCCCCGGTTTTGGCATCAATATTTTTAACTTGGGTTGTCTGAGAGTGGAGAATTGAGCATCTTTCTCTCCAGATACCCCAAGCTATCATGACAATTCTTTCAAAATCTGTCTTGCTTATCTTAGAGCGTAAATATTCAAGGAATTCCACTGTTTCGCTCCCCTTGCCATCCTTGATCATTTTCTTAAATCCTGCCTTAGCCCAAACCTTCTTAACATTTTGACAGTGAAATAAGGCATGTGTCGTTGTCGGATAGCTGCATCCACATAGTCCACAAATAGGTCGGATCGAGATATGTCTTCTTGCAAGATTACCTTCAGTTTGAATAAAACCGTGATATCATTATTTAATTTAGTGATGAGTGTATTTAATCGTGAGTTCATTTATAAGAAATGCGGTTTCTAATATCGGACGCCTAAATATAAATAGTTGATTATTTTATGCACAATAATTTTTAAAATGAAAATTATTGGCACACATTTTTTTAACAGTATTAGTGAAACTAATTACTCCGCTATCATTTGTATTTATAAATCAACAACATTTCTTAAATTTTAACAAAACAGAAAAGAAAGAAAATAATCAAGTTTGCATAAGCAAAATGTTACTACAATCACAATGAACACGATTGTGTCTCATAATGGGAAAGAGTTGTGAGGGTGCATCATTCTTATTTCTGTCCTCATGTACCGGAAAATAGCCTCCCAGGCATTATCAAAAACATCACCCTACCGATTTCTTCCTCCTTCTCCCCACTTTTCCCCTTTCTCAGGTAAAACCCTTTTCGAATCACTCTTTTCCGTTTGTTTTTTGCTTTGTGTTTGTTTAAGCCACTGTATTTGTTTTTCTTCTCTTTTTTCCAGAATTTAGTTTTTCAAAATGGAATTCAAAGACTAATAGGTTAAATTGTATCTGTTTAAGTTTAGTTGCTGTTTCGGTAATCATGTTTGGGGATTATCTTTTAGAGTAGGAATGTTCTTGCTTTTTTGCTATGTGATAAAAGATCATTTTTCATTTTTATTTACTGGAATTAGTCATTTGCAAGTGTTGCTAAAAATAACTGGATGAATGGGTTGTGTATACTGTATAGTTATCTATGTGTGCATTCAATTGTGTATATATTTTCAAGAAATGTTGTGCATAAATTAGTTAAAAGATGAATTAGTGTGCTATTAAGGATTGAGTTTTTACATAGGTATATAATTGATTCATTACATCCCTAATGCAGGTTGTTTAGGAAAATTACAAGGAATGACTAGTGACAGTACCGACTCAATTACTCGTGTGCTCTTCTGTGGGCCGCATTTCCCTGCTTCTCATAACTATACAAGAGAGTATTTGCAAAGCCACCCATTCATAAAGGTGCTCCATGTTCTTATAAATGCTTATAATCTCCTCTGTCCATTGACTGTTTGTTCCTTTTGCTCTGTTTTGTTAGGTTGATGATGTCCCCTTGAATGACGTTCCTGATGTTATCGGGAACTATGATATTTGTGTTGTTAAAAGTATGAGGCTGAATTCGGATATCATCGCGAGAGCAAACAAAATGAAGCTTATCATGCAATTTGGAGTTGGGCTCGAAGGTATATATCCTTCTTATTAATCCATATGCCACAATGTTAATCGGTTATTCATATCACGGGTATAATTTAAATGTAGGTGTTGACATAAATGCTGCAACCAAACATGGAATTAAGGTTGCAAGGATTCCAAGTGATGGCACTGGAAATGCAACTTCATGTGCTGAAATGGCAATTTATCTGATGTTGGGTCTTCTTCGTAAGCAAGTCAGTCTATTTCTATCTCGAAAATCTTAAGGTGATGTTTGTTTTGGGTTTAAAGTGAGTTTTGAAAATCAATTTTTGAGTATAGGGGATTTTGAAATCCTAATAAATAGTAAGGTGTGTGTTTGTTTTGAGATTTAGAGTATGGTGAAATTTATCTTTATGAAAATCAATTTGCAACTGTGTTAGTGTGATTGATGATGTATTATAATATTATTGGTGTGTCATTGTATTGATTGCGTAATGATTAGATTTTTTAGGTTATTTGTAGGGGTGTAGTATTGGGATTTTGAAAGCCAGATTTAAAAATCTCGAAGTAGAACCGATTTTAGATCTCAAAATCCAAGTCTTAGTTTTTAAAACCCAAAACAAACATCACCAAATAGTTTCATAACTATACGAAACAAGACTTATTTTGTTTGTTAATATTCTGGACAAATAGCCTGTCAAGTAAAATTAAATAAGAAATTTGATATTAATGGAAACCAGCATGTTGGGTTGATAATAGTAGGGCCATTTTTTGTGGCCTTTTCTGCAGTATGCAAATTTTATCTTTACATGTATCGAACAAGTTTTTGTTTTTCCAGAGTTTCTCTTTGTTACAGGTTCTTTTTAATTTATTCCTTTAGCAATTGGTGCTACAAACTTCTGTCTCATGTAAAATATCCCTTCTAATTTTGTCTAATATGTGCTATTTGTTTAACTAGCTTGCACCTTTTTCTGTTATGCAGTATGAAATGCAAGTTGCTATTAGGCAGAAAAAACTTGGTGATCCAATTGGTGACACATTGCTGGGGAAAACGGTAAATTTCTTCTTCTGTGGTCTTGCTTTCGAAAGAAGTTGCTAAATAATTTGATCTTTACATTAATGAATGAAACTAAAAAGTTTGCATAGTATATCTCTGAAAAATTAAACTTGCGGTAGTATCATCTTTCTTCTACTTCAGAATCTTAATCGCTTGTCTGACCAAGTTTTGATCTCATCAGGCCTCAATGTGTAAATAGTATGTGAATCCTTGACTTCTTGCATCATACGATTATTCGAGCTATATCAACAGCACCTATTAAAGTGACTAAAAGAATTATAGAAATTAGTTCAAATGGAAAAAAAAAAAAATCTTATATTAAAATACATCTGCTGGCTTTAAGCCAATTAAATCATTCTTTTATCATGTGTTGTCATATTCAAAACTTCAATTAAATCAGTGTTTTCTAGTATCAGAGTTATATGATATCGCCATTGTATTATGCGCCGTCTAGTGAGTAGTGCCTATCCGATAACATAACACAAAAAATTCAGTCTGCACGATAATCACTGAACTTGAATAACTTGTTTGGAAAAGTTCCAACTGATGACAAGCAATGGTCACATGCTCATATTTTAGGTAAACCTTATTTGCAACAGTTTTTGTTGATTTTTTTCTTACCCAACTGAAATCATCAAAGCACAAGACTAACTCGGTGACACCTCGTTTATGTAGATATTCATTTTGGGATTTGGAAATATCGGGATCCACTTAGCAAAGCGTCTGCGACCCTTTGGTGTGAAAATACTTGCGACTAAAAGAAGTTGGCCTTTGTCCAATTCTGACGGTATGAATGTTACTATTTTACATATAAAATGTGGAAAAATATCAAACTAAAGTTATAAGCTAACATGCAAATTAGATGCATTCAGTGTCAAATATCGAAAATGGTACCTATGATGATCTCGTTGACGAGAGGGGTAGTCATCAAGATATTCTAAAGTTTGCAAGCCGTGCTGACATAGTTGTTTGTTGTTTGAGTATGAACAGTGAAACGGTAACCGATTACCTCATCATAATATTTAAAATGTTATTTTTCTGGGTATTTCTGTATTATTTATTTCATTTTTTCAATCTCAGGCTGGAATTGTAGACAAGGCTTTCATATCTTCCATGAGAAAGGTTTATCATCTTCCTACATGCCCATAATGCATCAACAAATCCATAAACTATCTTTATTTTTTGTTGTTTTTAGAAGTCCTTAAACTATTTTTTGTTTTAAAAAGTCCTTCAAGTATTGAAATTTTATTTCACGAGCTCCCTCGAGACTAAGTTGACGGAATTTTATGGTTTATCTTAATGGTTTCATTATATAATATGTATGTTAATATAATTAATTTCTAGATAAGTTTTGTGCAAGTCATGTAAACCTCAATACTTCAGGCTTCAGCTGATGGTTTGTGAAAAATGAACCATTAAGGTGGATCGAAAAAAAAAAAACAGTCAAAAAATCGTCTGAGGGAGCTCAGAAATAAAATTTCGATACTTAAGAGCTTTCTAAAACAAGAAATAGTTTAGGACCTATCGCAACAAAAAGTTGATAGTTTAGGGACCTTTTATACAATATGTCAATTTTTTATTGTAAAAAGTAAAAACTTTGTATTAATGGTCGTGTGCTCGTATTTTAGGGTGCTCTCCTGATAAATATAGCGCGAGGAGGCCTGTTGGATTATGATGCTGTACTTCATCATCTCGAAACGGGTCACTTGGGAGGCCTGGGGATCGATGTTGCGTGGACCGAACCGTTTGATCCAGATGATGCTGTCTTAAAGTTCCCGAACGTCATAATCACACCTCACGTTGCTGGGGTTACTGAACATTCATATAGATTCATGGCCAAGGTATTGACTTGAAACCTTAATTAATCATTTAGTTTTCTAAATTTCCCAGCGTTGTAATCTGATTTATATGTTTAATCCCAGGTTGTTGGAGATGTTGCTCTTCAACTCCACACTGGAGAATCTTTAACTGGGATAGAAGTTGTCAATTGATCAGAAGCTAAAATTTTCTAGTTCATTTTATTTTATGATTCTTGAAGTATTACTATTCTTTCTAGAATTTTATTATTGTAATTGAATTATAAATTAAATAAAATCCAAAAGTTAAACAATACATTCTTCTTCCTTCGTTGTGTAGTAATAATATTCTCCGTTCAAACTTGTAGGCGTGATTCTTTTTATACTGGTTTAAAAAAATACTGAACGAGTTTGAAGGTGTTAATGAATGATAATTTGAGTAAATAAGTGATTATTAGAATCACTTATTTTTAAAGTCATCTCTCACAGCTTTTCAAAAAAAAGTGATTTTGAAAGCAGTTTATAGAGTTTCAAAACACACCCTGAGATTTACATGTATTATATTTTGACATGCAAACAAAAATATTTCCCTAAGTTTAAGTTTGGGTAATTAACATATCATACTTTAATGAATAACAAACAATGTTTTAATGAACTACATGCCATCTTTTTAAAAGAGTATCAAAATATTTCAAGAAGTTCCAAAAACTTACTCTCAACCGTAATTAACAGACAATTATGTAAGGAGTAAGATTTTCTTTTATTAATTACATGCAATAGTTTAATGATTAACAAACAATACTTTAAAAAAATTATAATTAATGCTTTATGAGATAACAAACAATATTTGAAAAAGTATTAAGGAAATGTAAATTTGGTTGACGAGAAATTTTTTGTATACAAATTTTAAATAATTTAAATATATTTTTAATTATTCAATTGTACATAAGAATGATTCTATCATGGGAGGTCGTGGGCACAATTCGATAAAACCGAAAAATAAAAATCGATTCGATTTTGTTTTCCCATTTTCAAAATTCTTGGTTAATTGGTTCAATTTTAGGCTTTTTCTAAGAAAAAAACCGCATTAACCGGTAATCGAACAGCATACATAAACTAATTTCTACTTGGTTCTGTATTTTCTGTTTCCTGTATATTTTCTAAATCCTAATTGCTATTTTCTAAATCGGCAGTGCGCAACTACTCCCCGTCAGCGGCAGCCACACCGCCGTTCTTTCAGTGCCGTCACTTCAGCGAAGAGGTATTTTTATGCTCTGAGTCTGACCTCTTAAAGTTCACTTCCTCCCAGAGTCTTTTGAATGATTTCTTTTCTAAATAATGTGTTTCAGCTAAGATTGGAGGAGATTGCAGGGAAGAGAAAGAGTGGATTTAAAGTCGAAGAGGGGCGACACCAAGTTGAATTCAATTGGGTAAGTTCATTGTGATTTTAATTGAAGCATTGGTAATGTTTTCCTTTAGTATGATGCATCCAAAAGATGGGTGCTTGGTGAATTGGGGGTGTTTTTGAGATAATCATGTGAAAGAATCCGAATTAGGTGTTCGTGTTTATGCCTATTAGAAAGTCTGTGAGTGGATGGGAGATACACTGTTTTTTATGATTTGGTTTGATAATGGCGAATTATTTGGAATTATGTCGACTTAAGTAGGATATCTAGGCCATGTTTGATAGCTTAGATTAAACCTAGATTAATTATATATCATTTTTATTGGTTGTTTGATAACTTAGATTATGGGTAGATTATGCTTTAAAATTTATAAAGTTGAGTTATCATCCTAATCTTAGATAATCCATCTTTGCTATCAAACATGCCCCTAGGTTACATAAAGAGGTTTTATGGCAAGAACTAACATTTATTGCAAAGTGCTGAAGTTGTTCCAAATAAATTTTGGAAACAATGCTTCATTTGATAACAAATTAGTTCTATTGGGAGATATTGCAGTTTTTGTTTCATCTGTTCATTCTTTTGGTTCTTTCACTGTTATTATGCCCCGCCGTCATGGCCTTTCATAAACTATTCAATTAAAGCTCGTTTGCTAGGTGAGTTGGGATGCGGTGGGTTTGGCTACACTTTGGATATGTATTTATTTTCTGCTTGCTTTTTCCATTCTAAATTGGGTTAACACACCAAATCTTCAGTTGTTATATAGGAGCAACATAAGAAATATCACATGGCTTACATAATTTTCCAAATCTGTCCTCATCTTCATCTCCGCAAACTCTGTCGGATAGTGAAACACAACTTGAAAAAGGAGAAGAAATGTAAAGTTTTCAGGCGAGAATTAACCATTTAGTTCCCACCCACATTGCTCATTATCACACAATATTCTTCCCCTGTATTTCCAATTTATTCAGAAAATGTGCAGGCACAGAAAAAAAAAAAAAAAAAAAAAACGCAGAAGAGAAAGAAAGGCATTTCCTAGGAATTGATCAGACAATAATTTTTTCAAATTTTGTTCTGGGTTTTCTTTTCCAGTTCCCCAAATTTCTGATTATGGGTATCAGTTTAAAGCTTTTCTGCCCACTGCTTTACCTTTCATTAATAACCAATTCTAGTATGAATTCTCGTACGATAGTGCAATTTTCCCCTCTCAAGTTTTTGGTGTTATTTGTTCTTTTAACTGGTTGATTTCAGGATTTCAATCTTAATATCATTATTGGTCAGATACATATTTATTTCAAGAAAGAAATCAACAAAAAATAGCAATGAAATTTTGAGCAGGGAATTTTGAGCAATTAATTTTTTTGAGTAAAGAGGTTTCGATGAAATTCTGAGCATGGAATGGTGCCATTTGATTTTTTGGCTAGAACAGTGAGTTGTTGTTCACACTTCTTTTCTCATAATCATAAGGGGTCTTCAAAGAAGTGCACAGAAACTAACTAGAAGAAGAATAAAGCACCACCGTCTTCCCCTCCCTCCACGGATCCCTCTCCACACACGTCAACCCTCTGATTTCTGTTCTGTTTTCTGAGAAGTTACGGTATGCAGGGGTCAAAATTGGAAAAAAGAAGAAGATTTGATTGCTGATGGTTTTATGAATACCACACATGGGGAGATTGGATACGTACTCACTTGCACATAGACATAGTATAGTAGAAACCGAGCCTTCACTTAATACAGGGCCAACATGTTTACAAATATCAAACATTATATTAAGTGTGTTAGTGTATCTATCACCCTAATACTTCCTAGCAAACATTCTCTAAGTATATAAAGAGAAGTTGAATGTACGGTTAAGTAAAAATCACTTTGAGTAACTTATGATTAGCTTGTGGCTGGCTACTTATTCCTCGTGCACTTACTAATTTCATGCTAGTAATGCTGATTTCTCAAGTTGATTGCTTTTTTGTGCCCGTTGGTAGTCTTGCAGTTCGTTTTTTGCATTTTCGTACCATTTATTCAACATCTTGTGATTTTACATTTTCATAGATTGGAGGAAGCTGTGATGGGGGTTGTAAGCAAGTTCTTCATTGCATCCATGCTTATGTGGATAGCACCTGTTGCAGTTCTATATGGGTTTAACCATAAACTCTTCCCTGGTAATCTTCCTTTTACAACTTAATATTATGATTTGATTTTGTTAAGTTTGTCCAAGATCAGCTTTTTTTTTATGATTGCTGATATGGCTATGGATTAAACGAAGCTATTGTTTCAATCGAGAAGAATCCTTGCTGCTCTGCTTATTTGCTGTTCTAATTGAATATTGACTCATCTCGTACCAGTAATCACATGAGTAGTGGGAAAAGGGGTTTGTTATATCCTTTTATTTTTCTTTTGCTGAGGAGTATAATGAGTGTAGGGAATTCTCCAGATTGTATAATACACTTGGGATTAACAATGCACGATGCCCGTAACTCAGAAGCACAACTTTGACCATGCACTTCTCTTTAAATGCCCTCACGATTGTATATTTTATGCAGTAAAAAAGAAACAAAAGTAGTGACCATTTATTTATGCTTTTACGGTCTTAACATTATGGAGGCTGATTTCTGCTGCATCAATATTACTGTTATGTCTCACAGTTTACAATTCAGAAATTAAAATGCCCATAAATTCCACATAGACAATGTGCATTTCGTCTAAGGAAAAGGTAAATGACAATGTTATTACGTGCTTTTGAACAGGTTCAACTCAATTATCTCCTGAGTCCATGACATTGTGGAGTGGAATCCTCGCGGTGATTTCAGTCAACATGGTTATAGCATTCTACATTTACTTAGCCATGAAAGAGCCCTCAGATAAACATGTTCCAGATCCTGCATTTCTGGCAGATGCAAAAGCTAGCATAAACCAGCTGGGACCAACTGAAGGGGACTCATCCTCAGACCGTGCAAAAAAAGACTAGCTCGTCTTAACTACACCAGGTAACAAGCATATGCCCTTTAGGCTTTTGTGCTTTCTTGCAGACTGCACTGCCTCGTCGTTTTGATCTGAGCAAAATAATTTTACGCGTTTTAATTATTATTATTTTCCTCGAAACATCTGTTGAATATTATTTGTATGTTAAAAGCCTAGTGCTCTTGGCTTCTTTTTAGCAATTACAAGGCTCATAGATTATTAATCTATATGTAACATGCAATTTGCACATTAAGTAATTGTCATTTCATATGGTTGACTTTCTGTTTAAGAAAAGATATTATGTATATCTTGTAACTTGTGCATTGTACACCTTGAACAATACTCCGTAGTATTATTTTTTACAATTGTAGTATAGTAGTGTACGTTGCACAATACTTGCCTTGCATTAAGGCAAAAATGATGAGAAAGTTCACACACACACGTATAAATTCTACAATAACAAATTTGAACCATTATAATATTACATCTCATATAACCAAACAAACAAATATTTCATAAATAACATAATTTTTTTTGTCAATTTTCCATTCTGTATTTTTAGTACTTCATCCGTTTTGCAAAAAATAATAAAACATTATTTATTGTACTTGAAATTTTGAATTTTATCTATAATTTTCTGATACACCATTATCTATTTTTTTTTCGACAATCATACACCATTATCAAAAAAATTGAGGGTATTAAGTTGGAATATTATGATTTATGAACACTTTTAAATATAAAAGGGTCCCGAATCTCTCAAAAACTCGCTGGTATCTCTACATCTGCCTACTCCAACAACTGTGTGCCAATGAGGCCAAAACCACTCCAATTCTACAAACATCAACTGCTACATACATATAGTGGGTTGTAAAAAATAATCATATTGTAAAATATTGATTAAATTGCAAAATTTGTTGGTAATTTTTTAAAAGAAAATAAATATAACAATCCACCTTGCAAACAGAAAAAAAAAAACGAAAGTTGCAACAGAATGCCTTCTCCAGCGATCACTCTCCCATTCAAATTACTGCTCCTATTCTCATTATTTCTTATTTCTCCGGCGATCACTGCATCGCTAAATCACCTCAAATCCAACGGTGACGTTTTGGAGCTCGACGATTCCAATCTCGACGCCGCCATTTCCAATTTCGATTTCATCTTCGTCGATTTTTACGCCCCATGGTGTGGCCACTGCAGTCATCTCGCGCCCGAGGTTTGTGTTTCTTCCCCTAATCTTCCCTTTTTTTTGTTTTTAGGATTTGAATTTTGCCGCCTATAATAATTCATGTGTTTATCCTTCTCGCAAATGCATGTTTTTCACTGGTAATTTAATTTTACGAGTATTTTTCAATTTCAATATTTACATTCAATTGCAGTTAGAGAAAGCAGCTCCTATTCTAGCTGGATTGAAGCAACCTATAGTTGTTGCAAAAGTTGATGCTGATAAATACAAAAAACTTGCTTCCAAGCATGGTGTCAAGTATGTTGTTGACATCTTAAAAGTGTCAATTGAATTCAATTTTAACTGCTATGAGTTTTATATCTGAGGATCAACTTTTGGGAAGGTGAATACAATTTGTTCTGTTTAATGCAGTGGATATCCAACTCTAAAGATATTCATCCATGGAGTTCCCACTGACTATTACGGACCTCGGAAATCTGATTTACTTGTTCGATTTTTGACAAAATTTGTTGCTCCTGATGTTGCTGTGCTCAGTTCTGACTCTGCTATCAGAGACTTTATTGAAGCAGCGGGTTCTGATTTTCCTGTGTTCATAGGCTTTGGATTCAATGAGTCGATGATATTGGATTTGGCCATTAAGTATAAGAAGAAAGCATGGTTTTCTGTTGCCAAGGATTTCTCTGATGAAATCATGCCCCTGTATAAATTTGATAAGGTTCCTGCTTTGGTTGCCATTCATCCAGCCTATAACGAACTAAACACTTTTTATGGTCCGTTTGAAGGTTAGGCTCTATCTCATTTTCAAAATTTTCCTTTAGAATCAATATCTATCCAATTGCACACATTTTTTCGTGTGAGCATTTTGACATTGTGCTATAGTTATCACAACAATTAGGCACATGCTAATGTGTTTATATTCATGGAATCCAAATATAACAGCTTTTGGATCATTAATCTCTTGATCTACAGTGATTGTCACTGTTCAAGGACAGCTGATTTATTTACTTGAAGCAACCATGTTTGTTTTAGGAGGGACAAATTTATTGGGTTGAACTTCGGAGTTTTAAGATTTTTGAAGAGGCTTGTAGCCTTGGTCGAGTGACCAATTCTTTATTGTTAAATGAAAGTTGTATCCTTGAAGGTTATTGGAACTTTTAGGAGTAGCCTTGTTGAACTTGTTGTCATGGAAATTGAATTAGATTGAGTACTTTTGGTGGTACTTCATCATATTCTTATTTCCTTGAGAAATCTCAAGTTATTTCAACATGATTAGCATTAATTTTTACAATATTACCTGACAGAAAGTATAAACTTTTCTGCATTTTCAGCAGTATAGCTTAAAGATTCAACTTCTGTCATTTCATTTTCACCTAGTATAAGGATGACGTCAAACATATTGATGAACACTAATCTATATTGCTCTCAATCGCAGAAAAGTTCCTTGAAGATTACATAAAACAGAGTTTGCTTCCACTAATTTTGCCCATAAGTCAAGATTCATTAAAATTAGTGAAAGATGACCCAAGAAAAGTTGTTATAACTATCATGGAGGATGAAACAGAGGAGAAATCCAAGCGAGTATTGGAAGCTCTGAAGACTGCTGCATCTGAGAATCGTGACTTGATATTTGGTTATGCTGGGTTCAAACAGTGGGAAGAATTCGTGGAATCATTTGAAGTCGACAAGAAAACAAAGCTTCCTAAGATAGTTGTATGGGATGGTAATGAGGAGTATTATACGGTAGGTGTCATATTTCAAAAAAAATCAGATGCTCCCTTCATTAGAACAGTTGAACATGCTCCTTATTGGTTGAAATATCAAATATGATAGGCATGATTCTTCAATATCCCTTTGGTTAAAGATTTCAATCAATTATTTGACATGATTATGGTATAATCAGTAGAAGCATGTTAGGATTATTTGATATTCAAGATTGACTAGTTCTAAGGTGCATTATTGATGCTACTAATGTTTAACCACTGCACATTTTGCTTGAATAATAGGTTATTGGTTCAGAAAGTATAGATGATACAGATATGGGGTCCCATTTGTCAAGATTTCTCGAAGGCTACAGAGGAGGAAATGTAATAAAAAAACGCATCACTGGTCCGACCCTGATAAGTTTCATAAAATCAGAGGTCGGAGTGATAATAGTTTTCGTTCTAATATCCGTGGTGCTCGTGTTGGTGCTGGTTGTTTTTATGACAAATGACGAACCTCCCTCTGTTGGCCCTGGGCAGCATGTAGTTGAAGGAAGGAGCCCCACATATCAGCCCGAAAGAGAATTGCACGGATCGGTTAAGGAGGATTAATTTTTGGTATGTTTTTCTGTATATGTTATTCATCACAGTTTTTTCTTTCAAGAATCATGAATAGTGTATGTAGATGAATTGGATAGATCGATCGAGCCATTAACTTCTCAAGAACTGGCTAAATGAAACAGTCTGCTAATTGCTAATAGTAGGTGGTCTCCTGAGAATCATATTTACTGAACTCTCTTTTCAAAATAATATTGTTGGACATACGAAGCAAGTAATACTCCTTCTGTCCCACGAAAGTTAGCATACTTTCCTTTTGCATTTTCACAAAAGTTTGCATACTCTAAAATGGAAACAACCCTCGCAATATAAACATATTTACCATTTGTGTCATTAATTTTGAGTTCCATTACACTCAATTCAACCAATTTTTTTTAGGTAAAGTCTAGTATGCACTCGAGTGCATGTTGTGCACCCTAGTCCATGTTGCACTTTTCAGTTTACTGACTTACACTTTTTAGTAAATGGTGTTGCACTTTTTAATTATTACTAAAAATATTATTATACAGTTTAATAATTGAAAAGTGCAACACCATTTACCAAAAAATTGTAAATCAGTAAACTGAAAAGTGCAACATGGACTAGGGTGCACAACATGCACTCGAGTCCATAGCAGACCAACCATTTTTTTTACTTTATATGAAAATGTACACATTTTTCTTGAACTATGTGTCCAATATTTTCCACGGACTTTCGTGGGAGTATTGTTTAATATACTAAATATGCCATTATAAATAAGTTTGATTTTATGTGTTATACTATGTATTCTAAACAATATTACTATTTTGTATATTAATTAGTATTAAAACTTATAAGTTTTTATCAATTGCTAAAGCACTAGAATCTTACTTTCAAAAAAAAAAAAAAGCACTAGAATCTTGAACAATTGTTTAACCATCATGTTCTTGATTTTTTAGCAGTGCTAACTATTTATAGCATGATGAAATTCAGAATTGATTAGCCTCAATGGGAAATTCAGTTAGCTCGAGCGTGACTTGATAACCTACGCAAAATATAATTATTTTTACACTCTTTTCAATCATCTTTTTATTTTATTCATATAACTTTACAAAATTATCTTTTAACATTTTACTTATTACACTTTTTTCTTAAAGAGTATGTTCATTTTGTGGTGCAAACACTTATGGGACGAAGAGTTGACCTCGTATATAGACGTAACAAGAATACAAGAATTGGCATAATCCTCGCAATGAAAACGTGAATATGATTTGAAAAGTTTTTCTTCACAATGAATATGGACGAAATACCATTCGTTTTTTTATTTCGTTGCTCATTTTATTCAAAATTTCCAAAATATCTCTGTGACACCCCAGAGCAAAAGGAATATTCGGGCGTGTTCGATTTGTTGTTATGGTTTCCTGTTTGGAAGCTTCTCAGCATGGGCTCCTTTTAATTAGTATTTAATTTTTAAAAAACAAATTTATCATTTTTTTATTTTGCGTAAGTGTAAAAATCTTGCTCAATTCTCAAATCTTCCACAATCCCATACCTCTCTATTTTATGCCCTCTCACTCTGTCTCTTTCTCCAAATTGTGAACAGTCTACCTAATTTTTTAATGCATATTCTTATTTTATTTATTTCTGTCATTTTCTTTTCTTTATTATAAACTTATATAAGTTTGATAGTGGTTTTGTTTTTCCCCCTATTTTTGGAATGTATGCTCTATCTCAACTCTCATATACTAAATTTTCTGATTAAAGACGTTAATTTATTAAAGTTCTAAGAGTAATTCGTAATATATTGACTTTAAAGGAATTGTTACTAATATGTGTATACTAGCAATTAATTATATATAAATTAACTTAAAAAAAATCATTCTGAAAATCAGGTTTAACAACACTTTTTAAATAAGAGTGTGCTTGCAAATCAGGTTTAACAACACTTTTTATAAACCTTAGTGGGCTTAATCCTTAGGGTGTTTTAGAATTCTTTAATAAATAATTTCATATGCCAAACTAAAAAATGGTTCGTAATTATTATTATCATTATTTTTGTTTTAAAGTAATCCTATTTGCAATTCTAGCCGCGTATCTTTTGTGGCAACTCACTAACTCATTTTCAAATCAAAAGGGGCATTTCTATAAACATTTATCAAATGCGTACAAGTTTTGGGATTTTAGCCAAAGCAATTTATTTTCAAACTGTACAAATCACTTTTTTAAATACAATCAGTCACAAACACCTACTATAAATTACTGTATTCAAATTGACAATTAACCGATTACTATATATCAACCCAAACAATAATGATATATCACATCAGACTTAGACAACTATTTGATCCAAGTAACCTCAATTAATCTTACTGTAATCAATTATTGACCTTAATCATTAATATAAATATTACTTTCATCCATCCCGAAATAAACATTACACTTGTTTTTTTGTCCATCTCATGATAAACTTTACACCCATAAAATAAAAATCCTTCAATAAATTCTATCATTATAATTTATATAAAATGTTATTATTTTTTAACTTACACAAACACATAATTCAACTAATTTATTTATTTTATATATAAAAATTTATTAGATTAAACATCAATATTTTACTATTACTCAATTTTGTAAAAAAGTGTGTCATTCCGAAAGTAAGATGCACCAATACGTAATTGTAATTATTGGTCATTGGTGAAGGCCAAAACTAGTTCAATTAATTTAATAAATAGCTATCATTACATATACGAACTATAACCCACTGCTTATCTTGAAACTAATCCACATTTTATATTCATAACAAAATCACACATTTCTATAATTTTATTATTGCTTACAAAAATATTATTTCTACTATTCCGTTTTGTGCTGTAAAATTTATTTATCGAAATGTTAAGGAAAATACACATCAACTTACTCAAGCTGTTAGAAAATTCACGAATCCTCATGTATAATTTAACATTCCCTCAACCTATTTTTGTGAATAACGTACCTAATAATAATTGCAGTTGAAGTTTATACTTAAAAAACCACAATCATACTTTTTACTAAAACTAAATTTTTACAAGCAAACGTTTTGGCAAAAAAATAAAATAAAATAATTAGCCTACAATTACCAAAATGAAAACACAGTTACGGCTTACGGGCCTATAGTCCTAGATATGAAATTCATACTATGGAATTAAAACAAGATTTTAACAGAAAATCTAAGAATACAAATTAAAAAATATAAGTAGTCCCCAGTAGTATTTTATAAAAGTATCAGAGGGCGGCGGTGCGGTGGGAGAAATCGGAAGCGAGTCTGGAAGCTACGGCGGAGTGATACATGGAGTCGTGAAACGACGCCGCATCACTAGTCATCCTCCTCAGCTGCCTTGCTTTCTCTTCCGTGAACGTAACCGGTTCGATCCGGAATTTGACCGGTCCTTCAACCGCCGGTCTGCTCTTCTTGTCCTCTGACATAATTAAGTAATCCGGCTCAGACGAGAATCCGAAGAGTGGGGCCCACCATTTCGGAGACGACGTCGTCTTCCTGGTGATTTGGTCGGATTTTCGGACGTCGGCGGCATCGACGCCGGCGCAGATTACCACCGTAGGCCTAAACGATAACATTCCGGTCACCATTTGAGAAATAGTGAATTGCAAATTGCTTAATGGTTTTAATGGAGAAGATTCGATTCTGGTTTTAGAATTTATAAAGGGAGAAATATATAAAAGGAGGAAAGTGGGAAACTCAAATGAAATGGTAACAAAATTAAACTCAAATTGACCGCTTTGAATTGAACGTCGCTTTCTAAATATATTGCCTACTTGTGATTTTTAATCATATAATTGGATGGGTTACCTTTACACGATTTATTTCATAAACTTAGTAGTATAATTTATTTCATATAATAGAAGTATTATAAATATAAATAATATCGAGTATTATTTAATAGAAAGTACATTCAATATAATCCATAATATGAAAATGCAAGAATTAGTCCAACTTACTTTTTTTAAACAATACATACCAAATTCAATATTCTCACTTTTAATTTTTTTTTTCAATTATGACATCATTCTATTTTTTTAAAATAATATTACTCACACTATTTTATCTCTACCTCGTCTTTTTATTATTACTTATTTACTAAAATTAATTTTATTTATAAATAATTACTTTATACATTTGTATTTTATACATAAACTAATCAATATTAATTAAAATTCATTCATGAAAAAATGAACATATTGAATTTGATCCAAATGAGTATAAAAGGAAAGTATATGTTAGACAGTCTTATATACTATACAAATCGCTATTTTAACATTTATATTTTTTTTTTATTTTAAAATATGATTTGAGTAAAGTTATAAATTCACGAATAATAAAATACACTAAGTATGGTAGTAAAGGTAAATCTTAATCAATAAATGACACTTGTTGTGCAAAGTGCAAACACATGATCTTCATGATTTAATACACAAACTTAATATTTAATTGCCACATATACACGCGTATAAATATTCACTTCACAAATCAAGATAAAGTAAAACAAACTCGATCCCCAACAGTTTATTTGATGATTTGTAGTGAAAAACAATCCATCGATTAAAACTGAAGAATCTAACATGGTTTGCCACGTGCCCCAGCAAATTTAATTGTTGAAAATACTTGTCCACACACAGTTATTGAAATAGAAATAATTAAATGTAAAAATAAAATAAAACTAAAGTGCGAGCTTCTGCATGAATATTGAATAATATGCAGAAGCTCATAAATAATCACTTTTTCATATTGAGAATGGTTTGCAAACACACCGTTAGTTTTCAATAAACAAAAATCAATTATAATCACATCTTTAGCACGGAGAGCTTGCAAAGGCGTTAGTCATCAACCTGTATCGGTATAATTTATATAGCAACTTATACAATAACCCCTACCAAAAACCTAGATGCTAAAAATCTTAACTACAATATACAAATTCAAAGCTACCTTGAAACCACCTTCAGAAAGAGCTTCCAGATGACTCGATGTCATGCGGGTAAGGCTGGTTGATCGAGCTTTCACTCTGAGGAGAATGCTGCCCATGAATGATGGTAGAGATGGATTGAGGGGACGAAACATATGCTGATGATCCTTCGAATGACATTGATGATGAAGGAACGGGAGTTGCAGTGGAGGATAGTAGTGGTGTAGATTCTGCTGCTGCAGGTTGGTCGGTACTAGTTCTTGCATCTCGCTTGCAGACGGGACAGAATGTTCTCCATGATGTTAACCAAGTATCAATGCAGGTAGTGTGGAATTCTGTGAAAATATAGCATGGAAAAAACAAGATATAATTTCAAGATTACAATATATCAATAGTCTAAATAGCAGTATTAGATAAATTATAGCAGGGGATGAATCGATCTTCATAATGAGAAGTATGATTCGTCAAACCCATCATTTTATTATGAGAATGAAGACAAGGAGAGCGTAGTGTCCGATGTGGCATCTTACGTGACAGTCCAGAGGTGAACGACACTGATTGTCACATCAGCGAAGAAAATGGCAAAAAAATTCACCATATATCAATATGCAAAAATTTCAGAGGTCATGTATCAAATTGCAAAACTTGAAAGCTTGAGATAGATATGTAAAATCATGAAAATCCTTTTATAATTAGGGAACCATCTAGTAACACATTCAGTAGGTCTCTTGTGAACAATTTCACATGAACTTTCTACCTCAAGGTAATACCTTTTAGCTTATGATGTATCACGTTTTAGCATATGAAGTATCACTATGTAAAAAATATTTTATTTGATGTGTTATTTTCCTCAAAACTGCTAAACAGTACAACTTCATATATATACAGATTTCACCAGAAAACCTCCGTGAACCAGGTTCAAATAATATTTTGTCTATCATATTGTCTTAGTGATGCAGGGTGGTTAACAGAAAACACATTCAAACTCGGAAAAAGCGAGATAATCGATTAATCTTTAAAAACATTTGTAAAGAAGACTCACTATGATGGCATGGTAGAACCCTGAGCTTCTCTCCAACATCGTAGTCTTCAAGACATATAGCGCATGTTTGTGAAGTACAGTTATCCTCCAAAACGGCGGTAAAAATTAGGGTGGGCATTGCTTTAACCAAGCGACTGCTTATCCCATGGAATTCTCTCACACGAGGAGCACTTGGTCTCGATCGTCTGAATCGGTGCCTTCTCACAAAGAAACAGGAAGCTAAAACAGCACACATGGCTAGTAAAGAGATGAATGATATAGCTATAATAGACCACGATGGGTTTTCATAGCTTTGGGTTATCCATATGGATATATCATCTGCACCAGCGTATTTCGCCAGTGTGTCGCCAGAAACCTTGGAAACAAACACTGCGTGTATCCATACGTAAAAAGGTGTTCCAGCCACTGCATTCCAAACACAATTGTTAATCGTATTTCACATGCTTAAACTCTATCACCAAAAGCTAAGGGTATGTTTGATTTGAGATTTCGAAAAATCTAAATCCGGATCTACTTTGAGATTTTGGAATCTGTTTTCTACACCATGCTCTTCTCCAATGACCCATTAATGCAAATATAGCTTCTTCTTTTTTAATCACTTTTCACACCTTTTATTCTTACTTTTGCAATTTTCAATTAAACACACTAACTATTACACAATCATTCAATACAATTACAATCAACAATAATAAAATAATATAACATCACACTCTTGCCCATCGATTTTACATAAAGCTAAACCTACCCTATTTACAAAACAAACACATATCCTTGCTATTTTTCAAATCAGTAGATTTTGAAATTCAATTTTCAAAAGGCCTCTAAATCTCATATCAAACATACCCTAAAGCAATCAACGTTACAGAGCAATCAGGGGAACCTAACTTAGAGGACAAGGAAAATGAAACTCCACAGAAGCATTAAATTAGTGATATCACACTTTTGCAGCTTTTAGCTTTTCTCAGTTTCAATTCAATATGGAAGGAATGGAAAAATATTAACATAAAAATAGTGTTGCTTCCAGTTCCATATGTGATTTTCTAATAGGAGTATATAATCATATGCTTCAAAAAGACCTTGATTTCTGAAAATCTAGGCCAAGACCATAAATTCATGCCAAAGGTGAATTTATATTTCAATGCCTATAATCAGATAACTACAGGGAAAATGCAATGGACAGGGCAATCCATAAAATAATAAAAGGTTGCATTTAAATCTGATAATTGAAAAGAAAGATTTACTCACAATATTTCAATGTACAGCACAGGCAAGGATCCATATGAAATACGTAGATTCTAGTAGAACTGACTCAACCAGGACAATCTGCTATATGAACCACATAATCCTTTACAAAAATCTACTTATTTTCTACCTCGTATTGATTAGCTTAGAGGTAAGCACAATAAAATATCAACATCAATCTCATCTATTAACACTTCTAACAAAAATAATATGCCAAAAAGAAAGCATCATATCAGCGAATTCTGCATAGAGTGGATTTTAGGATAAAGGAATTACTTGAAACTAAATCACCCATTTCATTGTCATGGACAATGGCTGCTTTGAACCCTGCAACTTGCGCTCTTTGAACTTTATCTTCGAAGTTACATCCTCCTCTGATTATCAACACAAAGGGATGTCTGGTGTCGTTTGGATTCGAGATTATTTTATTAGTCAGTGGTGAGCATGCATCTAAAGGTTCAGCAAGATACAACTTTCCACGTCTTCCAGGCCCAACCAAAGGTGGTGCTGAAACACAAGAGACAATTATCAGAATGTGATCATATACACGACGAAAATGCTTCAAACTGTTAATTTGTTCATTAAAGAGCAACTATCAGAAGCTAAAACTGAGAAACAGAGGAGAAACATCACCATGATTATCAAGTAAAACGAATCTAAATTAAAACTTTGCTAAGTAGGATTAATATCCATCATACCAATTTCACACTCCAGTAAAGTATGACAGCAATTGAGATATGCATCATAGATTTCAAATCTTTAAACCAGAAACATCAAAGAAACCAAAGCTCAAATCAATCATAAGCTAAATCACCGGGGCAATTAAACAAATAGGAAAAATCATGTTTAAACAAGAAAGAAACAAATCAAACTCACCAAAAGTAGCTTCAATGTCTTCGAAAGACAAAGTAACGTTGCTTCCGATCAAAACGACATTGCCAGAAGCTGTGAAAGCACACGTCAAACACAAAAGGCAGCACCAAAATATCCAAAGATTCAACATCTCCATCAACTGCAAAGATTTACTAGAATTTCACAACCTTTTTTTTTTTTCCTGTAAGAAATAACTGGTTTGATTTTTGAAAAATTTATGAGCGTTTCGAAAACGAAAAAATCGAAACATCAGCTTCCATACTAGTGCAGTGTAATTGGGTAATTCTTTGAGGGCTTTTGTAAATCATTAATTTTGAATAGAATTTAATCGCATGGAGAAGAAAGAAACCTATAGCAATTCGACTCAGAATTCAGTAATCATATGCCTAATTTGGGGTCCCTTCACGATGATCTCCGATTCTCTCTCTGCTCGACAATATCTAGAAATTATGAAATTTGCAACTGGCACCTTTAAATATAAGCAAATTAATTATTTTGATATGAATTTACGATTATGATTTCGAAATTAATTTGAACAAGTTCTTGTAGTATCTGTCAAAAAAAACAAGTTCTTGTAGTATAATAATGAACCCCAACCAAATAGTTGTCAAATCTTGGATTCGGCCACGAGGCCCACGGCCACGACCATTTATCCACAACTGCCCAGCTCAAACTTTTCATAAATTATTCATTTCTCCCTCTTCCATATACGCAATCTACTAATTCATTTCAGTAATTAGATTTGAATACTCTATATTACCCCTTTGATTTGTGATTTAAAGATGATATTTTATCACAAAGTTGTTTATGATTTTTTTTTACAAAAATTGTTTATGAATTTGTGACATGTCATAAATATCAATGCAATAGTATATATATTTTAGAGTAGGTTTTGTATAAACAGATTTTCACGTGAAACTTGATTCATGAGATTAATACATTTTAATATTATGACAAATATCATTTAATAATTTAAGTGATCCATGCGAGTTCGCCTTTTGTGTGTGAAAATTCAATTCAATACATTCAAGAAACTAACGTAAAATAAAAAAAAATCATTTGAAGATCGTTCCAGAATAACAAGAGAGTTGAGCCCCAGATATAACAATAAAGATTGGAAACGGCCATTGATTTTGCTAACATCAAATTGAGTCAGCATCTATCACAACTAAACTTGCTGCATTTCACCACGTACACATGGTGATCTTTGAATGGCTACGGCAACATCCGGCTCGTTGAATGTACGACTCACAAGCTCTCCTTACACCTCGAACCCTGAATGAGCAAGCCATTGGAGCTGACGTCAGTAGAAAAACCTAACTTAATGTATCTAAATGACATTTATTTCCAAATAATTTCACCACTTCTATATACACAATTCAGGGAATATATAGTGATCAGATACAATCAGTTGTTCTGGTGCAATGAGATTAGCCACAGACTATATAGCATTCATATAGAGCGTGCTTTTGAATATTTTTAGGCCAGTAATTTAACTCTTTTTTTGTCCAGGTTGTTTACCATAATCGTTTTTTTTTTTTGTCAAATGACCAGCTACTGAGGGTACCAGTCAATCGGCCACTGATCATTGTTCATCATGTCCGCAAACTTACATGACCAATTTCAAAATGTGGAAACTTACGCTTACAAAACCAATTTTTTTTAAAATGGCATGGTGACCGGCTGGTTATCCTCAGTAGCCGGTTGTTGGATGAAAAAGGTGAACGTGGTAAACTTACAGGAGGATCAATTTCAAAAAGTAGAAATGGCCTAGACCAAAATAAAAAATTGGTAAATTTACTAGCCTAAAAAAATATAATCCGTAAATAAAATCTAGTCGGGGTTCAGTTTTACCTTCAAGAACGACTCCAGATGGGTTCCAAAGAGAATAGCTTCTCGTTTCGGGTTTGAGCTGCTGCATTTAAAGGAGGCGCATGCACAATAATTGGAAGGACCCACTCACATTTGTCCCTTCCCTCAATCATAAGAGGATGCTGAAACCTGTCATTCAAGAAACCACGGATAAGGATCGTTCAAGATGCAATGGGGGTTAACGGCTAACATGTTGATATTTGACATTCTATATTAGCAGGTGGGATGGACTTAAACAACATAGAAAAGACGTGGGTAAAGAAAGAACAAGAAAATAATCCTTGCACATAGCACCATAACAAGAACTAAACCTTTTCCAGTCTACATTCTTTGGAGTTGTGAGAAATTCGAATCGAAGAGCCCATTGCACAGAGACATAAGAGGTAGAAAATGTCATCGGTCCGTCCATTGGAATCGAAAAGAGAAAGCTTGTTTGGACTAAATCTGCCACAACCTCATGATGATCACTATGAATCTGCTCAATCAAACAACTGTAAAGATCAACTATTTATTGGTTACCTATGTAGAGGAAACTGAATTCTTTATTATTCAAACACAGCAATGAACTGTTGAGACTATGCTTTCTACGAAGATGAAACCAATTTTGGCTCCTTTAATATGTAAGCTAATATACCAGGAGTACACATGGGCTGTTACAATATAGCAATCTAGAGATTTATATTATTCAACCATATGATTTCACTTAAAACAGAAACAAGAAATTAAGCATTTGCCTTTTAAACACATACACGCTAGACCTACTTGTGGAGCAACAATTGTTTTAGATGTCGATGTGGACGTTCCACTCATGGAAGAGAAGTGAAATATATTCAACTTGTAAAGCATACCAAATTATAAAATAAGTTGAACGTGAAAGTCCAATATCTGCAAAGTGAACATGCATCATAAGATACCTTAGTAATAGTCAGAGAATGCCTTCGGGAAGGATGGGCAAAGCGTCTATTGATAATCTCCTTCGATTCCAAAGTTATTGACAACTGAAGGCACCAAGAATCCAGTCAACAACTTCTCGATCAAAGAAAAACTATGTATGTTAATGACTACTTGGTCATGCACCATTACCTCAAGGCATCGCCTGGGCCCTTCTTCATGAAAGAAAGTAAGAGTTCCACCTATCTATGAACGAAGGAACAAAGAATGTTAATAAAAGAAGAAGGCAATCGGAACCATATTATTGTGATGGGATATGTAAGAAAGAAATTGGCACCAAATATTCATGCTTTAATTACCATATCGCTGAAGTAATAAGTGGAGTCCGCGTTCTTTGGTGAAATTTTCAGTAGAACTTGGTCATCCAGTCTGATATTGTATGATCTCCCTCTAACAATACCTTCGGCTGCAAGAAATGTTGGCAGAAAATTAGTAATGATAAAACAAAATTAATATTGCAAGTGAAGGCAAAAATATTTGGTGCCAAAGAAATAGTTACATGCTCCAGATTCAACAGAACCAGATCCAGATGGTATTTTCGAGTCATCTTCTGCAAAAAAAGAATGTCTTGGTGGTTGACTTGGAGATGTACCAGCTGGAGACCTTTCTGGGGACGGTAAACAAGAAAGACAGTTTGACATCATCTCAAAATGCAAGTTCACAAAAGACCTACTATAGGGAATATGCTTAAACAAAGCATTTCATATTTGATATGCATAGTCAAACTAGAAAATGTGGTATTGATCCATAAATAAATTCAGAACTCTCAGCACAATTTTAACGAGCATTAATATTAAGAAAATGTTACCACCAGTGGAATCGTGCAACAGCTCAGCCACAGTCAAACGAGGAAGAGGCAAGCTTGAGGATATGCTAGGTCTTCCTTCTACATAGAGAGAACCTCTAGTTGATGATTTTGCTGCAAATGACTGCAATGACAATGAACTTCCAAAACTTTTATTTAGATCATCCTTCATATGGTTGTAGGAAGACACAGATAAGATCTCGTCCCGTGAACTTTCATACCCGTCTTCAACTCCATCAAAATCCTCATTCACTTTAGCCTGCAAAAGAAATAAATAATAAATAAAATCTATAATTAGTATCATTGTAGCCCTTTCACCCTTTCCAGGATATATAGGAGAGTGGGAAGGATATATTGAGGGATTAAATCGAGGTACAGAAGTAGCTACAAAGGACTAAATTTTACCCAATCAGAATCAGCATTCATTTCTTTCCAGTGTACATCCAGGAAAATGGGTATTAGAGGAACGATTCCTGAGGATATCATATTATATGCAAAGTCAATGGAAATATAACTAATTAGTCATAAAAGAAGGAAAAATATATCTCAATCAAGTGCCATGTGATACTCATATGCCAAACTAAGAAACCAATTGCATGGCAAGTGGAAATATTACTTACATTTAACTTCTAGATCAAACCAGGATTGGATAAGGTTTATTAATAAAAACTAGTGACAGTTCGCAGAGTTTCATTTAGACCGTACATACATGTCCAGGGATCATCTTTCAGCTGATGATTTTGGACTCAAAACACTAATTCA
Organism: Galeopsis tetrahit; assembly: GCA_963675135.1. Classification (NCBI taxonomy): domain Eukaryota; kingdom Viridiplantae; phylum Streptophyta; class Magnoliopsida; order Lamiales; family Lamiaceae; genus Galeopsis; species Galeopsis tetrahit. The sequence goes on along the minus strand of OY776125.1, from coordinate 6,603,057 downwards.
GGAGGGAGAGAAACTAAAGGAATGAGAGGATGCCCCAAGCAAACAAAAGAGAATAATTTCAAACAAGGGCATACGAGAGAATAACAGGAGACTTTACCATCACCTTGACCTTCTTCCCTGCCCAGGCCATTATTTTTCTGAGTAACCCATATCTGCAGTGGTATTCGTGCTTCCTGATAAATTTTAAGGTCATCAAAGTTTGATTGAAGTAGTACAGGATATAAAACAAATGAGGAATGTTCGCTATAGGATATAAAGTGCATAATTTATCCAATTTAGGGCATCGAAACAGAAAATTAAATGGACATAGAGTACCTCAATCCCCATGATGATCAAGGATAAAAGAGTACCAAAATCCCAGAAAAAGAGACCAAGTCTCTAAATAACTTGGTTATCAGAATTCCTCAGATAACCAATGAAGATAAAGGAAACATAATACTGTAACTTCATTATCTGAATTCCTCAGCTTTTTCTATTTGAGCAATATGTGTTAGGGTGAAACTGGTCATCTGATAAATGTAGCACTGAGGTTTATATATTTAATTAGCTTTGCAAAAATTGCATGGCATAACATGATACACTGGACTATCTCATGACTGATAGATATACAGGAGTGCTAATATTAACAGCTAACAAAAATGAACAAGACATAATGAAATTGAATAGAAAAAAGAAAAAAACAAATTCTGTAGTTACCAGAGGAGCAAAGGACAATACCAACTAACCAGTTCAGAAATTTGTTGTATGGATTCTCCAAGAAAGCGTTCATTTTCCAAAATCAGAAACTGTCCAGACAGCATAGCCCTGCAATAGTACAGATAACGGATGGTTGTGCCTCTGTATGATGGAGGTATTGTGGTCGGTAGAAGGGTGCGCACTACATCTACAAGTAAGCAACATTTAAAGTTGAATGGATTAACTTTATGAGTAGGAAATGAAAACCAGACAAATTTTGAGAGATACCAATTCTCAAATCATGAAAATAAAATAACCATCCAAGTTACCACTGAATGTGAATATATGGTCTGTCAGAAAAATATAAACAGCATGCTCCAAAATAAAGCAGGTATACAGAAACTTACTTGCTAGTAATCTAATAGGGCTATGTTCGTTCCATTAACCAGATTATCAAGCAAAACCTAGTTAAACCCTTCTTGTAAAAGGAATCCAAGTTTTAGAATACACCATAAATTCTCATAAAAGATATGAGATTAATCGCTCTACATGAATAAACCGCTAATGTGTGTTCTATTTTATTGTAATTTATCATTAGAAGGTTCTTCACTTTCATAAAAGATATCCAGCTCCAGAACAGAGAGTCAAACCATTGAAGGGAGGCCAATATATGATGCAGCAGACAAAGAGTTACTTAAGTGAATACATATTATAACGAGCTGTATGACGAAACAAGATCTCTTGGAACATATCAAATTTAATATGGACAGCAGAGAACCCTCGTCACTCATTTCAAGTTGACAATTTGACATAGGAAACATTAACTTCGTTGAAACAAAATTAAATGAGTGAGACATAACATAGGGGGCAGATATGAACGTGACTGAACAAAAAAATTCTAATAACTGAAATGTGGCATATAAGGTTGATACATGGAACAATCCTGAGCCAATGAGAAACAGCCAAAAGCATGTACTAGAATCTCCTCAAACTTGTAAGTTTCAGAAGACTCAGACCGATTCAATTTGAATCTATAAAATAACAATTACTTAAGATTGGCAGTATTTAGTAGTATTTCCTCAGACTTACAGGTTGTGGTGGCCCCGGCGGAAAGGATCTGGTTTGAAACTATAGTTGAATTTGAGCAATCCAAGAATACATATTCGCCTGAGGAGAAAGAGATCACACTGAACAATCACAAAAAAAGGATGTAATCATACATAATGAAGTAGTTTTCTTTCTCTGCTTTATTATGCAATCGGCTCCTGCTCTAGTGTTCTCACTTTTTACTGTGTATTTTCCACTCATGTTGCTTTCTTTCAAATTTTACTTCATCTCAATATTTAAGAGAGAGAGAGAAAGAGAGGGACTGCAATATTAGACATTAGGTAGCAAAGAACTCAAGGTATACAACCTATCGGCTGCACCTATATCCAATAGATATGCCCAAAGTCATTGAGAACTGGAGGAGCTCTTGAAAGCTATACACCATCAGTTTTAATAATGATGAACTCATTAAGAATCAATATCTATGCAAGCCTATCTGCAAATGATGCGATATAATTTAGTTCCAAGTGCAACTATGAGCAGTGAACCAAAATCATGTGGAACATATCTCATTCCTTTCCCTTTTTTATTTTTTTACAAATGACAAGCAAAATTCGGACCTGCATTGTACAATAAGTTTCTATGGAGGGGGTGAAGAATTTCTCTCTGTGCCTCTCTCTGCCTTAGAGGCCTGAAAGATTAAGCAGCATAGTTGTATTATCACTCTTGACTCTTGGTGTTGAAATTATTGGAAAGGAAAGATTTACGAGGAAGAACAATCACCACCAGATACCTCGTGTAACCATCGACCTAGTGGTAGTAATCCATTTCGGAAAGTATTAGAGGTCAAACAAGATGGCCACATTCAACTAATAAACATTTGCAGAAGATCATAACTCCTTACTATAAAGATTTGATTGCCTTTTCAAGAGGTCAAATTTCTTATAACTAATTTCCTCCACCGAAGATAGCATCAACCATATTTTGTTAGATATCAGAAGTCCACAAATTTCATTCAACACTTGATTTGAGACCAAATGCAAACTGAACTTATTGATTCATAAACTAAGCCAAAATTCTGCAACCAGACCCTCTGAGAATGATTATAACTTTGTTCACACAATTCATGAATTGAGCTCATGATAACGCAATCCAATGCACTTCTTCAGTATAGTTTTATTCAATTTTTTATGGTCATGCCATGCGTAATTGTTTATTCAATAAAAAACGCATATATACGCCTAATTTACCATAAAGCACAAAATATTATCAATGAAGACAGTAGATACCTCGGCGCTGTTTAGAATCAGAAGTAGACTTAGGAGTGTTGAACCACTGATTATCCAATTTCTCGATCCCTTTACATTCGAAACGGAGCTTTTCAATCAAAAGAGAACATTCATTCGTCGGGTTCGTAATCTCAATATTGATGGTCACCAGATCGCCTGGCCTGTACACTTCTCTGTCTGATTCCAATTTCAGATGCGGCGGATCGAACTTTTCGCCGCCCCTGCCGCCAAAGAATGAGAGTCTTCCGGTGAGTTTACTAGACGGCGGCATCCTCCAGTGAATGAAAATCCTCTGGTTAATCAATACAGAGGATTGGTTGAGGACGAATTGGGTGTGTAACTGAAATCACCGACTACAATTGTCAAGCTCAAATGGGCAAACTTGTCTTTATTCCAAACTGTTTTTCTATTTATTCCCAGTTCATGTACACGAGGAACTAATTTATTAGGGGCAAAATTTGTATAAAATGTATCGAGGGGATAAATATTTTTTTATTTATTTATAAAAATGTGTATATTAAATGAGACAGTGAAAAAAAAAAATATTAGAGTATAATTTATGAATCTATTCGAAAAAAAAATTAAAGTAAAAGGAAGTGTAAGTTTTAAGATGAAATTATGTCTCATACACGATACCGTCGTATTAATGTAAAATAATCTGACCTCAAAAGAAAATAATTTTTAATTCTTGACCATCTATTCAAAAGATACATTATTGAGTAAAAATTTGGCAACAAGCCAACAAAAATTAAACCGTGAATTCTACTTAATCTGCAGGTTTTGAATAATGATTCAACTTTCAGACAACGTTTCATTTCAATCTCGTGTTTAGTTTCAGTCAACTTTCAGAAAAATTAAACCGTGAATTCTACTCAATCTACACCATATATATAAATATGTGCACTTCTGAGAAAAGGAACAAGTAGCAAATGTACAAAACAACATAAATTCATTTTCCATACTTCAAAGTTCAAACAAAGTTTGCTATAGATGGGAAGTTCTTTCAACAAGAATCAACTCTCAATACTCAAGAGAGCAAAGCCACATTAAAAGAAGCAGTGTTACTTAAAAGACGATAGCACATAATGAGTACAGATATCAAAACAGTTAGGCCTCTGCAGAAGGTTGGGTCAGACCCGACTTCACCAACAGCTCGTTTAGCTTAGCCGGAGGGCATACTTGGAATTTCACTTTCCCAGACGAAAGAACTATCTCAGCCAATTCAAGTTTTTCCGAGTTAAGGCTTGTGCTGTCCATCGTCTTGCTAAGCACCTTTATTGCAAGCTGAACAGCTTCTTCTCTAGTGATTTCATCTTTATAATCCTGCTTAAGTATAGATTGTGCTGCCTGATGGTTTGCCCCAATAGCTGCAGCTTTCCAGCCACTGAAATTCCCACTTGGATCGCTCATGTAAAGCTGAAACCCAAAATTCTTATCCCATCCTGCAAACAGGAACGAAACACCGAAGGGGCGGAGCCCACCAAACTGTGTGTAGCCTTGTTTGGTATCACATAGAGACTGAACTAGTTGTTCAACGGGCATTGGTTCTTGGTAAGCAAATGCATACCGTTGAGCCTGGAGACGAGCAGTGTTAATGAGAATATTGGCATCAGACATAATTCCAGCAACTGCACATGCTACATGGTCATCGACCTTGTACATCTTCTCAACTGAGTTTGAGGTTTCGAGAAGTTTTGATATGACTTTCTTTTCACCGACTAGTACGACTCCATCTGTTGCCAGAATTCCAATTGCACTCCCTGCATTTCCGATAGCTTCCATTGCATACTCGACCTGGTAAAGGCGACCTTCCGGGGAAAAGATTGTTGTGCGGCTATCATATCTTCGAGACATCTGCAAAAGAAACAGGACAATAGTGATTGAAGATAAGAATCAGGGGGTACTTGGTTCAAAATTCTTCAATTGAAATGGGAATGAGTATAGGGTAATTGTGGTGGTTAATGCGAATAGAAGATGATTAAATTACCTTCATATGAGGCAACGAGACTCAAAATAAGTTCATCATTATCCCATTTTGATTAACTACCTCCCCTCATATAAACATTTCGCCTCAATCATTCCACTATTCCTCAACCAACAACCAATTTTCGTCCAACGTATTCCAAAATTAGAGCAAAACACTAACAATGTAACCATCATTTTCATTGTAATTCACAAACAAAGCATAACTTACAGATTCTCACACATATTCAAAGTACCAAACTTACTTGATACTTCCATATATTATTTATAAACTGAAATTTCTCCATTACAATGGTAAATTAATGCTTAAATACACTATTTGGTCAGTCCTCAATAACACAACAAAGCACATTTTTCTGTACTTGCAGGAATCAGTAGCACCCTTTCTAAAGACACAAATCTGAATATAAAAAGGAAGTATGACATGCTAAAAAACTTGTTCTACGAACCAAAATATCATAATCATTCACACATGCCCACAAGTTGCTCGGATATGAAGCTACATTACAGGTATCCTGTTCCCCTAAACTGAATTACATAAAGCAACTTAGCTACATCTGACCAATAACGTTTCTAGTGGTAGGTAGGGAAAATGATGATCCGCAGAGGCAAGAAGGCAATGGACCCCAATTTCATAAAGATGTTGATGCCAAGAACTACCAAGGGACAAATTTGAACTAGCAGAACATGAAATATGAAAGAGCTGGAGATCTAAAGCCACTTGTTATTACTAAACCCAATTTTCATTTAAGCACCTATACAGCCAGTAACTACTTTGCGATTCTCAAATATAGTGGTTTACTGTGTATACTCATAGCACCGTGCACAATAATGCATATCCTATTTTCCTCCAAAAAGTTACAGGCACAATGTAGAAAAACATCAAATTAAGTATGATTTATGAAGCTTCTAGCGGTTTCTGAAATATTTAATAATTCAACTCTGAGTCACAATGGCGCCTCTACTCTACCCAAAATCAAACTCAACAACAGCATGCAAGAACAATCGAAAATATAATCCCTAATCGCTTGACACACACCTTCAAGCAGTAAAAATGCGAATGGACAAACAAAGCACTGTTTTTAATTAATTTAACACACACACTCTACTTTCAAATACTAAAAACACATATTGTAGCCCAATAATCCACAGTTAAGTCCATTAAAACATCACATATAACATCAATTCTAAAACGTGAACTCCCCTAAAAAGGGGACAAACCTTACCTTCCAAGAAACTTATTAACAGAACAATACCACAGATTGAATTTTAACAAGATACCAAAGAACAGGGGACTAATCAATAGAAGTCGAAATGAGAAATATACTTACTTTCAGTAGTCAAAGCGAAATCGCCAGGGACAGAGAGCTTGGGTTTCAAGAAAGAAAGAGGCTTATAAATTTATCGTAGCAAGAACAAATATAAATCGTGTTGATTATGACTCGCGATTTCTGTATGCTAAGATTGAAATGTCGCTTTTTCAGGCCATATTGGGCCAGACAAATAAATTAAATGTTATTGGACCACTCAAAGCCCAATAGTAACGGCTATAGGGAGAAATGAAGGGTACGGCTATCTGCACCGCCAGCTTTCTTAAGGACACTCCCCACTTCAATTTATTAATTTAATAATGGTGTAAAAAAATTAAAATACCCCTTTAAGTAAAATATGAAAAAGTTAAATGAATCCCACTATTAACTACACATCACTTTTAACATTTAAACTCTAACCCTAATTATAATCGCTGCCACCACCAACGATCGCCAACTTCATTCAAACCAAATATAATACTCCGTACTCCGTATCAGAAATTCAAAAAAAAAAAAAGAGAAATATCGTAAATAAATAAAAAAAAATCAACACACCAAGGTCGACTATATACACTTTCGTCAAATTGTTGTCAACGAATAGTGTATATTTTTTTATCAAATATTGTCGATAAAATACAATTTTTTTAAAAAAATCGATAATAGTTAATCGAATATATATACTCTTATCGACGAAAGTGTATATGATCGATCATGGAACGTTGAAAAAAAAACACTGTATACCTGTTCATGAAGTCGGTGTTGAAGGGCCCAATTTGGCCATGAAGTAAATTCAAAGTGATTCATTTGTCTTCGTATTTTTTTTGACAACCTTACAAGGGTAAATAAAGCAACATACTCTCATAATTGAGAGTAAGGAGTAAGCAAATCCTTGTAATATTGAGGACAAACATCTTCATTCCAATCCTGAGGAGATGAAGTGTTAATAGAACGTTTTGCCAATTCATGTGCAATCCGATTATATTCGCGTGGTACTTGTTGGCAATCCCATATCAACATCTTTCGGAGTAAGGCCTTAACCTCCATTGCTATTCCGCATTCCAGCATTCCTAAGTGCTCATCTGTTACAATGGCATTAATGGCATCCATTGAATCCGTCCGGATTGCATCAATCTTAATGTTATGAATAACACCTTTCTTGATCCCGACTAACATTGCCTTAAGCTCTGCTCCACAAACCGAACCCGGATGATCCATCTTTTCTGCTCCAGCAAAAATAATTGTATTACTCGCGCCAATGATCACCCATCCTATCGCAAAGAAGTTTTTATTCTCATTAAATGCCGCATCTGTAAACAAAGTATTACCTTCCCTGCGATTATGGAATAACTCTTTTTGTTTGGAGATGAAATCCGCATTAGTGTTGTTAATGTTCCTCATGTTCTGGAAGTCTGTCCAATATGAAATTGCCCATTTAACATTGAATTTCATTTGTCTATCCACACTGCCATGGCCTTTGATTTCCTGATGTGTATAATCACATCTTTCTTTCCATATAGCCCATGCTATCATGATTACCAATGCCAACACCTCCACTTTCAAATTCTGCATACACCAACCCAGAAAATCCATCCCATTTCCCATAGTAGCAGCACAGATGTTATTCCACATGCCAACTTCTTTCCATGTTTTCTTAGATATAACACATTTGAACAAACAATGCATCGTATCAGCCATGAAAGCCCCACAACACTTACAAGTTGAACTAATTGGCACATGATGTAAAGCAAGATTACCTTCAGATGGAATCATATTCATTGCTATTTTCCAGCAGAAAATCCGAACCTTCGGTGGCACCTGGAGCTTCCAAATTGTATCATACATCTTGCCACATATTTGAGAATTTGAGGGTCCCTCCATATTACGCATCATCTCCCGATTAAGGCTATCAAAAGCCTTGAAGTACCCCGAAGCCACTGAGTAGGTACCTGTAGATGTGTATGGCCAGTAGAGCTGATCAGATATATGGGTGCCAAAAGTGGGAGTGTGTAATATGTGATCTGCTTCATATGCATAGAAGGCTTCCCGAATAAGCTGTTCATTCCAATCTCCATTTACAAGCAAAAATCGATTGACATTAGAAGCACTAGCCAATCTTGAGTTTATCCTACCTCCCTCAAGGCCACCAACCCATATGTCCTTGAATAAATGAACACCAGTACCACACCCTATTCTCCATCTAGCCCCCTCTTCCAACAATTCCTTACCCCAGTACAAAGATCTCCAAACAAATGATGGGTCAGAACCAATATCAATATCTGAAAGGCTCAAACTTTTTATGTATTTTGCATGAAAAATTCCACCCAACATTGTATCTGGCTTTGTGATAATTCTCCATAATTGTTTAGCCAACAGGGCCTTGTTAAAAAGTACCAAGCTACGAAAACCCAAACCACCATCATGTTTAGGCTTGCATAAATCCCACCATTTCCTCCAATGTTTCTTCTTGTTCATCTCATTTTCACCCCACCAAAAGCCCGCAATGATTCTTTCCATGTCAGTACAAACAGCCACTGGAACACGGAAACATGACATAGCATATGAAACTGTAGCTTGTAGCACAGCTTTTATCAAAACCTCCTTACCCCCTTCTGAAAAGGATTTATGCTTCCATGATAGAACCTTCTCCCGAATTCTGTCAGTCAGATATCCAAACTTCAATCTCTTGGCTTTTGGAATAAGTGTAGGCAGACCAAGATAAAGATCATGTCCCTGAGAGGATCTGATTCCAAGAATATGTTTTGAAAGCTCAATATTAGCTTGACTTGTCAAAGGACTAAACATAATGGACGACTTTTCTCTGTTTACAAGCTGTCCAGATGCTTTTTCGTATACATAAATGCAATTTGCCACATCTTGTGTTTCCTCTTTTGATGCCTTAAAAAACAAGATACATCCGCAAAGAAAAGATGCGAAATAATAGGTGCATTACGAGCCACTCTAATACCAGATATTTGCTTAAATTCAATCATCGAGGTGATCAATGATGAAAAAGCTTGGGCACACAGAACAAATAGATAAGGAGACAATGGATCACCTTGTCTCAAGCCTCTAGTTGGATGGAACGTCTCTGTGAATGAGCCATTGATTTTGACAGTGTAAGAAACTGTTGAGACACATTTCCAAATAAGTTGCACCCATTTCTCTAGAAAACCCATGGTTCTGAGGATCATCAAAAGGAAAGGCCATTCAATCCTATCATACGCTTTACTCATATCCAATTTTAAAGCCCCAAAGCCCACTTTGCTTTTTGATGATTTCAAAAAATGCATCCCTTCATAGGCCACTAGAATGTTATCAGTTATAATTCTCCCTGGAACAAAAGCACTCTGATGAGGATCTATGAGATCACTAAGAACACACTTCAACCTGTTAGTCATTGTTCTAGCAAGAATACGATACAAAACATTACAAAGACTAATAGGTCTAAAGAGTTGTGGGGAAATAGGATCCAGAACTTTAGGGATAAGAGCAATAACCGTATTATTCCAGCTTGTGAGTTCACCTTCTCCATTAAGGATCTCCAAGATCGCTTTCGAAACATCTGCACCAATGACCTTCCAATTTTGTTGATAGAACGATGCTGGGAAACCATCCGGACCCGGTGCTTTCCAAGGAGAGAGATCCTTCATTGCCTTTGAGACTTCCATTTTTGTAAAGGGAGAACTTAAGGCTTTAGCATTTTCCAACGTTATCCTGGCCTTAATGCCTTGTGTAGCCCTCCTAATTTCATCATTTGATGGACTACTCGATGTGAATACATATTGGAAGTATTCCAAAAAAACATTCTCAACATCTATCCTCGAGTTCTTCCATTCTCCATTCTTATCTTGAATTCTTCTAATGGTGTTTCTCTTATTCCGCTGATTTGCACGAGAATGGAAAAAATTAGTATTTCGGTCTCCCTCTTGAAGCCATGACACCCTAGCACGTTGCTTCCAAAACCATTCCTCCTGAGAGTTGAGTTTTGCCAATTCAATCTCTAATTCTTCAACTTTATCCATGTTCGGAGAACAAGTATCATTGTCCAAAATCTCATTGATTTGTTTTTGAGTTTGTTGAACCCTGTAGGCAAGTGTTCCCCCTTTTCTTTTAGCCCAATCATCAAGCATAATGCCACACGCATTCATATTGTCCCGTAGAGTTAAATTTGAACAAGTCTTATTCCAAGCAACTGCCATAACTTTGTTAAAATCCGGCTCTTTCATCCAGTAGTTCTCAAACTTAAAAGGTTTCCCTTCTTTAGCTTCAACCTTTCTTAACATATGAGCATCAAAACAAATCTTTATCGGCCTATGATCTGATCCCATAAAACTAAGAGCAGATGCCTCAAAATAAGCACAAAGATCCATCCAATCCTCATTAGCTAGAAAGCTATCCAGTTTCTCCTTCATGTAACAATTCCCTTTTCTCCTATTATGCCAAGTGAACTTTGAGCCCGACATCTTAAGGCTTCGAAGATCATTATGTATTAGCACATCTTGGAATAAAGCCATGTTACTATACTGTTTCTGCAGGCCACCTTTTTTTTCATGGTTGTGTAATACTTCATTAAAATCACCCCCAATCAACCAAGAATTCAGAAGATTAGGGATATAATTCTTGAGCCTTTTAAGAAGCTGCCAAGAGGCATTTCTTTGATGAGGTATTGAATGTCCATAAAATCTAGTAAACCTCCATAATCCAAGAGAATCATTGATCAAACAATCAATATGGCCAAACGAATAAGACAACACCGAAACATCACTTTCATTCCAAAATAGCACAAGACCCCCAGAATAGCCACACGCATTAACAAAAAAAATAAAAATTGAAAACCCTAATCGAACCCTAAGGATTTCTGCATATGCCGAGTTACATTTTGATTCAGAAACAAAGAAATAAGAAGGACGATACATAGTTACCAACTTCCTAAGATTACTGAACGCACGTGCACTACATATACCACGTGCGTTGCAACACAGCATCATCATTCTTCTCGGCGGGGTTGAGTCACCTCAACCTCCGCCATCATCGGGATCAAAATTTCTGAACCATATGTTTCCAGCATACTCTTAGCCTTTTTTGTAAAGAACAAACCATCAATTTCTTGACGCACTTTTTCAGCCCTTATGAAGTCGGCCAAATCCCCCGAGTGATCTCTCCATAGCCTCTTTTTTCTAGAACGCATATCACCTGGAATTGAAAGACTACCCCCATTCTCTTCTCTTTGGTCATTTTCCAGATTGTTTTGTCTTGTCTCCTCACGAAATGGCACATAAGGCTGCTCCCCTTCATTGATGATCTCCACATAAGCCGTGAAATCAAAAGCTTTAAAATCTCTTCCCACATGATGGATAACTCGATAATCCTTCCCATTATCTCTCTCTTCACCCCATAAAGACTCAACAAACATTCTGTGATGGTATCCAGCCGGTATTGTGAACGTTAGTGGATCTAGAGTCATACCTGTACGAGGGTCGATTTTTGCATTTCCCCTTCTATCTGCCTCATTCTCACCACCTCTTCTGGTCATAAGCTCCTGGAATGTGTAAACAACCTCCCTCTCATTTTGTTTGGACTGAGCTTCCTCATTTAAATTCCAAAGAGGGCCCAACACCTCTTGCTCCGCTATCTGCCACATGTCCTTAACACCTTCATCTATTTAGCCTTCCTTCTTTTTTCGGACTTAGTGGTAACATTGTCCTCCAAATTAATCACTTCCTTTCCCCTGTCCTCCCCTCTCCCGTCCACCAACTTGTGCACCCCAATCTCAGTAGGCCTTTCAAAGTTGATGCCCAGCAGCCTAGACAAGTCATGCATGTCCGCCAAGTTGGGTCTTTTAGCTTTATCAGCCTTCAACCAATCTGGGAAGTATTTATGATTATCAGTCCAGTCTTCATCACGATCCTTAACTTTGCTGCAGCCCCTAACAGAGTGAGTTAAATGTCCACAAAAAGTACAAAAATCAGACAACCTTTCATATCTAAAGAAAATGATTGTAGAGTCATTTTCAACAGTAAAATTAGAAAACCGGCATAAAGGTGTCTCCGTGTCATAAAGCACACGAACTCTCAAAGATTCGCCCCACGCCATCTGTCCTTCTTTAGCATTAACCTGCAGCACTTCTCCAAGGATGCTACCCACTCTTTCCCCAGCGATCTTGGTCATTGCATGTGCAGGAAGACCATGGATCTGGACCCAGAAAGGCACACGATCCATTTTGATATTGGCAAAGCACTCAGATCCCGTCAGTTGCTTCAAAACCATGAGAGATCGCCTCAGATTCCATGGTTGCATGTCCAAGATTTCTTGCATTTCGGCCTTTCCTTGAAAATCCACCACATAAAGCCCATCTCCCACCAAAGTGACGACAATATTAGAGCTTATTTTCCAGCTTGAGATGAGCAGCTTCTTAAGTTTAAGGACATTAAAGAAACGCTTAGAGACAAATTTCAAAGCAACAGAAGAAGAGGGGATGATAAGCTCACTCTTTTGGACAGCAGCATTCGCTACTTCCTTGTCTGAGATCGCACACTCACTGAATTTTTGTTGAATCGCCATGGCCATATTTTTTAGTGAGTACCAGAGGTCATAAACAAGAAGAAAGAAGATGAAAGGTTGTGAATTGCTATTTGACACCAGTACCCAATTTATAGCCAAGAATCGCACAAATAAACCACCATTATTCTCTAAAACATTGGCTCTTCTGGAGCAAAAGATTTTTGTCTGATATTTTTGCCCAAACTACACCCTTCCATTTAAGATTCCAAGACAATTCGCGTGATTCAAAAATTAAAACTCTCTCTCGTCAATAGCACCCCCAATCTGCAAGCAAGTGTAGAACACTCTCCACACACTTATTTATTAAACCAGAGAATATAATGATTAGCCGAATTTTGCCAAATCCAAGAATTTTAAAAAGACACTTCGAATGTTCTTAAGAAGCCAACACACATTAAATGCGTGATCCCAGAATCGAAAAAACAATTAAAACCAATTTAAGGCTTTATTCAAGATGAAGAAGGCTGGATATAAATTTAACCGAAGGAGGAAGACATTCTTTTCTTATGGAGAGAGAAAAGATGAAGAGAAGCCTCTATATATTTATTTGTCTTCGTATTTCAATTTTACTAACACACAAGTACATAACTTATCAAAAATAAATTGTGCCAACACACAACGTCTACGTGTTGGAAAAAAATGCACACAACAATATAAAATAATATCAAATTAAAAAAAAAAAGTATATATAATATTGCACATGTAATATTAGTACAAATTAAGAAAGTGACAAAAAAACTTGCTGCAGGTTTAATCAAGTTAAAAGCAGGTCAAACAGATCTGTTCAAAATTGTGCAAGTCAAACAGAAAAATATGTTCTCAAATTTGTATTACTGTAAAGGCGAATACAGAGTACGTGTTATTGTACAAATATGTAATACGTTAGGAACAAGCTAAGTAACATATATTTGTTTCTATTGTAACACATATTTTCTCTTATAGTAGCACTCGTTATGTTTGTCTTACAATAATTTAGTAAGAAGATCAATTTGATCTTATTTTAACTTGAATTCAAGTGGTGAATTTGTTTATTTATTTCTTAAATAGAAGAATGCACTACAAGAAACAGGGGGAATTGCGACGAAAATTTTGCGACAAATTTAAATTTTATCGCTAAAATAAATTTTTAGCAACGAAATAGAAATTTTCGTCGCTAAATTGTTAGATTTAATATTTGCAACAAAATTTATATATTTCGTAGCTATATTAGCAACAAATTGCTTCATTTTGTTGTTAATAATCAAAACAACAATGAAAATTATATTTCGTCGCTAATATTTTGCGATAAAATATAAATTTTCGTGGCTAAATTCTTGAAATTAATTTTTGCAACAAAATTTATATATTTCATCGCTATATTAACAACAAATTGCTTCATTTTGTTGTTAATAATCAGAACAACAATGAAAATTATATTTCGTTGCTAATATTTTGCGATGAATTAGAAATTTTCGTGGCTAATTTCTTGAAATTAAATTTTGCAGCAAAATTTATATATTTCATCGCTATATTAGCAACAAATTGCTTCATTTTGTTGTTAATAATCAGAACAACAATGAAAATTATATTTTGTTGCTAATATTTTGCGATGATATAAAAATTTTTGTGGCTAATTTCTTGAAATTAATTTTTGCAACAAAATATATATATTTTATCGCTAAATTAGCAAAAATTGCTTCATTTAATTTGTTGTTAATAATCAAAACAGCAATGAAAATTATATTTCGTCACTAACATTTTGCAATGAAATAGAAATTTTCGTGGCTAATTTATTGAAATTAATTTTTGCAATAAAATTAAAATATTTTATCGCTATAATAGCAACGAATTGCTTCATTTTATTTTTAATAATCAGAACAACAATGAAAATTATATTTCGTCGCTAATATTTTGCGATGAAAATATAATTTTTTGTGGGTAATTTATTGAAATTAATTTTTGCGATAAAATAAAAAAATTTCATCGCTAAACTAGCAACAAATTCTTTTATTTTGTTGTTAATAATAAGGACAACAATGAAAATTATATTTAGTCACTATTATTTTACGATGAAATGTATTTTTTGTGGCTAATTTCTTGGAATTAATATTTGCAACTAAATTAAAATATTTCATCGCCACACTTTCAACAAATTATTTTTTATTTTGTTGTTAAGAACAACAATGAAAATTATATTTCGTCGCTAATATTTTAGCGACAAAATTGAAATTTGCATGATTAATTTTTTGGATTTAATATTCGAGAGAAAATTAAAATATTTCATCACTATATTAGCAACACAATATTTTATTTTATTCTTAATAACCAGAACAATAATGAAAATTATATTTCGTCTCTAATATTTTAGTGATGAAATAGATTATTTCATGTTTAATTCTAATGAATTAAAAATGGTTGTCGTTTAAACATAATAAAGAAAAAAATTTGAGTGCATGCACAATGTGAAATAATAGAGACGATTTCAACACTATGATGTTTGAAATAATATGATCAATATAATTTCATTTATTTTTACTCATTAATTTGACATATTAAGTTTTTTTTTTATTTATTTTGGGGTATAATTTTTTGATTTCATTATGTATAATTTGTTTTATGTTTTTCTGTTTTCTTGATTTCATTAATTATTTATTGTTATTCCCGCTAAGAATGAGGGAAGAGTACTACTTCAACTATGCATATTAAATCAAGAAAATCAATTTATATAATTAAATGTTTAATAATTCTCCATATTTTGTTTCATCTAAATCAGTTTGAATGTTTATAAAAATAGTTATAAATATGATGATGCAAATGAAGATGGACATAAAGATGAGAGGATGAAGATTGGATGTAATATTTATTATTTTTTTGGAATTGTTAAAGTAACATTGATTTTTTACAATTGAAATTGTTTTAAAAATTACAATACATATACAAAAATATATACATATATACAAGTTAAAAATTAATCAATTAATATATGTGAAATAAATTACTCCTAAATAAGTAAATTAACTAAATAAAATTGAATACATATATAATTAATATTAAAAACTGAACTAAAGAGTTGTCTGCCCGAGTGGTGGGCGCTCACCCACCCGGGATCGATTCCCACCAAGACCAAATAAATAGTCATTTAAATAAAATGGGGGAGGGGGTATGTGGGGCGGGTTGGGTACGGGTTGGGTACGGGTTGGGGCGGGGCGGGTGTGGGTGCGGGTTAGTCGATTGCGGAAGTGGGTTTAGAGAATAATTCGTAAATCGGATATCCATAGCCAAAAATTAGCGACAAAAATATGGGTTTCATCATTAACATTAGCCACAAAGTAAGGGAGCTACTATTTTAGACACGAAAAAATTCGTCGTGGGAATGGGCCAGGCCTAGGTAGGCTTTACAAAAAAAAGCCTGACCTGTTAAATATTTTTAAGGCCCGAGCCTGACCCATGGCTTGTCATAGACTTTTTTTTAAGGCTTAGCCTGACCTTTTTAACAAATAGGTCTGGCCCGAAAGCCTTTTAAAGGCCTTTTTAGTCCTATTAGTGCATTTAAAAAAAAACATACAACACTTATATTTCATCGAATCATAAAAAATCGACTAATTATATTGCTTAATGCTTACAAGTTAGAAATTATATATATTAGATACTCCTATTTAAGATGTTTTCTATATTTAAGTACAATATACCATATAAATTATATTTTTATATTATATATAAATATATATTTTTATATATTAAATTAAATAGGCCGATCTGTTGGGCTTAAAAGGCCTACGAAAAAGCTCATGCCCGGCCTATTTAACTAAATAGACTTTTAAAAAAGCTTGAGCCCGACTTGTTTATTGAACGAGCCGAGCCGGATTTTAATAGGCCGAGCCGTAGGCCCCTGTCGGGTAGTCTGGCCCATTTCCACCCCTACTAACGTGTTTGCGACAAATATTTGATTTTCCTCGCAAACATTTTGCGATGAAACTCATATTTTCGTCTCTAATATTTTGCGATGAAACACAAATTTTCATTGCTAATATTTTGTGATGAAACTAAAATTTTCATCGCAAACATTTGCGACAAAAATATTTTTTTTGTCGCAAACACGTTAGCGATGGGCGTATAGCAACAAATCCCGCGACAAAATTATTTTATTGCTAATTCACGTTAGCGATGAAAATATTATAATTGGCGACAAATATTTTCACGGCTAAATCGCAGTTTAGTTTTCTTGTAGTGATGTGACCAGTGCAATTTTGCATTTTCATCAAATAATTATTGATTAGAAAATTTTAAATGACAGTGGAACTTAACCATCTATTTGTCTTTTCAATTCAAACCTCTTAGCAAATGGAGTATTTTTTTTTTATATTAATTTGTTTAATCGTATTAAAAAGTATCATTTCACTTTGTTATATTATAGGAATTCTATTAAGTAGTTATAAATTCATGAATAAAGTCACCAATTCATGAATAACTGAAAAATAAAATATTAATTATTGAAATGTTATACATTAATATAAACGAATTTTTAAGCTTTCCCACATATTTCGAAAATTGTAAAATTCTCATACGAGTAGTGTTAAAAAAATTATTTTTTGTTGTTGTCGGCAATCTTAATTATTCTCTGTTTTTGGAAAACTAGTATGGCACCCGTGCGTCAAGCACGGCCAGTTAGGTTAAAAAATGTCACAGCATTTTAAATTTTAATTTTTTATAGTGTCATATATAATTTATTCATTTTATAATATCATTTTTTTGTTAATATATATATATATATATATTATCATAAGTATAAAATTAATTATTATTCACCAATATTTATTATAATATATCGAATTTTAAAAAATGATAAAATTTAAAATTTTAAGTTACTGCTTATATCATTTTTAGATTAAATTATTAATCTTGAAATTTAATTAAATCGATGTCTTATACTACTATATATATTTAAAGATAACATATAAGTATATAAAAATTAATGTCTAATATTTAAATATATGTATATTTTATGACACGAAAAAATGATTAAATTATTATAAAGTGTTAAAAAATATTACAGTAATTTTAGTGATATAAATTACATTCAATTAAATAATGCAATAATCTAATATAAATAGTAATTTAATAAAATATAAATTAAGAAAAAAAAATATCTAACTTAAAAATTAAATTATTATAAATTTATACATTCATAAAAACTTAATGAAACATTACGTTATTTGTGATATTACAATCACAATTGTTGTCAGTAGGATTTTCAAACCATGACAGTTTGTTATTCTAGATACAACTACATATAATTGACCATGACTAAATAAAAAAAAAACACTTACATTAGAAAACGATTGCCCCTGATTTTTATTAATAGTCATAGCATATGACACAATCAACAGAAACTGTCTACGTTGAAACTTGAAAGACAATCTAGGATAAAAAGGTATCAATGTAAGTCTTAGTATCAATACCAATTGTCCACCACTACTTCCAGTTAGAATCTTACCTTCGAGAACTTTATCATCCAACCGGTTATAACCAACCTAACCATAGAATAAAATATTATATTATAAATTTATAAATAAAATAAATGAACATTTTTAAACGATAGAAAATAAAAATAAAGAGAAAGATACACAAATCTAGTTTCATTGCATACGTCGCTTGAGTGATCTATATTTCTCAATAACATTGCAAGTGTTCCAATTTTCAAATTAAATTCATGATCAGGTACACCAGAACACTTCAAACTATTCAAAAATTCAGGAGTATGGACATTAAACAAATTATCAACATTCAAATTAGATCTGGAAGGATTGTTAGAGTACAAACAAATGCGTGATTCTTTTTCATTTAACTGAATTGTGTGCTCATTTATTGACCTAACAACATTTAACGTGGGTCCAAGAATAACTCTACTTTGTAAATAGTCATGGTCATCCATCATATTTTTAAATTCAGGATAAAGGCTAACAACAATAGTAAAAAACGGATCATCACCACCCTTTAGCAAAATATCCTTATGAATTTGTACATCACAACTGTTCTCAGTTTCAAATCCTATACTACCATCTCTAATAGATGATATCATTCAGAAAAAGAATTCAATTAATGTACAACTTCATCAGATCTCAGGGTTTGCAACCTCATGTTCTTAGTAAGTTTCAAAAGAGTACAATCGTTCCACAATTTAAATGAATTAATAGTAGCGTGAACGATATCCTGCCTCATTCCTTTTGGAATAACGGGTAATATCTAACAAAAATCACCTCCAAGCACAACAATCTTATTATCAAAAGGCAGTTCAAATGACAATGGATTTGTGAGCTGCATAATATCCTTCAAAATCGCATTGAGAGCCTCAATACAATATTGACACTTCATCCCATATTATAAGACTACATTTAATCAACAGCTCAGCAAGATAACTTCCTTGATGAATATTGCACGTAGAATCTTTAGTAACATCAATTGAAATTACAAATCTAGAATGAGAAGTACATCCACCAGTAAAGAGTGAAGCTATACTACTCAAAGTTACATTAATTACAATCTTGCCTTTAGATCTCAAACATGTAGACAAAGTCTTCCATATAAAAGTTTTGCATGTTCCACCATATCCATAAATAAAAAATACACCACCCTTACCAGACTAAATGAACATAATTATTCTATCATACACATCACATTGTTCATCACTAAGTTTGTAAATTAATCAAATTCTCATACTCTAAATTCAAATCTAATATGCTGTATGAAAACTCATTCAAAATCAATCTATTTCTATATGAAAAGTTCGGATCATGGTTTACCATCGACATGTCTTTAAAATCTTGCAAAGACTTATCAAGAGTCTGCAACATATTATCATTTTTTATCAAACAACAACTCTTGATTTCATCATTTATCACCATTAATTCTACAAGAATTTAAAATTAAAATGATATTAGTTAATTATGCTAAAATAAATTAATATAATTTTTTTTTATAAGTAAATGAGTGATAAATTTATGCAAAGTAATTGAAATTTAGAATAGACGTGTATATTTAAATTGTTAAATAAGAATATAACAAATCACATTATTATATATTATATATGTTTACATTAAGTTAATTATTCTAAAATAAATTAATATAAAATATTTGATTTTTTAAAGTAAATGAGTGATACATTTATGTAAAATAGTTAAATTTTAGAATTAAATCGATATTTATATTTGATATGATAAATAAGCATATAATGAATCATATTATTATTTATCATATATACCATTTAAAGATTTACCTTTGATGTTTCAATAAAAATAATTTTACATTATAAAAAATTAATTTAATATAAATATATGAATATTTTTCACTAATACACATCATTATTATTGTTTTAAATAAATAATTTGATTTTAAGTGTTATTAATTTAATAATTAATAAATGTTACTCCCTCCGTCCCAACTTAACTTTCACTTACTATTCACCCCCTTTTTAAAAAATATTATAATAAATAGAATTTTGAGATATAATTTTATAAAAAAATAAATAAGTGAGTTAACTTGTGTGTATGTATATATACCATAAAAATAATAACATTAAATATAATATTTTAGATATTGTATGGGTAGAGTTTCTAAAGGACCGAAAAAGTAGATATGAAAGTTAAGTTAAGACGGAGGAAGTAAATATATATATATATATATATATATATATATATATATATATATATATATATACATAAGAACTACGTATATGAATCAGGTCTTCATTTTTATCTTTTATTAACTATATTTTTCTTAAATGATATTAATAAAATAAGTAAAAAGATCGATTACCTATTTTTTTCTATTCATAAAATCAAAATTATATATATAACAAATTAATATCAAAGTCAAATAAAATTTACAATCATAAAAAAAATTTGTTGTATTCCTAAAAATTTAATTTTTAAGGTTAATATTAAAGTATGTGAAATAATTTAATCAATCAAAGTTCTCAATAAATCGTAAATAATTTAAAGTAATTAATTAACTTAAAATGACCCACGTAGTAGTGAATTTGAATAATTATAATGGAATTAAATTAAAAAAGAAAATACTTAAATATACCTAAAAAATACATAATTATTCATTTATTATAAAAAAAATATTATTAGACAGATGTCTCCAACACTTTTCTCAAACTTCATAAGGTCGACCTAACGAAGTTGATGTTAGTAGCGTAACAAATAAAGGTATCATTGAAAATGCTGAAGCTGAATGACTAACCTCCTTCATACCATCAACATACTCTATCATCGTCCAACAAACCTCTAACAAAGCAAGTTTCGGGCAACATACTTTCTATCATCGTTCAACAAACGTCTATCAAAGCAAGCTTTCCGAAATGTTGGATGAATTACTCCATTGAATTTCTTTAAATTATAATAAGATGCAGGTTCACGAACTACATTTAATAGTATCCTCAAGTAATGTGCCTCACCAGAACCAAAAGGAACGTAACAGATACGTCTAATTGAAAGCTCTCTTCCTTTCAACCCACTCTCTAGTTTTCGGCTTCCATACAAAGATGCATGATCCTTGTGGTGCTGCAAATTCACGTTCTCCCTGCATGACCGATGAAGGTTCATGTACAAAACATTTTCCTAAAATATTTGTTCCAGAGTCTTCTATTGATGAAGATGGTTATCCTATTTATAGGCGAAAAAATGATGGAAGGACTTTGAACATAAAAAATTATGTTTTGGATAACAAACATGTTGTTCCTCATAATTATTACTCCATTTGTCCCATTATTACTTGAATATTTTCTAAAAACATCCGTCTCATTATTAATTAAACATTTCCTTATTTGAAAAAAGTAAATTTTTGCTCCTTTAAAACACTCTCTCAAATATCTCTTATTTACCCCTCATGTCATTTCTTTTTACACACTAACTTTAAATTCTCCAATAAAGTTGAATTACCCATTATATCCTCCTAAAAAGTCACTTTATCACCTTTAATACCAAATAATTCTTACATTAAAATTCGTGCAAACAATAAATATGCAATTAATAACAGGACTGAGGGGTATCTTCTTTTGAAATATGGTGCACACATCAATGTTGAAAGGTGTAATCAATCAAAATCCATAAAATAGTTGTTCAAGTATGTCAACAAAGGACATGATCGTGTTACTGTATCGTTCTTTGAAAGTAAGGAGCAATCTGGTAGAAAAACAGTAGATGAAGTAAAAATGTACTATGACTGTAGGTACATGTCTCCATGTGAAACTGCTTGGAGAATTTTCGGGTTTGAAAATAATTATAGAAATCCTCCACTTGAACATCTTCCTGATAAGCAGACTGTTTTATTTGGTGATGGTTCATGTTTAGAATCTATTTTGGAAAGACTATTGGTAAACCAAAACATGTTCTTAGTTTGGTTTGAACTCAACATGGAAATTATAACAATGTTTAAAAAAAAATCGTGAGATAAAGAATTGTTGAGTGAGTCGTTTTGAAGATAAAATCGTAGAAGGTTCACCATTCCTATGTTGAAATCGAAATGCAATGTACTCTCTAAAACTAACAAACTTACGCGTTCCAGCTTAATGCAGCACAGATGTAGCAAAATAAATATTCTCTATATACCCATCCTAACCATATGGAAAAAGAAGTGGATATTGCAAACTAAGGTACGTACAACGGGTTTAATTTTATGATGCGTTGAAGTTCACCAACATAAGTTTCTAAAAAAATATCACGATTACCAACGACATACTGGTATATGGGAATGAGGTGAGAATAAAATGATCATTCTTGATTTTATTCCTAATGCCATGATTGATATGTTTCTTTGATAAGAATGGTCATTCCAAATTGAATCACAATTTCCCAAAATTAAGGAAGGGTGATTCCTTCCACCCATGATTTTATATACTCCCATACTTTGAGGAATGATTTTTTATTTTTATTTTTTTTAAATGTCATAACTTATTTTTTAATAATAAAATATTATTCTATAGTCCAAAAAATAATAATAATTATTATAATGATCAAAATAATAATAACATTAATTATTCAAAAAATTAATTATAAAATTTAATTCTAATAATAAAAATAATCTAGTAATTTAATAATAATATCAATACAATAAAAGCAATGTACATTAATATTTTTTAATAGTATAATCAATAATATAATAATTCTCAACATATTAATTATTTAAAATAATAATAATATTAATAATATAATTAATAATAATAATAAAATTAAAATTATTTAATAAAAATATTTTATCATTTAACTATAAAAAAAATTATCAGTAATAAAAATAATAAATATTATTAACAATATAATTATTAAATAATAATTTAAAAATAAATTTATATAATACCACATTTCATTCATACGTTATAACAATCATATGAATGACCATTCTTATGTTATTCCATTCACACTTTCATTTTCATTCAACTAAAATTTCATTTTATACAATTTAGAAATTAACAACAAAAAAATAAATTTTAAATTAAAGTTACAATTTTAA
This sequence comes from Galeopsis tetrahit, assembly GCA_963675135.1. Taxonomy (NCBI): domain Eukaryota; kingdom Viridiplantae; phylum Streptophyta; class Magnoliopsida; order Lamiales; family Lamiaceae; genus Galeopsis; species Galeopsis tetrahit. The sequence goes on along the minus strand of OY776125.1, from coordinate 6,579,704 downwards.
TATAATATATGTGAAACAACAACAATTCATTTAATGAAATAATGCATGAATCGTGGCATTAATAACTTTTTTTTTAATCATAAATTGATGTAATTGTAACATAAATTTTAGATGAATGTAATCGTGGCATTAGTTTGTAATTTTGCACCATAACCATTTTATTTTTTTCATAAATAGGTGTAATCATGGTATGAATTTTGTATTTTTTAATCCAACAACCCATTTAATGAAATAATGAATCGTGGTACTAATAACCAATTTTTATCATAAATTGATGTAATAGTGGCATGAATTTTAAATGGATGTAATCGTGATATTAATTGTTGATAATTTTGCACTATAATCTACTAAAAAAATATTGATAAAATAAACTTACTCCACAACTCATTAAAATTGTCAAATATTCCTTATTGTCAAACAAAACCAATTAATTAACATTGATTAATAAAATTAAGAAATTAAACGATTGATCATAAATGGAATTTACAAAACTGTCAAACTCCTCTTTAAAAACATAAAAATAAAATTGTAAAAAATGATTTAAACACATCTCATACATTTAAAAATAAAATTAATAGATTAATTTTTAAAAAAATATTACAACTATTTTATTCACTATGTTGTATCATTGTGAGCATGTAGAAAAATCATTTCCAAATTTATATGAGGGGTAGAGAAAACATGTGAGAAAATGTTAAAAAGAATCAGAAAAAATATATTAAGTCATTGGATTCAGAATTTCAGCCAATTTATAAGACCAAAATCGTATTTCATCAGAACCAAATTTAAAATTAGTTCAATTTAAAGGACTAAAAAAGACTATAATCCCTATAATAAACACATTATATAGGACTGTTTATAAGATTGAAAATCAAATGATCAATATATAATAAACAATTAAATAAAAAAACTTACAAAAAAAAGTATAAACATGTATAGCAATTTAAAAAAATTATTTTGTATAACTATATATATGTCTGTGTAAATATTTTGAATTAAAATTTTAAATGTGAAAATTATAAATATTCAAGTAAGATTAAATAATAATTATACTAATCAATGAAAAATTGACGAAGTGATTAAATGCTTTGTGAATTTTAAATTAAAATAAAGATGGACAACTCATCATTAAATAGCAAACGGTAGTACTTTTTAAATTCTAACTATAAATCAATTTGTTACTCCGTACTATATATAATAACATAAGGATTAAGTTATATAATTTTATATATTATATTATTAGTTAATATAAAATTATTAGTTAATAAATATATAACAATTAACTGTTAATTAATGAAACTATATATAATTATTGAAAAAATATACATTAATTATAATTTTTTAAATATCAAATCTAAATAACTGAAATTAATGACTATTATAATCTAACGACTAAATCATTAAATTTGATATACTATATAAAACTAATTATAACATTGAAAATTATATTATCTACATATATAACTAATAATATACATATAATAAATAATTAACTATTAATTAATAAAATCATAAGTAAATGATTGAAAAATAGTTTTTTTTTTTAATTTAAATCAATCAAAAAAATATATAAGTATGATTATAAAATTAAAAATTGAATAATCAAAATATATAATTTAATGATCTACAAATTATAAAAAATTAACTATAAATAAATAAAATATAAATAATTAATGGAAAAAACTAAATAATTTTTTATTTTTTAAATATTAACTCTAAATCACTCAAATTACTAACTATAGTAACTTAAGCATATTATCTTAATTAATAAGATGGAGTATATAATTAATAAGACTCTTGGGATGAGAGAAAAATTGATAATTTCAATATTATTGAAGATATAATATATATTTTATAGATTATACTTAAAAACTTATCCATATAATATACATGTGATTTAATCACTCTAAAAATTAAGATATATGTAACATAATTTAATTAATATATATATTACTATATTTTTATACTTAAACTTTAAAAAGGATTTCGACCAATAAATAAAAGAATCAATCACAATATAATAACAAAACAAAAAGACTATGATTAAAAAGTCTAGCTAAAATTGAGCTCCACAAAATTTGTGCTAAATTTATAAATTAATTAATAATATCAATATCTTTAAATGTCTTTGTACTAATTAATATTAGTCAATGTTTCCCTGATAAAATTAATCCTTAATTTTTATTTCGATAATATTAAACTCTGAATTTCACAAATATTATAAAATTATTGACTTTTAAAATAAAAAGAATTCACTAAATCAATTTTATCCCATAATTACAGTTAATATTGATATCAATTAATTACCATAAATTAAGGAAACTATAAATTTAGAGTTTAAATTTAATGCTTAAATATATTCTCACATAATTACCGTTAACCTGAGTAAATTTCTACCTAATACATTATAAAATAAATAAATTGCCTACTAAAATTAAGAAAACTATAAATTTAGGGTTAAATTGTATGTGGGCCAATTTAATTGCAAACGGCTTAGTTAATGTCTTTAAGCATAATCAGAACAAATTTAATTTTATTTGAGAAAAATATGCCTAAAATAAATTGAGATTATATGTACCAAAATTGTAAGATAATGAAAACACAATTAGTATTTATAATAATTTTATTTTATACTCCCTCCGTTTTTAATTAAACGTCACTTTGTCTTTTTTAATATTTTTTTAAATAAGTGTCATTCTACACTTTTTTTCTTCAAATTTGACAATTTTACCCTTCTTATACATTGTATTCCCTCCATTTTCTTTATCTTGATTTAAACTTTTTTCCTTTTGAATATAGTACTATAACATAAATGATGCATAAACCTTAATTATTGTATACATGAATATCATTACAATATTGACCACATTCATTACTAAACATAAATTTAATATTAAAATTAATTATCATTAATGAAGGGTAAAATGGTCCATGATTATATATCTTAATATGTTGAAAATTGTTAAAATGACACTTATTTAAAAGTGGAGGGAGTATTAATAAGTAAATGTTTGCTCCCATTTTTATGAGATTTTATGTACCAAAATTGTAAGATATTGAATAAGTAGTCAATTAATAATAAAAATATATATACACAAAATATAATATATTTAATTATAAATATATATAATAAAATTATTATTAATCCTTTTTAAGCATAAAATTAAGGAAACTAAATATTAACGATTTGAAGAAATCACTGAAAAAGATTAAAGATAAAAAAATTAAATTAAAAAATTTAAAGAAAAGGCATAATGGAATTCAGATTTTTATCTTAATTTTCTTTCATTATCATATATAATTCTTAAAAAAAAAAGGTGTGTTGTAATAAAAATTCAAAAATAAAGAGTTAACAACTATTACTGTATATAGTTAACAGTATATAAATAAATGATTTAATAAAATTTTACAGTATAACATAACTTTGGTTCTTAAATAAAGAACATAGCAATCGTTCAAAAAGATAAAGTTCCTAAATTAAGCTATTTTATATCAAATAAAAATATTCCTAAATTAATTTTAAAAAACCTATAAAAGAATATATTAATTGATCATCAAATCAGAAAGTAATTTGGGTTCGTTTTTAATTTAGATTTGGTCAATTTCATATTTCATAATTATGATTTTATTAGGTCAATTTCATCCCATAATTACCTAAAAATGAAAACGAATTTATCAGGCCAATTTTATCCCATAATTATCGCTAATCTTGATATCATTTCAATTACCGAATTTATTTAGAGTTGCACTCTTGTGTACTAGTTACATGTATGTAACTACTATATCCAATCCAGTAGTTACATGTAACTACTATATCCAATCCAATATATGTAACTACTATATCCAATCCAATAATCCATTACAAATAACACATGACTCATTTATTATATCCAATCAAATAACTCATTACAAATAATACATGACCCATTTACTATATCAATTTAACACATAAATTTTTTCTTGTACCTTTATTTTACTTCAATTAATTTTTTTTTTAATTTTATCATTAAAAAATAATACTCCATTAATTTTTTAAAATTTTATTTTTTATTTTACTCAATTGATATTTATATTTATCTTTTTAATATTATTTTTTTAATTTATTTTTTTTCCTATTTATGTTTCAAATGATAATTTTTTAACATACTTTCTTTTTATGTCATAAATAATTATTCTAAAATTTTAAAGTCTAATAAGAAAATTTTAAAAATAATATTAATTGTTTTAAGTATTAAATAGTATAATAATAATTTGTTTTAAAATATAAAACTCGCACCTCTCTTACGCAAGTGTTTAATTTTATTGGTACTATTTTACTTTAATTAATTGGTGTATAATTTTCACCTTATCCTTTCAAAATTTTACTTCATTCCTTACAAATTTCACTTCGTTTTACATTGTTTAATTATTTTTTTCATTTGAACTTTCATTTTTTAATCATTTTATTTTAATTTTTTATGAATATAATTTTTAGTTTATAAGTGTTATGATAACAGTTGATAAGTATTATGATATATTATTAGTTAATATGCAGTATTGTATATTAGTTTATACTGGTATAAGTTCTATTTTTTTCGAGTTTCGAGTTCACATATTTTATGGTAATAGTTCAAATATAGTATAGTATTAGTTCACATATTGTATAGTATTAGTTCACATACTCTATGGTACTAGTTCAAATATAGTATAGTATAAATTCAAATATTGTATAGTATTAGTTCATATATTAAATAATATTTTTATACCCACGTTAATCTCTAGTACTATACAATATATTAACTAGTACTATACCATAGGCGTACTAATACTATATCGTATTTAAACTAATATTTATATTTAACAAAAAATACATAACTTAACACATTTATAATCTCAGGCATACCATGCAAATTAATACATCAATATTAAAAAAATGATATTAACTAACTAGTAAGAAGAACAAAAGTGAGAATGAATCACACTGAACAGACAATTCAATTAATAGATACGATCACACTCAATAAACATATGAATGCATCAACATGGCGATGACCTCAAAGAAAATAATAAAGCTGATGCAATATTATGCTGGTTTCTTCCCCAATTCTCCATTCATTTAAGTTTCTAAATATAAATTTTATTTTTCAATTAGATTATGTTATTAATTAGTTTTAAAAAATAATCTACAACCTTAAAAAACTTGTAACAAATCAGATATCATTTTAGAAATAATGAAGACATAACAAAATAATCTTAGTTATTATAAATTAGATTAAAGCTAGAAAGTGAGCATGTCATATTCATACATTTATACCCAAATTAGAAAAAAAAATTGAATTTTTTAGTTTATTTATTTTTTTCGAATTTTTTTGAATTTTTTTTCTAAATTTTGGTTATTTTTTGAAAAAAAAAAACTGAAAATTTTATTTCATAATTTTATTTTTGAGTTTCATATTTTTTTTAATATTCGTTATGTTTTTTATATTTATTTTTAAAAGTTAAAAAAATACATATTTGACTTCGTGGTGTTTCATTGGTGAATCGATAGTCGGTGTATAATTATAATTTTAATGAGTTGTATTTTAATTTAATTGATATAATGATAATACACATAAGTAATTGCCATTTATTTATGGTTAATTTTTTTGTGGGCCACTGGATTGATTCATTCTCATTAAATATATTAATATTGCAAATGGACAGAAGGAAGTAAATACGTTGAAACGTTACCAATAGAACGTCAAGAAATTAGGAAGATGGAATGAGGGAGCGGAGACGGCGCCGGAGGGAGCAGCAGCGGCAGTGGACAGCACGGGCTTTGGATAAAATCCATTTACACACATCCAACCATCAAAACAGATTATCTGCTCGATAATAAAGAAAGATGCCGAATGACGACAAAGGAATGTCACCACAGACGAAACCTTTGTTGGCTCTCCCAGTGGCCGCATTGGAGTTCTCCAGTATAATTCCCCAAAATATTCTTTACACCTAGTGTATGAATTAAAAGTTAAAAATGCAGATCAAAAATTGTTTTTTTTTTTCCCTTCTTTTTTTGTTTAACAACGAACATTTCAAAACTTTGATAAATTTTAAAACATTAACAAACAAAAAGTTATTCTTTGGCGATTTTGGTAAATCTTAAAACTCCGATTTTTTTGTCAGATTTTGAGTTTTTCGTGTGATTTTTCGGATGCGAATTGAGCGATTTTTGGGTTTGATTTCATGTGATTGCAGTTCAGTAAGAGTGAGTTTTCATTCATTATAGTCTTGTGATTTCTGGGTTCGATTTAATGTGATACAAAAGTTAAAAATTTATAGCAGATTAAAATTTCATTCATGAGAGAAAAGAGATTTGATTTCTAAGTTCGAGTTCATATGATTTCTGAATTTAAATTCCTGTTATACAAAAGTTAAAAATTTACAATAGATTAAAATTTTATTCATGTGGTAGAAAATTTAAAAAATTACAATAGATTAAAATTTACAAATACTATTGAAGTCTTGCTAACAATCCTTCAAATAACACCAACATGTTCAGCAAATCATCAATCAACAAAATAAAATCTAAATCTTAAAAAAAATCTAACAAGTCTTGAAGTCATAACTAAACTACGTATCTAAATGTAAATACAAAAATTTTATAACAATACATCATCATAAACGAAAAAAAAAAATACTAACTATGTAAAGAACCGTACAAAAGAGAGATTTTTTTTTTGATGAGAATGACAAACAAAAACTACGAATTTATAGTGAAAATAAAAAAAACGTTACAAATTTTAAGAAATTGATCTAAGGGACACCATCCAATCTAAAGATATCAACGGTTAAGATGAAAAGTGGTAATGAAATATATTAATTACAAATAATAAATTAGGAATGCCATAATAATATAGAATACTAAATGAACGGTGAAGATGATGATCAAGAAAAGTGATCGACGGACCACAAACTTTTCCGCCCAAACTAAAAAAGGAAATATGTAGGTGTATTATATTAGTATAGATACGTACTCATGTATAATGTAACAAAGAAGATGAACAATGATCATTGACAAGTCAACTATGTATTAATTAATAACTCTGCAGAGCTTGCAAACTAAAACAAGCAAGATCGAACATATATAGTCATATTATTCATATGTTGAATGACTGGTAATACGTGCTTAACATATACATTTAATCTTCCACAACTAATTGACCTGAGCTCCAAGATATATAAATAAATAAATAAAAAACTTCTCCAATATCCCTCAAAATCTATCAAAAAAAGTATATTGAAATTCTCCAAAATATCCTCAATTGTCGAAAATTTTAGCATTTAGGATTTTAGGAGTAATAACTATAGTACGGAGTAATATTATTATTTATTAGTTTAGTATTTAAAAATATATTATTATACAATTTATAGTATACTTATATACTACTACGGAGTATTATACATTTATACTATAGTCAGTCTATATGTAGTAATCGCGCAGTTTTGGTTTTTATTTTGATTTTTTTCATAAAATAACCGAAATCCAAACTAATATCAAAATTACGCGTAATCAAATCGATGATCAAATAATGGAACAAAATTATAAATATGTGAAAATGGAATGAAAATAAATGGATGTGGATTTAATATATAGTTCAACAAACCCTAATTAATACTAGTTGGTTCGTGGCTCATCAGGGTTCGTTGCTTGCATGCAAATGCATTTACTGTGACCTCACTTTGTTGGTAGAACTGCAAGCTAAAAATCTTTTGCAATTAATATGATCAGATAAGATAAAACTCAGTTGAATTGTTTTCTCTTTGAACTGACAGGGAAAAAAAAACTGTTTAGATATTTATGACTGTATGTATGACAATTCAAATATTATTGTCGGCAGAATTTATAAATCTAATTAATTATGTACATTTTTTTAATAATACTGTATTAATTAATCATACAAAAATTAATTTTCTAAGAATATATATGATTTAGAAACAAAGTATATACTCCTACAAATATACAGTATACTATGTTATTATATACTACCTTCTATTCCACTACTTAGATTATTGACATGCATTATGCATGGGTTAATAATTAATTCAGAAGGTGAAATATACTATACGTTGAAACATGAAAAATGACATAAAAAAATTGAATTGACATTTCGGGCTCGATTTTTTTTTTTTACTTAGACTTAGTTTATTAAAATTTAGATTTTTTTTTGAGTTTATATATGAGTTGAATATACATTAAAAGTAATTTATTATCCACATTATATTTAAATTTAACTTTTAATTAAAAGAATTAAAAAAAAGTAATATTTATTATATAACAACTCTAGAAAATATATATATACATTACTTTACAAATTTTCAATGTAAAAAATAGATGGATTTCAAATGAATGCATTTAAAAATAGATGGATACATTAATTTACAAATTTTCTAGGTTGTGTTTGGATGGTGAATTTGATTTGAGGAGACATTTCAAATGAATGCATTTAAAAATAGATGGATTTCACATGACAGGTTCTATCGAAAATTTAAAATTCTCTCAATTTTAACTTAAAAATAATCAATTTGAATTGTGAATTTAAAATCTATAGATCAAATTTAATCACTCCATTCAAATGAAGCCTAAAGTTTTTTGTAAAGATAATATATATATAGATTATTTTTCTAGCTAATTTGTTAATATTTCGGCCATTTTTTCGTACACATGAAAATGTGAAATACATCTATTATATACTCCCTCCATTTTTTTATTAAATGTCACTTTGCCTTTTTTAATATTTTTAAAATAAGTGTCATTCTGCATTTTTTTCACAATTTTACCCTCGTACTTTTATAATTTCTCCATTTTCTTTACCCTGATTTAGGCTTTTTCCTTTTTTTAGTTTTAATTTAAAATTGAATTGTCCACTCCAGCCAATTAATTGCTTTCCAAAATATTGTGATTCTTTCCAAAATCATTTAACATTAATGAAGGGTAAAATTGTACATAAATTATTATCTTAATTTGTTGAAAATTGTTAGAATGACATTTAATAAAAAATGGAGGGAGTATATTTTTAAACTTTGATTTATATATGTATATATAAATAATTTGTAAAATGTCAAACATTAATGTTTTAGATGTGGGAGTCTTTAATGGTTCCCAAATCCCAATGGATATGTTTTATTTTTGAGGTGTCGCAAGCAATTTATCTTTTACTCCATCACTCCCATGATTACTTGCACACTTTCCTTATTGGAACGTTTCAAAATTACTTCCACACTTTTAATATGGAAATACCCCACAAAATTAATAACATCACAACATCATTTTATTTTCAAATTTGTCACTCATTTTTTTCATACATTTCACTTTACACATCATCAAATCCACTTTACACATCATCAAATTACCTAAAATACCCCTCCTTTATCTTATATCATCAACCACTAAATTCACTTTTTTTAAATAACGTGTCGATCAAAATGTGCAAATTATCCCGGGATGGAGGGAATATCTTATTACAAGCATATGAGTGCTATCGACCTAACGCCAATACATTTATTTTTCCTGATATAATTTTGAAATGATCGAATGTGAAGTCAATAATTATCGGCGTAAATTAATTTTCATAATTTTTTTACAAAATGTGAATGATTATTTAGCAATAATGATTTTAGACGAATTATTTAATTATATAAGTTGCAAATTGAATATATAACAATAATGTTGCAAATTATTTAATTATATAAGTTGACACAGCTATGAGTTGAAATTAAGAATTTAAGGTCACTAACTCTAAGTTGTAAACCATTTAAAGTAGCTAGCTAGTGTAATTGTTACAGGACAATTTCCATTTACATATACACTATTAATCCATCAAATCACAATAGTTTAATGTATCACTACTTCCTAATATTTATGAGGTTGTCGCATGTCCCTTGCAAATTCACCACGTTCATTTTTTAGACGAATTTTAATAATGTATAAAATATATATATTGAGAGTATAGTAGAATATAAATAAAATGATAGTAATAATTTAAGTAAAGAAGTAATAAAGTATGCGAATAATACTATTTCTAAAAAAAAAAGGGAAATAATTAAGAATAAAACTTGAGTGGACAACTTCACTATTATTGTGATCATCATGATTATTCCATAGATAAAATTGTCCACTTACAGCTACATCATTATGAAACTCCAAAAAACGTGGTATAAGGTTTTCTTGTTTTCTTTTTTTTTTCTATTGATGACTTTGAGAAATGCTATATCCCATTTATATTTATAAATAATTAAATACGAGAAGTGTGCGCGTGTATATAGAAGCCGAATTTTTGTCACAAAAATTTATACACAATAATTCATACATGGAATATAAATAAAATAAAATTTAAAAAAATTATTTCAAATGTGACAAAATCCACCCATTATTGCTAAAAGTTTTAGATGAGACAAATGATTGAAATAATTGACTTTTAGTGACACAACCTGTCATTAATTCTTAATTTTTTAGCCAGAGAAGCAATAATGAGAGGATTTTGTCACTAAAAATCAGTTCAAACTTTTAGATGAGACAATTTTTTTTTTTATGGTATCAGAACCTTCAGTCGATTTCTATTGAAAGCAATTCCACCCATTTAAACTATCCACTTGATTAGCCTCCTCCCTAAGGGTAAAAGAGTAAGCATATATTAATTTAATGTGAAAACTATAAGAATAACTTTAGGGAAAAAAGAAGAAACAATTAATCTTCCACTTTGAACCTTTTGTTTCCCTAATGGTCCTACAATCTATGTAATCAATTAAAAGAGAGCCTAATTAAATTCAATAGCCAGCCATGATGAGGCCTGCCTTATCTTTCTATTTTAAAAATGACAAACAATTGTTGAATACAAATCAAAATTTGGTATTTCCTTACCTAAATAATCAAACATTCAAAATGTTTATTAAAAGATGGGCAAAAAGAGCACTAAAATATTGGACAATAATGATCAATTCTTAAGCTGGCTTTATATTGTACGGACTTCTTTTTGCGAAAAGCAAACGACAATTTAAGTACTTCCCATTATACCAACCTCTATATCAATTAAAAATAAAATTGAACAACAAATATTTTTTTTGGAAATAATGAAATTGGAAGGAGTAGTATTACTTTAATCAATTTATGATTCGAAGATAAGGTAACTAGAACTTGAAATATAAATTTATTATATTTATTTATCCACAAAATTTATTACCTTGACATATAGTTCTAATTATTTAAAGATTTATTTTAAACATATTCCAAAATATATAATAGATGAATTTACGTGTACGAAAAAAGATTAACATTAGTATAAAATAATTCCATTTAAAAGACCGACTTTCAAGGTGCCAAAGATTAATATCTAAAATGTATATGGGTCCTTTAATTTATAAAATTTTCTTTTAGGCTATATATTGATGTTTTTATCGATTACCAAGATGGTTTAGTAACAATTTACATATTTTTCAGGCTAAACTGATAAAAGTGTTTATTATTTTTATTATATACTATCGATTTATTATTTGACGATGAAACACGATTAATTCCTACATTATATATAATGTAGAGAACTTTATACCTAACTTTTGTCCTTGTTCACTAGGCTGAAATGCTGAATTACATTTAACACACACTGATACACTTAATTGTTACTTTTGAACATAATTAAACTTAGAACGTACGTGTTACTTAATAATTTTATACTATCGATATATTCGAAATAATTTGCCCATCTAAAATATTTATATAAATATAATTTAACCGGTGAAATAAAACAAAAACAAAATGTAACCTCATTTAATTGCAAGATTAAAGATCTGTATCTGGATTCTATAACATTAATTTATTGTACATTAATTATAAATGTAATTGGACCTCAACAATTCAACCTTATCTCACATGACACTATAGTAACTTTTACTCATACTTCCCCCTCCAAAAAAAAAAACACTTTTACTCATACTTCCAAATCACTATACATGGTCACATGGTGTCTAGAAAGGACACTGATAGTCTTGTATCACAAAACAAATTCTTACATAAGAAAAAACAATTTAAAATAGTGAAACATAAATTTACCATAACATCACTTGGGACAGCTTGATTTGTCCTACATTCCATGGACAATCTTCATCACTCGTACAAGAAAAAAAGAAAGAAAAAAAAGTACTTCATGATAAATAATTCCCATGTGCAAACCAACACACACTGGAAATTAATACCTAAATTTACTATATAGTATTTAATTAATTTACCATAACATGACTTGGGACAGCTTAATATTTGTCCTAATTTCAATGTCACAAATACAACCTTGATAAATTGCAGCTAGCCCATGGAGATCATGGTGGTGGTGATGACTACGACAACAACGGCAAAACAATTGTCCTGTAACGACAGTAACATTCTGTCATTATAGTTTTTCTAGTTAAAAGTATTGTATATAATGTTAGAATTGTTGTCATTACAAGTCAATTTTCTTACCGTGAACGATGAACTTAGCTCGATCGATGACTCCGGGGATGTAGAAGATAATGAGGCCTTGCTCTTGGGAGATAAACAATCGATTCCGAAATTGGACAACTTCTCTTGCAAGAAAATGAAATATTGTTTATGAACCCAAATCTATCAATCAAACTCCTCATATTATTAATCTTGAAGCTACTTGCATGATCATAATCTTGATCATCTTTAGAACATTCAACTAATGCTGCCAAAAAAGGGTCCTCCCTTTTAAGCTTAGTTTGTTGTTTCTTGGGAGAGATCTCTTCTTGATGGTGCAATTTCTTGGTGGAGAAAGTGGGGGTTCCGGCCGGCGGCAATGGGAGGTGGTGGTGGCCGGAGGGTTCCCTTTTGAAACCATGGTGGTTCTTTGGGATTCCGGGAGTTTGCTCCCAAGAGAATGGGATTCCGGCGAACTTGGGAGGTGGGGTTGGGCTATATGGGGGGAATTCTTCGTTGAAGGAGATTAGTGGTGATGATTCGAAGCACGAATCCCAAGAATTCGACCGCGAAGATGAGGAGAATGACGGCGTCCGGCGAGTTGCCGCAGGCCGGAATAGTGGTGTGGAGTGAGGGGTTTCATCCACATTTGGGAGTATTTGGAATATTGGTGAGGCCATAGAGTGTTGTTTACTTTTTGTTGTGTGGCTTTACTTAATTTTGTGCTCCCCTTTGTGACCAATATATATGCGCAAGATTATTGATACCCTTTCTTTTGTGGTTTTAAACTTAGTATTGTTGTGAATGTGACTAAAATGATGTTACTAAAGGTAGGATTGGAAAATTACACTAGATGTATCAAAATATCTTTAATGACACTTATTCATTATATCATTAATTCTCAGTTTTCGATTATTAAAGACTTATAACTAAAAATTCTGTAATAATAATATGTGTTTTTACAATTACAATTTATAAACTTTACAATTATATCGCATGACCATTTTATAACTACTTATGCTGATGTAGCAGCTGAAAAATCTTTTAATCACATTATTTTAACTTTTTTTTTGTAATTTGATATAATGTCTTGCCGTAAAATAGTCATTTAACAGAATTCCAATGATTTGAAATGTTGTTTATCAAAATGTAAAATTTTAAAATATGTTGTAATTTTAAAATTGTGAAAAGTTCATGATTTATTTTATAATTTACCCCTATAAATATACATTTCAATGGGAATCCTAAACTTTTAAAGTTTATTTTTTTAATTTTAATTGAGAAAAATAATTGAATAGGCCAAGTGGGGTAGCACCGTAGCAGGGAGGGGTGATAGTGATGTGTATGCTTCATTATTGCCTTGTATAATAAAGGGTACGTGGGATTATACATTATTAAGGGTAGTTGTGGAAAAGATAACATCGACAAGACTGCTACAGTGTACTAACCACAACGTTTAGAGGGTCAAAGTTGACATTATTTTAGGGGACCTATTACTAGTAATAATTGATCAAAATAACTAAGCCTTGTTTAAATACATTAAATTCTTACTTACCCCTTCAATTTTATAAACAAATTAAATAGAAAAAGTAGCAATGTGTACTATACATACCAATTAGGTCGTGGACAGCAACTTGACTAAGATTATATCTTAAAACTTATTAGATATTGTGACATAAAATAAAAGTAGGTATAATGTTTACAGACAGCATATCAAATTTCAAATTATGCATTTTACTTAGTATTTAAATATATACGAGCACTATATTCTTTTATATATGCATTTTCGATTAATGTCACAATGCACCTCAATTTGGTTCTTAATCAAATCAACTTTAAATAGTGCTCATATATAAAAGAATAATTTGTTGAAGATGTATTGTAACATTATTAACATATACGGAGTATGTCATGTAATCATTTTAGCCTTTTTTTTTCAATGCTTGATATGCTTCATGATTCTTTTTTTTGTTTTTGTTAATCGTAATTAAAATTAGATCATTTTTATATTTGTTTTTGTATATAATATGATTCCATTCACACCATAACTATATATAAAGTACTATAAACAACTCTTGTCTTATAAACGTTTTTGTCTTTATCGATCAATTTTTTAAGGTTGGTTTAAGTATACACACTATCAATGCATATGATTTTCTTTTTAATCATTCAAATATTAAGGGTTTTAGATTTTTTTTTCCCTTAAATTTTCCAGTTAAAATAATATGTGTACCTTTTTAATTTTTTTAAAGAACTGAATAAATATAAATAAATTAATTTCATATAACTTTATAAGTTCGAATTTTTTAATAAAGTAAAAATTTTCATGATATTAGAGTTTTGACTCATGCTCATGACTCATGTAGAATATAAATAAATTAATAATTCTTTCACTTTAATTGTCACAATTACGTGAAACCTTTTTTTTTTTAAAAGTAAAAAATGTTATTTGAGTACAAGCAATACTCCAAAATGTTGGGAATACAATACAATAGTTTTTGTATTATACACCACTATTACTATAGTTTTTGTAAGAATGACTACTATATACTGTATATGTTATAGTACTAGAGGTCCTTTCTTGGGCAAAAACTTTGGAAATTGACAACTTAATTCTTGAACGAGATGTGAAAACAGGGGTTGATGCAATCAACTCATCATTCATTAGAGTTCATTAATTCGGTGTCTGATGACTGTGTCATGATTTGTAAGATTTTTTTAGAAAATTATTCTTCTGTTATATATAGTTTCTTTTATTAAAAAAATGTCAATTTAATAACACATAAATATGCTAGTGTGTTTCAATCTTTTGAGATTTTTACTTCTTTAATTTGTGGACGGACTTCTTAATTGCATTAATAATAATTAAGCCACTTTATTCTGGAAAAAAAAAAAAAAAACCTTCCCCAAAAAAGAATTGTTTTTATATTGGAATTATAAATTAAAATTTGGAGGAAGGTCATGTGTATACCGTAGAAAAGGATTAATAGCACAATTTTTTTTCTGTGGTTCGAAAATATTGCATGAATATCCTTGTGATTTGAATATTACACGAAATCTCACATGTGATTTATTAAACTAAGCAAATTCTTTCATTTTTTTTTTAAAAATAAGTTAACGATTTTCAACTATTCAAGTTTTGAGACTATAATATGAAGGATACGGTGAAATTGAAAAAATAGATAAAAACAGTAACTTATTTCATTAAAAAAAAAAAAGGTATGAAGAATTCGTTAAATTTAATAAATTACAAGAGAGTTCTTACAATTTTCAAAAGAAAAAACAACTGGGCCGTGCTCTTGTTCTTTTTTGGTAATGGCCGGCCGGGGTGCTAACATGCTCGTGATGAACCTTTACCTCGTGTCATTGACCCGGACCCCTTGTTTCTGTATAATTATTTTTCCTTGTTTAAATTCTTCCAATTATTAAAAAAAAAAAATCATGTCTCATATATATGAATTTCTCATTTATGTATCTCTATTATTTATTTTCAAAGGTTGAAGAAACATACATCAACTTTATAATTTTAAGTGTTTTTATAAGATTAAAAATATAAATTGGTCCTAAAATTGGATGAAAGTGAAATATTTTATAATAGAAATAAAATCAAATAGAGCCCTATTTTTATTTTATCTTCTCTCATAAAATATAATTGTCATTATGTATCACATCACCGACGTTAGATGAAAAATAGTGAGAGCCGGCAGTTATTTCTGAATTTTGTAGTGGAGTACTTTAATTCTTGGACTTGTGATCGGGTGTGTTTTTTTTTTTTAATTATTTGTCTTTAGTTCCATTTTTCCCCCTTTCCATTGTCCTACTAATTCCTAAACTTGATGTAACTTTACCTACGTACGTATGGTGCAATTGTACGTGGTTTGTGTAGTGTCTCTCTCCTAAATAAATATGGGTGTCTCTCTTCTAACTTAATTGTATAGTGTAATTGTACATAATAATGTTTAATGAAAATTATTAATACGGATCACTTTTTTTTTAAGGTAAGATTTCAATTTATTAGCAACTGCAAATGTCATTCGATATGTCCGTCATAAAGTTTGGAGGGTCATACCACTCATGAGGACTAGTAAACGTCCTAACTATTAGATATACGATTTTATATAATATAAGGGAAATGAAAAACTTAAACTAATATACGTGGTGTGAAGAAAAAAAAAATCCAAAGGAACAAATTTCTTAAATGAAATAGGAGCAAAATGACAAAATTATAATTCAATTTATTTACAGTATTTTATTTCATATTTCAACCATCACTTATTTGTTCAAATTATAATTCAATTTATTTATAAACAACCATTTTATATATGAATAGTGTGAACAATGAGATATGATCACCGTTGAATTGGTGAGTGGGGAAGGACTTGTACTTATAGGAGTAATTACAGTATAACCTAATTACATGATTTTAGGAAAAGATAAATACAAAATATAACAAACATGTCCTATATACAAGGAATGTTTTGACTATTCCTTAATATCCCCCGTCAAGCGATGCGTGGGATGAGAAAAAACGCAGAGCTTGGATCGAGGAATTCAAAAGTCGGGCGAGGAAGGCTCTTCGTGAAGATGTCGGCGAGTTGGAGATGTGTGGGGACGAACTGTGTGAGTAGCTTGCCAGAGGTGACGAGCTCGCGAACAAAGTGACAATCAATGTCGATGTGCTTTGCCCGTTTGTGTGCCACTGGATTTTGGCTGAGGAACAGGGCGCTGTTGTTGTCGGAGAGGAGAACGGGGCGAGCTGGTAACGGAACGTGGAGCTCGCGGAGCAGAGAGGTTAGCCAAACGACCTCGGCAGCTGCATTGGCTAAGGCACGATACTCCGATTCACAGCTGGAGCGAGCAACAGTGGGCTGCTTCTTGGCACTCCAGGACACCAGATTTCCACCTAAGAAAACTGAATAACCATAGGTTGATCGGCGAGTTTCCGCACAACGAGCCCAATCTGCGTCCGAGTAGGCGACCACAGAGGAGTCTGGTAGTCGAGTGAAGGAAAGGCCAAAGTTGACAGTGTGCTTAACATAGCGAAGAATCCTCTTTACTGCCGAGAAGTGGTCGCTGGTCGGCGCCTGGAGAAACTGGCTGACATGATTTACCGAGAAGGATAGATCAGGTCGAGTAATGGTGAGATACTGGAGGGCGCCCACCAAGGAGCGATAAAGAGTTGGATCCGAAAAAGGGTCACTAGTGCTGACCAGGGTTTCGCCCGCGTCTAAGGGAGTGGCAATGGGCTTGGAGTCTTGAAGTTCGGCTCGCTCAAGAATCTCGCGAGCATATTTGGACTGCCCGACGAACAGCCCAGAAGGGGTGTAAGAGATTTCTAAACCCAAAAAGTAATTAAGGCGACCGAGATCTTTGAGTGCGAACTCCTTGTTCGCCCTAGCAATAAAGCGAGCAACAGTGGCGGGGTCATTCCCAGTGACAATGATATCGTCCACATACAAAAGTAGATAGACGACCGAGGAACCCTGAAATAGGTAAAACATCGAGGAGTCAGACTTGCACGCCTTGAAGCCAATGCCGAGCAGGAAGGAGCTGAACCGCTAAAACTAGGCCAAGGGGGCCTGGTGAAGACCATATAGGGCCTTCTTTAGTTTGCAGACATGATCCGGGAGCCGAGGATCGACAAAGCCAGGAGGTTGAGCCATCAAGACTGGTTTTTGGAGATACCCGTTAAGAAAAGCGTTCTTGACATCCAACTGATGGAGGGGCCAATTGTTTTGAACAGAGAGAGCCAAAATAACACGAACAGCTAGAAGTCTGTGCCAGGGATTTGGGTGAAGCCCTGAGCGACCAGTCGGGCTTTGTGTCGTTCAATGGAACCATCCGATTTGTACTTTGTTCTAAAGACCCATTTGGAACCAACAATGTTCGCATCCTGAGGGCGAGGAACAAGATCCCAAGTTTGGTTAACTCGCAAAACATCAATTTCTTCCTGCATGGCGGCCAACCATTCAGAGGACTTAGCTGCAGACTGGAAACCACGGGGTTCCGATGAGGTAGTGAGGGCATTGAGCAGGGCAGTGGAGGCCAAGTTTAGTGGGTACTTCGGTTTGAAGATCCTAGATTTAGGTCGCGTGATCATTTAGTGGTTGGACCGTGGTCGCTCCATTGGTGGGTCAGTCGTCGGCAGAGGTTGCTCGGCCGGTGCAGGGGGAGCAGGTGGCTCCGCAGTAGGGACTGGCGGAGGAAGTGGGTCCTCGCCAGGATCGGAGATACATGCCGAGTAGGGCATGGTTGAAGTAGGAGCAATAGACTCAGGAGAGGAGTCATTCGAGGAG
The DNA here is from genome assembly GCA_963675135.1 of Galeopsis tetrahit. NCBI lineage: Eukaryota > Viridiplantae > Streptophyta > Magnoliopsida > Lamiales > Lamiaceae > Galeopsis > Galeopsis tetrahit. Next base: position 6,560,981 of record OY776125.1, on the reverse strand, counting down.
CCCAGGTCGGCGTCCAAGAAGGAAGAGACCACTGCATTGGTCGGCAGGGGCCAAGCAGAACCTGAAAAAGGAAAGCAACCTTCATCAAATATAGCATGTCGAGTAACAAAGACTTTGGAGGAGTCGGGATCATAACACCGGAAGCCCTTGTGAAGGCTATTGTAACCCAAGAAAATGCATGGTCGGCTGCGAAGAGATAGCTTGTTCGAGGTATAATCGCGTAAGTATGGAACACTTAACCCGACAACCAAAGGGCTTGAAATTCCCACAGAGAGGCATAGTACCGAACAGAACCTGAAACGACGATTGACCACCCAAAATGGAGGATGGAAGACGATTAATGAGATGTACTGCAGTAGCAAAGGCATCGAACCAAAATTCACTCGGAGCACGGGCATGGAAAAGCATGGAGAGACCAATTTCAGTTATATGGCGATGCTTTCGCTCGGCGCGACCATTCTGATGGGGTGTGTAAGGGCATGACACTCGATGTAATATTCCATGGTCGGTCATGAAGGTGCGAACAGTCTTGTTAACGAACTCAGTACCACCATCACTCTGAAAAACTTTTAGAGATGTCGAAAATTGGGTGCATACAAACTTGTGAAATGCGACCAATGTAGCAAAAAACTCAGATTTCGCACGGAGAGGATATATCTATGAGAAACGAGAAAAGTCATCGACGAACACAGCATAATAGTGAAAACCAGAAAGCGCAGTTACGGGGGCGGGACCCCAAAGGTCGCAATGAACTAAATCAAGAGTAGTAGAAGCACGTTTTTCATTAATGTGAAAAGACAAACGTTTACTCTTGGCCAAATGGCAAGAGGTGCAAACAGTAGGGTTCGGTAAAACGGAATTAACAGATATATGCCCTAATTTATTTAAATCCTTAATAACATCAAAAGGAACATGTCCCAAACGAGAATGCCATAAATCGAAGGAGGCGCGAGCAGCACCGGGCTTCTTCAAGGCATCGACCAAAGCTGGGAGTGCTCGTTCCAACACGTACAACCCCTGTTCACAACGCCCCTGAGCTACCACCTCCTTGGTAGCCCGATTCTGAACAACAAATGTCTTGTCATAAAAGCAAACATCAACTGGAAAGTCAGACGTGAGCTTGCTAATAGATAAAAGATTCTTGGTGATATAAGGAACAACAAGAACATCTAGAAGACCAATATCCTTAGAGATTGAATGCAAACCAACATGAGAAATCCGTAGTGAGTGACCATTACCAATAATAACTTGACCATTACCAGAATATGGAGCCGAAGAGTCCAGATGCGAGGTACTGGAAGTCATATGAGCCAAGGCTCCTGAGTCAACATACCAATCCGAGGAGGCCGGCGAGGAGACTGTGCAAGCCGAGTGAAAGGCTTGAGCAAGGTTGGCGGATGGGTCCTCGGACAGGCGGGCGGATGGGCGAGCAGGGAGACGAGGATCTGGTCCGCGAACAAAACGTTGAGGGCATTTGGTGGCATAGTGCTCGCCACGACAAATTTGGCAACGAGGGACGTAGGATTTCCGCCCTCCGCGACCACTAGAGAAGTTGGAGCGACCACCACGAGAGAACCCAGAAGGGCGACCACCAGTATGGTCGCGAGTGTTCGAGCGAGCAGAGGGTTGATCGCGAGCATAAAAGGCAACTGGAGCGGGTTCGGCGAGATCAGGCTTGTTCATGATCTCAAAGGCAATTGCCTGATGTAGTAAGTCACGGAAAGCAGGCACAGGTGAGAGGGCCATTCTGGTGTCGGCAAACCCGCTGAATTTGGGGTCAAAACCCCGTAGAAACCAGTGGGACATGTCATATTTATCCACTGGTTTGCCAATTGGCGGCAAGTTGTTCGCACAATGCCTTAAAGCGCCGATCGTAGTCGGCAACAGGGAGAGAGTCACGCTTGAGGAGAAGAAGCTCCTCACGAAGTTGGGTAATTCGTGACTGGGAGGAGTGACTGAAAGCATCCTCCAGAGCAAGCCAAGTGTCACGGGCCGTGTCACATTGAACGACCTCGGCCAGGGTTTCTTCTGTGAGAGAGGAGAGGAGAAGGGCAAGTACTTTCTGATCCTTCGATTTCCAGGCAACGAAGGTCGTGTGAGCGGCGACAGGGGGGCGGATGTGCCATCCACAAGGCCATAGAGATCGGCACAAGTAAGCATCGGGACAACCTGCTTCTTCCATAAGAGATAATTGGAAGAAGAGAGTTTCACTGTAACCATATGAATAAGGACATTCATAGGGATAGAAGAGTCTGCCATTGAAGGGAGATGATCGAGGGGGACAAGCTCGATGATAGGTGAAGTGGCGGCGGCGGCGGTAGAGAGGTAGAAAGAGGAATTAGGGTTAGGGTTTAGAATCGTGTTTAGGCTGATACCATGTCAACAATGAGATATGATCACCGTTGAATTGGTGAGTGGGGAAGGACTTGTATTTATCGGAGTAATTACAGTATAACCTAATTACATGATTTTAGGAAAAAATAAATACAAAATATAACAAACATGTCCTATATATAAGGAATGTTTTGACTATTCCTTAATAAATAGACTCCACAATATCTCTATTTGAAGTTTAAAAAATATATTTTCGCTTGTTTATGGATTTTGTAGAGTATACAATATATAGAGAACTCAAGATTTTAGAGGGTCTTCTATCTAACTATTATTAATTAAATACAAACAAACATGTAACTACTCTACTTCTAAAATTATTTATGAGTGTGAGGATTTTCATGTGCATGAGGCGTGTGTATGTTTAACCGTCTCATTATACCACAAACTTATGTACTTTATACCTGAACTAATCAATGTTCATTAAAACATGTACTCAAAAAATAAACGGATAAAAATATTATATTGTAGAATTTTTTTCACCATCAATCATCATACCCAAAACAAAAAGTGCATATCAACACACATACAATGGAGATCGTGGGTCCATATCATTTTCCTTTTCTGGCCGACATGCCTTTTTTTAGTACAAAATGGACACCAATTTGATTGCACTTGCCATTGGGCTTAATGGGTTGCATTCCTTCTTCTATTGGGTCAATAGTAGACTGTCATATTTGGGCCAAATTTATTTCATGGGCTTTAATTCGTAGAAAATTGCAAGCAATTTGGGCTTGCATCAGCTGATATGGTGACCTGAATATTTTGGGAACGATAATTTGCATCCCCACTTTTGTAAGATACACTCCCCTTCATTCTTTTTTTTTTTCTCAAAATAAATAAAATAGATAACATTTCCTTATTAAATACACCACTATCTCATTAAACCATTTAATAGATATATCCCCTATCTCAGGTTTAATAGATATACACCTTCATTTTCTTCTACCCTCACAATCAATATCTCCACAAGCACGATCGAGCTAGAAACAAAACAAAACAATTTTTTTTTTTTTTTTTTTTTTTGAAGATAAAAACTCCAGTTTATTAGCAAATGCAAGAATCAATCGATAAACCGTCCACAAAATCCGGAGGGTCTACCCAAATATGAGGATTAAGAAACATCCTAGCAAATCTAGCAAGTCGATGGGCTTTCATATTTGCCATACGACTAATTGCATTAATCGAGCAAGATTCGAACGTAGACATTAGTATCTTGCAAGCGTCTATAGTATCTCCAAAGACCGAGCGATGTTGTTGCCCAGACTTTACAGCCTCCGCCACCAAAGCAGCGTCTACCTCCACGATGAGCTTTCGAAAACCCAGCTCCTTAACCCACGAGAGTGCCTCTAGGAGGCTTAAGGCTTCACCCTCGTCCACACGATACAAACCCGGAATCGTCGCCATGCGACTCAGAATGTACTCCCCCTCCTCGCCTTGAAGTATTGCTCCAAAGCCCATCTGGTTCGAGTCTCGAAAAAATGCCGCGTCCACATTAAGTTTCACGAACGTAGGTGGCGGCGCATGCCATGCTTTACAATTACCAGTCGACGACTTAAAGGTGTTGAGCGAGCTTGCTGCTTCCCATTCAAGAAGGTAGGTCAAAGCTACCTGTACAACCCTCTTGGCATCTTGACAGGTGCCATTCCATACCAGGGCATTTCTCTCTCGCCATATCCCCCAAAGAGCCATAACAAAGAGCTTTGAATCACCCTCATTAAGTTGTTGTAGCATGGAAAAAATCAAATCCTCCACAGACTCCGCTATTTGAATTTCATGTTCCATTGTTGTCCAGAAAGGCACCTCCCACCACATGCTCATTACGTAAGGGCACATAAAAAACACATGCCAGCCGGATTCATCATGCACCAAACAGTGGGGGCATTCCTTAGAGTCAATCACTTGGCGTCGATGCAATTGCAGTCTAGTAGGGAGGAAGCCCTTGCATGCACGCCACAAAAAATCCCGAACTTTCGGCGGTATCCGCAGCTTCCAAACTCCGTTCCAATCGCGGATAGGTTCCGTATTCACATTGATCACCATATCACTGGCTAGGTGATAGGCAGTACGCACCGAGTAAATACCATCACGAGCAAAGTGCCACACCAACTTGTCATTGTATCCAGGAGGCGATATTGCTGTACTTAGAATTCTATTGGCATCATATGGCTCAAATGTTTCGTATATTAGTGCTTCATTCCAGCTTCGCGTTCCCGGGAGTAGCAGGTTTGAGACTCGGTAATTAAGAATCCCATGATCTGGGAGGTTACGAAGCCAGAAGTCATTATCATCATTCACCCATGGCTGCCCCCATATACGAATTTGTAATCCTGTACCCACTTTCCATCTGGTACCTTTACGTACAAGCCCCTGAGATTCCCAGATACTCCGCCAGGTAAAGCTAGGAGAAGAGCCAAGAGCTGCTGAAAGAAAATCTCCATTAGGAAAATATTTGGCTTTTAGTAATCTGCATACCAGTGAATTCGGATCTGTTTGTAATCTCCAACCTATCTTGCCTAACATCGCGATGTTAAACAAATGGAGGTTCCTAAACCCCATTCCACCCTCCTTTTTCCTGCCACACATGTCGTCCCATTTAGCCCATCGGATTCCTGTCGAGTTGCTACCCGAACCCCACCAGAAGGAATTCATCATCCGCTGGAGCTCATCAATTAAGGTCGAGGGCAACAAGAAAATGCCCATGCAATAAGCCGGGATAGCTTGAGCCACCGATTTAAGCAAAACCTCTTTACCCGCCTTGGAAAGTTTCTTGTCGCGCCATCCCTGGATACGGGCCCATAATCTGTCCTTCAAGTACATAAAGATTTCTCTTTTTCGACGCCCTATCAAAGAGGGTAGGCCTAGATACCTTCCAGTATTTAGTTGTTGATGCACCCCAAAGATACCTCTCACTGCCAATTGTTGGTCCATTCCCACATTTCTACTAAAGAATGTCCCCGACTTCCCGTAGTTAATGGCCTGACCTGACACCCTCTCGTATTCGTCCAGTAGAAGTTTCATGTACAATGCCTCTTCCGTGGTTGCTCGGCAAAATAAGATGCAGTCATCTGCGAAAAGCAGATGGGAGATCACTGGTGCTCGACGACAAACCCGGAGTCCGTGTATGCTGCCTTGGATACTCGCCCGTCTGATGAGGGACGAGAGACCCTCCGCACACAACAAGAATAAATACGGGGATAGAGGGTCCCCCTGCCGGAGTCCTCGTCCTGGATATAGGGGACCCACTAAATCATCATTAACCTGAAATGTGTAGCTTACTGTTCGAACACACAACATCATCCAATCCACCCATGTCTGTGAAAAGCCCAATCGGTGGAGAACACTCTCCAGATATAGCCAATCCACCCTGTCATATGCCTTGCTAATATCAATCTTCAAAGCTACATCACCAACTCGGCCTCCTCTCCTTTTTTTCATAGAATGAATCGCCTCAAATGCAATGAGGACGTTGTCTTGAATCCCTCTCCCACTGATAAAAGCAGATTGAGCCGGGTCAATCAGAGAGGGGAGCACCTCTTTTAATCTGTTACAGAGGACCTTCGACATAATCTTGTAGACCACATTACAAAGGGAGATAGGCCGGAGGTCCCTCATGCTTTCGGGTACATCACATTTAGGAACGAGTGCCACTTGAGTCGCGTTGAGATTCTCCGGGAAGGTCAGGTTATTAAGCCACATCACTGCATTCTTAAAGATATCATTCCCCACCACTCTCCAATGCCGCTGATAGAAAGCCGGATTGAAGCCGTCGGGGCCCGGAGATTTGTCCGGGTGCATCTGTTGTACTGCCTTTTTGAATTCATCCATAGAAAATGCACGAGTGAGGGTCTGGTTTTGCTCATCCGTGATCTGTGGGTGCATGGCTTGCAACGCTGCGTCAACACCAACATTACTGGTATTAGCTTCAAAGAGTTTGGTGAAGTAATTATGGACCATCTCACATAATCCCAGACTATCCGAAATCCATTCGCCTTCGTCATTTTTTAGTCGGGTAAGCATGTTGCGTTTCCTTCGAGTTGACGCTGTTCTGTGAAAGTACTTGGAGTTCCTGTCCCCCTCTCTGAGCCAAAAGAGTTTGGCTCGTTGTTTCCAAAAAATCTCTTCTCGGACAAGGAGCTTAGCGAGATTACATTTTAAGGTTCTCTCCCTATCACACGCCGCAGCGTCAACTCTGCTCCTTAGTCGCAGCAGTTCCTGTTCAATCTCTTTCTTATTCTCAATAAAAGCAGTATCAACATTCTTACCCCATGTATGGAGGACGTCCGCTGTCGCGGCCAGACGATTACTGAGCTCCAGGTGTTTAAACCCCAACCAGGATTGTTCAATTACTGTCGGTAAGTCTTTTTCTAAAAACCATTTATTCTCGAAGCGGAATCGTCTATGCTTCCTGTGAAAAGGGGTGGGGTGGGTAGTTAAAAGAATAGGGTTATGATCACTCACCGGGGCCACCAGGTTGATTAACTTTGCGGTCGGAAATCTGTCATGCCAAGAGGCGGTTCCCATAGCTCTGTCTAATCTCTGCTCAACGGCGTGGGGGGTTCCGCGACCCCGGAACCATGTGAATTGATGCCCAACTAGTTCAACATCAGTCAATCCACAGTCAGAAATGGCTTCCCTAAAGCCACGAAAGAGCCATCTCGGGTGCTCCACTCTTCCCAGCTTATCGTTACTCGATAACAGGTCATTGAAATCCCCTATGCAGAGCCACGGGATGTTACTCCGGCTAGAAAGTAGTCGAAGCAGGTCCCATGACATGCGTCTGTGACTACGACTGGGGTACCCATAGAACCCCGTAGCCCTCCAATCTCCCATAATATCTGAAATGACAATATCAATGTGGTGCGACGAATAACTCAAAATTGAACATTTATTAGCATTTCTCCATAAGACAGCAACACCGCCACTGCGGCCAATACAATCAACAGAAAGACATGACTGAAAATTAATCTTAATTCGAACTTCTTCTAATTTAGCAGAAAGCGATAAAGTTTCAAATAAAAAGACTACATCGGGCCTCCGAGCTTTACCTACTGATTATACCACTTGGGAAGATTATGATAATCTTATGGCTCAATTTCCAGACTTTGATCCTTGTGGACAAGGATTAATTCAAGGAAGGGGGAATGTTATGATCGGAGAAAATAAAGAAATCAAAAAAACAGAAAAGTCAACATGGTTATTCAACCCTCAATTTCATCAGCACGTCATACGGTGTCGTTAGCATCAGATTGGGAAAATCAGGGCAACATGACTTTAAAATAGAGGGTCCAAGCATCACTTACCCGACCCTGCCAAAAGCCCAATTGATCCGAGAAGAAGAAATTGTGTTTGTTAATAGAATTAGTGACGTTAGCAGTGGGGACCATCTGGCATGGCAGAGTGTAGTGCGCGCGGATGTCTGGAGAAAGAGAAAACGGTTAGAGGAGTGAGCATTATCAGCTGTGAACAAAAGGAAGAAGAAGGAGGAGAAAATTGATAATCAGAAATTGTATGTTCTCTCTATTCTCTCTGAAATCACTTATATCTTCTTCAACTTCTTTGAATCACACAATGTCGAAATTTGTGTTATTTTTTGAACACTTGAAATTTAAGTTATTAATCGACAAATTGATTACCGTACTAATTAATTAGTGGCCATTAACTAACCAAGTTGAAACATTTCCTAATGTTCCAATAATAATTTTGCAATTTAGAGCATTTACTATAAACGTTACATGCTGGTATAAAAATGAAAACCTAATTATGCCCTCCACTACAAATTATAAATATTCAAATTAAACTTACCAAAATTACACTCTCATTTTCCTAATTAGAAAAAAAAAAATCTTAAAAGAAAAAACCCCATGGAATTAGTCGTCCTAATTATCTCTTTATTGGTTGTTTTACCATCAACATCATCTATTGATCCATTGCATGAACATGCCTACACAGTTTTTTTGTCGAAGCCACCACCAAAAGACCTAGCCCCTCAAGCTTATTTCATCAAAATTCTATCCTCGGTTTTTGAAAGGTCTCTCTCACACATTTTGTATATATTTTTAATTAATTAAATGCGGATATAATCTTTTTCATCACCTAACCTTTCATATTTTTTAAAATCTAGTCATAATTATTTTTTATATTTACCAATCTCATCCCAAATTTGTTGAAATCATCGAATGACGTCATTTTGGGTCAGCAATTTTGCCAGATTCGACCGCCCACGTGCCGAGCATGCGGTGACAAAAAATGATGTTGTTTCGATGATTCCGACAACTTTTAGACGAAATTTATACATATAAAAAATAAGTGAGACTAGATTCGTACATTTATGATTTTTGCCACAATTTTGAAAAAGGTGAAAAATAATGGGATTAAAAAAAATTTATCCCATTAAATGCTAATTTCTGATTATACTTATTTTATGTGAAAAATAATGGTAAACTGAAGTGAGGATGCAGCTGAAAAAGCTTTGATCTACCCCCATTTTGCCTCTTATTTTGGTGCTTTGTTAACTACTGAACAAGCCAAGAGTCTTGAGAGTAAGTTATACGGAGTAATATCTTTCTTTATTTATTTTTGGACACCTTACGTTTTTATTAGTATTAATCCCTTGTTCATATTATTCAACATATATATATACACTATTTTTTTAAAAAATTTATTTACTCCATTTAATATATTAATTATTATGCAGAACAACCTGAAGTTAAATCTGTGGTGAAAGTTATGTTTGATGAACCTGAGGGAACCAATTTTGCTGTTGAGGAATCGGGGTTATAGACTTTGTATAATGATCCTCATGGATTTTATTACACTCCCAAAAATATAAATATTGAATTTCCAACACAAATAAAATCAGGACTTTCTCTTTTCGTTAGTTCAAAACTATGTAATTATATATGTTTAGTAGTTAAGCATTTCAATGGTGTGTATTATCTCTATTTATTAATAATGTGGGTGGTTCTATACATGCATGAGTTTGGTGCACCAATTAGAAATTTTTAGAAGGACAAATACCTGGCCTGTATACATCAAATTAATGATTTCGAGCAACTGATTTTTTTTTAAGCTTTGTTGTGTAAGTGTTTAAATGTATCAACGAATACATAAAAAAAAATTATGTGTACTAGATCTTTTTCTCGCGAATTACACAAAATATCTTAAACGTTAATTTTAAATATATATTTTTGAATAGAATAATTCTTTACAATTGATTCAAGCAAATATCAAATTAAATCATTAAATCACACATGAAAGACATATAAACATATTAAATTTAATGATAATTATTAAAATAATATATGAGATTTAATTGAATAACAAATAATATCATTAAATTGAATAATGTATACACATAATGTATATAGTTTTTTTTTCTCACTCAATTGCTGCTGGATGCATCTAGTTTTTTTTTCTCACTCAATTGCAAACTGTGGAGCCGATCCGGAAGACTCAGATCATCTTTTTTCCTTCGCCTGATCATCACACGGGCGCAAGTTGACTACTCAAGAATGTCTCATTTCAAGTATCATAAGGAGGTGATGGATAAAAACAAGAAACGAATTTGGATTAGTGTTTGACATGGAACAATTTGAAATATTTGGCTTAGCATGAATGAAGTGAAAAGGGTAACAATTCAACGAAGACAGAATTGCAGAGAAAGTTAAGTTAGAAACGTTTGTGGTTAAAGGCGTTCGATTTGTTACATCATTGTAATTGTTTTGAGGATTGGACTAAAGAACATGTATTGTGTTTGAGATTAGGAGTGTGCAAATAAAGGCCAGATCGGAAAAAAAATCGGAACCGGAACAGACTGGTTAGTTTCCGATCCGGTCTCTGGTCCATTGAATTTTATGATTCCGGGTTTCCGGTTCGGTCTAAGACCGGAATTTACCAGTTCGAACCGAATTGGACCGAAAAATAAAATAAAAAATTAATTTTTTTATATTCATATTCTTTATATTTTTCAATAATAAAACCGTAATTATTATAAACTAAATAAAATTAGGACTACTAATTTGAAAACTTAAAAAATAGTACTTTCATTACGACTCTAAAAAAAGAATGGAAGCACAATAATTGGTGAGAATGTGAGGTAAACGTGTTGAGATCTATTGCATTTTTTCAAGTATATAACTGAACAAAAACAATCAATTTACTTTTAGTGTCAAATTACATTAATAATATTGTAACTAAAATTCACATTGATCGAGATTGATCTCAAATGAAGAGCCAACACTAATTTTCATACACAAATTCATCATTCTTGTTCTCGCTTCCAAAAACATAAAAAAAACATGAAAAAATAACTTTAAAAAATAAAATAAAAATCGGTCCGAATCAGTCCAAACTCGAACCGGACCGGAATTTTCCGATCCGGCCTTCGGTCCACGCATTAGTGTCGATTCCGGTCCCGGTTCGAACAATTTTGGACTGGTGTACACCCTTATTTGAGATAGAGCTTTGTAACTTTGTGTGTATTTTTCTCATTATTTGTAACTCTAATGATGTAACTATTTGGAGTATTCCTAATACATATAAATGTATTTTGGTTTTTATAAAAAAAAAATTATGTTGAAGTGCTAGATATGAATGATGTTTTTGAGGGTGTAAATTAAAGAAAATTGGAGAGGTTGGAGAGCTTTCTCTCTCTAGAGAGTGACTTCTCCCCCACTCCACCGCCAGTCAGTTGCTGTCGTCGTCGTCCTACTGCCGTTGCCGTTGTTTTGTCGCCGCCGTCGTTGTTTCGCCGTCAACTACTTTGTTTGATTTTTTGTAAGTTTTAGTCTATAGATCTTCCGATCTACTTTGTTTCTTCTCGGAAAACTCTCGTCGGCGGTCATCTCAATTTCTCTGTTTTTTATTATGTTTTCGTTTTCAAGTTGTGGAGCCTTTTCCCCTGTGTGGGACTTTTTTTTGAGTGATTTTAATGGTTTGATAGAAATAGAATCATGGTATTTGGTGGAGCTTTGTTCCCTTTTTCTGTTTCTTTATTATTGATATGAGAATACCTTAGTGTGGGGTTGACTTGTATTGAGAATGGAGGCGTGGACTTTCATGTGGAGCGGAGTATACACTCGTTTTCCTCTTTCTCACGATTGGATGAGACAGCGACCATGACATTAAATTGATGAAGATCATTAGTTTTGAGCTTAAAATATTGACATTGTACTTTGATCTTGTAAACCTCTAAAAAAAAAAAAAAATAATTAAAAAACTCACACTTATATAGTATAGCTAGAGTTCTTTTATAATATCATTAATATGCCGATTCTATGAAGTATATGAGATACCTCATACCTATTTTTACCGGCCACCAACATATATCACACTCACTCTTATATGGCCCTAAAATTTTGACAACTTAGTATGCAAAATGATTTGTTTCCAAATGTTCTAGTAACTTCCAATTTCATAATTAGAACTTGATGTGAAATTCTAAGTTGTGTTTTTCATGTTTCTTGATTTAGGGGTAAATCATAATCTTGATCATACAAGTGAGAAAGGGAAGATTAATGTGAGACAAGAACTTATATCTTTTTAATTAATTACAACATTGTACTAGTTTGCCAAAGGTAAACTTGCTTGCCTTGCCTTGCCTTGCAAGAGAAGAGAATGATAGTACAAACTACAAACAATTCCTTTTGTGAGAACAATATATTTTTCCACTAGTTCAAAATTGTCTTCTGCAGGAACCTAAAATCTGAGAAAACACGAAATCGGCCTTGATCGGTTTCATGTGGTGCCATTCAAATTGCTGCCATGTCCAAGATTGCCTCGATCGGCCTCCTCTTCTTCACCGTGCCTTCAACTCCGTCTTCATCACCTTTGCATAAATGAAAAGCTTCAACTATGGTCACAATTGTTTAAAAAGTGAAGAGAATTTCAAGACTAGTATCATTACCACTAAATTATTTAAGTTTTAAGTGTCAAATTAATAATACGTGACATTACTGACATATAACATACGTATCGAGTTGAAACATATACATATTCTTCATTTAATGTTCCATGAATGCACAATTTATGCAATTTGAGTCATTTATTGTAAATATTTATGTAAAAAATACAAGATAAAACGAATATCCAAATCGAAACCTATATATGTCCTTCACTCCAAAGTAAAAAAATATATCCAAATATACTACATTCTTTTACAAATAATTAAGAACAAGAAATGGGCGTAGGTCTAATCTTTTCTTTATTGGTTCTTTTATCATCAACCTTTATGTACACAAACACAAAAGCGGACACTTTAACTCCTCCAGTATCATCTGATAGCGCAAACGAAGATGTTTACATAGTTTATTTGTCGGAGAGACCACCCACACTAAGCCCTCAAACTTATTACATCAAACTTTTATATTCAATTCTCGGAAGGTATCTCTTGCTATCTCTTAGTTTTAATTCTACGAATAAATTTCAATATAAATTATTAGGCAGGCAAACTCGCCTATGAAACTTGTTCGGGGTATGAAACTGAATTCATACTAATTAATACCATATTATGCATTCATTGACACATTTAGGACTCTTATAAACTATATAATATCGTATAACATTTTACACACACGAACTAGTTGAACTGTGTAGATAAATATTATAATATTAGTTTATAAGTGTAATAATATTAGTTCATGAGTAATATTGTATTAAAAATAACTACTATAAGTTTAATTAATGATATCAGTTCCATATGGTGAAAAGTTTTACTAACTGATTCAAATGCTTAATTTATTAAAAATATTATGGTGTAAATTGCAGTGAGAAGGCAGCTAACGAATCCCTCGTAATTAAATAATACACCAAATTAATAATTATTGGATTAATTAAGTCAAATTTGTTATTTTACAGAACAACCTGGGGTCATGTCCGTGGAGAAAGATAAGATCTATACGCCTAATGATCAAATCAATTCTTGAAGTTTTGGCTAAGCTCCTAATCAATCATTATTGGAGTATTCCCTAATAAAGAATTGGTTTTAAATATTACTTATAAACATTCAATGGGAGTTTCTCCTTTCTTATATATGTTGGAGTTTCTAATAAATTTACGATTTTTTAAAAATAGTCCCATGATAAAATTACGTATAATAATACGATTAACAACTCATGATATAATTGAAAAAATGTGACCGTGAATTTATATGAAATTAGCCAATGTGCCACGAATTTAAAAGAAAACATTATAGAATTAAAATGGTAAATATCGAATTAACATATGTGATATGTCATTACAATTTACAATATGACTTAAGAATTGTCGAGCCACAATATTTGCATTTGAATCCCTATGATAGGAGGGTCCATTGCGTATTTGATTGAAATCGTACACAATTTTCGAAATTAATTCAATAAATCAAATTCAATGATTTAATAAAAAAAATACATTTAATATATACTCCATGTTTCACACGTACAACACCTCTCTCGCCAGAATTTCTCTTAAATCATTTACAAATCGACCCACAACAGATAATCCTTTATACTGGAATTAATAAATGAAGGATCAAATGGTGTAGCACTTTAGTAGGAAGGGAAGAGTTTGATGAGAAAATTTTGAATCAGATTGAAAATATATATTAAGTTATTTAGAACAATAATTATAGTATTACATCAGAGTTACCTTGATCTAGATTAATATAAGCTAAGATAAATTTACACATATATTAATTAATATAGGCTAAGATAAATTTACATAGTTAATTATTTTAGCATTTCATTTTAAAATTACCTTTTCTAGATTCTAATATGTAGTATATGAAAAAAGTTTTTTTTTTTTCCTTTTGAATTCAAACTTTAACAAAAATATATTTGAAATATTGATATATAATATATAAGGAATTTTTTTAAAAGACGGTCTCATACATGAGACAACAATTTAAAAAAAATATTCGTTTAGCATCTCGTTCGTGAAAAATCTCTTATAATCGAAACATCCACACCTACCGAGTCTAAAGTGTACCTAATGGATTCTATGTTATTGTTATTGTTCAAAAAAACTAAGTGCACACTATACACCAAATACTATTTTGCACGGATAAAGTGTACATAATGGATTCTATGTAAAAATATTCTCTATTACTTGAGAGAAATATATATTACGTACTGATATTATTCTCTTTCGGAAATAGGGTAAATTGCACTAGGTCTCATAAGAATTTTTTGAAACAATTTAAATCTATTCTCTTTCGGAAATAGGGTAAATTGCACTAGGTCTCATAAGAATTTTTTGAAACAATTTAAATCTTGTAATTATATAGAGCGTTAATGATTTATATCCACTTTATTATTTTTTTTTTTTTATGAAAGTTAAATACCCATCCCTATTTTTCCCTCCCCATGACTCGAACCCAGGACCTAAGGCCTAGGTAGTGGTGCTCTAGCCACTTCTTGAGCTATCCCACTTTGTCTTTATATCCACTTTATAGGAGATGGTTATGTATAAAACCACCTAATAATAAGGTTTATATATACACAATACTTTTTTATAAATAAATTAATTGGCTAGACTGTCCCGCTAGCTCGTTAGGTTATAATGAGTTAGATTGGACTCCCATTTTATAGACCCCACTAATTCATGTGTCAATCCGACCCAACCGACAAACATTGCCTAGTTTTTTCAATTTCCCCAGCTTTTACTGCCCCTATCCTAATTCAACAAATCTCTCATAATTTTGGGATTACCTTAATTAATTAAATTGGGTTTTGATTAAAAAAAATATTAATGAGAATATATACTCCTATTTGTCATTGTACAATTATTGATTTCACACTTAAATTCTACTCCAAAACATATTAGAGGGAGTATTACTTAATTAGTGGTAGTTTAATATGCTTTGAAACATTCTTCATTTAATATTTTAATGTTCCAAAGAACAAGTTTTTGGAATTTAATTACATCATTTATTATAAATGTTGGTGTAATAACGGATATGAACTACAACGTGTAATTAATTAATTATGCCCTTCACCCCAAATTATAAATATTCAAATTAAACTTGTTAAAACTACATTCATTCCCTAATCATGGAAGAAGACCAGAAATGTAAGAAGAGGTGTGGAAACTTGTTAAAACTTGTTAAAGGCAGACTAGCCACTACCGATAATTTGTGCAGAAGAGGTGTGGCAATCATGGAAGAAGACCAGAAATGTAAACTCTGCAATAGAGATGCAGAGTCAAACACCCACTTGCTTCTTGATTGCAGTTTCGCAAACACAGTATGGCAAAAATGCTATAAATGGTTAAAATTGAGTATGGTACCTCACAACAATGTTAAAGCCCATTCTTTACAGCATGGCGAAGCTCTTGGCTCTGGAACAGTTAGGAGGAAATTTATGGCGAGTCTGTGGTTTTGCGTCGTCTGGGAGATATGGAGGTGCCGCAACGACAGAAGATTCAATGATGAAAGTTGGGATGCAAAGAAGGCAGTAGACAATATTAAAATCTGTCTATGGACGTGGTTGGGAGGAAAAAAATTGGTGGCAACCAATTCTTCAGTATCGGCTTGGTGTTGCGACCCTTTTCTTTGTATTGTCGAATAGACTAATATTAATTTAGGTACAGGCGGTGACTACAAAATGTGTATATCTTAGATTTTCACTTGTAAAAATATGGGTTGAGTACCCCATGTACTCGGGTGATATGCGAATTCCATCTTTTACTGTTCAAAAAAAAAAAAACTACATTCATTCCCTAATCACAATTAAAAAAAAGCATGGAATTAGTCGTCCTAATTATTTCTTTATTGGTTGTTTTACCATCAACCTACTCTGAAACAAACACACAATTTACAGATACTTTAAATATTCCTCCAATTTCTACATCATCTTTTGATTCATTACAACAATTACAACAACAAGTGTACATAGTTTATTTGTCAACAACAACACCAACAGACCTGGGCCTTCAAGATTATTGCATCAAAATTCTGTCTTCAGTTATTGGAAGGTCTATTTCATTGATCTCTAATTATTTTTAATGTTTTAATTAGTTAAATAATTAATTCTAATTTCTGATCATATTATTTATTTAATGTGAAAAATAATGAAGTGAGGATGCAGCTAAAAAAGCTTTAGTCTACACATATGCCAATATCTTTGGTTTTTCTGCTAAGTTAACCACTGAACAAGTCAAACTTTTAGAGAGTAAGCATTATTATTTATTTTTGAACCCCTCACATTTTTATTAGTACTATTTAATTATTCAAATTAAATAATTATTTTTTACAGAACAACCTGAAGTTCAATCTGTACAGAGAGATATAAGGGTTCCAGTTGATGCATTTACGGGAACCAATTTTGCCCCTCAAGAATCAGGATTATAGATTATATATATAATGATCCTCCAGTTTTATATTATCTAATTAAATTGTAAAGAATTCTAATAATTAAGATTACCCTTTAATTAATGTTTCTTTCAAGTGTTAGTTTATACTCCCTCCATTTTTGAATAAGTGTCATTTTAACATTTTTCAACAAATTAAGATATTAAATTGTGGTCAATATTACCCTTCATTAATGATAAATAGTTTTGATATTAAATTTTTGTTTAGTAAAGAATGTGGTCAAAGAACATGGTCAAGAATGTATGTGATATTCATATATACAATATTTATGAATTTTCCATGATTTATGCTATTATATTAATTGAAATTGAAGGCAAATTAATTATAAGGGTAAAATTGTCAAAATTAAAGAAAAAAATATAGAATGACACTTATTATAAAAATAAATAAAAAGGCAAAGTGACACTTATTTTAAAATGGAGGGAGTACTTCATTTAACTTATACATAATTCGCAGTTTTATTATAAATGTTATGATTAAATATTTAGCAAAGCTGCATAATTCATTTGCAAATTATGAGGAAAAAAAAAACACAATGGGAACAATGGGAGTGGTGGAGAAAATTAAACTTATGTCTTTTAGATGGTTGAAAGCTAGTTGTTTGATAAATGTTTGGCACTCAATTTCAGAATTTGGAAAGTGAACCTACATTATGTGTAGTTTATAGTCGTACCAATTAATAAAATTTTGCCGATTTAAAATAAAATAGAGTAGCCCTATTTCTCTTTTTGTTGGTTGTTTTACCATTAACATTCAAAATTTTAAATGTATTCTTGTGTTAGAAAGACCAAGGGAGCTTGCCTCTGAACTGAAGCTTTATTACATCAAAATTCTATCTTTAAAGTTCAATTTCTCCTCACAACTTAATTCGATCATTTTTTCAAAAAGGTTCTAAAAATTAGGAATTTTCAATTTAATCTCATAACTTATGGATTAATCCGATTTTGATTGAGTTAAAAAAATCACTCTTGAGATGATTAAAAGTAATTGAGAGTTTGTGTTTCTCCCTTCTGTTACCATGATTAAGTAATTTATAATGTGGGTAGTTCAATTCGATGTTAAGTTTGTTTGATCCCTTTTAATTGGAGAAAAATGTTTTTTAATTAATATTTTTTTTTTGAAGCAAAAATGTCTATAGATTTGTAATTCTAAAGTATTCAATAACGAAAGAATAAAAAAAAAATCTCTCATTTGGGATTATATTTTTTTTAGTCCATTAAGTTACCACAATTTTGAATTTAGTCCATCAGGTTACCACTTTTTAAATTTAGTCCATTAAGTTTCGATTTATTTTGATTTTGGTCCAGTTACATGTTACAGTAGGTTTGAAAGGTCATTTTTTAAAACACACCCCATAAAATGTTATACACACCCCACTAAAATTTAAAACTCATTTTGTATTACTATACACACCCCCAACTATTTCATATTTAATAAATTGCCAAAAATAATTAAATTAAAAAAATAAGAATTCAAATTAATATGAAAAATATAAATAAAACCTATAAAAAATCGTCTAAATCTTCAAAAATTAAACAAAGTAAAAAAAAATTAATTAATTTAACTAGTTTAGAAAATTTAGTTGATTTTCTACTATTTTTAAATTTTATTTAACCTTATTTTCGACGTTTTTTTATAAAAGTTAGAACGCAAATAAAAAATTAATAAAGCAATGAAGTTTAAAAAAAATTTTAAAAAATATTTCTTTTATATTACATGAACCTACTAACACCCCATAAATTTTATATACACTCCAAACGTAAAACATAAAAATTCAAAAATCAAATATAGTTAAATAAAATTATAAACATATTTAATAAATTGTCAAAAATAATTTAATTAAAAAAGTAAGAATTCAAATTAATATGAAAAATATAAATAAAACCTATAAAAATACATAAATCTTCAAAATTTTAATAAAGGTAAAAAATTAATTAATTTAATTATTTTTAAAATTTTAGTTGATTTTTTAATACTTTAAAAAAATTATTTAATTTAATAATTTTTTCAAGTTGACTTTTAAAAAATTTATTAAAAATCTTCAAAAATAGTTAAAAAAAATCAGTTAAATCTTTAAAAATAATTAAATTAATTAATGTTTTTAGCATTGTTTAATTTTTGAAGATTTTAGTGATTTTTTATAGATTTTATTTATATTTTTTATATTAATTTGAATTCTTACTTTTTTTTAATTTAATTATTTTTAGCAATTTATTAAATATGTTTATGATTTTATTTAACTATATTTGATTTTTAAATTTTTTTGTTTAACGTTTGGAGTGTATATAAAATTTATGGGGTGTTTGTAGGTTTATATAATATAAAAGAAATATTTAAAAGACAAATAAAATAAAATAATTTAAAACTCCATAGCTTTATTAATGTTTTATTTGCGTTCTAACTTCAATAAAAAAACGTCGAAAATAAGGTTAAATAAAATTTAAAAATAGTAGAAAATCAACTAAATCTTCAAAACTAATTAAATTAATTATTTTAGCTTTGTTTAATTTTTAAAGATTTAGGCAATTTTTATAGGTTTTATTTATATTTTTCATATTAATTTGAATTCTTATTTTTTTAATTTAATTATTTTTGGTAATTTATTAAATAGGAAATAGTTGGGGGTGTGTATAGTAATAAAAAATTATTTTTAAATTTTAGTGTGGTGTGTTTAACATTTGGGGTGTGTATAACATTTTATGGGGTGTGTTTTAAAAAATGACCTGTTAAACCTGCTGTAGCAGGTAACTGGACCAAAATCAAAATAAATCGAAACTTAGTGGACTAAATTCAAAAAGTGGTAACCTGGTGTACTAAATTCAAAATTATGGTAACTTAATGGACTAAAAAAAATATAATCCCCCCTCATTTATACAAACTATAAATTCATTTGACAGTACAAATAAATCTCAAAATATAAGCATTATTGGACCAACTTTATTATTATTATTATTATTGATATACAATCAAATATTTAAATGGAACATATCAATTAGTTTACAAGCTTAAATTAAGTCTTGATTTTGCATGTTGCTATTCATAAAGAGCATTCTCTACGTACCATAAATATCATGAAAAATGGCTTTGCAATCGAATGAGTGATAATTAAATTAATGAATGATAATTTAGTAGTATTTATTAAAAATGAAGTATTAAGTGTGTATCCAATGAAACTATCCTCTTATATACTAATAGGGAGTTTAAATTCATGATGTGTCATTTTGTGGTTAATTTGGTTTATGTGTCATTTTGTGGTTGATTTGGCTTATGTGTCATAATTTAATGAAGTTGTTAATTTTAAAAAGTATTATGTGTAATTAAGTTATTGGTTGAGTAAGATATATATGATTAATAAACTCTTTCCAAATATTATATTCTTATTATTTTAACATTGACTAATTAAATTAATTTTTATTTTATTTACTTAACTTTATTGTAGTATTCATTTTATTCTTTAGTTTAATTTATTTTAGAACTATTTAATGTTCTTCTAAGTAAAATACAATCTAAAATTTATTTTTATTGGGGTGTACAATTCTTTATTTAATTAGTTATTAAATTGTATTTTATAATTACTTTTATCTTATATCTCAAGTAATTTTTTCTGCAATTATTTTAAATTTATTATAAGTTTAATGCATTTAAAAAATAGAGCTCGAAAATATATATGTAAAACTTATTATATAATTTTATACATAATATTTATTATATAAATAATTATTTATTTTACAAGATTAACAAATTTGTTATATATACATAATACACTACTTCTATAGTATATAATCCCCTTATATACTAATAGGGAGTTTAAATTGATGATGTATCATTTTGTGGTTAATTTGATGTATGTGTCATTTTGTGGTTGATTTGGCTTATGTGTCATAATTTAATGATGTTGTTAATTTTAAAAAGAGGTAATTGCAAATTAAATCACGACCTTTCGCTCATTTGCAATCTAATCTAAACTTTAAAAGAATTGCAAATAAATCACAAACTTTAAATATTATGTCAAATTAGACTTCTTACAAGTTTACTTTGTCCCTAAATCATACCTTTTGATATTTGGTTTGATTGAAAAACAATATTTTTTTATTAAGGTGTTGTTATATCATTAAAAAGTCTAAATTTTGTTAGATTCGAACACAATTAAAATTGTAAAAAGACTAAATTGCAACTATATTTAAAGTTTGTGATTTATTTGCAATTACCTTAAAGTTTAGATTAGATTGCAAATGAGGAAAATGTTATGATTTAATTTGCAATTAACTAAAATATTTATTTATTTAATTGTATTGTGGTTGATATTGAATGTTTACTTACAATTTATTAAGAGTTATTTTAATATTATTTGAATTATTTGTTTCCAAACTTTTATAATATTTTAAAACTTATTTTCATATTTATTAAATGTAAGGTGTTGTGGTTGATATCGAATGTTGACTTACAATTTATTAAGAGATATTTTAATATTACTTAAATTGTTTGTTACTTAAATTGTTTGTTTTCGAAATTTTATAATTTTTTTAAAAGTTGTTTTCATATTTATTAAATGTCAATGTCACATCGTTTGATTCTCACAAATTTTCTTAGAATTTTGCTTTATAAAATTAACTAACATAAATGTAATTATTTTGTATAATTCAAAATATTATGTTCATTAAACTTTTATATTATAATACAACGTTATAATAAATATAATTGAAAAAAATGTTAAATTTTTTTAACAAAATAATTATAATTTTGCGAAATTATTTTTTTAAAAATATAATTATAAAAATATGAAAAATTAAATTAAGTAAATAAATAAAATTTTATTATTAAATATTTAAAATTCCGTGTAATATTAAAGTATAACAAACCGTTGTGGTTAATTTTAATTCAAAACTTAATTTCATTATAAGCTACCTTTTGTTTTATGAGTATACCTTTACTAGACAAAATCCCTGCCCCATTGGGCCACACTTAATTTGCCTTTTAAAAAAATTCTCCTTTTGGTGTCGAAAAAAATAAAAAATTCTCCTTTTCGAATATTTTTTTTTTTCAAATTAGTGGCATCATTTTTTTTTTCTTTTACTTGTTTCAAATTTGCACATTTTTTTGTGTCTCCCTTGTCCTTTGTTAAGCTTTGCCACACGAAACATATCCTTAATTGACATATATGATATATACCCCTACAAAGAAATTTTTAGAAGGACAAATACTTGTATACATCAATTAATGATTTCGTGCAACTGACTTTTTTTAAGCTTAAGTGTTTAAAGGTATCAACGAATAAATAAAAAAATTTATGTGTACTAGATATTTTTCTCGCGAATTATATACACAAAATCTTAAACGTTAATTTTAAATATATATTTTTGAATAGAACAATTCTTAACAATTGATTCAAGCAAATATCAAATCAAATCATTAAATCACACATGAAAGACATATAAGTTTGCGATTTCACCGTGTTGTGTGTGCGATTTTTACGCACAAATGTGTGCGATTTTTTCTCTTCGTTTCTCTCTTCTCTTTCGTTTGTTTGTTCAAATCTCCCGTTCAAGTTTTCCTCATGTAGATCTGCAACACAATCTGGTAAATCTGTTTAGATCACCTCCGCCGTCGCCGTTTCATCAGATCTAGGTTATAGATCCTCAGATCTACTTGTTCTAAGCCGCCGACCGCCTCCGTCTCCGCCGTCGCCGCCGTTTGTTCCAGCCATCTGTTATGTAATTTTTCTTCGGTTCTTGTTAGGGATCAATGGAGATTTTACCCGTAACGGAGCCACGGTGGCCGTTCGGGTATTTCTTCGTTGATCCTAATTACTGTTTTCCTAGGTAGTTTTTGGGTGCTTGCTTAGTCTTTTGTTTTGGTTTTTGTTCTGTTGTGCACGTCTAGTTGTCCATGTTGGGACTTTGCTGTAGTTGTGAGTTTTTTTGGTGGTTGGACTCTTTGAGATAGGAGAGCCCTGGTGCTTTGGTACCTTTGGATCGGATACTCGGTGGAACTTTGTCTGTATTTTCTGTTTTCTATTCTTGATTTGAGAACACCTTAGTGTGGGGTTGTCTCATTTAAAGATTGAAGACCTGGACACATGTGAAGACAAAGGGAAACTCGTCTTTCCTCTTCACGCGATTGGAGTGGACGGCGATATCCGCTTGGTTTGAAGATCAAGATTTTAGGCTCGTAATTTGTAACTTTTTATGATCTTGTAAACTCTCCATTAAAATATATATATATATATATATATATATATAAACTTATTAAAATAATATATGAGATTTAATTGAATAACAAATAATATCATTAAATTGAATAATGTATATAGTTTTTTTTCTCACTCAACTGCTGCTGGATGCGTCTAGTTTTTTTTTTTCTCACTCAATTGCAAACTGTGGAGTCGATTCGGAAGACTCAGATCATCTTTTTTCCTTTGTCTGATCATCACATGGATCTGGAGGAGGATCTACGCTTGGTTTGGCAAGACTGCGCAAGTTGACTACTCAAGAATGTCTCATCCCAAGTATCATAAGCAGGGACGGAGGCAACTAGGGTCGGGGGTCACTGGGCCCCCCACACATTTTGAATATTTTTACTATATATTGTGTATTATGTTTCCTAATTGACTTTGTCCTAGTGGTTAGGGCACAAAAATAAAGGTTTCCGGTTGGCTATACCAACTAGAGTTCTATTCCCCCATATTGCAATGTTCTTTTTTTTATACATATTTTTATTTCATACTAGAGTTCAATTCCCCCAAATTGCAATGTTCTTTTTTTTTTATACATATTTTTATTTCATATACTTCCTTGTCCATTTTTTTAGTAAACTTTTTTTATACTTATTTTTATTTCATATAATTTCTTTGTCCATTTTTTTAAGTAAATTTGAGAATAGAGATAAAGTAGTGTAAGTAATATTTTCTTTTAAAAAAAAAATGTAGAAATTATAAAAATGGACACATGAAGTATTATCTAATTAGTGATGGTTGCAAACATTATTTTCAATCGAAACTTGAATGTTATTTTTGCAAAGGAAAAAATGATTATTACTTTAGTCTTTTACGATAGTAACATATTAGCGATTTTGACACTATTCTGCCTCTTTTGAACTAAAACAATCAAATGTTTCTCTGAAACATAACGAAAGTCAATTTGTTCAATTTTTTAAATTAATAAAATGAGATTATTGAATATTACGTTTTTATAGTAATGTTAATCGGACCCCCCGACATAAAATTTCTGGCTCCGTCACTGATCATAAGGAGATGATGGATAAAAAAAGGAACGAATTTGGATTAGTGTTTGGCATGGAACAATTTGGAATATTTGACTTAGTAGAAACGAAGTGAAAAGAGTAACAATTCAACAAAGACAGGATTGCAGAGAAAGTTAAATTAGCAACGTTTATGTTGTTAAAGGCGTTCGATTTGTTACATTATTGTAATTGTTTTGAGGATTGAACTAAAGAACCTGTATTGTGTTTGAGATAGAGTTTTGTAACTTTGTGTGTATTTTTCTCATTATTTGTAACTATGATGATGTAACTATTTGGAGTATTCCTAATACCTATAAATATATATTTTTTTTTTCTAAAAAAAAATTTATATTGAATTGCTAGATATGAATGATGTTTTTGTGGGTGTAAATTAAAGAAAAGACGAAGACTTAAAAGAGATAACAAACTCACACTTATATCGTATAGAGTTCTTTTATAATATCATTAATATGCAATTACATGAACTAAATGGCTGATTCAATGAGGTATATGGGATACCTTTTTTTAATTACCGGCCACCATCACACTCAGTACTCTTATATGGCCCTAAAATTTTGACAACTTAGTATGCAAAATGATTTGGTTCCAAATGTCCATTCAAATTAATTACTGCCGTGTCCAAGATTGCACAATTCCTTTTGTGCAATTTAAGTCATTTATTGTTAATATTTATATAAAAAATACAAGATAAAACGAATATCCAAATCGAAGCCTATATATGACCATCACTTCGAAGTAAAAAAAAAATCCAAATATACTTGCCGACCAAAACTACATTCAATTTCATAATTAGAACTTGATGTGAAATTCTAAGTTGTGTTTTTCATGTTTCTTGATTTATATATGGGTAAATCATAATCTTGATCATACAAGTGAGAAAGAGAAGATTAATGTGAGACAAGAATTTATATCTTTTTAATTAATTATACAACATTGTACTAGCTCACCAAAGGTAAACTTGCTTGCCTTGCCTTGCAAGAGAAGAGAATTATCGTACAAACAATTCCTTTTGTGAGAACAATATATTTTTCCACTAGTTCAAAATTGTCCTCCACAGGAACCTAAAATCTGAGAAAACACGAAATCGGCCTCGATCGGTTCCATGTGGTGCCATTCAAATTACTGCCGTGTCCAAGATTGCCTCGATCGGCCTCCTCTTCTTCACCGCGCCTTCAACTCCGTCTTGATCGCCTTTGCATAAATGAAAAGCTTCAACTATGGTCACATTTGTTTAAGAAGTTTAGAGAATTTCAAGACTAGTATCATTACCACTAAATAATTTAAGTTTTAAGTGTCAAATAATACGTGACATATAACATATCGTATCGAGTTGAAACATATACACATTCTTCATTTAATGTTCCATGAATGCACAATTTATGCAATTTAAGTCATTTATTGTTAATATTTATGTAAAAAATACAAGATAAAACGAATATCCAAATCGAAGCCTATATATGACCTTCACTCCGAAGTAAAAAAAATATCCAAATATACTTGCCGACCAAAACTACATTCTTTTTTAACTAATTAAGAATAAGAAATGGGCGTAGGTCTAATCTTTTCTTTATTGATTCTTTTACCATCAACCTTTATGTACACAAACACACGAGCGTACACTTTAACTCCTCCAGCATCATCTGATAGCGCAAACAAAGATGTTTACATAGTTTATTTGTCGGAGAGACCACCCACACTAAGCCCTCAAACTTATTACATCAAACTTTTATATTCAATTCTTGGAAGGTATCTCTTGTTATCTCTTAGTTTTAATTCTATGAATAAATTTAAATATAAATTATTAGGCAAACTCGCCTATGAAACTTGTTCGGGGTATATATGAAACTGAATTCATACTAATTAATACCATATTATGCATTCATTGACACATTTAGGACTCTTATAAACTATATAATACCGTATAACATTTTACACACACGAACTAGTTGAACTGTGTAGATAAATATTATAATATTAGTTTATAAGTGTAATAATATTAGTTCATGAGCAATATTGTATTAAAAATAACTACTATAAATTTAATTAATGATATCAGTTTCATATGGTGAAAAGTTTTACTAACTGATTCAAATGCTTAATTTATTAAAAATATTATGGTGTAAATTGCAGTGAGAAGGCAGCTAACGAATCCCTCGTATTTTCGTATCAAGAATTCGATGGATTTGCTGCTAAGTTGACGGTTGAACAAGTTAACCTCCTCAAGAGTAAGTTGTACTTTTCACCCTACAATTAATCTATTTATCCAAATAATATATTAATTAATTAAATAATACACCAAATTATTGGATTAATTAAGTCAAATTTGTTATTTTACAGAACAACCTGGGGTCATGTCCGTGGAGAAAGATAAGATCTATACGCCTAATGATCGCATCAATTCTTGAAGTTTTGGCTAAGCTCCTAATCAATCATTATTGGAGTATCCCCTAATAAATAATTGGTTTTAAATGTTACTTATATATAACAAACATTCAATGGGAGTTTCTCCTTTCTTATTTATGTTGGAGTTTCTAATAAATTTACGCTTTTTTTTAAAATAGTCCCATGATAAAATTACGTACAATAATACAATTAACAACTCATGATATAATTGAAAAAATGTGACCGTGAATTTATATGGAATTAGCCAATGTGCCACGAATTTAAAAGAAAACATATATATATATATATATATATATATATAATTAAAATGATAAATATCGAATTAACATATGTGATATGTCATTACAATTTACAATATGACTTAAGAATTGTCGGGCCACAATATTTGCATTTTAATCCCTATGAGAGGAGGGTCCATTGCGTATTTTATTGAAATCGTACACAATTTTCAAATTTAATTCAATAAATCAAATTCAATGATTTAATAAAAAAAATACATTTAATATATATTTGTTTCGCACGTACTCTCTTGCCAGAATTTTTCTTAAATCATTTACCAATCGACCCACAACAGATAATCCTTTATACTGGAATTAATAAATGAAGGATCAAATGGTGTTGCACTTTAGTATGAAGGGAAGAGTTTGATGAGAAAATTTTGAATCAGATTCAAATTTATACTTAAGTTATTTAGAACAATAATTATAGTATTACATCAAAGTTCCCAAGCTACGTAACTATAACAAAAATACATATATATTAATTAATATAAGCTAAGATAAATTTACATAGTTAAATATTTTAGCATTACATTTTAAAATTACCTTTTCTAGATTCTAATATGTAGTATATGAAAAAAGCATTTTTTTTCCTAATTTGAATTCAAATTTAAAAAAAAAATATATTTGAAATATTGATATATAATATATAAGGAATTTTTTTAAAAGACACTCTCATACATGAGACAACAATTTAAAAAAAAATAATCATTTAGCATCTCATTCATGAAAAATCTCTTATAATCAAAACATTTCACACCCACCGAGTCTAAAGAGGGTGTATTCAATTGAAATTCTATTGAATTTTTTTTACTTTAAAAAGTACGTGAATTTATAAAATCTATAGAGTCTATGCAGAGTTTGACTAACTTTTTTTTATTGATTTATATGAATTTTCATAGACTTGATAGTATTGTGAAATATATTTTTTATTGATTTACATAGATTTTCATAAACTCCGATATTGATGCGAAAAGTTTTTTTATAATGTGAAGTATTTTTTTTTAAAATTAATATTATATCAGTATATATTATATATAAAATATTTTACCAATAAAATATACTCCCTCCCTCCGTCCCAACTTAACTTTCATACTTACTGTTCACCTCCTTTTTAAAAAATATTATAATAAATAAAATTTTGAGATATAATTTTATAAAAAAATAAATAAGTGAGTTAACTAGTGTGTATGTATGTACCAAAATAATAACATTAAACATTAAATTTTAAATATTGTATGGGTAGAGTTTATAAAGGACCGAAAAAATAGGTATGAAAGTTAAGTTGAGACGGAGGGAGCATATATATAAAAAGTATTTTACCAATAATATATATATATTATATAAAGTTTATATATTAATTCGGGGCGGGGTGGGCATAAGACCCCGACCCGACCCATACTCAATACGGGGCGAATCTGACCTGACCCCGCGGGTCGGGTCAATATTGTCATTCCTACTTTTAATCTTTCGTCTTCACTTCAGAGTTTTATGAAAGAATCCGTTGAAATCTCTGATTTTTAGAAGAGATTATTGCCTAATAAGTCCACTATTACAACCCATTAATCTAATAGGGAAACCAATATTTATATTTGTCTAATAGAGTCAAATCAAGGCCAAATTACCCATGTTACCCTTAAAACAAGTATTTAAATATATTCATGATTTAAAAATTATATGTTAGTTTAAATTAATTCCTATAATTTAGTGTTTCTATTTCCAGAAAAATTTGACTTTTCAAATTCGAATTTTAAACATCAGTTTCTTGTTTATCGCAAATACCAAATTAAGGAAACTTCCTAAATTCAATCATCATCAATTTCATTTTTCCGGATTCCGATTTACCCGAATTCAATTTTTCCATTTTCGATTTTACCGATTCGGAGTCCAGATTCCGATTTACCGATTCCAGATTCCAGATTCCGATTTACCGATTCGCATTTTCGAATTCTATTTCAATTTTTCCATTTTCGATTATGCACTAAAATTTGAATTTTGGAACGACATTTTGATAATATATACAGATTCTCGTTTTTTTAATATTTTTGCATTGTACAGGCTGTTGATATTGTTCAGCATTCAAATGGAGTATATAATATTCTGCAAGGTTGATTTCAATGGGAAGAACAAGCTGATTCGATTGACTGAATCGTCAACGTTTGCAGATTTGTTGGATGAAATAACAAATATGCGTCCTATAAGTTCTCAAGGTAATCTATCGATTGCCTATTCTGTTTCCAGCCTCAATAACATATGCATAGAATCTGATACCGACTTGACTGGTATGGTAGAATTTTGTAAGGCTACTTCCGAAAAGATAGTTAATATATCAGTTGTGCCTAGTAACCAAGTCACATTGTGCAATGAAATGGTTGAGTCTTCAAATGCCAATGAATATCTAGTAACTGAACAATTACATGTCAGTCCGTCCTCTGTATTACAGAATACATTATCAAATCATTCAAGGAAGTCTGATGATGAAAACCAACATAGGATAGATTTTGAGGGAATTGGTAGTATACCTAGTTTTGATATATGTCCAGTTGAGAAAAAAAAGTCCTATTTATCTGATCATTGGGTTAATATAATGGAAGGTGGTGTGGGGACATTTTTCGTTGGCGGCGCCCCTGAATTTAGGAAAGAGTTGATTAAATACTCTACTAAACTCAACTTTAAGTACAAGTATAAAAAGAATTCCCCTAGGTATGTATATGTTGTGTGCAATGAAACAGCAACACTCAACTGCACATGGTTTATCAAGGCCAAGAAAACTCCTATGAATAGCTGCTTTGTGATTGCTAAAGCTAATCTAGTTCATAATTGTGTTGGAAACCTACTTCGTGAAAAAAGGAACCGGTTTGGACCGAAAATGTTGGGAATAAAATGAGCTATGTTTTGATTGAATACCAAAAACCCCCTGAGACATGCCTAAGTCAATGAAAAATATGTTCTAAGAATGTTAGAACATATAGATTATAGGCTAGATGAGAAGCTGAAATGTTAGGCAGCTCTTAGACAATTAGATGCACAATTTGAGGGGGAACCTATGCTTTGAAGATGATCAAGATCAAGTCTCCCCAAGGCTCAAATTCTGGAACAAAGAGTAAGGACACTCTATGAAATCTAAGATGCTCTTATCAGGAGAGTTGTCCAGAGAAAATATTCTTAAAGCTCTGATCAGGAGAGTTGTCCAAAGAAGCTAACCATATGCAAGAACAAACCTACCTAGCTCAAAAGGACAAGACTACTCAAAGGTTTTGGTCAGGAGAGTTGTCCAGATAAGCCAACTCTAAAGTATAAAGTGCTCTGATGCAAAAAGACCAATCATGCTGATCAGGAGAGTTGTCCAGAGGAGTTGTCTCAGCTAAATTGACCAAGATCAAGTGCTCTGAAAGCCTAAGATCAACTATGCTGAAGAGATTGAGACAACCAGTCCCTAAAGGTCCTCAAAGGAATGAGCTAAGACCATACACAAGAGAAATAAAGGGAAAGAGCCAAGTCATCTGAAGAAGAGCAAGCCAACCATGCTGAAAAGCAAAACTGCTGATAGTGATAAGGAGAGTTGTCCAGATGATAAGGAATGTTGTCCTATCATTGGATCAACCTTCAGAAGCCATGTCCAAGTCCTAACAAGAAGTCAAACATTGGGAAAAGTGCTGCAGAATGAAGACAAAACTGTTACAGCCGTTTATTACCCAAATGAGGACATGTCACTATCAAGAATCTGTCTTCCAGTTTGAAGAACTCAAGGAAGACATTTATAGCAATTTGGGGCTGCCTCTCCAACGGGCAAATCCTCCATTTTGTCTATAAATACAGAAGTGTGAAGACCATTTGAAAGCATCTCAACCAGCACCTCAACACAATCCAACTAAGCTCAAAGTTCTTACAAGCTAGAGTGCTTTCAAAGCTTTCAAAGACTATCTTAGTCTTCAAACACTTCTTCTAAGCTGAACCAAATTGTATATCCATACACAAGCTTAGAGAGATATCCTATCCTTATACACTGATCTTCATTGTAAAGGATATCTCATTAGTTGGAACCTTACTTCAACCCTTATATCTTTCAAGAGTGAAAGTGAGAAGGTTGTAGTAGTAGAAGTGGTAGGAACTGACTGTTGAGAGAAGAACAGTTCAGTTCTGAGTTGAGAAGAGGGTACTAGGACTCTAGACATCCTAGGGATCAATTCACCAAGGAGTGGTGTTCTTGATCAAGTGCACCTTGGCACTATAAAACAAGTTAATTCCAAGAGTGAAGGAATTATCCTGTTAAATCAGGGAAAGTGGATGTAGGAGCTTGAGTCTCTGAACCACTATAAACTCTTGTGTTGATTTACTTTACAAGTACTTACATTCAGTCAACACTGCACACTAAACTGATCTTTCAAAGAAACATATTCAAAGACTGTGCAAAACTGATTTGGACAAGTTCCCTGAAGCTAAACTGAACTGTGCTGCATTGACTAAGTGATTTCAGAAATTAAAGGAGTCTAAACTTAAAGGGCCAACCACTATTCCGCACATATAACTCCCCTAGATAGTTATTCAACTAAGTACTCAATAGTACTTAGTGGATTGATTATCTTAGAAGAGTTAATCACCTTCAGCAGAGTTGTCCAAGACAACCTTGCTGAGTTCTGGTTTGATCAAAGTTCAAAAAGAATTGCATACAAGTGTATTCCCCCCCCCCATACACTTGTTATCTACTCCTTTCAGGACCAACAAGTGGTATCAGAGCAGGGGTTCAAAGACCACTGCTTCTGAAAATCCATCTTGATTTTCAAAACTCACATATTTGGTGTGGTCACTGAACTGATCTCTATCTGAAATCCATTACTTGTTGATTGATTGATTCTTATTGAGATATGGCCAACAACAATGCTGTTCCTCCACCTGCTGTTCAAGGATTAGACAACATGGCCACAAATCCAGTCAATCATATTTCTCATCACAAACTGCCCATGTTTTCAATAAACAATTATGATTTCTGGAAAATTAGAATGAGGGCTCATCTTGCATCTCTTCATACTGATATGCTTAGAGTAATCACAAGAGGACCTTTTGTGTTTACTCAAACTAACCCCAGATTGACAGATGAGCAAAGAGCAGATATAAGGGAATTGATTCCCAAAGATGAGGATGACTTCACTGCTGATGAAAAGAGGAAAGATAATTTGAATTATCTTGCCATGAACACCCTCTATCAAACAATTCCAGATGCAGTTATGGGTAGAGTCTACCACTGCACCACAGCTAAAGAAATTTGGGATACCCTTGCTGAAATGTGTGAGGGCACTGAAAAAATCAAGGAGAACAAGCTCCAAGTTGCTGTGCAGAAGTTTGAACAATTCTCAATGGAGACTGATGAGTCCATTGACAAATTTGCTGGTAGATTCACTGATGTGATGAATGAGATTAATTCACTGGGCAAGGTCTACACCAAGAGAGAGGTTGGACTGAAAATCCTAAGGAGTCTCACTCAAAAGTGGGATGTCTATGCTGTAATGATGCAGAATACCAAAGATCTCTCCACTATGCCCATGCAACAAATATTCTCAGAACTTAAAGCCTATGAGTTTGACCTCAATAGAAGAAAGCCTGTTGAGGAACCTTCAAATCCTACTAAGGGAGTGGCATTCAAAGCCAAAGTTGCTGAACCAGAAATGCAGCCCACTCCCAGATCATCAAAGTCAGTCTCTAAGACTGAAATGAAGGAAGAACTAGCCTTGATGGCTAGAAGGTTTGACAAGCTCAACACAAGGTTTGGTAGATACAAGAAATTCTACCAAGATAACAAATTCAGGAGAAGATACAATTCCCCTGAAGATCAGGCTGAGGACAAAAAGCCTGAAGAGAGAAGATCAGAGGACAAGTCCTCTGATAGGAGAAGATCCAGTAGAGCTGAACCCTCATCATCTAAGAGAAGAGATGAATCCAAGAAGGATGATGATGAAGATCTGTGTTACAACTGCAAAAAGAAAGGGCACTTCCAATATGACTGCCCTGAACTAAGCTCTAAAGAAAGAAGAGAAAGACAAGCAAAAAGAGACAGAAAATTCACCAATAGAAAAGCCATGATGGCTGGTGAAGAATCTGATAGTGCTGAAAGTTTCAACTCTTCTGATGGATTGTTCTCCAACAGTGATGATGATGATGATGTCTGCAACATGGCTCTTGAGGATGATGAGGTATCCTCTACTTCTAGTTCACCATCATTTATCTCACAAAACACTAGTGAGGTTAACCTGAAACTTTCCTTGGGAAAGTTGATGGAAGATTTCGCTAGATTACAAGAATTTCATGACAATTGTGTGAGAGAAAATGAAAGACTAGCTACTGAACTCACCAAGAACTCTGAGGTAGCTGTTGATGTCAAGTCTACTGAGTTGTATCAACAAGTCTTGAGAAAGCTTGAGGAAGCAAATCTCAGGATAGTTGACCAACAAAAGGAGATTGATGATCAACTTCTCTCTCAGAAAAGAAAAGAATTTGAACTTAAAATTCTAAATGCCAAATTTGAAAATCTCTCACATAAGTATGATATTCTTAAATCAAGTGAAGAGAGCCTGAAATTAAAGATGTCTGCTTTGAACAAATCCTCTAGAGCAATAGAGGAAATTCAAAGTTATCAAAGACCTATGGCTCAAAGAAGTGGATTAGGTTTTGATCCATTTGAATCTTCACCTTGTCTTAGTGTTGCATCTACAAGTAACACTAAGAGAATCTTTGTTAAGTCAGTGGCACAACAAGCTGAAAATGAAGTAATTCAGCCACTGAACAAAGGAAAGGGCAAATTGAATGAAATGCCTACTCAAGTGATTCAGGAGAATAGGCCAAAACCTAAGGAAATGGCCAAAGCTCCTGAGCACAAGAGGAATATTGGTCAGCAGAGTAGACCCAATGGAAGGGCAACTCTCCTGAACAATGTTCAGAGGAATTATCCAAGGTATAATCAGCCCAGGCCAACTCATCTGAGAAAGCCTCAGCTGAATAGACCTAAAGAAAACCATCCTTTAAGGCAGAATAAAATGAGACAACCAAAACCCTTCATGCCAAAGGGTAATGGTCATAAAAAGGCCTTTCCTCAAAGATTTCATCAAGCTGCACAAAGAACTCATAAGTTCAGAAGAGTGGTCAACTCCTCTGAAACTTACAGAGTTAACACATTCACACATACTTTCCCAAAGGCATTTAAGGGAAAGACAGTGTATATTGATGCACTAGGAAATCAACTTAGCCACCTTGAATCAATCAGGGTTATTAGGCAAGTTTGGGTTCCCAAAGGTACAGCTAACCTCTCAGGACCCAAAACTCAAAGGGTACCTAAACCTATCTAATTGCAGGTACCAGTGGGCCACAAGAAGAGGAGCATGAACAAAAAGACAGCATGGTACCTTGACAGTGGATGCTCAAGGCACATGACTGGAAACAAGGAACTCCTCTCTGATTTTATTGAAAAAGAAGGCCCAAATGTCACATTTGGAGACAGCTCACAAGCAACAACAAAAGGTTATGGTACTTTGATGATTGGTAACATCAAAGTAACCAATGTATCTTATGTAGCTGGTCTCAAATATAATCTCCTGAGTATCAGTCAATTCTGTGATAAAGATTTTAATGTTGAGTTCTCAAGTGGAAAGTGTCTAATTAAAGATAAAACTCAACAAACCCTATTGACTGGAACTAGGAAGGGAAATGTGTATTTTGCAGACTGGGACAAGTCTACTGATGCTGCATGTTTTATTGCTAAAAGTTCTAGTGAACAAAGTTGGCTATGGCACAAGAGGCTAAACCACCTGAACTTCAAATCTATGAATAAACTTGCTAGAAATGCATTAGTTAAAGGACTACCTAATGAGGT
Source organism: Galeopsis tetrahit (assembly GCA_963675135.1). Classification (NCBI taxonomy): domain Eukaryota; kingdom Viridiplantae; phylum Streptophyta; class Magnoliopsida; order Lamiales; family Lamiaceae; genus Galeopsis; species Galeopsis tetrahit. The sequence goes on along the minus strand of OY776125.1, from coordinate 6,526,438 downwards.
TTTCATTAAGGAACATGTGTGTAAACCATGTCAAGAAGGAAAACAGATTAAAGCCTCATTCAAAGGAAAACCAGTCATTTCCACTGAAAGGGTACTTGAACTTCTACATATGGATCTATTTGGACCAATCACCCCTTCAAGCATAAATGGTAGAAAATACACATTAGTGGTAGTAGATGACTTCTCTAGGTTCACATGGGTAGTATTTCTCCTTAATAAGAAGGAAACACAAGTCAAACTACCTGAACTTCTCAAGAGATTGTCAAATGAGAAAAGCCTTAGTATTATCAAGATAAGATCTGATAAAGGCACTGAGTTCATTAATTCATACATCAATGAGTACTGCACATCAAATGGAATAGCTCATGAAACCTCAGCAGCTAGAACTCCCCAACAAAATGGAGTTGCAGAAAGAAGGAATAGAACCTTAAAAGAAGCTGCTAGAACTCTAATTGCTGACTCAAATCTACCTAAGAGGTTTTGGGCTGAAGCTATAAACACTGCATGCCATACTCAAAATAGATGTTTGATCACTAAGGGGCAAGGCAAAACCCCCTATGAACTCTGGAAAGGAAGAATGCCTAAAGTGTCATACTTTCATATATTTGGTTGTAAATGTTTCATTCACAATAATGGGAAAGAACAGTTGAAAGCCTTTGACAGCAAAGCTGATGAGGGAGTATTTCTTGGATACTCTCAAATCAGTAGAGCTTTCAGAGTCTACAACAAGAAATCCCTTATAGTGGAAGAAACACCTCATGTTGTGTTTGATGAATCTATCTTTGAGATCAGGAATGATCAGTTGGAACCTGAAGAAATCACACAGAGGACAACCAGATTAAGCCTAAAAGACAAAGACACTGAACTCATAGAAATTGTCCCAATCAACCTACCTGAACATACAACATTGGACAACCATCCTGAAGGCAACCTTCCTGAGACAAATCCCACTGATGGAAATGATGAACTGAATGATCCAATCCCAGTTCACATCCAGGTAACAACTACCAATGAAGAAGCAGCTCCTGCTGAGGTAGTTAATGGATCAAATAATCAAGGGGGAACTCAAAATGTTGAAAATGCCAATGTCCCTGACATTGAGGACAACACCCCTGATTATGATCCTGAATTAGATCCTGCATTAAATTATCCTGAATTCTATGATCAAAATGACTCACCTTCAGTAGAGGACAACTCTACTGAAGAGATCAGGAAAAGAAGGACCTGGTTATCTGACCATCCTACTGACCTGATACTTGGTGATCCAAGTATAGGAGTCAGAACCAGAAAGTTTCATGGTGAAAGTGCTATGTTATGTTGTTTCTTGTCAGAACAGGAACCAAAAGATATTGAGGAAGCACTTCAAGATGCCAATTGGATCACAGCCATGCAGGAAGAACTGAACCAATTCACCAGAAATGAAGTATGGGAGCTGGTGGACAGACCCTCACATCAAAATGTTATTGGAACAAAGTGGGTGTTCAAGAACAAGAAAAATGAAAATGATGTGATTGTCAGAAACAAAGCAAGACTAGTGGCAAAAGGGTATTGCCAACATGAAGGCATTGACTATGATGAGACATTTGCACCTGTGGCAAGGCTAGAAGCAATAAGGCTCTTTCTAGCCTATGCAGCCCACAAGAGGTTCAAAGTATACCAAATGGATGTCAAGAGTGCCTTTCTGAATGGAGTCTTGAAAGAAGAAGTCTATGTGGAGCAACCACCAGGGTTTGAAATTGGAAACCAAGTTTACAGACTCAAGAAAGCTCTATATGGACTCAAACAAGCCCCTAGGGCTTGGTATGATACACTGTCACAATTCCTCTTGGATCATGGATTCACCAAGGGAACTGTGGACAGAACTCTCTTCAGAATATCTGAAGGAGAGGACATCTTGCTTGTCCAAATTTATGTGGATGACGTAATTTTTGGATCCCCTAATGAGAAGCTATGTGAGAAATTCTCCAAGCTCATGCAAAGCAAGTTTGAGATGTCCATGATGGGGTTGATGAACTTCTTTTTGGGTCTACAAGTCAAGCAATCTAAAGAAGGAATCTTCATCAACCAAGCTAAGTACACAAGAGAAATGATCAAAAAGTTTGGGTGTATAACCAGCAAGCCAGTAAGGATCCCTATGAACACAAATTGGAAGATGGATCCTGATGAGAGTGGTATTCCAACCAACTCTACTGAGTATAGAGGAATAATTGGTTCACTCCTCTATCTCACTGCCAGCAGACCTGATATCACCTTTGCAGTAGGTGTTTGTGCAAGATTTCAAGCAAATCCTAAGAAAAGCCACCTTGAGGCTGCAAAGAGGATTTTGAGGTATCTCAAAGGCACTGAGAATCTAGGCCTTTGGTACCCTGCTGATGACAATATTGAGCTAACTGGCTACTCAGATGCTGATTATGGAGGATGTAGGATTGACAGAAAGTCCACTTCAGGGACTTGTCAATTCTTGGGCAACAAGCTTATTTCATGGTTCTCCAAGAAGCAGAACACAGTGGCCACTTCCACCACTGAAGCTGAATATGTTGCTGCTGGAAGTTGTTGTGCTCAAATTCTTTGGCTAAGACAACAACTCAGAGACTACAAAGTCAACTCTACTGAAGTGCCAATTTTCAGTGATAACAATAGTGCCATTGCTATATCACAAAATCCTGTCTTGCACACAAGATGCAAGCATGTGGACATCAAGCACCACTTCATTAGAGATCATGTGGAGAAGAAGGATATCAAGCTAGTGAAAATTCACACAGACCATCAAAAAGCTGATATATTAACCAAGCCACTTGCAGAGGCAAGATTTCTGGAGCTATCAGCAGAGTTGGGATTACTTGATCCAGGGAAGTTGGACAAATAAGTCCAAAGAAGCTCATTGATTAAGGGGGAAACAAACTCAAGCTTTAGCAGACTTGGTCAAGTCTACTGAAATTCAGAAACATGACCTTACCTCTTCAGGACACTTGTCCACAGTTCTTCAGGACACTTGTCCATGTAGGGTCAGATAAGTTGTCCTAGCTATCAAACCAAATCTTGGTATTTCTCTTGACCAAATTTTTGCAGATGAGTTCCTCACAGATGCACCTATCCAAGTTGATACAGGCTCAGCTCAAGCCTTACTTGGCATGCAATCAGAGAAGTTGGACTCCTTGGCTCATCAAGTCCAATCTGCTCATGCTGAAACTTCAGGAGCATTGAATGAGCAAGGAAGGACTCTAGCATCTGTAGAAATGAGGCTCACTGGCTCTGAAGATGTTGTGCTACCAACCCTTGAGGCAAGAATCAGTGGTGTGGAATCTGGTCTTCAAACCATCTCCACTGAAGTTCAAAATGCCAAATCTACCATGGAAGCCATCTCAGAGGAGGTCAAGAAAGAACAGAAGCTGCTGAGAGATAATCACAATGCAAATGTCAAAGCTCTCAGGCTCACTGTCAAGCAAGCTCTTGGAAAGAAGACAGCACTACAAAAGAGAAGAGCTGAAGAGCAAAGGCTAGCTATGGTCAAAGCTGCCTCAGAAAAATTTTCCCAAGAAGTGTTGGCCAACATTGCTGAAGGTGCAGTGGCCAACCTCACTGAGCTCTTAAAAACCCAACTGGATGCATCTCTGAAAACAGCCATGGAAGAGGTTGTCCAACAAAAGATGAAGCCTGTTCTAGCTTTCCTTAGCTTGAGCAGTGATAGAATGCAGAATATACATGATGAGAATGTATATTTGTTGGAAGAGATGAAGTCCCTAAACCAGGCCCAATCCCTGATGGCCTCAACAATGAGTGACCTCAAGCCCCAGTGCTTTGATGCTGCCAAAAAGGGGGAAAGGGAAAGAGCTAGAGCAAAAGGTGCCTTGGTGATTGGGAGTCCAGTGAAAGGGAAAGACAAAGTCCCTGAAGGAAAGGGAAAAGAGCCAGAAATGCTGAACTTGGAAGATTTGGATGAAGAGGAGCAGTTAGCATTGGCATTGAAGAACTCAATGGCCTCAGCTCAAGAAGAAAGGGCAAGGAAACAGCAAAGACCAGGTGGTGAAGTGTCAGGTTTGGACAAAGATGCTGAAGGTGTCCAAACCAGAGGAAAAATCAAGAAGGCCCAAGGAAAGAAGAGACAAATTGAGAAATTCACTGACTTTCCTAGCAGCCTTGATCTTCCACCTGGATTCAGAATTGATGAGGATGAGCCTACATCAAAGAAAGCCAAAACTGCTGAAGAGGACAAATCTTCTGAATCTGGAAAAACTGCTGAAGGTGCCAAATCAACTGAAGAGACTGAAGAGTTATTTGCTGAAGGATTTGGATCTGAACCTAAGAAGAAGACAACTATGATCCATCAAAGCTGTTTCATGAAGGGTATGGCAAAGACCCTGAAACACAACAGAAACTGGCCATGATGAGGGCCCATGAGAAAATTGATCTGATGGAAGAAGCCAACAGAGCAAGAGATGAAAGGAGAGCAAACTTTCAGAAACCAAGAAGGAGAAGAGCAACTTACAGCAAGATGAAGCCTCAGCTTCTAATCCCAATGGACACCAAATATCCACACTTGGATAAATGGGTGCCAATTCAACTGAATGACACATGGGAAGAAGCCAAAAGGGAGTTTGTCTATGACTTTTATGTCATTGACAGATGGAATGGAGGAGATGCAAACTCTGCCTTCACTGAGTTCATGCTAGAATACTACAGAGAGTTGTATCAACAACTACTTGCAGCTGCTGACATTGCAAGATTTGAACTCACAGCTCCCAAGCCAATCATATACATGCCTCCAAAGCTTGAAGGATGGATTGACCAAGCAAGAATTCTGAGGGAATTCACTGAGATCCTTAAGCTGAACAAGATGGTTCTTGGACCTAAGGGAACCAACCAAGAAGCCATGGCACTGAAAAGAAGAGTGTGGGCACAGTATGGAATGCTGCCACCTCCTGAGGATGATCTTTGAAATGGCTAAGTCTTCTGACCTTACTTGAATGATCAACTATGCTGAAATATGGTCAAGTTTGCTGATGTGTTAATCTGGTTGCTCTGATCTGTTAAAGATTGCTCTGATACAAGTTCTGTGCTCTGATGCTGAAAATATCATTTTGAATTATTGTAATGAAGTGCTCTGATATACTTAAGTGTTATTGATTCATGCTCTGATATGTTAATTTCAACTATCAACATGCCTGTAATGATTTTTGAATGAATGATAGTTAAACTTATTTTGAATCAAGAAACTCAAATCTCTCTATGCCTATCTTAAAACCTACTTGCAACAAAAACAGTGAATACACTAACACATTACTTTTCAGGAATATTGACCTCAGTCATGTCTTCTGAAGATACATGTAATAGGTGTAGACAAGTCACTTTTGCTTAAGTTGTATAGGTTTTGGCATCATCAAAAATGGGGAAATTGTTGGGAATAAAATGAGCTATGTTTTGATTGAATACCAAAAACCCCCTGAGACATGCCTAAGTCAATGAAAAATATGTTCTAAGAATGTTAGAACATATAGATTATAGGCTAGATGAGAAGCTGAAATGTTAGGCAGCTCTTAGACAATTAGATGCACAATTTGAGGGGGAACCTATGCTTTGAAGATGATCAAGATCAAGTCTCCCCAAGGCTCAAATTCTGGAACAAAGAGTAAGGACACTCTATGAAATCTAAGATGCTCTTATCAGGAGAGTTGTCCAGAGAAAATATTCTTAAAGCTCTGATCAGGAGAGTTGTCCAAAGAAGCTAACCATATGCAAGAACAAACCTACCTAGCTCAAAAGGACAAGACTACTCAAAGGTTTTGGTCAGGAGAGTTGTCCAGATAAGCCAACTCTAAAGTATAAAGTGCTCTGATGCAAAAAGACCAATCATGCTGATCAGGAGAGTTGTCCAGAGGAGTTGTCTCAGCTAAATTGACCAAGATCAAGTGCTCTGAAAGCCTAAGATCAACTATGCTGAAGAGATTGAGACAACCAGTCCCTAAAGGTCCTCAAAGGAATGAGCTAAGACCATACACAAGAGAAATAAAGGGAAAGAGCCAAGTCATCTGAAGAAGAGCAAGCCAACCATGCTGAAAAGCAAAACTGCTGATAGTGATAAGGAGAGTTGTCCAGATGATAAGGAATGTTGTCCTATCATTGGATCAACCTTCAGAAGCCATGTCCAAGTCCTAACAAGAAGTCAAACATTGGGAAAAGTGCTGCAGAATGAAGACAAAACTGTTACAGCCGTTTATTACCCAAATGAGGACATGTCACTATCAAGAATCTGTCTTCCAGTTTGAAGAACTCAAGGAAGACATTTATAGCAATTTGGGGCTGCCTCTCCAACGGGCAAATCCTCCATTTTGTCTATAAATACAGAAGTGTGAAGACCATTTGAAAGCATCTCAACCAGCACCTCAACACAATCCAACTAAGCTCAAAGTTCTTACAAGCTAGAGTGCTTTCAAAGCTTTCAAAGACTATCTTAGTCTTCAAACACTTCTTCTAAGCTGAACCAAATTGTATATCCATACACAAGCTTAGAGAGATATCCTATCCTTATACACTGATCTTCATTGTAAAGGATATCTCATTAGTTGGAACCTTACTTCAACCCTTATATCTTTCAAGAGTGAAAGTGAGAAGGTTGTAGTAGTAGAAGTGGTAGGAACTGACTGTTGAGAGAAGAACAGTTCAGTTCTGAGTTGAGAAGAGGGTACTAGGACTCTAGACATCCTAGGGATCAATTCACCAAGGAGTGGTGTTCTTGATCAAGTGCACCTTGGCACTATAAAACAAGTTAATTCCAAGAGTGAAGGAATTATCCTGTTAAATCAGGGAAAGTGGATGTAGGAGCTTGAGTCTCTGAACCACTATAAACTCTTGTGTTGATTTACTTTACAAGTACTTACATTCAGTCAACACTGCACACTAAACTGATCTTTCAAAGAAACATATTCAAAGACTGTGCAAAACTGATTTGGACAAGTTCCCTGAAGCTAAACTGAACTGTGCTGCATTGACTAAGTGATTTCAGAAATTAAAGGAGTCTAAACTTAAAGGGCCAACCACTATTCCGCACATATAACTCCCCTAGATAGTTATTCAACTAAGTACTCAATAGTACTTAGTGGATTGATTATCTTAGAAGAGTTAATCACCTTCAGCAGAGTTGTCCAAGACAACCTTGCTGAGTTCTGGTTTGATCAAAGTTCAAAAAGAATTGCATACAAGTGTATTCCCCCCCCCCATACACTTGTTATCTACTCCTTTCAGGACCAACAGAAAATAGTTAAGGAACTTGTTATCGATACTGTCAAAGCCAATCCTACTGTGTCTGTGAAGGATGTAACCCACCATGTAAATGAGGCATACGGTTTTGCACTGCCTTACTGGAAAGTGTGGCGTGGAATAGAAGCAGCAAGAGATGAAATATTTGGTAGTTATGATGAATTTTATGACCAATTACGTTGGTATTGTGAGGCAGTGAAGCGTACGAACCCCGGAAGTATAGTAGACCTAGAGAAGAATGACACAACCAACAGATTTGAGCGTATTTTTGTTTCATTTAACGCATGCAAGGAGGGTTTTAAAAAATGCAGGCCTATGTTATTCATAGATGGCACATTTATGAAGGGTCGGTCAAAGGGGGTGTTGCTTGCTGCCACTGCAAAGGATGGAAACAACGGTATCATCTTCTTTCTCATTTCATTTCAACTGTCTATTGTTTCATTTCAAATGATGTCATTAATACTCTTTTCCAAGAATTATAGTTGACAAACGAATCACAGTTTTAATTTCATTTCCTTACATTATAATTTCAGTTTTATATATCTTCCATTATACTACATTCTACAATACGTTGTTCTTTATCCAGGCCTTTTCCCCGTTGCATTTGCTGTAGTATCTACCGAGAACAGGAACAACTGGGCATGGTTCTTAACCAAGCTGCGTGATCTTATCATTCATGAAAAGAAGATCATCTACATATCAGACATGAATCTGGGTTTGATGTCAGCTTTTTATGATGTCTGGAATGATCCTGCCCACTTCTACTGCCTGTACCATCTACTTTTAAATCTCAGAGGCAGATTTGGTGGAAGTTGGAACACTCAACACCGTGATAACATGGCTGACCTATTCAAACAATGTGCATATGCTCCAACTATCACTGTTTTTAAAGAGAAACTGGAGTTTTTTAAAACAGTAGGTGGTCAGATTGCTGAGCAATGGCTTGAAGACATGCCCTACAAACAGTGGGCCGAATAACCGAATAAAAGGGGAAACTTTGCAGTTGCATATTCACCTCACATCAAGCGATATGGTGAAATGACGTCTAACGCAGCAGAGTCTTTTAACATGTGGATTAGTGAGGCTAGAGGTCTTCCAATTACCTATATGTTAGACTTAATTAGGAAAAAGATATCACAGTGGTTTGTAGAAAGACGTGAAAAATCTAATAAATGGACCGGGTTACTTGTTCCTAGCAAAGAAGATCGGTGGAACGAACTTGGAAACATAAGTGCAGCGTGGGGTGTTTCAATTTATCCTAATGGTCAGTTAGAGGTTCGGTCAAGGACGTCTGTGACTGTTGATTTGGAGTGCAAAATATGTACTTGTTTTCAATGGCAGATCACAAGATTTCCGTGCGCACATGCAGTTGCTGTTATTAAGAAGCATTGTAATTCCGTGTCCACCCTCATTGAGGACTGTTTCTTTACATCCACATACAAGCAATGTTATGAAGAAGATTTAATTCCAGTGCCAGAGACGGAACGTTTTCAATTTGCTGCTGAGTCCAGCCCTGAAAAAATACTACCACCCATACTAAACAAGCCCCCTGGAAGACCCAAACAAAAGAGAATCACTTCATACGGAGAATTTCGTAGGGTCAAGGCTACCACTTGCAAGCGATGTGGCAGGACAGGTCGACATGATCCAATAACATGTGCTGCTGTTTTTGGAACGGACAAGACAAACATTCAGAGCTAGTCAAACACAATATTTTATTGTGTAATTTGATTTGTAATTCTGTGTATTTTTCCAAGTCCTTTACGATATATGAATTGTGTCCACTACTTTAAGGCTATGTGTACTGGATTTTATAATTTGACATGATTTATGAGATTTCTATAATTATCTATATTTATTGAGTGTGCTTATGTTTCACTCATAGTTCCAGGATCTGGACTATTGTCCAATTTTGTACTTCTATGATTGCGTAGAATACCCCAATTAAACGAAAACGAATAAGTTAGGTGATCAATCGTATTCCCTATTACATGCATAATGTATCTACATAGGAATGTTCACCGCACAATGCATACTTCACATGTTACAATCGTAGGGAAAACTCTCTGTTATGCATATATTACAATCATTGGAAACCCGACCTGCTACTATGTGCAATATTCAACACCATATAATTTTGTATGATCCAAAGATTTCTTATATGTTATTATCCCTAAACTGCATATGTATATGCATTTGCATGGTGCTATTTTTGGCATATGATCCACTATAAGATGTTTCAGCATTCAATCCCCGTAGATACTCACACTATTTTTGCACTACGTAGTCCATATAAGTATTCGGTTCACAACAACATTAACAATTTGAAAGTTTTTATTACCCTATTATTTTTTATATGCTATCAAACTACTCTGCATATAAGATTATACTAAGCTGCATATGTAGCGTTAACCGCATGATGCACATTTATATGCATATGGCAGCTATTCATCGTTTCAGCATGCATCTCCATAATTTATGACACTGTCTGTGCACTTCGTAGTACATATACAAACCATATGTCAATTTTAGAAACGTTCAATGAAAGGTGCATAGGAAATAAATAACCGAAATGTATATTCTAACTGTTGTAAATTTCTCCATAAAATATGTAAACAACCTTTATCGCATATTAATTAATATGCCCCCCACGTTTTCAAAATTACATGTGTCAAAATAAGGGGTAGTTAAAAACCCTAAAAAACTGTCTTTCATTAAACCCTCTATGTAGGTGTCCACTATACTTTTAACGTTTCTCACCCACTAATTAACATTTATAATATTGAAATATCGGTTCAACTATTAGTAGATTCTTCAATCATTTCAATACACTAAATCTCATTGAAAAAAAACATACCATACCAATATGCACTTCGTAGTTCATATACAGGCTAAGTCTCATTTGCATTATTTTGTTCTCAATCACTAATGATTTTAGTATTAATGTCAATTTTAGAAACGTACAATGAAAGGTGCATACGCATTAAATAACTGAAATGTATATACTAAATGTTATCAATTTCTCCAAAAAATCTGTAAACAACCTTGATTACAAATTAATTAATATGCCCCCCACGTTTTCAAAATTATATGTGTCAAAATAATGGGCAGTTAAAAACCCTAAAAAACTGTCGTTCATTAAACCCATTATGTACGTTTCCACTACACTTTTAACGTTTCTCACCCACTAATTAACATTTATAATATTGAAATTTCGGTTCAACTATTAATAGACTCTACAATCATTTCAATTTACTAAATTTCATTGACAAAAAACAAAGCATACCAATATGCAGAATTCTAGAATGATAGAATTTCTTCCTGACGAAATCACTATTTCTATTCTATTGTTTCTTTTTCCACACGTCCTATCCAGATATAAAAGTATATCTAGAGTATGGAACTCAGTAATATGTTCTAAGTGGTTTGTAGAAGCACATCTTTTTAATATGAAAGTGGGCAATCATTTTCGTTTGATAAATAAATACCATGTTTCTAGCCCACCAATATCTTATGAATTAAAAATAGATAAGGGATCTCGTTACGTTCGTAGGCAAATAGCAAAGAACGATGAAGAATTCGAGGTGTTGGGTAGCTATAATGGTTTAGTATTATTCTGCAATACTAATGACCAATATACTATTAATAACCCAACTACTAAACAATATATAATTGTTCCAAATCTTCCGATATCATTTCCCAAGGGACACGATGTGGCTTGGGTTTATTTTGGTTTTGGTTATGAAAAAAAATTCCAATGATTACATCATAATGAGAATTGCATATCTTTGGGCTGAAACTAGTGGGTTGACCGAGGTTAGTATTTTCTCTCTTAATTCTAAAATATGGTCAAAACTTTCTTCATTCCCTTTTGATAATTACCCATGTGCAAATGCCTTTTTTGTATGTAATCTCTTCCATTGGCATTTAAATTTTGGTCGGGGTGTTCATAAATTGGCCACATTTAATATAGATAGTGGTATTTATTCATTAATTACCATTCCAAAGTTTAAGTATCACCCATATAATTTACAAGTCCAGGGTTTGGATGACAATACAATTGGAGTCTACTGTAGTAGTGTCAAATCAGTGGAAGGCCGTTTTTATAGTAATTTCGTCTTTGAGATGCATATACTACATTACTCAAAAGAAGTTCCTACATGGTCTAGTATTATGATCTTAACAAGAACCTTTATACCAAACAAATATCATATTACCCCAATATCATTCATTAAACCCGATAGAACTAAAATTATATTCCTCGCCCTACCATGGGGAGACTACTATTGCTATGATATGATTGCCAAGACGTTTCAACTCAGCGAAGAATACGAGATGACATACGGCGTTCAACATGCATATAAGTATATCCAGAGTCTTGTAAATCCAAGAATGTGTTAGTTATATTAAAATAGTTCAACGTTTTTTCTGATGTTTTCATGTATTTTGGTGTTATTTATCTATTATTAATATTAGTTGTTAGTTTCCATTTAATTGTAAATTTATTCCTTTACACGAACAGTTTTTATAATTTTTATTTGTTTGCAACACATATGCACTGTACCATATGCATAAAAACAACAAAACTCTAAACATTACATGAGTTTATAAAATTAACATAAAAAAAGAATTAAAAAAAAAAGAATTAATACACCTTATTGCTGTAATTTGTTATTCAATGAAATGTATTATATTATATTTTATATTAACAATTAAAACATATGAAGAATAAAAAAACATATATATAGGTGATGGATATATGTTCTTCTATTTATTTCAAATTAATGTATTGCATGTCCTCGTAAACCGGTTCCATTAATTCCAGATTAGACACGTCCATTTAAATAAGCAACAATGGAAGTTGAAAGGTTTTTGAAGTAGATTTGTGACTCTTCACATTGTATTTATTATCACTCTCAAAACTCTACATCTATCAAAATCTTCTTCATTAAGTCATCAAAAACTTCACCATTATCATCCATAAACAATGAACAACCAGGAAAACGATATGTTCATCCCATCTGAAATTAAAGACAAATTTCTTGACTCACTTGATCCCAAACCCCTTTCCCGTTTGAAGTGTGTTGACAGATACTGGAATCAGTTAATATCTTCTAAAGCTTTAATCGATTCTCAACTGATTCGTGCTAAAAATAAGCAAAGGTACTCCTTCATACACAAGAATCAGGTATCTAACCCACCTGTTTGTTATCTGCCGGTGGGGTATGGTCAGCCTGGTACGAGGCGCTATATTAAACAAGATTCAGATGACTTTGAGGTGCTCGGATCGTATAACGGGTTAGTTTTCATCTGTAACACTGATGATGATTTTATTTTGTCAAACTCCTGTACAAATCAACAAATCGTTTTACTTCCCGTTCCAGAAATCTTAAGAATTAATTTTGGAGAAGAGTGTGCTTTTTTTGGTCTTGGATATGATGACATGCAACTGATGCAGGGAAGCGTCTCAATTGAAGTGAGAACTCCGTTGATTTCTTAAAGAAATATCCGGATAAACACAATATCAATTAAGGATAAAATGAAGTGAGAATCGTTGATTTCGATAACGAAATATCCGGAATAAACACAACAACGATTAAGGATGAAACCTTAAGATTTTCTTAATATATTTCTCAATGATCAAAATGATGAATACATTTCCCTTTTAAAGGAGCTTTTCAACATAAGAGTCAAGGCTCTTGAATGCAGTAATTAAAGTAATTAACTAAATACATTGAAATTAAATCTTGACCGGAGTAAATAGATAGCAGATTTCTAGGAGAATGACATTCTCCATCATTACTGATGCAGGGAAGCGTCTCAATTGAAGTGAGAACTCCGTTGATTTCTTAAAGAAATATCCGGATAAACACAATATCAATTAAGGATAAAATGAAGTGAGAACCGTTGATTTCGATAACGAAATATCCGGAATAAACACAACAACGATTAAGGATGAAACCTTAAGATTTTCTTAATATATTTCTCAATGATCAAAATGATGAATACATTTCCCTTTTAAAGGAGCTTTTCAACATAAGAGTCAAGGCTCTTGAATGCAGTAATTAAAGTAATTAACGTAATTAACTAAATACATTGAAATTAAATTTTGACCGGAGTAAATAAATAGCAGATTTCTAGGAGAATGACATTTTCCATCACTCCTGTACAAATCAACAAATCGTTTTACCTCCTGTTCCAGAAATCTTAAGAATTAATTTTGGAGAAGAGTGTGCTTTTTTTGGTCTTGGATATGATGACATGCAAGATGATTTTCTGATTATGCGAGTTTCTCATTTTTTGCAATTAGAAGGGTACAATTCTTTAGTTATGTTGTACTCTCGAAATCTCAATACCTGGTTTTCACTACCCCCATTTCCAAGTGTAAAACCTCCTTCTGAAAATGCATTTTATGTTGGGGGTCTTTTTCATTGGAAAGTTCAAACCTGGAATGGCCATGCAATTGTTACTTTTGATTGCTTTGATGTGCCTGCTTTTATTCTTGAGCCCTGGACTTGTAAGATGGAGGGGCTTGACGACAACAACCTCGCTGTATATGCTGATCGACTATCTGTGGACGAGTTTGGTGTCAGTCGGTATTTTAATGAAGTGCATATTCTTCATTATTTGAAGGGTGTTAGAACTTGGTCTAGGTTTACAATCTTCAAGGAGAAAAATTTTCCAGATGGTTTTGCTCTCGACCCCATATGTTTCTTGAACACCGCTAGGACACAATTAATGTTTAGTGTTAAGCCCTACGATACGTTTTTCTCATATGACATTGTTTCAAGGAACTTTGAAAGGATGGAAGGCATTGAATCGGTGCCAGGGTGTGCAAAATCCTACAAGTATATAGAGTCTCTTGTATCTCCTCAACGCAATCTAGTCATATAGTGTAGATGATAGTACATATATTAGTTTATGGTATCTTGATGTATCTTGCTTATGCATATATTTTTTGGGTATGTAATTTCACTGTGATTTTGTTCGTCCTAACTTGAGATGCATAATGTGATGTTGTTAGTTTTTATGAATTGTAATACGTCTAATCTAAATCATTTTGATATGCTTACCATTGTATTATTTTATTTTTTGTTTTGACCGTATATTATAATAGAAACGAATCGATCCAATGTTATGTATTAACTGTGCATATAATAGGGTCGTTCAAAAAGAATGCATATGATATACTGACATAAAATATGCATATGTACACTGAGATTTAACGTATTTTACATCAATAAATTGTTCATTATAGTTGTTTAAAAATTTATTTATGGAAGTGAGTGCAATGGATTTTGTTGACTATAATTGTAATAATTTGATTTATCGAAGTTCTTTACATCCCAATTTTATATGTATGTGCATCTCAATAATCAAAATCTATACTAGTGACGTTAAGTTTTATAACAAAGACAATCCTGTATTTTTGAGAAATATCACATTTATGAAAAATAACATAATATCACAAAGTACATTAAACATAAATCCCAAAAACCATATTATATTTCAAAAGAAAGATGCCAATTCATGAGTAATGAAGATGGCTAATAGTTTAATTAGTTTTTCAAAAAATAACATTTCAGTCTTTATCCAAAAGAAACTTAAATACATAAACAGTGAACGCAAAATGCCATTTGTAGAAAGTAGCAAAGCTTAAATAGTCTAAACTTCCACACATGTAGTTAATCAAAACTCATATGCATCGGGTCAACGAAAGATTCTACGATTCTGGCTCGCATTGTGCTTGACGCCAGTTTGCCAAATTCACCCGACTGCGGATCTTCACCTTTATAAATATATTCAATTTCCTTGCAAACTATTACCCCACAGTGTACTGATTCCGATCCCTGTCTCCAAGTATCAGCTGGAATTGGGTATTTGAACTCCATTTTTAAGAACGGATGGTTCTGCTGCTTTTCCTTGAACAGACTTACCAATCTTGCATCTACAAACTTCACCTATAATTATTTGACAAAATACATAAAATCAACAATCCTTACAATTATAAACAATCATAAACTAAGTAATGAAAAAAAAAAAAAATATAACATTCCAGGAACTTACCACATTTAAGGATTCCATCAAGCATGTATCCTCATGCAATTTTGTTCTTGGTGGAAGTGAGTTGTAAAATGTTCATTCCCTCGTTGTCAGATCAAGTTTGAGAAGTGTCCAATGGTCCACTGCTTTTGAACCACTCGATGAACCCATTGCACATACATTGATTGGGAATAAAAAGATGCTTTTGTCTAAGCTATCCTCAATAACTTTATCTACAAGGGAGTAGAAAGACCTCTGTTTTGAAATCTTACGATTGGTGATCATTGCCTACAAAATAAGCGATCACAACAAAATTATATATAATAATTCACTTAAAAGAACAAATAAATAATCTTCATGAAATAGTCAAAGGATTATATAAAATACCCAGCATGTAGCAGTAAACACTCTCACTCGTCTAGATTCTGGCCTTGATGTGAATAGAACAGATCGCAATATATCAGCCCATGCATTGATTACCTAAATGTATGCACAGTGTTATCATATAAAATTTCAAATCAATAAAAAATATATATATTATGTAGTATACCTGACTTGTAATTAGACCATTATTTAAAATATCAATCAGCATCTGTACTGACACATCAGCTAGTGGTATATCAGCGTGCCAAACAATGCAACTGCACCATTCACAAAATTCACAACACAATATATATATATATACTAAATCATATGAGAAAAGAATTACGAACTAAAAACTATTTACTTACTGTGGACCATTGTTCTTTAGCTCTTCGAATATCTGGTCTCTTACATATTTAGAATACTTCCTCACAGTGGCCAATTTATTGTTGAACGGATACTTGACCACACCTTTAGGTTTGTTATCCAACTCTTCATTCTTTGATGCATCGTCATTGTCGTCGTTGAGTTCATGTACAACTACCAGCTCTTTTGTCAGTGGTTGAGGAGATATTATCATTGGTCTACGGTCATCTCTTATCGTTCGACCCTTAATTCTCTCAACTAATGAACTTGGCGATATATTCGTGGTCTTCTTCTTCACTTGCCGTTTAGGTGTCTTTAACACTTCCTCATTTAATTCTTCAACATGAATCTTTCCCTTATCAACAGATTGTTCAATGATTGTTTGCTTTGCATTACTGTCAAAATCCTCTTGAAAAACATCTTCATCGATCAATGTCTTTGAACAAAATTCAGATGTAATTTCTAGGTTCCTGCTCAATCTTTGATTCTCAGCTTTCAAGTTTATGATGACATCGTCCTTAATTCTTGATTCTTTATCGAATCTTGCAACCACATCTTCAAATTCCTTCTTCATATTATTCAACTCAGAAGCAGATTCCTCAATCCTTTTAGCATATTCCTCCTTTTCTGTCTTCAGCTTTTGAATTTCTACATCCTTTTCCATCAGTTCTTGATCACAACGTACTCTCACATCTAGGATCCTTTTCTGCAGAAGTCCTATTTCAACCACATAATTATCAACTCTTGTAGACTGATTAACATCACTGACAGGAGCATCGATCTTATCACCTGAATTCATCGTCTTGTCTACAGCAATATTGCCTTCTTCTGTATCCTCCAGATTACAATCCACGTCCGCTCTTTCCAGATCACCAGCAGTCACAGTTTCACGATTGATTTCCTTACAAACCTTCATAACTGGATCCTCACTGTCAAGCCCAATATCTAATGATGGGCATTCAACCGTAAAGCTCTTCTTTGCTCCTGAACTGGATCCAACTTCAAACACTTTTGATGATGAATTCTGGAAAATATCACTTTGCCCCACCGCCACATTCAGCTCTGTCTGCAATTCATTTGCTGACTTTGCAATACCAGATGACAGCTTTACATCAGTAGCAGGCGTTCCAGTTCCTCCTAACCCTGAGCTTGTTTCTTCACACCTGAAACGACGAACTTCAGAGAGCTGTTCCTTTTCATCAGTCGTAGGTTTAGGCTCCTCCGTGAAAACCTTATATTCCATAAAAGAACAATCACAAATAAAGTATATCATCATAGAATAATAACAAATGAAGTATATGATGAAATCTTTACCCTTGTTCTGCGAGTCAGTCTATCAGTTAAAATTGCAGCATGCACTTTATTGGTATCCCATTTTAGGAACCGAGGAAAAGCAGATGGATTGTTTGGTCTAACAATCCTTGTATGCTCGCATAACCAGAACTAAAAAAAAAAAAAAGAATCATAATCAAGGATGAAAATATCTGGAAATATCCCCATATATCCTCGATATATCCATTTTTTGGGGTCATCGATATCGATATTGGGAAGAATCGATATTTCCACGATATTTGTAAAAAATTTGAAAATATCGATATATATCGGTAGACAATAACAATATCGAGCCTAATATCGGTAAAATATTGGAAAATATCGAGAAAATGTCGATAAACGTCATACCAAATAACATTGTACATTATATTTTATATAAATTTATCATTGATATAAAATGTATTCAAATTATTTTGTTGATTTTATTTACTAAAGGCTTGTTATTAAATTTTTACAATTTTTAAAATTTACAGATATCAATATTCGATATCGATATATCCGTCGATATTTCCATAAATTTAAGGTCTCGATATTTCCACCGATACCGATATTTTTATCCTTGATCATAATTAATTTAAACTCTGTATAAAAACATTAAACCAACATAAACCAAACAATAGTTTTAAGAATTAATAATTGAAATAAATATACCGGCAACAACATAGCACAACCACCGGACTTTAGGTGTTTGCTTCTTTTTAGTTGACTTTTCAATTGATCAACTATGAATGTACTCCAGTCGTATCTGCAAAATTCTGAGAAGTTTTCCAGGTAATGTGTCAAGTGCCATGGTACAGCTGAGCTCCTAACTGGACAGAGAAGAGCAACCAGCATATAACAACAAACTAATCTAGCCACATCGCGATTGGCTTCATCGTACTGTTGTCTCACAACCTCCTTTAACTTTAAAAGGACATGTAGTTTATACAGAGAGTTATATTGTCTTGGATTTGATAGTATATCACTACCGAAACATCGCATTACCCATGGAGGATGCTTATAATCATCTACTCGTTGCCTGATCTCATCAGTTCCACAGCTAATTTCGAAAATAAGTTCCGCATCAAGCTTTGACAATGCTACCCTGGTTCCTCCAATTACAAAACTCTCCGTTTCAAAGTCAAACCTTCTAACAATTTTCACAATGTCACTCTCGAATTTCAAACATCTATTCTTTAGTGAGGGACTAACATTGAGGCAAATAGAATTAAATAAAAGCCAGAATGGAGTTTTCTTCAGATGTACTATATGCTGGTTTGTGAATGTAATTCCCTTCAAGTCATTGATAGTTGTCCTCAGATTTGACCTATAATATGTCTCGCTAAAGTCTACTTCCACACCAGCTAAAACACATTGAATGATTTTTATATAAAATATTACTTCATATGTATAGGATACTATTAAGTTAAATGGTTACAAAATATTACCAAAACAGTTTTCAGGCTTTATTTCTTGTACTTGCTTTTCCCTCCTAGCATGCTTTCGAACCCTTTCGTCCCTTCCTGTATCACTTTCTGCAATTTAATAACCAGTTACTATATGCATACCCGTAATCATAAGGGTTATTTAAGTAACTATAATATTACCTTCCGAATCAGACAACGTGTATTTACTTCTCCTATCTTTACTTCCGTCATCACTTTCAAAATCTATTAATACAGGAAAAAATATAGTTATTATTAAAATTCATCAACTACCAAACACTAAAATAATCACAATCTTTGACAGATCCAAATCACAATTGCATAACCTGAATCTGATACAACACGGGAGACCTTTGACTGCCTTTTACCTGCACAATATCGTTATTAGATAAGATATGATTTAACTACACAGGACAAATTCAACTAAAACATAAGCAATGCATTATTACATAAACCTTTACGTTTTTCATCCTTCTTCTCATCCTTCCTACGCTTTTCAGAAGATCCTGTTAATAAACAATAATAGTAATATGTTAAGAATCACTGTTTCCAATTAAATCATTCGTATTGTTCTTAATTGACTTAAATGTTTAATTTGTTAAATTACCTCTTGTTTCTACACGTCTGACGGTCTCCTCAGTAGACTTCTTTTGTTTCCCACTTCCCCTGCTTGATCCCTCACCCAATCGATAAGCCGATTTTTTTGTTCTAGCCATCTGTAACATATATGACCAAATTTACTGTGACAATACATATAATGCTTATATGCACCTACTAAAACATATGCGAAAAAGTATTACACCAATTTCTTTTACAAAAGCAGGCTTCACAAACCCATTATAATTTTTTTTCATAAAATTCGAAGCTGAATGACACTACCATAAAAACAAATTAGGAAAACATAGATTCCCTAGGGTTTAAAACAGTCGTAAGTAAATGTTATATACTTATTTGATCAAAGATTTCAAAATAAAAACTACGAAACAACACATGCAGTGTACCTACAGAAGCCCTCTGTTCCTGTATCTTCTACAAAACATTTTTTAAACTGGTTTATTTATGACTAATATGTTCCGAAACTGATTACAATATTTTGATAACCAGAAATCGTTCACAATTACACATGCATATGAAAAGCTTTACCTGATTTTGCTAATCGTCAAAATCGCCGCCGGAGAATGCAGTGAAATCTCAAAAATTCGCCGCCTGGAAATTGAAGATGCGTAAAACCCCAAAGCTCAAACAACTAAGAACGATTTAATGTGCATACCTACTCTTTAGGAAAGTTTTAAATTTTGGCAGCTCCTAAAATTACGCGAATTTTGATATCAGCTCTTTATATATATAATTATGGAATTTATTCGTTTTTTTAATTTGAATTAATAAATTCGAAAGTTTGAAATGAATGAAGGGGTACAATTGTCTTGTATTTTCCAATTTGACTCTATTAGACAAGAAACTATGTTTGAGACTTTATTAGACTAATCTTATAGTGAAATGACCCTATTAAAAACTAACCCTTTTTAGAAGAGATTTTGAATAGTGCAATTTATTTATATTTTTTAAGGAGAATCCAACAAAATCTTCATAGTTTATTTGTCAACAAAATTCTGTCTTCAGTTCTTGGAAGGTCTCTTTCATTGATCTCTAATTATTTTTAATATTGTTTTAATTAGTTAAATAATTAATTCTAATTTCTGATCATATTATTTATTTAATGTGAAAAACAGCTTTAGTCTACACATATGCCAATATCTTTGTTTTTTCTGCTAAGTTAACCACTGAACAAGTCAAACTTCTCGAGAGTAAGCATTATTATTTATTTTTGAACCCCTCACATTTTTATTACTATTTAATTATCCAAATTAAATAATTATTTTTTACAGAGTAATCTGAAGTTCAATATGTGCAGAGAGATATAAGGGTTCCCGTACCAATCTTGCCCCCCAAGAATCAGGATTATAGATTATATATATAATGATCCTCCAGTTTTATATTATCTAATTAAATTGTAAAGAATTCTAATAATTAAGATTACCCTTTAATTAATGTTTCTTTCAAGTATAAGTTGATTACCCTTTAATTAATGTTTTTCTCAAGTATTAGTTTATACTTCATTTAACTTATACATAATCCGCAGTTTTATTATAATTAAATATACTTAATTCATTTAGCAAATTAAATGTTATGATTAAATATTTAGCAAAGCTGCATAATTCATTTGCAAATTATAAGAAGAAAAAAAAATATATATATATATATATATATATAATGGGAGTAGCCCTAATTCTCTTTTTGTTGGTTGTTTTACCATTAACATTTAAATGTATTCTTGTGTTAGAAAGACCAAGGGAGCTTGCCTCTGAACTGAAGCTTATTACATCAAAATTCTATCTTTAAAGTTCAATTTCTCCTCACAACTTAATTCGATCATTTTTTCAAAAAGGTTCTAAAAATTAGGTATTTTCAATTTAATCTCATAACTTATGGATTAATCCGATTTTGATTGAGTTAAAAAAATCACTCTTGAGATGATTAAAAGTAATTGAGAGTTTCTGTTTCTCCCTTCTGTTACCATGATTAAGTAATTTATAATGTGGGTAGTTCGATGTTAAGTTTGTTTGATCCCTTTTAATTGGAGAAAATTGTTTTTTAATTAATAATTAGGTATATAAATGCACGGAAATTTGAATAATAATGTCTATAGATTTGTAATTCTCGAGTATTCAATAACGAAAGAATAAAAAAAAAAATCTATCATTTATACAAACTACAAATTCATTTGACAGTACAAATAAATCTCAAAATATATATAAGCTTTGTTGGACCATTATTTTTTTTTAATTTTATTATTATTGATATACAATCAAATATTTATATTTCAATTCTCACGTAAAAAAAGACTTGGCGGCATATATATAACTTAGAAAATGGTCGAAACTGAAAGAAATGGAACATATCAATTAGTTGACAAGCTTATAAATTAATTCTTGATTTTGCGTGTTGCTATTGATAAAGAACATTTTCTACCATGAATATGAAAAATGACTTTGCAGTGAATGAGTGAAAAATTAATGAATGATAATTTAGTAGTGTTTATTAAAAATGAAGTATTCAAGTGTGTATCCAATGACACAATAAATATGGGGATTGGTGGGAGAGAGATAGGTGTAGGAGGGAGGGGAGAAAGAAAGGTGGATCAAATTGGTTGAGAAAATATAGTAGAGATCTATGAAAGGGGGAGGGACGGAGGGTGATGACGGTTGGGTTTGGAAATGAGATTGATTGGAGAAGGGAGTTAAACTCACGAGATACTTCTTCCCTTGCTGAATTGACTAATGTTTTGAGCATGATAAAGTTAATGCAAGGAAGAGAAGACAAGTGGAGCTGGGAATGTTGTCTTGGTTCGTATTTTGTACATTTTTTAACACAACGATAACAATCCCCACAAACGTATGGGTTCGTTATAGTTGAGTAAGTATACGTCCTAGTAGTTATCGTCCAAGGACCTAGTTGAAAGAATGTGGAGTCCCAAAACTATAAGTCAAAATGGTGTTATAGAAGTTAAACGTGAGGATAAAACAAATACCAATAAGAAAAAGAAACACTAACTAAACAAGTAAAACTAACTCTCGATATAAAAGTGCAAGTGAAAGAATTGATTCGGGTGTCTTCCTTATGTGGGATCACTAATGAATTAACGAACTAATCACAATAATTAAACCTAATGTCTTGAATTATGCTAAAAACTATCACATATATGTGTAAACCCCCTCGAAAGGCATATGTGAATACGTGCATTGATTAACAATTATAGGATCTAATCAAATGCCATAAGCTCCTAAGATAGTGACCTCTAAACACTTTCAACACAGTTACTAATGTTTACGACTCGCCCTCTCACTAATCTCCTACACGACCTCTATTCGATTAATGTCTAATGTTGTCGATCTAAGCAATCAACTCTCTCTCAGTTAAGCTAATTACTATTTAACTTCAATTAATTAATCAAGGCTCACACCCACACCCCAATCATGCAAACCCAAAATTGGCTTATTAGGACCTGTTTGGTAGTCCAGATACACACACGTTAGTCTAGTTAACTTAAGCATCGGTTGTTTGGTCTCATTTTAGTGGGCCTGCGTTAGATTCAATGCCCGTTCATGTTCACTGTTCCGCATTAGGGGAATTATAACAGGCCAATTTTGGGGGTGATGGGCGGTCTCGTTTAATTTGAACAGTAACCCAGACGGAATATCGAAATTACTTTTTACCCCCTACATATATAAAGAAAAAAAACTCTCTTAAGCTGTCATTTGCCCTCATTTTAGACTGGTTTTTTTTTTGCTGCGACTTGCGCCCATGGGAGGCGATTCGAGACTCGTAGTCTCTCGCTTCTTCAGTTCATCTTCCTCTTCTTTCGATTTTGTGTTTGATGTCATACACAACGGTTTTCACTACAAAAAACAACTCAATTAACAACCAATTAGAGACCGTAAAAATGGTCTCTACACGCATTAGAGACCGTTTTGAGACCGTTTTTGGTTGGTCACTATTAGGTTCGTTTTAAATATTTTGAGAACGTTTTCATGTATCGGTCTCAAATTATAGACCGATTTTTTTAGGTCTCTAAATTGTAGCGGTCTACAAACGGTCTCAAACAATTGGTCGGCCCGAACTTTTTTCGGGCCCTGAGACGGTCTCAAAACGGTCTTTAATTTAGAGACCGCCACATTCGGTATCGAACCCCGACCCACGCGGCCGAACTAAACCCACACCTGACCCGAACCGAACCCACACCCGCACTGACCCGACTCGAGAACCCACACCCGCACTCACCCGACCCGAACCCACACTCGACCCGACCCCCATACCCACCCACACCCACTTTATTTAAATGACAATTTATTTGGTCTTGGTGGGAATTGATCCCGGGTGGATGGGTGCCCAACACCACTTTGATAAGTAATTGTCTTGTATAATTTTTAAAATTAATTATATATATTAATTAATTTCTTTATTATATACTTCCTTCATCCCACTATAAATCTCACAATAAGTTTCTCATTCAATTTTTTTTTCATATTATTTTTTCACTTCTCCTTCTCTTTCTCAATCACATCATTTATATTTTATTTATAATTTTATTATATTTAATCTCATACTCATCTAATATTTTTTCTCATCAATTTATTTCTCTCATCTTTTAATATTATAGTATCAATTCTTTCAAACAGAATCTCAAAATAGAAAAACCCAAAAATTACCTTAACTTAAATTCGGTGGAGACGATTGATAACCAACAGGCGGCGGCGAAGAGGCGTCGTCAGCGATATCTTCTTAAGAACAGGGACGGAGTTGGAGTCGTCGCGGCTAGAGCCAGCAATTTGGGCCCGATCCGATGGGCTGGCTCGGTCAACCCGAAACATAGTATGGGTTGGGCTTTAAAATTAGAGGTCCATATAGAACTGGGCCTATTTGGCTTGACCCGATGGAACCGGTGGGCCTAATGGGCTAGGCTGAATTTGGCCCGCTGGCCCATGGACAACCCGTTTGGCCCGATCAATATTTTTTCTTTAAACAAATAGATAATTAAAATAAGTAAATTATTTTATATTTAAATATTATTGTGTTTTTATTTTATTTTGACTTTGAAATTTGAACTCGTGAATTATTTATAATTTTATTTGAAGTTGTTATAGAGTGTAATGTTATACTGATTATGACCGTTTATGAATTATGTATAGTTAATACTTTAGTATTGCATATTTTTAATTATTATTATTTGTATAAATAAAAATTATATGTGAGTATGTGACCAATACAACATTTATATATATAATTTTTACTAAAATATTTTTTTAAAAAATTATTTCATGGGCTGGGCCGGCCCGCTAGTCTAGTGGGCTAGGTTAGGCTCACATTTTATAGGCCTGACAAATTTATGGGCCGGCCTGACCCAACCCACGAACATCGCTTGGCTAGATGGGCCGGGCCGGACGGTCCAATTTGCCAGCTCTAGTCGCTGCAAGAGAGCAAGAGAGAATCGCGAGGGCCGTGAGAAATTGCATAGGGTGAAAGTGAATGAGGCGGTACAAATGAACTAGGGTTTATAGACGAGTTACAAACGGGTTTATAAACGGGTTAGAGACCGTATTCACAAAACGGTCTCTAAATGAGCGGGCAAAAATGACAGTCAAAATAAAATTTGGGAATTGGAATTCTTAATACCAATTAAAGACCGCTAATGCGGTCTCAAAATAAAATTTAAAATCAGAAATTTAATTTCAGGTTAGAGACTGCCAATACGGTCTCTAAACGGTCTGAATACATAAAATTAAAGACTGAAATGTAATCGGTCTCAAAATTCGTATTTTTTTTAAAATGGTCTCAAATCAGTCTTTATTTGAGACCGTTTAATGACGATCTCAAAACTTTAGTCTCTAATTTAAGCATTTTTTGTAGTGTTTAATGCATCTGTGAGACATTAAACAAGAAGAGATCCACCAAATTATTAATATCGGCCGATCAAAGGTTGAGAAGACTTATCTCAACAAATTATTTCAAGTCTGGGTTATAGTAGTTACAGCAGGTGATTTCATGAATATAAGTCTTTTTAGCAAGGTTAGGATGAAAATTTTCAAGTGCTCTATTTTAGAATTTTGGATCATGTTTCTGTTTTAATCTCTTGTACTGATGATTACTTGTGGGAATTCCACATACCAAGTGGAATAAAAAAATTATCCTTATCAAAAAAAATTCTCTGACAAAGTATTGATATCTGTGTTGATTTGCAGATGAAATTTGTACCGAAATAGGGTTTTCAGAATCCGGAGACAATGCGAAAATAATTTTTGTGAAGAAAGGAAAAGGGTGTAAAGGAAATTTTATTTATTAGATGAGGCCAATTTCGTCAATTGAGTTTTAAACAATAGTACCACTGACATGAATCGTGGACATCATTTTTTTGCAATCCTAAGTTAGAATTAACATGGGCAACCAAACATGGGCCTTAATTCCCCTAATGCGGAATAGTGAATATGAACGGGCCTTGTTAGAATCTAATGCAGGCCCACTAAAATGAGACCAAACAACCGATACTTAAGTTAACTAGACTAATGTGTGTGTATCTGGCCTACCAAACAGGTCCTAAGACTAGTATCATTACCACTAAATTATTTAAGTTTTAAGTGTCGAATAATACGTGACATATAACATACGTACCGAGTTGAAACATATATGTATTCTTCATTTAATGTTCCATGAATGCACAGTTTATGCAATTTGAGTCATTTATTGTAAATATTTATGTAAAAATACGTATCCAAATTGAAGCCTATATATGACCTTCACCCCAAAGTAAAAAAATATATCCAAATATACTTGCGGGCCAAAACTACATTCTTTTACAAATAATTAAGAACAAGAAATGGGCGTAGGTCTAATCTTTTCTTTATTGGTTCTTTTACCATCAACCTTTATGTACACAAACACACGAGCAGACACTTTAACTCCTCCAGCATCATCCGATAATACAAACGAAGATGTTTACATAGTTTATTTGTCGGAGAGACCACCCACACTAAACCCTCACGATTATTACATCAAACTTTTATATCCAATTCTTGGAAGGTATCTTTCGCTATCTCTTATTTTTAATTCTATGAATAAATTTCAATATAAATTATTAGAGAAACTTGTTTGGGTATGAAACTTGTTCGGGTATGAAACTGAATTCATACTAATACCATAGTATGCATTCATTGACACATTTACTCTTATAAACTATATAATACCATATAACATTTTACACACACGAACTAGTTGAACTGTGTGAATAAATATTGGAGTATGATATTAGTTTATAAGGGTAATAATATTAGTTCATGAGCAATATTGTATTAAAAATAACCACTATAAGTTTAATTAATGATATCAGTTTCATATGGTGAAAAGTTTTACTAACTGATTCAAATGCTTAATTTATTAAAAATATTATGGTGTAAATTGCAGTGAGAAGGCAGCTAACGAATCCCTCGTATTTTCGTATCAAGAATTCGATGGATTTGCTGCTAAGTTGACGGTTGAACAAGTTAACCTCCTCAAGAGTAAGTTGTATTTTTCACCATACAATTAATCTATTTATCCAAATAATTAATTAATACACCAAATTAATAATTATTGGATTAATTAAGTCAAATTTGTTATTTTGCAGAACAACCTGGGGTTATGTCCGTGGAGAAAGATAAGATCTATACTCCTAATGATCACATCAATTCTTGAAGTTTTGGCTAATTATTATTGGAGTACCCCCTAATATATAACATTCAATGGGAGTTTCTCCTTTCTTATTTATGTTGGAGTTTCTAATAAATTTACGGTTTTTGTAAAATAGTCCCATGATAAAATTACGTACAATATAAAAAAAAAAAAAAGATTAATATAATTAACAACTCATGATATAATTGAAAAAAATGTGATCGCGAATTTATATGGAATTAGCCAATGTGCCACGATTTTAAAAGTGAACATATATATATATAGAGTTAATAAAATGGTAAAATGGAATTAACATATGTCGTTACAATTTACAATATGACTTGAGAATTGTCGAGCCACAATATTTGCATTTGAATCCCTAGGTTAGAAGGGTCCATTGCGTATTTGATTGAAATCGTACACAATTTTCGAATTTAAT
Organism: Galeopsis tetrahit; assembly: GCA_963675135.1. Taxonomy (NCBI): domain Eukaryota; kingdom Viridiplantae; phylum Streptophyta; class Magnoliopsida; order Lamiales; family Lamiaceae; genus Galeopsis; species Galeopsis tetrahit. The sequence goes on along the minus strand of OY776125.1, from coordinate 6,498,958 downwards.
TCAATAAATCAAATTCAATGATTTAATGAAAATAAAAAAATACATTTAATATATATTTGTTTCACACAGTCTCTCACCAGAATTTTTCTTAAATCATTTACAAATCGACCCACAACAGACAATCCTTTATACTGGAATTAATAAATGAAGGATCAAATGGTATAGCATTTTATGGATGGAAGAGTTTGATGATAAATTTTTGATTCAAAATATATATTAAGTTATTTAGAACAAATAATTATAATATTACATCAAAGTTCCCAAATACTAACCTAACTATAACAAATTAAAATACACATATATATATTAATTAATATAAGCTAAGATAAATTTACATAGTTAATTATTTTAGCATTACCTTTTCTATATTCTAATAATATGTAATATTAATATATGAAAATTGATTTTTTTTTCTTTTGAATTTAATTTTTAACAAAAAAAATATTTAAAATATTGATATATAATATATGAGGAAGTTTTGTAAAAGACGGTCTCATTCATCAGACAACACTTTAAAAAAAAATTGTTTAGCATCTCATTCATGAAAAATCATTGATAATCGAAACATCCACACCCACCGAGCCTAAAGAACTTGCTTCTCCATGTCTGCTTGCACTGTTCTTGTTTTAATGGGAGGTACGGTACGTACTACGTGAATAATATATCTTATTCGTATGACTGCTATCGACTTATAGTATGAAGATCAAGCAATGCAAAAATGTGTATTTGAAGAGATTGAAGGACAATTGCATCTTGCAATAAGTGTACGTAGGCTCTATTGTTGATTATGTTTGTAGGTATTATGTACATTTTGTACACCGTACATTATAAGGTGCACGTAATACTTTGTCTTAGTCTATATCGCTTTGGAACAAATACAAATTACTAGCTAGCTAGGATGAACTTAATTTTATATTCAAATAACACACCACATTATAAATTATTAGGTGAAAATAATTTCAAGACTTGTACCATTACACATTTACACCATTAAACTATTTATATATCATGTATAAATTTGATATAACATACCAATTAAGTTGAAACATTCTTCATTTAATGTTGGATCGATATCTACAACTTATATATACTTTCGGAGCCATTTTGATATTATATGTATTATGCACCACTATTATTATTTCTTTTAAAAGTTAATTATTGTTCAAGAAAACTAAGTACACATCATACACTAATTACTATTGTGCAAGGTGCATGATGGACAAAGTATATATAATAATGCATTCTATGTAAAAATATTCTCTATTACTTGAGAGAAATATATATTAATTGATAGTATTATTCTCTTCATCAGAAATAGGGTAATTGCACATTAGGTCTCATAAGAATTTTTTGAAATAATTTTAATCTGGTAATCATAAAGTGGGTTAACGATTTATATCCATTTTAAAGGAGATGGTTATGTATAAAACCACCAAATAATAAGGTTTATATATATATATTTTTTATAAAAATATTAAAAATAAATAAATTAATGGACTAGAATGTCCCGCTAGCTCGTTAGGCTATAATGAACTAGGTTGAACTTCCATTTTATAGGCCCGACTAGTTCATATGTCAATCCGACCCAACCGACAAACATTGCCTAGTTTTCTCAATTTCTCCCTCTTTACCGCCCCTATCCCAATTACACAAATCTCTCATAATTTTGAGATTACCTTAATTAATTAATGTGGGTTTTGATTAAAAAAAAATAGGAAAGGAATGAGCTCATGAATAGAAAAAATTAATGGTGATGGAAAGATTTGAGAAAATATTGATGGCATTAGTTAGCGTACGTAATTTGATAGAGATAATATTAAATATAAAAAAAATATTGATATGAATAAAAAAAATATATATTGATATTAGATTAAGTTTGAATTAAATATAAATAAAAATTTATTGACGTGGTAATGTCATATAGGCGGTGGGCACAAATGGTGGGCTCTATATCATTTCCGTATTATATTATTGTTGAGAAAGAATATAATGATTGGAGTAATATTATATAGATATAACTCTATGTCAAATCAATAGGTTTGATAGGGGTGATTTTGAGTGAATTTTGAAAACCGATTTTTAAATCTTAGAGTAAAACGGGTTTTGAAATCCAAAACCTGATTTTTAAAACCAAAAGTAAACAGTACAAAATGGACAGCAATTTGATTGCAATTGCCATTGGGCTTAATTGGTTGCATTCCTTCTTCTACTGGGCCAATAATAGACTGTCATATTTGGGCCAAATTTAATTTCATGGGCTTTAATTCTTAGAAAAGGCGCAGGCTATATACCCTTCCATCTTTGTTAAGTATACTCCCCATCCCCAATTATTAATTTAATATTCGTGTAAAATATTCAATGTGCCCTTTTAATAAAACATTTATTAGATATATACACCTCCTTTAAAATTGAAAACCTAACCCTAATTTTTACAACAGTCGCCGCCGCCGTCACCTCCGACGACACCGCCGACGTCCAACCACCCAAAAATAAATCAAAAAACAAATCATAAATTAAAAAAAAATCTTAAAAATATATAAAAAAATCGACAAATCAGTGTCGATCGACACTGGTTTTTCGAAAATAGAGTATATGGTCGACAATAACGTGTCGAGGCAAAACACACTCGTCGACAAAATTTCGTCGAAAGAAAAATAAAATAAAAATTGAAATTTGCGACAATAATGTGTCGAAAATAAACATTTTCGTCGATAACAATTTGTTAACGATAGTGTTTATTTTCGACATATTATTGTCGAAAATTAAAAAGAAAAAAGAAAAAAAAAGAAAGAGAAACATGTTATCGGCAGAAGGGCGACAGTGCAATTTTTTCATGGATTGCGGCGGGTAGGAGGAGCGGCGACGGTGGCGCTGGGCGAGGGAGGGGCGCCGCCGCCACGATTGTTGCGGAATTTTTTTTTAAAAAAGGAGGTTGCGCACAGGGGTGGGGGACGGCAGCTGGGGCCGTGACAACGGTTGGTGCCGCGCGCAGGGTGAGGGATGGTGGAGCGCTGGGGGTTTGTTGCAGAAAAAAAAAAAAAAAGAGGAAGGGGTGGCAGCGCTCGGCAGAGGGAGGAGGAGGCGGCGGCGTTGACACTGGACAGGGGGAGACAGTTTTGTGTTTGGAGAAGAGGATGTTAATTTTTAGGGTTTTGAAAAATTTGGGAAGAAGATTGAAGGAAATAAGGAAAAAATGGAATGAGGGTATTTTCATTAATTTGAGGGGAATACATCTAACAATTGACACGTTGAGGGGAGTATATAAATCGGAGGAGTATATTTAACAAAGATGGAGGGGTATATAGCCTGGGCCTTAGAAAATAGCAATCAATTTGGGCTTGCATCAGCTGCTATGGTGACCTGAATATTTTGGGAGCGATAATTTGTACCCACCTTTGTTAGATACACTGCCCTTCATTTTTTTTCCCTCAAAAAAGTATCTAAAATTTCCTTAATAAATATACACATATCTCAAGTTTTATTGATATACACCTTCATTTTCTTCTCCCCTCACAACCATCTCCATCCATCATGATCGAGTTAGAACAATTTTTTTTAATGGTTATTTTTTCAGAAATTTTACAATGTCGAAATTTGTGTTATTTTTTGAACAAATTAGGGTTGAAATTTGAGTTATCAATCGATAAATTAATTAATCAAGTTGAAAAATTCTTCATTTAATACTTAATGTACCAATTTTTATTTTTATTTTCAGTTTAGAGCATTTACTCTAAACGTTACATGCTGGTTTAAAAATGGATATAAATAACGAGTACTGAAAACATAATTATGCCCTCCACTCCAAATTATAAATATTCAAATAAAACTTACCAAAATTACACTTATTTTCCTAAGAATTTTTTTTTTCTTAAAAGAAAAAAACCCATGGAATTAGTCGTCCTAATTATCTCTTTATTGGTTGTTTTACCATCATTAGAGCTGGTAAATCGGGCCGTCCGGTCCAGCCCAGCCCAATTCATCGGGCCAAGCGATGTTCGTGGGCTGGGTCGGGCTGACCCATGAATTAGTTGGGCCTATTAAAATGGAGCCCAGCCTAACCCATCTGGGTCTAGCGGGCCAGCCCAGTCCATGAGATTTTTCTTTAAATTTTAATATTTCTAGCAAAAATTATATATATAAATTTAAATATAAGGTATTTTACTTATTTTAATTATTTATTTTTTTAAAGAAAAAAACTTGATCGGGCCAAACGGGCTGCCCATGGGCCGATGGGCCAAATTCAGCCTAGTCCATTTGGCCCATCGGGCCAAATAGGCCCAGTTCTATATGGGCCTATGATTTTGAAGCCCAGTCCATACTGGGCTTCGAGTTGGCTGGGCCGGCCCATCGGGACGGGCCCAAATTGCCGGCTCTAACCATCATCAACATCATCTATTGATTCATTGCATGAACATGCCTACATAGTTTTTTTGTCGAAGCCACCACCAAGAGACCTAAGCCTTCACGCTTATTACATCAAAATTCTATCCTCGGTTCTTGGAAGGTTCTCTCACACATTTATATTAATTAATTGTTTTAATTAATCAAATGCGGATATAATTATTTTTTTACGTAACCTTTCAGTTTTTTTGAAATGGTCTCGGAAGAAAAGATAAATGTACGAAAAATCTAGTCATAATTATTTTTAATATTTACCAATCTCGTCCCAAATTTATTGAAATCATCGAAATGACGTCGCTTTTTGTCAGCAATTTTGCCAGATTCGACTGCCCATGTGCTGAGCACGTGACATTAAATGATGTCGTTTCGAGAATTGCAACAACTTTGGGACAAAATTTGTACATATAATTTTTTTTTGAAATTAGATAAGTATATTTATGATTTTTGGCACCATTATAAAATTAGTGAAAATTATGGGTCGAAAAAAGATTTTATCCCATTAAATGCTAATTTCTGATTATACTTATTTTATGTGAAAAATAATGGTAAACTGAAGTGAGGATGCAGCTGAAAAAGCTTTGCTCTACCCCCGTCTTGCCTCTTATTTTGTTGCTTTGTTAACCACTGAACAAGCCAAGCGTCTTGAGAGTAAGTTATACGGAATAATATTTTTCGTTATTTATTTTTGGACCCCTTACATTTTTATTAGTATTAATCCCTTGTTCAGATTATTCAATAATATATATATATACCATTTTTTTGTTAAATTTATTTACTCCATTTAATTTTATTTTGCAGAAGAACCTGAATTTAAATCTGTGGTGAAAGTTAAGCGCGTTTGATGAACCTGGGGGAACCAATTTTGCTGTTGAGGAATCGGGATTATAGACTTTGCATATATAATTAATGATCCTCATGGATGTTAATTTATTAGACTCCCAAAAATATAAATATTGAATTTCCAGCACTCAAATAAAATCTGGACTTTCTCTTTTCGTTTGTTCAAAACTATGTAATTATATAATGTTTATTAATTAACCATTTCCTTGGTGTGTATTATCTCTATTTATCAATAATGTGGGTGGTTGCATAAGTTTCTTCAGTCTACCAATCACACCATATAATTAATTAGTACACGTTTGAATAATTTTTTGACGATTATTACCTTAGCTAGGAATAGAGATATTCCTTGACATATATGTCCGTACAAACAAATTTCTGAAATACAAATACTTGTATACACGAGTTGAACTTGTGCAACTGGTATTTTTTAATAGCTTAGTTGTGTTTAAAGCTATCAAGTAGTAGATATTTTTTCTCGCCAATTACACAAAATATTTTAAATGTTAATATTAAATACTCTATCCGTCCGGTAGAAATTTACACACTTGTCATGTATAGATGTCTCATATCAATTTGCACACTACTTAACTTGAAATATATATCTTTATAATCCGCACTCTAAAAATATACACACATTTACTCATATATCATTATTCTTTTACATTTAATCTACCTTTTAATTTACTTTATTTATAAAAGTTTATAAAACTACCCCTCAAAACATCACGCATTCACTACAAAATATTGGCCAAAAGGCAACGACAATTGGCAACGGCATTGGTAACGGGGAGAAAAAAGGCGACGGGGGTGGGTGCCGTTACCTTAAGGCAACGGATAAGGGGACGGCAGTGGGCCCCGATGCCATTTGGTAACGGCATATAATGGCTGATTCGAAAAGGGGACGGCATATAATGGCCGATGCGAAAAGGGGACGGCATATAATGGTCGATGCGAAAAGGGGACGGCAGTGGGTCCCGATGCCATTTGGTAACGGGCCCCTTTCTTAAAATATATTTTATTTAGTATTTTTTTTAATTCTAATTTAACGTCTTATCAGATGGTTAAATATTTTATTTACTACATGTTTTAAAATGTGATTTTTTTTAAAACATGTATAAAAATAGATTTGTGTGTGGACTTTTCGTAAGCGCGAACCAAAACGAGTTTGTAGGTGAATATATATATTATATTAAAAAAAACTTGTAATTAGAAATAATTATTAAATATTTGTTTGAGTACATATCAAATGCGCAAGTCATTTCACTTATTGTGTTTTGGTGGCAGTCACATGATATTTTGTGGTTGGTTAAATGGATATTTGGTATTTAATTTTAAACTAGCTATATTATTTTATTTAGTATTTTTAAAGAAGTGGATAAAATTAATATTTTCTATTACTTATATCAATCACAAACGGCATATAATTTTCTTTTTTTGTACTACTGGTAATTAATTTTAAAACAAAAATACTCATTCCTTCATTTTTTTATTTTTTTTATTGTGAATCTGAAATTCTTAATGGCGGTGGGCCGTGATGGAGGGAATTGAAGCTAGGGAATTGAAGCTTGTACATTTAAAATTTACAGTTCATATTCACTCCATATATATACTTGAATGAAACATTACATAGAATGAATTTCAAAATACAAAATTTTAAATAAAAAGAGTAAAAATTCATTGAATTTGAATCCAAGAAACCCGAATCTTTATTATAGAATCGAAGGAAGGGGAACAGCATCCGCATCATTCTACTAACCGTGTATGTATGGTCCATGTATAATATTGATATTGCTTATATATATACTATAAGAAGTTTTGCACATAATTAATGTTTTTTGTTTAAAATATAGTTCAAAAGTATTAAAATAGTAGCACGTGTGATGCACGCACGAGTCCCATGCATGTTTTTGTGTATTTACAACAAAAAAAACATGGATTGGTACTCATGGTTGTCCAAAACAAACCTCGATCCAACGCTCGTGTACGAATACGGTCTAGCATTGGTTCGAAACGAGCTCCAAGAAGAAGACTTAGCCTACTTCAACCACGACTTCCTTCAAAGCCTCGGCATCTCCGTCGCCAAGCACCACCTCGAGATCCTCAAGCTTTCGAGAAAGGAAGTATGAGGAAGAATCAATGGAATAACCTAATATATATATAGTTTAATTTAAGATTAAAATATATTTTATTTAATATTTTTGAACATTATAATTAATGTTGTTTGTGATGTTATTTTAATTGAAAATGAACTAGAGAATAATTTTATAATAGATGAAAATATTTTTAATTAAATGGATAAGTGAATTTATATTTTTAAATGGATAAGTGAAAATAATTATATATATTTAATGTTGTGAATTGAAAATTAGAATGAATTTAAATGATGTGATTAGAATAAATTTAAATGTATAAGTGAAAATAATTATATTCAAAGTTGTATGTAATTATAATGTTGTGAAATTAAAAATTAGAATGAATTTAAATGTTGTAAATTGAGGATTAGAATAAATTTAAATAGTGTGAATTGATACCGTAATTAAATTATTTAATTTGAAAAACATAATTTAGTTAATTTGAAAAACATAATTTAGAAATAATTATGATATGCTTTGATAAATAATTTAATAAGCAACAATTAAAGTTAGAATGGATTGAATTAAAGAATTAAAAACTAAAATTAAATTGAATATATATTAATTGCATTCACAACATGTCGACTAAAGCTCCTAGCCTAAACGGCACACAGGGGGCGCCTAAAAGCCTTCGAGACCGCGAGGTCCCGAGTTCGAACCCCGCAATTCGCGAAAAAAAAATGGGTGACCCAGCGGTGGGGGTGGGTGTTGGTGGCCTCGATACCTGGGTTCGAAACCCAAATTCGCCTTTTTTAAATGTTGATAAAAAGGCGACGGCAAAAAGGGGGACGGGAGTGGGCCCGATGCGAAAAGGGGACGGCAGTGGGCCCCGATGCCATTTGGTAACGACAGTGGGCCCGTTGCCAAAAGGTACCGGCCACCTGTTGTAGGTCCCTAAGTTGAGTTAATATCGAGGGAAGCTAAAGAAAACGTCTAGAGGGGGGTGAATAGACTTTTCTAAAATCTTTCGATATATCAGAATTACAATATGCAGAATATGAAATTAATAATGAGCCCAATTAAAGTTTATACTCAACTTAATTCGAGAACTCTGTTTTATGTATACTCAGCTAGTCTAGTTCAGTTAAGTAATTCAATTAACTAAACAATTAATCAATTAAACACCAAACAAAAACAGTAAAGTAAATCGAACACGAGATTTATAGTGGTTCGACAACTTGTCTACATCCACTCTCACAAACCCAGTTGTGATGTTTCCACTAAACTCTTCCAATCGAGTACAAGTGTATGTTCCTGTCTTTAAAGTACCAAGAAGAAGACTTAGATCTTCAACAGACTATACCTCCAGATATGTCTACGACCTTACTAGAAATTTTACAAGTATCTAGCACCTTGAAAAATAACAAAACAAAACTAAAAACTTCTCTGATCTTCAGTAGTAGCCTTCTTGATTCTTCACTTGTCTTCTGGCTTCTATCTGAACTTCAATCAACTCTGAGAGTAAACTTCGAATATATCTTTACTTTGAGTATGTAGATTTGCAGTGTATCAGTAGTCTTTAAATGATAAACTCCTTCAAGTATTTATAGACTTCGAACTTCAAGAACTTAGGTAGTTGTAACCAACCTTTCTTGAAAACTAACTTGTAACTGATTCTTTATATCCTTCCACGCGTTTCTTCAGTTAATTAGTTATTCCTTAACTAATTCTTCAATCTTATCTTCAATACGCGTTTGTAACTAACTTCAGATTGACCTGTCTTGTTTAAGTCGTACCTGTCTTGTTTAGTAGACTGCGTTTTCTACTTGTCTAGTGTAGTGGACTTCTTCAGATTACAACATAGAACTAATCTAGTCCTATTATCTAATCCTAACAAGACTATTACATTACTTTAAGCTTCTTGTTTATAAAGCTTAGTCAACTTATAACTATACAATGAATTTATCTATTACACTTAAAATCATGAGCTTTATACAACAATTATTCATAGCTCAATAACAATCTAACATATATAAATAAATATGAATATATGAAGTACTTATAAATCGTACTTATCTTTCAATAATACTTGCATTATAAAATTGTTCTTGTCTTTGTGAATTCTACTGATCTGTACAAGATGACTTCAACTCAACTAGACTAGATCAGTCAATACTTAGAAAATATTCAAGTCTTCTTTTGGCTTATCAAAACTTCATCTTTTATCTTTTATTCATCATTTAGGACTTGTTCTAGGATTCATATCCTAACAATTTCCCCCTTTTTGATGAAGCCAAAACTACTTGAATCTTTTCTCATTAGTAGACTAGTTAAGTAGTTACCTTGTCTTTTAACATCAAATAGTACTTTATCTTTTCATTCATTCAGAAATAGATCAGTAGATTACACATACTTTGAATAACAAAATATCAGAGCAAAAAAAACAACTAACCTTCAAACAAACAAAACTAATCTGAAAGAGTACCTCCTTCTGGGTTTGGAACACAGAATGCATCTAGGAGTCTCTTGTGAATTAGACTGACATGATCTTCATCTTCAATCTTCTCTTTATCTAGCAGCTCTTCTTCGAATTTCTTGATTTGATTAATATCAACCCTTTTTTCTGAGCTTGTCATGGGACATTTCCATTTAGGAAATTCAGGAACAAGAATGTTGAAATTAGCACTAGCAGAAATCCTCAGGATTAAATGCCATAACTTCCTGTGTTGTCCTTCCATGAACCTGTCAAATAAAGAGTATAATTCATCTTGGCTTTCAGCATCACCATATTTCCTGATGATCCAATGATCAAGTTCCCATTGACTCTTCACTTCAATCCATTCAGCTCTATGCTCATTATCTATGAAGTGATCAATGAACTTGTCTTCCATCTTGTCTTCATCAGCTTTCAACTTTTGTAGCCTTTCAATATGTTTCGTAATTTTCTTCTTGCTTGCATAATGAATCTCATCATCAGCAATTCTTTGTTTCTTCTCAACTACAGCAGTAGCAGTAGGTTCTTCAATACTCAGCTTCCTCTTAACTCGTCTGGTCTGAATCTCTACTTCAGGAGACGATGCAACAGCTTTACCTTTCTCTAATCTTTTCTGCTTTTCAGTTTCAGCATGCTCTAGATCTGCCTTCTTCACTAATCTGCCTCTTTTAGGCCTTCTTAGTTCTTCAATTGCAATAGCAGCAGCTTTCATCTCCGGTTCAGTACTAGCAGATTTTACAACTATATCTTCAATTCTACTTGTCTCTTCCCCCTTTTTGGCTTCATCACTTGCCTTAAGAGTGAAAAGAGAAGTAAAGCGAGTCATCTCTTCTTTCAAAGCTTCCTTCATTGCGTCAGCAGCTGACTCAATGTGCTTCTGATGCGATTCCGCATGGCTCATCTTGTCTAAGCGATCAGTAACTAGTTCCAACTTCTGTGTACAGGAAACTAGTTCATCTTTCAATTGAGTAGCCGTCTGTCTAAGAAGAGTATTCTGTTCAGTCAACTCATGTAGAACAGCCCGAGAACGCACCAACTGATCTTGTGCCTCTCTTCTCTGTTCATCAGCAATGGCAACTTTAACACTGTAGAGTCTCTCCATTTTGCTTGACTCTTCAGCTAGCGATCGAGCAAAAGAGATTGATCTTTTTTCTGAAATATCAACTTGTTTCTTCAGAAAATCTTCAACTTGAGCAAACAGCTCTTCTCGGAAAGTCGAGTCCATCTTGTTGATCTCACCAACAAATAAGTCTCTGGATTGGTCAACAAGTGACTGATTTTGTGCAATTAGCACATCCTTCATTTTCAAGTTCAAGAACTCTTCTATGGCAGTATGAACAACACTTCTCAGATCAGTCTTTAAATCATCCAGAAATCTGTCTGGCACAGCTTGAGTAGAACTGGAAGTTCCAACAACATTATCAACGGCTTTGAGTTCTTCTTCATCAAACATCTCAGCATCCAAGAACTCATCATCTTCTTTACCAAGCATGAGTGAGTCGACTTCATCTTCATCACTTTCAACAATTTCTTCCAATTGTTCTGAAGTCTGGACTGCTATCTCAGCTACTTCTGGCTTGATCTCGTCTTCCACCAGATCAGTCTAGGTACCGACGTCAAAAGCAAATACATCCTCAATAACACCATCTGGAATATTCAGAAGCTTCTTGACTAGATCAACCAGGGCTTTGCGAGGGAATAGCTCGGAGTGATCCTTAACTCCACTATTTTCTTTCTGTTCCATCTCCCAATCCATAAAATTGGAGATTCCACCCATGCCTTGAATGACTTCAAAAAGATCATCCGTAGAAGACTTCTTCAAAGCGAACCATGTGCAAATCCTGACTAGCTTTTCAAACTGTTCAGAAGCTGTGTCGATGTCAAGAGTCGAGAGCGTCTTCTGAAGATTTCTTGAAACTCGAGCACGAATCCTCTTCTCTCGTAGACACATTGGATAATACACTAGAGATTCAAATCTAACAACAGACGGGTCCTGAGTAGATGGGGTCTCTAACTCAGCTGTTGCAGTGGCAACTGGCGTCTTGTCTGAAGTAGATGGGTTGGGGGGTTCACCATATTCTGGTGAGGGAGAGGGAGTAAAGGCAGTGGTTTCTGTGGGCTTTGATGTGGCTTGGTCAGGTATGACAACTGTAGGAGTATCAGTTGTATCTTGTTTGGGAGTGATTTGGGGATGACTGGCTCTAAGCGGTAATGCCGCCAGTACATGTGAGGTTGAGGATAAAGGACGAGGCCTAGATCGATGTGATCTAGCCTTGGTTCGAACAGTAGAGAGCGAGAGAGAAGGAATTGACAAAGCTTGTGAAGAGGTACCAACCTGGTGACTCGACTCTTCTGGTGGAGGTGGAGTTCCAACTCTCACAAGAGTATACATCTCAGGAACTTGGTCACTCGACTCCTCCTCTTGATTTGACTCGTCATCCGATTGAGTCTTCTCCGAGTCGTCTGCACTAGACTCAGCTTCCTTAGACCCAGCTTGTGAAGAACTATCCGAATCCGCATACGTCAACACTTCAGATTCATCAAATTGAACCTGCCTAGGAGCAGCTGGCCTTCCAGCAACCTGCTTCTTCAGAGCCTCTTTCTTTAGATAGAACTTAAGAGGATGAAACGGCTTTCCCTTGCTCCAAGTGGTCTTGTTGGGCATCAACAGTGGGAGTAATATGCTCAGCTTGTTTCCATATCCAACTGCTTGAGAGACTACCCAGTTCCGAGTATCAACATCCACCCTAACACTTCTTTCGAAATGCATCATCCTGTCAGCTATTAACTTAAACCAATTACCCTCAGTAATTCCATCATAGATAGCTGCCATAATCCTTGTTTTGACTTGGGTGACTGAGTCAAAAGACCCAGTGGCACATAGAAGCATCTTGCTAGCTATGTCCAGTAGAGTGCGATATTTTTCTAGGAGCTCACCCTTCTTGACTGTAATAGCTTTACCATCTGGTTTCAGCTTCATCTTCCTTCCACAGAAAATGCTTAAATATCTCATCTCTTGCCCTTCCGCATACTTCTCCACATCAATCGTTCCGATGGGCAACCTCAGTCTTTCAAAAAGAGCTTCACGAGTGATTTCCACTCGATTTGAACCGATAAAAGATTCGATGACATCTCCTCTTCTGCTGGCATTAGCATAGAATTCCAGAACCTCCTCTTCCAGAACAACCTTAGGAAACGCCTCCAAATAGGGTTTTAGCCCGCATCTTGTGCACTTGGTCAAGATTTCTTCATTTCCGACTGTGTGATTTCCACCAAAAAACAGGGACGGTTCAACATGCACCTTGTTGTCATTAATGTATCTGCCTAGATCAAACGGTGCCTGTATGTTGGTACTAACATCGAAGATAGATCGAATCGACATGTTAAAAGATTTGTAATGAACACAAACAACGGATTATGCAGGAAATCACTGTTAGGCGAGTAGAAGAGTTATGAAAAATGTGAGGCAAGACGTGTGCAAGTGTTGGGTTTTGTTTAAAACTGAATTTTTGATCCAACGGTCAAGATTGAAAAATTAGATCCAACGGTTGAGACCTTTGGCATTCGGTTACGGAACCGAGATAAAAAAAATGTGAATTAATTTTGTACAAATTGAAATCCGCCTCTCTTATTTGCAAAATTAAAGAGTGTACTCATCTGACCTATCTAGGTCGTGTTTTGGCATGAATTGAATGTGTACACCTCATTAACTAGTGGTGTATAAATCCAATTCTAGGATTTCCAAATTTTAACACTATCACATTACTTTAACATCGTTAATTTGTTTCGAGTAAACACTTTAACACATATCCTATTTAAATCAAAGAAAACTTAGCTTGTCTGTTCGAGTCCATCCAGAACAGACGAGTAGACTCAAGCTTCACCAGACGAGTTGGCTTAAGTACACAAGACGAGTTCCCCCTTCGCCTGTGCATGTCTATTCTGAACATCGAACGTCTTCATGTACCTATCTTATCATATTCAACGTGTAATCGAAGGTACAAGTAGAGTAACAATAATTAAGATGAATATCAATCTAAAGCAATGATCAAGGTTTCGAACAAGATGACTATTGACTAACATAAGAGTCAACATAAGGATATTTAAGAAATCAAAGATTCCCCCTTAAATGTTTATTCCCTTAGTATTACCCTCAGCTTTATCAGCTTCCTCATCGGGTTGTTTGGTCAACTTGTCTGACCTTGTATACCTGTCTGTTGAGTGAGTAGATGAGTGCTCTGTGCCTTTTGTGGTAACTTGTCTATTTCTCCTTTCTTCTTAGGATTGTACCTGTCTGGTTAGTACAGTGCTATATACTAGTAGGATCAAGATCAATTAGTCCTAGACTAATGCATAATTCATGAAATCGGGCCTCAGCTAATGGTTTTGTGAAAATATCAGCTCTTTGAAAATCAGTATGAATCTTTTCCATGTGAATATCCTTCTTTTCTACATGATCACGTATGAAATGATGTTTCACATCAACATGCTTACAACGTGTGTGCAGAACAGGATTTTGTGTAATGGCAATAACACTATTACTATCACAGAATATTGGAACATTTGATTCACAAATATTATAATCTCTAAGCTGTTGAATAAGCCATAATAATTGACTACAACAACTACCAGCAGCCATGTACTCGGCTTCAGTAGTAGAGGTAGCAACACTTGTCTGCTTTTTCGAAAACCATGAAATGAGTTTTGTGCCTAAGAATTGACAAGAACCAGATGTAGATTTCCTATCTATTCTACAACCACCAAAATCAGAATCAGAGTAGCCACTTAGAGATAGATCATCATTTGAAGGATACCATATACCACGATTGATGGTTCCTTTCAAATATTTCAATATCCTTTTAGTGGTTTCCATATGACTCTCTTTTGGATTGGCTTGAAAACGAGCACATACACCAACAGAAAATGCAATATCAGGTCTACTAGCAGTCAAGTAGAGTAATGAACCAATAAGACCACGGTAATGAGTTTGATCAGTACATTTACCATTCTCGTCTGGATCCATCCTGTAAGTAGGTTGCATAGGTACTCCAGAAGCTTTACATGTCTTAATACCATACTTGTCTAGTAGATTACGAGTATATTTTGCCTGATTTATGAAAATCCCTTCTGGGGTCTGTTTTACTTGAAGTCCAAGAAAGTAGTTCATTTCACCCATCATAGACATCTCAAATTTACTTTGCATGAGTGTTGAGAAACTTTCACTCAGCTTTTTGTTAGGTGATCCAAAAATGATGTCATCTACGTAAATTTGGACGAGTAAAATGTCTTTCCCTTCTTGTCTTCTAAACAAGGTTCTATCTACCTTGCCTTTAGTAAAACCATTTTCTAATAGAAATTGAGAAAGAGTATCGTACTAGGCTCTTGGAGCTTGCTTTAGTCCATATAAGGCCTTCTTTAATCTGTATACCTGGTTACCTCTGACTTCGAAACCTGGGGGTTGTTCAACATACACTTCTTCCGCAAGAATACCGTTAAGAAATGCACTTTTAACATCCATTTGATATACAGTAAATTTCATGTAAGCAGCATATGCAAGGAACAATCGAATGGCTTCTAGTCTAGCAACAGGAGCATATGTTTCATCATAGTCTATGCCTTCAGCTTGTGAATAGCCTTGGGCGACTAGTCTAGCCTTATTACGAACAACTACATCATTCTCATCTTTCTTATTCTTGAAAATCCATCGAGTGCCAACTACATTATGATGTTTCGGTCTATCGACAAGTTCCCAGACGTCGTTTCGAACAAACTGATTCAACTCGTCTTGCATAGCAATGATCCAATTACTATCAGCCAATGCCTCATTAATGGTTTTAGGCTCGATAGATGAGAGGAAACAACACCAGCAAAACAAAGATGGACTAGATTGTTCTTGCGACTCAAAGAGTTGTCGTCTAGTCTTAACACCAACAGTAGAGTCACCAATAATATTTTCAGTATTATGCGCTGATTTCCATGTATTTCTATTCTTAACAATAGTACTATCATCTATATCATGTACAGCATCATGCATGTCAACATCATTATCATCAGAAGATTTAATGGGAGTAGACGAGTCGACTAGTTTAGGCATGTCAACTGGTCTAGTAGAGTTACCTTGAGCACTTACCTTTTTCTGGTCATCTGACTCAAGAGCTTTCATGAATGGATTGTAAGCTTGAACGGATTCATATACCTCTGAGTCTTTGTCAGATTCGACAGTTAGCTCAGTAACTTTCTCACTGATCTTGTTGGTAGACGAGTCCTGTTGAGATTCTTCGAAAACCACATGTGGTGTTTCTTCCACACAAAGGGTTGAGTAGTTGAATACTCTAAATGCTTTGCTAGTCGAGGAGTATCCTAAGAATATCCCCTCGTCTGCTTTAGCATCAAATGCATTCAACTTGTTTTTCCCATTGTTATGGATGAAACACTTACATCCAAATATATGAAAATATGACACTCTGGGTTTTCTACCTTTCCATACCTCATAGGGCGTCTTACCTAGTGCTTTATTGATAGCACTTCTATTTTGTGAGTGGCATGCAGTATTGATGGCTTCTGCCCAAAATTTCTGAGGCGTATTATACTATGTCAGCATGGTCCTGCAGGCCTCCTTAAGAGTTCTGTTCCTTCGTTCTGCTACTCCATTTTGCTGTGGTGTCCTAGCTGCACTAGTAAGGTGCTGGATGCCACGCTTAGAACAAAATTCTTTAATATAGCAGTTAATGAATTCAGTACCCTTGTCACTACGGATCTTGATAATTGACTGATTCTTCTCAACCTGTAACTTCTTCAACAGATCAGGCAAAAGTGTTTCTGTATCACTCTTCTTGTGTAAGAAGACTACCCAAGTGAACTTAGAATAGTCGTCTACCACAACAAGTGTGTACCTTCTACCGTTCAAAGTTGGAGGAGTTATTGGGCCATGTAAGTCCATATGTAGAAGCTCAAGAACTCTACTGGTTGAGAGGGATGGAATAGATTTAAAAGAACCCTTTACCTGTTTACCTTTTTGACAGGATGTGCATACATGTGACTTATAGTAGACTTCATTGGGAATACCTTCCACAAGGTAGTCTCTGGCTATCTTATTAAGAACCTTAAAGTTTAGATGACAGAGGCGTCTATGCCAGAGCCAGCCAAGTTCTTTAGGATTCTTAGTAAGTAGACAGGTGTCCCTCGGACAACTGTTCCAGTTCACTATGTACACACTTCCTTGTCTAATGCCGACCAGTAAGACTGTGTGTGTCTTTTTGTCAATGATTTCACATTTCTGACTTTTGAACTGCACCTTGTATCCACGATCACAAAATTGTGAAACAGAGAGTAAATTGTATTTCAAGCCTTCAACATAAGAAACATCTTGAATCTCTATGTCTCCATTCCGAATGTAACCAAATCCTTTAGTAACAGCAATGGAGCTATCACCAAATATCACTTTTGGTCCTTCTTGCTCATGGTAGCTTGATAAGAGAGTCTTGGTACCAGTCATGTGGTGCGAACAGCCACTGTCTATGTACCAAGTTTCTCCTGTTGAGCCACCTTTCTTGTATAGATCGAGTCGACCCTGCATCAGATGATATTTCATAATTTAGGTACCCTCCTTGTTTATTGGGGTCCTGGGGGGTTAGTCGAGTTCAATGGAATCCAAATGTACATTGGAGTCCTGAACAAGTTTGATCTTCTGAGCTTACGACCATATTTGTTGCAAAATAAGACCTTGTTGTCCTTATCTGGCCTATCAGTTGAGTTCGGGTCTACTCTTTGGAGATAGCCTTTTGACTTAATCTCTACTTGAGCAGACACTTGTCTATGATAGTCAGAGTAAGGTTTGTATGCATTAGGTCCATACGGTTTATAGACATGTTTAGGTCTTTCTTCTCCTTTGATATCATATGACAAAGGTGGAGGATATAGAACAGCTTGTGTACGATATTTTGGACCTTCCTGTCTAGGTCTAGACGAGTAGAGTTGAGACTGCCTTATAAAAGGAGGTCTAGACTCTTGTCGTCTAGTCTGTACTAGTTTAGTACTCGTCTTCTCAGGATACCAATCCTCGTATCTGACCTGATTTGGTCGTCCACGATTCCTAGTCCTTTGTTGACTTGTCTTAAACGGAACAGGCTTGTTGTTAACTTTCTTTTTACCTCCTTTGGTAATTGGAATGTTAACTTGAACTTGTTTTGGTACAGTACCTTTAGATGAAGTTCCAATATCGTATATTATTGGTTCTTTTCCTTTATCATTAGTCAAAGAGCTTGAGATGAAAATAGTAGGGTTCTTAGGAACTTGAGTAGACGAGCTGGGTGTCTCAGCACCTATGCCTGTCTTGTCAGCAGGAGCCCTATACCTATCTGACAGTTCAAGGTTAACCTTAGATGAGTTAACCAGGTCAGTAAGTTTAAGGTCTAAAGTGACAACCTCAGTTTCTAAGAACTTATTACGTTCTTCAAGCTTTTTGAACTTGTTTTGTAAAACATTGAATTCATGTTTCTCAGTAGCATGTGTCTTAAGTAGGTCTTGATATAACTTGTCTGTCAGTGCACACTTGTTTTTGAGTTGTCTCAACTCTTCTTGCAAGCGTTCATTTAGGACTGTTATATTAAGATCTACTTTAGACTGAGCTTCCTTAAGATCAATGATTTCTTGTCTTAAGATGATGTTTTCGTTACTGACTTCAATGAATGCCTTGTTGGCAAGTAGGAGGTCGTCTTCAACTGCACTAGTAGAGTGCTGAAGACTACTCCCTACTTTGCTACTGGCAGTGTCACTTTCATCTGAATCTGATTCATCACAAGATTGAAAGGAAGTAGCAGAAGATACCTCTTGGTCGATTTTGGCCATGAAGCATAGACCATCATCTACTATGAAAGCTTCATCGTGATCTGGTTCAGACGGGTAGCTAGATGAGGATGATGGCAACTCGTCTGAGTCAGAGTCAGAGTCATCATTAGCCATCATTGCCTTCATACCACGGTTGTATCTTCTTTCCCTTCGTGCTTTGCGTTCTTCTCGATCATCAGTACTCAGGTCTGGACATTCATATATGTAGTGACCTGGCTTTTCACAGTTATAGCACAAGAGATCATTAGTAGCCTTTTTAATAGGAGAGTTGTTCCTTCGTTTATCACGTCTATCAGAACGAGTGATCTTCCTACCATCAGACTCTCTATCTTGTCTGTTACCTTTCGAGACTTCGTCTCTCCTTTCGGACGAGTTTCAGTCTCGTCTGGTCTCAGACGAGTTCTTAGAAGCAGACCCTCTATGCTCTCTATAGAACTTCTTATATCTTCCGAAACGTTTATTCAGCCTATCAAACTTTCTAACCATGAGGCTTACCTGATCCTTCAGACTAAGATCAGTATCTAACTCGTCTTTCACAGAAGCAGACCTAGTCTTAGTCTTAGACCTGTCTATCTTAGACGAACTAGCCTTAAAAGCAACGTTCTTAGATACAGCATGTTCTCTGTCACTACTTGCTATGGGTTCATCTTCGTCTAGATCAAACTCATGGGCCTTTAGAGTTTGAAACATGGTTTCTGCTGTCCATACGTCTATATCTTGGGTATTCTTAACAAGCATTTTTACCATTTTCCATCGACTATCAAGGCTTTTGAGAATCCTAAGATTGATTTCACGTGGAGTATAAGATTTACCAAGGACTTCCAAGTCATTCATGATTTTAGTAAAACGAGTATCCAACTGGTCTATTGTTTCACCAGCTTTCATATGAAATGATTCGAATCTTTGGACTGCAGTAGAAAGCTTGCTTTCTTTGATTAGGGATGTCCCTTCACAAATGATAGCTAAGCGATCCCACATTTCTTTGGCAGTTTTACATTTTAACACTTTTCCCAGATACTCGTTAGGAAGAGTGTGTAAGATGTAATTCTTGGCTAAGCTATCCAAATTATTCTGTCTCATTTCTTCAGAGGTTAGTTCTGACCTTGGTTTCTTGACGAGTGTACCCACGGGTTGATTTGCGTCGAGGGCAGCAGTGTTTGGGATCATGGTCACTATCGGACCTTCAGTGATGACGGAGATCATTAAGTCGTGAGTGGAACTGAAGATGGCTTCCATCCTTAGTTTCCAATAGTCATAATCTTGTACCTGGAACTTAGGTAGCTTGTTAGCGCTGATCTCAAGAGACATGATTTCAAGAAATAAGTGCTAAGTAGAGTTATGATCAAGAATAACAGATAAGTCAAGAACAGGGAGCACGAAGCAGATATAACAAGAGTATTTGATCAAGAACACGTATACAAGAACAATCAAAGATCAAGACTTCACCCTAAGTCTTAAGTCGGTTATCAAGAAACAGCAGTTCGTAAACTACTGCTCTGATACCACTTGTAGGTCCCTAAGTTGAGTTAATATCGAGGGAAGCTAAAGAAAACGTCTAGAGGGGGGTGAATAGACTTTTCTAAAATCTTTCGATATATCAGAATTACAATATGCGGAATATGAAATTAATAATGAGCCCAATTAAAGTTTATACTCAACTTAATTCGAGAACTCTGTTTTATGTATACTCAGCTAGTCTAGTTCAGTTAAGTAATTCAATTAACTAAACAATTAATCAATTAAACACCAAACAAAAACAGTAAAGTAAATCGAACACGAGATTTATAGTGGTTCGACAACTTGTCTACATCCACTCTCACAAACCCAGTTGTGATGTTTCCACTAAACTCTTCCAATCGAGTACAAGTGTATGTTCCTGTCTTTAAAGTCCCAAGAAGAAGACTTAGATCTTCAACAGACTATACCTCCAGATATGTCTACGACCTTACTAGAAATTTTACAAGTATCTAGCACCTTGAAAAATAACAAAACAAAACTAAAAACTTCTCTGATCTTCAGTAGTAGCCTTCTTGATTCTTCACTTGTCTTCTGGCTTCTATCTGAACTTCAATCAACTCTGAGAGTAAACTTCGAATATATCTTTACTTTGAGTATGTAGATTTTCAGTGTATTAGTAGTCTTTAAATGATAAACTCCTTCAAGTATTTATAGACTTCGAACTTCAAGAACTTAGGTAGTTGTAACCAACTTTTCTTGAAAACTAACTTGTAACTGATTCTTTATATCCTTCCACGCGTTTCTTCAGTTAATTAGTTATTCCTTAACTAATTCTTCAATCTTATCTTCAATACGCGTTTGTAACTAACTTCAGATTGACCTGTCTTGTTTAAGTCGTACCTGTCTTGTTTAGTAGACTGCGTTTTCTACTTGTCTAGTGTAGTGGACTTCTTCAGATTACAACATAGAACTAATCTAGTCCTATTATCTAATCCTAACAAGACTATTACATTACTTTAAGCTTCTTGTTTATAAAGCTTAGTCAACTTATAACTATACAATGAATTTATCTATTACACTTAAAATCATGAGCTTTATACAACAATTATTCATAGCTCAATAACAATCTAACATATATAAATAAATATGAATATATGAAGTACTTATAAATCGTACTTATCTTTCAATAATACTTGCATTATAAAATTGTACTTGTCTTTGTGAATTCTACTGATCTGTACAAGATGACTTCAACTCAACTAGACTAGATCAGTCAATACTTAGAAAATATTCAAGTCTTCTTTTGGCTTATCAAAACTTCATCTTTTATCTTTTATTCATCATTTAGGACTTGTTCTAGGATTCATATCCCAACACCTGTCGTTGCCAAAAGGCAACGGTTTTTCCCAAATCCGATGCCATTCAAATAGCATCGAGCATATCAGCATATTGGTATCGGCACACATCCGTTGCCTTTGCCGTTGCCTTCATCATTAGTGACGGCACATCCGATTCCTTCCCCGTCCCCACTTCCCCATTATTTTGTAGTGATTACACATTTTTTTGAAATGTGTGTCATTCCAAAGTCAAATTCCCTTGGACAGAGGGAGTATATATTTTCAATAGATTAATTCTTAACCATTAATTCAAGTTAATATCAAATTAAATTATTAAATCACACATGAAAGACATATAAACTCATTAAATTTAATGATAATTATTAAAATTATATATGGTATTTAATTGGATAACAAATAATATCATTAAATTGAAAATGTATATATAATATTTTTTTACAACTAATTCTAGCTAATAATAAATCATATCTTCAAATATATGAACCATTTTATGTGAACAAGCACGATAAGTATTAATACAGAGTTTCAACATTCTTTTCCTACTGATCACAACCTCGGGGCCTGGTGGTAAGTTACTGTGTTTTTTCACGAGAAAAAAATTATTTACATCCCGTAACTTTTACCTTTTTTGAAAAACATCTCAAAATAGTTAAAATTTTAATTTACGTCCCATAACTTTTTCAATTGCTTAATTTACGTCCAATTTTTTCTGAAAATCCCAAAATTTATGTAAATGGGACGTAAATTGAGCAATAAAAGAAGTTATGGGACGTAAATTAAATTTTTAATTAAAATGGGACGTTATACGAAAAAGATAAAAATATTCAACAAATGTGTACAATTCACTATAAAATTAATGTAATTTATGTTATGCAATCAAATAAAAAAATAATTCATAAATTAATTAATTATTATAAAAATCAATTAAGTTATCTAATTCATTATTAGAAAAATTATTAACTTACCTAATTAGAAAAAATTATAATTACAATATAAGTATTATAAAATAAATTGCAAATATTAATTAAAATACTAAATAATATTTTAAAATATATGAAAATAAATTTAGAATAGCATTTAAATAAGTAAATAATTTTTCATAATATCAAAAAAATATAATATGAAAAAAAAAATCAAGATTTATTCCTAAGTCAATAAATTACTAGAAAAATCAATTAACTTACGTGATTAATAATTTAAAAACTCAATTAACCTAATTTAAAAAATAATTTAAAAAATCAATTAACAAACTCAAATAAATATAAATGTTATCTTTAAAATAATAAAAATCCCAAATAATTTTTTTTATTGAAATTTTTAAAAACTCTTATTAAAACTTCACAATTATTTTAATATCTAGCAAATAAAAAAATCCACAAATATTTAAAATCCCCAAATAAATCAAAAAATACACTAATATATCCAAAATTCTCATCTCTTACCCACGTTAATGGAAAGATGACGATGAACATTATATTTTTTAACAATTTTTTAATTTTATTGTTTTTCATTTTTATTATTCAATTTTTAATTTGATATTAGTTCGTACAAAAATATGTGGACCCACTTTGTGTAATACTTAGATAATTTTTTATATTTATTTGATTACTTTAAAATAAATAAATAATTTTATAATACTTATATTGTAACTAATAATTTTTCTAATAATGAATTAGGTAAGTTAATTGATTTTTATAATAATTAATTAATTTATGAATAAATGAATTATTTTTTTATATTTAAATAAGTTAATTTACGAATAAATGAATTATTTTTTTTATATTTAAATAAGTTAATTTATGAATAATTAATTTATGAATAAATGAATTATTTTTTTATATTTAAATAATTTAATTTATGAATAAATGAATTATTTTTTTATTTAATTGTATAACATAAACTACATTAATTTTATAGTGAATTGTACACATTTGTTGAATATTTTTATCTTTTTCGCATAACGTCCCATTTTAATTAAAATTTTAATTTACGTCCCATAACTTCTTTAATTGCTCAATTTACGTCCCATTTACATAAATTTGGGGATTTCCAACTAAAATTGGACGTAAATTAAGCGATTGAAAAAGTTATGGGACGTAAATTAAAATTTTAACTATTTTGGGACGTTTTTCAAAAAAGGTAAAAGTTACGGGACGTAAATAGTTTTTTTCTCTTTTTTCCCCGGTGGTGGACTTTATTAAGTACGGAGTATCATATAATCCATCTGTCCCGAAATTACTTGCATGATTTGACCGACACAATTTTTAGAAAAAGAAGATTTAGTGGTTAATGTAAGATAAAGAAGGGGTATTTTGAGTGATTTGATGAGGTGTAAAGTAAAATATATTATGTAAAAAATGAGTGACAAATTTTAAAATAAAATGATGTTGGGAGTGTATTAATTATGTAGAATATTTTCATATTAAAAGAGTGCAAATAATTTTGAAATGTCTCAATTAAAAAAAGTGTGCAAATAATCATTGAACGTTGGGACTACAATATATCCCTATTTAAAAAAAAAAAAAATTATAACTTGTATTAAGATACAACCTTTTATTCCTAGTTCAACCAAAAATATCTAGGCCTCTACTCCTACGATGAATGTGGTTCTTTCATAGATGATGCATCTAGTTTTTTTTTTTCAAAACATGACATTACGAATGATGTTTTTGTTGGTGAAAATTAAAGAAAAGAAAGAAGAGTTAAAGAGATAACAAAGTCACACTCATGACTCATATCGTATAGAGTTCTTTTATGATGTCATTAATATGCAATTTACATGAACTAAATGGCCAAAATTCAATGAGGTATATGGGATACCATAATATTTATCCACTAGTTCAAAATTGTCATTCGCAGAAACCTAAAATCGAGAAAAACACGAAATCTTCAACTCACGAGATCGAGTTTTTCAAGTGATCGCGGCCTCATTCCTAGCCGGCCGGTTCCATGTGGTGCCATTCAAATTACCGTCGTGTCCAAGATTGCCTCGATCGGCCTCCTCTTCTTCATTGCGCCTTCAACTCCGTCTTGATCACCCTTTGCATAAATGAAAAGTTTCAACTATGGTCACAGCTGTAATGCTGGCCTTTGTTCTTATCAAGTCATAGAACCATCAAGAAAGGATTGAAAGAATGTAAAAAGTGTATTCAGAATCAATCAAAAGTGTTTACAAAAGAGGAGATGAACTCCTTATATGCTAATCCCTAAATGAGTAACTGCCTAAACTAATTAGTAGTTTTATCTACTAATAAAACTGTAAATAACTATCTTAATACCCCCCTCAAATCGGGCATGGATATTTACAAGGCTCAATTTGGATTTGAATAGACTAAACAAGGCAGGAGGCAAAGGTTTAGTCAATATGTCTGCCAAATTATCTTGAGAGGGTATATGTATAAGCTTGATGACTCCATTGTGTATCTTCTCTCTTGTGAAATGTATATCAATGGCAATGTGTTTGGACTTGTCATGAAAGCAAGGATTGTGAGCCATTGCATGTGCTGATTTACTGTCTGTATACATAGCAACTGGCTGGTCATGGAGGATGTGAAGATCCTTCAGAATGTAGAGGATCCACTGAGTTTCACAAGTGGTGGTTGCCAAGGCTCTATACTCTGCCTCAGCTGAAGATCTAGCTACTGTAGGCTGCTTCTTGGACTTCCATGATATGAGGGAATCACCCAAGTATATGGCATATCCTGTAATGCTTTTTCTTGTGACTTGGCATCTAGCCCAATCTGAATCTGAAAAGGCATGAAGTTTGAAATTGTTAGTGGAAGAATAGAAGATGCCTTGTCCTGGATTACTCTTAAGATATCTAAGTAATCTATGGACATCAGCCATGTGAGCAGTGGTTGGTTTACTCATGAATTGAGTAAGGACATGAACTGAATAGGCAATATCAGGTCTTGTTATTGTCAGATACAATAACTTCCCAACTATGCACCTGTAAATGGAAGGATCACTGAGAAGAGGAGCATTAGTATCAATGAAGGCCTGTTTCTGATCCATAGGAGTTGTAAAAGGTTTACTATCCAAATAACCAAATTCATGTAAAAGATCCAAAACATATTTTCTTTGACACAAATGCAGGCCTTTGGGATTTTTGGCCACTTCTATACCCAAAATATATTTCAAAGAGCCAAGATCTTTAATAGTAAACTGAGCATGGAGATAATCCTTGATAGCAATGATGTCATGCAAAGAATTACCAGTAACAATAAGATCATCAACATAGCAAAGAATGACAGTAAAGGAAGAGGTAGTGGTTTATTGAACAAAGAGTTATCAGCAACAGATTGAATGTACCCAACAGAAATAAGAGAATCTGATAGCTT
This sequence comes from Galeopsis tetrahit, assembly GCA_963675135.1. Lineage (NCBI taxonomy): Eukaryota > Viridiplantae > Streptophyta > Magnoliopsida > Lamiales > Lamiaceae > Galeopsis > Galeopsis tetrahit. The sequence continues at coordinate 6,473,145 of OY776125.1, read as the reverse complement.
CTGAAACCATTGCTTTGATGCCTGTTTAAGGCCATACAAGCTTTTATTAAATTTGCACACTCTATTTTGAGTATGATAACCTGGAGGGGGAGACATATAGACCTCTTCAACTAAATCACCATGCAAGAAGGCATTATTAACATCAAGTTGGTGTAAGTGCCAATTTTTAGCAACAGCAATGGCAAGCAAAATCCTAACAGTAGTTATCTTAGCTACATGAGAGAATGTGTCAAAGAAATCAATTCCCTCTTGTTGAGTATAACCCTTGGCCACTAACCTGGCTTTATACCTTTCTATAGAGCCATCAGAATTATATTTTACTTTAAAAACCCATCTACAACCAATAGTGTGTTTAGAGGGAGGAAGAGGGACAAGGGTCCAAGTGTTGGCCTTTTCAAGGGCCTGAAGTTCAATTTCCATGGCCTTTTGCCAATTAACATCTTTCATAGCTTGTTTATAAGATGTAGGTTCAGTGATTTGGGAAATATTTGCTGTATAGGAGAGAAAAGAGGTGGAAAGATTCCCAGTATACAAAAAATCAGATATAGGGTATTGTTTGCCCTTTCTAATGGAGGAGTTAGTACCAGAAAAGGAGGGAGGTAAAGTAGTATGATAGACATCAAGATAAGCAGGGGGATGTCTATGGCTATCAGATTTTCTTAAGGGAGCATGAGTCCCAATAGTATGATGATCATTATTAACAGGAGAAACAGATTCAGTGCCACCAAGGGTATTATCAAACTGAGTATTATGTAAGGGAGAAGGGTGATCAAAGATAGATGGGGTATCACAAGATTCAGAACATTGATCATCAACAGGGGTAGCATGCATGTGATTGTCATGTTCAATAGTTACAGGTAGTGTTGAAGTAGATATAGTAAATGGAAAAACATGCTCAAAAAATTTGACATTCCTGGAGATAATAATTTTTCCAGAGGTTAAGTCCAATAGCTTGTAGCCTTTAGTACCAAAAGGATAACCTAAAAAGACACACTTAGTAGCTCTAGGTTGAAACTTGTGCCTATGTGCAGTGAGGGTGCTAGCATAACACAAACAACCAAATACTCTCATGTGTGAGTAATCAACTTTCTTATCATGCAAAATCTGGAAAGGAGATTTATGTGCAAGAATGGACAAAGGAATTCTGTTAATTATATGTGCAGTAGTTAGAATACATTCATTCCAAAACTTCAATGGTAAACCAGATTGAAAAAGGAGATACCTAGCTACTTGGAGAAGGTGTTGATGTTTCCTCTCAACCAAACCATTTTGTTGAGGGGTTTCCACACAAGAAGTTTGGTGAATTATCCCCAAGGTGTGATAGAAATCATGCACTAAGAACTAAGTGCCATTGTCACTCCTTAATATCTTAATTCTAGCATTAAATTGAGTAAGAATCATATTAGAAATTTTTTGCAATGAGATCAGAACATCAGATTTGTGTTTAAACATGTATATCCAAGTGCATCTAGTGAAGTCATCAACAATGGTCAAGAAAAAATTGTGACCTAAATGAGAGACAGTAGAGAATGGCCCCCAAACATCACAATGTATTAAATGGAAAACATAAGTAGAAACAGAAGTGCTAATAGGAAAGGACTTTCTCTTTTGCTTAGCCAAAGGGCAAATATTGCAAACATGGTTCTTGTTTCTAGGCTTTACATTCAAATGTTCAATAGTAGACAAGCATTTATTAGAGATATGCCCTAGTCTATAATGCCACAAATCATATGTGTTAGAAAGAAAAGTAGAGTGTACAGGGTATGTTGCAATCTTGAGAATGTAGAGGCCTCCAGTTTGTTCAGCAGAACCAATCACTGTCTTGGTGTTGATGTCCTGCAAAACACAGTGTGAGGACAAGAAATTCACAGAGCAACTAGAGTATCTAGTTAGATGAGATATGGACAACAAATTGTGAGTGAAGTCAGGGACATAAAGAACATTATATAGAGTTAAAGAATCACTCAATTTGATGTTTCCTATAAAAGTGGCAGTGGAGATGGCATTATTAGGGAGGCTGATTTTTATGTTAGATTTACAAGGAGTGGAGGAAAAAAGGGAAAAATCAGAGGTCATGTGATCTGTGGCACCTGTATCCAAAATCCAAGGTGAAATTTTTGAACTGAGACTATCAGTTTTAGAACAAAGAGAAATACCTGTATCCTGTTGCTGAACAAAATGGTGGACAAAGGCTCCAGCTGCAGCATGAGGTAAATGGGGGGCTTGTGGAGTCTGCTGTGTCTTAGTGTATTTCAAGAATTGATCAAACAATTCTTGATTAACTAAAGGATTAGAGGGGAGGGGATCTTCCTTAGTGGGATGAGGAAATGCCAAATTGGCAGAGGTAATGTTATCATTTTTACTCTTAGAACCTCTAGGTCCCTTCCAACCAGGAGGAAACCCAATTAAATGGAAGCATCTATCCACAGTGTGTGTGGTGCCCCCACAATGACTGCATAAAAGTGGTTTTCTCTTATCTTTAAAAGATTTTTGATTAGGTTGCTTAGAAAACATGGCTACAGAATCAAGAGTAATGGAATGAGATGTGTTAAGGGTTCTTTGAGATTCTTCTTGCAACAAAAGGGAGAAAACCTTAGCCAAATGAGGGAAAGGAGATGTTAAAAGCAATTGACTACGAATAGCTGAATAAGAATCATCAAGGCCTACTAAAAATTTCATTACTGCATCCTGTTCTTGAGTTTTCGAAATCTTCTTAGGGATATCACATTCACAAATTTTCAAAGCATCACAAGAACAAGACAAGATAGGCCTAAAGCTAAGATACTCATCCCATAAACTCTTAAATTGGTTATAATAGGTAACTAAAGATTGATTATCCTGGGCAATAGAACTGAGACTTTTCTCTAGATGGTAAACTCTAGTGCCATCCGAACTAGTATACCGAATTTTCAATTCATCCCATACCTGTTGAGCAGAGGAGAAGTATTCCAGAGTGTGCTTGATTTCTGGAGAAATGGAGTTGAGGATCCACATCAAGACCAAGTCGTTGGCGCGAACCCAGGCTGCGAAAACGGCAGGATCATCGTCTTCAATGGGTTGAGGCAACGAACCGTCAATCAAAGGTAATTTGTTCTTGACACTCAGGCCGCGCTTGATTGCATGACTCCAGCTGACAAAATTCGATCCAATTAAGGGATCGAGAGCGATGGCGATTGCGGGCTTGTCGTTATGGTGCAAAGTGAGCGGCGAAAGAGGATTCTTGGCTGGGTCAAGAGAATTAGGATCGGGTGCCATCGGAAAGGATGGAAGCCACCGGAATCGAAAATAAAAGGGAAGAAAAACAGAGCGAAATCGCTCAAATAGAGGAAAAAGGGCTCGCCGGAGACGATGCCCTAAATCGGAGGTTTAGGCAGAAGTGAGAATCGGCTGTAAAACTGATACCATATCAAGCCATAGAACCATCAAGAAAGGATTGGAAGAATGTAAAAAGAGTATTCAGAATCAATCAAAAGTGTTTACAAAAGAGGAGATGAACTCCTTATATGCTAATCCCTAAATGAGTAACTGCCTAAACTAATTAGTAGTTTTATCTACTAATAAAACTGTAAATAACTATCTTAATAGTTCTATAGATAAGGGCCAATTAGATTTTTTTTGCATATTAAAAAAGTGAAAAGAGAATTTCAAGACTAGTATCATTACCACTAAATTTTTTAAGTTTTAAGTGTTAAATAATACGTAACATATAACATAAGTAAGTTGAAACATATACATATTATTCATTTAATGTTCCATGAATGCACAATTTATGCCATTTGAGTCGTTTATTGTAAATATTTATGTGAAAATACAATATACTCCTAAAATTAATATCCAAATTGAAGCCTATATATGACCTTCACTCCAAAGTAAAAAATATATCCAAATATACTTGTCGGCAAAAACTACATTCTTTTATAAAAATTAAGAACAAGAAATGAGCGTAGGTCTAATCTTTTCTTTATTGGTTCTTTTACCATTAACATTTGTGTACACAAACACACAAGTAGATGCTTTAACTCCTCCAGCATCATCTGATAATGCAAACAAAGATATTTACATAGTTTATTTGTCGGAGAGACCCACGCTAAGCCCTCAAACTTATTACATCAAATTTTTATATTCAATTCTTGGAAGGTATCTCTTGCTATTTCTCAGTTTTAATTCGTCTATGAATAAATTTCAATATAAATTATTAGGCAAACTCGCCTATGAAACTTGTTCAGGGTATAAAACTGAATTCATACTAATACCATATTATGCATTCATTGACATAGTTACTCTTATAAACTATACAATACCATAACATTTTACACACATAAACTAGTCAAATTGTGTAGATAAATATTATGTTAATAGTTTACAATTAATAATATCAGTTAATGAGCAATATTATATTAAAAATAACTATAAGTTTAATGATATTAGTTTCATATGATGATCAACAAGTTTCACCAACTAATTCAAATTATTAATTTATTAAAAATATTATGATGTACATTACAGTGAGAAGGCAGCTAATGAATCTCTCGTATATTCGTATCAAGAATTTAATGGTTTTGCTGCTAAGTTGACGGTTGAACAAGTTAACCTCCTCAAGAGTAAGTTGTACTTTTCACCATACAATTAATCTATTTATTCAAATAATTAATTAATTAAATAATACACCAAATTAATAATTATTGGATTAATTAAGTCAAATTTGTTATTCTGCAGAACAACCTGGGGTTATGTCCGTGGAGAAAGATAAGAGCTATACGCCTGATGATCACATCAATTCTTGAAATTTTGGCTAATTATTGGAGTACCCCCTAATAAAGAATTGGGTTTGAAATGTTACTTTTAATATATATATATATATATATATATATATATAACAAACATTCAATGGGAGTTTCTCCTTTCTTATTTATGTTGGAGTTTCTAATAAATTTACGATTTTTGTAAAATAGTCCCATGCTTAAACACTACAAAAAAATGGCGTTTTGGAGACGGATTTACCGACGGATTTTCCGTCGGCCGCCGAGGTTACCGACGGAAATACCGACGGAAAGTCGGCCGTCCCCTTTCTCGGCGTCAGCATTTTATGCCGACGGATTTTTGAATTCCGTCGGCATTTTCCGACGGAAATACCGACAGAAAATGGCCGTCATCTTTTTCCGACGGAATGTCCGTCGGTATTTCGGACAACCCGTTTAACAAACCGGGTCAACATTCCGTCGGTAATTCCGTCGGAAACAATGAATTAAATAATTATAAAAGAAATTAGAATAAATTAAAATAATTATAAAAGAAATGAATTTTTGAATAATTGAAATTCAAATGCCGACGGAAGCCGACGGATATTCCGTCGGTATTATACTGACGGAATATCCGTCGGCATTATACCGACGGAATATCCGTCGGCATATCCGTCGGTAAAACAAAATATGAATAAAAAAAATATAATTTCGAAATTAACATACCGACGGAATATCCGTCAGTAATACAAAATATTAATAAAAAAAATATGCGTGGCCGGGGAGGCCCCGACCAGAATTACATTTTCCGAGAGGTTGGGAATGTGAAGAAATTTCGTAAAAAATGTCATTATGTAAAAATTAAAATATTATGTAATGAAACAATAATATTACATGAAATATTATGTTGGGAATGTGAAGAAATTGGCATTGTTTTTAACAAATCAAATTAATTAGTAGCTTACTTGATCATTATCATCATCATCTAATACGTACTTCCAGAAACTGACGGTGGCTTCGTCTTCTTCCAGTCTCCGGCGAAGGGCGGCGACTTCGTCTACTTCAAGAAAACAACCAAAAAATTAAAAAAAAAAATCGATGTTGAAGTTCAAAATTTTTCAATCTAAACTCAAAATCACTTACGTCGGAGTCGGCCAACTTATTAAAACGCCGGAGGAGCACAGATTGGGCGGCGGCCATGCTTCACGGTGGAGAGAAATCGGCGCGGAAGATTGGTGGAGAGAAATCGGCGCGGGAATAGGGCCGGTGAGGTCGCCGAAGAGTTGGTTGGAGAAGAGGAGTAGGGATTGTAAAGAGGAAAGTTTGGAAAGAGTGAAAGAAAAACCTAGGTTGAGCTATATATAAGGGTTTATTTTCCGTCGGCATGTTCAAATACCGACGGATATTCCATCGGTATTTTGCAAAAAGGAAATACCGACGGATAATCCGTCGATATTTTTCAAAAAGTAAATACCGACGGATAATCCGTCCGTCGGTATTTTTCAAAAAGTAAATACCGACGGAAAGTTAATTCCGTCAACATTTTGGCGATTTTTTTTTTTTTTTTTAAATAATTCAATTTTTTCTATATACTATATACTAGACCTAATAAATTACCAAAACCATAAACCCTACTATATACTAGACCTACTAATTCATTTCTTCCACATATATTAATATATATATTGGTTGTGACTTATATTTATAGTAAATTTAATTTTTATAATTTGTACCTAAATGATAAATAATTAATTAACTTTTATAAAATAAGAAATAAATACATTACATTAATTGAATTAATTTTCATCTTCATCGTTTTCATCCTCCTCTTCGTCCTTATCCTCCTCCTCCTCATCATCATCTTCCTCATCCTCCTCCTCATCCTCATCTTCTTCATTCTCCTCTTCATCCTCATCTTCATTCTCCTCTTCATCCTCTTCTTCATCCCCCTCCTCTTCACCTTCAATTTCGATTAATTGGGGATTTGCAGCCGTCAAGGGTACAGAAAGATTGAAATCTCCCGTAAAGACTTCAGTTGGAGTATCTATTTGTTCTGCTTGAAATGGAGATTCATCTTCAGTATTTTTGTCCTTTTTAGGGACTTCTACCATTGACCTTGCCTTTACTTTGCAAACAGCGTGCCATTCATAACCACGTGGAGCTCCCGGATATGTGCAGTAGTATACTTGAGATACTTGATGGGCAAATACAAATGGATCATCCCCAACATACGTCCTTTTCGAACTAACATCAACGAGCTTGTACTCCGGGTGAATTCTTGTTCCTAAATGGCCTGAATCAAACCAATGACACTTGAACAACACTACAGTCTTTGTTGGATATCCTGGATATTCTACTTCGACGACTTCCCGTAACACCCCAAAGTAATCACTTGCATCTGCATTGTAATTCGCACTGCTAACGCAGACGCCACTGTTGGTAGTTTCCTTTGTCGATGCATACCCAGACGTATGAAATCTGTAGCCCTTCACAATATAACTGTTGTAAGTCTTTACACGACGTAGTGGTCCCTTGCTGAGATCTCGTAAGAATCGACTGTCTAGAGCGTTATCCCGTCCCTATACGACTAAATTTAAAATTAATTAAAATAAATATTAATTTATTTACGTAAAACATAATTAATTAAATAGTACTCACATAACGTTCGAACCATCGGGAAAATTCACGTTGAATACGAGCATCTATATATGCATCTGAGATGTTTGGTTCTGCTCGTCGTAGTTCTTGAGTGTACATCCTAATTCACAACATTCAAAAACTTGGTTAATATTAAATAACATAAATGAAGTGGTATTTAAATAGACGATTTATATATGAAATACTTACTCAATGTATGGCTGAACTTCATCACAATTCAATAACACATACGTTTGTGCTATTTCCGCCTCCGAGTTCGTCTCCCAATATCGTTCAGTGGGTTTTCCTATTGGCCGTCCCTTAGCCTTAGACTTGAATATGGAGAGCATTCCATCGACCTCTTCACTGATATCGTCAGCGGATGTACCACCGAAGTTACGTGGAGCACTTCTTAACTTTGTGTTGACGTGGTCTTCAAAGTAATAAGAACAAAACATGCCAACCTCTTCATTCAAATAAACATTCACAATCGATGCTTCAACGTTTGCCTTTTGTTTAGCATTGCGTTTCAAGTTGTGGAGATACCTGATATACACACACACACACATATATATATATATATATATATAAAACTTATACGAATGCATGTGTAATTGTAATGAAATAAAAAAAGTAAGATTTTACCTTTCAAATGGGTACATCCACCTGTATTGCACCGGACCACAAATTCTCGCTTCATACGCTAAGTGAACGGGTAAGTGTTCATCGAGTTAAAGAAGCTAGGTGGAAAAATTTGTTCCAACTTACACAAAATCACTGGAATGTCTTCATCTAAACGAATCATATCATCGATCGTGATCGTTGTAGCCGTTAAATCTCTAAAAAATAGACTTAATTCAGTGATAGCCCTCCACACATTAAGAGGAAGAAGTTCTCGGAACGCAATCGGTATCAAGCGTTGCATAAATACATGACAATCATGACTCTTCATCCTTGCAACCTTACCCGTTGTTGTGTCTACGCATCGACTCAAGTTCGACACGTAGCCGTCCGGAAAGTTCAACTCCTTTATCCACCTACACAATCTTTGTTTTTGTGGCTTATCCAGTGTGTAGCTAGCCTTTGGAAATTTACCTGTACGCTCATCCTTTTTCAACTCTGGACGGCGACAAAGAGTGTCCAAATCCTCCTGAGACTTTGGAGTGTCTTTCGTCTTGCCTTCCGTGTTCATGATTGTGTGGAACACATTGTCAAACACATTCTTTTCAATGTGCATCACATCCAAATTGTGTCGTATCAATAGTGAACTCCAGTATGGTAAGTCCCAAAAAATACTCCTTTTGTTCCAACCACCCTCAATTCCTCTGTTGTGTTCCGCTGCATTTTCCTCAGTACTTTTTTTCAACCCCGTCCACTGAACCTCATATAACAACCTACGTTCTGTACGGAGAGTAAATTATAAGTGACACTAAAAGCAATAGATAAATATACGTTTAGTACTCGATCATTAAATAAATGTATAAAATACCATCTCGTAGTGGAGGTCGATTGTTTGTGACTGCTTTGTTCTTTACGAAGTTCTTCTTATTTCTTCGAAACGGGTGACCTTGAGGTAAAAACCTACGGTGATTATCGAACCATGAAACTTTTCTACTCACCGGGAGACTGAAAGCTTCAGAATTCTCCATACAATACGGACATGCTTTCTTTCCGGTCGTACTCCACCCGGACAACATACCATATGCAGGAAAGTCGCTAATGGTCCATAAAAGAGCAGCACGCATCGTGAAGTTCTGTTTTCTAAAAACATCGTATGTTTGGACTCCATTCTCCTATAAGAAGATCAAGTCTTTTATAAGAGGTTGGAGATAAACATCCAGTTTGTCCTTTGGATTCGTTGGTCCAGGCACCAATACAGTCAGAAACATTGTTTGAGGTTTCATGCACATCCACGGAGGAAGATTATATGGAGTCAGTATCACCGGCCACAAAGAATACTGCTTCCCATGCATCCCAAACGGTGCAAAACCATCAGTACACAAACTTAATCTCACATTCCTCGGTTCACAACCAAAATCTGGAAACACGTTGTCAAGATGTTTCCAGGCCTCTGAGTCTGCCGGATGTCGCATCTCCCTTGACTCAGCCGAAGAGGAATCTGTAGCATGCCACGTCATGTGTTGTGCAGTGGCACTTGATTGATATAATCTCATCAAACGGGGAATGATAGGAAGGTAGTACATCTTCTTATATGGCACTTTCTTCTTTGTCTTCTTCGATTGACCACCAGGTCCCTTTCGACGTGCCTCTTTGTACCGGGGATGGCCACACAATCTACACATATTCAGACTGCTATCTTCGTCACCCCAATATAACATGCAACCATTCACACAACAATCAATCTTCTCAACCGGCAAACCAACATTCTTCAACATTTGTTTGCTTTGATGAAACGTCGTAGGCACCTTATTATTTTGAGGACAAATTTCACTGCATAACTGTGTCACTTGCTCATACGCCCTGTTAGAAAGCTTGTTCTCGGTCTTAATGTTCATGAGTCGTGCATTAAATGACAACTGTGAGTGGGATTCACAACCCGGATATAAATCTTCTTCGACTAATTTGAGCATCTCATAAAACCGAAATGCCTCATTCGTCGGCTCCTCTTCCATGTTTGAAAAACCAGCTTCCCTGATCATTGTTTGATACATATTCGGTTCTTCGTCCCCAAACTGTTGTTCTTCGTCCCCAAACTGTTGTTCTTCGTCCCCAAACTGTTGTTCTTCGTCCCCAAACCGTTGTTCTACCTCGTTACTAGTGCCAACATGATCGAAATTTGCTTCTTGTTGATAGATTCCAACAGTGTAATAGTAAAACACTTCATCAAATCTATAAGGCCAACGTGTTTCGCCATGACTAGTCCAATTATAATAATTATCAACGAAACTATTCTTCACAATATGTACTAGGACCTCATCAATCTCTTTATATTGCTTATTCTGACATTTCTTAGCATTACACGGACACCTAATGCAATTTCCACTCATGTAATGTGGCTGGCTTTTTGCAAATTCAACAAATAACACGAGTTCATTATAAAATTCCACATTAACATTTCCTCTAATCATTCTAGGAGTACAATACATCCAACGACGGTCAGGCAAATCCATCTGCTAAACATTTAAGTGGAGCAACACATTACTAACGACTACTCTTATAATAAATTCACACAAAACTTATGATATATATAAAACATGTAATTACATTATATTGAATTTTATATATACAGTAAATTAAAAATGGTAGAAAATGTACCGTAATTTGATGTTTCTGAATACCAGAGCATGAGCATAAAAAATTTCGCAGTATAAAGTTTTGGTGTAAATTTGCAATACGAAAGTGAAGTGGAAAAAAATTAGGCAGTAGTAAGTTTTGGGGTAACATTTCCCGACGGACATGCCGACGGACTTATATTTCCGTCGGCATTTAAACCGCCCAAATTTCCGTCGGTCAAGATAAATGCCGACGGATTATCCGTCGGCACTTATCAAATGGTGAATTCCGACGGAAAGTTAATTCCGTCGGCATTTCACCCGCCCAATATTCCGTCGGCATAAATAAATACCGACGGATAATCCGTCGGTATTTATCAAATTGTGAATTCCGACGGAAAATATATTCCGTCGGCATATTGGCGATTTTTTTTTTAATTAATTAATTCAATTTTTTGTATATATAGCAACACAAAGCTCACACACACCATATTCGATTTTTTCTATTTTGCAAAGAAATATCATGTCTTCTTCATCTTCTATTCGATTTCAGCAAGGCCTTGTTTGTTATTGTGGAAAGGCATGTCGTACATATGCTTCTAAACAACCTAGAAGTAAAGGGAGGATATTTCATAATTGTCCTGACTCCCAAAGTGATGGTGGTGGATGTGGTTTCTTTGTATGGGCTGATACTCTAGAAAAGTGTGTTGTTGACAAGAATCAAGGATCTAATCAAAGTGACCAAGAAACTGAAGACATGAAGAAAATGACTCAAGAGATGAAGAAATTGGTTACAGAGATCAAGAATTTGGCTGAAGAAATCAAGGATTTAATCAAAGTGAACAAAATCATTTTGATTGTGCTAGTTGTCATGGTTGCATCTACCACCTTCAAGTGGTTTGGTTAAATATATGTATAATGCACTCTATATGAGGCTATTTTGTACTAAAATTCACTTCCACCTTCAAGTGGTTTAAATCTATCTAGAAGGCACTCTAAATGAGATTATTTTGTACTCAATGAAACAAATGAATGCACCCTATTTTCATCTATACACCAATAAACTACACAAATAAACTGCAATATATAGTTCAACATATATTTCAACATAAAGATAAATATATACATAAAGATAAATAAGTTCAACAAAAAAGTAAATAAGTTCAACAGAAAATTAAATAAGTTCAACAGAAAAATAAATTAGTTCAACACAAAATTAAATTGTTCAACCAGGATAGTTGCTTGGATAGTCGTTAAAAAATCGGTCCACCACATCCTCATTCAAGTTGACCTCGTCACCATCGGTCTGACCTGCATCTTGACCTGCAGCTTGATCTGGAGCTGGAGCTGGAGCTGGCGGTGCTTGCCCCATCGTCTGTTGATAGATGGCCTCGATCTGCTCAGTAGACATCCCCAACGTCCGACCCGCATTGGCACTCCAGAGGCGGAAGTAGTTCTCGAACGTTGCCATGACGTTCGGATCCGGGACGGCAGTGGAGGATACGGACGGTTGCGATGCACTCCGGGCCGACCGACCACTTGGTGTCCTCACGGCGTTGCTCATCCCACCAAGGCCAAGGACCCTTCCCTTGGAGGTCGGGGCAACGTCAAGGTAAAGCTGGTCCACGTCAACAACCGGAGGGGTACCGCTGCTTCCGGATTCAGTAGTAGTCGTGGCTTGCGTCTCGGCCTCTTCAATCCTCTGTCGGACGCTCAACTACATAATTAAAAAATTAAAATTAATTTAATTATCTATATATATATAATGTAATTAATACATAAATTTAATTAAACTTACGTGGAGGTCAGTAGTGCGCCCGTAGGTGGACGTCTGTGTATCGGCATTAAACGGATGAAGAAGACTCATCCGATCCAAGTGAGTGTGTGGACGTCCAGTCTCCCGCTCCTATTACGTATCAAATAAACATATACAAATTAATTTAGATAACTAATATAAAATAATTAACTATAATTATTTAATTTTTAAAAATTAAATAAAACTTACGAGAGCAAGTGATTGCTCGAGGACGGACCGAGCTCCCCCCCGATGCACTGCCATCCCGCCTCCAACGTCGGTTCGGCGGTTGGCCCGAGCTTTGTCACACTTCTCTTGGTAAGCCGGGTCCAACCACTTCTCAACCAACGACTCCCACAGGTCAACACCATCCTCTACCCCCAGAACAAGATTTTTATCTTCGTCACGCCAGGCCGTTCTCCAGTCGTAAATCATGTTCGTGTACCGAGTAGAACAAACACCGTACCACTTATCGTAAATAGCGTCGTCCGAGTAGATCGCCGTATCCCAACGGGCCTTTTTCTATACAAATATTCAACATATTTATCAAATAATATGTATAATTAGTTATTTAATAAAATTTAATTATTGTAATTATATATCTGGAACTCCTCGAAATATTCATCCTTTTTAGATTGTGGCACCATCGACCAAGTGATACAACCCTTGGAAATCTTACACGTCCTAAAGGATCGTGCGCAGATCCTGGACACCTCATTACCGGGCACCAACCTGTAAAATTATTAACAAATTTATAAACTAACACATTATAAATAAATAAATAAATAAAGTTAATCGTTATTGAATATTGTTAAACATTAGAATTATTGACTTAGCTTCCTGAAACGATATCAATGGGTTGCCTTGGGTCTCGAACAGGATGCTGACGAGAAGAGGATGACGAACCAACCGACATCGTAGTCGGCGGCGGCGGCGACACTGCCACAGGAGGAGGAGGAGGAGCCGTCACAGGTACTGATTGACCCCGAGCCCTCCTTGCACGTGACCCAGATGGCCTACGTGAACAGAACCCGAATTCGGTACTTGTTCACTCATCTGTTTCAATCAATAAAAAATACATAATTTTACTAATTATCAATTTAATGAACATATTGCTAATTTAAAAATTTTACAAATATAGCATATTCCTAATTTAATCAATTACTAATTTAATCAACATATTCCTAATTTAAATCAAAACAATATATATATAACCTAATTACAACGTGATACCACCGTCGAACCATCTAATTAACTAATAATTTAAACAATTGATTGAAACATGCATCACCTAAATTAAAAATATTTCTAAATTAACATATTCCTAAATTAACAAATCTAAACATAATTAAAATAATACTTTTCTAATTGGAGTTTTCTAATTATCAATTTAATGAACATATTCCTAATTTAAATTTTTTACTAATATAGCATATTCCTAATTTAATTAATCAACATATTCCTAATTTAATCAACAATAACCTAATTTAATTATTATTTTTCTATCTAACTTAATCAATAATAAAAAATTGAACATATATATTCCTAAATTAACAAACCTAAAACTAATTAAAATAATAATTTTCTAATTGGGTCAATAATTATCAATTTAATGAACATATTCCTAATTTAAAATTTTTACTAATATAGCGTATTCCTAATTTAATCAACATATTCCTAATTACAACGTGATCCAACGGTCGAACCACTATATCTAAACTAATTTAAACAATTGATTGAAACATGCACTACCTACATTAAAAATATTATATATCAAAATTACACCATTAAATTAAACTAGTAATTAACTATATAACAATTAATTAATGTATACATATAACAATTAAGTAGTAAATTAACCTTAAAAAACAACTCTATCAAAATTATTCTTAATCAACAAATTAAATTAACTAACATACGTACTAACATGATCATAATATTTTAACAACTAACTAAATCAATATAACATGCAAATCAACATTAAATTATTTATATTTACATATATTCATGCATAAACATATATAAGTATTAAAACTAAGTAATAGAACTAATTAAGAAAACGTACCGTATCAATGTAATCGGAGAAATTTGCTTCAATAGCCTCGTCTTCGTCTTCCCCACCGAATCCTCGCTCACGCACTCCATTTTTTTTTTTTTTGCCAAACGCATTCTGATATCAGGCCCTTATATTAAAAAAAAATTACGAATGCCGACGGATATTCCGTCGGCATTTCCCTCGCTAACCGCCCACTATTAATGGTAACCGTTACCTTTTTGGAAAACGAGGCGGTGCGGATTCAACGTGTCAGATGCCGACGGATTATCCGTCGGCATTTCCGTCGGCATACGTTTTTCAAAATATCCGTCGGCATTTTCCCTCGGTAAATGCCGACGGAACGGAAATCCGTCAGCATTTCCCTCGGTAAATGCTGACGGAACGGAAATCCGTCAGCATTGATGTTGACTTTCCAATCCGTCGGCATTCCGTCAGCATATCCGTCGGAAATGCCGACGGACTATAATCCGTCGGCATTTGTCCGTCCCTATGGCGCGCGTTTTTTGTAGTGAAATTACGTACAATATTTTAAAAAAAGTTAATACGATTAGCAACTCATGATATAATTGAAGAAAATGAGATCGTTAATTTATATGAAATTAGCCAATGTGACTAGCGGTGGTTCGGTACGGTATACTGACCATATCGAACCATACCGTTATCATACCGAAAATTTCGATATTGAAAAAATTCATACCGTTATCGTACCGAAATTTTCGATATGTAAAAATTCATACCGATACCGTACCGTAATTTCGGTATACCGAATTTTCGGTACGGTATAGCGGTATACCGTATCATATCGGTATATCGATTCATATCGAAAATATTGAACCATCATTTCATATCGAAATACCGGTATACCAATTCATACCGAAAATATTGAAGCATTGTTTATAGCAAAATTAATTATTTAAAGTTTATTTTATTTATATTTTAATAATTAAAGTTATTTTAATTTAAAAATAATATAAAATTATTATTTTATTATGGTTTCGGCATTTCGGTATATCGATATACCGTTTCATAGCGAATACCGAAAATTTTTCGATATACCAAAATACCGCGGTATGATCATTTTCCATATCGTTACCGTACCGAAAATTTCGGTACGATATCATACCTTATGAAAATTTCGGTATAATTTCGATATTTGAAAAGTTCGATATACCGAAATTTCAGTGTATTTACCCACACCTAAATGTGGCATGAGTTTAAAAGCGAACATATATATATATAGTGTTAATAAAATGGTAAAATGGAATTAACATATGTCATTACAATTTACAATATGAATTAAGAATTGTCGAGCCACAATATTTGTATTTGGGGATCCCTAGGAGGGTCCATTGCGTATTTGATTGAAATTGTACACAATTTTCTAATTTCATTCAATAAATCAAATCCAATGATTTAATTAAAATAAAACAATACATTTAATATATATTTGTTTCACACATCACCTCTCTCGCCAGAATTTTTCTTAAATCATTTACAAATCGACCCACAACCGACAATCCTTTATACTGGAATTAATAAATGAAGGATCAAATGGTGTAGCACTTTTATGGAGGGAAGAGTTTGATGAGAAATTTTTGATTCAAAATATATATTAAGTTATTTAGAACAAATAATTATAGTATTACATCAAAGTTCCCAACTACCTAACTATAACAAAAAAAAAAAAATATATATATATATATATATTAATTAATATAAGCTAAGATAAATTTACATAGTTAATTATTTTAGCATTACCTTTTCTATATTCTAATAATATGTAATATATGAAAATTGATTTTTTTTTCTTTTGAATTTAAATTTTAACAAAAAAAAATATTTGAAATATTGATATATAATATATGAGGAAGTTTTGTAAAAGATGTTCGACTCATACATGAGACAACACTTTTTTAAAAAAAAGTTTAGCATCTCATTCATGGAAAATCATTGATAATCGAAATATCCACACCCACCGAGTCTAAAGAACTTGCTTCTCCATGTCTGCTTGCACTGTGCTTTGTTTTAATGGGAGGTACGGTACGTACAACGTGAATAATGTATATTTTTCGTATGACTACTATCGACTTATTATAGTATGAAGATCAAACAATGCAAAAATGTGTCTTTGAAAAGATTGAAGGACAATTGCATCTTGCAATAAGTGTAGGCCCTAGTGTTGATTATGTTTATAGGTATTATGTACATTTTGTACACCGTACATTACAAGGTGCACATATATAATACTTTGTCTTAGTCTATATCGCTTTGAAACAAAGTACATACTAGTATACTACCAGCTAGCTAGAATGAACTTAATTTTATATTCAAATAACACACCACATTATAAATTATTAATTAGGTGAAAATAATTTCAAGACTTGTATCATTACACCATTAAACTATTTATATATCATG
Source organism: Galeopsis tetrahit (assembly GCA_963675135.1). NCBI lineage: Eukaryota > Viridiplantae > Streptophyta > Magnoliopsida > Lamiales > Lamiaceae > Galeopsis > Galeopsis tetrahit. Next base: position 6,456,267 of record OY776125.1, on the reverse strand, counting down.
TATAAATTTGATATAACATACTCCCTCCGTCCCATAGAAACTTGCACACTTGGGTGGGCACACAATTTAAGAAATGTGTAATGAGTGATGTTTTGAAGGGTAGTTTTGTAAAGTTTTATGAATAAAGTAAAGTAAAAAGTAGATTGAGTGTGGAAAAGTAATGACATATGGGTAAATAAGAGTATATTTTGAGGGTGGGGGTTATGAAGATATTTCCTTTTATGGAGTGTGCAAATTAGTATGAGACATCCATTTATAGAAAGTGTGCAAATTTCTGTGGGACGGAGGGAGTACCAATTAAGTTGAAACATTCTTCATTTAATGTTGGATCGATATCTACAAGACTACAACTTATATACACATTCGGAGTCATTTTGATATTATATGTATTATGCGCACCACTATTATGATTTCTTTTAAAAGTTAATGTTATTGTTCAAGAAAACTAAGTACACATTATACACTAATTACTATTGTGCAAGGTGCATGATTAGGGGTGAAAACGGATCGGATATTTTCCGACCGATCCGGAACCGTATCCGGTCGAATACAAATTCGGTATAAAAATTTAGTATCCGAGCGGATACGGATTTGGATACAAATACGGATAGTTGACTTCGGATTCGAATTCGGAATACATAATATCCGATCGTATTCGAGTTTTCCCATATTTTATCGGATATTATCCGGATAATAAATCCGGATACTCGAATTTTTTAATATATTTTATTTTATATTTTATATTAATTTTATTAAAGCTCTATTATAACTTATAACATTATTGGGCCTTATTAAAAACTAAAAAGCCTAAACCCTTACTCCCATCGTCCGCCGCCCACTCCTCCTTCCCTTTTTGGCCCCTGCACGGCTGCACCCCCAGCCCCGACCCCCGTCGTCGACCGCCCGTCCCAGCCCCCATCTTGACGTCGCTACCACCCTGCATCCCGAGCCCCGATTAGATTCAGAGAAAATTTAAGGTACAAATTGTTGAAACTCCATTAAATGAAATGGAGGAAAATTGAGGAGGTGGTTCTTAGTGTGCTTGTATTTTGTTGTACATTACTTTATTCATGCTTGGGTATAATATTATATATGTGTTCTTAGGCGTTATGTTGTGCTGGAGTGGTGATGTTTACGAATGATATATTTTGATGATTTCATGTTTGTTGATTTTTTATGTGTTTCAATCACATTTTGATGATTTCCATTTGAAATATATTATTCGATTATAGTTATTCGAATTCGGCCCGGATTCGTCCGATATACGTTCCGTATCCGTATACCGAATATTCCGAATTCGTATTCGAATCCGACTTTTCCGTATCCGACTCCGAATTCGAGAAAAAAATATGATTTAGAATACAGTATAAGCACTATCCGTACGTATCCGATTCGTTTTCACCCCTATGCATGATGGACTTAAGTATGTATAATGTATTCTATGTAAAAATATTCTCTATTACTTGAGAGAAATATATATTGAATGATATTATTCTCTTCATCGGAAATAGGGTAATTGCACATTAGGTCTCATAAGAATTTTTTGAAATAATTTTAATCTGGTAATAATAAAGTGGGTTGACGATTTATATCCATTTTAAAGGAGATGGTTATGTATAAAATCACCTAATAATAAGGTTTATATATAATTTTTTTCTTTTATAAAAATATTAAAAATAAATAAATTAATGGATTAGACCGCTAGTTTGTTAGGCTATAATGAACTAGGTTGAACTTCCATTTTATAGGCCCGGCTAGTTCATATGCCAACCCGACTCAGCCGACAAACATTGCCTAATTTTTTCAATTTCCCCCTCTTTACCGGCCTCTATCCAATTACACAAATCTCTCATAATTTTGAGATTACCTTAATTAATGTGGGTTTTGATAAAAAAAAAAGAAGGAATTATTAATGAGAATATATACTCCTATTTGTCATTGTACAATTATTGATTTCACTCTAATTAAATTCTACTCCAAAACTTATTAGAGGGAGTATTAATTAGTGGTCGTTTAATATACTTTGAAAATTGAAACATTCTTCATTTAATATTTTAATGTTCCAAAGAACAAGTTTTTGCAATTTAATTACATCATTTATTATAAATGTTGGTGTAATAACGGATATGAACTACAACGTGTAATTAATTAATTATGCCCTTCACCCCAAATTATAAATATTCAAATTAAACTTGTTAAAACTACATTCATTTCATAATCACAATTAAAAAAAAGCATGGAATTAGTCGTCCTAATTATTTCTTTATTGGTTGTTTTACCATCAACCTACTCTGAAACAAACACACAATTTACAGATACTTTAAATATTCCTCCAATTTCTACATCATCTTTTGATTCATTACAACAACAAGTCTACATAGTTTATTTGTCAACAACAACACCAACAGACCTGGGCCTTCAAGATTATTGCATCAAAATTCTGTCTTCAGTTATTGGAAGGTCTCTTTCATTGATCTCTAATTATTTTTAATGTTTTAATTAGTTAAATAATTAATTCTAATTTCTGATCATATTATTTATTTAATGTGAAAAATAATGAAGTGAGGATGCAGCTAAAACAGCTTTAGTCTACACATATGCCACTATCTTTGGTTTTTCTGCTAAGTTAACCGCTGCACAAGTCAAACTTCTCGAGAGTAAGCATTATTATTTATGGTAAAGTCTAGTATCCACTCGAATGCATGTTGTGCACCCTAGTCCATGTTGCACTTTTCAGTTTACTGACTTACACTTTTTGGTAAATGGTGTTACACTTTTCAATTATTACTAAAAATATTATTATACAGTTTAATAATTAAAAAGTGCAACACCATTTACCAAAAAATGTAAGTCAATAAACTGAAAAGTGCAACATGGACTAGGGTGCACAACATGCACTCGAGTCCATAGCAGACCAACCCATTATTTATTTTTGAACCCCTCACATTTTTATTACTATTTAATTATCCAAATTAAATAATTATTTTTTTACAGAACGACCTGAAGTTCAATCTTTGCAGAGAGATATAGAGGTTCAAGATAATGCATTTACGGGAACCAATTTTGCCCCTCAAGAATCAGGATTATAGATTATATATATAATGATCCTCAAGTTTTATATTATCTAATTAAATTGTAAAGAATTCTAATAATTAAGATTACCCTTTAATTAATGTTTCTCTCAAGTATTAGTTTATACTTCATTTAACTTATACATAATCCGCAGTTTTATTATAAATGTTATGATTAAATATTTAGCAATATGATTCATTTGCAAATTATAAGAAGAAGAAAAAAATAATAAAAAAAAATATATATATATATAATGGGAGTAGCCTAATTCTCTTTTTGTTGGTTGTTTTACCATTAACATTTATGGGCCCATTTGGTGGAAATCACTAAATATCTCACATTTGGGCCCAATATTGTGTATACAAGATAAAACCCATATTCACAATATCTTTTCACATTTGGTATGCACCATGAGTGTGTGAGATATTTAGAAAAATGAAGTTTACAATTGTCCATATTGTCCTCATAGATTTTTTAATATTCCAGCATTGCCCCCTCTCAACTTCGAAAGCCCTCGTTCTGGCTTAGGTCTGGGGACAATTACTCGCAAATTAGGTTCCCGACTTGAAGTCGGGAGAGCCGTCGACATCACACAAAATCCCGATTTGCCTGTTTTTTCATCGAAGGATGAAGGTCCGGAGGAAGTGAGTTAGATACACTCATGGATGTCGGCATCAGCCTCGTTGTTTTTCCATTGATTAGGTTTCGCGACGCGTAGATCGACGGCGATAGATTTCAAGATTGATGTGGAAGATTTTTCAGAAGAACTTAATGTGGTAGGTCTATCGAAAAATACGCCCTAATTGATTATGATGAATGCCGATTGATGTTTTGTGATTCGAATTTTTGACATTGATTATGATGAATGCCGATTGATGTTTTGTGATTCGAATTTTTGGTTTCAATCGATTTGGTGTTTAGGTATTATGCATATCAATTTTTTGGGCTTCAATTTTAGGCTTTAATTTGTTTGGTGTTTATGTTTTATGCATACCAACTTTTTGGGCTTCCATTTTAGGCTTCAATTATGTGTTATTAAATATTTCGGGTTTTGAATTTGCAATTGAAAAAATCCAACTTTGCGCATTTAACGTGTTCGTGGTTACATCCAAGTACGGTTTGATTTGCATATCTCTAAGTTTCACATCATGATAAATTTAGTTGTACTTTGCATCACTGTTACAACCCCCAACTACACCCATTCAATGCATTGGCTATTTAACATGCTTTCGTATCCAGTAATTACCATCATTCTTGCTCATTAATCTTACTCTTGTTACTCTGCATATGGAGACCATTGAGAAACAGGTGGATGTTGAGGAAATACCTCCACAAGAGTCATACTTGTACACTGGGAAGTGGAACGAACGGTCGGTCACCACTTTTGTTAACATTCTAGTTAAGGAGAAGCGTGAAGGGTACTGGAAGAACAATGGCTGCAACGACGCATCACTGGCAGAGGCACAATGCGTCGTTAATATGGTGACTAGTCGTGATTTAACTTGGGATGATGTTTTGATGCAGGTTAACATGCTGAAAAGGAGGTATGATACATTTAGGAGTGTGCTCAATACCCCTGGTGTTAATTGGGACAGGGAAGTGAACTTCGTGCGAGGTTTTGCAACCCGTTGTTCTCATCTCACACAGGTATTTTATTTTGTTGTTGTATTTTTCAAACAGTCTGGTTACATATATGCATAAATATACTCGTCTCGATAGTTGATTTATGTTGTCTCTCACGTACGTAGGCCGATGACTTTGCTAATGCTTACTTCCACAAGGGTGACTTGTTGTACGACCGACTTCATTTACTGTTTGAACCTGAATCTCCTCGCCGCCCTGAGATTATCCAAATCAGCTCGGGTGATGTGCCTAACTGTGCTCGTAATCCCATTTCGGTCGTTGACTCTGACGATGAGCTTGAGGTTGAATCACCAGTTACTACATTCCGGAAGCCGCCTCGTACAAGGCTGTTCCACAGTCTAGCTGATAGTCCATCTTGCTTCATGATAAGCGCTGAATCCAACAATCTGCAGCCAGACGAGGTACATTAACCGTTTGGGACCACAGCTAACAACATGTTGGTCGTGGATAACGATCAGCGCGGAGCTGCTGATGCCCAAGCTAGCTCGTGTGCATCGTGTAGCCCTCATAAGCTGTCCTACTCCCACAGTCGCGATTAGAGGCTGTGTACTTCGTCCAAAAATATCACTGTGTTTAAGTAGTTAGTGGGTTATAACCTACACGTCTATGTATTTGATGATCTTATGTGTTTGTATTTTGAATCATGTCTTTTGTATCTGATATGTGTGACATCTGTGGTATTAGTCACACCTTTTGAAGTTGGCAGTCTATAACTCAGTGGTGTGTGCTACTTGGATGATTTATGCCTAATTATGCAATCTATATTTTGTCAGTATTGTTATGTTATCAGGGGCCTCAAAACCAAGTATATGTTGTTATGTTATCAGTGTTTGGAGAGATTGTTGTTAACTGATGTGAACATTCTACTGTTTTAATTATCATGCAATGGAGGTATGTTGCTAATTGTTGTGGGTGTTGGTTGTTTTTAGTTCTGGTTCAAAATTTTGATTGATGGAACTGCAAAATTTTAGATTCAAAGATAACTTGGTGGCTTGACATCTTTAATTCAGAGTATGAATTCATTTATATTGGAACCTAGATGTATATTGCGTTTTCAAGATTGTCTTATTCTAGCAAAAGATATAATTTAATATTTTCTAGAGTCTTAATCCACATGCAGCACAACTATCTACTTGCAATTAACCAACATATGCTGCATGTTTTAACTAAAACAGATACATGAGCAGACAAAAACCAGCACACATGCCAAGCATCTCCATCAAAAGGCCAAAACAAACGCATGTATTACTATTAATCACTCAAAATCCAAAAGACAATATTCATCTACATCCATAAAGCAAAGTACATGAACTAAGACTCTTTTACAGTCTATGCACGCAATATACTAAATTACCCTGCTTGGATCAGTTTAATACGTCAAGTACATGGATCCATCCAATTGGCACACAAGATATCAGAATGAAGGCTGGAGTACATTAATCAGAGCATTAGCCACATTAATAGTTTACAAAAAACAAAATGTTGGTGGCCAAAACATGCACCCAAATAAATAACGTTTGCTCAGTTGGGCAACATCAATTCCACTAATACATATGCATCGTCCATTACCAGATTTATATAAGCAAAAGATGTTCACATTATGTTCCAGCGATGTTGGAACTTGATGCCTACTTTGGTGCACTACGTGCACGTTCGAGTAAAAGGTTGCAATATACTTTACGAGCATCGTCCGTGTACCCCATAAATATCTCGAGCTGGTTAGGATTTGCGCCTAGAATCTCGGACACACCGATCTTATCCATCAAAGATAACGACTTAATGTTGCCCAACAATTCGAACAATGATTTTCGAGCAACTCCCATATCATGATCATGGCCGATTCGAGATGCAAGATGCGAAATCTGTTCACGAGAAGCTCGCCGCCAACAGACGGCTCATTTGTATGACAGTTTTTCTTGTGCTTCGACGTAGCTGTTGTACACGGGTCATTATCCTTCTTCATCTCAGTGGTGCTGTTCGTATTGCCTTCATTATCTTTGAGCCCGCTCTCAACCCGTTCTCCGATTATGCTCTCAATGTCTATGAAGTTGTCGCCATTCGAGTCTTGGTTAATCTCTGCATGAGCGCGCTTGGCACGTGCATCTATCGCTCTCTTAGCTGCATCGGCCACGTCTATCGCACCATCTCCGGTTGCCCTGTCTTTCCCGAAAATTTCCTTCCAATCGGGGTAAAGTGGCCACTCCTTTTCGCGCATGCCACGCATGAGTGGGTCTTTCTGCAGAGATTGTATAACTCACATAAAAAATTAAGAGCTGCATATTAATACAAATATGACAACAACACAACTATATGAACTTAACAACAAAAAAAAATTATGGGCTGCATCTAATTCACATCAAATAAATTCCTTTTTGGCAATAAGTTGCATAATTTTCAATATGGTTTCCTCATGTGCGTATTCAATTATGAAATAAATTGGCAATTAACTTTCCATCACACTATGTCAACATGGTTTGGTTGCATCTAACTCTGCAAGTAGCAACTAACTGTAATAATTAAGGAGTACGATGCAGTAGTATATAAATGATATTTTACCCTAACGATTTGTTCCCACTGCTCGTCCGTCACATCAAAGGTGTTTGTTGTGTTGTTCCACCCCGCACTAGTCATGTCTCGTTGAGCAGTTACAATTGACCCGTATGTTTTCCTCCATATGGTTAACTTGGAATTGATATTTGGGCTCGAGCGTAGATCCGTACCTGGAAGTGCTATTAGAAGCGCTTCTTCAAGCTTGTTTAAATACCCGATACGAAATCCGTTTTCGCTCTTCCAGCCATAAGCAACCAGGTCTTTCAATGCTGCTATCAATGCTGCCTCTTCCTTAGTAGTCCACACTCTCCGTGTGCTGCCCGTTGGGACCTTGAATGCACCTCGACCTTTCTTACTGTCAGTGCCCTGATGCTCCATTGTTTCAGCTGCAAGAATGTACATTAAACAAATCAGACAACCGTTTCTAAACAAATCGACTTATCAACCAAGCAGCGTACTATTTGGTACATGTTCATTGCAAAGCTTGCCATCAAATACAAGTACAATTAAATAGCAGAACAAAATAACATCACACTTAATCATAGAATTCAGTTAACAAGTCTGACTCTAAGAACATAACTAAGGCACAATATTTCAAATCCAAAGTTCGTCTACTGATACATAATGCATAGACACTATCAGCTATTAAATTCATTCCACATCTCTTGTGCAAGCGTTTCCCGTTGGGCGGACCAGTCTGGTGTCGCTCCTAATGTAGATACATACTCTACATTATCATCGTCGTTATCGAAATCATCCCCATGCCCATCAACCAGTGTCTCCATAGGATCATTGGTCATCTCACGGCGGATGTAGTTATGGAGTCGAAAGCATGCCATAATCAGGTCGATTTGCGAATCAATCGGATAATAAGAGGTACTACGTAGGATAGCCCAACGCATCTTCATAATCCCAAAAGCACGCTCAATTATCGTCCTTGCGCGCGAATGACGTAAATTGTACAGCTCTTGATAGTTCTCCGGTATACTGTTTTGAGGTCCCCATTCACTTAGATGATATCGAACACAACGATACGGCGACAGGAACCCTCAGCTATTTGCGTATCCGTTGTCACACAAGTAGTAGCTTCCTAAAAAAAAAATAGAATCACAATTAGGCAGGGTTTCCACCAAACAATAAAACACTTAGTATGGGGTACTGTATATATATATTGATATTGGGTCATATACTGTGACCTCTTATGTGTAGCTGGCACTGCTCATAAATTTATTTGCCCCTTAGATCATGGATGATGCAAGTTTGAGCTAATCAATAACCTATCATTATTTTTAATTATACATTATACAAGAAATTAATACACAAAGAGAAAATATACCTTCCGGGACCTTTAACCCATTTGTTCGATTAATCGCATCACGCAATACCCTACCATTGTTAGCCGAGCCCTCCCATCCTGGCAGGACATACACAAAGTTCATTTGTCGATCACAAACGCCAAGGACATTGGTTGATATATCGCCTTTCCTAGATCTATATCTACCTCGATCAGCAGCGGGTACGCGAACATTTATGTGAGTTCCGTCTAACGCCCCAAGACAACCCTACACATAACAAGATGTTGTATGACTGTCAGTTTTACTTCCTTCCACATTCTATTAAAGCAATAATTCCGTGTTAAAACTAACAAAATACCTTGAACCATTTCCAACGTTGGTCATCACAGTCGTCAGGTACGGGCAATGGTTTTGCAAGTAGAACAGAGTACAGTTGCAATACGGCGCATAGAACTTCCCGCACATAATATGATACCGTCTGCCCGGACCGTTGGAAATCGAACTTGACAACCGAATTTTTCTTGTGGTGCGCCGAAACATTTAAGAACATGGCAACTTGTTCTTCTACCAACACGAATTTCTGATCTTTCAGACCCCCAACGGTTTTCAGTATTACACAAAGCCTCCCAAACGCATTTCGGTCCATACGCAGGTTCTCGACACATTCATTGTCACTACCACCAACTAGTCTACATCGAAAATGCACTTGTTGGGGTATTTTGTTTATCATACTGTACCTAACATTTCGCAAACGCTTTCTACTACCTTCGATTCTCAAATGCTGCATGACTAGTTCGGTAACAACGATTGTCTGTATTATGATATCCTCGAGCAACAACCATACAATGTCATTTTGGGGGGTACGTGAACTCATCCTATTGGGTGTAAGAGACATACCTTAGTTAACAAAACAGAACACCAAACTCCGTGATCTTACTGACAATATTTTGAAGCAATATGTTGTTGTGAATTGTGATGTAGAAAACGCGCATTATTGTGATAAGATTGGTCTCCCGCCCATGTAAGCAAAAAAAACAAATACTATAATGCAGATGTACAAAAACTATAATGCACATGTAAGCAAGCAAAACAAATACTCCAAGTTAGTTCTTGTACACTGTCATTATCAACTCAATCAAGATAAACAATGCATGCACATTCAAAGAGATAACAAAGTGAGCTGAAACTGTTGTTGTAACCAAATACAAGAACATATGGATTTCTGCAGTATACACCCAACCGTAATGTACGCATCACAATTCTGTATTATTCTATTTTTCATATCCATTGTAAAAAAAACCACTTTTTTTCATATCCAGTTTATACAACTTAGAAGAGGCATACCTTATTTAACAAAAAAACAAAAACACCAAACAATGAATGTACGCATCACAATTCACAACAAAATATACCAAATTATCAGGCACAAGCACTAAAAAGCAGGATTGGAACACTTATTTACACAATTTATACAAACCACTCAACCAAATTGGACACACGAACCAACACCTTTACCATTAGTTATGCGTATAAACCCAAAAAAAATACGAAGCACGTTTAAATAACAGGAATAACATCATGACTATGTGCTTGGTTCAGAGTGGGAGTCGTACCTTTCAATTGTGTGGATACGAAGAACGATAGCTTGTCTAGCCAATTTGACCTGCGATCAGAGTGCCCAGTAAATACAAGAGAATCGTAAGTAAATAACGCGTGCAACAGGCAGGATTTCACAAAATGCAAGTAAGAAAAAACAACGATTGTGGAAATATTGGCTTCGGTTCAGCGTACCCCTGTTTGTCGAAATTGACTCAAGTTGAAAGTGAAGTAATGTATGGATAGTAATGTATGTAGGTCATCTCTGTACGGAGGCGTGTGTGGCGGCAAAAATTGGCGCCAAGACCCTACCCCCAATTTCACTTTACCGCCAAATACATTAAAACACCCCGTACAAATACAATTGGGGGTATTCCATCTTTAATTCACAACTACCCCCACCTACCACCTATAATTCCAACTACTTGTAATTAAACACAATTGGCCACACATTTGTAGTTATATAAACAAACGAATCTGATATACAAAAAAAATTATCAAAACTTACTATCATAATCCACATTCTACCAGGAAGTAAGTGTTTGATATTAAGAGACATTTTAGGTTGGCTCGCTCATTTTACATCGACTGTACTTGTTAAAATTTGCTTCTTTTATAGGTTATGGGCTCTAGATCGAAGTTCGATAACGTCGACTCATCGCTCAATCGATCATTTGAGTACCAAACGAACATGTGTTGTTATTGTGGATACCATCTTAGTGTGCATACGTCGAGAACGAGGGCAAACCCTGGAAGACGATTTATTGCGTGTCCGAACAATAGAGTACGAACCAATCTCATTATGTACGCACTTTTATAAAAAAGTCGATGTCTAACAAGGCTTGTATTCGTTTGGTTTTCTGTAGGATGGTAAATGCGGGTTTTTTGAGTGGTTGGACGAAGAGCTACCCGAACGGACTTTGGTCCTAATTCAGTCTTGGTACGACAAGATGAATAAATACGAGAAGCGTATCGCGAAGTACGAGGCAGACGAAGAGAGCCTAAAAAGAACAATTGAATTCGGAAGAGTATGCTTGTGTGTGCTTATAGTTGCAATTTGTATACTATTTGCTACCAAAAGTTGAATATTAAGAAATGTATGTTTTTTCCAAAAAGAATAAAAAAATTGACAACACAATGCACAATGTATTAGCAAACATTTTTTTGGTCTATGCACACGTGAGTTTTCTGAAGTTGGCAAAGGAATATATTCCCTGAATGGTTTTGCACATTTGGTCTATGCCCACTTATTTCGTGTACTTTTGTGTTGATTATTAGTTTGTGGATGCAAATGAGGACAAACTAAATGCATGCGTCCACATCTTTTTATGGTGCAGGTGAATATATTCCCTCTATTTTGGTCAACATAGCAATCAATCCTAAGCCTAAGCCCTAAAAACTTCTATTTGGAAAAACACAAGCATGTCTATATATACATTACATGCAACTTGTCTACTACATTACCATAAAATTTTACAAAATACCTAAGGATAATATAAGGAGAGAGTGTAAAAAAATGAGTCGAGAAATAGCCCTCATTCAAGACGATTTTCTCTACGGTTTGGAATGGACGGCGAAAATGGACCGAGAGTTCTCGAAATCGTTGTCGGACAGTGTTCGAATGGGCCTTTTTTATGCTCATGGTAGCGTGTACGACAACTTCTATGGAATAGATGGTGCTCGCTTCACGGTGAACATGCTAAACAAAACGTCGTTCGACAATGAATTCTGTAACGTACAAGTGGAGCGCCTACGGATGCGGCACAGTGTTTTTTCATGGTTGATACGTCTTGAGGGTGTTGATTACGACGAATCTACAAATGTTATTCGCACAGATGACGACACGTGGACGAATGTCATCCGGGTAAAAATTATTATTTGAGTGGTTGTTGCGAAAAAACATAAAAAGTGTATACTAATATTTTTGCAAATAACAGGTCAATCTGTTCGCCCAAGCATATCAAAACGAGGGTGAGCCTGAATGGGGGGCTTTAAAAATTATATTTGGAGAACCCACAGATGAGCGTACTCAATTGCATGAGTCTCCTACACACTTTGTTGAGTATATTGAACAGCTCGAGCATGCCATTGATTGTGCAACCATGAAGGGAAAGGGTGTCGTTGGAAGGAGTAGTTCGGATGGCGACACAAGCTCGTTCAATCATTTCTGGAAATCAATTAGCAAATTTCGTGACGATCCAAGTTCCGTTAACTCAAAACCTTCGGCATCGGACGGCACATGCAGTACCCCGAAGAAAGGTCCGCCGCCGAACTGGGTTAACGCCTCTTCATGGAAGAAGTGAATCAATGAGTCGTTGATCTTGTGTCGAACGCCTGTGTTACGATTGTGGGTTTAAAGTTGTGAGTGTACTATTGATTTGGTATGAAGTCAGGTGATGTAAAACTTGTTATGCATTTATCCTAATGTTTTCAGTAGTGTGTAGGTTGGTCTTTAATGTACTGCTTTATTGTGCTTATTAATTTGCAATTCAGTCATTGTTGTATTTTAAGGTGTTGTATTTTCCATAACCAGTATTACGTATTCATATCAATCTGGTTGCGATTTAAATATATATGACCAATGCTCATAACAAAAAGCATAATATAAATGGCCTAAAACAAAAATAATGAGCAAGCAAAACCAAAATTAATAGCCACAATATTAGTTCAAAAGGTACCAAAAAGCATACCGCATTAGCTGTTCAAAATGCACAAAAACAAAAAAAAGACACATCAGTTGTTCATAATGTACAAAAATACACCATATCAGTCCAAGATTAATGGTCGTCTACCAAAAGTTATATCAATACGAATTGTTATACGTCGGACTAGTAGGTCCCTCGACCACATGGACATGGAATAGGACGATAGCAGTTACGGGGACTATTAATATTTTCATTATATCCAACTCCAGCCGGGATGAGAGGTTCCACTGCAATATATGGGCGAGCGTACTTGTCTAGCCCGTTCAGCTCAAACACTCGATGACAGCTATTGTACAGAGGAAACCCACACAATCGAAACCAGGCATTCCACTCCCACTCCTACAATCAAATATTGAAGTGGCCACCAACACCAACATCAGTGTCATTGACTTAAAAAAATATAATCATAATTTAAAAGGTTTCTAATACCTTTCGATTGTTCCAGTACACAGCTGGATCAATAATCGTCTCGTTAGTGTTGAAGTTGTTCAACACCCTCTTTGACCGAAACAAGATTGCACGGAAGTACAGGTAACGAATGGAGATGTCTTCCATCTTCTGCTTGATATCAGCAGGTGTCAGTTGCAGATCAGAATGTGGCCTGTAATGCCGTGCGACATCGCCAATGAGAATGTTATACTTCACATCGGAGTTGATGTTCCGTTTCTTCAGCAAATCTTCCACCATCTCCAATAGCATGTCTTCCTCAACGAATGTCCAGCCTCTGAATGCACGCGTATCAAAGTCATCGGGGATCTGGCACTCGTTCGGGTGCTTACTAGAACTAGCCATTCTGCACAGTTGTGATGGAAAAGAGAAAGATACGATTTCGTTAATTTGCATGTACAAATGTGACGCCGTATAGACTACAACTAATGTTCATAACAACAACCACCACAACATTCAACACTCCATACACCACATACACAATACTTCCCCTCCCAGATAACCAATTAATAAGTGTTGTGTGGACATAGAATTTATACGACACCCATTTGGTGCAGAAAATAAACATCTGAAAGTACAAGTAATATGTAATAAATCTAATTTCAATTTAATAAAGACAATAATATTGGTACAAGGTCTCCAAAAATTAAAATGAATTACACTTTAACAAATTCAGCAATAGAAGTTTTAGATATGCATATGTAATAGGAAATTACCAGAAAACTCCGTAATTATACAAGGTTTGTAATCATTATTTAGGCATCAATGGGCATACACACAAAACCCAACTACATTCCATCAACAAGAAGTTCATCAAACTTCTCTCACTGTAGATGGCCATATACAACTAAGTAATGTAATACCACCATGACAACAACTAACCCACAAGCACTACTTTTGGACATGCAAACTTGCAAAGAAAAGAAAGCATGTATCATAAGAACATGGACCCATCATCACAAAACATATCATTGTTCAAATAGACCAGAATACTTAGTCTATGATTAAATGACCCAAGAAATCACCAATACAAGAAAAAAAAAACAAAAAAAAAAAAAAAAACTTAAGCATATCGTGCAACAAACACAGTCACACGCAATACGGAGCACCCAAGTTACACCAGATCGTGCAACACCTGCAAATCCAAAACCCTCACACTGTAGACATAATGAAAAAGACAATAAATAGGGTTTTGGGTGGTGCGTACCGATGAAATACACAAAGATCCAAACTTTCACAAACCGATCAAACACGCGTTTTCGAGAACCTCTTCCTAGAACCCTAGCAAAAAATGGAAAGATAATCAGAATGCATGTGTATAAAACCTAAAAAAAAAAAAAAGAAGAAAGAAAGAAAGACAAGAAATGTGAGCGACGGTCACCAAATCCGAAGCCCAAGGTCGCCGACTCCGGTAGAACCCTTCGTCACGAGGTCGCTTACCTGAAGTTGTCGCCAACTCAAAATCGTCGTTTGGGAGTGGAAGAGGAAGAGGAAGCGTCTCGAAGAAGAAAGAAGAAGAAAGATTTTGTGGCAGAAAGTGTAGATTTTGACTTTATATATGAAGGGTATATATGGTATTTGGGTTTCCGCACAAATCCAATTTTTCCCCAAGATTGCCTATCTCACCTCTTTTGCAAAGACAAAAAACGCACTATATTCTTGGTTTTGTAATGGGCTTCCACTTTTGTAGTGGGCCTTGATGAGTTCCACCAAACAAAAAAATGGCCAAAATTAGCCCATATCTCACATTTATCATGGCTAATCTTGGCCACCAAATGGGCCCTATATGTATTCTTGTGTTAGAAAGACCAAGGGAGCTTGCCTCTGAACTGAAGCTTTATTACATCAAAATTCTATCTTTAAAGTTCAATTTCTCCTAAACAACTCGAAGCAAAAAAAGAGCTCCCCGACGCCTCCGTGCGTACAGCCTACGCCACCGCGTGCCGCCTCCACCGCCGCGAGTCGGTCGTCTCCGCCGCACCCTAGGGTGATTCCCTTTTCTTTTTTACCGTCCTCGTGTACTCCCACAGCACCATCTTTGTTCGAAGAACTTCTTCTAGAAGTTTTTTAATCCCGGTAAATTGCCCTTCCTCGCTGAGTGTCGGTTGTCAACACCACGCCACAGTGTTATTGCCCAGCTCTTTCAACCAATTTGGCTCTGCCAAATCTTGGAAATTCACTCATGCCCTTTTCCGTCACTGCACATGCATATAACACTACTCTGTTTTTTTCACCGTCGCTGAGCACCAATTCTACTGCAACACTCTCACCCGCCCAAAAAAGGAATCAACGCCTATTCCTATAATTACCAAACTCCCACTCCCACACTAAAAAAACCAAACCGCCATGGCTGCCGTGGAGCTCAGCCGCGGTAGGGCCAACTGAAGTCATTTTGGCTTGTATTGATGAAACTATTCTGTACCAGAATCCAACACAGGTGACGTTAAAGGCCCAAATTAATTTTAATAAAGACCCACTTCCATCAAATTCGCATCTTAAGTGCTTTCGATGCTGCTGCCCAGCTAATTAGTAAGCTTCTTTATTGCAGGCTTTTCCATTTGATTGGAATGTTGTGCAAATATGAATATTTTGCCCTTTTGTGTGAAATTGGTTGTTGTTGTCTAAGAAGTTGATTTTGAGCTTCAGACTATTATGGTAGTTGCTTTAAGTTTTTATCAGGATTGGGCTGGTTTCGCTGCCCTCAATTCGAGTATGTAGTGAAGCAGGAAAAGAGTGAATGATTGTGATCTGCTGAATGATCGTCATTTGTTAGGGAATGATTATTATCTGCTGGAATGCCCGAGGGGTTTGTGGAGCTCGGGCATTCAATAATATTAGTAGACTACTTTTTAAATTTCGTCCAGATGTGTTTTTTATTTCTGAAACTCGGTGTTCTTCGGCTAGAGCCGATTTTTTGAAATCAAAACTTGGATTTAGTGGTTGTTTATGTGTTAATGCTAAAGTATATTCTGGTGGTTTGGTGTTGTTTTGGAAGAATGTTGTGCTTAATATTGTCTCTTATTCTTGTGCACACATTGATTGTTTGATTGAACTGCAAAAATATCAATGGAGATTTACAGGATTCCAAGGTAATCCAAAGCTGGAAAATAGGAAATTCTCTTGGGAGTTACTTAAACGTCTTGGTAATTACACTCAATTTGCAAATAAGGCGTGGCTTGTGGGTGGTGATTTTAATGAAACTTTGTTTCATTCGGAGAAAATGGGGGGTATTAAAAAGCCTTTGTCCAGATTGTTAAGTTTCCAGGATGCACTTAATTATAATTGTTTGATAAATTTGAAGGTTAATGGACCAAAATTTACATGGATGAATAAGCGCAGTGGATATGATTTAATACAAGAAAAGTTGGACAGATTTGTAGCTACCAACGAATGGTTAAACTCCTTTCCTTCCTATGAAATAAAGGTGCTTGATTTTATGGGATCGGACCATAGGCCTCTTATGATTGCATGTGACGTGCAAGCTGATTTTCTCCATCCTAGATCAAGAGCGGCCTTTCGATTTGAAAATCATTGGATTAAGGAGTCTGGTTTTAAACAAATTGTGGGAAAGGTTTGGGTTGCCAAGGGAAAGCAATCGGATTTGGGTGTATCATTGAAGAAAGTTGGTGAGTCTATTAAGACATGGGTGGTGAAAAAGGGTGGCTCGTTGAAAAGTAGGATTGGTAACATCCAAAGACAAATCAAGCAAGAAATGGATAATGAGGATCATTTTCCGGATGTCCAACATGTTAAGCAATTAGAGCAAGAGTTGGAGCACTTGTATTCGCAAGAGGAATGGTATTGGAAACAGCATTCTAGGGTTGATTGGATTAAGGAAGGTGACAGAAATACCCGGTTTTTTCATAGTAGGGCTAATCAGAGGAAATGCATGAATCGTATCTCTAAAATTCAGAATGATCAAGTTGAATGGGTGCATAGTGAAGATGGAATCAAGAAGATTTTTGTTCAGTATTTCAAAAATATTTTTCAATCATGCAACCCTAGTCACCAAGCGATTACAGAAGCTACAAAAATGATGGGTCGACATCTAAATGAGGAGAATGTAAGGTTACTGGATGTTGCCTTTTCTAGGGAAGAAGTGAATAAAGCTATTAAGGACCTTAATCCCTGAAAGGCTGCTGGTCCAGATGGGTTTCCGGCTTCGTTTTACCAAGTCAATTAGAGTACGATAGGGGATGAGGCTGGGTAACAAATTTTGTTGCATTTAAATAGTGATCAACCCTTGAATTCTTGGAATAATACAACGATTGTGTTAATCCATAAAGTGAAAAATCCGATAAATGTTCTTCAGTTTCGGCCCATAAGCCTTTGCAACGTGAGTTATCGGATTCTTTCAAGAGTGATTACGAATAGATTAAAGGTGGTCATGAATGACATCATTGATCTATCACAAAGTGCTTTCGTTTATGGTCGGCTCATATCAGATAACAATTTATTTGCATTTGAATGTTTACATTGGGTTCGATCTTCTAAAAGTCGTGAGGGTTATGCAACATTAAAATTGGATATGAGTAAAGCATACGATCGGGTGGAATGGCCTTTCCTTTTGAAGGCTATGAAGATGCTTGACTTTTCAAATAAATGGATTCAGCTTATAGCTAAATGCATCTCCTCGGTTTCTTATAATATTTGTATTAATGGATCGATTACTGAATCTTTTAAGCCAAACAGAGGTCTTCGTCAGGGTGATCCACTGTCACCTTGTTTGTTTGTTATTTGTGCTCAAGCGCTTTCCTCGTTAATCCAGTCTGCCATGAACAGGAAACTTTTTACAGGTATCAAAATTGCGAGGAGTGCTCCACCTGTATCTCATTTGTTTTTTGCAGATGATAGCCTGATTTTTATGAAAGCTTCAAGGCAAGATTGCAGAATGTTGAAAGATTGTTTACAGATATATGAAGCAGCTTCTGGCCAAGTGATAAATTTTGAAAAATCAGCAATCACTTTTAGCCCATTCACAAAGATGGAAAATCGAGAATGGATGAAGTATGAGCTAGGGGTCCGGACTTCGAATGGTCATGACATTTATCTGGGACTGCCTACTTTTTCTATCAGAGCTAAGCGGCATTAATTTGGTTATTTGGTGGATCGAGTAAGGCAAAAAATCAATTCTTGGGGCCATAAGAAATTTTCAGAAGGAGGGAAAGAAGTCCTTATCAAATCAGTTTTGCAAGCCATTCCATGCTATGCGATGTCATGCTTCAGAATTCCCACCTCTATTTGCACGGACATAGAGAAATTGATTGCGAATTTCGGTGGGGCACAACAAATGAGCATAATAAACTGCATTGGAAAAAATGGAGCGACCTGTGTAAATCGCGAGGAGATGGAGGTTTGAACTTTCGTAATATGGTTGCATTCAATAAGGCCCTTCTTGCTAAACAAGTATGGAGGATATTGCTTCGCCCGGAATCTTTGGTTAGTAAGATCTTTAAAGCAAAATACTTCAAGCAATCTGATATTTTGGAGGCAGAATTGGGTTCTAATCCGTCATATGTGTGGAGATCCTTGATGTGGAGCAAGGATTTACTGGAAAAATGAATTCGTTGGCGAATTGGTAATAGGGAGAATGTGCATATTTTTAAGGACAAATGGGTTGGAGGTGTTGAAGACGGGATGATTCATTCTAGGGTTGCCAGTGCATCTTCTGTTAGCAGATATATTCTTCCGACTTATGAATGGAATGTGGATCTGGTTTGTTAGGCGTTCTGGCCGAATGAAATAGAGGTTATTCTTAGAACTCCTCTTCATGGGACGAATCAAGATGATTAACAATTTTGGCCGAGAAATGCATCAGGAAACTATTCAGTTGCTTCGGGTTATCAATTTTTCTCTCAATACTTTGCGAAGGCACGGTCCACAGCAATTGCAAGCTCATCTGGAAAAAATATTGAGCAGGTATTGTGGAATTATTTGTGTAAGCTAAGAATTCTACCAAAGATTCGTATCTTTGGTTGGAAAATTTTGAATGGTTCGTTAGCAACGGAAGGGAATTAATCTGGTAAGTCATCATGTTCCAACTTCTTCTGTATGTTCTTGTTGTGGTGCATTTTTTGCAGATTCTATGCATGTTCTCTTCTTATGTGGGTTTGCTAAAAGGGTGTGGAAAGACCAGGGATTATGGAAGCGGATTAAAAATTTGACTACAGGTACGATTTTTCAGCTTGTCTATGCCATTATGGAACAATTTGATAAGCCCTCCTTTTCTTTGATTATTATTATTGCTTGGGCAATTTGGAGGGAGAGGTGTAGTTGGATTCATTCGGAAGAGTTTGGTAAGAGTAATGTGGCTTCTGTTAAAATATTTAAAGTCCAGTGGGCGATTGATTATTGGAATGATTTTAAAAATCTCGGATGGATAGCATTGGAAAAGGAGCCTAATTTTTGTATGATGAAGGATGATGGTTCTAGGCAGTGTGATAAGTTTATCCTGTGTTCGGATGCTGCATTCAATATTGAAAAGAACTATTTTGCAGTTGGATTTGTGGTTCATAATTGGAAAGGCACGGTGATACTTGCGGGGGGTGAACGTATCTGTAATCCGGGGTCTGTTGTTGCAGCAGAATTATTGGCAGCGCTAAAGGGATTGGAATGTTGTTTTAAACATGAAATTTTGATATCCAGTCTTAGAATGGATTCTGCTGATTCTGTTGGGGCCATTCAAGCATCGGTGACTTTTGAAGGAATGGAGAATAAATTGGTTCCAGAAATCAGAAGACACATGAAGATGCTGCTAATCTGGGATTGTGACTATATCCCTAGAGAATGTAATCAGACAGCACATTCGATGGCTCAAGAAGTTTGGAATTTTTCAACACCTTACAATTGGGTTGAAAATGATATTCCCCAATATATTAAGGAGATGTGTATCTTTTAATCTTGTATACTCCTTGTATATTGTCAAAAAAAAAAAAAGTTCAATTTCTCCTCACAACTTAATTTGATAATTTTCTCAAAAAGGTTCTAAAAGTTAGAAATTTTCAATTTAATCTCACAACTTATGGATTAATCCGATTTTGATTGAGTTAAAAACAATCACTCTTGAGATGGTTAAAAGTAATTGGGAGTTTCTGTTTCTCCCTTCTGTTACCATGATTAAGTAATTTATAATGCGGGTAGTTCGATGTTAAGTTTGTTTGATCCCTTTTAATTGGAGAAAAATGTTTTTTTTAATTAGGGTTAGTCTAATGTGAAATATTTCATATATGCATTTCATCTCAATTAGATCAAGTCAAAACTCTAAGTTCATTTAGTTCAGAAGTCAAATTAAGACAATTTTTAAAAAAATTACGGGTCAAAAGCCCGGATCCGGGTTGTCCGAAAAATTCGCGGGTCGTAAACAGGTGGTTTACTACATGACCAAAATATTGTTACTACAAGGTCAAAAAATTATCACTACAAGGCCAAAAATTTAATACTACATGTCAAAACATTCTGACAAATTCACCCAAAAAATAAAGTGTTCATAATATTTTTGAACATGTAGTAATAATTGACCTTGTAGTGATAAAATTTTGGTCTTGTAGTAACATTTTTTTAGTCATGTAGTAGCCGAATAAGTCAAAATTATTTTAGTAATTTTACCCAAAAAAATAAGTGTTCAGAATATTTTTGAACTTGTAGTAATACACTTTTGGCCTTATAGTAACAAAATTTAGGTCATATAGTAATATAGTTTTGGTCATTTAGTAAGATAATATTTGAGAGCGAAAATAAATATTTTAATTAAGGTTGACCCTCTTTGACCCGCGTTTCACCCACAAATTTTGACCTAATTTATCTTAATTGGTTAATATTACATACTCCCTCTGTCCCGCAATTGTTTGCACCCTTTCCTTATTCGTCCGTCCCACAATTGTTTGCACTTCCCAAAATGGAAACATTTTTTTAAATCCCACCCTCACAATATTCACATATTTACACAGAATGTCATTACTTTTACTCTCAATCCAATCACCTTTTTACTTTATCCATATAACTTTACAAAATTACCCCTCAACACTCCACTCATTACACATTTTTCTTAGTTTACGTGCCCATAAAATGGTGCAAACAATTCCGGGACGGAGGGAGTATAAGTTTTTGCTTGCACGAAAATTTGAATAAAAATATCTGTAGATTTGTAATTCTCGAGTATTTCAATAACGAAAGAATAAAATAAAATAAAAAATCTATCATTTATAAAAACTATAATAAATCTCAAAATATAAGCATTGTCGGACCAACTTTTTTTTTTTTAATTATTATTGATATACAATCAAATATTTGACAGTACAAATAAATCTCAAAATATTTATATTTATAACTTAGAAAATGGTCGAAACTGAAAGAAATGGAACATATCACAATTAGTTTACAAGCTTATAAATTAAGTCTTGATTTTGCCGGTTGCTATTGATAAAAGAGCATTCTCTACCATAAATATCATGAAAAATGGTTTTGCAATCGAATGCGTGATAAATTAATGAAGAGAAATTCTCAAATAAACCAGGTTTGGTGCACATGCTTTTGTCCTTATCCTCCCACCCTAATTTATTATCCTTTTTTCTCTACTTATGGTTATAATTCCATTTTTTCTTCTATTTATTAATTAATTAATTTATAATACATTACTTAATTAATTAATTAATTTACCATTATTAATTAATTACTGTTCTCATTTTTATGTATCAATATTTACAATTATTAATTAATTTACAATTCTCAACACTTAATTAATTAATTTACCATTCTCATAAGTATGAGGTGTTCAAATCTTTTCAAACATGTTTTTTTTTTTCGTTTTTTTTTTTCTTTTTTTTTTCGTTACTCACTTCCACTTTTCAATAATTACTCACTTTTCAATAATAATAGTCCCTACTTTTCATTAATAAAATTTCCACTTTTCACTAATAACAGTTACCCACTATTCAGTAACAAAATTTCCACTTTTCACTAATAATAATTACCACTTTTCAGTAACAAAATTACCACTTTTCAGTAACAAAATTACCACTTTTCACTAATAATAACTACCACTTTTCAGTAACAAAATTTCCACTTTTCAATAATAATAGTTACCACTTTTCAGTAACAAAATTTCCACTTTTCAATAATAAGAATTACACTTTTCAGTTAAAATATCTACCACTTTTCAATAATAAAAATTACATTTTTCAATTAAAATATCTACCACTTTTCAGTAACAAAATTTCCACTTTTCAATAATAAGAATTACACTTTTCAGTTAAAATATGTACCACTTTTCAATAATAAGAATTACACTTTTCAGTTAAAATATGTACCACTTTTCAATAATAAGAATTACACTTTTCAGTTCAAATATCTACCACTTTTCAATAATAAAAATTACATTTTTAAGTTAAAATATCTACCACTTTTCAGTAACAAAAATTCCACTTTTCAATAATAAGAATTACACTTTTCAGTTAAAATATCTACCACTTTTCAATAATAAGAATTACACTTTTCAGTTAAAATATCTATCACTTTTCAATAATAAAAATTACATTTTTAAGTTAAAATATCTACCACTTTTCAATAATAAGAATTACATTTTTCAGTTCAAATATCTACCACTTTTCAATAATAAGAATTACACTTTTCAGTTCAACTATCTACCACTTTCAATAATAAAAACTGCATTTTTCAGTTAAAATATCTACCACTTTTCAATAATAATAATTACACTTTTCAATAATAAGAATAACATTTTTTCAATTTTAATAATAATTTTAATGGTACAATTTATAATTAAATATACTCGTTTTAATTAATTAAGTTAACAATGATAACAATAAGCAAAATAAAAATGAAAATTATAGATTAATTAATAATTGTAAATTAATTAATTAAGTGATGAGAATTGTAAGTTAATTAATAATTGTAAATATTGATCGATAAAAATGAGAACTGTAATTAATTAATTAATGAAAAGTGGTAGATTTTGTTATTGAAAAATGTAATTATTATTATTGAAAAGTGGTATATATTTTAAATGAAAAATGCAGTTTTTATTATTGAAAGTGGTAGATATTTTAACTGAAAAGTGTAATTCTTATTACAGTATTGAAAAGTGGTAGATATTTGAATTGAAAAGTGTAATTCTTATTATTAAAAAGTGGTAGATATTTTAACTTAAAAATGTAATTTTTATTATTGAAAAATGATAGATATTTTAACTAAAAAGTGTAATTCTTATTATTGAAAAGTGGAAATTTTGTTACTGAAGTGGTAGATATTTTAACTGAAAAGTGTAATTCTTATTATTGAAAAGTGGAAATTTTATTACTGAAAAGTGGTAATTATTATTATTGAAAAGTGGAAATTTTGTTACTGAAAAGTGGTAGCTATTAGTGAAAAGTGGTAATTTTGTTACTGAAAAAGAAAAGTGGTAATTTTTATTGAAAAGTAGAAACGAAGAAAAAAAAAATGAAAAAAAAAAAATTATTAGTGAATAGTGGAAATTTTATTAAAAAAAAGGAAAAAAAAAATAAGTTTGGAAAACAAAAACGGAAAAAAAAAGGAAAAAAAAAGTTTGAAAAAAAAAACGAAATTATTAGTGAAAATTGGAAATTTTATTAATGTAAAGTAAAAAAAAAAAAAAGGAAAAAAAAAAGTTTGGAAAACAAAAACGGAAAAAAAAAAGGAAAAAAAAAAGTTTGGAAGGATTTGAACCACCTCATGCTTGTGAAGGATATCTATAACCACCCATGTGCATTAGTGTGCACGTGCACACTGTGCACAGAAGACCAACTCATTAATGAATGATAATTTAGTACTCCCTCCGTCTTTTAATAAGTGTCACTTTGACTTTTTAACTAATTTTAAAATAAGTGTCATTTTAGGGTTTTTTCTTTAACTTTGACTACTTTACCCTTATTCATTTACCATATATATTGTTCATGAGTAAATTCCATAAATATTGTTTATACCATAATTAATTTAGTTTATGAATACTAGCTACATTCTTGACCACATTCTTTATAAAACAAAATTTCTATATAAAAATGAGTTATAATTAATGAAGGATAATTTAGACCACAATTTATAATCTTAATTTGTTGAAAAAAGCTAAAGTGACACTTATTAAAAAGTGGAGGGAGTAGTATTTATTAAAAATGAAGTATTCAAGTGTTTATCCAATGAAACTATCATTCATAGATTTTAAAGTATAACAAACCGTTGGGGTTAATTGTAATTCGGAACTTTTTTTTTAAAGATAGAGGTGATTCAATATAGAACCTCGAAACTTGAACTTTACTAGACAAAGTCCCTGTCCCCCTTTAGAAAATTTCGCAAGGTGCCCTATTAACATTATAATAAAGATAAAATAATATGCACTCATTATTTTTATTAAAATTTCACATTATAAATTATCAATACGTCACGTTTCATTAAATTAAATTGATCGAATAAGTTGACTTTTGCTATGTTTTGGTAGAAGTTAATACTCCCTCCGTCCCGTGATAACTTACACATTTTAATCGATTCACTTTAAAAAAAAATGGATTTAGTGGTGTAAAGTCAAATAAGAAAGCATATTTTGAGTTCTTTGATAAGGTGTAAGGAGGATTTAGTATGATGTAAAATAGATTTAGTAATGTAGCCTCAAAATGAGTGACGATTTTAAAATAAAATGATGTTCGAATATATATTAATTTTTTGGATTATTTTTATATTAGAAATGTGTAAATAATTATAAAACAGTGTATTAATTTTAATATGTGTGAAATTATCAAAATACTCCTAACAAATTTATAAAATTAGTGGGCCCCTCTGGGCACTATGTAGGTCCGTTACTACCCTCCCCCATTGGCCCACACTTTGTCTTGTAAAAAAATTCTCCTTTTAGAACTTTTTTTTCCCCAATTTAGTGGCATTGTTTTCTTTTACTTGTTTCAAATTTGCACTTTTTTTTTTTTTTTTGTGTGTCTCTCTTGTCCTTTGTTAAGCTTTGCCACACGAAACATATCAACTTGTGACATACGGAGTATAACATATATATACGTACCATGTTGAAACATATACTATATTCTTCATTTAATGCTCATGAATGCACAATTTATGAAATTTGAGTCATTTATTGTAAATATTTACATGATGAAACAGATATTCAAATTGAAACCTATATATAACATTCACTCGAAAGAGTAAAAATCCAAATTAAACCTACCAGAACTACATTCTTTTACATACAAACAAGAAAAAAAATGAATGCAGGTGTAATCTTTTCTTTGTTGATTCTTTTTTCATCAACTTTTTTGTTCGCAAGCAATGCTCTAACGGATCCAGCATCATCTGATAATGCAAAAGAAGATGTTTACCTAGTTTATTTGTCGGAGAGACCATCCATACTAAACCCTCACGATTATTACATCAAACTTTTATATTCAATTCTTGGAAGGTCGATGATCTCTTGCTAGATTCATATATTTTAATATATATAATGGCATACTAGCTCTCATGTGAAACTAGTTCACCGGCCATAGTACGAAACTGAATTCAATTCATAGTAATATCATATTATGCATTTACTGATACAATTATTGTTATAAACTACCATATAACATTTTACACACATAAACATGCCAAATTATGTAGATACATATTATGGTATTAGTTTATATGTGTAATGATATTAGTTGATACATAATATTGTATTAATTCATAGGTTTAATGATATCAGTTTCATATGGTGAACAAGTTTTACTCGTGACTGACTTAAATTATTAACTTATTAGAAATATTATTGTGTAAATTAATTGCAGTGAGAAGGCTGCTAACGAATCTCTCGTATATTCGTATCGGGAATTCGATGGTTTTGCTGCTAAGTTGACGGTTGAACAAGTTAATCTTCTTGAGAGTAAGTTGTGCTTTCCATCATACAATTAATATATTTATCCAAATAATTAATTAAACAGTACACTAAATTAATAATGGTTGGATTAATATGCTCTAATTTAATTTGTTATTTTGCAGAACAACCTGGGGTCATGTCCGTGGAGAAAGATAAGAGCTACACGCCTGATGATCACATCAATGCTTGAAGTTTTGGCTAATTATTATTGGAGTACCTATTTTACCCTTTTGAAAATTGGTGTTAGATGTTACTAGTATTTTATACTCCTAACATTCAATGGGAGTTTCTCCTTTCTTAATTATATATAGTTACGATGCCATTATATATAATATATGTGTTTATGTGTGTGGGAGTTAATTATAATGCATAGGTTTTATCCCTTTTATTGGACAAAAGGGAAATTTAAATATATGCAAAAACATATTTGAAATAAATTTGTTACCAAAAGATTTGTAATTTTTGGGTATTCGAAATTGGTGATATATGATTAAAAAATGGTCCTTTTGTATAAATTAATATGGTTAACTTAATAAATTCAAGATTTAGTCCCGCACTAACTTTAGAAATTCAATTAAAACTTGACAATGATAATTAAATATCTCTTAAATTCTGTAATCATCTTTTTAGTTAATTAATTAAATACTGTATCTCTTAAATTTCTGTAATCATATTTTTAATTAATTAATCCCTAGAAGCTGAAAAGAACAAATAAAAATTAAAATGGAGAGAAAAAAGGGTGACACTTTTGGAGTGAAAAGAAAACAAAGAGACCAAATATTGTGTAAGATTTGAAGAAAGATGGACAGAAATACTAGAAATTTGTTACTCTACTAGTTTATAAAGTCACTACTTTCAAATTCACTTCACCCCGTCCAAATAACCAACATTACAATTCTTTAGGATTATGTAGGATGGGGATAACCCCGTGTCATAAGGGGATGTTTGTTTTGAAAATATGTAGGATGGGGGAAATCCTAGATGAGAAAATCCTATGAAAAGTAATTGTATGTATTTGTTTTTGAATTTTGAGTAGGATGAGATGTAACTTTATGTCAAATCAAATTGTGGAAAAGTAGTTGGATGGAATGTAATAGTAGAATGTATATGTATTTTTAGGGGTGGATGTAGTTGGATGGGGAAATTTGGATGTAAAATCCCGAAGTAGAGCTAGGACGTGGGAGTCCCAAAATAAACACCCCTTAAGACGGTTGATGGTTGATGCTTGAATAAAAAATGTAGATGATTGAGTTCGAAAGTAAACCTATGATTTTTATATATTAATGGATTGACATTTAAGAATATACACGTCTATATACAATCGTGTTTTAAGAGAAACACTTCTTACAGATCAGGGTGGTGAATTAAGTGTTCGAAATTGTTGTTGTTCTAATCTTAATTTGTTTGACATGGTATACTTAATGTGGGTTTGGTAACAATTTTTTTATTACCCTAGCCTAATTACACAAATCTCTCATAATTTTGTGATTACCTTAATTAATTAATTAACGTGGGTTTAGTAAAAAAAATTGGTAAAGTCTAGTATGCACTCGAGTGCATGTTGTGCACCCTAGTGCATGTTGCACTTTTCAGTTTACTGACTTACACTTTTTGGTAGATGGTGTTGCACTTTTCAATTATTACTAAAAATATTATTATGCAGTTTAATAATTAAAAAATGCAACACCATTTACCAAAAAGTGTAAGTTAGTAAACTGAAAAGTGCAACATGGACTAGGGTGCATAACATGCACTCGAGTCCATAGCAGACCAACCCAAAAAAATTATTATTGAGAATATATATATATATATATTTGATGTTGTACTAGTATTGTGCAAAATGTTTATCACTTTTGTCAATATCATAATTTATCTTTTCTCTTGATACTAACTCCAATTTTAGATGTTGTTTTAATATTTTGTATGTAGATTTGTGGAGGTTGCATGCAGTTGAAAACATTGCTAATTAATAGAGGACCGATGCAACAATATGATAGATTGTTGTAGACCCAATCAATATATGCATCATACTTATTTCGTTTAGAAGATTATATGTATAGACCTAAAAGGGAAGTAGTTTCATACAGTCGATTAGATTTTTCCAAACCTTTCTAAAAAGTTGTTGCTGATGTTGTATCTGTAATGTGCATAATGTTCCATTACTTTGATCAACACCATGATTTGCACTAACTCTGAATTTTCTATGTTGTTTTTAATGTTCCTTTGATGCAGTTAGAAAACGTGACAGTTGTCCCGATTATGCAGTTGCATAAGGAGTGAGAGAATTACAAACATACATGAAGGTTAAGCATAACTGGGAAGTTACCTTAATTTGAGGAGTTGTGGGAAGTTCTATAGACCAATGCGAAGATGATCCGTAGAAGTTGAAGGCCGAAGAATATTTATCTCCTACTATAAATAGAGGCAATTTCAACACAAATACTTATACTTTAGGAAAATCTGTGTTTCTTCTCTCTTTCGTGTGGTGATAATTGTAATATCTATCAACTAATTATAGTGAAACAATAGAGACTTATTCATAGTCCATACAAAGTTTTAAATATTATATTGTCTCGTGTTTTTTAATTTCCGCTACTTAATTATTGCCTTAGTTGTTTCAACATTTTAAGACTACACTTCTAATAACACTTTCAATATATATATATAATCATTTTTTTTTTAATTTGTCCCTTAAATAATTAAATCCTAAAACATCATTTACTTATATTGGATTGAGTATTAATTAGTGGTACTTTGAAACATTCTTCATTTAATATTTTAATGTTCCAAAGAACAAGTTTTTGTACATCATTTATTATAAATGTTGGTGTAATTAACGGATATGAACGAAACCATGAAGTAATTAATTAATTATGCGCCCTCCACCCCAAATTATAAATATTCAAATTAAACTTGTTAAAACCACATTCATTTCCTAATTACAATTAAAAAAAAACCATGGAATTTGTCGTCCTAATTATCTCTTTATTGGTTGTTCTACCATCAGCCTACTCAGAAACTAACACACAATTTACAGATGCTTTAATTCCTCCAATTTCTTCACCATCTTTTGATTCATTGCAAGATAATGTGTACATAGTTTATTTGTCAACGACAACAATAAGAGACCTGGGCCTTCAAGATTATTGCATCAAAATTTTGTCTTCGGTTCTTGGAAGGTTTCTCTCACCCTCATATTTTGTAAATTTTTCATCTTTTTTTTTTTAATGAATCTTAAAAAACATGTATGAATCTATTTTCAATTATATTATATATGTACCAATTTCGCTCAAAAGTTGTCGAAATCTTCAAAACAACGTCGTTTTTTTATCATGTGATCGGCACGTGGGTAGCCAATTCCAGTAGAGTTGCTGACTAAAAATGGAGAAAATTTCATTTTACGTCCTGTAACTTAGGCCTAATCCAATATATATCCTTTAAGTTTTTACTTTTTCGATTTACGTCATTTTTTGTCCAATTTACGTCATTTCCGTCGAAATTTTTTAAAACCCACCGGAATTTGAAGAATAAATTGGGATTCCGGCCAAATAGTCCAATTTACGTCCTTTAAGTTTGAAAATTAAAATTTAATAATTAAAATTTTCTAAAAATTCCATTAAAGATATAAAAAATCTATAAAAGTATCATTAAAAACCAAAAATCTCATTAAAATTAAAAAAAATAAAATGTGTAAAATAAAATTCAAAATATATCACTAAAATTTCGAAAATATCATTACAAATTATAAAATGTGTAAAATAAAAATAAAAAAATTCTAAAATTTTGAAAATACAAAAAATAAAAAATTCTACAATTCAAAGAATGGAAAAGGTGTAATTTATAAATTAAGAAATTCAAAATCTCATTAAAATTTCTATAAACTCTAAAAATCTCATTAATTTATTAAAAATGCTTAGATAAAAAATTACTAATTCTAAAAATCTAATAAGAATAATAAAAATTATTAAGATTTTATTAAATTTCAGACTTGATTCAGACTCGTCTACCATTAAATTTTTGCTCGAACTCCAAAAATTTTTGGGTCTCACGAGATTTTCCAAGTCATCGTCGAGGTTGAGTGGAAGTTCCACATCTTGATCGATTTTGGAACCGTCCCAAATTCATTTTCACGATATTTTTAAAATTGTGGAATTTTTTATTTTAAACATTTTTAAAATTTTAATTTATAGATATTTTTATTTTTATGAGTTTTTAGAAAAAAAAAATTTAATTTACACATTTTTAAGATTTCTTGAATTGTAGAAATTATAGATTTTCTTATTTTTATGAGTTTTTAGAATTTTTTTTTTTTTTACACATTTTCAGATTTTTTGAATATTTTACACAATATATAAGTTTTTAATGAGATTTTTAGATTTTTAATGAGATTTTTTAATTTTTAGTATTTTTTTATTATTAATTTATAATTTTCAAACATAAAGGATGTAAATTGGACAATTTGACCGGATTTTTAATTTTCCGGTGGAAATGACGTAAATTGGACCGAAAAGGATGTAAATTGGACAACCTAGGACATAAATTGAAAATGTGAAAACTTAAAGGAAATATTCTGGATTAGGCCTAAGTTACGGGACGTAAAATGAAATTTTCTCCTAAAAATGACATCGTTTTTTAAGATTCCGTTAACTTTGGTACAACATTGATACATATAGTAAATAATTGTGACATATTTGTACGTTTATCTCTTTTGAAAAATACAAAAAGGTACTGTATGACTTATGAGATAAAAATAGATTTTAATTATCACTATTTTCAGTATTTTGTATATTAATTTTTTTAATTAATTAAGTTATACTTTCTGATTATATTATTTATTTGATGTGGAAAATAATGGTGTAAACTGTAAACTGAAGTGAGAATGCAGCTAAAAAGGCTTTAATCTACACCTACAGTAGTACCTCTAGTTTTGCCGCTAAGTTAACAAGTGAACAAGTCAAGCTTCTTAAGAGTAAGTTATATTTTTCATTATTTATTTTTGAACCCCAGTAAGTTATATTTTTCATTATTTATTTTTGAACCCCTCCTCTTCGTAGAGCATCTCCAGTCCTAGGGAGAGTTTTTGGATTTTAAGTTTGCCACATGTGTGTCACCTCAAAAGTTTTCTACTCCTATCTCAAAAAATTTCTACCTCCTCCAATGCATTCTACCACTCTTCTACCTCAAAAGTGGATCCCACTCTCCAATTAGAGTATATATTTTTCTCTTCACATTCTTTCATTCATTATTTTTATTTTATGATTTATACTCCCTCTATTTTTTTTAATAAATGTCACTTTAATTTTTTTAATTATTTTTAAAGTAAGTGCCACTTTGAAAAAAAAATCTTTAATTTTGAGTATTTTACCCTTAATCATTTATTACAAATATTTTTCATAAATATTGTTTGTAGCAAAATTTATTTAGTTTATGAATATTAGCTATATTCTTGACCCAAAAATTACTTACTTCTATATAACATAAATATTGTTCATACAAAAAATGTTGCTATTTGATTTGTCAATCATTCAAAATATACCACTAACTTTGTAAATGTTTCATGATTTTTTAAACTTGTTTACTTAATTTTAAGTTTTAAAAAAATACAGTATATTTTTTGACTTATATATAAAAATAAAATAATGTTAATATATATTTTGTCAAAATATAATTGAAATAATAATATAATTGAAATAATACAAATAGTACAAGATAAAAAATACATCAATGGTAAATAAAATTAAAACACAATTAAAAATAATAATTAAAATATAAGTTATAAAAAAAAAAGTTGGGACCACTTGAAATGGGGTAGAAGTTCTTCTACCCCATTTCTCCTTTCTCCTCCACATCATTTCTCCCCCAACCTCTTCTACCCTTAATTTGAGTTGTGAGTAGCAATCCACATAAGATTTCTACCCATTGGAGATGCCCTTATTACTGTACTATTTAATTATCTAAATGAAATTATTATTTTACAGAACGACCCGAAGTAGAATCTGTGCTGATAGATGCAGAGGTCCCGAAGTAGAATCTGCGCTGATAGATGCAGAGGTGAGTTGAACCAATTTTGTTCATCAAGAATAGGGAATATAGATTACATATAATGATCCTCAAAGATCTTTATTTTTACAAATAGACCCCCAAAAATTAATAATATTGAACATCAAAGCATTCGATTGGGAGATTATCTTTTCGTTTTAGTTTAGAACCATGTTATTATATATGTTTAATAACCATGTTATTTGGTGGGTATTATCTCAATTTATTTATGTTATGTGGGTGGTTTTATACGTGCATGAGTTTTATTCCTAATAATTTTGACACTATTTCATAAATCAATAAATAAAAAGGAACCATGACTATTGAGTATTAGATACAAATAAGTAAATAAAAATTAATTAATTTTACATATTTCTATAAATTTTTTTGCAAATTCTGCAAAACTATTTTTGGAATCACTTACTTTTAAATCAGTTTGTAGGATTTGTAAACACAAGTGAGAGAAATATAATCACTTTTTTTTTTAAAGATGTCCTCTTACAACTTTAACTTTTGAGGGGTGATTTTAATACTTCCTCCGTCCGCCTATAAGTTTCTCATTTTACTATTTTTGTCTGTTCGTCTATAAATTTTTCATATTTTTTTTAGTAAGTACTTTTCTATCACATCACTTGTACTATATCTATTATTTAATCACTTTTCTTAATAAAAAAAAAAAAAAGTAACATGAAACTTATAGGCATGGAGGGAGTATCATATAAAAGTTGAAAGAATGAATTAATTTATACTAGTCTGAAAAATATTACTAGAAAAATTGAATAAATAAGTGAAAAAAGTCGATTAGTCCAATGCTGTGATAATATCCCAAACACGGTCCTTAACGCATAAGAAAGAAAGAAAATCAACAAGAATCGGCATCTCAACACCAATCCAAAAACCCCTTTATATTGCGATGCAAACAAACAACTTTTCCCCAATTATAATTTTTCTATCACAAATTCTTCTACTTCTCTCATCGTGTTTGATCGCATCAATGGCTGCTGATTCATCATCATCTGAAGCCAAAGTTCACATAGTCTATACTGAAAAACCTGAAGGCCAAGAGCCTGAAGAGTATCATATCAAGACACTCACCTCTGTTCTTGGAAGGTAATACTTGCATAAATATCAAAATTTTCAATCTCGTGCGATCGGAAAATGAAATTAGGTTCTGAAAATTTGATTGATTTTTGTTCTGAATTGTTGATGGTATTGTTCAATATGAGGATGGGAATAATGAATTGGGGTGAAATCGGTTTGATTGGTGTAATTTGAAATGGGTTTTGTAATTAGGGTTTATTAATTATAATGAATTTTGTTAATAATATTTGGGGAAAAAGTGAGGATGCTGCAAAGGATGCTTTGGTGTACAGCTACAAGCATGCTGCAAGTGGATTTTCTGCTAAGCTAACTCCTCAACAGGTTTCTGAGCTTTCAAGTAAGTCAATTTTGATGGCAATTTCATATTGTGTAGTTGTCTTCCGACAAAAACTTGTATGGAGTTGGTTCACAGAAGTATACGGTGAATTCGTTATATTGTTTAGCATACAAAAAAATATCTGTTTAGGTGATTTTGAAAAGAATCAAACATTTTTAAACAACAGTTGTATGCTGAAATGTGATACCTGGTTCACAGGAGAGACCTATTGTCATCTTCTGGAAAGTAGGAACCCTCAACCGTCCTACAATTTCCCTTTCAAGATTTATCATCTAGTGATTCTAGTTATGTTTTTTCTATCATCTTTCGATAGTTCCCAGTTTGTTTGTTAACTTGATTGTAAATCAAAACATCACTGTTTCTATTGTGAAAAGATCAAATTTACCACCTGGTTGATGTTCGCGTCGTTCCCTTCTAGCGTGCATTGGTGGTACCATGCTTACTTTGTGCAAGAGATTTCTTTCAATGCTTTTTGTCGTTGGTTTTTTAGACGTTATTCGTTCAAGCAACTGATGAATGTTGGTTTTTCGCAGAACAAGCCGGTGTGCTTCAAGTCGTCCCAAGTCAAACTCTCCACCTGCATTCTGGACCTGGGAAGATGCAAGTTTGAAATACTATCACTTTGTTAATATAAGTAATGTTTTCACATGATGCTTTGCTCTGTGAATAACCTCTGTATCTTGTATGCCACTCTTTAATATGTAACTAAATCTTAATGTGCGACATTTGTTGGATATGACTGCGTGTGTGTTTTATGAAAATCATTCGTACTCCAGTTTCTACTCTACAGGAAAGCTAATCTAAGTATCCAGTTGAATTTATTGACAAGTATCAATGTTATTTGATTCTCCATTTGAGATTGTTCAATAAAAGTTTGTTTGACCTCAGTTTGGCATAGAAATCAATTATTTTTTTTAACACGGGTAGAACTCGTTGGATTCGACAAAAGTAATTATCAAATACGTTCAATTACGATGAAATTTGAATGTGATAAACTTGAACGTAAAAGGATCCAAGTTCTGACCTAAAACATTATTGGTAATGGTAAAACTGTATGTTATTATTTGATTTTGCAAAATGATATGTAATTTCTTGATTATTAAATCAAAGAATACCAAAATCAGAAACAGCGCTTGACAAAAAATAAGACTGGACAGAAAATGAAGAAAACTGTTAGGGTTGGGGCTGTTGATAAACCAATACAACATATTTTTACACCTTGCAAGAAAATACAATCATATAGTAAGATTTTCAGCATCATCAAGTTTCTAAAGTTAGATTCTTGTAAGAGGGAGAAGTTCAATATTTCTCCCCTGCAAATTTATAACACATCAGTTCAAATCCAATATTTCCACAACATGACGACCAAAATACCCCCGGTTAGGGATCGATATTTAACAAGTATTCTGAGTAAGCGCCGATATTTCATGTTCCGAACTCTGGATCGCGGTAAAACTTCACCGTAAGGGCCCTTCTTCACAAAGATCGGAGTAGACATAAGATGAGCTCTACTCATAGACTCGCTTCCTCTTCAAAAGGGTCGGAAATAATAAAAGGGACCCAATGAGGAAAAGTATGGACAATGTCTTAAAATCGTATAGATCTTTCACGGACTTTAATTCACCAAGAGCAAGCCCAGCCTAGAGGATAAAACAGCAAAATCATGTAAGTTTTGATAAACGAATAATAAACGTTTGGTGAATTCAGTAGCAGCAGATAAATACCAGGCCAAGTCTTTATAGTGCTGTGCAGGGTCGATTCTATGCATTATATCTAGCCATATCATTATATCTAACATCTTATTAAATAGTTTCTTTCAAGTGAGGATCTTTCCTTTCTAATTTGAGTTTAAAGATTCCCTATGTTCTACTCCTTGTATTGTACTAGCATCTAAGTGACCTATATGCATACCCAAATCTCAAGTGCGTTTCTTAATTTTCTCAGCAATCTACTGAGGTTACTCCTACTTTCATAAATTCATTCTATGTGTCCGCACATCCGTCACAACAACACCCTCCAAATGTACTTTCATAAATTCATTCTATGTGTCCGCACATCCATCACAACAACACCCTCCAAATGTTTTTCATGTTCAAAATTAGTCGGCGGGATAATATCAATTTTACACCCTAAAGTCTACATTTTTTCAATTTTGGTCCCTCTTTCACTCACTATCAAACTTGGTCCTCCAAGTACACTTTTACTCTCACATTTGGTTCTACCGTTAATTGAACATCTGTTGACTGTCCGAAGTTTGATAATGATTGAAAGGGGGACCAAGACTTGAAAAGGTAAACTCTAGGGACCAAAAATAATATTATCCCTTAACCGGGCCAGCAATCCTATCCCCAAAGCATTATGGGTCTTGTGACAGTTGTATAAAGTTTTCCTTTCACTTTTAATGGTACTTCAATTTTCCTTTTGATTACAACATATATATTTGATTAAGAAGCCAAGAAGAAACGGGGTAGAGTCTTACCCTGACAGTTATGTAGGAAGCTGGGACGAGACCAATAACAGTTGCCAGAAAGAAAATATGAAACGGGATATCCACAATCGGTGATGCCAAATTGATAAACAGGTTAGGCAATGTCGGAGTCACACGTAGAAAGAGCATGTAATTGAGTAACTTTTCTTTCCTCTTTGCTATCTGAAAACCAATAAACTCGAGTTTGTGAGACACTAAAGATAAAATTTGGGTAAACTGAGGCAACAAAAACAAAAGTAGCAGCAATCAAAATCCAAAAATACATATTACATATTGTGTATATATACCTCTGCCTGAAAAAATTTCAGTTTTTCGGGCCACAGCCAGCTGACAATTGGTCTACCAATCATTTTGGACAAAAAATAGCAGGATGAAGCACCTGCTGTAGCGTTGAAGACTACTAAGAAAAGACCTCTGACAACACCAAAAAGTGCTCCAGCTAGTAATGACATGAAAATTGTCCCGGGAATCATGAATGTTTGCATGAATATGTAAGTCGAACAGTAACCTAGAATGAACTTTGCTGGGTAATCTTGAGCATATGTTGAAAGATGATCCCTGGAGCATATTAAAAATGGAAATCAAGTCAATTAGGAGAGGAGACATTAACTATGAATGACATCTAAAAAGAAGTGGGGTTGATATGAATGGCTTATGCAGCACAGCTCCATTTAATATACTAACTGATGAGCTTTGTTATCATTGAGGCTTGGGATCAGCATTGTTACAAACAATGGTATATGGAATGTTCAGTAACTTTTATAAAGCAATATTTTCTAAATTAAAATCTTAATCTTAAAACAGCTAAAAATTTGCAAACACTGAATCCCCATTTTCATTCTTCCCATCAAGCAGAAACCATCAATGAACAATTATATACTGGTAAAAAATGGTGACCCTCCTAAATGACATAAGATACTATCAAAAAAAAGATATACCAATGCTGCAATATTTCGTGGAGTTCTTGACATGTAGGGAAGTTAAATACTGTGTTCATGTTTCACACTAAGTCTATACACACATAGATAGGTGGTTACCAAAACTTGCAGTCCCATACATTAGAGAAACACCAAATAAGACGGAGAGAGCTCATCAGAAGCTTATGCAATTCATTAAATTTAGATTCATGTTGGCTTACATTGAGTTTCTCTTCAACATATCCAATATTGGACCTATATTAGTGTGCCATTTTAGAGAAACAATCAAGAAATAATATTTTCCACATATTTATATTCTCTATATCCAAAAGCTTAAGAAAGAATGGATAAAATCTCTGCTTTAATCTAGATTAACCTCTTTAAAAAAACTAAAGTTCGTAATCAAAAGATCAAAAGAATACTCAATAGTTAACATCTAGGAGCTGCTAACCAAGTTTGGACTATGCAACTCGAGATATTATCAAAAGAATAGCAAAGCAAAAGCAATAGCTAAAACTCAAACTAACCAAAAACATTGACACTAAAAGAAAATTGTAAATACGCATATCTGTTGATCTCATTTAAATCAAGAAATCTAGAATCAAATCCTTGAAAACAATAGAGCTGCTTACTTAAGCAAGCGAAGATCCGCAAGCGTACGAGGCAGCTTTAGCATCGCAAAGTCCGCCGCAGGCATGGTGAGGTAAATGCATAACAAACCGGTTGAAAATATCAAAAACACCCCCAACGCCGCCGCGAATTCCCACCGAGAGAGAGGAAATTTCTCCATCCTCAACTTCTTGTCCGATGGCGAATCAACGGCAACGCTCTTCTCCTCATCTCTATCCAACACCACCACTCTCGGCGCCGCCATGAAAAATCAACGGCGAAACGGATGCCGATGACCCTGACAGCGATTTATTTCGACTGCAATTACAATAGCAGAAGCAAAAATAGTTTATGAATATGGGCATTCATAGCTTCAGCTGCCGGTGGTACTGATGAATTAAAAGCATTGGAGATGAGAGCATTAATTCAGCACAAAAATTAAGAAAAATACCTGACACGGCAGAGGTAAAATTTACGAGAAGGGGGGAAATTTTTCAAACTTGGAGCTGAAGAAATGCGGATTGAAATTTAATTGACAATTGATTGAATAGGATAGAGGCACGCGAAACGAGATCAAGAAAAAGATGGGGTTGATACGAATCGCAAGCTAAACCTAAGATTGGAGATGAGTGTTCCTTTTCCCCCTTTGTTGAAGATTTCTAATTTTGTTGAAGGGGGGAGAGTCAAAAAAGTCAATGGTGGCCTATTGGTGGGGCGTAAGACGGTACACACTAGCTATAACCTATAGTGTCAAACCGGGTTGGACCTGGTCCGACTCGTTGTTCAGTAGGAGTGGCAGGGGACAGGGCCATTCCTTATTGTATTTTCAGCCCCAATTGGAAAACAATTTTTTTCTTTTTTTACTACTTTTAAAATTATTTTATTTTCTAAAAAATTACTCCATTATTAAGAACAAATCACATAGAAAATTATTTAGTTAAAAATAGTTTTAAAGAACAAAATATAAATAATTAAGAAAAATATTGGTGCGGTTTTAGAGCATGCTACAAGACAAAAACTTATATATGCAATATTGCATACATGCAATATTGACCAATTTGGTCAAAATTCGCGAGTCAACGCGGTCAAAAAATATTAATATATTACTACATGACATAAAATTTGTACCAAAAGTGTATTACTGTAAGTTCAAAAATATTCAGGACACTTATTTTTTTTGAGCAAAATTACTAAAATAATTCTGACTAATTCGGTTACTACATGACTAAAACAATGTTACTACAAGACCAAAATTTTATCACTACAAGGTCAAAAGTGTATTACTACATGTCCAAAAATATTCTGGCCAGTTAATTTTTTGGATGAATTTACAGAATGTTTTGACATGTAGTATTAAATTTTTGGCCTTGTAGTAGTAATTTTTTGACGTTGTAGTAACAATATTTTGGTCATGTAGTAAACCACCTGTTTGTGACTCGCGAATTTTACGGGCAACCCGAATTTAGGCTTATGACCCGCGAATTTTTTAAAATTATCTTAACTTGACTTTTGGGCTAAATGAATTTAGGGTTTTGACTTGGTCAAATTAGTATGAATTACACGTATGAAATATTTTATGCAAGACTAGCCCATGCTGCAAAGCCTGCAATGCGGGACACATGTATTCCATTTCCAATTAAAAAATTGGATTTCCCAAAAAATGAATCAAAATCGTTCAGTCTCTTGTGCACTCAAGTACTCCTATATGGTGTACTTGAGTGGACTTTGACTGGTCAACGATTGATTGTTGACCTTGATCGATCACTAGTCATTTTTTTTTCCAGAAAATTTACATTTTTTAATAATATTTTCAGCTATATTAACATACATTTTTCATTAATATATAATTTTACACTTTTCATTAATATATAACTTACACTTTTCATTTATAATAACATACATTTTCATTTCAGTTATAATAACATACACTTTTCATTAATATATCACACTTTTCAGTTATAATAATATATAGTTTTCATTAATAGATCATACATTTTTCATTTATAATATCATACATTTTTCAGTTATAATAACATATAGTACTTTTCAATTATAATAACATAGCATACACTTTTCAGTTATAAGAACATACATTTTTCATTAAAAATAATGTTGCACTTTTTAATAGAGTAACATACATTTTTCATTAAAAAATAAAGATGCACTTTTCAATATATTAACATACACTTTTTCAAAAAAAAATCGATTTTTTTAAGCCAAAGTTTGACCGTTGACCAGTCAAGATTCACTCAAGTACACCGTGTACTTGAGTGCACATAAGACTTTGGCCAAAATAATCGTTTTGAATTGATCGAATGGGGGAAGGGATATATCTCTGGATTTGATATAATTTGTCATTCCTAAATTTTAGATCGATAAATTATACTCCCTCCATCCCACTATAAGTTTCCCACTTTTTTCTTTTGGATGTCCCACTATAAGTTTTCCATTCCATTTTTGGTAAATTATTTTCTCTCTCCCAATCAAATCACTTATACTTTATCAATTATTTTATTATACTTCATCACTAATCTATTATTTTCTCTCTCACCATCACATCACTTGTACTATATCTATTATTTTATCATATTCCTTAATTAAAACACCCAAAAAAAGTGGGAAACTTATTTGGGGACGGAAGGAGTATATATAAATTTACTCTAAAAATCACTATCATATATTCATCACATGTAATATACTTATACGGAGTATATAAATATATAACACTTGTTGAATCAAGTTTACGTAAAAAAAAAATAGTGTTACTATTATGTATATGAATTATTATTATTTTATATATAAAGTACTATTATTTTAAAAATGTCTGATTTGTAAATAGTGATAATTCATACGCATATTCACAATAAAATTAAGTGAATTCAAGTTCTAGATTTTTCTTTTCCATAAATATATATTTTAAAATTGTGCATTGAGTAGATTTAGACAATATGATCCCATGTGTCGGCTTGGCATGTTACGAATGCATTTTCAAACATGCTTTTAATGTTTGGCCTAACTCCTTCACTTTAATGTGGGGAGAGGTGACTGAGTCAATTTGGTTGACTTAATTTATTTTGGTAGCTCTAGTAGGTGACAAAAAAAGTATTAAATATTATTTCTTCATATTATAATTATAAATAAGCAATATTTTAATAATAGAATGGACTTACTTGAATTGATATGATAGTATTGATTAAAATTTTAGTTGGTTAGATTAGTTGATTTGGAGCTTCAACTCTCCCACAAAGTATAAACGAAGAATACTATATAAAAAATTAACTACATTCTATATAGTCACGTTAGCCTTATATGTACATGTACATTTTAACAAATTATTATTAGTCTTTTCTCAAAAAAAAAAAAAATATATTATTATTATTAGTCAAAAACCAAAAACAAAAAAGTGGGCCTCAAATGGTTGCTATTCTGTATTAGTGGTGGTCTTGGGTCTATAAAGAGTGTATACTTTAGAATATGCATATATTCACAATTACTTATGTCTGATATACTCCCTCAAAATACGCAAATGGCCCTTTTCTCTCTAAATCATTTATTGGTAAATATACTTCCCCACTAAAATTCTAATTCATCTTCTCCCCTCTTTCTTCTTCCTCATTTTTTTTAAAACTTCAAAAATTAAAATACTAAAAAGATAGTTTAAATATTTTACATGTGTATTAAATTAATAAATGAGTAGGGAAGTATATTTAACAAAGTTGGAGGGTATATACCCACGCCCTAGTAAAAGGAAGCAAATGAATAATGGCTTAGTGTAAGCCCAATAAATTTGTGTTCAATCAAAGGGTGACACGCACGGGTGCAAAAAAATACATATTAAAATCAATTAACTACTTATTATTTATAATTTGAGAATTTCATAAATTTATTTTTAAATTAAATAGTTAAATATATTATTTATATTTAATATAAACAATACGAGACGGTTAAATTATACGAGTATTCAGAAAACACTCATAGTTGATAAGAATACGATTCACTTACCAAATCCATTCATATGCTTTCAAAATGAAAATGTCTCAATGTAAATCAATTAAATTGGCTGATGTCAATGACGTAGCGCCACGTGACATGGTAAAAATGAGGTTTTTAACGCCTCATTTTATAAATAGGGCTCCTCCCTCATTCATTTTTTACAATACACAACAACTCAATCAGTTCGAAGTGCGTTCTACTAGCGCAAACCTCAAGGCATCCTTCGTCATAATCATTCAACAAACAACATTTGACTTAAGATTAAGGTGTCAAAACCCTCCGATTAATTGATGTTTCTCCTTGAAGGTGTTTGTTCTTGATAAAAAAAAACCTTCGACCCCCATTTTTTTTTAAATATACTTTGGAAAACTTTTGAAAAGAGCTAACTGCATGTTGCAACTTGCAACAAAGGTTGTTTCTTAAAAAAAAAAATTAATGATTGTTATTACTTGATTGATCAACAATTTATTATTCCTTTAATTGGATAAAATTTGCTAATTTAGTTCAGAAATGAATAATAATCATACATAAATACTAGAAGGCTTGGAGTATTAAATTATATATATATGGACTATGCATGAATTAATATAACTAATAATTAATGATACACAACAATACATGTGAAATTCACAGTTTCAGCTTTTTACATCACAGACAGAAAAAAAAAAAAAAAAAAAAAAGTAAGATCATCAATTTATCCAAATTCCCAACTTGAAAAAAAGAAAAGAAAAAAAAAGAGTCAAGGTATTATTTAGGTTTCCAATTAAAAACCCTATATATATATATATATTCTATCTACAAGTCTGGAAAGCATTCAAGTGCATGGCTTATATGGTTTTGAGCATCCAACTGATCATCATTGTGGGGGGCTAATAAGGCCATGTTTGGGTACCCAAATGATGATGATGAGGACTCAACAAAGCTCTTCCAGTCACTGTACTTGTGATCATCTTCAACCTCCTCGTTTGCTTGCTCCAAGTTGTTATCATTCGTCGTGAAGCTCGTGGGGCTATCGAGCTTTGGAAGCTCTATCATTTGGCATGGATCAAAAGGAGACTTGAAAGAATCTTGTAGGAAGCTGAGTGGTTGATTAATGAGCTCTAAATTGTTGATTGAAGGAGGCAAAGATGGATGCATATTGTAACTATGGTGGTTGCCTGATATTCTTAGAGAGTAATTATTTGTACTAATGTTGTTCCATTGTTCATGATCATAAGCTTGTTTGTGACTTGGACATGGCTTCTTGAATGCTCTACACACCACCCATCCTTCTTCCTGTTGCATAATATAATTATAAGTATACGAATCTTGAATGATTTAATCCGATTGGGGGGTGGGGGTGGGGGTGGGGGGGAGATTTTTCTTTGCGTAGTGCTTTAATATGTTGTGCAATACAACGCATTAAAGCACAATGATTTGTGTTCTACAGGGTAGCATAGAATACGCGAACGGGGAGCACATGAACTCTACTATAGCTAGCTAGGTTAAGTTTGGTATATATATACAAAAAGTAGAATTGATTAAGAATACAAGATTTTTGTTTTGTTTTATTCTCTAATTGTGTTTCAATCTCGTGTTTCATTTCATCATTGCAAATATATATGTGGTAAAGATTGGAGACATGAACTCTAGGCATGAAACCCAAAAGGTGCATAAAATTAAAAGAGGGTTTTCTTAAAGATGATTGATGAGATGTATAGTATTTCTTATATATCCAAATTCTCAATTAATGTAATAACATAAATGTCTCAGCTAGCATTTTCAACCTCACAAAGTGCTTTAAAAAAGAAGGGCTGCCATGCTTGAAATCATGATTTCGGACATAATCATATATGGGCACAAAAACTAAAAACAAGAAATCAAGATTATGAAGTTTTTGATCAAAACTGTAATTATATAATTATTCCAAGTTAAAATGAATAAATGTTACCTGAGAAGGTCCATTTTCAGTAGTTTGAAGTCGATATTCGTGCATGATCCAATCGCTTTTCCTCCCGTTAGGCGCCCGCCCTTTGTAATACACCAATGTCTTCCTCATTCCTATGATCTTGTCCTTAGACACCACTGCCTTGTCTCTCCCTGTTGCCTTCCAAAACCCGGCTGCAGTCGCCCTATTCGTCCTCGTCCCCGTTGGATACTTCCTGTCCTTGTAGCTGAAGAAATACCACTCATTCTGTTCTTGATCACATCCCAAATTGCACCTACCTAAAATATTCATCAACAACTTAATTAATTGATCTAGGGCTATATATGATATTATTTCATTTGTACAAATTAATAAAATAAAATGTTGTCATGTATGTACGTATATACATACCTTCAATGTCCCATGGCTCAATTCTATAGAGATCAATGTCAATGATCACATCGAGATCAATTTTGAGTGAGTTGATTCTTCTCTTAAGATAGTAGCCCACGAGTTCTTCCTCGGTGGG
Source organism: Galeopsis tetrahit (assembly GCA_963675135.1). NCBI lineage: Eukaryota > Viridiplantae > Streptophyta > Magnoliopsida > Lamiales > Lamiaceae > Galeopsis > Galeopsis tetrahit. The sequence continues at coordinate 6,412,159 of OY776125.1, read as the reverse complement.
ACGAAATCGAAAGCCCGGAGGTACACATGATTCCATAATCTCCATTGATAGATATTGATCTAAAGAATGAGAGAAAATAGTAGCTAGGCTTTAGCTACAAGGATATTGTTGAGCAAGATATAATTTGTTGTTTCCACCTTTATAAAGCTAGCTACATATATATGTGTAAAGCTACTTTTGCAAGACATTCATTGTTGATGAATTTTTTTCAAGAGAGTAAAATTCACATCTCATTATACTCATAATTTCACATCCATTCGTGAGCACAATGAAATTATGATGGCCCCATTGCATGTGTTTTGAAAAAATTGTTTGATTTATATGGGAAAAATGGTAGGGCCCCCACCCCCCTCCCACTAAAGAGTAAATGAAATACAAAATAAAGATTAAAACGTATAGGACAATTCCAAAATTTATATTTAAACTAGTTTTAAGGGAAAGTAGTATATTGAAAGCAATAAATACATAGACGTGTATACTATAGTGGCCGTAAAAATTGACCCCTATAGTTATATATATGTATCTTTAGAGACATGGGCATGTTGATTTCTTTGAGTACATTCTACTCCATGCTTCCTGGTGTACAAGGGGTTTTCATACCCACCCTATCCTTGTTACATAATTTATGGATTTTTTATTACATATACTATCATTTCATTGCTAATATAATAATATTTTAATATATGTGTTTAACCTGGCCTTCCTAGCCTCCAAGGGGTACGATCCTACTCTAATTTATAATTTTAGAACATTCTAAGTTATAAAGACAACACACATACCTAGCTTCTCAGCCACGGTTCAAATCCCATATAATATAGAGAGTTTAATCCATGAAGAATTTTAATTAACAGAGATATTAATCGAATTAATATTATTAGCTAGGTTTCAAATGATATAACTTAATTAGCCCAATTAATATCGACATATTGCACTTCATCACATACGGGGAGACAGTAGTCTTCCATACCCTTCATTTTATCTCTTTTAATACGTACTAATAAACAATTCATGCATTAAACTATACACAAACTAAAAATTAAAATAAATTTGGGACGGAAAGAGTATTATTTACTGAAAATAACTAATATTATTTAATGAAATTACTATTATGGTTCACTTTAAACAACTAGTATTGTTGAATAAAAAAAAAAAACTAATACTGGTACTAGGGGTGGTAAATGGTAATGGACCAAGACAGGCCAAATTTTTTTTTTTAAAAAAATCTGATATACAATTTTTGGGTCTTAGTCTGGCAATATAATTCTAAAGCATTGATCTGAATTTTTAATAAATAGGTTTGACCCAACAATTTTTTTTTCATATTTAGTGCATTTAAAAAAAATCATACAACACTTGTCTTATTATTAAATCATAAAAATTAACCTTTTAAATCTTAAAATGAAAAAAAAATATAATAATAACAAATTTATCAACTGGCGCAAAAAATAATACTTAAAGTGTTATTTTCTTACTTATTGATTTATAATTTTATAATAACACAATTTATTATGTACTCCTTCCATTCCATGATACTTTTCACACTTTTCTTTTCGAAATATCTTGCAGTATCTTTTACATCCCTAAAATGAAAAATTCATTATAAACTTAATTCGCACCCTTACAATATCCACAATTTTACATAAAATGTCATTACTTTTGAGCCCAAACATACACAAAAGTCAACTCATTTATTTACTTTATACATAAAGATTTACAAAAGTATCCATCAAAACTCCATTATTACACTTTTTAAAAAAGTGCATTTACTTATATGTGAAAGGTATTCCGGGACGGAAAGAGTGTCACATATATTATATATATTGTACATTTATATATGTATATAAATGAAGTTAAATAGGTGGGTCTGTTGAACTTAAAATTCCTACTGAAAAACTCAAGTTCGGCTTATTTAAGTAAATTGAGTACTTCTAGAAAAGTTTAAGTCTGACTTGTTTATAAAATTAATCAAACTGAACTTTAGTAAACCAACTTTCGAGCTATAGACCCTTGCCGGGTACCCCCTTACAATACAAGAATTTGTGATATAATATATGAGCATTATATTAATATTATTGAAGAAATTAAATACTAACCAGAGAAAAACTCAACTTCCTTGTTGTCTTGAATAAACTATATATGTGTGAGAGAGAGAGATGTGATGAAAGAGAAGAGAAAGTTTAATTTGTTGGTATATATTGGTTAATGGTGGAGATGGTATATATATATACACATCAGGTTGAATGCGACTGTCACTAGCTATACTAGTACTATACATGAACACAAAGAATGAATTAGAATGCTTATAAGTTATATATCTAGCTATCTGAAAACACAAAGTGTGTTAAAAGTTGATTAGGCGTGGGGTGGCAGACATTGGATCAAGGGGGGTATGTTTGGACGGCGTGGCGCCATTTTTTCACGCCTCCCCCCTATACTCTAAAATTAATTCTTAATTAACCTTAATTAAGAGGGTGTTTGGCTCAACTTATTTTAAATTGCTTATAAGCTATAACATCTTATAAGCTCTTAAAACAACTTATAAGATGTAATTTTTAAGTAGCTTATAAGTTATAAAAGTGTTTGGCTAATGGAACTTATAAGTTCTTATACAATCTTATAAGATGATGATGTGTTTGGCATTATAAGCTATTTTTAGTATTGTAATTACCAAAAAGGACATGTTTACTCCATGTTTTTGTTAATGCAATTTTTTTTAAACAAAATCTCTTGTTAACGCAATAATTTTAGATAGTCTTTTCATTTTTTCTTTTCTCGAAAAATGCAAATAGTCTTTTTTTTTAAACAAAATTTATTAACGCAACTTTTTTTGAATTTATTATCATTCTTGTTTTTTTTAATAAATACTACTAAACAATTTAAAATCTAATCTTTTAATTTTTTAAATTTGGATTTTTTTTGTTACTACTTAACAAAATCTTAAAATATAAATTCAAATTTGATTTTTTTATTTTATCTAAACCAAAATAATAATTAAAAAAAAGAGCAAAAACTATTTACTTTGATTAAAATAGTGCTAAAAATATATTAAATTCAACAAAAAAAATGTTTACAACGCGCAAGCACATAAACTTTGTTAAACAAAATTCTTCAAATACTAAATAATAATTACCATCACCTATTAATCGAATTCAAGATTATCAACTTTCCTTAGCAATTTCCACAGCAATTGAATCTCACACTGCCATCCAGTAGGTGTTCTGATGACCAATTACGTCTTCTACATTAGAAGCTCCCACAGATGTTCCAACATCCTCAACGTTTGAATTGATTCCCTAATATTTTTTTCAAATCTATCAGTACACTCAAGAGTATAGTAAGAAGATATGATTCCACCAAGGAAGCGATTTTGAATTTTTGATTAAACCAAATACATCTATCAATTCACCAAGCATAGTATGCTTAATTTTTTTGATCACAAAACAAGGATACAACTACTAAAGGTATGAAGTGTATGTTTTGAAGCATAAATAAAAGGTGGAATTGAAACCCCAAAAGTAAGGTAAAACTCCAAATTACAGCAAAAAGGAGTTTTGGAAAAGAAGAAGAAGGTGTCTCAACCACCCACCCCTCCTCCTCCTTTTGTTTTAAAATTAGTACTACTACTACTACATCCAAGCTCATCAAAACGATTACCAAAGACACAGATTAACACAAACACTATACAGTTGTTGATCAAGATCTGCAACACAGATATTAGCTAAAAGTAGATCAATCAAAAACAAGAATTCGAATTCATCAAGAAAGTACACAATGAAAGGCAGAGAAAACATACAACATCATGTACATACAAAATGGTAGAATAGAGTGTTAAGCTATATAGATGAACATATCGCTTCAAAATCGATGAACATACAACATCCTTGAGGCTATATAGTTGAGTTGTTTGTTTCATCATTAGTGGAAACTATACTCTTGAGTGTTTAAACTTCTTCCCCTGCAGTTCTGCCCCCATTCCCCCAATATGCAGCACATTTGTTTTATTTTTCCCCCACATTTATGGCACAAGACGATACTTCTTATATACAAATACACACAAACATACACATACATATTATTAGTGGTGTTTAACAATGAAGCTTCTTACAGAAAAGGCAATAGATGATATTTTATTTAGTAAATGTTCAGATGGTTCAACTAAAAGCTGTTCCAATTATAAAGAAGTGTGTTACTTTGAAAGAAAACCTCATCCATTCCATGGTTAATTACATAGAAGAAGCCAGAATCCAAGCAAGCCTATTGTCCATAGTATGTGTTAAGGATTTAGAAGAGAATACATCTCAGGTTTAACTAGTTACTCTACACATCAACAAGATGTAGGAAAACGGCAAGAATATCCTAGTCTATTTCTGATTGAGTAGTGCCACAAAGCTACATAAAATATATCTTCTCAGTTTGAAATTCTCTTCAACCTCCTCATAAAACCAAAAATGAGAAAATTCAAGAATACCATCAAACATCTTTAATGAAATCCAAGCAAAGTGTGTGCTACATCAATTAAATATAAATATCAACGGAAGCACATCCTATGCCGAAAATCTGGTCAAATTTCAAATTCCGTAGTTGCCCCTTTCTCTCTCTCTCAAAAGTTTTTGTTCTTCCTTCTTTTAATGGTAAATAATTGTAAACTAGATTTAAACCTTCAAATCATAGTATTCTTACAGAACATTTATTCAATAACAAAATTGAGCATAAACTATTAAGTTAACATAATCGTTCCAGCATAATAAATCACACAATCTCCGTGAATGCTACAAAAGCTTAAAGAGGAAGAGGAGAAGAAAGTTGCCTGTTTAACGAGAGAGACTGAGGAGTGAATATCAGGACTTGAAAGATCAATGCAATTGAGTTCTGAGATTATCGCAGATTCTGGAATCCCTTCACCCTTTTCTTCTCTACAATTCGTCATTTCTTAGGGATGAAAAATAGTGGTTCCACGTTATTGATTCAACACCTACTTGTCTAGGATTTGAATGGTAATGATAACAGATTAATAGCTAGCAAAAAAGATCAGAAATAGTGGTTCCACGTTATTGATTCAACACCTACTCCATAATTCCAGAATGATCATTGACTAGCTTATCCAAGATAATCATAAAACAATATTTCAAAGTTCGAGTTTGGAAAATTTAAAGTTATTACTTCTGCTAAAAACTTTCTTCAATGGAACAAATCCACAAAACTCATTGCAATCGATTATATGTCTATAGAATTATTCAACTTTAATGAGCAATTTCAGCACAATATAGTCCAGAAAAAGTGGCATGCAGGGGTTATTCAATTGGTATCCCTAATGTGTTAGGAGTTTGCAGTTTTGAGGATTTTGACTTTTGAGGCAGCTCCTAAGAAAACACAACGTGGGTGTAACACTTCAACTACTAGCAGTCACAATTCTCAAACCTAAATAAAGGCACACCTAAGAGATAGTACTTTACCACACTTATATGGAAGAAATTTGTCACTTACCACACTTCAGGATCTCAAAAGAAGTAAAGTGTAAAACCTTAAATAGTACTTGTAGTCATTTAAAAGAGCTCTAGTTAAACAGACCACATTGCTCCAGAACAAAATTCCTGAACCTCAACTCATCCTATAGCATTCCTTTATTGCTTTCTCTAACAAACATAAATTGCACTCCAAATGTATTACTATCTCAGAAAAATGGGAACCATCCCAATACGCAACAGAACCAATTACTTTATGAACCTTCATAAAATTAGACAATGTAATAGAGCAATCAAGGTGAAATCAAATCCACATATCAAACACACATTGGCGTACAAACAGACAAAACAAAAGAAATTTCTGCATCTAATAACAAAGATTTTCAACCCACAATAATACCAATCAATCTGATAGGCAATAAAAAATAATGAAAATTTTATGAATGCACATACATCATTGATAAAACTGCATAATACTTATGATAGAAAGAAACTTAGGAATAAAGCGAATTGAAAATCGAAATTTAGCTCATCAAAACCCCCCAAAACAGGGTAAAACCCCCAAAATTAAAAAAATTAAAAAAAAGTCTGAAGAAAAGAGACATGCAAGCACAGGAATAAAGCGGCAAAACAGAGGAAAATGGAATCTGAGAAACGAAACAGGAAAACTGTATATCTGTGCAAGTTAACAATACATACCGATTGAAGAAACAACAGTTGCTCTCACACGGTAAAATGGCGAGCAATTCTCTCTCTCTTCAATTCCAGAAGAGCGAACAGCGAACGACGATTGTCTTCAATTTCGTCGCCGGAAAATGTTATCCCGGTGTGGGTGGAGATATGGAGAGCGGATTCGTCGGAATTGTTGCGATTAGGGAGGAGATATGGAGATCCAAATCTTCTCCTGCAATTCTCTCGTTCGATTAGGGTGGAGAGAGACCGAGCAATTGGGGATTAGGGTTTTGAGAGAGAAGCATCGCGAGAAGGGAGAAAAGGGGGAGAGATCGCGAGGAGAGAGAGAGAGAGAGGAGAGATAAAATAAAAAAATTATGATTAATGAAATTGTTATTTTTTGTATTAATATTCATGTAAATAATTAAAAGTATTAGGGATATTTTTGTAATTTACATATATCTTATAAGTTTCTAAAAAAATAAGTTGGGGTTGTCCTACTTTTTATTTTGGAGCTTATAAGCTTCAAGTAGCTTATTTATACAACTTATAAGATGTTTTAAAAAAAAATTTGCCAAACACATTTACAGGGCTTATAAGCTCTTAAACAACTTATAAGCTGTTTTAAGTAGCTTATAAGCTGAGCCAAACGGGCCCTAATTCCTTCATTAACACCACTAAATTTCTGCTTCTTTCTTAATTTGGTGGCGCCGCCCTTCCACTTTCCCCACCACTCACCGCCCGCCATCTGTACCTCCAACTCCCTTGTTTGGGAAGCTAATCATTTCTCACAACTTCCAAATGTCTCACTATATATTATTTTTGCTTTTTTTTTCTATTTTAGACTATTATTTACATTTATTTACGCTATGACGTCATTATTTTTTCACTCTTAAATTTTTTTTTTACATTTACTTTATTGAATGAAGCTCTTTTTATATGAAGTGTAAAATAAATATATGTGACAAACTCGTTTTGTCATTGGAAGTATTTTATTTAATATGAATATCAACCATAAGCATGTAGCGTGTATTAAACATAATTAAATAGAAAATAAAACCCTAATTGAAATAAGGGGGCCTATTAAGTTAAAAATAAGTACATACGGAGTATTATATATCATATTCTTTATTACAAATAACTAGTTACGTTACATTTAGATTTGTACGATTTTTTTTTGCCCGGTAACTTAATTAGAGGTAGTTATCATATATAGATCGAACACTATTATTGCGGACTGATATCGCGATGAACATTAAATTATCATTCACAAAAATTTAACTATGTGGTGCTATGATATATACAATTATAAATAATAAATAACATACTCCCTCTATCCACCAAAAGTGTGCTCACTCTTTTTTATAAATATATGTGGGAGTAACTAGTAAAGAATGTTGTTGAAAGATACTCAATCTTGTTAATAAAGTAGAAAAAAATACTCAAAAGTTAATTATTTAAATAGAATAAGCATGTTTTTTGTACACCCAAAAAAAGAAATGAGCACACTTATATATTAACAAAAATCGAATCACGAATGAGATGACCAAGACACAAAAACACAAGTTTTGAGGTTCAGCTATGTGTTTGAGTTAGATCTTGTTAATCTTTTCTTCTTTTTTTTTTTTTTGGTCCGGAGATCTTTTTAATCTATGTGATGTCTTTTATAGTGTAACTTATTGATGTTTCTTTGGGTATTTCTGATACTAATGAATAAAATTTTGTTGTTTCAAAAGAAAAACAAGTTCTCAGGTTCAAGAATATTAATTGGTAATGCATTGGTACTAAACCGATGGATTTGAAGGGATAAAGAAAATGGTATATAAATTGACACTTGCAGATCAGAGTGAATTAGTCAGAATTTGGTCGGAAAGAAACTGAAATGCAAGCAAGGTCCGTATATTGGCTCGATTTGGAGAGTTTCGGACATATTTTGCATAAATGTGCGAAAAATTAAATTTACCACTTTAAATGTGCCAAAACTTAATACCGAGTATATATTTTTTTTATCCAAACGTGTTTAACAGTAAACAAAGTAACTAAACACAGACAAAGTGGAATAGCTCAAGTGGTTAGACAAAAAAAAAAAAAAACTGAACACAATTGCACCTGTGTGCATTTTTTATAAGAAAAGAAAATAGTATTTATTATATAATCTTTAGTACTAGGTTTACTACTGAAATGGTTAAATGAGCTTTAGGTTTGCTTTTTTGTCTTGCCAAATCAAGGAATTATTACCTCAATTGACAATTGATTGCTTTAATTAAAAATATAGAACAATAAATAAATTTTACTCCACTGTTTATGATCACAAATTCACAATAGGGTGGGGCTATTAACACCCCATAAAATGTTATACATACCCCAAATGTTAAACACACTCCATTAAAATTTAAAAATCAATTTTTATTACTATACACACCCCAATTCTTTCTTATTTACCCTTAATCCATCAAAACAAATATAAATTAAATAAAAACTAAAAAAATATTATAAAAATTAATTAAGCCTTTAAAAATATATAAGTTTTAAAAATCAATTGACAAAAAAAAAATCAATAACATAAAAAAATTAAATAAAAATTAAAATTATTTTTAAAAAATCAACTAAATATTAAAAAATACTATTTGAATGGAAAAATCAATTACAAAATATAAAACATTAAGAAAATCAACTAAAATTTTAAAATAATTGGGTCAAAAATTTTAATTAAAAAAATAAAATCAATTAAATTTAAATAAAAACTGAAAAATATTAAATAAATAAAATAAATTAAAAAAAAACGAAAAAAATAAAATATGTAAAATATAAAAAAACAGCTAAATCTTAAATAAATATTAAATCTTCAAAAATAAAATAAAGTTAAATAAAAATTAAAAATATTAAAAAAAAATCATCTAAATCTTCAAAAATAATTAAATTTTTTAGCTTTAATATATTTTTGAAGATTTAGTTGTTTTAAAAAATAAGATTTTTTTTATCTTTTTCAAAATTCGTTTTCTTACCTTTTTATTTAATTATTTTTTTACGATTTATTAAAATTTATAAGAATTTTTATTATTTTATTTAAATTTAATTTTTTTTATTTTTTTATTTTTTATTTGATTATTTTATTTTTGGAAAATTCTCAAATGCACCATGTGCACCAGTGCATATGCTTTTGTCCTTATCCTCCTATTCTAATTTATTATCCTTTTTTCTCTACTTATGATTATAATTCTATTTTTTTTCTATTAATTAATTAATTAATTTATAATCTATTACTTTATTAATTAATTAATAAATTACAGTCCTTTCAAACTTTTTTTTTTTTAGTTTCTTTTTTTTCGTTTTCTTTTTTTTGTTACTCACCCCCACTTTTCAATAATAATAGTTGCTACTTTTCATTAATAAAATTTCCACTTTTCACTAATAACAGTTACCACTATTCAGTAACAAAATTTTCACTTTTCACTAATAATAATTACTACTTTTCAGTAACAAAATTTCCACTTTTCAATAATAATAGTTAGCACTTTTCAGTAACAAAATTCCCACTTTTCAATAATAAGAATTACACTTTTCAGTTAAAATATTTACCATTTTTCAGTAACAAAATCTCCACTTTTCAATAATAAGAATTACACTTTTCAGTTAAAGTGTAATTCTTATTATTGAAAAGTGTAATCTTATTATTGAAAAGTGATAGATATTTGAACTGAAAAGTGTAATTCTTATTATTGAAAATGGTAGATATTTTAACTTAAATATAATTTTTATTATTGAAAAGTGATAAATATTTTAACTGAAAAGTGTAATTCTTATTATTGAAAAGTGGAAATTTTGTTACTGGTAGATATTTTAACTGAAAAATGTAATTTTTATTATTGAAAAGTGATAGATATTTTAACTGAAAAGTGTAATTCTTATTATTGAAAAGTGAAAATTTTGTTACTGAAAAGTGGTAGATATTTTAACTGAAAAATGTAATTTTTATTATTGAAAAGTGATAAATATTTTAACTGAAAAGTGTAATTCTTATTATTGAAAAGTGGTAATTACTTTTCAATTCAAATTTTAATTATATTTTTTTCAATTTTTTTTATTTTATATTTATATAAGGGTTATTTAGTTATTTTATATATACCTATTTTTCTTTTTAAAATTATGGGGTGTGAATAAAAATTTTGGGGTGTTAGTAGCGGTACCCTTCACAATATTAATATGATCACGATGTATTTGAAAGTGTTAATTATATACTCCAGTAAATATGAATATAACAAAATAAAACATAAAAACACAAGTTGTTTATATAAAGAGGGACCATATATGATATATATACCACATGTTGTCAGTACTACCAGACAGTGTGATGCCAAAGAAAAAAAAAAAACAGTTGATTTCTGCAGTCATGTACTCATGTGTATATATATTATATTTATTTCGTATATAGCTATATACTTCTGGTCCCAATTTCAAGAACATTCTATCTAGTTGGCCTAAATAAATTAAGTATATAGTAGTAATTTCAATATTTATTTTTGGTCAGTTCAAATTAATTTTATATGTATTTTTTAAAATAAAAATAATATTTTTATCATCACTTATTATTAATTTACTCAAATTGTTATTCACTTTAATTATCTAAAAAATTATTTTATTTATAGTGAACCTGAAATATTTATCCTCCAACATACACAACTATTTTATACATAAACAATCAATATTTTTTAAAACTCGTAAAAAGAAATTGTACATACAAAATCTGAATGGAAAAAATATATTTTTAAAAAACACTTTTTCAAATATGTGTGTGTCTGTGTGTGAGAACTTTTTGGGTATTGATAATACTTTCTTTGAAAAAAGTGTACTTTTGTGAGTGGTCTGAATATACTTTCTAAATCAAAAATTATATCTCGTATCAATTTTGTAAAAATAAAAAAGAGACTTTGAGTATGTTATAAGATAAGAGTATAAGAAAAATAATACTACTTGGCAAATTTAAAGGCAAAGGCCTATTTAGATTTGGACACATGGACGACTTCATCCACAACTTTAGGTTTTTATTTACAGATGGTGCACATTAATTCGAGTTGAGACCTTATTTAAATTGAAGAAGATGCATTTATCGTTAAACTTTAATTTATAAAGTGTTTGGGTTTCTGAGTACGAGATTCCAACTACTAAAGTACAATTTATATGATAATATATTCAACATAGATGAATAATTTTAAAATTAATGTCTAATTAAATCTAAAGTATTTATACCCAACGCACACACAAATATTGTTGATTGTGTGAATATCAAAAGACTTAAATTAAAAATATATTATTTACGATTCAATATAATATGGTTGAGTCTAACTATAAATATCTCAATATATTTAACTATAAAGGGGCCTAAACTTTTTTGGTGTAATAGAGAAAATAGCCTTTTTTTTTTTTTTTAATTTAGAGAAAATAGCCCTTTTTAATACGTACGTACTTTGAAAATACAATATTCTCAAGGTTAATGCTCATTTTTTCTTAGAACATTCATGATTCATTTTGTGCTAATATACTCCATATTATTAACACACAAAATATATATATATATATATATATATATATATTAATTTCAAACCAAAATTTAAAAATCAAATTGGCCTCAAGGAAAAGGAAATTGTGGAGAGATTAAATTGGTATTAAATTCATATATTTACCAAGGTTGAAAATCATATATATTAAATCCATTTTTCCTTCTATATTCTGAAAATTAGGAATAAATATATATCGATCAATTTTCAAAATAAAATATTACAGTATATAGAAGAAAAATGAGCTTGAAAATAAAGACATACTAACATTTATACAAACATAAGTGCATTTTTATGGTTCACAAAGTTTTATATAAATAAATTTACTTTAAATTGTAATTTATTTTGTACTTTGTACTTTGTACGTATAATTGTATAAATATTTTGAAGAATTGCATGTTGCTTTAGCAGGGCTTTAACAGTGTAAATTAAGGTAGTGGGCGGTTTGTGGGACTGATGAACAAATTGTATGTGCAGCGCCTTTGCCTACACACTTATCAATCTTTCACTAGTTTTTCAACCCTCTCATCATCATCTCATAATCATATACTATATCTCTTAATTCATTATGTCTTTTAATTATATTTGTTTCATATTTATACTTTATTATATATATATCAATTAATAATATTTATATATATCACTGTATTAAACTTAATATATATATATAAATGAATTAATTACACATTTTTTTTATAAATTCGAAACAAAATTTAACAATTAAAACAACATGATGAATTTATATGAAAGGGAGGGGAGGTTATTTGTAATTAAATTAAAAAAAATGGAAATAAAATTAGGTCTTTAAGTCTTAAACTAAGGTCGACGATAAGGACATGTCTCCTTACAAAAGATAATTGTCTTGCATGAGAGACATGAGATCTACCTTGGATACTTTTAATGATTGCTTCATTGCAAGCTTAATTATTCCTTTTGTCTCTCCTACTACTCTTTCCACAATTTAATTAGCACCCATATAATTAATTATGCTTCTAGATGACCTTATTTATATAAAAACCTTCATCATTAAATATGATTAATCAACTTCTTGTCTTCATCACTTCATCATTTCTAATTATACTAGCTAGTATTACATTAGATAACCTTTAACAACCAATTAAAACACATAAAAGTACTATCACATTTCATACCAAACATCCTCAAATATATATATATATATATATATACATATACTATTAATATTAATATATATTGTTACGACATCTCGCATAGTTTAGTTCATTAGACAAATATTATCTTAACAATTCATTAGATATAATATATATTGTTACTTATATGAGTAGCTCTTGTGTGAGACGGTTTTATAATGAGCATAATTTGATCATGACGTTTTAACATTTTAAAAGAGATGAGTGTTAATTGATGTCCGATTATGACCCGTATTATCACATCAACAAGTCTTTATGATTGTGTATATAGACGATCATTGCTTAGCTTCAAGTTATCATCGACCGACTTGGTAGCTTTTTTTTGCATATATATGATGTGGTAAATTAACCAGTAGTATTTATCCAGCACTTTGGGGATATATAATTAATGGGAATGATTTTTTAATATATATATTGACAATAGAGTCCACTCCGTCGACTAAAGTGGGCCACGCACACCCCTATAATGTTAATGACTTATGTTGGGTGTAATTATATAAAACGTGACACGAATTTCATTAAATTAGGAGTAACTTAGTCATTTTAATTTATTCGAATATTTAATAGACATATAGATAAATCTTCTCATTATTTATAAATTTAATGAGTGATGATGTATATATGATCTTCCAAACTGAGTAAATAGTACTCCTTGGATAAAAGAATAACACACATATGAGTAAGGCTGCTGTGGACTCGAGTGTACCATATACACTCGAGTTCAGCTTTTAATTGTATATAGTAGAATGCGCGATTCTATACAAAGGTTCAGTATAGCCTAATGGTATTGACTTTGTTATTTTAGTACAATACCTCAAGTTTAGGTCATACTCAACTTATAGTCCATGCTAGTTGCAACCCAAGCTCCAGGCTCAACCTCAGTATACCAAAATGCAAAAGTTAGCTGGTAAAGTTGTCATCCAGGTTTTATGTACACAAGTCCCACCTGCACACAAGTTCGTAACGCGAAAATTATTTTTGACCATGATATGCACCCCTCCGTGCTCACATCCTCCTTCCAACTTTTGCACTTTTTATAAGTCTAAACTATAGATATTATGTTCACCTTGTACATCGTGCATTTTGAGTAATAATATTAGTTCTCTTAAACAATAATACTCCTATCAATTATTGCAAATAATTGTAGGTTACCGCTACTAACACCACATCATTTTAAAAATAAAAATAGATAATTGTAAAATGACCCTTATACAAATTAAAGATAATTTTTTTTTAAAAATTAAAAAAATGTAATTAAAATTATTTTAAAAGATTAATAAAATCTTAAAAAATAATTAATTTAAATAAATCAAATATTTTTTAAAAATAATCTGAAAAAATTAAATATTTTTTAAAATAAAAAAATAAATTATTCAAATAAAAAATTAAAAAATCAATTAATATTAAGAATTCCAATAATGATAAATAAAATCTAAAAAATTAAAAATCACCTAAATCTTAAGAATTAATTAAATTAATTATAAATATTAAAAATATAATTGATTTAATTATTTTTTAAAATTTAGTTGAAATTTTTAAATTTTATTTTGCTTTATTTGTTTTTAGAGATTTTATTTTTTAATTTAATGTTGAGTTGATTTTTCTTTATTAATTTATTTAATTAAAAAAATCGTTAATCCTTTATTTTTTAATTTTATTTTATTTGATTTATTTTTCAGATTTATTTAGATTCAATTAATTTTTTTGTTTTTTTCATTTTCTTAATTTTTTTAATTGATTTTTTCATTTTTAAATAATATTTAAAATTTAGCTGATTTTTTAAAATATTTTCAACGTTTACACGTAATTTTATTTTATTATTGATTTTTTTTTTGTTAATTAAATTTTATATATTTTTAAAGATTTAGTTAATTATTATTGGTTATGAGGGTTGAAGGATAAATAGGAAATACTTGGGGTGCATATAGTAATAAAAATTGAGTTTTAAATTTTCATTGGGTGTGTTTAACATTTGGGGATGTGTATTACATTTTATGGGGTGTTATTAGCGACACCCATAATTGTATTAGTGATACACGTCTATGAGTTAGTTCAAAATTGAATTTAATGTTATCAAACTATAAAGTGAAATAAAATTTCAATGAATGATCCCGAGCTGAATTATTGGAATTGATAATGGCATAACGCTATTACTAATCGAGGAAGATTTTTTTAACTTTTATTTATTTCCTTAACCACATTGTTAAACTAAAAATTCGGGATGATCTTGTGTGAGACCGTCTCACGGATAAGGGATAGTAGAGTCTTTTAAAAAAAAAAAAAGAAGTGGGATAATAAAGACATAACAAAAGGGAGAATTTAACCGTGGCCAATCAAGATACTTGTTTGATTTGAAAGAAGGGCGCGGTTAAAGACACCCACCGACCTATTGAGGACACCCACGCGATGAGGACACCCACACTTTCGATGAGGACACCCATGTGGAAAATTCGAGAGTACCCTTCAAATTTCTTTTTCTCCTCCCCCTTCCTTGTTTTCGTTTTCGGTACACCCACCCCTCCCATCTTCCCCACTCCATCTCTCACCCGCACTCCATTTCAACCTCCATTTCCACTCTTGAAGCACTCTATTTCCACTCTTGAAACAACGACGTCAAACAAGACAGAGAGAACACGGGCGCGTTGTTTTTTTGAGAAGAAGAGGAGGACGCATTTTTTTTGTTTTGCAAAAATAGTTAAAAGTTAGTTTTTCTTACTTATATTTGAGAAGAAGAGGAGGATGCGTGTTTAATTTAGGTTTTTGTTGATTGAAACATTGATTTTATTGTTGTAGGGTTTCATGATTTATGTTTTATTTTTTGAATTTTGTGTTTTCATGAATGTGTTGATTAAGGTTGATTTTTTGTGTTATAATCATGTTTATGTGACAATTTATCAATATTTGATGTGTTAGGATGGAAATAAATCAATGGGCATCTAATTGACATGGTTTAGGAAGAAACTAAACGTTTTTTTACTGATTTTTCGAACATGGAGGAGATGTCCGAAACTAATTTTCGAACATGGCTTGTTTATAAATTTCGGATGAGAACACCCACAATTTTTTATGTTTGGATGAGTACACCCACAATGTACGGAATAAATTTTCGAACATTGCTATCATGTTGGGAAATTTTTTTCAAACATTGAGCATATGTTCGAAAATTTGTTCCCAACAGAGGGTTTTGGGTTGGAAATTCGACCAAGTAAAACACGCGAAACAAATTTTCGAACATTGCAATCATGTTGGGAACAAATTTTCGAACATTGCTATCAGGTTGGGAACAAATTTTCGAACATTGAGCATATGTTCATGTTTTTTTTTCGGACAAAGAATCGTTGTCCGAAAAAAAAACACGAACATGATCATCTTCTTCGCGAAACCAGACGCGAATAAGAGTTTTTTTCGATTCAAGCAAATGCCATTCATATTGTCAAAATGTATGTTCTAAATGCATACTATTTAAACTAGATACCATTATAAACTCATATTATGCCAAAAAAAACAAGATTAAACTAACAAAACCCTACACATAAAAAAAACTTCCATTTTCAAAATTAAAAAACCTTCAAAACATGTTAAAAAACTTAAAAATGAATATTTGGCACCCCCACAAGTCACTCAGCCATTTTCGAGTTCTTCCACACTGAAAATCGTTTTTACAATTTTTGGAAAGGTTTGGAATGAGAATTTTGATCGACCCTTCTTCTTCTCGCGATAGATACAGTGGTGGGTGTACTCATCCGTAATTTTTTTTAAATTTTCAAGGAGGGGTAAAATTGACAATTTACATACCCCTTTTAAAAAAAAACTCTTGGTGGGTGTCCTCAATAGGTCGGTGGGTGTCTTTAACCGCGCCCTTGAAAGAAATAAAATGAAACAATCCATATGTATTTGTTGTTGGACTGTAAAGCCCAGATACGGAAATGCGTTGGCTCATTTATTTTGAAACGGCGTTGGCTATATACCCCTCCAGCTCTGTTAAGTATACTCCCCTTCTACATTTATTAATTTAATATTAATGTAAAATACCTAAACTATCCTTATATTAAAATAAACTAAAATAATCATGATAAATACACCCTCCATATTTAAAACCCTAACCCTAATAGTTGTCGTCGTTCTCGCCTCCTCCGGCGACCAACACATAAAATAAAAATCAAAAACATATTTTCGACAAACCAGGGTCGACGGAATGCATTATCGTCGACAAATTGTCGTCGACGATAATGCATTCGGTCGACACTAGTTTGTCGAAAAATAAACTTAAAATTTTCGACGAACCAGTGTTGAAGAAATGCATTATCGTCGACAACAATTTGCCAACGACAATGCATTCCGTCGACAACAATTTGCCGACGAGAATGCATTCCGTCGACACTGGTTCGTTGAAAGTTAAAAAAAAAAAAAAAAAAAAAGAGGACTTACCTACGCGAACTGTCATGTGGAGAGGGGCAGCGTGGCACAGCAAAAGAGGGGGAGGAGGCAGTGCTACATGGTTGATTCAGGTTTCGGGAGAAGTTTGTCGTGGGAGGCGACGACCGGCGAGCAGAAAAAAAAAAAAAGTCGCGTGAGGGCCGGGGCAGCGACTGGAGCCGCGCGAGGGGCGGAGGCGGCATCTGGGGCCGCACAATGGGCAGGGGCGACGGCTGGGGGCGGTGGAGGGGGAGTTTTTGCAGAGAAATGGGAGGAAAAAAAAAAGAGTGGGCGCCGCCGTGAAGGGGGTGGCGGCGCGAGTTCAAGGGAGGAGGAGGCTGGGCGCAGTGGCGGCGATGCTGATGGGGGCGGCGGCGATGCTGATTGGGGCGGCGCCGGCGCCGGTACTGATTCGGGTGGAATTTACGTGTTTTAGGGGCACATGTGAAGCGTATTTTGATGTGGATTTCATTGATTTATGCATTGAATATGATTATTTTAGCCAAAATGAGAGAAAGGTATTGTTTTGTCGATTTTATAGGTAAAACGATGGAATTTGGGAGCAAAACACATACCACAAGTGATCGGACCGGAAAGAGGAGTGCACCATTGGATCCGGCTCGAAAAATGGAGTGGAATAGCCAAAAGAATCGAGTCGGTCGGAAGTCGGAAGCTCAAGAAACGGAGGGACGAAGTTGGAGGACGAAAACGAGGACGGAGCCGAATACGAAAGTTCGGCCCGGTCGGGTGGCATGACTCGCCCGGCCGGGCGGCCGAGCAGCAGAAATATGGCAAAGACAAAGTTTCAGCCCGGCCGGGCGGCCGAATGCCCAGCCTGCCCTCCTCAATTACGAACCTTCCGCCCGGCCGGGCGGCACCACTCGCCCGGCCGGGCCGCCCATGCTCTGTTTTCGTTTTGCTTGGCCGACACTTCCGCCCGGCCGGACCACTTCCCCACCCAGCCGGGCCGCTCCATTTTCGGTGCCAAACGCGTGTTTTCTCCATTTTTGAGGGACTTACTTGCAAATATCACACCCAAACCCTACCCCAACACTATAAATACCCCCTTTCTTGAAATTCAAGACACCTTCCCCCAATCCACACATAATTACACACATTTGGAGGTGTTTTGGCCATAACTTCTTCATCTCTCCACCAATCCATGCAAGGGAAGAGGCATTAGCTTGGGAATTTCATTCCCTACCACATCTTAGACTAAGCTTTCTCTTTCTTTCCCTTTTTATTCAGTTATTTCAATTGGAATTTGTAGTTTGAGTATGTATTTGAGTAGCTAAACAATTTGTGGTTCTAAGGCATTGTAGAGATTTGGATTGATGTTTATGAGTAATTTCTTGCTTTAATTGGTGTTTATCTCTTATTTTCATGTTTAATTATCCATCGTGAAGCATGTTGTTAGTGGTCATGATGATTTGCTTGATCCATTGTTAATTGGGGTAGTATCGAGAGATTTATTCCATTTAATCGTATGCGAATATGCAACCCGGTATTATTATGATCTCGAGAGAGGATTAATTATCGGAGAGGGAATCAAATGATCTTAGGAGCTATTTTAGATGGTGTAATATTTGTGATGTAGACATACGAGCTTATATTACATTGCGTCTTTGGATTAATTTGTATCGAGAGATCGATTAGTTCTTCTTTTGCGATCACCTTATATGAGATAACCTTAATAGCCATTTAAACGAGATAACTCTCATAAACGGACGTCTAAATACTACAATTGCCTTGGAACCCACCTTCTTTCTTTGAGTTACATCCATTTCACTTTCGTTTTCTTTATTTATATGGTATTTGATCGATTTCGTCTTTGCTCTTTATTACTTATTTGTGACACTTGGTAGGTAATTTTAGAGTGAATCATCATATTCAAATTATCGATCACGTCTACTTAGAACTCGACTAGCAAACTACCACTTTTACGCTTAGCCTTCTCGTAGGATCGACCTCGTGCTTATCACGCTACAATAGACGCCGTACACTTGCGGTTGTTTATTTAGTGTTGCATATCACGTGAATCAGGTACCTGGGAGGGGCTGCCGTTTGGTGTAGTGGAGGGGAGGGGGGAGAGGAATAATTAGTTCTAGGGTTTTTTTTTAATTGAAGAAGAAAGAAGAAAAAGGAAAAGAATAAGAAAAATTAAGAAGGGTATTCTGGGTATTCTGAGGGGGAGTACATCTAACATTTAACATATGGAGGGTAGTACATAAATCGGGGGAGTATACTTAACAAGGCTGGAGGGGTATATAGCCAGGTCCTTTTGAAACGGGTTATAGGCCTGGTTTATGATCTCAAGATAAAAAGGGCACGTTTAGATTTTTATTTGGATTAAAAAATATACTCCCTCCATCGAGAAAATTTCACGGATGGTCCTATAACTTTTTTAAAATTCATAAAAGGTCCTGTAACTTTTTCTTTTATCAATTTGAGTCCTTTAAGTCTCAATTTTAGTCCTTTTAATTCAATTTTGATCCTTTTTATCCGATTTTAGTCCTTTCCGGCGATGATTTTAAATTTCAGTCAAAATTTGCCACGTCATCATTATTTCCGGCCAGAAAATTCACATGGACTGCCACATAAGCTGTTTATAACTTTCTTTATTAATATATATGGTTACACCCTTTTAAATTTTTTAATTGCACATAATATATTAATAAAAGAAAAGAACGAGACTTATCATCTCTCCCAAATCACAAATTGAGCGCAGAACATCTCTCCCATTTCGCAAATCAAACGAGAGAACCATCTCTCCCAAATCACAAGAACCATAATCACTCTATATTTGGGCGTGGGGCATTTGCGATTTTTGTATATATTTGCCCTAATTTTATTTAATTGGAAACTCTGTTTTGTTGTAGGAAACTCATAGAAATAGTGTGGAGAAGAAAATGGGGAATGAGTTTGTGAAGGTGTGCCCGAGCTGCATGTGGGTTCACGATTGAGTGTAGGTGCGGCGGGAAGCACGTTTGCTGGCCGACGTGCTTGAAGATGTTTGAGAGCAGCACTGATTGCTACACCCATTTTTTATAAGTATAACCACCATTCATCATCTGTCAATATATCCCAATCCCACTTACAATATGTTGTATATATCCCTAGCTAGTTTCTGTCTCTCTCTTTTTTGTACATATGCTTCGGTCTCATTTCTCTCTAACTATGAATGATATCGCCTCTTCTTATTAGAATTATGATTCCATTATTCTTTTGTCTTGTTTTATTTTATCTTTGTTTTGTTTTGTGATACAAACATTCTGCTGTTCATTCATTTAATCAATCACAGGAGGAACATGAATAAGTTCTGAATTATGGTCTGCTATAATTTCATGTTCATGTTCTGATGCTGTTCGAAACAATGAACATGAAATTACAATGAAATAAGATAAAAAAATTCAGAAAAGATAACTGCAACCAAATGCAAAACTCATAATGCTATAGCTGTGCACCATTTCTTGCTACTATTACTCTCATCACAATCTTCCATTTTCGGGTAATTTCGGCCAGCGCTCGGAATTATCAAAAGTTTTACTACTTTTGTCAAGAACATAATTTTGACTCTTGGTGTATGTCGACAAATGAACAAGAGGGCCAAGAAGAAGACATAACTACATTCTATGACAGAGATCTTAAATTGAAGAACTTGAAGAACATTAGCATGAATTGTCACTACTGCTCTTGAGAATCATAATGATCCTTTATCCATAATTATGATTCCTGTTGTCATAATTCTGATTTGGATTAAATGATACAGAGTATGTTATGTTTGCATATTATTTTGAATGGTGTTATGTAATGATCAAGAGAATCAATGTAAGGGATGTTTTTTTTCAAGTGTATTTAATTTGTAAATGAATGTCATTTTCAAGTTTAGCTATGCAGTCATTGAGATCAAATAGTTACAGCCTGAAGAAAAATGTACATATATTATTGATCAAATAATTAGAACCTTAGACAAGAACTAAAAACTCACCATTGAAAAAGCAAGTTGACAGAGGATACAAATAATCTGGCCTTCATTTTAATAAACTAGAGAAATCACTCAAATCTGATAGTCTTACATAAATGTACATAAATCACTCAAATATAATGCTAAATATACCAAACTCATCATCACTCAAATATAATGCTAGATATACCAAACTCATCATCACTCAAATTCATCATCAGTGCAGGGACAAAATATAATTATCAAGTTTACACAACCAAATACTTCATCAAGTTTACACCTGAGAAAAACAAAATATAATGCTCAATTAAACTTCAGTACTAGAATAAAAAAAGAACACGTGCCACACAAAAAGCTGAACAATTTTAAACTTCAGTACTAGAATAAAAAGAAAACAGGAGCTGCACAAAAAGCTGGACAAAAAGAACTTGAGCGTTGCACAAAAATAACTTATTGCCCTAACACTAATTCATTTTATCTTTTCCCTTTCCACTTCCATGACTATATTGAGATAAGTCAAATTTCTTCCCTCCAGAAATAATTATTGCCTTTGAAGATCTTTCCTCTCGAGTTTGCGTACTAAACTGTGGCCTCAAACCTCCACTTAAGCCAGGTGGTGTAGCTCTTAATATAGGTCCAGTGTGCATTGGTGGTGGGACTAAGTTGAGACCTTTTGACATTTGCAATTGTTGAGTGCAATTTGGTCCAGGTGTTACTCGAACTGTAGGTATGCCCAATCCAGTAAGATGAGATGCACTGCTAGCCTGACTCATTAGAGCTTCAAATTCTTCATCATATTCATCAATCAATCCCCTAGGTTGGGATACAGGTGGCAGAATGGATCCTCCTTCAAGATTATCTCTATTGCTCTAGAAATAAGAAATATAAACACAATAAAAACAATATCAAAATAAATTCTTCATAATATTCTGAGTTAAAAGATTTGTGCAGAATAGGTTTTAACTTACTTCATTTTGAGTGCCCTCTTTGGCATTAGTAACTTCACTCCTACTCCTACTACCACTTCCACTTGCATTTTTTTTAAATTTATTCTTCCTCACCTGCAGCAATCACAAAATAATTCTTTTAAGCAAAGTAGCAAGACATTGTAAATGGCTTAATAATGAAAAGTAATGTGGATTACCCTTAATTTTCTCTTTCTGGTAGAACTTTTAACTTGTTGAGACCCTTCTCCATCCACTCGTGGTTGAGTGCATGTCTTCATGTTGTGTCCAGTTTGACCACATCTGCTGCACTTGAGACTTTTTTGTTGCCTTCTCATCCGCACACCTGTTTTGGTTCTTTTTTTCTTACCATGAACCTCATCAGGTTCCATCCTTCTTGCCTTTGTAGGTCTGCCCTTAGATCTTCCAAAATTTGGTGGAAGTGGTGGAATGTACATTGTTTCAGCCCAATCAATATACCCAGCAATTGGCATAATTGTAGGCTCATACACTCTCCTATAGGTTTGAACTGTGTATGCTTCATCTACAAATAATTCAGGATCTTCTCTCTCATGCACAATTGCAGCAAGTGCATGCTTGCACGGAATGCCACTCAACCCCCACAATCTGCAAGTGCAACTTCTGAGCAATAAATCCACAGCATACTGAGAGCCATTCCCAGTCTCAATCTGATAATGTCTACTATTTCCCTTAATAGGGATGCAATCTCCTATTCTGTCCATGTGCTTTTTCAAAATCTCTTTGATTTTAGGAGGCAACCTTCCCTTCCAGTTATGAAGTGCCCTATCTCTACACACTTGAAACCTCTCCATCAACCACTGCCTAATCCATTCAAGCATTGTAATTATAGGCTTCTCCCTAGCATCTAAAATACAAGAATTGAAACTCTCACACACATTATTCAACAACATATCACACCTACACTTCTCACTAAAATGTGACTTTGACCACTGTCTTGGATGTTTGTTATCAAACCAAGCAGCTGCATTTTCATTCATCTCCCTCATTTCTAGCATACTCTGATTAAAAAAACCCATTGTACTAGCCCTTGCAGCCTTCCACAAAGCTACTTTATAAGCTAAACCCCTAAACCCTGCTGTCTTAAAGTTATTATGCAAGTGTCTAACACAAAATCTATGTTCACAATCAGGGAACACATCATTAGAAGCATTAATCAACCCTTTTTGCTTGTCAGACATGAATGTGTAATCAGCACCACCTCTTAAGATATTCAAATCATTTTTCAACAAAATAAGAAACCACTCCCATGTTTCTTTATTTTCCTTAGATACTACTGCATATGCTATAGGGTACAAAGCATTGGATGGATCTACACCTACAACAGAAAGAAGGATCCCTCCATGTGGGCCCTTAAGCCAACATCCATCCACCCCTATAAATGGCCTACAACCTGCTTTAAAACCCCTTTTTATAGCCTCAAAACAAACATACATCTTACTGAACCGGTCTTGACCATCTATTTCCTCAGTCTGTAAAACAATTGAGGAACCTGGGTTTGAGTCCCTCAATTCTTGTGCATAATCCCACAATTTTGTGTATTGGAGGTCAGGAACTCCCTCAATAATTTGCAGTGCCTTGCTCTTTGCTCTATAAGCTTGTTGCTTAGAAATGTTTACATTCAACTTTCTTATTATTTCTTTTCTCCACCCCTTCACACTTTTTTTAGGATCATTTTGAAATGCAGGCACAAACCTCTCACCTAACCAATTACTTGATACATTGGTCACATTGAATGTTGGTGCACAATTATGAGTTGGCATGTATTTCCTAATTTGGAAGGTTTCTTCATCTCCAACCTTAAGTGCATTTATCCCCCACTTGCAATCTTCCCCTCTACACCTAGCATACACCCTGATCTTATCATTCTTATTAAAGTACAAGGATCTTCGAGTGTTTATTGCATGTGAGCCGACAGCCTTTTTAAACTCTTGTTTTGAGCTGAATACCATCTCCAACTCAAATGCGGGTTTAAAAATGACTTCTTTATTAAATCTAGGGGGTACATTTTTTTCAGATTCATCATCAGACACCCTTCTCTCATCAAAGTCATCCCCATGGCATACAATATCATCATCCCCACTATCCTCAGCACTATCATTACTGTACTCAACCACCTCATTATCTACATAATCCTTCCACACCTCATCATCACTTTCCTCAGTACTATCATCAACCTCATAGTCACTGTCAACTAAAGAACTATCATCCTCATCATCAAAGTTATGTTGCCCATCATTATCTAAGTTACCATGCCATTGTTCACTACCTCCACTCACCTCAAAATCAGCCTCTGTATTATCCTGCTCTCTTTCATTAACACGCTCACCCACCTCAAAACCAACCTCTATATTACCCTCACCTATCTTAATGTCTTCACTACCCTTACCCACTTGAAAATCAACCTCAACCCAAACATGCACTTCCATAGAAAATTTACTTTCTGTAGCCCATGCAATCAGTTCATCATCATTCCCCAACACTTTAAACCCATTCATAAATAAGGCATAATATCTTTTTTCACCATAAATACCCAAGCCTTCACAAATTCCATTAAATGTATCATGATTCACATCTTCCCTAATATTTAAGTGATCATATATTATGACCTCACCACCAACATAATTAACTACAGGTTTGCTGACAAACTTACCACCATAGTGCAACTTCAGTGTAATTAGATCCGACTCAACAGCTGCAATATAGATACAGAAATGAAGTTACACAAACCACCTTAAAAAAAATAGATAAATATATGGGGCGATTGGTGAAAGAATAATCAAAGTATCCATTTAAATAAATAGAGGAAAAACAGGGGAAAAACAGGGGAAGTAAAGACATTAAACAATCAAATAAACATCAAACCCCTTACGGTATTTTGGAGGACCACTACGATCCCGTCTCTTTTCTCGTATCCACATCAAGCTCTTTGATACTTTGTGATTATCTAGGGTTTTGTGATTTGGAATTTAGTGTGATAAGCGTGTGTGTGTATTGATTAGTGTGATTATGTAGCGCTAAATTTGAGAGATGCGAAACCCTAATCTATTTTTTTAATATATTATGTAATAAAAAAATTAAAAATAATTTAATCCTCAAAACCATGTATTTTGTGGCAGTCCATGTGGATTTTCCGGCCGGAAATATTGATGACGTGGCAAATTTGGACTGAAATTTAAAATCATCGCCGGAAATGACTAAAATCGGATAAAAAGGATCAAAATTGGACTAAAAGGACTAAAATTGAGACTTAAAGGACTAAAATTAATAAAAGAAAAAGTTACAAGACATTTTGTGGATTTTGAAAAAGTTATAGGACCATCTGTGAAATTTTCTCTCCCTCCATCCCATCGTAAGTTTTCCACTTTCCTTTTATGGGTGTTCCACTATAGTTTTTCATTCCATTTTTTACATATTATTTTATCTCTTCCAATCAACTTTATCTATTATTTTATCATACTTCATCTCATACTCATCAATTAATACCGGGACGAAGGAGGGAGTACTTTTTAATTAAGGGTTGGTCTAGTATGCACTCGAGTGCATGTTGTGCACCCTAGTCCATGTTGCACTTTTCAGTTTTACTGACTTACACTTTTTGGTAAATGGTGTTGCACTTTTCAATTATTAAACTGTATAATAATATTTTTAGTATAATATTTTTGGATATTTCTGTTCTACACTTCGAGGGGTGCATTTCTACGGTAAATTTATGCGTTTTTATTGATTAAATTAAAAGTTGTATATATATGTTTATATTATATTATATATGTATATATATGCATGTATGTTTTGTTGTGTAATGTTAGGAATGTAATTAAGTTAGAAAAATATGTATATTAACTGTTAATTAGGATTACTTAAGATTGTTAATTGATATTGAGAGTTATAAAAATTGTTAATTGTTATGAATGTGTTAATATAATTATTGTTATGTTTTATATATGCATGTATATATATGTGTTAATTATTAATTGGTGTGTTAAT
This sequence comes from Galeopsis tetrahit, assembly GCA_963675135.1. Classification (NCBI taxonomy): domain Eukaryota; kingdom Viridiplantae; phylum Streptophyta; class Magnoliopsida; order Lamiales; family Lamiaceae; genus Galeopsis; species Galeopsis tetrahit. The sequence goes on along the minus strand of OY776125.1, from coordinate 6,385,951 downwards.
TGTTATGCATGAATGTGTTAATTGAGAGAATTAATGTTATAATTAATTGTTGGAAATAAGTGAAATTAAATCGATGTTGGAGGCCGAGATGAGTTGTTTGTTTGTTGTAGATTGTGCGTTCCGACTTGAGTAATTTTACTCGAGTCGGAAATGGATGCACTAGGAACCTAAATATTTGGTAATACGATAGATTTAGATGAAACTCTGCCGAAATTTTAAAAAAAAAATATATAAATTATATATATTTATATTAATTAGAACAGTATAGTAATCAATGTTTAATTTTCAAAATACATTTGAAACAGATCGATTAACATGAATTATTCAAGTCGTAGTTGGATGTATAGCCCAAGATTGGTCAATGGGATTATGAGCCCCGAATTTATTAGTGGAGTAAATTGATTTATTGAAGCTGCCACTAGTAATCCGAATTCGATTTGGGAAGGAAAAATTAGGTGTCCTTGCTCGAAAGCTAGATGTCGAAATGAGACTTATAGAGATCCTAATGAAGTGAAGTCTCATTTATATCGAAATGGGTTTACACGAAATTATTATAATTGGATTTATCACGGTGAAGAGAGTTGGGGTCCACGTCCATTTCAAAACACTAGTGAATTTGCGTCAACTTCAAATGAAGTTGACCCTATGGGACCTAGCTCGTACCACATTATGGTAGAAGAATTAATGGGTGACCCAAACATTGATTTTGGAATCAACGCGGAAGAGGAGGCACATAATGAAGAACCCTCTAACGAGAATGCGTCACAGTTCTACGACATGCTTCGTGCAGCGGACCAAGACTTGTATCCCGGTTGTGAATCTCATTCGCAGTTGTCGTTCAATTCCAGATTGTTGAATATTTGTTTAAAATGTGTATATTCAACTCAAGTTTTACAAGTGTGAGGAGTACACTATATATAGAGGCTACACATTCTAGAGCCTTCTATCTAACAAACTATTGTTAGGAATCTAACTACCTTTCTATATGTATACTTTGTATGTATATAAGTGTGTGTGTATCTACAGCTGTGATTATATACATTGCATGCATGTGTGTGTAAATATGAAATTGAGCACGCATAGGGTTTTGCATGCATAGGGTTTTGCATGCTTGCATGCTCACTGTTGCTATTCTTCAACATGCCCCGGAAGAATCCAAGCCATGATAACCTATGATAGTTTGAACCAGCTTAGGAGGTGAGTAAAACGAGCTGGAGCCACTGGTTTGGTGAGAAGATCAGCCGGTTGATCTTCAAATGCAATAAATCGAACATCAAGCATTCCATTTTGCACTTTTTCTCGAATGAAATGTACATCCACCTCAATGTGTTTGGTACCCTCAATGTGTTTGGTACGAGAGTGAAATGCTGGGCTGAAAGCTAAGGTGATTGCCCCTTGATTGTCACACCATAGTAAGCTGGGAGTAGTGATTGGAATGTGAAGTTCTGTACAAAGGCTAGCAATCCAAATGAGATCAGTTGTAGCAAGAGCAAGAGCCCTATATTCTGCTTCTGTGCTGCTTCTAGCCACAATTGATTGTTTGCGCGAGCTCCAAGACACAAGATTATGTCCAAGAGTAATGCAGAAACCTGAGGTGCTCCTTCTGTCATCAATGCTCGAAGCATAGTCAGCATCCACGAATCCTTGCAACCTGAAATCAGAAATAGGAGAAAAAGAGATGCCATGAGTTAAAGAGCCTTTGATGTATCTAAGAACTCTCTTACAAGCTTTCCAGTGATTTTGAGATGGATTTTGCAAAAACTGAGAGAGTTTATTGACACTGAAGGCTATGTCTGGTCTGGTTAGGGTAAGATATTGGAGAGCTCCAATGATGCTTCTGTATAGTGTGGGATTCTCAAATGGAGGGCTGTCTGAGAGAGATAGTTTGGATGAAGGGCAGATTGGAGTAGGACAAGGCTTTGAATCTGATAAGTGAGCTTTGGAGATGATGTCTTTTGCATATTTGGACTGAGTGAGCTTGATGAGAGATGGGGTGGAATAGGCTTCAATGCCTAGGAAATAGTTGACCTCTCTCAAGTGTTTGAGGGAGAATTGAGTGTGTAGAGCATGTATAAGCTGTTGCACCAGATTTGTATCATCACCAGTAATCAGAATATCATCTACATAGACCAGCAAAAGAGTCATTTTGCCTTGATTAACTCTGTGAAACAGGCAATGGTCAGAAGTGGAGTGTAAGAAGCCCTGCTGAACCAAGAATTCCTTGAGAGTGTCATACCAAGCCTTGGGAGCTTGCTTTAGGCCATAGAGAGCCTTTCTCAGTTTGCACACATAGTTGGGGTGCTCAGGCTGAACAAAACCTTCTGGTTGTGCAATGTATACAGTTTCATGTAGCATCCCTTTGAGAAAAGCATTATTGATGTCAACTTGCTGTATAGGCCATCCTTTTGTGACAGCTAGAGTAAACACAATACGAAGGGTAACTGGTTTGATAACTGGGCTGAAGGTACTAAAGTAATCAACACCAGCCTGCTGCTGAAAGCCTCTTGCAACCAATCTAGCTTTGTATCTCTCAATGGAACCATCTTTGTTGTACTTGACTCTGAAGAGCCACTTAGTGGTGATGGGGTGAATATCTGATGAAGGGGGAACAAGTGTCCAAGTATCATTCTGAATCAAGGCATCATACTCAAGTTGCATAACCTTTTTCCAATCAGAACTCTTGCTAGCTTCAGTGACAGAAGTTGGTTCAGGAACAATTGTGGTGGAGATAAGAGCTCTTGGTTTGTGAATACCAGATTTGGCCCTGGTTTGCATAGGATGAGCATTCTGAATAGGAAGAACAGAAGGAGATGCAATGATTGGAGCTTGAGGAGTTGATGAGGAGGTGGAGGGTAATGTAGTAGGAAGCATGTATCTGGATGAGCTAGAAGAGGAATGAGAAGTGTTCTGATGAGTTGAGTCAGATGCTGTAGATAATGAATTGAGATTATCTGTAGACAGTGGAGGAGAAGGAGTGAGAGGAGGTATATTTTGAGTGATTGGAGAGGGGAGACAAGGCACTGGAATTTGAGCAGAGAGGAGTGGAGGATTTGAAATAGAGAGAGATTTGTCATGAGTGAAACAAGGGAATTCAGCCTCATTGAATTGTACTGATGCTGAAACAAAGATCTTGCCAGATTCATGAAGGCACTTATAGCCTTTGTGAGATGTGCTGTAGCCCAGAAATATGCACTTGGAGCTTCTGAACTGTAGTTTAGATGTGTTGTATGACCTCAGAAATGGAAAACAAGCACATCCAAACACTCTCAAGGATAAGTAGTCAGGTGGCCTGCAATGAATGAGCTCAAATGGGGATGTGTTTTGAGTGATAGGTGATGGAAGCATATTTATAATGTGAGTAGCAGTGGAGAATGCATGCCACCAGAAGGACATATGGAGTTTTGAACGAGCAAGCAATGCCAAGCCAATTTCAGTGACATGTTGATGCTTCCTTTCAATCAATCCATTCTGAGGGTGAGTGTATGCACATGAAAGTCTCACAATAACACCAAGTGGTTTAACCAACTTTGCAACAGGTAGAAACTCAGAGCCCATATCATTTTGGATTGCTTTGATTTGTTTACCAAATTGTCTTTCAACAAGATTCTGAAACTGAGTAAAGACTGACAGAACCTCAGACTTGGCCATAAGAGGAAAAATCCATGTAAATCTTGTGTAGTCATCAACAATGGACAAATAATATCTATACCCTTCTATTGACACAGTTGCAGCAGGTCCCCAAACATCCATATGTATTAGCTCAAAAGAGGATGCAGTATGATGATTGACAGAAGAGAAGTGCTTCACATGCATTTTTCCAATTTTACATTCATCACAGAAACTAGCATGAGAAGTATTACAAGGGATGTTGATACTTCTCAGAACTCTAGACAATGTAGAATCACTAGGATGACCCAATCTACAATGCCACAATCTCCATTTATTCTCAGCACTAACAACATGATGAACATTAGTAACAGAATTGACACTAACATCAGCCTGAGAGTTATTAACAGCACTAGTACTAAAACTAGACATCTGTTGATCAAGAGCAGTGTCTTTATTGACCTTCAAGCATCCAAAATCCAGCATGTATAATCCATCTTTAAGCACCCCTCTCAATAGTATCTTGTGAGACTTCAGATCCTTAACAAGACAACAATCAGCAAAGAACTCAATAACATCATCATTATCTTTAAGAAACTGAGAAATGCTCATCAAGTTCTTAGTAATAGCTGGTACATGGAGTACATTGTTCATAGCAACGGAGCTTGAGCCACCATTCAATGGAATTTTGAAAGAACCAGTATGTAGAATAGGAGATGATGCACCATTTCCAACAATAAAAGAGAAGCCATACCTTGATATGGTGAGTTGATGTTCAGGTTGGCAAGCTGAGATGTAACATGGTGTGTGGCTCCACTGTCAACAAACCATGGAGTGGAGTTTCTAGAAGTAGATGCACCTTGATGTGCATAGCTGGTAAGGGCAGATGGTGAAGCACTGGACTGAGAGTATGGAAGCTGATGAGGTAATGAACTGAGTTGAGGGTATGGAGACTGATATTGGGTAATATGAGCTTGAGGAGGAGTAGATATAGGAGGTCGAGGAGTAGGCAAAGAGTTGAAGTTTAGAGTGTATAATCTGGAGTTTTCAAGGCCTGTATAGTTTTGATCAAACCTTTTGTAGCACTTAGCTGCAACATGATACTTGCGGCCACACAATTGACATACAACCCTGGGTTTAGGATATCCTCTGCCTTTTCCATTACTCCTATGATCTCTAGAAGCAACATTGGCTGAAGGTTGAATAGCAGAGGAGATGTTACCTCCTTGTAGCTGAGTGGAGTAAGAGCTGTGACTAAGCAAACGAACTTCATATGCTTGCAAGATGGATTGAACTTCAGGAAGTGATGGAATAGATCCCCTAGTTGTGAGAGAGACAACCACAGCATCAAAATCAGCACCTAAGCCACCAAGGATATACAATACCAGTTCATCATCCTTGATTGGTTGTCCAGCATGGAATAAACCATCAGCAATGGCACGCATCTTCAGGATGAACATATCAATACTCATGTCATTTTTCCTCTGAGTTTGTAATTGTAAGCGCAAGATCATGGCATTGGCACTTGACTGTGATTGAAACAGAAGTTCAAACACCATCCATAACTGAAATGCATGTTCACATCTACTCACATGACCAAGCATGGATTCAGAGACAGAGCTCAATAGCCAGCTGAGGAGAAATTGATCTTTCCTCTGCCATGAGAGTGAATCAGATGTAGATTCAGTAGGATTCATAGGAACAGCTGTGCAGAGGAGAACATCCTCAAAGTTATGTGCACGAGCTGAAGCAAGGACTTGATTTCTCCAAAATGGATAGTTATCATTGTCGAGACGAATTGATAATGTGATAAATCGAGGCAGATTAGATGATGTAGTGGAATTTGTCATGGAGCAGATCAGAAGTAATGAGCAGCGGATAGATCGGGAGTCGAATGAGGAATGAAGGTATGAAGATGTGAAGAGATTGTATGAAGATATGAAGAATAAGTAGTTATTTGCAGATGAAGATGTACACAGAAGATGAACAAAACGGTTTTATCTGCGGATGAAGATGAACAAACGGTTTCTGAGTGAAGAACAATGAATGTTCATGAATAGAAGAACGAAGACAGAAAGAAGAAAGGTAGAAACAGAGAAGTGTGTTTTGCAAAATCACATCAAAATCAAAAGAAAGATTGACCTCATGATACCATGTTTAAAATGTGTATATTCAACTCAAGTTTTACAAGTGTGAGGAGTACACTATATATAGAGGCTACACATTCTAGAGCCTTCTATCTAACAAACTATTGTTAGAAATCTAACTACCTTTCTATATGTATACTTTGTATGTATATAAGTGTGTGTGTATCTACAGCTGTGATTATATACATTGCATGCATGTGTGTGTAAATATGAAATTGAGCACGCATAGGGTTTTGCATGCTTGCATGCTCACTGTTGCTATTCTTCAACAATATTAAAACCGAAAACAGATTGTCTGAAAGGGGATAAATATATAAATTAATTAAGTATTGATTAAATTAAGTATTGAGCTAATATATAAATTAATTGAGTTAGTAATTTATTCAATTAATTGACTTAATTAATAATAAAAGAATAAAATTGAGTTAATACATACATAAGTATAAATTATTAAATTTAGTATTAATCAAATTTGTTAAATAAATTGAGTTAATTAATACATATATATATAAGTATAAGTTATTAAATTTAGTAATGAGGGGCTTTGTTAAATTAATTAAGTATTGAACTAATATAATTAATCTATATATATATAAAAACAGGCTAGTCCCCTGAAAAAAGTTCCCGCCCATTTCACATGGAAAATTATTTTTTAAACCCTTTTATTCTGCACGCGTATTGAGGAAGGCCAAACTCTTCAAATTCCGCCTCTTTTATTTTTTAGTTTAACAAGAGAAGAGTAAATCCTATAACTATTGTCTTCTTCCTGTCACAAATACTTGAGAACACCATTTTTCATCTGTTTTTATTTTTCTATGGGAGATCGATCCTGCTGGAGTAGCTGACGGACACTACAAGGAAACTGCAATTTAGCCGCGAAAAAATTTGTCGCTAATTCTAATATTTTCGTCGCTAACGTGAGTTAGCGATGAAATAATTTTGTCGCAGGATTTGTTGCTATACCCCCGTCGCTAACGTCTTTGCGACAAAAAAAATTAATATTGTCGCAAATGTTTGTGATGAAAATTTGACTTTCATCGCAAAATATTAGCGACGAAAATTTGAGTTTCATCGCAAAATATTAGCAACGAAATATAAGTTTCATCGCAAAATGTTAGCAACAAAAATATGAGTTTCATCATAAAATGTTTGCGAGGAAAATGAAACATTTGTCGCAAACACGTTAGCGACGGGTGTATAGCAACAAATCCCGCGACAAAATTATTAGAATTAGCGACAAATTTTTTCGTGTCTAACATAGTAGCTCCTTACTTCGTGGCTAATTTTTTTGCGATAAATATTTTAATTTCGTTGCAAATGTTAGTGATGAAACCCATATTTTTGTCGCTAATATTTGGCTATGGATATCCGATTTACGAATCATTCTCTAAACCCACTTCCGTACTCGACCAACCCAACCCAACCTGCACCCACACCCGACCCACCCCAACCGAACCAACTCAATCGTTCTCTAAACCCACGTCCGCACCCGCCCCGCCCCACATCCCGCACCCACATACCCCCTCCCCCATTTTATTTAAATAAATATTTTATTTGGTCTTAGTGGGAATTGATCCCGGGTGGATGGGCGCCCATAGCTGGGCGCTTACCACTCGGGCAGACAGCTCTTTGATTCAGATTTTAATATTAATTATATATGTATTCAATTGTTACTTATTTAATTATTCTTACTCATTTAATAATTAATTTCACATTTGATTAATTTTAACTTGTAACAATTATATATGTATATATATATTGTAATTTTTAAAACAATTCCAATTGTAAAAAATTAATGTTACTTTAACAATTTAAAAAAATAATAAATATTGCAGTCAATCTTCATTCTCTCATCTTTATGTCCATCTTCATTTGCATCATCATATTTATAAATATTTTTATAAACATTTATACTGATTTATAAGACATAAAATTTGGAGAATTATTAAACATTTAATTATATAAATCGATTTTCTTGATTTAATAAGCATAGTTGATTTAATATTAGCCACGGAATATAATTTTCATTGTTGTTCTTATTATTAACAACAAAATAAAATAATTTGTAGCGCTAAAATATTTTAATTTTGTTGCAAATATTAATTCCAAGAAATTAGCCACAAAATATATATTTCTTCGCAAAATAATATCGACTAAATATAATTTTCATTGTTGTCCTAATTATTAACAAAAAATAAAAGAATTTGTTGCTAGTTTAGCGATGAAATATTTTTATTTTATCGCAAAAAGTAATTTCAATAAATTAGCCACAAAAAATTATATTTCATCGCAAAATATTAGTGATAAAATATAATTTTAATTGTTGTTCTGATTATTAACAACAAAATGAAGCAATACGTTGCTAGTATAGCGATGAAATATTTTAATTTCATCGCAAAAATTATTTTCAATAAATTAGCCACAAAAATTTCTATTTCATCGTAAAATATTAGTGACGAAATACAATTTTCATTGTTGTTATGATTATTAACAACAAAATGAAGCAATTTGTTGCTAATATAGCGATGAAATATATAAATTTTGTTGCAAAAATTAATTTCAAGAAATTAGACACAAAAATTTCAATTTCATCGCAAAATATTAGCAAGAAAATAAAATTGTCATTGTTGCTCTGATTATTAACAACAAAACGATGCAGTTTGTTGCTAATATAGTGATGAAATATATAAATTTTGTTGCAAAAATTAATTTCAAGAAATTAGCCACGAAAATTTCTATTTCATCGCAAAATATTAGCAACGAAATACAATTTTCATTGTTGTTCTGATTATTAACATCAAAATAAAGCAATTTGCTGCTAATATATCGATGAAATATATAATTTTTGTTGCAAAAATTAATTTCAAAAAATTAGCCACAAAAAATTTTATTTCGTCACAAAATATTAGCAACGAAATATAATTTTCATAGTTTTTCTGATTATTAACAACAAATTGAAGCAATTTGTTGCTAATATAGCGATGAAATATATAAATTTTGTTGTAAAAAATAATTTCAAGAAATTAGCCACGAAAATTTATATTTCATCGCAAAATATTAGCGACGAAATATAATTTTCATTGTTGTTTTGATTATTAACAACAAAATGAAGCAATTTGTTGCTAATATAGCGATGAAATATATAAATTTTGTTGCAAATATTAAATTTAACAATTTATCAACGAAAATTTATATTTCGTTGCTAAAAATTGATTTTAGCGACAAATTTAGATTTGTCGCAAAATTTTCGTCGCTATTCCCCCTGTTTCTTGTAGTGGGACCAGAGTTGCCCAGGCGGTAGCAGCCGTCGATGCGGAGGTGACCGTGGGAAGGACCTCGCCGGAGATGGAGCCAAAAATAGTCGGCAATGATCAATTGATGAGCCCATACTTACTTATTCCGCACCCCTAAATCACCCCACTACTCACTCTCCGGACTCCAGTCGCACCATCTTTTCTGAAGAGTTTCAACAAATTCAAAGGTAATTGATTAATTTGTTTATTTTCCTATCTACAAACTACAGCCCACTATTTGCTTATTCTCGCACTCTATTATCTATTTTTTTTTTCAATGCATTTTAATTGTCATCTTCTCTAATTGGTTATCTCTAGGAGATTCCAAAATATTTTTCTGGCTAAGTTATTTTGCAGAGTTTTTCAATCGAAGGAATCAGTTCAATAGTTCCTTCGAATCTGGCTTTCATATTCTCAGGTTTGTTTTGATTTTTGAAATTTGTAGGCAAAAAATGAAGAGTGTTAAGAGTTTCAATCTTCTAGGATTAGGCGTTTTTTTTCTTCTTGATTTGTGTCTCTGATTTTGGGTTGTACATTTTGCAAATGTTAAATGTTAGAGGTTCAGATTCGTGCATATGTAATTCGTTAGAGGAAGACCTGATCTAAGAAAGCAGGGAGATTTAAAATCCAGTCCTCGGGACTGTTCAATTGCGATTCTTCCGAAAATCTTCATAGAAATAGTTTTTTTCCAATTCGAGAGTGTTAATTTCTCAATCTCTTCCTGCTCGGTGCATGATCCAATAATTACCATTGTTGAAGTAGACAGTTACGCTTCAATTCACCTCGAATTTGTTTTTCTTTTCTTCTGAAATCTTAATTTTCGAGTACCCCATATCGTTATCTGTTGGGAAATTCAAAGATCCTTATTTATATTCGGGGTAATTAGCTAATTATGTTGTTTAGAGTTTCTTAAGAAAAGTCAAGAACACACACAGTGTGATAGATAGAAACTTGATTTCATAATTTTAGATTTGTGTATAACTTAAGAATTGTGATTTTAGGAGAATTATTGTTTGGAGGCAATTAGAGTTTTATTGTAGATATGGAAGAAGGCAAATATCCTGTTGGGGTGAACAAGGCTGGTCCATTTAGGGCTTTGCCTCATAGACTAACTCAAATTTATTTTTTTTACAGTAAAATAAATTAGATTTTTTTTATAGAACTCAATCGTTGGTAGGAAAAAAGCCTTTACATGTTCAACAATAAGATTGTTATATTGGGCTGCTACCTCATTACTCCAGAGTTTTCGACACCTACATAGGTGAGCCAAGACGTTGTCGTATCCTCCATGTAAGGCAGAAAACAGAACTATTGGCATGATTAGCAAGCTCCAGCCCTAAATATCCTCAAGCATCCCCATTGTGTAAATATCAGTTTCCCAGGTTCCATTAATCAGATTGAGGGAGTCCGACTCTAGGACCAAATTTCTGATCCACCGAGAAAGCGCAAGGCGAGGGCCTCCAAAAATTAAAGGGCTGTCACCGAAGGCGGCAAGACGTTTACTCCTGTGGCACTGGCTGATAAAAAAACCCAGGCCGAGAAGACCGCGGCATATCCGAATTTACTTTGATGGAACCAGTAGGGGGCAGGTCCACCTCGGGGCAGTTGTTTTCTTGGATAGGGCAACTTATGTGGGAGTGTTTAGCTGGTTTGCAAAGGTAATGGCCTAACTAAAATTTGAATATCAAGCAAACCCTTAATTTGGTTTCTTAAGGTAGTATATAAATAGTTATTATTACCACCCTCTCACAATTTTCATCCACTTTGTAGGAGCTTTTACGGATCAAGGTATGTTTACATTTTTGTCCTAGTCTTTTCTTTATGTCTAACTCAAAATACAATCTTATTTATTCAAAATTGGAAAATTCAGTGAATGATTAGACTGCTGCTTTGTAGATGCACGTACGTGTCCGGTGATATGATATCAAGTAAGCTGCTGCTTTTATATGGAATTTGAAGATAGAGTGTTTAATTTTTTTACAATGTGGGGAGTATATAATGTTGAATGTTATGCTACTGTTAATAGAGTAGCTTAGCTTTAACATTGTATCATAAATTGTTTGTTGCAGTGAATGCTTATCTAATCGTTCATGTATCTTGCAAACAATAATATGGATATAAATTTGAACAAAAATAGAGGTCACGAGCATTCAAAAAAAGGTGCCAGTTTATGAGCAAATACTACTAATATTTTACATTTCATAACATCAATTAAAATTTTCAAAAGCTATATTAAGAGGACCATAACATATTGATATATTTTTAAGAGGCGTGTAGTAGATATTAGTTAATAATGTAAAAGCAATTGTTCGAGGTATGTATGGCTAATGTATATACAAACTATAAATCCCTGATCACATTCATAATATATATATATATATATATATATATATATATATATATATATATATAAAAGCTGTGTTTTACAATTGTGGCTAATTGTATTGATAGTAGAATCCATTTTTTATTTCGTTTCATTGTATTGATTTTAAACATACATTTATTCCCTCCTTCCACTAAAATGCAGGATATGATTTTATTATCAAAGATAAAGAATTTACATTCAGAAACAAAAATGAAAATTAGATAAATAACTTTCAATAAAGTAGAAGCAAAACACGATGCACATTTTTTAACAGATCTTATAAAAACTCAATTTTATTTCATTCAATCTTTAATGAAAGTAAGAAAAGTTGTGACAAGTACTTTGCTCTACATGAAGACCTCCATCCCTTTAGTATTGTTGCACTTATCCATGGAAAAAAATTGTTTGATGTTCATTTTTTTCACAATTTTAGAGGAAAAAATTAAGAGTTCAAAACCTGAGTATATGATTGGAAAATGTTTATATGCAGCAGAAAATGAAAAGAAGAGGGAAATATAATGGGTGCTGCTTTGGAAAACTGGATTTTCTATGTATGAAGCTTCGATAGTACATTTTGATTTTTTAAGTACATTTTGATTACAAAAACTTAAAATTTGTACATTTTGATTTTTTAAGTACTAAAAACATAATATTTAAATATTAACAAATTTTCAATCCGTGCATTACACGGGTGAAATACTAGTAGATATTAAAAAAAAAATTGTGGTAAATTGCCACTGACATTGCTACATATTGTACACCGTCTCAAGAGACAAATAGAACTTTTAATGTTGCAATTGTGTGTTTTATTCACTTTCTTTTTATCTATTGTTTCATGTACTTGAACTTGTTGTTTGGGGCTTATAATTGGCCTCTATATTATCCCAAATTACGGTTGAGAGATTAGATGATGAGATAGAAGTTTTGCAAGGAGCAGTATTTTCTGTAATTTAGGGCTGAATTTGAATAGATGCATGTTGATTGGCATGATTTTGAAATCTCGGCGTTACATCCTTCACCTTTTTAAAAAAAATTGTCCACAAAATTAATTACTAGTATTTTTTAAAATATTTTAGAAAGTTTTGATGTATCCCTAGATTAGAAGTTACTCATGTATATAATGGATCAGCTACCATCAATCTCTACATAATGTTATTAAAAAATAAACATGTTTTCATATTATTCCAGTTATGAAAAAAATTCTTTTGTAAAATATTTTTTTTCGTTTGCCCCTTTCTTCGTTTGCCCCTTTCACTCTGCACTCTCTTAGTTTGTGTTATGAAAAAAATTCTATTGTAAAATATTTTTCTTAGTTTGCCCCTTTCACTCTGCACTCTCTTAGTTTGTGTTTCGTCGTTTTTGTGTGAGCAGAAGATGATCTCTTAGTTTGTGTTTCGTAGTAACTGTTTTTTGTGTGAGCAGAAGATGATTTGCAGGTTTTTTACAGCTCAAACAAACGTCAGTGCACGTGTCATTACATTATTCGTTGTATATAATTTTAATCTCAAATAACTCCCAAGATTATTAAAAATTATAAAAAGGTCCCACATATTTTATGGGCCTAATTTGAATAACTCCCAAGATTATTAAAAATTATAAAACGGTCCCACATATTTTATGGGCCTAATTTGAAATAACGGTTCTTATTTTAAAAATCAAACTACTCCTTAATACGGAGTATTTATTCTAGGCTTCTAAATTTATATAAATATTAACATCAAATTTGAACCGCCGGTTTGGTATTAGACATGCTCAAACCGTAACCGAAAAACCGACCAATCGACAAAACCAATGGCGGTTCGGTTACGGTTTGACATTTTGACAAACCGCCAGTTTGACATTTTGACAAACCGCCAGTTTGACCGATTTTGGCGGTTAACCGCCAATTTGTCAATTTTTTTTAAAAAAAATAAAAAAAAAATTTAATACACATTTTTTTTCAAATTTTAATGTATAAATTTAATTTATATAATTTTATTCAATTCTAGTAATGTATTTTCTAAAAAAATGAGTTATTATTACCACCCTTAATTTGGTTTCTTAAGGTGGTTTCTTAAGGTAGTTTATAAATAGTTATTATTACACCCTCTCAGTGAATGATTAGACTGCTGCAAAGCGGAATGAATTTTGATTAGACTGCTGCAAAACGAAATGAATTTTGTAGATGTACGTACGTGTCCGGTGATATTCCCTCATTGGCCTTCCATGGTAAACACGTTGAGGCTCTTCCATATGTGGAAGAGGAGGGATGTATTCCTCTTGAATGTGTTGAGGTGGAGGATATTGGTAAGGTGGAGGGTAAGGGTGTTGAGGTGGTGGATATTGATGAGGTTGAGGTGGTGGATAGTAGGCTTGTTGTGGAGGTGGATAGGGGTAAGGATAGTATCCTTGATATGGAAGGTGATTTTGAGGTGGATTACCTCCTTGTTGATTCCCAACTTGGGGATTCTCTCTTTGAGGCTCATCATCTCCATTTGGTGGAAGATTCATCTCTTCAATGTTCTCTATCTCAAATGGTTCTTCTATGACTCTTTGTCGATTCCTTCTTCTTGCGTGTGCCTCGATCTCAAGATCCAATGGTTCCAAATTTCCTCCACGAGATCTTGTGATCATACACCTACAAAAGACAAGTATCAAAGCCCACAAAGACGAACTAAAATAAAATAACAAAAAGAAATGTTACTCTCAATAAGTCCCCGGCAGCGGCGCCATTGACTTGGATGTATTTTTGCACACTTTTTACAACTATACGATCCCCACAAGCGTATGGGTTCGTTAGTAGTACGATAAGTATACCAAGTAAAATTTCGTTCCAAGGACTTAATTGAGTGCTAGTGAATCCCTAAAGTTACAAGTAGGCATGCTATTGTAGTAACTAAATGATGTTGTTTGGATTTTCGGGAATAAGCACAAAAATAGTAAACTATATTAACTAAAGTAAAAGGAACTAGTGACAAGAAATGACAATCTATCTAACTTTCTTTTGGAAAGTGCAAGGGAAGGGTATTGCCTCGGGTGTTTCCGTTTTGTGAGCGATTAAGTGAACTAGTGGACCAATTACATGATTTTACTACAACTTTGGTTAAGTTAAAGGCTATCACGTAGGTGTGCAAACCCCCTCGAAAGGCATAGGTAAACATCGTGCATTGATTAGCAATTATAGGATCTAACCAAATACCATAATCCCCTAAGATAGTGTTTCATAAGCACTTTCAACACGGTTACTAATGCTTATGAAACGCCCTCTCACCAAACTCCTAGACGACCTCCATTCGTTTAGTGTCTAAGGTTGTCGGTCTAGCCATTAACACCCCTCTCGGGTGAGCTAATTACTAATTAAATTCTATTCAATTGATCAAAGCTCACACTCACACTCCCAATCATGCTACCCAACTCTCGTTGCAATAAACATAATCAAACATGCTTGCTAATAGGGTTGATCAACCAAATGAATCAATCAAAGTACAACTCTAGAAACATAAACACCAAAATTATAAGCTAATCATGCAATTAATCCACAATTACACTAAATTCTCATCAAAACATCCACACCCAAGGCAATTGAGGATTAGCCCATGGTTCTAGAAGAGAATCCCATGGCTACAACAACAAATAACATCAAACTCATAATAAAATAACAAGAGATTGAAGAAATAAAGAAAATACCAAATTTAATTGCAAAATAGAGTAATATCACCTTGATCATACGAATTTAGCTACAAAACGAGGTAATAGACGATGCCCGATGATAATCGTAGCTTGATTTGAAGTAAAAACCACTATTCTATCTAATCTATTGAAGAAATTAAACTAAAAATGAAGAACACCTACAACTATGTGAATGTGTGTGTGGAAAATGCTTCCAAAAGGAGTTCTCCCTTTTGGATTTTAAGAAAGGGAGTTTATATAGTGTTTGGGAAGGGTTTGAATGGCATAATTGCAAGTTGATCCCTCAAAAATGGAGAAAATACAAGTTTGGCACCGAAAATGGGGTGACTCGGCCGAGTTGGGGTCACTCGGCCGAGTGGAACACTTAAGAAGCGTGTAGCAACTCTTTCCAGCCGAGACTCGGCCGAGTGAGGGTCACTCGGCCGAGTGGTCTTCAATTTCAGTAGCTACGGCATTCAACCTTACTCGGCCGAGTGCGCAGTAAAGTGCAAAATTGCAGATTCGGCCGAGTAACCTTACTCGGTCGAGTGATGTCCGATTCCAGGAGCTACGCATTCATCCTTACTCGGCCGAGTTGGCTCACTCGGCCGAGTGCGCAGTAGAGTTCAAAGTTGCAGATTCGGCCGAGTTGACGCACTCGGCCGAGTTTCCTCTTCTCGTTCCATGCATAACTTTCGCCTCGTATGTCGGATTGACTCGATTCCTTTGGCTAATCCACTCCGTTTTTCGAGACGAATCCAACCGTGCACTCCTCTTTCCGGTCCGATCACTTGTGGTATGTGTTTTGCTCCAAATTCCATCGTATTTCCTACACAATCGACAAAACACAACCTTTCTCTCATTTCGGCTTAAACAATCATATTTACTGTATAATTCAATGAAATCAACATCAAATGAGCTTCAAATATGCATCTAAATCGTGTAAATTCCACCCGAATCACAATACGCGAGTGCGATTCTGCCCTCTGTAATAGGCGAGGGTGCCCTCGCCAATAAATTAGCGAGGAGCACTTTGGCGACGGTGACTGCCCCTTGCCTCTGCTGTCGCCAAAACGCTTAAAGAGCGCAATTCCCTCGCCTTTGCCCTCTTTATATTCGCGTTTTTTTTGTAGTGATAGCAAAACAGACTATAAAAAAAAAAATCTAGTGAACAAAAAGAATGAAATAGCACATCTTACGTACCTAATCCGCATCAAACAAATCAATGTAACCATGACTTTACAAGCAAGGCCATCAAACATATCAAATGAACATACGACTTTGAAACAGAAAGAAGACTGAAACACCTCAGTTAGCTAACCCTTCTGCCTTAAGAAAACGTTTTTTAATTCAATTTCCTGGCATAGGTGGGAATCCCAAAGTGTATCCATGTTACTGCAGTTGTGGATGTTCAGCTCCTCCATTATAGGCTTTGCCTCCTCCGGAATAAAGTGTTGGAGAAGGGCTTTTCCTGACACCGTCCCTCTGTCCACAGATGTTACTTTCAAGACTCTAAACAAGAAATTTTTCAAGACAATGTACATTTCCAGAATTGTTATTTAACAGACATCCTACAGAATCTGATGTAAAGTAATGACTGAATATTATGGTGGATTATTGTTGAGGATGAATATATATGAGAGGGATCAGTTTGCTATGTTATAAGGTATTACACAATAATATTATTACATGAGATAGTTAGGTCTAACCTAACCCTAAAGGGCTTTATAAGAGAGCCCATAGAGAACTAAGATGGGCCTATACAATAAATGAGAATAAGGGTGTATTTACTAATATAGGTCCAATAAATATCACTCCATGTTTCCAACTTTATAACCAAAATATCACATCCATCAAAATAAGACAGACCACCTCATCACAAAATAAAAAGATTGTTAATGCTTATCAAGAATAATTAATGCTTACCAATCATATGAGATTGTCTAAAAATTATGAAATACTAATAATTTATCAAAAAATAGTTGAAGAAATACGTACATAGAAGAATTATTAATGCGGGGTGGGAGTGAACCAAAGTGGCAACCAAAACGGGCCTGTTGAAACATGATTGGGATAATCCAAAGGAATGAAGGTTCTGTCATTAAAAGAGTAAATGGCAGTATCATGGGGTGTATCAAAGTCGACGCCCGTCCGCCTCCACCAATCCCAATCGAAGTGGCGTGGGTGGTCCGTAAAATAAATGGAATCGCATTTCAATTCAGGATAGTCGTCCGCTGGTAATGCAAAACAATTGTTGACCCCGATAAACATGACCAAATTATCTAACGATCCTTCCATGCATCTCAGTTCCACATCATCTCCATCCCCCACTCCAACAACTCTATAAACATCGAAACCAATAGTTTTGGTTTCGTAATCTTCGTCCCAATCCGTCCTAATTGGAAACCCATCTTTGTGTCTGTTTTCCAAGTAGAGAGTCCGCTTCATCATGTGGCGAGACACAACGTAAAGTTGTTCCGTATGCTCCGCGAATACAACATAAGGTTCTTCCGTGCACGAGTTGTCGTCCATCATCGCATCGACGAAACCACTCCACCAAAAACCTTTACGTTTTTTATCGTTGCATACGCTCTTGATGTTGGGCACCAAATTCTTCGGCTTACGTCCAGGACGAAGATCCCACTCCTCCATGTCTGATCCTGTCATGCAAATGAACATCAGATGCTGCGACTAGGATTACAGAAGGCGAGTCGACCATTTGCGCCAAATATTATCATAGCGCGGTTTCCTTCAGCAGAGATGATCAGCTGCATGACATTATAAAAATATTAAACAAATCAAAATGATTTTTGAAACATTAATCATAATAATATATTCTCTATTATTTTCCTTCCTTATTTGAAAATTTTACTCTTAAATTGTCATTTACTTTATTCATAAAGATAAATAATCTGCTAAAAAAAATTGACTTTTAAAGATAAAAATTATGTTATTATTGACTTTTAACTATAAAAATCATGTTATTATAGATTCTCTATGTACATGTCATATTAATGAGTGTACCTTCCATGTGTCGGCGGCGGAGGAGCCGTGGGGAATGTTGCGCTTAGTGCGGATGGCCCAGAGGAGTATGCGGCGGGCGGAGATAGGATTGTAAAGAAACATATCGTTTAAATTCTCATTGTACAAAACAAGAAACCCATTTGACGATCCCATTACCGTCATATCCTTACTCTCGAATTCCAAGGCTGTACCCACTTTCGCCCACAGTAGATGGCACCATCAGCCAAGGCGCCATCCTTTCATCCGAATAATTAACCACATGATCACCACTTCCTCCGGTTGCAATGGAATTACAACAATATTTAGATCGTAGCCTAATTGATGATGATCGAGGCCTAATTGATGGCGAAGCATACATTAGTGACGGCGAGGAGGAACCGATTAGTGACGGCCGGACTAGGAAGGAGGATCCCATGTTATTTTTTGAAATGTTATTCTTTTTTTAGGGTTTTCTTTTTTTTTGAAATGTTATTACTTGCAAATCAAGTAGTATTAATTTGTTGCGATATTTTAGGCTGCAGCTAATTCAATTCAATTCTCCAACTATAATTTATTCAATCTTTTAGTTTTCTGTTGCTAACGAATTTCCATGATTAATGAAAAGTTTGGATTGACAGGTGGTCGAGCTACTTAATTGTTTGAATTTTGTTTAAACCCTGCATAATTAACATGAGTACTCCGTATAAGTTAAATGATAAAAAAAATCTAAACGTGCCGTTTCAAAATAAATGAGCCAACGTATTTCCGTATCTGGGCTTTACAGTCCAACAACAAATACATATGCATTGTTTCAGTTTTTTTTTTTCAAATCAAACAAGTAAGTATCTTGATTGGCCGCGGTTAAATTCCCCCTTTTGTTATGTCTTTATTACCCCACTTTTTTTCAGTAAAAAGACTCTACTACCCCTTACTGAGTTCACCCCAAACCAAAAAATAAAAAATTGTGTATTCCGTTCTCCCTTTCAAAATTTCGTCTCAATTTTATTTTTAAACGTTGAAAGAATTTGAATATAAACGTGAAGGGATTCATTTTCAGTACAAATATGTAAGTGTTCTTTATATATTTAAAAAAATATCGCAAAACTAAAAGTTCAACTCTGATTCACCGAGAATATTTACAATTCTCGGCTGAAATTTTAGAGTTTTCAAAATAAATCTTTCACATAAATCTCTCAAAAGATTTGTCGAGTTTTTTACAAAATTTCTAAAAAAACTTTCGAGTTTTTTTTCTCTTTCTCGACGAATCAATGTCGAGTTCAACACTATTGTAAAACTTCACGATTTCCATTTATATTCGTGTAAAAACTCAATTTTATCTAGGGCTGAAAATCAAACCAAACTATTCGATACTCGATTCGAGATCGTTCGGTAAAAGCTCGTTTGAACTCGGTTCGACATAGATATCAAACAAGTTTGAACATATATTTACGTTCGATATGGTCCAAAGTTGTAGAGAATGTATGAATGGAAAGATAATTTTATTAACAATAAGCATGAGTATAAATAGACTACATAATAGGCTTTATACAAGAAAGCTAACTTGTGGACCAAGATAACTTGGGAGCCAAGATATACATAATATTCCTAATACAGTAACTTGTGGGCCAAGATATACATAATATTCGTAATACGCCCCCTCAAGATGAAGTACCATTGGTGATTCCAATCTTGTTCACAAGTGGTTGAAGACGAGGACGGGATCGGCAGAAGACACAGGATCTACTGTGAGAAGAGGGCGAAGCTCTTGGGCGTATGCAACAACTTGAGCAGAAGAGGGAGATTCATCTTTTTGGGTTTGGAAGAACGTGGTCTCGTTCTTAATGAGTTGTTGCAGAAGAGAGTGAACCTCTTGGGCGTATGCAACAACTTGAGGAGAAGAGAAAGATTCATCTTCTTGGGTTTGGAAGAACGTGGTCTCATTCTGGATGAGTTGTTGCAGAAGACAGCGAACCTCTTGGGCGTATGCAACAACTTGAGGAGAAAAATTGGTAACAGTATTGCTAACCAAATCTTGGTGTATTTTGGTGATCCTAAGATCAGTAAAGAAAAATAAACGAGACATAAGCCCCAGTATCGAAGGCGAACAACAGAAGGAGTTGATGCATGGAGGGATGTGTGTGGATTTTTTTTTTTTTTTTTTTGAGAGATGGAGGTGTGATCGTGAGGATCGAAAAAGAGGCGTTAGCCTAAAGAAGCTCTCGATACCATGTAGAGAATGTATGAATGGAAAGATAATTTTATTAACAATAAGCATGAGTATAAATAGACTACATAATAGGCTTTATACAAGAAAGCTAACTTGTGGACCAAGATAACTTGGGAGCCAAGATATACATAATATTCCTAATACAGTAACTTGTGGGCCAAGATATACATAATATTCCTAATAAAAGCTCGGCTCGAGCTCGATAAGTAAAAAGAGATAAATTTAGTGTAAAAATGTCAAACTACTCGAGCTCGGCTCGTGTTCGGCTCGAATAAAGCTCGTTCAAGCTCGACTCGTTTAATTATCAAACAAGCTCAAACACTAATTTCAAAGCTCGATAATATTTCAAACAAACTTGAACAACATCGCGTTCGGCTCGACTCATTTACAGCCCTTTTTATCACTGTAATTCGTATAAAATTATATCCATTTAGTTTGAAATTGAGAAAGTTTGAATTGGGCATGTGAAAGGGTGGATAAGTGGTTGAGGGTAGTTGTGCTATTTCATGGATGGGTGTGATCTCAACTTGGGAGTCAAACATGAAAAGACTGGAAATTTAACCGTGACCATCTTGATTTACCACTTAAAAATGAATCCACATTCAATTAGTTAAATTTGAGAGATTATACGCTGTCAATTTTTCTCTCAAGCCCGTGACAGATGGACAGCCCGAGTCAGATTTTTGTCTTTATCCCATCACCTGAGGACAAATGTGTCGGGTGATTAAATTGTCCCTAATGCAATATTATAAGTTAGCTCGATGCACATGTGAATTTTAATTTTCAATTTTTTTTATTTTTTTTGTAAAATGTGGCATTTTCTTTTTATATTTTTTATATCAATTAAAACTTATTTATATTTTATTTCAAGTAAAATGACAATTTTTAAAATTTGGGCGACCGAATCAAAATATATAATCTGTCTAGATCAAATTTAAAATCAGTCAAAATCTTTAATCCCATTGCTATATTAACAAATTAAGGGGGAAAATATTGCATGATTAATAAACAAATATAATACATCAACAATTCAAAACACTTATCTTAGTTAGTTCAAACAGTACCAATCCAGTCGAGTAATGCAAACAGCCCGAAAAGTAGGAAAGAATCAGTATAATAAAGTCGAGAATCAACAAAGGTGAAAAAAGAAAAGAGCCCCACAAAGAAATGCTCAATTTAACAGAGACTAAAATGACTGATAATTCATAAAAGGGATTTACGTTTTGTAGATACAAGAAAATATACATATAAATATCAATTTTGAAGAAGAAAAAAATGATTTAGTATAGCCCAAAATACACGAATAATCAAACCCAGAATACATGCATAATCATTCCTAAAATAAAATTTATACCCAACCCACAAAAACACACTCGATTCTTTGTATACCAAATGATCGAAAGACACACCACTAATGTTCAATTTGGGTCTGCCATAGATATCTCAACACGGGACCTATGGTTGTTTGTCCCATCTTAAGCTGTCTTACTTCAATCCAGTGAATAGATACCATGCCAGACACCCGTGAGGTTTAGCTGTTGATATATTCATGCATATTGGGACACATGAACTGTAATAGAGTCGGTTTTCTAACACTCTCTTTCATTACAAGCTAGCTAGCTAGATGGAATATAGGATCAAGAAAAGAAACATTATCGCCTCCCCTCCATGTCTTTGTCCATAACGCCAGAGAATCAACAGCTGTTATTTTAAAAATTTATCCATACCACTACTATAATACAAAGTTCCAAAAGACACAACAACTTGAGGGGTCCCTGTTAGATCTTTCCCTAGAACACACAGAGCCTGTGATTTTTCGAAATCTTTACCGTTGCATGTGAGCCTAAAAAAAGGCAAAGAAAGAAGCATCTGAAAATCTCTATAAATAGCTGTCTTGCTAGCAAGCATTCTTACTCAAGAAACTGCAAAGATGAAGCTCCTATCGATGTTTCTGATACTCATCCTATTCGTTCAGGTATATAAATACTCGACAAGTTTAATATATTAAGAGAGATTTTCATGAGCATTTTATGTTTTCAGGCTTTTGTGGTGCTAGAGGTATCATCAAGTGATGCTGAAAACTCTGTTTCTAAGGTATGCAAGATAAAATAATGCATAATCAGTAACTAATAATCAAGCTACCTTTAGATTTTTGGTGATAATCGAGCTTCTGATTCAGGAGGGAGACTATGGAGGCATGCTCAAAAAACATCACCCTCGAATAATCAGTAAGTAATCATTTCATCTTCTAATCTAATGGAGTAATTTATAACTATATGACACACAAACACAAAAATATACGTTAGTTTTCATGCAAAATTTGAATGACAGATTGCAAATACGAATGCGCAAGAAGATGCAGCAAGTCATCGAGGAAGAACTACTGCCATCGTGCATGCAAGAGCTGCTGTGCAAAGTGCCATTGTGTGCCTCCAGGAACTTATGGCAACAAAAACCTCTGCCCCTGCTATGCCAAACAAAAAACACATGGAAATAGGCCCAAATGCCCTTGAATATATACTTCGAACGTTCATCAACAGTATTTGATTTTCATTATATGAATGGAATAAATTAGATTTGTATATGTGTTTGTGTGAGCGACTGTGTATGTGAGATTATTTCTTTGTACTTGTTTCGATTCGATAGTTTTGGCTATCAGAATCTGGTAATAAATGAGTATTGTTGGGTTTTTATGATCATGATTCTTGATTTTAACAAAAATCAATAAAAAGACGATGAGAAATAGGGATGATGATGCAAGAATAAGTAAACATGAACAGAAACATAAAAAATATATATATAATCTTAACCTGTATTGCTGTTGCCAAAATCTCTCTTTATAAGTATGACTTGATCAAGAATGACTATACAAATGAACACAAAAAATGACAGTTAAAACCGAACCCAGCAACGAGTGCATTGTGCCATACAATCTCCCTTGCAATCGATATTATAACCTAGTACTTTAGGATTACGAAGAAGGAGGTTTTTCAGGGTTTTACCTACTATGCCCCAATCTTTCTCCAAAATCTGCACATTTGGTTTCATTTCGTTTTCCAAGCTGCATCCGAGTACCTCAGGGAATTTCTTCAGAAGTTTGGCAAGATCATCGTCAGCTAGGCCTAAATCTTTAAGATAACTCAGTACCTCACTAACAACCTCAAATTTGGGCACTTCCTTTTTGCGTTCGTCGCCCCAATACGGTGAATGAATATGACCAAATGCTTTTCCAAGGATTTTATCTACCTCTTCACTAGAAAAACCGTATACAGACAGATGTTGTCTGCAAGATTCCCACGTTTTCTTGTCTTCATCATTTAGAATAGTAACCTGGTCTTGAGCAGTAGAATGCAATTCCCAATTCCTAGAAGTGGTAATCACGGGTGCTCCTCGAAGGGCATTTTGGGGAACACAAGTTGCAAGATTTACATTAATGAGGAATTTGCTCTTTGTTACTAAAGCAGAATCAGGCTGCAAGTGAAGCAAGAGACGACATATGAACTTGGAGAACAAAATCGTAGATATGAGGGGTAAGAGTTCTTGAATTGGCAGTCAAAAAAAGAAGAGCACTTAAATCAATTTTTTAGGAAATGGCACCTTATCAATTGAATGAAACTTCATCAAGAGACAACAGTAATGCTTGTATTTAATTCGTATCCGGTTTTGTTTGATCAAAAGAGGATTCCTACCTAGATTCTATAATATATCTAGCATACTCAAGATAATAAGAGCTGTCGAGTCTAGTTCACTTGTTCAATTATATTCAATTGTCCCAATACAATCATATATCCAGAAATGGTGAATTCCAAAATATATTGCTGATTTCCATAAATATTTTGGCAATAACATCTGATTCACTCCAAATTTAACTTGTTCAACATTGCATCCATTTTTACCCTAATACTGGGGACATAGAAAAGCAAAATTATACTTACACAAGAACAGAAATGGACTGCTGAATCAAATGTCAGCAGAGGAGAAGCCAAAGATCTTCCCAGCATCCCTGACATTAATTACCTAAGATTATCAAACAAGAAATTAAGTAAATTCATACAACCCCCATCAAATTGGCCCCAATTGACTTATCAGTTATATCCCTTAACAACAAATAAAAAATAGGCAAAAAAAATCCACCAAAAAGAAGACCCGCGATGAAAATGATTCGAGAGAAAAAGGGTTCGTGAAAATTTCAGAAAAATAACAAAATAATACTGTAGTACCTTTAGTAGCTGACTGGTGGATGAAATGGTGTTGTTCTTCTCTTGTGTGTGAAGAAGAACAAAGAGAGAATTTTGTTCCACTGCTTTGCACCCCAAGATAGTCCGTTCGGGTAAATGCGACTTTCTTCAATTGTAATCGAGCTCTTTACAAATGCGACTTTTTTGTTTTTAATTACGGATTAACTATCTTCTGTTATTTACTATACATTTGACGGTTTTTTCTTTTATACAATAAAAATATCTTGAATGTAACATACCAAAAAAATCTCCAAAGATAATATATTCATTTCATATCATCATAATTTGAAGAAATTAAATTTGCATACGAAAATTTTATGGTGAACATAATATTATTGTTTAATGTACAAAATATAACTATACAACCCATAAAATCATGTATTTGTTAAATAAAAAATCATTTGTTTAATACTTTCTCCATCTACACGAAAGTTTTGGATACGAAAAGTTAATATAATAAAATAAGTAGATATATTAGAGATGATGGGAGAGAAAGTAAATTTAAAAAAAAAAAGAATGAGTAACTTTTATTTTAAAGATGTAAAAAGAAAATTGAGTAATAATTAAACAAAAAAAAAAGGCAGTTAATGTGAATCTTTATAATAATTAAAATTCAGTTAAATTTCAACCCCACTGTTATTGTTAACCTTTTATTTGAGGTCATTTTAGTAAATTGAATAGAGAGACGCATAAAAGAAGCACCTGTCACCATCTCTCCCGTGCAACTGCAAATCTCTCCGGCGAAGTTCCTCAACTGCTGCCGGTGTTCCGTACAAGTAGACGAGTTATACCCTCGCAAAACCCCCGTGAATCGAACCTCCTAACATTGCCGATATACGTATACTCAATCTTATCATACATTCCATAATGCGCGGATGGCTCAGTTCAGGCAATCCGGCGCCAACAATGGGTTGCGAAGCGACGTCCCCTCGGATCATGTATCAATCAACATTCGCGGCGCTTCGCGCCCTCACCTCCACCACCACCGCCGATCGAAGGTCCTGCCACCTTATAAGATCTCCGTTGTCTTCTGCATTTTGACGCTCTTGCTCATTCTCTCTGTCTCCGCTTTCTTCTATTTCTCCTTGCAGAGTAAAGGTATGGATTTCTTCGTTTGTCTTGAAATGAAGCTCGTGTATTATACTTGAGTGGGGAAGTGTGTGTTGTGCGCTTATTAGAGGAATTCAGGATTGATTACTTACAATTAAGTTAATGCGATAGAGACTTGCTGTTTCATCTGGATGTGTTAGGTTAGGGAATTGATCGATTACAGCAATGGAAGTTTTCTAACTAGGATAATATGTATGGGGAATTTTGTGTGATGGCATACTTGCAAGCAAAAATAGTGTTTGTTTTTAGGAAAAACATGTGAAGCCTACAGATTAGGATTCGTAAATCTCCTAGTTTAAATTGTAGTTCTTAGAGTTTTGATCAGTAATGGAGCAGGTAGCCTTTCTTTGGCGAATGCACAGAACAACGTGTATGGACTTTTGGCCTCAATGGAACTGCATTTTGTTTTAAAGTGAAAAAATGGGAGTTGAAATTGATCTTGCTAATTCAAGTCCTCTGAGAAAATAGTTTTACGAAAACTTAACAAGATATGTTAGAATTAGTAGGTTGATTAAGACCTATGGTATTGATAGTTTTGTTCCGACTTTGCAGACTGATTCCAGTTTCTTACTCGTGGAGGGTTTTCATAATGTGTTTTCTTGGTCTGGCTATTTTAAATTTCAGCGCTCTTTGTTGTAACTTAAAGAAAACTAATCTGAATGTGCATGAAGCTGTTTTTATTTCCAAAGCTAATGCTCCACTTCTACTATCAACTAGAATTTGGGACGACTTGTTTGTTAGTGTTTAATTTATTCATATTATCTGCTTTAGGAGTGGAAATAAGTAGAGATCAAGCCCTAGATGATGATTTGGATTTTCTCATGAATGTGACCCGAATTGAGAAACCAGAGGAGGTCCTCGATTTTGGCAATGCTGTAGGTGAAGATTTTCATGATTGGGACAAGCGTAAGAGAGATCTTGATTATGAAGAGATGAAGAGGCGGCGAGCTTGGCGTGAGAAGAAGTGGCAGCGAGCTCAGGATGATCCTGTAGGTCATATGCTTACAACGGCAGTTAACAATGATAATAAGTCTGCTTTTGATAAATCTCTTAACATCTTGGATACCCGAGGAAATGGCTTATATAATGAGGCTGGGCGCAATGAATTGAAATCGTATGAAGCTGAATATGAGGCATCTTTAAATAAAACTGGAGAGTCCACAGATGTTGATGGAGGGAACCGTAGAGTGCTTGATGATGCTGATGAATATGATGATGATATGGACTTGCAAGATGATCAAATGGAGGAAGATGATGATGTCGTGCATGATGAAAAGGACCATTCTGGTTACACTAAACCCAATACTATTGATACCTTGGAATCTTCTCATGTGCATCAGGCTAGCAACAAGAAGCACGACATCATTGAAGACGCTGAAAAAACTTCCAATGATTTGTATAGTGAGGAAACTCTCTCAAATGCACAGCATTCTGAAGCCCAACATCAATCTGAACATGCGAGTTCTGCTGAAGGTCAACATGCGAGTTCTGCTGAAGGTCAACATGCACGCAAGTTGTTACCTGGGAGGCGCTCAAGATCAAGAAAGAAGCCAAAGCATCGAAAGTCTCTTGGTATTTATTTTTCTTCTCACGTAATTATAAAATTGCTAGTGGACAAAATGTCTTCTTTTTTAGTGATGATCAAGTTGCTTAATTCATTGGCCATATTCAGTTCCACATGAATGATGAATTGAAGAATAAACTTGTCTGATACTGAGACTGAAGATGAACCGTCAAACTTCATCAAGTTAAAGTCCTTCCATGTTGTACATAAAACACTTGTTGCTGTATTTATATAATTATGTGAGTTGCATCATTAAATTTTGTTATCTGCTGATGTGTGGTAGGTTCCTTGGCATCATTCACTGTGGTACGATACTAGATTTCTAGAAGAGATGTTAAATATTTCACTTCCAGTTCATCAGAATTACTTTTAAGTACATTTGTTTGCTCAGACATTGAACAATACCACTGCATAACTTAACAAAAGACAGATTGGCATCATGGCGACATTTTTCGTTTTCCTGATTATATTGCAAGAGAAACTATTGTTTAATCGACTGATGTTTCATGTTAATATGTATACATCTGAGAACTTCTTTTTTTTACTTCCAGTATACTGTATTTTATATTGGTTTGAACTTGGATAATGATAGTCAATGATGTCCAGGTATTTGCCCGATAAAATTATGTTGCCAGTCTTTAAAAATTAGCAATCTAAGAACATGAATGCATAATTATTATTTTTCTGTTTTCTGTTACTTAGCTAAAATACGCTATTCTCTTTGATGAAAAGATAAAAATAAAATGCAATGCCTTGAAATATGCTCGCCTCTTCATCTGCATTAGTTAACTGCAGATAAGTAGTTATTGCAGGATTAGTTTTAAACATTGACATGATAAAAATCAATGGATTATGTTGCTTTTAAGTAGAGCTCATTATTGATGTTCCATTACATATTATAGTATAATTGGAGCATCTGTAGTTATTCAGCTTACCTTTTTTCCAGGTTTCACGTTTGTCAAAGAAAAATGTATGCTTTGTCATGTTTGTTGACGAAGTAACTCTGCAAAGTCTTTCGTCAGAAGGCCAAAAGCCAGATATGATGGGCTTCATCGGGTTGTGGAAGATTGTGGTGGTGAAAAATCTTCCTTACACTGATATGAGGAGAGTAGGGAAAATACCAAAATTATTGCCACATCGACTCTTTCCTTCTGCCAGGTAGAACTCGTTGTAGTTATAGATGATATTACTATACTTATATCATGTTATTTATTTATACTATTTCATGTCCTGTTGTTGGTGGTATATTTAGCTCATTTTCTAGTCTACATCCTACATTTTTTCAAGAATTCTAGTCAATTCATTCAAAAGGCGGTTGTGTGCCCTTTAATAATCTGGTTAATGATCTGAAGCCTATCATTCGGACAGATAAACGCTCTTTCAGAAGTTATAACTAATTAAGTTTTCTTGCAAATTATCTTTAATAACTTTGATGTACATATCTAGCATCTTTAAATAACTTCTCGTGCCTTTCAGCCTTTCTTAGATTACCAAAACTGCTGAACACTGAAGTGCAGAGAACTGTAGGATCTCGATTTGTGACAAAAACAGCAAAAACATTCTTTTTTTTTTCTTTTTCCCTGAAATGTGTTCTTTTATTATTCATTTATTTTCTCATCCTCTACATAATAAATAAATTCGACAAATTGGGTATCCTGTCATTCTTGGTGTTACTTTTATCCTCAATTTCCAGATTCTTGATCGAGTTCAGGAATTCTGAACTAGTTTTCCTTATTTTGTGTGTTCTTATGAATCTAATATTTTGGTATGATATCATTTACAATTCTGGAGATAGCTCAACTGTAAATATTTTTCATCTTACCTCCTTCACCCATAGATGAATAGGCCATATAAATATTAGGTAAATAGATTTTTATTTAGTCCTATAAGTTATTCCTATTTTTGTTTTAAGTCTGGACTTTCATGAATTGAAAATAATCATGTAACTTTCAATTTTTGATTTTGGTCTGGTATACTGGCTGTAGAAGGTGAACATCCAGTTGACGCTGATGTTGTAGAGTCTGATTAGTTCACATGGCAGAGTTTGATTGGTCAACTGGATGTTTCACCCCTTATAGCCGGTTATTGGACCAAAATGCCGAAAAAGTGAAAGTTACATGACTATTTTCTTTTTCTTATTTTGGAAGGAGAAAGTTATATGACTATTTTCAATTCTTGAAAGTCAACAGGACTGAAATTGAAATAGGGATAACTTATATGACAAAAAAAAAATCCCCTAAAAATTAATTTCCCATTTTATTGATTATCTGTGCTAACCGGTTCTCAGCGCTTCACCTGCATTTTATTCAGGTACTCAATTTGGTTGGATAGCAAGCTCCGTCTCCAACTCGATCCATTGCTTATCTTGGAATACTTCCTCTGGAGAAAAGGCTATGAATATGCTATTTCCAATCACTATGATCGCCATTGTTTGTGGGAAGAGGTTGCCCAAAATAAGAGGCTTAACAAGTACAATCATAGTGTGATAGACGAACAATTAGCATTTTACCAAGCAGATGGTATGAGAAGATTCAATGCATCGGACCCAAACAAGCTTCTCCCCAGCAGTATGATCTTTTCCTCTCATCATTATCTTGTTTGTTACATTCTGATGTTTATTGATGTATTGAATCCTATGACAGATGTTCCAGAAGGTTCTTTCATTATCAGAGCTCATACACCCATGTCGAACTTATTTTCTTGCCTTTGGTTTAACGAGGTGGAACGATTCACACCTCGTGACCAGCTGAGTTTTGCCTACACACACCACAAGTTGAGAAAGATGAATCCTGAGAAATCTTTTCTTCTCAATATGTTCAAGGTGCAGTATTATATATACCTTAATTGCCAAAAAGAAAGAAAAAACACTGTTTTTCCTGTTTTCTCAATTCTATCACAAGCTTTTAATTATGCAATTCGATACACGGGTGGTTTTTGTTGATGTGGAAACCGGAGTCATTCACCTCTGCCACGTTGGATGCTATGTCTGCCTTGACTATAAGAAAGAAAATACATTTATGTTGGTCGAGGAAGGTGTGGTGTCTAACATGGCAGAGATGAATGACTCTGGTTGACACATCAGTAATAAGATACAGGAAATTTCCACATTGTGTCGAATGGAAAAAAATTCAAGGTCGTGATAAATTGAAAATTTATGAAATGATCATGATTTTTTTATATTATGTTTTTGTAATATTCATTCAGGACTGCGAGAGACGAAAGATTGCCAAATTGTTTCGGCACAAGTCTGAGGAGAGTAGGAATAGTGGGCAAGTCGTATAGTTACTGCAGCAGGTTCATTCTTGTAATGTGCATTGTGCTGGATGTGTGGAGGTTATGCATGATGCAATGTATATTAGCAACACTTGACACGAATCATTGCATTACAATCCTTCCTGCAGCAGCAAGGTTAGTTTTGAAAGATACCATACAACATATATAGGCATATGAATATTGACTTCCATTTGTTTCATTCAATGTAAAAAATTCCAAAATAGAGCAGCCTCTATCTTTTGTAACAATATTCCTTCTCATACATATATTTCGTATCTGCCGATTATCCAAATTTGTTTATATGGTTGATTTTTTTAGAAAAAAAAAAATAGATTCCATAACTTGGTAATATAACTCTCTTTTAAATTTGGATCGCCATTTTTTTCAATCCAAATTGTGTACCTAAGTAACTGGGATGCGTATCCAGATTGTAGATCACGGGAGGCAATGAATTGAGACTGTCAAAAACTAATTTGTAACTTTTTTTAAGAGTTAGCCTCTGATTACAAGATGAAACTAGTTTTAACTGAAACGTGTACGCTAATATAACTAGATAATATTAATTAGTTTATATAAAACCATTACAGATAAATAAAACGTCACACTTATTTTGACTAAAACGTGATATTATTTTTAACTGGCTCATAGCGAGTGCACAAATTTAAGATCCATGCACCTAGTGTATATGAGACATTGTCATTTTTAATGGTATTAGTTGTTTCATTAAATAGTAGTAGTATGATAATATTAGTTGTGAATTTGGGGTTTCCGTGCCTGGATGATGGGAATTAATAAGGGAGTGATAGTTAGTCCTGGACTCTTGGTTAATGTTTAGTGACTATGGGGTTTCTGTTTTATATTTTGCAGGATAAGGTTACAATATTACCTTGCTGCTATACATGTTAATTGTTGTTACATAAATAAATGAAGTTAATTTGCCTGATCAAAAAAAAAAAAAAAATTAGTTGTGAATTTGGTAATTATGATTCTTACTCAGTCATTTTATTGTCCTGGCAGTTAATTTTTTTAATTGGTATTTTTATTATATTTCGACTTATTGCTGATTCGATACTAATCACTATAAAGACTCAATTTAGCCATTTTTCTCTTTTAATAAAATCAAAGACTCGGCTCCAGTGAAGAGAGATAAAAAGAAAACACTAGATGAAATTGATTCAATATATATTCATGTAAAACTTGAGAGCTCGATACAATTATAAGCTATGAGAAATTGTGAATAGTATATCAAATTTGGCCAAAACAAATAAATAATTAAAATAACACTAATGCACAATTTGAACTAAAACTTTCCTGTAAAAATAAGCAAATAAATCCAAATTAAGAATTAAAGTAAAATTTACCATGCCAGTTTGTTACTACCAGAATTATGCATGGCAAATGCTGCCTTGTTCATCAAGAATCTAATCAATACCAGAATGCTTGCTTTCAGCCCATTAATGGTGTGCCCATTTCCTTTGGACAACTTTAAGCTTCTAACACAGCAAATCTGCACATTTCCCCCCGGTGATGATGATGAAGAATTTTCACATTCTTCCACCAATATTTTCCCACTATTTCTTGAATTATTATTTTCATCCAAATCCTCCCACAATAAATCCATTTTCTCCTCACTACCAACATTATAATTACAAATATTCTTTTTCGAAGAAACATTGTTCCTTGCTTTGCATTCTCGGCACGAGCATAACTTGAACTTCAGATACTTGACACTTTTCGAGCTTTCGGGGGGACGAGAAACGGGCCGCCAAAGAGGCGGCGACTCCAAGAAGCTCGGTGGTGGAATGGCGGTGGTGGCCGGAAAGGTGAAGTCTTCTTCTCCATCCATTAACTTTCCGGCGAGTATTAGTGGCGGAGATGGTTGTTTGGGTTGTTGTTAAATATGCACTCAATTTTTTGTACTCAAAGCTCAACGGCTACAATAGCAACGGATGCTGTTTATATAAACATCAACTGTTAGTATTAATTAATTTCTTTTATCTTCTGTATATTAAATGCTATAAATGCACATTCAATATTCAATTTTTTAAATGAAAAATCCAAGTGAAAAAATCCGTTATACTCCTAAATGATCACCAAATTTCATTAAAATCTGACATTTTGTATGCTTTTATATCAGTGCTTATGTTTATTACTCCTAAATGCGACGCTCACGATCATTTATTGATGTTGCATATATTCAGCTACTCGATTTATTTACAAAACTTGTTTTATTTGTTTAATTTATTAAATATTTAGTATTCAAGAATATGCAAAGAAGTTGACAAGTAATGTACTTTAATTTATAGATTATTTAAAAAAATGTGTCGTCTGACTTAAAAATAAACCTAATTTAACTGAATTTAGTATTTTACTATTAAAATCGATTTAAGCTGAGTTTTAACCAACTTTAAAAAAAATGGCTCACAGGAATTTTTTTTAATGAATACAGTATATGTCTAATTTTTTATTGTGCAGTATATTTAATAATTTTAATATGTAACATACTTATATAGTAGAATCTATATTCATTACTGTATGTATTCATTAAATATTAGAAAAACTGATAGGAAATTAATTAAAAATTGACGTTGTATTTAATTCGAAATTGATGTTACTGTATGTATAATGATGGATGAGTAGGCAGACACTATTAATAGCCCCAAAGTTCTTGTGAAGAATAACGCTCCATAAAATGTACTTTGAAAAGTGATGTTGAAAAATTAAAGAGCAATGCATTATTGTGTTAAAAATGACATATACGTGTGGAAAAAGGCGTAGGGATAATAAATACTAATATTTTTTATTTTTTTAAATGGTGACTTTGAATTACTAGTCTACGTTCTCATATTTACCATTTCTCCAATAACACACTCCTTTATTTTTAGCAATAATAATCTTACTACATCTTATCAATCAGAAATAACCTAACACAGTTTGGTTGTCAACGTTATGGTGGGGAGGAAATGTATCCTCTACTTTACCATGTAATTTATTGTAAATTTCGAAGAGAGATAGACACATAGTAAAATAACGAGTGAAAATACAAAAGAGTAGGAACTACGTATTTGTGTCTATCTCTCTCCGAAGTTTACAAAAAAATTACGCAACGAAATGAAGAGGATTCGTATCCCGGCGTGGAGCATTCAGCATTTGCAACACAGTCACCATGTTGGGCCTCGTCTCTGGCGAGACACTAAGACAAGCTAACGCCACACCCAAAACCGTCAGCATTTGTCTTCTTACAGAAACCGATGTTGTACTAACATTAGCATCAAGAATGTGTTCCCATTTGTGCTGTTGATGTAGTGAGTTAGCTGTTAACACCCATTTAGCAAGTTCACTTCCTTCACTCACTGCTTCCTTACCAGTCACCAGTTCCAGTAACACAACTCCCAAGCTGTAGACGTTTCCCACTGCTGTTACTCTCGCCGTCTCACCATACTCTGAAACCTCAAAACAAACAAGAATTAATTAGCCCACCTTTATCCAGATTTCCTATTCCACTTTGGAATATCTTATGTTACAATGTCTTTTAAAACACAATGAAATACTATGTACGGAGTAATGGAGAATTTTATCACTTTATCTTCATGTAACATGATAACATTATTTTTTAAGAAGATATTGAGTGTCAAGAAAATACTTTCCTTGTCTGATCAATGCAGTTTTTTTTTTTAAATTTGAATCAAATCACTCTAACGATTTCCTATCTAATCCATTTTCAATTCATAATACGTTAAAAGTAAAGCTCTTTCATGCTCATCAATTTGACAATCATATTGAATAACTAAAAAAAACACCGTGTAGGTGGTGAAAGCTATACCTGGAGGGACATAGCCAGCAGAGACAGCAGTAGCAATGGTAGGTTTACCAAGCTTGCATAGCTCGATTTCTCCAATTTGAGGCTTATTCAAGGATTTCATCAGGATGGATTCACTGGAAAGATCAAGGAGAAGAATGGGACCAGTCTTGCACTCGTGCAGAAAGGCCAGACCCTGAGATACTCCAATTGCAATGCTGTAACGGCTAGCCCAATCCAATGCATCGCCTTTTCTACGATGAAGAATGTAGGAAAGAGTACACCTAGGCGAAGAGTCATATAAGAAGTAAGCATTGTGTACTGTCAAGACATAAGCAACTGGGATCATGACATCTGAATTACACAGGTACCCAAGATCTTCGAGCTTTTCTCCGAGTTTTTCATGGCTATATAACCGGAACAACTTGTTGCTCCTTCTAACCTTCTTGACAAGATAAGTGGTGCCTGTTGGCATGATAGCTTTGTAGTAAGTTGAGAATCTTGTCGTCAAAGTGATGTTTGAAGGTTTTGTCACTGCTTCCATTGCTCTCTTGAAATCGATATTCGCCTTGTAGATAGTGCTCGGAGCGATAAGATTGCAATACATCCTGTTGTACTTTCTTAGAATGGAAATAGCTAATGATATGAATACACCAACGGGGATGCCAATTGCATATGCAATGACAAAGTCCGAATCAAATGACATTGACTCTCTCTCTGTTTTAGGCAGAGGACGGCTAGTTTGAACAATCAAATTAGGATTTCCACTTGTGTCAAGTACAACATGATTCCCTAACTCTGGTACAATTCCAGAGAGTTCATTATTAGAAAGTAACAACAGACTTAAGGTTTCTAAACTTTGGAGGGAGTTTGGTATGCTGCCTGAAAACCTATTGTTTGAAAGGTCCAAAACGTCCAAGCCCTTCGGCATTGATAGACTTTCAGGAATAGGACCAGTAAAGAGATTGAAGCTTAGATTCAAAGCAATATGCAGTTGAAGGGGCATATCAGGAATTCGCCCACTAAGTAAGTTCTTTCCCAGCTGCAGTTCCATCAGGGAAGATAGGTTCCAAAGGGAGTCGGGTAGAGGACGACTAGATTGTTGGATTGCAAGTCCAAGTTGACAAGTTTCTTCAATCTTGAAATCGACCAAGGTATGGCGCCACTCAGTGAGTTCCTGCTTATATTCAGCTTAAACAATCTACTTAACGATGAGATCTCAGGTGGGATTTCTCCATCAAAACTGTTGAACTCAAGACTCAAAACTTCAAGATTGGTTAGACTACCCAAAACTGGAGGCAGTTTGCCTGTCAAACTATTATGTGCTAAGTTTAACAGAGCCAACTTTCTGCATCTACCCAACCCCAAAGGTATGTCACCACTGAAGCTGTTGTTATCCAGCTCCAGGTACATCAATTCTCCAAGATTCTCGAATGACTCAGATGAGATCGTCCCGTTTAAAGAATTGCTTCCTAATCTCAACCTCAATAGCTTTGTCGAAATCCTTGCAGGAATTGGCCCCTCTAGCTCGTTGTACGACAAGTCGAGAAACTGCAAATTCGGCCCGGACAGTAGATCGGATGGGATTATCCCTGTCAACTTATTGTAACTAAGGTGCAAAACTCTGAGGTACAAAGTAATCCCTGAGGGAATACTCCCATTAAACTGGTTCAGATCAGCAGAAAATATGTTGAGTGTTGAGATATTGAAAAGTGATTTAGGAATTATACCACCCAAATTGTTGCTGG
This sequence comes from Galeopsis tetrahit, assembly GCA_963675135.1. Lineage (NCBI taxonomy): Eukaryota > Viridiplantae > Streptophyta > Magnoliopsida > Lamiales > Lamiaceae > Galeopsis > Galeopsis tetrahit. The sequence goes on along the minus strand of OY776125.1, from coordinate 6,349,930 downwards.
ATAGGAAAATTGATTCTAACCTAGTGAGCTCCCCCAATTCCTCTGGAATTGAGCCTGAGAGAGCATTGTTACTGAGATCAATCACACTCAGATTCCTATACTTGGTGATTTCTACAGGAATTTTACCTCTAAAAATATTACCAGAAAGCCGAAGCTCTTTCAAAAGATTCATTTTCCCTAAATTTGTAGGAACAAATCCTCTGAACTGATTCTGGTTTAGGTTTAGGGTTTTGAGTAAACTCAACCCATCCAACTGTAATTTAATCTCCCCATCCAATGAATTTTGCGAAAAATCAAAGAATTCCAACATTCTAAATCCATTCAAAGTAGGCAAGGAGCCACTCAACAAATTTCTACTGAAATTCAGGAGTTTTAAACCACTTATTTTCCCACAATTGGTATAGAATTGTTTCGGGATTGAGGTAAGGCGATTGTCAGAGACGTCAAGTGACTCTAAAGTAGAAACAGAGCAGAGAAGCGGAAGAAATTCAGAAGAAGAAATTGAGAACTTACTGAAAGAAAGGCTGTTAATGGCAGAATAGCCAGAGGTGCAACTAACTCCCTTCCATGAACAAGGATTAGAGTTTTTTTCAACATTTTGCCACACAAAGGAAGAACCAGTGTCATTCTGAAAGATTTCGTAAAGTATTGTCATCGTTCTAACCTGCTCGCGAGGTAACTGGGAAGATACCAGCTGAATATGAAGCATTATCAGTAATACAAACAGATTATCAACATTATAAACAACCCTCTTCAACATTTTCTCTCGAGCTGTGAATTCAATTTGGAAATTTGAAACACGCGGGTTGTGGCGGGGGTAATTGACGACTTGACTCGACTCGACTCGACTCACTGAGTCACTGTTGAAGGTCAATGAAATAATAATAATAAAATGTATTTTTTATTTTATTTTTGACTTTATCTTTTCAAATTCAATGATTCAACATTCAAGTTTGTATTTTTAGTTTAAATAAATAAATTAGGTTGGTCTCTTGTGCATAGTGTGTACATGTACACTATGCGACCAGTCAACAAGTATAACATACATAGGCGAATTTTTATAAACAAAGTAACCGCTAGTCCGACGGTTACGATCTTTGGAAATGGGTATAAAACCCTGTGTCCTAAAATGTTTTTTTTTTTTAATTATTACCAAAATTAACATTTTTCAATAATAATAATATCTACAACTATTCAATAATAAAAAATACAATTTTCAGTTAAAATATCTACCACTTTTCAATAATAAAAAATACAATTTTCAGTTAAAATATCTACCACTTTTCAATAATAAAAATTACACTTTTCAGTTAAAATATCTACCACTTTTCAATAATAAAAATTACACTTTTCAGTTAAAATATCTACCACTTTTCAATAATAAAAATTACACTTTTCAGTTAAAATATCTACCACTTTTCAATAATAAAAATTACACTTTTCAGTTAAAATATCTACCACTTTTCAATAATAAAAATTACACTTTTCAATAACAAAAATTCCTACTTGATCTTTTTCAAATCCCACTCATCAAACAACTAGTTGTTACAAAAAATTCCATCTCTCATCCCATCTGGAATTAATCAAAACCAGAATTTTCAATCCAAATTACCAGATTTAATTCTCACAGAACGTAAAGGAGTAATGAGTAGTGTTGCTGCTCTCACATCAACTATTTTCGGCAACCAGAATCCATGCAATCGAATATGGATGGAGATCTCCCACTCTCCGGTGGCGGCGAACGTCGGCCAGAGGTCCTTCGTCACCAGGGCCGCCACCTCTTCCACCGGCAACGAAAAGAAGAGTAAGCCCAAGAGGAAGAACAAGCGGAAGGAAGTTCTAGAACATGACAAATTGCCTCCCGAAAATGCGGAAATGGAGGCAGTTTCTACTGCGACTACAGCCACGCCCACCAGTGCTGATTTTGTTTCCGCGATCAAGAGCCGCCTCGACGAGGTTAAATCGAATTACATAAATTTCAAAATCAAATCGAATTTCTAAACGAAATCAAATTACCATGCGGCGGCGACGACCTAGAGGAAGCACAACAAACTCACGGAAGCGTACGGCGGCCTGGATCAAGCACGAACAAATTCTAGGCTACGCGAGACATCGGCGTGTTGAACAGGGACGACACGACCCGCCCACAGAGGTGACGACGACTAGCGGTTGCTAGGGTTCCACCTACAGAGGCGGCAGAATGGAAGATCGACGGAATCAATGGTTGAAAGAGACGAAGGAGAGAAGCGGAATCCACGGCTGAGACGAAGGAGAGAAATCCATTAAAGGGAAGAGAAATGGAAGAGAACTAAGGAAAAACGTGATTGTTGAAGAATAAAAATGGAAAGAGGGTTTTTATATGATAGGGTAAAAAACCGTGTGCACCAAACAAGGATCGGTGCACACAGTGCATATAAGAATTTCCCAATAAATTAAATCAAATTGAAGTTGTTTTTCTTATGGGTATTTTGTTTTGATTAAAAAATATATTTTTTGTCCCGTGATTACATTTACTTACACACTTTCTTTATTGAGACGTTCCAAGATTATTTGCATATTTTTAATATGGAAATATTCAACAAAATTAATATACTCTCAACATCATTTTATTTTTAAAATTGTCACTCGTTTTTTACATACATTTTACTTTACACCTCATCAAATCACATAAAATACCCTCATTTATCTTATATTACCAACCACTAAATTCACTTTTCTTAAAAAGTCTGTCGGTCAAATCGTGCAAATAATTCCGGAACGGAAAGAGTAATAAAATAATAAAAGTAGTACAAATAATATGATTAAGAGAGATAAAATAATAGGTTAGTATAATATGAAGAATGATAAAATATAAAAATGATGTGATTGAGAGAAATAATATGTCAAAAGCGAAATGAAAATCTATTGTGTGGTGTCCAAAAAGAGAAAATGAAAAACTTATAGTGAAATATGGTGGAAGTACTATATTATTATTCTATCCCTTTCAAAGTTATAGTTTTCTTTCATTTTTTACACAGGTCAGTAAACTACTAGTAAAATATACTCCGTCTGCTTCGTACCAATTTTTGAATTTTTATGTATCACATGTCTCTCGTAATGCCAATAAAATGGCACATACTTTTGCTAGAAACTTTCGATCGTTCGGGAGTCTTCATACTTGGGTTGAGCCCTAAATTTTGTGGATTACCTTCTCGATTCATGTCTTGCTTGCAACTAATGCAATTTACTTTAAAAAAAAATGGTTGAGATTTTGAGGAGTAATTTTATATTTTTTTATGTAAAAAGTAAAATAAGAGATTGGATTGTGTGTATATTTATAAAATTATGAATTTTATAAAGATGAAGTTTATTAAAAATTTATTAGAACGAAAAAAAAAAAAAAGTGTGCAAGTTAATAGGGACATATATGAAGTAATTTATTATGCTTAAATTTTATCTAACTTTCAAATATATCATTATGTAATGAAATATCATCCATTAGTATTTATAATTGACTCCTTGATTGTTAATGTTGACAATTTGAAATTCATAAACATGCTAACAATCAATCTTCAATATATTTCTTTTGTCGGTTAAAATTTAAAACCACATCGGCACAAATTTGAAACTAAATATCCAGCTACTTGAATTTATTTCAGTAAATATTTGATTCACTTAATAATTAATGTGTTTTTTTTTTTTTTTTTTTGAGAAATAAAGGTGATATATTAACAACCAAAAATTGAGTACATGGGGTACTCAAATCCCGTTACATTTTGTATTATTTCTGCGGATCTAAAAAAGAAAAACTCCGAGATATCAGGTTAATTTCTTAACATTCAAACACGTCCAAGGTTCTTGTTCCCAATCATAAAACGAGCTTCCAATCATCTTATTTGCCTTTAACCATTTCCAAGTGTTGTATTTGATAGTATTCGTTATTTCTTCCACCAATGCGTTCTTCTCGTTGAAAATCGCATCGTTACGACTTCTCCAAATTTTCCAAATTGTGCATTGCCAAATGAGGTTTAAAACTTTCCTCTTGGCCTTCTTCGCCTCAGCTCTACAAAAATTATCCAAATGCTCCATTAAAGAATTTGAGTATATCAATGGTTCATGTAACCACTCACAAACTGCTGTCCACACCAACAATGCCATAGGACATGAGCTGAAGAGATGCCTAGCAGATTCTGGGGACGACCGACATCGGATGCATGTAGCATTGATACCTTCCGGATTGATACCTCTTTTCAGCAAATTGTCCACCGTCGCTACTCTTTCATGTAGGACTTTCCATGTAAAAGCCGAAACCTTAGAGGGAATACATTTCCACCAGATTTTCGGCCAAGGGGCGACGTTGTTGCCGGTTTGGTCCTCGTGGTTTGCTAGGATATCGTACATGCTTTTGATATTAAAACTCCCATCAGACGATCCTTTCCAGTACAGTGCGTCGTCTCTATCCAAGTCCAGCTTGTACCTGTGAATACAAGTCCAAAGAGAAGAAAACTCCAATAATTCATTAGTATTAAAGTACCTGTTCCATCTGAAGAACCAAGTTTCCCCATCTTGTTGAAAAAACTCCTGCACTTTCCCATACTTGTTAGCTGATATATTAAACAATGAAGCAAATCTATCCTTCATACAAATCCTATCCTCTGTCCAAGGGTCAAGCCAAAACCTTGCATCTAAGCCCCTACCCAGTTTGAAAAACATGTTATCAAAAAATAAGTTGCCCTCCATACCTCTTACCAAGTTACGAAGGTCTCTCCACCATTGAGAGCATCTAGTCTCGTCTACCTCATTCGAATAGATAGTTCCGTACCTGGATTTAAGAATACCCACCCATAGTGAATTTTTTTCTTTTTCCCATCTCCATAACCATTTACAAAGTAAGGCTTTATTGAAAATTCCTACATCTCTCACTCCCAACCCACCCACTTCTTTACTTTTACACACTTTCTCCCAACTCACCCAAGCTACTTTTCTATAGTTTTCGTTACCCCCCCATAAGAAATTCATTTGGATCCGTTTAACAGTTTGGATTACACTCACCGGGGCTTTGAAAAAGGAGAGATAGTATAAAGGCATTGCCATGAGGACCGATTTTAGGAGGACAATCCTCCCCCCGAGAGAAAGATGTCTCCTAGCCCACCCCGAAAGCTTTTTCCTGAATCTCTCAATAAGAGGTTTCCACGTTTCTTTTTTCCGGGAGAAAGCCCCAATGGGGAGCCCAAGGTAAGAAAATGGGATAGGTTTAGGGGTGCAGCCTATAATACCTGCTAGCATGGCCAGATCCACGTTGTTGATGCCGATCCCGTGTAAAGAGCTTTTCAAGAAATTGACTTTGAGGCCCGACGCTATCTCAAAAAGTCTTAGCAGTCCTTTCATAACCTTGGCATTGTCGTTCGTTGCTTTCCCTAAGATGACTGTGTCGTCTGCATACTGGAGGTGGCTCACTCGCGTATTGAGACGACCAATTTCAGAACATTGGAATTTACCAATTTCCACGGCTTTATGCATTAAAACACTAAGACCTTCCGCCGCAATGAGAAATAGAAATGGGGACAGTGGGTCTCCTTGACGCATACCCCTCTTAAGTTAGAACTCATCGGTCGGGCTACCGTTGACCAGTATAGCCATCGTAGTAGAGGACAGGCATCCTCTAATCCATTTTCTCCATCTCCAGTTGAAATTCATGCCTTCCATCATCTCGTCAATAAATTCCCAGTATACCGAATCATAAGCCTTTTCAAAATCCACTTTGAAAATTATCCCGTTTTGTTTGGCTCGCTTGAGGAAGTCGAGAGATTCGTTAAGCACCAATATACTGTCCAATATTTGTTTATTGCCAACAAAGGCAGATTGGTTTTCCGAAATAACACTCTCGATTACCTTAGATAATCTGGACGCTAGGACCTTGGCCAGTATTTTATAGTAACATCCGATCAAGGAGATTGGACGGAAATCTCTAATGAGGTGTGATCCTTTCTTTTTAGGAATAAGAGTAACGAAGCTCGGATTCCCACCTTTGACAATTTTCCCGTGCATGTGGAACTCTTCCATGGCCTTGATGATGTCAATTTTGATGACGGGCCACATCTTCTTTATAACTTTGAAGGTTAAACCATCGGGGCCGGGGCTCTTGTTACTTCCGCAGCTCCAAATAGCTTCCTTAATTTCTGACTCAAGGAAAGGAGATGTTAGGAAAGCATTATCTGCACTACCAACCTTTTTGTTTACCAGATGTCTTATGTGGATTCTTGCCCTGTGGTGCTTGGTGAACTGTGCTTTGAAGTGTTCAAGGATTTCGCCTTTGATCTTAGGTACCTCCTCAGTCCATACATTATCAATTACTAGACCCTCGATACGGTTGCCACTCCTTCTGGAATTGATACATTTGTGGAAGTAAGCTGAATTGAGATCGCCTTCTCTGATCCACTGTACCCTTGATCTCTGGAACTCGTCTCTGTCTTTTAATTTTCTCAAGTTCCACAGCGAGCTTTTTGCTAGCTTTTGAGCCCTGCATTCCTCTGGAGTGAGGTCTCTTTCCTCTTGTAATATGTCGAGTCTGATCATCTCATTTTTTGCTTCTTCCAACTTTATTTCAGATTTCTTTTTGTTTAGTAAGCTCCACTCTTTCACATCTTTCTTGAGATATTTGATTTTCTCCTTGATTTTATAACTTTCGGTGCCCTCAACTACGTATCCCTGCCATTTTTCTTGAATGATCATTAGTAACTCGGGGTTCTCGAGCCAGGAGTTAAAGAAACGAAAAGGCTTCGGGCCCCAGTTCTGGTTGCTCTTATGAAGGAAAATAGGGCAATGATCCGAACTGTTTTTCTCCAAGCCCTGAAGAAAGTTATCGCCCCAGTTGATCACCCATCCATCTGTTACAAGCGCTCTGTCGATCCTACTGCAGCATTTCCCATCTAATCTAGACCACGTGAATTTTCTATTCGTGAGTTGAACGTCGATTAGTCCTGTTTCTTGGATAAATTCTTCAAATTTTCTGTTGCTTACACTGGGGGCGTACAAAGCACTCCCTTTCCTCTCACTCGTGTTGCGTACCTCGTTGAAGTCTCCTATAAGGCACCAGCTTTGGCTACTGCTGTTCATAATTTTCAGTCGAATATATTCCCACAACGCTCGCTTACCTCTAGTGTCGCATGGACTATATATGTTGACCACCACTTGATTTCTACCGCTCTCGATCCATGTCCCTTCTATACCGATGGCCCCGTCAGTGACCCAAGAACTTGAAACATCTAGCTTCTCCTTATTCCAAATGGTTAGAATTCCACCCGATCTTCCCTCTGCGTTTTTAGCTATCCATCCAATCTCTCCGTCCCCCCAAATCGTGTTGACCCGCAAACTAGAGTGATCGGGGCACTTCGATTCTTGTATGCACACCACGTCCGGATTAAATTTTGATCTTAACTCTCTCACCTCTTGCTTCTTCAGTCTACTCCATATTCCTCTGATATTGTAGGATATGATCTTCATTACAAAACTTTTTGTGTGGTAGAGTTCTTCTCCTCCTGCTCTTTCTGGTGCATCAGCTTTAAACATTCCAACACCTCGTCTTCGTTTTTATTATTGATCACCCCCATCTGTTTTCCGAGGTCCCAGATTTCTTCTGGCCCGAGAGAAATCTGCATTTCGGTTACACGTTGTTGGGTGGAGACCTCTGCGTTTTCATCTTGGCGGTTTTTCTTTGCTGATTCTGCCATTCCTCGAGCAAACACGTTCCATAGGTTTTGTTTGTTCCTTATCTCTCTTTTACGTTGTAATTTTCTAGCTCTCTTCCTCCTTGCTTTTTTACACTTCTTTGCTTTGTTCTCTGTTTGCCCCCCTTCGATGTCCGACTCTGAATCGCTGGTCACCGGCCTAGGTCGGAATAAAACCTTGTTTGTGTGGTTGTGTACCTTTTCTGACCTTTCCTGTCTGACCTCCTCTTCAATCCCCTCGATGCTAGGACTGCCTTTGAAAACCATATTGATTTTCATAGATTTGATTACGTTCTTCTCCGATTCTTTGCTGCGCTCCGCTTCTCCATATGCGCCATGTTCTTTGAATAAGGATAAAGGGCTAGGATTGTTCAGTCGAATTCCAACTGGTGAGTACCTGATAAGATCAAAGTTCACGAAGGGGACTCCTTTTGGGGTTGTATCCAGCTGGCCCGATGGCCCCCCTACTGGGGAAGGGAGGGTCCCACCACCCAATTGGGCTTCCTTGATTGAGGATAAGGATCTGGAATTACTCGGGCATGGGCTTTGGGGGTTGAGGCCCATAAATATTGCCGAGTTTAAGGCTTCGTCAGTCAGGGAGTGCAGGTGTGGGTTGGGCCTTGCAGGTCCGAGGGCTGGATCGGGGGGTGTTGAGTCCGAATTTCCGGGTTCTTGAACTCGATCTAACATTAATGGGCTTACATAATTTTGGCCCGAGTTCTTGCTCTGCGAAAAATTCTTTTCTGGTTTCAATGTAATGTCCCTGCTCCCAAGGGTATCGTTGGTGTCAGAATTAATATCCTCCGTTATTAGTTTGTCCCTTTTGCGACTTCCCATAATTCCTTCCCTCTTCCCCATTAGGTCCTCATTAATGGGCTCCTCGGCTTCCGCGTCATCCCGTATGAATGTTTCTTGCACTTCTTGACCCCTGTTCTCCGATTCCGATACGGCTGAGTCAGTTGAGTTCACGTCGTCATCAGAGGGTTCAGGCGATTCCTCATCTTCTGGCACCTCTGTCTCGAACCAAGCGACATTGTTTCCTATTGGGTTCCATCCGAAGTCAAGCGATATTTCCTCTCGGATGAACAAGTCACAAGAATGTCCATCCAAAGCCACTGTTACCTGGCTGGATACTGGTTTAAAACTGCTGGTTCTTAATTTGATTCTGGCCACGTCCAATTTAATTCTCTTCTCTGTTAGGGGATCAAGCTCTAAGATGATACCGTTGTCCGCTATTATCCATTGGAAGAAAGATTTACTCCAGCACACTATAGGGACCCCGATAATTTGTATCCATGCCTCTCTATCTTCGATCCCGTCTTTTATTTTCATGGGTCTCCACTCTGTGAAGATTTCCTTGAGCCATTCTTCCTCTTCTACAATGAATTTTTCCATGTCTCCGGACTTCCTACCAAGTACCGCCCACAAATTCTTGTTCAGTAGGCTTATTGTGATGGTCGAGTGGCCGACTGCACTCAAAAATTTTGTTGCCTTGCCCCAATCGGTTGTTCTTCTCGGTTTCCCTACGATCGCTCCTTGGGCCCACGAACATTCTTTTTCCGACCAGCTGAAGCTGTCTCCCTCGTAGGCATCCCCGCTGCGAGTTATCGTCCTTCCTCTCACTACTTTGTCTGAGTCCTTGGCTATATCCACCTCAGGCGGTTTAAGCTTAACTCCCTCCTTCTGATTCTTATTCATCACCGTCTCTGCGAAGCTCACATTCTCTTTCACCCACGCTGGATTGAAGGTTTTTGTAGGCTTCAACGCTCTAGCTATAACCTTACATACTTGTTCTTCGTACTTGGCTAAATTAACTCGTAGCTTATAGCTACCTATCCAGATGCTGTCCAATTCATGTTCGAGTCTCTCACGATTCTTGCTTATTGAGAATCGGGCGTATGCGTATCGCCGCCCCATTCTATTCCTTTTTTCTGGGATGAGGGTATCCAGAACCTTGCCGTATCTCGATAATACCTCCATCAGGTCACCGGACAACCAATTATCTGGGAAGTTTGTGATGTAGAAGGAGTAGAATCTTTTTTCCTTCCCTGCTCCATGCGAGGCTCTGGTACTCTGTGTTCTGGTATTAAAGTACCTCTCCCTAGACGGCTGAATCGGGCCCGTCCATCTACTGCCTAACTGGGTTTTGGGATGTTTGCTCACGGTTGCGCTCGTGGGTTTTGGTAACAGGCTAGGTTTCCGACCGCCGTGGGGAGTGCGACCTTGCTCGCTCTCCATTTTCAATTATAATAATTAATGTGTTTGTTGAGTTATTACATCAATTTTATTGAAAATTAATTGATGTTATTTCAGCTATGTTAAAAGACAAATTTGGCACACTACTATTATCATCCATTTGGAAAGCTTGATGAAACTAAACAATTTTAAAAGTATTGTGTTTCCCTTAATTCGTTTATGCTTGTGATAAAAAAAAAATTGTGAATCTGGTTCATATATATTTTTTTTACAGTGAATTCATACCTTATAATATACAACTTTTAGTAATTTTAAGAAAAATAATTTAAAAAATATTTAAAAAAAAAAAAACATGATGCCTCTAGAAGGTAGTATTACTTCATATGTCCCACTTTGTTTATTTTTTCAGAGGTGAATTTTTGTTCCAAAATAATTATCATTTTGCACTAATTTAGATGAATTAAATGTTACAGTATATATATATTTCAATTTTATCCTTATATTGCTTTTGTAATAATACTATATATATATATATATATATTAAATGACAAGATAGAAAAATACAAAAAAAAAATGATATATACATATTTATGTTCATTGTTATTCAATAAATTTATTAATTTGTGTGAAATATAATAAAACAACAAAGAATTGGTTTGAAAAAAATGCCTGCATTAATGAATATATGTAATAATAAACAAATGCTAATTGGACCTTATATATTTGGCCACATACATAATACATGTAAATTATGTAATGTAATAATGTAATGAAATGACAAATGTATATATAAAAATCAAATTTAATTGAACTCTAGAAAAATTCAAGATCACCCTAATCATAATTAATCAAATCACCATGCAATTTTCTTGATTGAATTACCAGAATTATGCATGGAAAATCCCTCTTCATCAAGAACCTAATCAACTCCAAAATGCTTGCTTTCAACCCATTTTCTTTGGACAACTTTAAGGTTTTAACACAACAAATCTTCACATTCCTCCCCGGTGATGATGAACTCTCACACATTTGATCTTCCACCATTTTCCCATAATTTTTCGAGCATTTTTCATCCAAATCCTCCCACAATAAATCCATTTTCTCCTCTCTTATCTCATCATAATCAACATAATTCATGGCCATGCACTCTTCACACGAACATAACTCGAACCTCCCCGCTTCTTCGAACTCCTCGTTTTCGAGGCGGGGAGGCGGCTGCCAGAGTGGCGGTGACTCAAAGAAATACGGTGGCAAATTGGCGGATGTGGCGGGGAAGGTGAAATCGTCTTCTTCGTTGGCCATCGTCTCGTTTTCGTGTTTTTTCGGGCGAAAATTGGGTGAAAGGGATGTGGTGTTGAATTGAATATGTACATGAGTTTATAATAAGTAGTGTAGCTCAACGGCTACAACAATAACGGATATTGCTTGTGCATAATTTATGAATATTCAATAACTCTGAATTTGTTTTGTTATATGTTATAAATGGACATTTAATGTTTGTATATGTAAATTAAATTATGAGATATATAAAATATTCAAAAATTGAAAAGTTGTATTTCGATCTCCCAATTTTGAGTGTTTGAAAAACTGACAGACAATGTAATGATTCATGGAAACTTCGTTTTTGTATTTCGTATGCTTTTATTTCAATCTTTAATAATTGATGGATACTCATACTACTAGGTGTATTTATTATTGGTGTTCTTTTAAAACTCTTTTTTTTTTTTAAAGCAAACAAACTTATAAAACTTAATAATCACTAAATATAATAATTGACTTTAGATAACATTTTAGTTTATGTAGCACATTATGCCGGTAACACTTTTCTAATTTATATATTATGTGTTTAAATTTATGAAATATATTAATTTTTATGTGTTTAAATTTATGAAATATATTAATTTTAATGAATTAATGGTATAGAATTAATATTTACTTTTTATTTATTTACATTAAGACCTTCTCATTATTAATTTACTACTCCTACTTTTTATTATTATTATTATTATTATTATCATTAATCACGTCGTTGGTGTGTCAATAATTACTACTAAAAACAGGCATGAACTACCATAGCTATTAAATGATATTGTCATTTATTGTTTACACCAAATATCAGAAAAAAGCTGATGGACATTGATTTAAGAATTAGTGCATACATAATTTGTAGGGATGTTATTCCAACCGAGCCTTAACGAGACTCAGCTCAGCTCGACTCGTTAAGGCTCAACTCGTTTAGCTAAACGAGTCGAGCTCGTTAAATACTCGATTTATTAACAAGTCGGTTCAAGCTCAACTTGTTAGACTCGATATCTGATTTTTTTTAGAAAATTTCATTAGGCTCGGCTCGGCTTGATAGGCTCGTTAAGCTCGTTAGACTTGTTAACTAATCGAGCCGAACTAGAACTTCAAATACTCGACTCGAATAATAGCTCTAATAATTTGAAATTGATATAATTTATTTATTGAGTGGGCAAACATATTAAATAATCCTAAAATTCCTTGTGAGTTGTTGTGAAGGCAGAAAATTGGGTTTGGAAAAGTGAGGTTTGAAAACGAAAGAACCATAAATTGATTTGTGGAAATATTTGGCATTTGCGTGTAGAATATGGCACACAAAATATTTAATTTTAATTTTGAAAATGAAAAGGTTGTCAGGACACGTTAAAGCGTTTTTTGAATTACAAAGTCCGCTTTCTAGGTTGACTTGAGTCTTCGTCCATGGAAATTATTTGATTCATTTTTAAATATAAATATAATATTTCAATTTATTTAATTATGGTGTGACTTGTGAGTAACAAATAATTTGTGGTGTTTCACTTTTTGGGCAAATTTGGTGTGAGCTCCTTTTATGGGGTGTTTCGATTAACGAAGGAAAAAAACTATTTATTGAAAACTATTTCTCATAGTTTTCTATAATAAAAGGTACCACACTAATTCTCATAATCTTTCTTATCACCCATTAACAGTTCATAAAAAATTATTGAAAAATTAAAATTGCAAATATATAATAAGAAACATTATTTTTTAACAATAAAAGTTCTTGGGTTTATTTGCTAGTGAAGTTAAGATAAATCATGAGATTTAAATTGAGATTAATTATGTATCACACTTTTGAAGTGGGTTGCATAATCACTCATAATGGTAATTAGTGGTGGGTCTAAAAATTTATATTAGTGTCCAACTAATATTAAAAAAAAAAAAAAAATCAACCCCCGATCACTAAAAGTATACAATATTTCTAATAATAATTTTGATAAACATATTACTCCACATAATAACATGTCAAAATTCAAAATAAATAATTTAATTATATATCAACATGATAAAATTAAAAAAACTTAACAAAAAATGATACCGTAAGGACAAATAAAATGAAATTACAATTATAGAATAATGATAAATTAAACCAAACACTATACAAATTAATAATTAATAATTAAATTATCAACGACTATATATAACTCAAAACTATTCATTCATAGTCAAATAATCTATTATATACAATTATTTTACTATCACTTCATTTTTTTTACCAACAAAAGAATGCACCCCCTGATAATCAAAGAAATAAAAATAAATTCAATAATTAATAGAAATTAATTATAAGATTAAATATAAATGAACTACTCCCTCTGTGAATTTGCACACTTTCCATATATGGATGTCCCATACCAATTTGCACACTCCATAAAATGAAATATTGTCATAACCCTCACCCTCAAAATATACACATATTTACCCATATGTCATTACTTTTTCACACTCAATCTACATTTTACTTTACTTTATTCATAAAAATTTACAAAATTACCCCTCAAAACATCACTTATTACACTTTTTCTTACACATTTATTAAAATGTGTGTCATTTCTAGTGTGCAAGTTCCTCCGGGACGGAGGGAGTACAAATTATTTTAAAAAATTGATGTCTTCAATGAGAAGTGAGTTAAATAGATACTCAAAAAAATAGAGCCATATGAAATCTAAGTGTATAATAAACTAATAAAAAAGAAAAATATTACTCTCTCCGTCCAATTTCATTATTCTCACTTTTCTTTTTTGGTTGTCCAATTTTATTATGCACATACCTTTTTAGAAACAATACTATTCATACTACTTTATCTCCACCCTCCTACCAACACTTATTTACCCACTTTGCCATTCACTTTATTCATAAACAATCATTTATTTATAAATGAACCCCACAATACCCTATAATACCCTCAATTTATGTACTTTATGAATAAACTAATCAATATTCATTAAAATTCGTACCCGGAGAAGTGGGCATAATAAAATTAGACGGAGGGAGTATTAAATTGGAAATGATCTAAGAGTGAGAAACGGCAGCAGTAATTAAAATAAAATGAAACAACATAAATACTGGGGTCAAATATATTTATTTAAAAAAAATACTGTAATATATTTTTATTAAAAAAAGACTATTATATCAATGATGTTATTTAAAAATAAAGGAGGGGTTAGTGGCCTCCTGTCTCTGTTATGGGTCCGCCCCTGAAGTTGGGAATACAAAAAATAAGTGTCAAAATGAAATGATATGCGAGAGGGAATCATGGTTTCTGCCCCAGTCACAATTCACAAATAACCATTAAAAAAATAAATTACTAATAAAATACTGTATGAATTTAGAATTAGAAAATCATAAAATAAATTATTTAAGAGATGTTTTTCTTACACACTTACAGTCAATGGGAACAGGCTAAAGAACAGGGACGGCAATCTCAGGACACTGCTGTGTTTTTTTGTCAGTCAACAAAGAATAATTGATTTCAGCGTTTTTCAACTTAAAAAAATTAATAAAAATATGGTATTTTCCACAACAATGAGATAAGTCAAGTCAACCCCAGTACCCACCCCCCAACCGCATTTTTCCAGTATTTGTCCTCTTTTTTCTAAGCTTTGCCTTGCCTACTCAAATTCTTGAAACCAGAAGAAATATATTCTTTTATCATGCACATATAGACATGTTCTGTATTTCTTGATATTGATCATCAAGCCACATAAAACAGAAAATCCCAATTTTCCAACTGAGTTTCTTGTTTTTTTTGTTTTTTTTTTTTTCTGGAGAGTGAAACACCACACAAACACAGAGAGATACAGAAGGAAAAAAAATGTTGAAGAGGGTTGTTTATAGTGTTCCTAACCTGTTTGTATTGATGATGCTTTACATTCAAGTGGTGTCTTGTCAGCTTCCTCCTGATCAAGTTGATGCCATGACTAGTGTTTATGATCTCTTTCAGAATGACACTGGTTCTTCCTTTGTGTGGCAAAATGTTGAAAAAACCTCTAATCCTTGTACATGGAAGGGAGTTAATTGCACCTCTGGTAATTCTTCAATTAACCACCTCTCTTTCAGTAAATTTTCGATATCTGCCTCTGTATTTCTTCCAATTCTATGCTCTATTACTTCTTTAGAGTCTCTTGATGTCTCTGTCAATCACCTTACCTCAATCCCTGATCAATTCTACACTGACTGTGGGAAACTCAGTGAGTTGAAACTCTTGAATTTCAGTCTCAATGGGTTGAATGGCCTTTTGCCTACTTTCAATGGGTTTTCAAAGCTAGAAACCTTGGATTTTTCTAGAAATAATTTGAGTGGGGAAATTGAGTTAGAGTTGGATGGGTTGGGTTCACTCAAGAGTCTAGACCTTAGCTGGAATCAGTTCACAGGAACTGTTCCTACAAGCCTAGGGAAAACTAATGTATTGAAGGAGCTTCGGCTTTCTGCTAATATGTTTACAGGTGGAATTCCTATAGAAATCACAAAATATAGGAATCTGAGTGTGATTGATCTCAGTGGCAATCGTCTCACAGGCCCAATTCCGCGGGAATTGGGGGAGTTCGCCGTGTTGGAAATCTTGGTTCTATCTCTCAACAGATTAAGTGGTGGAATTCCGGCTTCACTTTCCAATCTCAAAACACTCAAGAGATTTGCAGCAAATCAGAACCAATTTAATGGGAGTATTCCCTCTGGGATTACTTCTTTCGTTGGAACTCTGGACTTGAGTTACAATAGCTTGACCGGTACAATCCCATCTGATCTGCTATCTGGCCCGAATTTGCAGTCTCTCGACTTGTCATACAATAGTCTGCAGGGGCCAATTCCTGCAAGTAGTTCAACTAAATTGTTCAGGTTGAGATTGGGAAGCAATTCTCTTAACGGAACGATTCCACTTGAGTCGTGGGGAAGTCTAGGAGAATTGATGTACTTAGAGCTGGATAACAACACGTTGAGTGGAAATATACCTTTGGGGTTGGGTAGATGCGTAAATTTGACTCTCTTAAACTTAGCCCACAATAGACTGACAGGCATGTTGCCTCCAGTGTTGGGTAATCTAACCAATCTTGTAGTTTTGAGTCTTGAGTTCAACGGTTTTGTTGGACAAATCCCACCACAGATTTCACAGTTAAATAAGTTGAATAAGCTGAATTTAAGCTCGAATGTGTTGAATGGATTCATACCTTCATCGATTTCAAGTTTGAAGAATCTTGCCAATTTGGACTTGCGAGGCAACAATCTAAGCGGTCCAATCCCCGAATCCATTGGAAGCTTATCATCGTTGATAGAACTCCAACTGGGAAGGAACCAACTTAGTGGCAGAATTCCAGATATGCCCCCAAAGCTGCAAATTTCTTTGAATCTCAGCAGCAATCTCTTCGGTGGGAGTATTCCTCGTACTCTTTCAAGACTCGATGGTTTGGAAGTTTTGGACCTCTCAAACAACAAATTCTCAGGTGAAATTCCAGACTTCCTCGTTGATTTATCGAGCTTAACTCACTTGCTACTATCGAATAATGAACTCACTGGAGCTGTCCCGGAGTTTAAGCATCCTGTTGTACTTGATGTAAAGGGAAATAATGTAATTCCACCAAGGAAAAACCGTCCTCCTAGCCCTCAAACCCAAGGAAAGAAAAAATCGATTGCCTCAGATATCATTATTGCGGTTGCAAGTGCTTTCATGGCGGTTGCTTTATTCATCATGGTAGGCTTATTCATTTCAAGAAGATATCACAGGATCGAAGATGAACCTATGCAGTCCATCGAAGTAGCTTCTCCACCACGGGTAATACATGGAAACTTATTGACTACGAACATCATCCACAGATCGAACATTGATTTCATTACAGCAATGGAAGCAGTGGCAGACCCTTCGAAGGTCACATTGAAGACAAGATTCTCCACTTACTACAAAGCTAAGATGCCATCTGGAACCAATTATTTTGTCAAGAAACTCAATTGGAGTGACAAGATATTTCAATTTGGCAGCCATGAGAAATTTGGAGAGGAGTTGGAAACTCTTGGAAAGCTGTCTAATTCCAATGTGATGATCCCACTTGCATATGTCTTGACAGTTGATAATGCTTACCTGTTTTACGACTTTGCCCCTAGTGGTACTCTTTTCGACGCTCTTCACCACAGAATTGGGAACACACTCGATTGGGCAACCCGTTACAGCATTGCTATTGGAGTTTCGCAGGGGTTGGCTTTTCTCCACGATTCCAAATCCACTCCAATTCTTCTCCTCGATCTTTCCAGCAAAAGCATCCTGCTGAAGTCCCTAAATGAGCCTCAAGTCGGAGATATTGAGCTATGCAAAGTGATTGATCCTTCAAAGAGCACGGGCAGTCTTTCCACCATTGCTGGTTCTGTTGGTTATGTCCCTCCAGGTATTGCCTCACGTCATATCTGCTTTGGTTTTTTTCAAGATTCCAAAATATTTCATGAACATACTAATAGTTCCTCCTATTGTTACAGAGTATGCTTACACAATGAGAGTGACAGCAGCAGCAAACGTCTACAGCTTCGGTGTAGTTCTGCTGGAACTTCTGACTAGTCAGCCAGCAGTGAGTGGAGGAACAGAGCTAGCCAAATGGGTATCGAGCTTTTCTGCACAGAGAAACAAATGGGATCAGATTATTGATTCCAGTGTTAGTAAGACATCAGCTGCTGTTAGAAGCCAGATGTTGGCAGTTCTCAAGGTGGCCATAACTTGTGTTAGTATCTCGCCTGAAGCGAGGCCGAAGATGAAAAGTGTGCTGAGGATGCTACTAAATGCAAGGTGAAGAAAAAGCAAGGGGAACAAAGAATGGAGAGGCTATATCAATTTTGACAGCATTTGTGGCATCTATATATGAAAAATATCATGTAGTTTCTGTGTTTGTACTGTAATATATGCATTTTTGAGTTTCAAAGTGTTATATTGGATAGCAATACAAGAGTAGGTGTAAAATATGATAATAAACTAGGATTTGAAATATAATAGTTGATGTTAAATTGTTCAAACAAGAGGGTTTTCTATCGATTTTCAGCAGATATTTTATATGTTCGGGACCTACACAAAACATGGAATAAGCCTCAAATTTGTGTTCAAAACTCACATCTTGACAAGTTTTAACGAAATCCTTTGCCAATTTCTTTGCATAAGGCAATGATGCCACCCCTCACCCCCTTCAGATGCTTAATGCAAGATAGACCCAATGATCCAGAATTAACTGCTCAATACTGAGCTTGGCAATTCGTCAAACACCTTTCGAGCATTCTTTAACTAGTGGCTGAATCCTAATTAGAGTAGTGATCATTGTTTAACTAAAAGGTTTTGGGATTTTCTGGTGTTGGACTAGTTAAAAGTCCATTTAAATTTGATTGTAGGCATTTTTGTTGGTTTGTAGTTTCTGTAAAAAAAAATTGAAAAACAACTGATCCAGCGGGTATACTCGGCGGGTTTGCCGGGCAGGTAAATCCCTGTCCGCTACGAGTATATTTCATGGAATGGAGGGAGTATTTTTATTTTCTTTTACATTTTAAATAATTTTTTCATTTTCATTTTTAATAAAATATAAAATTATATACATTTACATTAAAAAAAATTCTGTATTAAATTTTAATAAATGAGTAATTTTTCTTATACTACTAGTTTACAAATATGATAAATAAGTATATCATATTTTTCACTTTTTAACAATTTTAGCACCTACTCCTGTATTGTATTTTAAATCAAATAAATTCACATAAATAAGTATCAAATTTGTTGCAAAAATAAAAAATACCTTACTTTTTTAAAATGGTGAAATTCAATTGTTTTTTTAAAAACTACTGTATAAGTATTTTTTTTTAATTTTGAAAACATAAAAAATGAAAAATATTTAAAGAATGTCAAAATATTATATTAAATATAAAATTTATTTAATTATGAATATTATTTTAAAAATTCTTATATATTTTCTTAATTTCAATTCAATAATTCTTTTAAAAAATCAAAAGAATTTTTCTTATTTGTAATTATTAGACATTTTCTATTTTTAACATAATATTTTATTTCTTGTAATTAATTAAATGATTAAAATAATATGGGTTAACATTGGTAAAAAAAAAAAGTATTTTTTAAAAATTGATGATGTAGCAACAAAAAAAAAAGAGTTTCACTTTTCTATTTAATTAAAAAGAAAAATTCATAAATTAAAGTAAATGATGTAAAATTGTAGATCACCAATTCTTATAAAGTGTTACTTTTGGGCGGATCTCTAATCGCCACCATCGGCCACCGGCGGCGAAGGAATTCACGTCAATCGAAGCTCTTCCCTTCCCGGAAAGCTAGCTAATCTGCTCTAGGAGGTAAACTCCGATCTCTTGGAACAGCTAGAATCTCTATATTTTGATTTTTTTTATTGTTTGAAACTGATTCTGTAGAGTTTACTTCTCGCCGTAGCGTATGAATACTGTTCGGAAGCCTAGTTTATACGATATTTTGTTTGCTAATTATCAGTTTTTATTGGCATTTGATTTGAGATAATCTTTTCATGATTTTTACTGCTAAAAGAGGTAAGGCATGGTTGACCTATGATTCTGTGATATTCTTTTGGTTCTTACGAACTAATATACAGTGTGATCTATCGCAAGTCTGATACAATTGTAGAATTGGTCCATCAATACGATTCCTGTCTAGCAAAATTAACAAACCTTGTATTGAATTTGCTCCAGAAAAAAATGTTTGAAATAAATAGGTTTTGATTTGCGCAATTATCTTGATTGTATTCTCAATCCTGATTTAGATGAGCTGTAAGGATTAAACATCTTGTTTTACAAACTCATTGATTTGCACTTGCTTGCTTGACAAATGCCTGCCTGCTGTGAAATTGATCTGCCATATGATGCTTGGGAAATTGCGCAAGGGCTTTGAGTTCCTTCATTACTAATCGTTCAGATGGGACTGTGAAATAATCACTATACCTATCCCTTCTGATGGCACTACAATGAACAATTGAGTTCATTATATCAATGGTTGAAATACAAAAGGAATTGATAGGTCAATTAAATATTTTGTCTGTATTTAATGAGTTGCAAAATTTGAACATCTTGATTAGTAAACTCACTGATACACATTTGCTTACTTGATAAATTGCTTAGTCCTTATAAAAAGTTGATCTGCCATAATCAATAGTAAACTCAAATTAAATTGCTTACTCACTGAACATTTGGGAAATTGTGCAAGGACTTTGAGCTCCTTCGTTAGTATTCGTTCAGCTGGGACAGTGAAATAATCAATATACCTATCCCTTCTAATGGTAGAATAATGAAGAATTGAGTTTGCTATTTTAGATGGTTGAAATACAAAAAGAATTTGGTAGGGCGGTTGTTTTTTGTCTCTTGATTGCTTGTGAATCTTGATTTACATGAGTTGTAACTTGTAGGGATTTGAACATCTTGATTAGCTCACTGTTACACATTTTCTTAGTTCATAAATGTTTGCTTATAAAAAGTTGATCTGCCATATGATGTTTGGGAAATTGCGCAAGGGCTTTGAGTTCCTTCATAAATATTCGTTCAGTTGGGACAGTGAAATGATAACTATACCTATCCCTTCTGATGGCAGTACAATAAACAATTAAGTTTATTATTACGATTGTGCCATATGCGACTGATTTCCAATCGAAACTTCACACCACTGGATTGTTCTCATTGAATTATTTGTCCTTTTTTTCTATTTTGCATATTGGGTCTTTTTTTTTTCTTCCTTCCTTCCTTCCGTTTGTTTTTTCAAAAACTAAGCTTCTCATTTGTCCAAAGGAGTTCAAATGTGCATAACCCTTGTGACTGAAGTTGAAGATTCCTTCTGCAGATAAAATGAAGCACATTGTAAAGATTATGGCATTAGTGGTAGCCCTAGCAGCTATCTGGATTAGTTTATTACAGACATCAGTTCTTCCAAAGAGCTATACTTGGTTGGTGAGCTTCCATACATTTTTATATTTACTTTCCATATCCATTTCGTATTCGTCCTTGTTTACATTTTCTTTTTATAACTCCAGTTGCCTCTCTACTGCATCGTATCCCTTGGAAGTTATGGTCTCTTAATGGTTGGAGTTGGTCTCATGAATTTTCCAACTTGCCCACACGAGGCAATTCTATTACAACAGGTATCCTCTTTTTTTTTTGGTCTCTTGGTCACAATATCTCAATAATAATGCTGTTTTTTTAATCAGAGAATCATGTTTCAAGCTAACTTTTTATGGTCAGTGAAAGGTTTGATATTATGAGACAATTACAATGTAGGTTTTGTTATTTTCGTTGTAGGATATTATTGAAGCCAAGGATTTTCTGAAGGGAAAAGGGGTGGATGTTGGTACAGATTGATTGCAAGATTCCGATTGTGGTCATTTTGCATTGGAATGTCTTGCAGCAACGGGTAACTACTTTGCAGAATAGGATCGGTCTGATCATTAAAGCTTTGAACGAAACTTCCATTTAGGCGACTTTTTTGTTCGTGTAGAGAAACATGAAATGAGTTGGCTGATTGAGTATTTGGCAATGTTGAGACAAAATAGAATGAATTTGAAGGTTCTTTTGTACCAATGACTGAATTTAACTTGACAAAGTTCACTTAGAAGTTATTCTCTCTTAGTGTACATTTATTTTTTATCCATAACGTATCACCCTTTTTTTTTTTTACTAATTTGATAAAATTTACTACTATAAGCTATCAATTTCAATCACATTTAACTCTTATTCATTTTTAATTTTTTTTACCTCAAGGACATAAACAAATTCAGGTAAAGTCCAACTTTGACTTTGAACATAAAATTATTTTGGGAAAAAAACAGTTTAGACACAACTTTTATGGGGAGATCAAAATCATCATCAATTTAATTAATTTTACTCCGAAGTCTATACAAATTTGCAGGATTCTGGATGCTAATGGTTTCAATTTATCTACATCTAATTTCATCAAACTCATCATATTATCATTAAAATTGCACTTAAATAACTATTTTTTTTCCCTACTTCGAACTATATGAACTTTGACACATAAATCGTTAAATTAATACCTACTCCGTGCAACAATACAACATGTGTGTCATAGTAATTTTAAAAAAATATATATACAGTAGTCTTCAAATTAGAGATGGCAATATTGGGCCAAGGCCCGTTAAGAAACTCATAAGAAAGGACCAAGGCCCAACATATTCGTATAAATACGTCTTTCTTCTCCTACTGAGGTCTCTCAAACGAAGCAAAGCAGAACAGAGCGTAGCGGAGAGCTGAAACCCTAGCAACTACTCAGGTCACGATGATTATTCCGGTGCGATGCTTCACCTGCGGCAAGGTAATTATCCACGATTTTCTTAAATTTCAGCCAAAACAATCGCTAATTTTTTCGCTACTTTGATTTATAAAGGTGGTTTCTTATGATTTTTTTTTGTAAATGTTTCTCTAGGTCATTGGAAACAAATGGGACATGTACCTCGACTTGCTCCAAGCTGATTACAGTGAAGGGTTCGTACTCTTTTATTTTTCGGGTTACTATCATTCGTTTTCAGTTTTTGCCTTTTATTTACCTTAGGTGAATTGAATTGAAAATTATAGTGTCTTAGTGAAGCATAGCTAGCTCTGGATTATATGCTGGTATGTGTAGTTTAAGAAGTTTATGCTTTTGGCGGGTCCTATAACAGAAAAATTATAATGTTGTTTAGAGTGCTGAAAAATGAGTAAAAGATCCCCTTCAATGGGGGTCTCACGCCTTGCTGTGTTGAGGCCCGGAGGAAGAAATTAGGAGTGAAGAGGAAAGGATGGGGTGGGTGATACACTTTAAAAAAAATTGTAACCATAGTCCCACAATCGTTTTGGTTTCAATTACTTGGGAAATTCATAGGAGTTAATAATGGTTTGTTCTCAGGTGAAATCCTGTAATCGTTTTGTCTTTACATGTACTTCTTGAGAAAAACATGCATCCGTGTCTATGATTTTCTTTTGAAATATCTGTAATTCTTTATTGTGGTGATATGGGATTCTTGATCTGATACAAAACCTAATGCTTACAGAGATGCTCTTGATACACTGGGTCTGGTTCGGTACTGCTGCCGAAGAATGTTGATGACCCACGTTGATTTGATTGAGAAGCTCCTCAACTATAACAGTATTTCTCTCCCCCTCTCTCTCAATCTGTTTTTCCTTTGGGTTACTGCCTGTTTAATTCTTACGGACATTCTTTATAACAGTTGTACAATGTGACTGAATAGATTAAAATGAGACTCTGAAATATGGAGATGCTAGATTTAGACAACAGTTGGCTTTGACACGAAGAACATCTGATAAAGTCATAAAGATATGCCATTTATTATCATTCCATGAACCAGAATAGAGTGAGTGGTAGTTTGAAAGTCCTGGAGTTTTTTTTGAAAGGAGAAAGTCCTGGAGTTAGAATTGAAAAAAGTGATTTTTTTTTTGCAAAGAATAGTTGTTTTGAACTAGGAGGACTTTAAATTATGTTCTACGGAAACAGAATTATCAATTTTAGCAGTGAACGCCTGGAAACCAGAAAGGAGTCTGCTCTAGTTATTAAGATACATTGCATGATTGATTTATGCCCGCCGATGATAAAACAGTGACCCTTGATAGTAAATAATTATAGAAATATGTTTTGGATGTATAGTGATTTCCAGATCGTTTGAGCTTACATGACTCTCTTTTGCAGCTTTGGAGAAATCCGAGGGGAGTTGAATCTGGTCGTTTACCCACACCCTCTCTCTCAGTTCATGTGCACAATTTGCTGGAAACATTTTCATCTCATTTCCATTTTTTTGTAATAGCAAGTATTCGTTTCAATTTTAACGTACGTTTTGAGTTAAATTGAAGCGAACTGGTCAGAAGTCCGACTTGATGGGGTTTGGTTCCATGTATATTTTCAAATCATCGTAAGCCCTGTTCTAATTTTCTAATCAACGTGGGTTATGCTCATCCTAATATTTGCATTTTCAGTCTGAATTGTGAAGTATTGTTGGTTTTGTCTTGTCCGCACTCCGCATTTGATTTCTCAATATTAATTGTACTCCGTACTTAATAATTGCTTATTAGTACTCCTTAAGTGAAGTTTTCATTTTTTTTTGGGTAGGAATTAAGAAGGGTTATTTATTGACAAGTTTGCTCTTAATTTAATAAATGAGATCTAATCATAATTTTTTTTTATATAGTTAAGGGTATAGTTGATAGTAGTGCAAAAAATGTAACATAAAGATGGAGTATCACTTTTTGTACGATGGAGGGATTATTAAATATAATTGTGAAAGGAAGAAAAAGTAGATTTTTGATAGAAAAATTAAATTTGTAAGAGAAGTTGACCCAAGTTTTGGCGAGGTTCCCCTGATCGACTAGTAGAGCTGTTAAACGAATCGAGTCGTTTGTGAGCTCGGCTCGTTCATTAAATGAGCCGAGCTCGTTAGATACTTGATTTACTAACGAGTCGGCTCGAGATCGACTTGTTAGGTTCGATATCTAATTTTTTTTCTTTTAATTTCATTAGGTTCGACTCGGCTCGATAGGCTCGTTAGGCCCTTTAACGAGTCGAGTTTAGCTCGTCAATGTTATCGAGTCGAGCTCGAACTTCAAATACTTGGCTCGAATAACAGCCCTATCGACTAGTGATGATTGTTCAGATACATCTAGTTCTTATTCAACAAGGTACGAATATTGAGAATATTGATTGGCGGGGCACACTAAGGGGGCGTTTGTTTTGGGACTCACACGTCCGGATGGGGGAAGTAACGTCCCCCGTCCTGTTCTAGTTGGGAATTTCACCATTCAACTTCATTCACCCTTACTAATACATATATATTATATTATTATAATAATACAACATCATGCATTCTTACACTATTGATTTGACATAAAGTTTACATTATAATATTATACTTCGTAATACATCACCCACTATTACAAAATTGACATAAAGTTACATTATATCCTACTAGACATGCGCAAAACCGAACCGCCAAACCGACCAACCGGCCAAACCGCAGTTTACGGTTTACAAACCGAACCGTAACCAAAAAATGGCGGTTCGGTTACGGTTTGACATTTTGACAAACCGTCGGTTTTGGCGGTTTTTATAAAAAAAAAAAAAAAAAAATTTAATATACAATTCTTCTATTTTTAATGTATAAATTTAAGTTATATAATTTTTATTCAATTCTAGTAATGTATTTTCTAAAAAATGAGTTAAGACTTAAAACGAATAAAAAACGAACGAAAACGGAGATAAAAAAAAAATTAAATAAAACCGGCAAATCGACGGTTTTCAAACCGAACCGCCGGTTCACGGTTCGGTTATGGTTCGCCATTTACGAAAACCGTAACCGCCGATTTCTAAATTCTAACTGAAACCGGCGATTTTCAACCAACGAACATGTCTATATCCTACTCAAAATCCCTAAACAAATACACATAATCAATATTTATCATAATTTCACCGTATCCAGAATTTTTCCGGTCCTGCATAATCCTAAAACAAACAACCCCAAAGAGATTCTACTTGAAATAATGGTTGTAGTCGTATCTTTCCAAAAGAAAGTTACTCTCTATGTTATAAAATGATAGTTGTCTTTTATTTTTTACATTGATTATTAATAAAATATTACTCCATTTATAATGATTTATTATGTTTAAAGTTTTGAATTTTATCTATAAATTTTTAACTATATTTTTATTTATTGAACATTATTATTAATAATACTAAATTAAATACATATGCTTTTGAAAAGAAAAGGAACAATATTTTTTTTAAACATTGAAGTGTTGGAAATCTCTTCAAATTAGTCTTTGTTGTATAAATTCCAACACAAGAGAAGATTCTATTCCATTTTATTAGTACTACATAGAAATTGTCTTTTACGAGGTTAGCATAAAAGCATGAAGCATCCCTTACCAATTTCATAGACTAGGTTACTTTCATGCACGAATATTCGCTGATTGTATGTAGTAGCATCGTTATCGGCGGCATCTCGTTCCATTTTTCTTGCGTTAGATAAACAAGTAACTAAATAAAAATAATAGAAGAGTAGATTTAACCCAGTATAATTTAAGCACGACGTTTTAACACTTTGAATAAAATAGATTATTAATTTGTGCTAGTTTGTAATTTGTTTTATCATAATAAAAATGGCACGAGTTTATAATTTACTAAAAATTCTATAGGGAGTATAAAATTTTGATATCAAATACAGAGAAAAAAAATGATGAGTATTTTAGTGTATACAAAAATTGATATTTAAGTATCAAAGTCTCTCTGTATTTCGGTATCATGTCGTAAATATTTTTGAAAAATGTATAATTATTTAGCATGGACGGTAAGAAAATGTATACCGACTGTATATCAATAGTTTGGTAAGAAATATTATGCATTTTTAATATATTAAAATTCTAGTACAATATACAATATGATCCGGTATTTTTAATAGTATAACATATCGAACCAACTAAGTGAGTCCACATGATTTCTACTATGATAGGGTCTTGTAACCTCAATACATGTATGGTCTATTTTATAATAAGTGTCATTTTAAATCATTTGAATTATATTAAGGAATATAATTTTTTATTTATTTATCTCATTCAACCTTTCTCCATCTAATATTTTCTCTCTTTAATGAAAAAATAAAAGATCAGATGGGTAAATTAGAAGAAACATAAAAAATCACTAAAATGATATAGAAATAAAATTTAATTTGTAAAACAACACTTATTATAAAAAATAAAAAAAATTTAAAAATTAAATAAAGTTGAAAGAACTTTAATATATATTTTTTTAATTTTTGTATCCAAATCAACTAGTGTGAAAACTGATTTAATACGAAGCGCAAAGGAGTTTAACCAATTGACCATCTAAAAAAGAAAGTTGCATAAAATCTTGGAAGTCCCTTCATTCAAAGTGTTGTGTTTGTTGTCAAAATTCCAACAAGAGAGAGAGAGAGAGAGAAGCTTCTATTCCATTTTCTTACATAGAAAATATGCCCTCTCACGAGGTTATAACTTAGAAAACACAAGCATGCCTTGACTAATTTCATAGACTAGAAATATTCGCTCATTAACGAAAACGACGACGTAGCATCGTTATCGGCATCTCTCTCTCTATTCATTTTTTACTTAAAAAATTAAATAATATAATAATAATAATATATAATAAAAGCCACGAGTTTGGGATTCCATTTTCTTTGACAGCCTTGTTGTTAGAGAATTTTGAGCTCTCTTGCAACTATGAAACATGCACGTTGTTATCTGCTCAATTTATTCCTACCAATTATACTACGGAGTATTTCTTAAATTAAGAAAGCTAATTAATATCGATTCGCAATGTGTATTATTATATCATGTTTTCAACTTGCAATCTGTATACCCTTAACATGTATTATACTTATGTTTTAACATGTATTTTTTATCCGATTGTGACCATGTACTGTATGAAATTTTGTCTGAGTGCAATCAAACCCCTAATATTTTGGTATTTTCAACTCTATTTTTACGTTAATTTGTGGCAAAAAAAAAAAATATATATATATAGAGAGAGAGAGAGCGCGCTTAAGTTGCAATAAATTAAATCAATTTCAACTAATATAGGTTGCAATCGAATACATATTGCAAGAAAAACCATATTATATATACAATTAATTTGTATTTGCTAGCTCATGAACAAGTTGTGAGTTTGGCTCGTATAAAATATAATGAATAGTTTATTTTCGTTCTTAATATTTATGATAAATATAGAGATCATATGTAATTAAATTTCCCAAATTCTTGTATGTACTCAAGTACACCATGTACTTGAGTAGACTTTTACTAGTCAAATGTTGACCGTTGACCACTGTTGACCAGTCAACGGTCAAACTTTGACTTTTTTTTTTTAAAAATCAATTTTTTTTTCGATTTTTTTTTTTTTGAAAAAGTGTATTTCGAATTTTTTTTTTTTGAAAAAGTGTATGTTATTATGACTAAAAAGTGTATCTTTGTTTTTTTAATGAAAAGTGTATGTTACTATATTGAAAAGTGCAATAACTGAAAAGTGTATGATATTATAACTGAAAAGTGTAAGTTATATATTAATGAAAAGTGTATGTTATTATAACTGCAAAGTGTATGATCTATTAATGAAAAGTGTATGTTTATTTAATGAAAAATGTATGTTATTATAACTGCAAAGTGTATGATCTATTTAATGAAAAGTGTATGTTATTATAACTAAAAAGTGTATGTTCTATTAATGAAAAATGTAAGTTATATATTAATGAAAAGTGTATATTATTATAATTGAAAAGTGTATGATATTATAACTGAGTGTATGCTAATGATACACCTTTTGGTGAGTGTATGCTAATGATACACCTTTTGGTTATTTGTACTCGTACTTTCATAATTTAAAAAAATTGGTGCTAATTTTTTTTTAAAATATTATTAATTTTACTAATTTTATTATTTTCTATAAATGTACAAAATAATTGGTGCTAATTTTTTTAATTATTATTAATTATTAATATAGAAAAACTGTTCGAAAATATTTAATATTTACGAAAATGATTAATTTAGAAAAACTGTTCGAAAATATTTATTATTTACTTTCGAAAATAACAATTTACAAAAATTGTTGAGAGTGATAAGAAAATCTAAGGACAACCAGTAGACTAAAATAACTTCTGTTAAATATTTTGTTATTTATTATATATATATATTTAATATTTCATATATAGCTGGACTCAAGTACACCGTGTACTTGAGTACACAGCAGCCCTACCCATTAAATTTATATAAATAGATGAAATTATAGAAATTAGTATATGTATGGAGTATATGATTTTTTAAAATATATAATTTGATTATTGTAATTAAAGTGATAAATAATCTAATTTAAAATTGATACTCCGTATTTGATAAAAGCTCAATAAAAGCTTGTGAATATTTGATAAATAAGCTCGACTTGATAATAAATAAACCAAGTTCAATAAATTCGACTCAGTTTGATTACATCTCCATCTGTTGTTCAATTCGAAAACATGAATCGCAGATTTCATATGAAATAATATTGTATGTCATTTCATGTTGTAATTCGCTCGTGGGTATTTCTGATGCCTTTATATAAAAAAATTGCTGTTTCCAAAAAAAAAAAAAAATTGTATATGTCATTTCATTGGTAATTTATAGAAAATATTGTAATGCCGACCACTGATTCCATGCAATGTATATATAATTGATTTTTCTTAAGTCCCAAAAATCTCAATTAAACCAGATAGGTAGCTTGCATTAAAATTAACTTTATAAGAGTTTGATTGATTCAAACAGAAATTCTTATGTCATGATTCATGAATATTCAAAAGTTTTAGTTCTACCAACTTTAATTTTTGATCTAATCAACTCCTAAATTACTTTGTAAAAAGCAATGCAGACAAATACAACCAGCCACCAACAAATCTCAGACAAATGTTTGCTTAGATTTTTAAGCAAAAATAATGTTTATAACTAAACAATGTCAATTGTAGAATTAATAGAATATAGTTTCTTGATACTGTGTAAGCATCGAACAACTTGCTTTTTGATTCTTCATTGAAAAAACCATCCATTTTTGTTTCTTGCAGCCAACAACTGTACACGCAAAAGAAAATTCTCATGAATTTTGGCAGAGTCTTGCGCAAAGGAACGAGTCGAGCTTAAACGAATTTAATGTAGCAATAGAATAATTTATTTTGTGTATAATATAATTTAATATAAGATGCCAAATTGGCACAGAACAGAACCATATAGCATTTTGAATTTGGGGACTAGATTTAGACGTGTAAATGAGGCTGAGCCGAACTTTAATAACTTGATCGTTTGATTTATTTATTATCGAGCAAAATTGAGTCAAAATTGCATCAGTTGTACGATGCAACTAATGCATATGAGTTTTTGCCAAATTAAAATTTTTATTTAAGTACAAATTCCTCTTTCTAAAATTATTTTAACATTTTAAATTTCTTTTCTTTATGCTTTTTCAAGACTTCAACGTGTACACATTAATTATAGCTAAAAAAAATTATTTAGATGAGAATCAAATTCAAAAGCAAATCCCAGTTTGTATTCTTCACTCGTGACAAAATTTTGAATAGGAAAGTCAATGAAATAGGGTGCAGAAAGAATCTCCAAATATAAAATCGAATTTATGCAATAAGAACAATTCTTATTTAAGACTTTATGTTAGATTCTAATTTTTTTTCCTAGCTCTACTTTGTCCAAAGCATATGGCATTTCTTGATGTCTCCGAACTTCAAAAAATTCCAAAATTCATCATAGTATTATTCAAACAATATTGAAACTAAAATCTTACAGATTCTTCACCATAAGTCTTATATGCAATTGTTGCACGAATTTTAAATAGATGGATTCATCACGTTTCAATTAAATTTAGTGTCACGTTTCAGTCAAGTGTAATGTGTTAGTCCAAACAAGTTATCATGTTTCACCACTCTTAGTTTCTAAGGAAATTAAAAAGATACCCTACCTAACTTTGTTGCTATTTTTTCACATTGAAGAACTCAAGATTTTATTCCCTATGTAACTATCTTGGATCTATTCTACTTTTGTTCCATCACATGTTATTTTCTTTAAATACCATCTAAATCCCCCCTCTCACTTCACAAACAATGGAAGAAATACACAATGAGGAATTCTTATGCCTCAAACTAGCCATCAATCACACAAATCCACAATGTGAGAGAAAGCGAAAGAGGAATGAAACTACTCTTTCGCTTGACTCTGTGCTCGACTCTGAAGAGTCGAGCGAAAGCTACGAAGAGGACAAGCTCTTCGCCCTCTTCCAAATAAGGGATCGAATGCACAAACTCGATCGAGGCAATCAAGAAGAAGACGAATCAAACGACGACGTAAAAGGGCTTCATTTGATCCATCTTCTACTCATATCATCAACCCTTGTGAATGAAAACAACATCACATCAGCCGTTGAAAAGCTCTGCCAATTGTACAAGAATGTGTGCGTAACAGGGGATTCTGTCCAAAGAGTGGCTGCTTACTTTGCAGATGGCCTTGTTGCACGCCTTCTTACAAGAGAATCCCCTTTTTATGACATGATCATGAAGCCCCCTACTTATGATCAACAGTTTGTGGCCTTCACACACATGTATAAGGCCTCACCTTTCTACCAATTTGCACATTTCACTGCAAATCAAGCAATTCTTGAAGCATTTGAGAAGGGAGAAACTAGTAGTACTAAAAGGGCTCTCCATGTGGTCGATTTCAACGTCTCGTACGGCTTCCAATGGCCGTCGTTGATGCAATCTTTGTCCGAGAAGGCTAGTGCAACGAGCCGGGTGTTGTTGAGAATCACGGGGTTTGGACGAAGTGCGGAGGAGATTCAAGAAACGGAGACGAGGCTCGTGAGCTTCGCGAGGGGCTTTCGTAACTTAGTTTTCGAGTTTCATGGCCTTGTGAGGGGTGGGAGGCCTAAGATAAGGAAAGGTGAAGTTGTTGCTATTAATTTAGTGTTTAATTTAAGTTCAATTAATAGTTATTCGAAAATTTCGGACACGTTAAATTATGTGAGCTCGATTAAGCCCGCTGTCGTTGTTCTAGTGGAGCAAGAAGGGAGTAGTAAAAAGAGTCACAACTTCTTGTCAAGATTTATGGAGTCTTTGCACTACTTTGCGGCCATATTCGATTCGCTCGATGATCGTCTCCCGCTCGACAGTTTGGAGCGATCGAGAATCGAGAAGGACCATCTTGGGAAGGAGATTAAACATGTGATGAATTGTGATAAAGGGAGTGAGAATTGTTTGAGATTTGAGAGCTTGGAGACATGGAAAGGGAGAATGGAAAGTCATGGTTTTTTAGGTGTTAGACAAAGTTTGAAGTCTTCAATGCAAGCTAAATTACTCCTAAAAATGACAAGTCATTGTACTAATTCAGTGCAATCTGATGGAGAAAATGGGGGATTTAGAGTGGTTGAAAGAGATGATGGAATGGCTATTTCACTAGGGTGGCAAGATAGGTTGTTGATAACTGCCTCTTCTTGGCGTTGTGTATGAGAGTGGAGTGTAGTATACACGCTCGATTTGCACTCTGTGCTCGAGAGTACAGAGTGCAAATCGAGTATCGATGTTACAGGTACACATGGATGGACGTGCTCATGCAATATGATTTTTTTCTTTTTTGTGATCACAATTTTGTGTGAGGTTTTAATCTCCTCCCTATGTGTAATTATGTGAATATATATATAAAAAAATGTTATATTTGGTGCAATATTTATTCCATCATTTGCATTTCATGATATTTATGATTTGCTAATTTTCTATAGTTTTATGGAGACTGGGATATTAATAGACGCATTCACACAATATAATTGCAGTTGATTTTGGCATTGTTCTAACTTCTATAAAATATACGTGGGAATTGTCAAATATGGCCGGATAACCCACTGCATATTTAATTTTGGCCTTATCCCTCTTTGACCAAATTTAATTGCAATAAAAAAAATTAAAAAGTATAAAACTAAAAGACCCTTTCTTCCTTCCTATAAAACAGATTGAAAAAACACTTTCTTCTCCCCAAAGCTTCTGCTCTGCGCGCAAACACTTCTCCATCTTCTTCTTCTTCGCTTCTTCATCTTCTTTCACAGATCGAAAAAACCCCTCTTTGTTAAAAGAAAAAATCCCCTCTTTCTTCTTCCCAAAGCTTCTGCGCGCAAACACTTCTCTATCTTCTTCTTCTTAGCTTCTCAAAATTTTCGTTCAGGTTGTTTAGGGTTGTGTAGGGTTGTTTATGATTGTTTACTGGGCTTGTTTGAAGTTGTTTGAGGTTGTTTAAGGTTGTTTAGGGTTTTTGTTTGAGGTTGTTTAGGGTTGTTTGAGGTTGTTCAGAGTTGTTTAGGGTTGTTTACTGGGCTTGTTTGAGGTTGTTTAGGGTTGTTTACGGTTGTTTACGGTTGTTTAAGGTTGTTTAGGGTTGTTTACTGGGCTTGTTTGGGGTTGTTTAGGGTTGTTTAGGGTTGTTTAAGGTTGTTTAGGGTTGTTTACTGGACTTGTTTAAGGTTGTTTAGGGTTGTTCGAGGTTGTTCGAGGTTGTTTAGAGTTGTTTAGGGTTGTTTACTGGACTTGTTTGAGGTTGTTTAGGGTTATTTACTGGGCTTGTTTGAGGTTGTTTAAGGTTGTTTAGGGTTGTTTATGAGCTTGTTTGGGGTTGTTTAGGGTTGTTTAATAGAGTTGTTTAGGGTTGGTTGTTTATTGTGCTTGTTTTTTTTTCTTTTTTCTTTTTTTTTAATTAATTAAATAAAAGAAGGCCATTTTTGTATATTTTGTATAAGTAAGGCCATTTTTGATAAGTAGTAGTTTGACTAGGCTATTTCTGAAATTTCCCCTAAAATATACCCAAATTTTACCTTTTTTATAAATTTTACAAACACTGATTACTAGGGGTGAAAATAGGCTGGGCTAGGTTTTACATGAAAATGTCTGGGCCTGGTTTATAAATATTGAACCTGAATCTGGCTTGTTATGTATGATAGGCTTTTTCTATAGGTTTGGCCTGGCCTTTTAAGTAAATAGGGCAGACGTACGAGCCTTTTAGAAGCCTACTAAATATGTTAAATATGAATCTAGTTCAATATTCAAAGTTGTAAATAAAATTAACTACCAAAACAAATGCATTACAACGATGAGTTTAAATACAAACATTATAACGATTTCTCTAGTACTAAAATAAATTTAACTTACTTTAATTTAATTTTATATAAATGTCAATACTAAATTTGAAAATAGGCCGGCCTGTTAGACTTATAAGACCTTATATAAAGCCTAAGCCTAGCCAGCCTACTTAACTAAATAGGCTTTTTAAAAAACTTTAGCCCGACTCATATTATAAATAGGCTAGGCCTAACAAGGCCCTTAATAGGCTAGGCCGTAGGCCCCTGTCGGGTAGCCCGGCCTACTTCCACCCCTACTGATCACCTCTTTTAATTACTAATAAATAAATGAGTTGGTCTCCTGTGCACAGCGTGCACGTGCACACTAATGCACAGACCAATCCTATATCTATTTATAAAGATAAACATAAATAATTAAGTAATGAATGTTCTAGTGGTTATAGATACCTTTTTAAAAGCTTGAGGTCACAGGTTCAAATCCTTTCAAACTTGTTTTTTTTTTCATTTTTTGTTTTTTTTTCTGTTTTTTTTTTTCCTTTTTGTTTTTTGTTTTTTTTTTCCTTTTTTTTTCTGTTTTTTTTTTTTTTCGATTTTTTTTTTCTTTTTTTTTTCATTACCACTTTTCACTAATAATAGCTACCACTTTTCAGTAACAAAATTTCCACTTTTCAATAATAATAATTACCATTTTTCAATAATAAGAATTACACTTTTCAGTTAAAATATCTACCACTTTTCAATAATAAAAATTACATTTTTCAGTTAAAATATCTACCACTTTTCAGTAACAAAATTTCCACTTTTCAATAATAAGAATTACACTTTTCAGTTAAAATATTTATCACTTTTCAATAATAAAAATTACATTTTTAAGTTAAAATATCTACCACTTTTCAATAATAAGAATTACACTTTTCAGTTCAAATATCTACCACTTTTCAATAATAAGAATTACACTTTTCAGTTCAAATATCTACCACTTTCAATAATAAAAACTACATTTTTCAGTTAAAATATCTACCACTTTTCAATAATAAGAATTACACTTTTCAGTTCAAATATCTACCACTTTTCAATAATAAGAATTACACTTTTCAGTTCAAATATCTACCACTTTCAATAATAAAAACTACATTTTTCAGTTAAAATATCTACCACTTTTCAATAATAAGAATTACACTTTTCATTTCAAATATCTACCACTTTTCAATAATAAGAATAACATTTTTTCAATTTTAATAATAATTTTAACTGTACAATTTATAATTAAATATACCCGTTTTAATTAATTAATATTTCCACTTTTCACTAATAATAATTATCACTTTTCATAACAAAATTACCACTTTTCATTAATAATAGCTACCACTTTTCAGTAACAAAATTTTCACTTTTCAATAATAATAGTTACCACTTTTCAATAATAAGAATTACATTTTTCAGTTAAAATATTTACCACTTTTCAATAATAAAAATTACATTTTTCAGTTAAAATATCTACCACTTTTCAGTAACAAAATTTCCACTTTTCAATAATAAAAATTACACTTTTCAGTTAAAATATTTATCACTTTTCAATAATAAAAATTACATTTTTAAGTTAAAATATCTACCATTTTCAATAATAAGAATTACACTTTTCAGTTCAAATATTTACCACTTTTCAATAATAAGATTACACTTTTCAATAATAAGAATTACACTTTAACTGAAAAGTGTAATTCTTATTATTGAAAAGTGGAGATTTTGTTACTGAAAAGTGGTAAATATTTTAACTGAAAAGTGTAATTCTTATTATTGAAAAGTGGGAATTTTGTTACTGAAAAGTGGTAACTATTATTATTGAAAAGTGGAAATTTTGTTACTGAAAAGTGGTAATTATTATTAGTGAAAAGTGAAAATTTTGTTACTGTAGTGGTAACTGTTATTAGTGAAAAGTGGAAATTTTATTAATGAAAAGTAGCAACTATTATTATTGAAAAGTGGGGGTGAGTAACGAAAAAAAGAAAACGAAAAAAAAACTAAAAAACTAAAACTAAAAAAAAAACGAAAAAAAAAACTAAAAAAAATAAAATTTGAAAGGACTGTAATTTATTAATTAATTAATAAAGTAATAGATTATAAATTAATTAATTAATTAATAGAAAAAAATAGAATTATAAGCATAAGTAAAGATAATAAGTTAGAATAGGAGGATAAGGACAAAAGCATGTGCACATGGTGCATTTGAGAATTTCCCTAAATCAATTTTCTCACGATCACAAGGAAAATCACTTTTTCAAAAGCGTGTTTTTGGTTATAAATTTTATAATAATTTTTCACCAACTCTTATCAAACTTTATTGAACACATAAGAAAAATGGTTCGTATTAGTTTTAAAACAATGGAGTAGTTAATAAGAGTTAGCCTCTTACCCATCAACTGCACTTTGTAACTGAACACATACATGAAACTTGTAAATTAATATAATTAAAATTTAAAATGGGTAGAGTCAGAAAATTAATACTATTGTACTCCGTTATCTTAAACATATATACTAATATAGTTGAAGTATGCAGATCAATATAATTAAAATGTATACTAAATTTAATTTAAAAAACGTGAAATTGAAACTAGATCTAATTGAAAAATGTAGAAATGAAACTTGATTGAATGCAGAGACCTTATAGTTTAAAAATATGTCTTTGGTGAATTTTCTTTAATATTATTATTGTACATTATGTGTTAATATTATACATATAAAGCGAAAATGTATTAAAAAAAAACACTATTTTTTCACTTTTATACAAATTTTACTTCTAAACAAAAATGAATGCACTTTGTAAAATCACTAGAAATAATAAAAACTGAAAATATGAGCGAAAATAAAACCAAACATCCCAGAAACTTCGAGGCAAAGCAAAAACCTCAGAAGAGAAGTGATTTCTTAATTTTTCTTCTTATATTCTCTCTCTCTATATACAGTTTTAGATATTTTGTGGTAAATTCAAGAAACTACGATGGACGAGCTGCAATCTGCGCTTAATGCTCATGTGGATCAAGTGTCAGATCTGGTGGAGAAGCTCTCCGCGGAGCTACGCTCTGGCTTCAAACCCGCTTACGAAAATTTCTTGGGTTTTTTCCATGCCATTGATTGGAAGGTAATCTTACATGCTCTCTTAGGCATTTTGTCAAACATCTGAACTGTATTCTTTCTTTTATGGGCTTTGATTAAATTGTGTTGTTTCTTGAGGTAATTTCGATTTGATTGAGATCGAGTAGTAGGATTGGCCGAGATTCTGTAACTTCTATTTATAGTTAGTAGTTGCATCTATGCTGAAGTAAAAAACTTTGCCCTTTTGTGTGTTTTTCGTTTGTGGGTTTTACTTCAGTAGCTTGAGAACTAGCCCATTTCCAGATGTCGATTCACATCCTTCAGGAAAATGTGATGTTTCGGGACTAGGAAATATAATTTGGAGCTAAATTTGGTTTTGACTTCATAAGCATTGGAATGTGATTTATAATGTAAACTTCAATAATGTGATTTGCCATATAAACTCTGAAGATTTATGTGGTTCATACTATTTTTACCTGTGCTTATGAGTGAATGAGCTCAAAGTAACCAACTGTGATATCAAACTTGAAGGGCCTTCTACGGTTTTATGTACTCATTCACTTGATGTCCCGTATGGATTATATTGAAGACTATCATACCATCGACTTGCTTAGTGATATTCGATAATGTATTAATAAAGTAAGTTCAGACAGGTCTCTCGTCTCACCTCATTTTGTTGGCTACTGCCAGGCTTGAGTTATTTACTCATGCATTGTTTAAAGTTTGTTCAGTCAAAAGATTCTAATTAAATCTCTTTGTGTTTCCGTTGTGTTGTTATATGTGAGAATCGTGTTTTTGGACACACTTGTAGGTGTTATTGTCTCTGATTTTTATATCTTGTCTGCAGGAACCTTGGTTGATATGTCTCGTTTCCTTCCATGTGTTGTTGCTATTAGTAACTTTCATGTCAAGGAAGAACATCAACTTCCAGATGTGTTTGTTTCTTCTTGCACGTAAGAATCCTTTCTATTATGTGTGCTATTGCCTAGTGAATTCTTCTAATTGATAATGCTGGACCTAAATAATACTATAAGATAAAAAGAGTTGAAAAGGTGTACAAAATTATTTGGGTAGCCCCAACAGATGAGAACATGAGGAAAACGTCCTTCAAACGGTCTGGATATATACATAGGAGACTTTAGTGGTTTATTATGGTCAGCAGAGAGGGGAAGGAGAAAACTTGGAGAAAAGCTATTTAAACCTAAATGTTAAGCTAAAATATAAATGAGAACATGTATTTGAACAGAACACAGTGGTTGTTTGAACCCACCAAGTAGGATAAACGATTAATTTGTTGGTAGTAATTTTATTGAGAAACATCAATTTGCAAATATGTTTTTAAAGGTGGTGGTGAATTCTAGCTTAACTCCTATAACGTGCTAATGAAATTAAGGGGAACCAAATGAAGTAGAATGATTAAGAATATAGTGCAGATATCATTGTAATCTGATTTGATGAGATTATGCAGTTGGAGGAGTGTATCTTGCTGAGAGGTTTAATCGTATATTAGCTGCAAACTGGGAAAGCTTTGCCGGACAGAACTACTTTGACACAAACGGGCTATTTCTGTCTGTACTTTGGTCAGGGCCCCTGTTGGTGATTTCTATCATAATATTGGTAAGTGATTGCTCATATTCAATTCTCGTTCTTCTGATGATTTCTTGGCTTAATTGTATGCTTTCTGCATTCCTCAAGCAGGTGAATACCTTGTTTTCGCTATGTTATCTGATGGTAAGATGGAAAAGGGCCGAGCTCAGACATCGTGCAAGGGCAGCTCGTAGTAAAGAGGAATGAGGCCGATTTGACAGGGGTTCTTGTTTTTCATTGGAAGTCCAGATTTTGGTTTCTTACACATTGGTCTTCTCCTGCTGAAGCATTTTTTAGTTCAAATTGCAATGGTGAATTCCTTGTTTCTTGGTAATATTATTCATCATCGGACGCACATCTATTATATATACTGCTGTTTTATCACGTCTCTGAGTCTGTCGATAACAAATTAAATGTCACTACTCATTTGTATTTGTAAATCAAAGAGCCCTGTTAAGAATTTTGAAGTCTTTTTCAACACAAAAACTAGATTTCGCTACTACTGACTTAATTTTAGAACAAACACTAGGGATGTAGGCGTACGTGGGTCAGGCTGGCTCAGTGCTCACAACTATTTGTGCTCAACTCGAAAAAAGTTCAAATTCGATTCTAATTTAATTGAGTTGAGCTACTCAAGTAGAGCTCGAGTTTGAACTAAGTCCTACTCTAATTAACATACTCTAATTATAAATAAAATAAAATACTCTAATTATAAATAAAATAAAAATCTTAATTAATGACAAGTTATTCAGGTAGGTTGAGCTCACTATTTTGAGTTTTCCATTGAGTTAAGCTCAAGTTCAAAAGAATTGAGCTCAATCAGGTTTGAGTTTCAAGTTTCTTAATCGAGTTAAGGACAAGCTTCACATTACTTGAGCGGTTTGAGTTTCAAGTTTCTTAATCGAGTTAAGGACAAGCTTCACATTACTTGGCTCATTTACACCCTTACGAAATCATGGACCAACATGCATTGCATAGAGACAAAAGTATAAACCAATTTGATATCTGCTCAGATATATAACGCAGAAAGTAAAGGAAAAGCAAAAACAAAAAAGTACTACTGGAAAACCATGCTTAAAGCTTCAATATCCTGCGTTCTTGAATTCCAAGCGCGAAATATTCATAAGTGGCATGAGAACGCTGTTGAAAGTTCCACAATATCAAGGTCTGGACAAGCATCGGCTGCTTATGCGGTTGAACAATCATTATACACCAAAATAGTACATGCAGTGTGCTGTTAGTCACTACCCTAGAAAAATACAATGTAACAATACAAGGTTTAGCAAATTTGAGGAATACGTAGGTACAACTCTTGTGTGGTACTTGTTATCATGGATTGCAGAGCAAAGCTATGAGGTATGTATGAACTCCACTGTCGTAGAAACCTATGAAGATTACTACTTGCTCGTGAAATGGTGGATCATTATAAACTACCATGAGTTTCGCCAGCTGACATGAGGTCTTTGAGTTCATCAACAATCGCATCATAGATGAAGATATACTGATCCTGAAAAGTTAAGGGCACGTTCAGTACTGTGAGCAACAAATATTAAATAGCTACGTAATATTTTGACATTTGGGAAAGAAGGTGCTATATAATCAATTGAACTCACACAACGTCTTGGTTTGCATTGTCATAGCATCACTCACAATACCTACTTTTCACTAAATTTGGAAGCCTTCAACCAAATCCCTCATGAATTACTCAGCTCGTTTTATCACAAAGGGTGTAAAGACCATTACAAATATTCTCTATAAAATGCATGAGTTTGAAAAGTTTTAGGGTGGTGAACTTCCAATGCTTAAGAAAACATTGATACAGAAGAAAGTTTAGGTGCTTCAAAAGAAACAATTAATATGGTTGAATCGTCCTTTTCAGCCTCAATAGAATTAAGCATAGTCATATATCAAGAACTTACCATTGTTTGAACCATTCCAATTCGCTGTGACCTAAAAGTGGATACAGTTTTAACAAGGTCCAAAGCACTCATATCTCCAATTAGAATTCTTTGGACCGTATTGTGGATGGCACAATATGTTCCAGTTCTACCAATACCTGCACTGTTAGAAAAATAATGTCAGAAAATGTAGACACTTCAGATAATCACACTTTTTATAACTATCAACAGCAAACCTGCAGTGGACAACAATTGGCCCAAGACTGGGTTCGACATTAGATAGTCTTTTGAAGATTTCACGAACAGCCAAAGTGTCTTTTGGAACTCCATGATCAGGCCACTCAGGATACTGAACGTGCAAAACAGACAATGGCAGCTCCTCTGACTGCAAATTAAAGAGGCGCGCTTACTCAATTTATTTTGTAATTTAAGTTCAAGCCATATATTTGTCCAGAATTGAACAATAATTTAGCGTAAGTAATGATAAAGGATGTCAGCTATGGTTTAGAATATTTAGATTGTACAACAAAATAAAAATTTAGAAGTAACATAGAATTACAATTGTCATGGGGGGGGGGGGGGGTTGAAATTGTATCATCATCAATATGAATCATATATATGATGCATCACAGGTCTTTTGATATTGCTCTTAGTTGGTCATTTAATATGCAATTAGCAGACTCCTTACAAGTTTTCACTATACCTCTTTGCGTTTGACTTCTAAGCATCGCCATATTAATGAAGTATCATCTGTTTGTATGGACTTAGTGGCGATGCATATGTTGCCAAAATCTCTCGGTCCATCCTCCGCTTGGAAATAATCTACACACTTTAGTGTCTGCATCCAGTGTTATGAACCAAGAAGGGAATGAGAATAAAATTTTTAAGGGGCGCATCAGAGTTTACACTGAAAACAAGTACAGAAAACTAATGCCCCATAAATATTACTACCTCCGTTTCTCATTATCTGTCCAATTCTATCCAAAAAAATGTTCCTAATTATTTGTCACTTTGTTAATGTCAACACAAAATTATCCTTTTTTTCCACCAATACTCCTAATAAATACTAACCCTTTTCTTGTAATTATAGGCTTATTATATCATCAAATAGTAATAAAGTGTGCAGTAGTCTTTTGAAATCCTAATTAATGAAAAATTGGTTTGTGTGAATGGACAAAATCAGAGAGACAATTAGGTACAGAGGTAGTACAAAGTAACAAACCTTTAGAATCAAGTGGATCTCAAAACCAACCAACATAATTATTTGCAGACAAACAGCATCACATAAAAGCATTTATACCACAAATGAAGGTTAAGAAAAATAAAGCGCCATTTGTCTCACCGTAAAGCAAACAGGAACACCATATCAAAATAAAAATTATGACTTCAGCCTATTGCTACTAAATCACAAAACCTGATTGCTTACATGGTAATTGTCTACCAACCGGGTGAGCATAACTACGACAGGGCAGTGATACTGGATTATCATTTCCCAGAAGTCCTCAGAAGTGTGGGAAAGCGGACCTTGAGTCGCTATAAAGCGAGAAACATTTTCAGAAGTCTACAATCAAAAGAATCAGTTCAAATAACATATGAACCCAAATATGACAATACAAGGGCTTTAAAATCGAATGTTAGAAAATTCTCACCATGATAGAACTTGCATTTATATATCCCCCATCTGAAGATCTGTAATCAGCACATTCCTTCAAGATAATCCTGTTGTCATCAACTGCATCAATGAAATTCAAAATTTTATAATTTCTGCTATAGGAAATACATCTTTGAGCAATGAGGAATTACAAAAGTAAATTGTTTATGTGTACTGCTTATCAACGTACATGGCAAGACATCAGTATAACGGTTCTTTGAATAATTTGGGCCGTCCAGAGCCACAGTACATCTACTCCTCATGTTCGGAGCTGTAAGTCTATTTGCCTGGAATAAAGAAGTTGGAATTTCATAATTTAGAATAAAAAAGAAGATAAGAATAACATCTTCAATTTCACTCTTTTTGAGGAAAGACCATGTGCCAGTCATAATCCAAGAGAACAAATTATAAGTCCTGAATTATCTCAATCTCGAGCTTAACTAGCAAGTCATGTTTAGCTTCTCCATACTCATCACATCACTCACGGCCGTAGCATGTTATTAAGATCCGCTTACTGAAACTAAGATCTGATTCTTTCTCAAGCATATTATTCCCAACCTAATCTTATCAATGTAGATATCTACCTAAATTATTGCAGGAAGTTTCGGAAGATACATAAAGCCTTTTCTTATCAGTGAAACAAGTAAAAATTAAATTAGACCAAAAAGTCGCATACAAATTATATCCATATACCATATTTCCAAACATTTCCCATTAGGATCTCTTGAGCTTTCTATGAACCTCTTACTACTAATAACGTAATTAAGTCCCAACTAAAATTCGTAAATTAGAAACAGCTTGGAGTTAAAATTTGTACCTGCAGTGCTTGGAATTCTTTGCGGATCGTGTCCCGAGTTTTGGATTTGAAGCATTGAAGAGCTTCAGAGCAGTGGCGCAGCTGATCGACGGATAGAAGAGGCGGCGGCATCGTGGAATCGAAAGAGCGATCGAAGGATTTGGGCGGCGTCGGTGAGTCTGAAACAGTTGGCTCAGTGTCGG
Source organism: Galeopsis tetrahit (assembly GCA_963675135.1). Taxonomy (NCBI): domain Eukaryota; kingdom Viridiplantae; phylum Streptophyta; class Magnoliopsida; order Lamiales; family Lamiaceae; genus Galeopsis; species Galeopsis tetrahit. The sequence goes on along the minus strand of OY776125.1, from coordinate 6,306,832 downwards.
TGATGGAGAGAGGTTTTACAGGGGAGTTAGTGGCCATCGCCGATTTGCGGCGGCGACTACGCCACGTGATTGCGTTACCAATGGCGCTCGGAGTTAGGGTTTCTCTCTCCTCTCGTTTTCAAGGCCTCTGCTGCTCACGCCTTTAGCTATCTCCCAACTTCATAACCTCTTTTTAACTGACTCTGACTCCTCTATGTCACTTCCATTTGCCTATGTTTGTTTTCGGGGACAAATTTACCAGAATTCAAGTTTTTTATTTTGCATTAATATAAAATTAAAATTTTAACTCAATTAATTTTTTTTTTATAATCGCTCAATTAATTTAATTGATGTACAAATACTCATATCATTTATGTGCATATAAAGTATTATTGTTATATAAAGTATATAAAGTGTTGTAAACTTTACAATTAAGATCTCATTTAAGTTCAGGATTTAAAGTTGACATCAACTCCTATAAAATATACTTACACACCATTATCAAAAAATCATCACAATTATTCTTTCATTCAATAATCAATATAATATAATAATACAACAATAATTAGCATTAAACATTGATTTGACATAAACAAAATATCATCCTACCAGTTACTAAAACACAAATATGTACATTTACTTTTAAAAATCAAAATTTGAAAACCTGTCTATCTAAAGATACAATTATTTAAATGAAATAAGTTTTCTTCCTAAAAAATTATTTTAGCCAAAAGACAGGATGTTTCATGTTTATTAGTCACGACACAACCCTTTATCATAATATATTTAAATTATCACCAACGTTAATATTAATTTCGCATTCACTATTGTTTGATTTAAAAAATAAAATTAACTAAATTCATTTACACGAAATGAATTATTAAATTATCACTTGACTTGATATTAAAATCAACCTTTTCAACACTTCTAAGTATGTACTAATAACTCATAAAATTATAATTTCTTTAATACTTGATCTTGAATCAAATAACGAAAATGGATATAATTGAAAGTGTTTTTATTTATTTAACCATTAATGTTTATTTCTTTTTTTCAATTAATTGATTTTGATCATGTCTAATACTCCTACTATTTTTTTTTTTATATATTGTACATTTTCTGCCCGAGATATTATGTGAAGAGAAATCAAATCGCATGCTCCTGTTGCACTAAATCCACTAAAATCTAATGACAATCAGCAATGAATCCCCATCCACTAGTTTAACTTTGCCCTAAAATGGCACTTATTATTTCAAAACCCCACTTGACAAAAGACACAAATGGGACACTAGTACTGCTTTGTAGATAACCACAATTTATAGAGTAAACTCAATGCAAAGCTATTTCATCACACTTAGTGTTGTTAGAGTTGTTTCTGAGTCGAGCCAAGTGCTTAAGTTCGAACTCGACTCGAGCATTTATCGAGCTGAGCTCGATTATACTAACGAGTTGAAATTAGCGTCCAACTCAACTCGCAAATGAGTTTAACGAGTCTATCAAGTCGTCTCATTAATAAATTGAGTATTTCACGAGTTCGACTCGTTTATATTAATAAACGAGTCGAGTCGAGCTACTGAGTTGCTTGATTCGAGTAACAACTCACTACCTGCCGATTTTATATTTTTTAATTTAAATTTATTTTTATCTTATTATAATGTACTTTAATTATATGGCAAGAACATTTATATAGAGTTTTATATAGAGTACGTTTTGTATGAACTATGTTTATCATAAGTTTACCATGAATCATGGACGGGTCCAAAATCCATATTATCTACATGGCAAGAGTGCAACAAATTCAATTTTTATTTCTTTTACCAAAAAAAAATTGGACCAACAAGTGGTAGTAAAATATTATATGCAACCTTATGCACCAATGCACCATACTATAAATAGTATTCATTCTTATCATTAGGAGTATCAACGGTGTATAGTGCACACTGTACATAATCCCCTCGTCCCTTGAAATTAAAATAGCCCTTATTCCTTTTTAAAAAATGGCCCTTAATGCTGATGACAAATTCTCGAGAGATGGATGAATTTGCAAAACTAAAATAATTTATTTAACATTATATTACTTTAAAATATGATATTAATATAATATATGTGCGGGAGATGGATGAATTTGCAAAACTAAAATAATGCATGAGCCTCAACTGTATATATAACAACTGTATGGGCCACCATGAAAATCTCTACCTGATCACACAAAAGTTGTTTAATTTGACAAAACCCCATACCTTAAAAACTCTTTAAGAAAAAAACCCATACCTTAAAAAACAACTACTTCATGCATGAATCTCACTTTCCCCCACATGGAGCACTACCCATGATTTCCAATGGTGTTTAATGTATTAAAAGTAATGAAACACGAGATGAAATATTAGTACACGCTAGGTGATATTGATTTGCTACGACTCAATGTAAATTCACTAATATAATCGACATTCGTACGATTACATGCATTCGAAACGAGCCACCTACACGACACCACCCTCCTCCAAGAATCCCATTTTCTCTTCCTCACTATCACTACACACTCTGCTCATCTCTAAACTCCTACTAATCTTCAAAGCTTTCAAAGCCTCGCCTTTCCAATCCGTACAACGCAACACAACATAAAGAATTGATATAGCACATGCAGCTTGAGCTGATAGCAACCCTAGCCATAGCCCCATGAAGCCAAAACCGAGCCAGAAGGCTAAGCCAACGGCTATAGGCGTGCCCACAAAGTAAAAAGACCCGAGATTGATGCGGGCCCCCACGGCAGGCCTTGCAATACCGCGGAGGATGCCACAGCCGGTCGTCTGTGGACAGTTGCCAAGTTCACAAAGTCCAATGATGGGGAGAACTGAGGCGACAAGAGCTTTGAGTTCGTCGTCCTTGGTGAAGAGACCGCCCCATCTGTCTCTAAATATCACTGTCCATATCACATTGATGAGCCCAATAACATATGCACAAGCTAATGCTACTATTGCTGCTAATTTCGCTTTGTTTGGTCTCCCTGCTCCTAGCTCATTTCCTACCTATAAAATACCACAATGATCACTTTATCTTCAAATTTCAACAATCTTAAAGGGGATATATAATACCCCTAACAAGATGCAATTTTGCAAACATTGATCATAAATTAAACCAATGAAATTCGGGTCAAACTCTAACATTAGACATAGGATTCAAAAGTATGGACATGAAAACAGAGTTGCAATCTTTAAATTGATGTGAGCTCAATCCAAAACGGACAATATCATAACAATGCAATCAATCAGAATGTGAATTTTGAAATTTTGGTTTTTAGAATTCAAAACTACACGTCTACACCCCCTATAAATTTGTTCACTATGCAATCAATCATTATAATCACAATTCCCACACAGAGTATCAACGAGGTAAAGTATTAGTACTACATTACAAGAAAACTGATTTTTAGTAACAAAATTCTCTCATGGCTAAAACAGAATTCAATTCCTGTCATTAAAGATTTTTAGTCAAAGAAGCTAGATTTTTGTCATTAAAAGTCAATTTTCCCGTAGTCTACGTATTATGTGAACCTTGTTTATAGTAAAAACTATACGTACCCTTGCAGAAACACAACCCGCCAACGCCATCGGAACAGTGTACATAAGACTCGTCGTCTGAATCATTATCCCCGTAGCCGCAACCGTGAGTTTCGGATTAGGCAAATACCCTGCCAACACCGTGACAATCTCGTACCACCACCACTCCAAGCATATTCCGACGCAGCTCGGAACCGCCAGCTTCAACAGCCGCCCAATCCCATCACCCCCGCCGTCGGCCGCCTTCCACCGCCACTCCCACCGCCCATAAACACACACATACACCATCACCAATACCATCATATGCAAATTGGTCAAAACAGACGCCACCGCCACCCCCGGCACACCCCACCCCATAACCACCACGAGAAGATAGTTCAACGGAATGTGAAACGCTACCGCCGTTAAAGTGCACCAAAGCTGCGGTTGAGTGACCCCCTGCGACCGTAAATAAACCCGGAGTGGCTGCAACAAGGTGTTTGTTAAAAGGTCTGGGAGAGAATAAATGCAGTAAGTTGCAGCCGTTGATGTGATTTCTTGATCTTGGCCCATGAAAAGCATGATTGGTTCGAGATTGATCCAGAGGAGAGAGATGGGAATGGTTGCTATGAAGAGAATGAAGATCATACGGTGGAGAGAGAGGGAGAGGAGGCCCCAGTTTTTGCTGCCGTAGGCTTGGCTGCAAACCGGCTCCAGGCCCGAAGCCAAGCCGACTAGAACAGAGTAGCCGGTTATGTTTGTGAAGCCGATGGAGAGGGCGCCGCCGGCTAGTTCCAAGCTGCCGAGCCGGCCCAAGAATAGTACGGATACAACTGCTCGAATGTAGACTAGAAAGTTCATTAAGGTTATTGGAAGCGCCATTGACCATAGCTCTTTCAATTCTTCTACAACCTTCGCAAGAATCAAGATTCACAAAATTACTTACATGAATGAGAGAGAAACATATATATATATATATATATAGAGAGAGAGAGAGATAGAACCTGTGAGGAGGAAGTGAATTTGTGGGAGTTCAAATCTGTGACTTTTTCAGCCATTTTAGAGCTGTTCTTGTTTTTCTTCACTCTGTTTTTATTGGGGGAGAAGAAAAGAGTTGCGCTCGAACTTATATTGTGAAGAATAATAAGTAACAATATTAGTTTGTTTTAGTTATAACTTTTATTTTTTTACTCATTTTTAAAGGGTAATGGAGTAATATGGAGAAGTTTGGGTAACGGCGGCGAGTGTGACAAGTGACATGGGGTTGTATCGAGGGTGTGGAAGGGAAGCAGAAAGAAAGGACACATGAAAAAATGTGAAAAACTGAAAATGTTTTAAATTTGGACAGAGGAACTGATGATGGTGATAGATACATATATGTGGAGAGAGAGTGTGTGGAGAGCGACAGGAGATTATGGCTCTACAGTCTACACATATCTGTCAATGCTTTGCAAGTTACCATAAAAGGATTTAAACAATACTTATATAATAGGGTTGATGCGATTGAATTTCAACAAACATAAAAAACAATGATTTTGAATCTTAGATAGAGATAAAATAAAAATCATGATATTTTAGTGTTTTTTTTTAACACCATTAAATGTTACTCCCTTCATTTATGAAAGGTAGTTCTACGGAAAAGGTAATAAAGTAAGAGTATTGAAAAGTATTGTGGTATTCATTACGAATAAAGTAATTGTTTGTGAATAAAGTTGAGTAATCAAGTAATAGTTTCTGTTATATGTGCTTTGAACGAATGATCTGGATGTGGACTTCGTAAGCACTAAACAAACATAGTATAATTTTATCGGGGTTTATTACGTGTATTAAAGGGTTAAAACGGATTGATTTGTGATGAACAAATGAAGAATAAAGATGAAAATGGTGTGTAACTTCTTGGAGAAGCTTAAGAGCTTTGAGAGCTTTTGTACTCCCCCCGTCCGCCTATAAGCTTCCCATTTTACCATTTTGGTCCGTCCGTCTATAAGCTTCCCATACTTTTTTTGGTAAGTACTTTTTCTTACACATCACTTTATATCTTACTTTTTCTTTCTATCTTTCTCCTTCTTCCAATCACAGCACTTGTACTATATCTATTATTTAATCACTTTTCTTAATCTCTGTGCCAAAAAGTAACGAAAAACTTATAGGCGGACGGAGGGAGTATTATATTGCCTCGATCTTTGTGCAACAATTCTAACATGTGTTTACAATGAGCCTCTTGGGCTTTATATAGTACTCCCCCTGTCCCATAGGAATTTGCACACTTTTCATATATGGATGTCTCATACCAATTTGCATACTCCATAAAAGGAAATATCTTCATAACCCTCACCCTCAAAATATACTCTTATTTACCCATATGCCATTACTTTTCCACACTCAATCTAACTTTTACTTTACTTTACTTTATTCATAAAATTTTACAAAACTACCCCTCAAAACATCACTCATTACACTTTTTCTTACACATTTCTTAAATTTTGTGTCATCCTAAGTGCTGAAATTCCTCTGGGACGGAGGGAGTAGGATTTTGGTTGTCCACACTCTACACGTGGCAGACCCTAACTGACTATGAGATCCCATCAGATAAAGGTGATGGGAGGTCGCATTAAATGCGTCTTGGAAGTTGCTCCGGTGCTAAACCGCCTCTCTGGTGGTTGTCCTCGCCTGAAACGAGGAGCTGGGCCACGGTGGTCGCCGGAGGATCTGGTCGTCCGGCCGTCTCCACGAATGGTGGTCGTGCTCGCCATTCTCTAATGGCCTTGAGACTTGTCTTTCTAGATAACTCCACACGTGCTCGCCGATAACTCATAAAGCGAGCACATACTTATATTTTCTTACTACAATGTTGACTTGTCGTCGTATAATTTAGTTGACTAGTCGTCGCCACGCAAGCTGATGACTAAGATTGACTTGTCAAAGATTGACTTCTTTGACCTGGTGTAACATTTGCCCCCCTGATCGCCTTTCTTCGTGTTCGTGTTAAAAAGGCGAGCAGTGTGTTCGTGTTGGAAAGCGGACTTGTCTTCGAAATTTAAATCATTTGGGAATCTTGATGATGAGATTTGTCGGCGGTCGCCTCGTTTCCCGCAACGAGCACGCTTTCCCAAGCATTTGGATGACGTCGGATGTGACCGGTGTCAGGCGCGTGAACGGCGCCCGAAATTTGAATTTGGCGTGTGCGGCGCGTGCGAGGACTCAAAGGTCGCGCGTGGAGCCCAATCGGTGCCTCGATTTCGGGGAAGACTCCCAAATTTTGGGAAAATCGCAAAAATGACCCCGTTTTCTTGCATTTTGACCCTTGGATATTACGTCTATTTATAGGGCCACTGTCTTCCTCAAATCACTTTTCACGCTTTGTAATTATGAATTTCCTCTCAAGCTCTCTCCCCGAGCAAGTCTTCAAGTATTCCGGCGATTCGTGCATTTCCGATCAGTGTAAAAGGTAAATAATAAACTTATTTTCTTCTTAAAACTCTTATTTTTCTCCATTTATATCGGAAAAAATTGAGGTTGGTGGTCCTTCCAGCGGTGGCTCGCCGCCGTTTGATGAAGAGGTTGGAAATTCCGGCGAAGGTCCTCGCCGTGATTTAGGAAAGAGGGTGGTGTCCTCTGATTCTGACACACTTTCGACCAGCCCCCTTAGAGTAGAGATCTCTAATTTTTCGGTCGATATCTTGGAGGAGGTCTTGAATGTGATGGGTGTCGTGGTCGACAACGAGATCGACGAGTCTGATCGAGATGACGCGGGTAACGACGCCGAGGACGATGTCGAGGAAGTCGACTCGGATCTGGGTGATCCGAAATTGAATGTGGAGATGGGCGAACAAATTGACCCGGCAAGAGTTGAGGATACTCTAAAAAACACCCTCCGCGAGGAGTACAAGGACATTGCTCGCTATGTTGCGAGCATAAAAGATATATTGAGTGGCCGAGAAGAGCTAGACGTGGACGAGCTGGTACGGGAAACATATTTCCAGTATGCGGCCGAGTATCCGCCTAAAACGATTCCTCGCCCCTTTCGGGAAGCATACGAATCTGGGTGTGTTGCCAATGAGTATGCGAGCACGGTCTCGTCGGCCCAACTGGCCAACTCTCGAAAGAAATATCAATTGCCTTAGGATGTATGCTTCTTCGTTCTGCGAGAAGATGAGAGGGGCGACCAGCCTCCTGAAGGAATGGTCGCCGTTGACAACGATATGATGGAGTCCGGCCTGAGATTTCAATTGCATCAGGGAGTTAGCTTTTACTTGAACTTTCTTGGGCTGGCACCTTCTCAAGTGACGCCGAATGGGTGGTCGAACATAATAGGGCTCCTCATAGTGTTCGGCCTGGAGGCCGTCGAGAACGGTTGTCGGCACACGTTCCTCACCCCTCGAGAGATTAATTATCTCCTCCAAGTGTCCGTGGCCGGCAAGAAAGTGGGAGATGGCTGGTTTTATGTGAAAGGTCGTGATCGATTCAAACTCGTCGAGGGTGTTCCCAACAAAATTCGGGATTGGAAAACCAATTGGTGGTGGGTGGCCAGCGACTGGAGAAGTGTCGTGAAGCCCGATGGGTCCTCTGATCGCGTTTCTATCGCGACCGATTATAGAAGAATTCGCAGTAAGTCTTTTGATTTGTGCTCGTTCTTGTCTATACTGAATAACTCCTCGCTTCTTGTAGGTACTACTGCTCGTGCGAGAGTCGGCGACCATCTTTTATCACCCCTGTTTCAATATCACATTCGTTGTGTCACTCGTCGCCGTTATCTGGAAAGATCTTGTCGTTTCATTAACCGCGACAGCATAGGGGAGCAGACTGGTCTTCGAGTGCCTCCTCATCATATCACCCGAGAGTTTCCTCTAGGTACTGAATAAAGTCTTAAACATTTTGTTTGTTTATTTTTCTATGAGATGCTGATACTTTGTTTTTAGTAGTGGTTCCGTCGAAAGTTACCACCTATCTTCCCCCGACGATCGAACTGCAAGACGTGATGGCCAGCCGATTCCTTCGTATGGCGGCCCTTAATCGCGAGCGCGATATCGTTGAGGGTACTAACACGAAAAGGAAAGAGCGGGCAGACACGGTGGCGCCTCTCCCCAAGAAAAATACAGTGGCTCGTGGAGGTCATCGCTCCACTACTGCCGATCGGAGGACATCCTCTCTGAGGAAGTCCCCGCCGAGGAGGTCTTCGCCGCCTCCAAAGAAACCAACTCCTGCTCGTAAAACCAAACCAACTCCTGCTCCACTACATTTTGTGGACGAATAATATAAGTTAAATGAGACTACTTTTCGTAGATGGAGTGAGTATTTTAACATTTTTTACACTATTTTTTTTAATTATATCTTTTTTAACTTTAGAAATTTTCTTCCAGTTTCTAAAAGTTAAGGAATGTGATTAGACGTAGTATTTATTAATTAAAGACATATTTGTTAATGCATACCATTTTTAGATTTAAAAAAATAAAATAAGTTAATAATTTGGATAAGATAAACATAAATAAATTAAAAATATTCTCTATAATGTGGAATTCATTATAAATAAAATGAAATGATATTTTAAAATTTAAATAATGATTGAAGAATAAAATGAAATGACATTTTATATTTTACATAAAAGGTATGTGGCTTATAAATGTTGAAAAAGGAAATCAAAAGCATTTGATGGAATTTTCTAAATGAACCAATGAAAAACGTTTGCTGTTACAGAAGTAGTAAGTTATAGAAAAATGGAAATTAAATTAAATTATACTTTCTCCATCTCTTTATAAGTTTTTTTTAGGTGTTTTGTTTAAAAAATATGATAAAATAATAGATATAGTACAAATGATGGGATGGTATGAAAGAGAGAAGAAATAATATGTTAAAAAAAAGAGAAACTTATCGTGGAATGTTCATCTATAAAAGAAACGTGAGAAACTTATATGGATGGAAAGAATGAGAGAGTACTACATTTGACAACATGAAGTGTTCATATTTTTCTTTTTTATTGTCCACATAAATGTTTTCTTTTTAAAAATATATACATTTCACCACAATTAATTTACCACCTCTTTATTTTATTCATTTCATTTCATTTTTTCTACTTTATTTTCTACTTTATATAAAATTAAATAATATTTTTTTTAAACAGAGATATAGTAAAATTGATTTGATTGGTTACGGATTAAAATGTTGGTGATATAAATACGTGAGATTATACATGTCTATAAAAGAAATGAGAAATTTATGTTGGAACACCAGAATAAAAAAAATAATGCTTTATTTTTTTCATATAAAATATAGGAGTTTTTAATTTGTTTATTTATATATATATTTTAAGAAATATTGTTTTGTTTGAATGTAAAGTAGAGAGTGAATAAAATAAATATGATAGGGTATATTTAAAAAAAAAATACACAATTTTTGTGGACAATCTAATTTTTTTTTTTTTATAAGAAATGGAGTGAGCAATAAAGTTAATGTGAGATATAGATAGTAGTAAAATTGATTTAATTGGATAAACATAGAAAAAAAATGGTGTGATTAAATATATAGGTCACATTTGTTCCAAAAAAATATGATTTTTTTTAACGAACACAGCTTACAGTTATATAACAAGCTAATAAGTAGTTTCCTAAAAAAAACACAAGCTAATAAGTACGACTCCTACTATTATTTACTTAAAAAAAAAAATGTAAGAACTGTTTTTTTTTTTTTTTTTTTGAATGGTTATAAGAAAATAGAACAAGATCAGTACATCATAACCCACACAGGACGATCTTCAACCTAAAAGGATCAAAGCGACAGCTGCTCCAGTCCAATCGTGAGGAAGTGGAGAGATGAGTGCAACCAATGCCCACAACTACGATCAGATCTCCATTCTCAAACGAAAAAATACCCCACACTAAGGTATATCCGTATCAAGAAATATAGAGAAAAAAGAAAAGACATAGGTCCACTAAAAGTACCAAAGGCAAGACCAATCCAACACAAAAAGTAAAAAACCCAGAAAACAAAAAAAGGACCCATGCAGGGAGGGAAAAAACGCACTAGGCGAGGAGAGACCACACGAAGTAGAGGAATCAACAAAAAACTAAACAAACTAAAATACTAGGAATTAAACTGCTAAAAAACTAGAAAAAAAAAACAATAAATTGGGATCAATGTGTGACTCACTCAATCGGCCACCGTAGCGCCGTCGGGGAGGGACACCCATTGATCCCACCTAAACCTTAAAAAGACTCCTTGAGCTTGTAGATTTGAGGAGACGAAACTGGTTAACTGACGAACGAACGCGGTGATTCGGTGGAGTAGCTTAACGACACGGACTTGTGCAGGCAATTATGACCTCTCAACTCTTACACCGTAAACCAGCAACGACTGAAGCGGCGTCGGGGAGGGACACCCATTGATCCCACCTAAACCTTAAAAAGACTCCTTGAGCTTGTAGATTTGAGGAGACGAAACTGGTTAACTGACGAACGAACGCGGTGATTCGGTGGAGTAGCTTAACGACACGGACTTGTGCAGGCAATTATGACCTCTCAACTCTTACACCGTAAACCAGCAACGACTGAAGCGGCGTGCGCGGTAGCGCAGATGTATGGTGAGAAGCGGTGCACGGCAGCGCAAATGGTGAAAGGCGGTGGCTTATTTTCTAAGCTTTTCTAGAGAGAGGGGGGAGCATTTTTTTTAGAGAGAGAATCTCCTTTCTTCCAATCGTACTGTTTTTTTCTTTTACTTAAAAGTGCTAATATAACAAACAATTTTTGTTTGCTGTGCAATTACGACTTGAAAAATTCATTACAACAAACTAAAAAGTGTTGATATTACTAACTAAAAATATACTCCCTCCGTGACTCCGTCCCATGATTTTATGCACACTTTACTTAACGGGCGTCCCAACATTTTTTGCACACTCTATAAAAGAAAACAACTCACATATTTTTTACTAATAATACTCCTTCTTTATTTTAACTTCCCTTTCTCTTTAGTCAAATCTTCACCTCTTTAATCAATGAATTACCAATAATACCCCTCATTTACTTTACTTTATACATCACTTTATTTCATTTTCTTGATCTCCGTGCCGATCAAAGTGTGCATAAAATCATGGTACGGAGGGAATACATACTATAGCACTTTTCAATATTTAATATTAACACCGTTCAGTAATTACTATTAGCACTGTTTAGTATCATAATTTAACCCGCCCTTTGGCTATGTATACTGTGGAATTAAAAAAATTTGTTTCAATTTTTAAGATTTACACCAATTTTACTTCAAAATTTTAAAATCGATTTAAATAACAACTACTACAACACTTAAAATTATTCCGTCACACTAAAGAATGAATGGGTTATTTTTATTTTTTTTGATGGAAGTTAAATACCCATCCCATTTTTCCCCTATGACTCGAACCCATGACCTAAAGCCTAAGTAGTGGTGCTCTAACCACTTGAGCTATCCCACTTTGTCAGAATGAATGGGTTATTGGAGGGGATTTTAATGAGATTCTTTATTCTCAAGAGAAAAAAAGGGGATTAATAATTGGAAAACCAGGAAAAATATGGACAAATTCAGGGATTGTATATGGAATCTGGAACTGGTGGATTTGAGATATAAGGGCCCATGTTTTACATGGAATAACAAGAGGAAGGGGGATCAAAATATTCAAGAGAGACTTGATAGATTTCTTGCAAGTATTGAATGGAAGAATTGTTTTAAGAATTTTGAGGTTCAAAATCTACACTGGTGGGGATCCGACCATAGGGTAATCAGTCTGTCTTGTTCACTTAATCAAATGCGTTGGCAGAAATGTGTGGAAAAATTCTTTCGGTTTGAAAATGCTTGGATGGCGGATGCATCTTGTAGAGAAACTATAAAAAACTCTTGGAATAGGCAAGGCCAAGAAGTCTCCCTTTCTGTGTTTCTAGATCAATGTTCAAAAGACCTTGCAATATGGGCTGCTCAGAATTTTGGAGCCATTGACAGAAGGGCTAAAGAGGTGGTGGATAAGATTTCAAAATTGGAAGCTATGGAAGTGGATCAGGAAGTTTTGAAGGATCTTGAAATTTTGGAAAAAGATCTTGAAAAGCTCTTATCACAACAGGAAGAGTTTTGGCATCAAAGAGCTCGTACAAATTGGATTTTGAGTGGAGATCGCAATACTACTTATTTTCATAGACGGGCTACTGAACGTTTGAAGAAAAACTCTATCAAAGGACTGATGGACTCTCATGGAAACTGGGTATCCTCTAAAGATGGAATTAAAAAGGAACTAATTAATTACTTTGGAGATATTTTCACTACCTCTAATCCTTCCACTCAAGAGATTCAGGCATTTACAGGTAACAATCAGGAGCAGGTATCTCAGGAAATGAACAGGTTTTTGAATGATGATTACTCTGAATTGGAGATTAAAAAGGCAGTTTTTGATTTAAACCCAAATAAGGCTCCAGGCTCGGATGGTTTCAATGCACGATTTTTTCAAGAAAATTGGGATATTGTTGGGGAATCAGTTCTCAAAGCAGCGCACATTATCCTCAACCTTCAAGGAGATTTGTCGGAATGGAACAATACGTGTATTACATTGATTCCAAAGATCAAGTCCCCTACTTGCCCTTCTCATTATAGACCTATAAGTCTTAGCAATGTCTTTTACAGAATCATTGCCAAAACCATTGTCAATCGACTTGCTGAGATCATGCCCAAGATTATCGATGAAAATCAGAGTGCATTTATTAAAGATAGGCAAATCTTTGATAATATTCTTATTAGTTACGAATGTATGCATTGGTTGAGAGGTAATAAAAGCTCGACGGGATACGCGGCACTCAAGTTAGATATGAGTAAAGCATATGACCGCATTGAATGGTCCTTTTTAGACAAACAGATGAGAAGCATTGGATTTTCTGAATAATTTGTGAGATTAATTATGCGATGCATATCTTCGGTGTCATATTCTTTTAAGGTCAATAACTCTCTTCTAGAAGGTTTTACTCCAACTCGTGGCCTTCGGCAAGGGGATCCTTTGTCCCCTTTCCTTTTTGTACTGTGTGCTCAAGCTCTGTCAAATCATATCAATCTTCTAGCTGATCAGCACATTTTAGAAGGAATTAAGATCGCTCGCACGGCCCCCATGATCACTCATCTTCTCTTCGCAGATGATAGTATTGTTTTCTTTAAAGCCAAGTTGGATTATGCAGATCAACTGAAGCAAGTTTTGTGGAGGTATGAGAAGGCCTCAGGACAAATCATTAATTTCGACAAATCTTCGGTCTTGTTCAGTCCAAATACTAGCGACAATATTAAGAAGCAGGTATCCAATCGGCTTCAGGTAAAACATACCCAGGGACATAGTATCTACTTAGGCCTTTCTACCTTTTCACTCAGAGGTAAGAGATTACAGTTTGCATATTTGCTTGATAGATTGAAGAGTAAAGTGGATAATTGGAAGAACAAAATTTTTTCGGAGGGAGGCAAATAAGCTTTAATCAAGGCGGTTCTTCAAGCAATCCCTACATATGCAATGTCTTGCTTCAAAATACCCATGCAACTGTGTAGGGATATGGAAAAAATCATTGCAAATTTCTGGTGAGTGGGTGAACAGGGACACAACAAATTACACTGGGTCCGATGGGATAAATTGTGTAAGTCGAAAGAAGAAGGGGGTATGGGATTTAGGAAGATGCATCACTTCAACCAAGCTCTTTTGGCTAAACAAGTTTGGAGGTTGATGACCAAACCGGAGTCTCTGATCGCAAGGGTCTTTAAAGCAAGATATTTCAAGCATAGTGACATTCTTGAGGCCTATAGTGGGAGCAATCCTTCTTTTGTATGGAGATCATTATGCTCCAGTTTCCCAATTCTTCAAAGTGGGGTTCGATGGACGATAGGCAATGGACAGAAGGTGTCCCTATTCAAGCACGCTTGGGTTCAAGGTCTTGATAAAGGAATGATTTCATCAAGAATCGCAGCTGGACACAATATTTCTTACTTCTTGGATGATGATAGATTCTGGAAAGAGGATATCCTTAATATTGCTTTCTGGCCATTTGAAGTGGAAGGCATTTTAAAAACTTCGGTTGGAGGACGGGATGATGAGGATGAAAGATACTGGAAACAAGATCCAAAAGGCAAATACTCTGTTAAATCAGGATATTGGGAGAGCATTAGCATGATGAAAGACAATATTGACAGTCCAGGTAGTTCAAATCAAGAATCTACTAAATCATGGTGGAAACTTCTGTGGAACATGAATTTGCCTCCAAAAGTTCGTATCTTTGGTTGGAAGATGTGCATGGATATTGTGGCTACGGAAGGAAACATCGCAAGTCATCATGTTCCTATTCATCCAAATTGTGGATTGTGCGGAGCTTATTACCCATCCACTATCCACGCCATTTTCTTGTGTCAAGGAGTGAAGGATGCGTGGAAACAAACGCTATTCTGGAATTGGATCAAACAAGGTCAGAATATGATTACTTTTGACCTCATCATGTATCTCAAAAACTCTGTGAATCTATTGAATTAGAGAAAATATTCATGATTGCATGGGGGATTTGGAAGGAGAGATGCCGAATTGTTCATAATTTAGACAAGTCTAGATTGAAGGTTAAAGACCATATTGGAAACCAAATGGTGGAATATCTGAAATCTTTTCAGGACATCACCAAGAGCAGAATGAAAAGCGACAGAAATATGAGAAAGGTGGATGATTTGGACAATTTCGTGAATCGATACAGGCCTTTTTTTGCAGAAGTGGATGGTGCTTTTAACGTTGAAAAACAGAGATATGGCGTGGGAGGGGTCTTGTATGATAGGGAGGGTGCAAGAATCGCTTCATTTTCGAAAAAGATCCCGCCTCAGCGAAGCCCTTTAGGGTCCGAACTCATGGCAATTGAATTGGTTATGAACTTGGCTTTTGAAAAAGGTGTGCAGAATATTTTGATCAGGTCGGACTCAATGCAGGCAGTGGCCTTTTGTGGTAAAGAGAACAATGATAATATTAGAGGCCCGGAAAGTTTGATTGCTCGGAGAATTAAAAAGTTCCAAGAAAAATTTGTAGTGTGCAAATTTTTACATATAAACCGGGAAAGGGACAAGGAGGCTCACATTTTGGCACAACAAGCGGTCGGTACTACCAATTCTCGTGACAGAGTTGGAGATACGAGATTTTGAAATCTAGATTTCGTCTTTTGAGCTTCATGTACTAGGTTTCTCCTTTGTCCAAAAAAAAAAAAAAAATTATTCCGTTTATGTAATGATAATAATATCATTCACTTGCATATGACAAACAAGAAATAAGAGAATCTTATCACTTTCTTCGTGTTTTTTCACTTTTAAAAAAATAAAAATTGTACTCCCTCCGTCCCGTGATTACTTGCACACTTTCCTTATTGGGACGTCCCAAAATTACTTGCACGCTCTTAATATGGAAATACCCCACAAAATTAATAACCTCACAACATCATTTTATTTTCAAATTTGCCACTCATTTTTTCCATATATTTCACTTTACACATCATCAAATTACCTAAAATACCCCTCCTTTATCTTACATCATCAACCACTAAATCCACTTTTCTTAAACAACGTGCCGGTCAAACTATGCAAGTTATCCCGGGACGGAGGGAGTAAGAGACAACCTTAAAAGAAAGATTGTGCCCTCTCTAAAATAAGTTAAAAACATTCCAAAAGAAAAGAGTTGTAAACATCCCTGAGTTTCTGACCCAACTTGTTGCTCATGAGTTCTTAAACCGATCCGACTAAAGCTAAAAGAGAAATGAGCATGCCGAACACCTCTAGAGCTTGAAGAAAAATCCATATAGGTGTCTACAATCTCACTTTATTTTGTTTCAAGTACATTTGTATGGGAAAATATATGATTAATGGCAAATAATTCAAAGCCCCAAGAACCCCTAAAATTTCATTGAAGTAAGGGAACAATATAGCGAGTCTAGTTATAGATGCTACGTATACAGTTTTGAAGTATAGTCGAAAAGTGTCCAGCCTGAAACGAGGCAACAGTGGGAGCTTTCCATAGTACAATATTCTTTATTCACAAATTTACTATCAAAATATTTTTTCTTCAACTTTCTTTCGACTCCCGCAAACAATGGTTCACTGTACATAGGATATCCTCCGATGAGATGAAGAATGACACAAGCATTAGCAAGGTCAACAAGTCCGTATGGCTCGTAGAATCCAAACCCCGTCAGTAGGTTTCTAGGTGTTTGGCTTCCAAATGCAGCAAATCAAAAACATCCACAACACACAAAAAAGTAGATGGTAATAAATATACTTATAGTTGTAGATTTCTTCATTTTTCTGTTTCCATGAGGTTCCCTAAAACTATCCTGAATGTCCAAGATAATTATATTGTATGTATACGCAAACGCAATGTCTCCAATCGCTTGGAACGAGAGCCATAATTTTTTAGGTGTACTAACATTGCCTACTCCATGGAAGTTGTCTTTGATTTCTCCATTTCCTGTTGATTCTGCCATGCCAAAACCCAATATGATGGAGGCGTTTGCAAAGGACATCGAAGCAGCAATCATTGAGAGAAACTCAGTATCTAGTAAATTTGGTATCTGAGTAATTAAGATCTCAATAGCTCTATACACAAGTATGTAGTACGTAAGGTATCCATATCCACACGAAGCATCGCGTCCATACTTGTGGTAATAGTTGGATTGCATAATTGTTCTTGTACTGTTTTCAACTGTTATTGTAAAAATTATATCAAATCCATAAAAATTCTAGTAGATAAAAAATTCCATCACCCACATGTTCAACACTTATAAATCTATTATCAGAAATCCACAAATTCTCAATATAATAAGTTCTTTTCTTACCCTTTAATATATTTAAATCATAATTCACATAATTCAAACATATGCAACAGTAATATAAAAAAAATACTCTGAATATGGGGGAAACTGGGAAAGTAGTAATATGCTTTGTAAAATATTCCCTCCAATTCGAAATCCCTAGGCCCCAAATTACATTACTGTCTATAATATATAATCCTCACATGGTTGACCCTTCATATACACAAAAACGGATGAAGAAAAACCAACCAAACTATACGTATAGTATAAAGTATATGTACATGAAGATTTTCCCCAAATTTGCAGGCATATTTTTTCAAAGTCTTCTTCCAGCTCATTGCGTATCATCCCGTTAATTTTTAAGTTTGCGAGTAAAAGGCGGCAGCAGCAGATGAGCATTAGATTGCAGGCGCCTATTGACAGAGTATTATCGCCAGCTTTCAATTGGGTCGGGTCATGGTTAAAGCTAATCTAATCGGGTTTGGATTGGCTGTGGGCTCGAGCGCGTTTATTGGATCCAGCTTCATCATCAAGAAGAAGGGTTTACAGAGAGCCGGGGCATCTGGTTCTCGTGCTAGTAAGTTTTGATTTGTGTTTCTGTATTTGAGTTTCGTTTTGTTTGTTTCTACATAAAATCTGAAATTTAAAGTGAGCATGATCAGATGTTTGTGAAATTTTAGTGCTGAAATTAGTAAGTAATGGTATTTGGAGCTCTCAAGTGGTTCTGAGCTAGTTGTAGTTACTTGTCAGCTGTGGAATTATGAGATTTGGAACATAATGTGGAAATTATAAATGGAAAAAAGAAAATAATCCATCTTAAGTTTCATTCATTGGTATCTGATTAGAATAAATCAGGCAAAAGTTAAAAGTTAAGGTTTACAAAATGTCACAAGTAGTTGTAGGTTGTTGTGTTTTTATGGACTCGGCAAACGTTAATGTCTCCTTAGTGTTATTTATGTATTAACAGTTAGCTAAGTGTAAACTAGTAGCTACTTAACTACCATTTCAATACACTTATTAGAAATAGACACATTTTTAATGGATTAATGGGACGGAGAACAATTTTGTCCAACGTGTTCACTGGGTGCAACTTTTACATATTAATGTAATTTCTGATGATTCCCAATTCTTTACTGAAGGTTCTGGAGGATATGGATACTTGCTCGAACCACTTTGGTGGATTGGAATGTTTACTAGTGAGTGTTGGTTTTTCTCAAATTAACAAAATAAGTTTGTTGCTTCTATAATTGCGATCAAAATTGAGTTTTTTTTTTTTTTTTTTCAGTGATTAGTGGGGAGTTTGCCAATTTTGTTGCTTATATGTATGCTCCTGCTGTACTTGTAACACCACTTGGAGCATTAAGTATAATTGTCAGGTAAGATAAACTTATCATCTACAACTAATTGGCTGCCTATAGAGCCCTAGGAATCGAGAAGCTCGAGGAATCGGGTAGTCTCCAACATAGCAACAGTCGTACACTCTATCAACAATAACCAACAACTATTTTTTTAATTTGCAGTGCTGTTTTAGCTCATTTTTTACTCAAAGAAAAGTTGAAGAAATTAGGAATGTTGGGATGTGTTTTGTGTGTAGTGGGTTCTACAGTCATTGTGCTTCATGCACCTGGTGAACATAGTATCAATTCAGTTGAAGAAATTTGGGAATTAGCGACACAGCCAGGTGAAATCACTTGTACTGTATACCTATTGTATTGATTTCTTGTCCTTTTCTTTAGTAATTGAAAAAAAAAAAAAAGAGTTTCTGTTTCTGAATACATTTCATCTTCTCTTGGTCCAGCTTTTCTTTTGTACGCAGCTTCAGCAATAGCAGTTGTATTGTTACTTGTTCTGTATTGCGAACCTCGATATGGGCAGACAAACATCATGGTTTATATTGGAGTCTGTTCTATAATTGGATCCTTAACAGTGAGTATTTTTCCTTTCTTTTGACTTTTTGATGTAAAGATAACACATCTAAGAAGATCCTGTTTCTGGATTCCTGACTAATAAGTAATAAGGAAAAGATTGTTAATTTGTAGTAATAAAACTCACGAACATCTCTGGCATATTTACATTCTGAAGCATCACTAATGTATTGAAAAGCTCATTGAGTCATCTAGTGGTGGTGCCCTATAATCATGCTCCTCTATATTTTAACTTACTTCCTGCTAGTCAGCCTATAGCTCTGATTGAATCTTGTAAATCAGCTGGAATAACCGGATAAATCCTAAACAACAATTTTTATGTGCTTGTTATGGAAATGACCTGTAGGAAAATGACTGCTGTTAGTCTGTTATTTCAGACTTGTTTATCTGTCACTCAATTACAATTTGCTGCTTCTTTGTAGGTTATGAGCATTAAAGCAATAGGCATTGCTATAAAACTCACACTGGAGGGCTATAGCCAGGTCTCCCACTTCAAGTCATGGGTATTTTCCATGGTTGCAGTCACATGCATAATCACTCAATTGAACTACTTAAACAAGGTTTGTTTGGGGCTTCTTTTGCTAGATTTCATTATTTGTTATCATCTATATAAAAAAATGAAGTCATTGGTTTTGTTGTGGAATTTATGAGCATGGCAATTTATACACGTAATACAAGAAAAAAATTATTGGTTCCTACCCGCACTTAATCAGTTAATGAAAAAGTAAATATACTTTGGTTCAGCAATACTATAGCAGTAGAGTGCTAGGAATCGGATGATGTAATTCATTAGTCTTATTATTATTGTTAGGGCTTTTTCAGATTTGTTTGGATTAGGCAGTTAGTTTCCTGTTAGGATTAGTTTCTGTGAACTACTTGTTCTTTGTTAATTAATTTCGTTCCTGTTTTCTCGAGTGTTTCCCTCTACTCCATCAATTTATTTCACAGAAATGAATATGCAAACAAGGATATAATATTGTTTGTTTTGAGGTGGAATGTTATATAAATCCAAAAAGAAGTTCTTTGTTCCTACACAAACTCTCTCTCTTAAAGGAAGAAGTGAGTGTACACAAGTTAAGCAGTGATACAAGGGCTAGAATGTAAATTTGATTGAGATTTCTGTTCAAAATTCCAATATATATATATTTATATTTTTTCCCCAGTTAACTGAAGAAGTAAGAGAAGAAAATTCGCAAGGGTTGGTTGAGTAGTATTACAAGGCAATGATATGTGAATTTTATCTATTATGGTACCTATAAACATGCTCATATAAAGATTGAAATGTATAGAGAACAGAAGATCCATTTTCCTTACAATTTGCTAATTTGTATTTTATTGTTGCTTAACTATGAATTAGGCATAAGTTATATGGATAATAATCACTCTTTTCCAGGCTTTGGACACATTCAACACTGCTGTAGTATCTCCAATTTATTATGCCATGTTCACAACACTCACAATTTTGGCCAGCGCCATAATGTTTAAGGTAATCATCATGTTTTGTCTCATGGCCATTCTATATTTAAAAAAGTATTAAATATCTACTTTCTGCTACTCCAGGATTGGTCTGGTCAGAGTGCTAGTAGCATCGTTTCGGTTCTCTGTGGTTTTGTTACTGTGCTTTCTGGTACAATGGTTTTGCATAGTACAAGAGATCCGGAAAAACCACCTTCTACAGGTATTAATTTAGTTTGTCTGTTAATTCATCAAAAATAAATACGGAGTAATATATTCTGAAAACGTATAAGATATTTGCTAAAATCAGTATATTTTTATTTAAAGAGTTTTTTTTTTATTAAATATTTATATATTTATCGTCAGTGTAAAAATTATAAATTAAATGTCTAACTATGGCTTTTATATTTTACAAGCTAGCACACAAGCCTACCAATGAACTTGTCCACATTGCTAACAAGCCGGATTGTCAAACTGGAACTTGGTTAATTTAACTTAATAAGCCTCATTACACAAGTATAAGCAAACTTTTATTGGATAGAGCTCTGAATTGTTCATTGTTCGACTCGATTACAATCCTAGTTGCAACAACTGGCACATACTAATTGCCATGATTTTCATGACAAGCCAAGGCATTTGCCCCCCAGTTTGTGCTCCCATTTTTATCCTGTTCTTTGTGTTTAGTTTGGTTATATTCATAATTGTAAGTAATTAATCAAGATAGTAATATATGTCCTGTGTCGAAGCATACAGTAAGTATATTTGAGTAATCGAAGTTTGGACCTCTTGCAGATTATTCAGTAATTACTCCTCAAATATCATGGGTTGTACATGCAAATGGTGAAATATGGAAACAGAGAGACAGCGAGGACGAGCTGCAGCATGAATATGTTGCAATTATCCAACAAGACCATTTCAAGTAATGGATATCTTGGATGATCAAGGTTAATATTTTCAAATACTTTTGATATTGATTGATATTTTTAGTTCTTCGGTCGATATTCAGTGTTATTATTTCTCATTTTTCGGGTTTGAGAGACATAAGCTAGTGTATAGTACACTTAACTCATTCTTTGATCATGTATCATTAGACAAGAATGATCCATATTTGTTGTAGAGTTTGAAAAGGTTAGATCCTTCACTTTAATATTAATTAAGAAATCTATATTCCTTAGAAAAATCAAGATAGAGAAGTCTTGCAAACCTAGGGTTCGTTATGACTCTTGATGATGATTTCTGACAATTTATTTGGTCAAGAATGGGGATCAACGTCTTGATCGATTACTCGTGATATTTTGGTCAAGAATATTTGATTGTTCATTCTTTTCGACTGAAAGTGGTTAGTATTTATCGTTCATTGCTTTTGGAGTGATTTGAATAAATATGAGGAGTATTTGTGAAAAAAGTGATGATTGAAATATAAGAAAAAAAAAATTCAAATCCTATAAAGAGGAAGAGTACACGTAGAGAGCCAAACCCAAAATCATACGTACTACCTTCATTTTCATAATATCTGAATTATAAAACTGAAAAAAGACTTCTTCCAACCGTGGGGATTTTCATCACTGAAGTAGTTACCAATTACTACCATAGAAGGGATGCGGCGGATAGTAAGACGAATGCGGTGGCACCGCAGCCCCATAGTGGTGATAATCAGGGGGCGGTAGGCCTAGACGAGGCGGCGGTCCTCCAAGATAACGGCCGTAATCCGGCGGAGGTAGCCCTAGCCGCGGCGGCGGTCCTGGAAGAAAATGGTGGTAATTCGGCGGAGGGAAGCCAGGCCGTGGCGGAAGATAATGGTGGTAATTCGGCGGAGGTAAACCAGGGCGCGGCGGTGGTGCGTGGGGATAATCATAACTGTGGTGTCCATAACCTGCAATCGGATTATACTCAAAATGTTGATCTGGATATTGGTCCCCAAAATTAACTCTCCAGCGTCTGACATTGGAGTATTCCATGGTATGGGTAAGTCAAGTTAGGGTAGTGTTGTGAATGTGAATTTACTTAGGTTTATATGCATAAGAATTGCTTTTGAATTTGGGAATGAAATCATAAGACGATTTGCCAGCCAAATTGGATTTATTTATGGGACCATTCTTCAATCAAAATTTCTAATACATTGGAGAATGATTCTTCATACTTTTTTTTAGTTTTAAATTGAAGTTTAGGAATTTATTTTGTCCACCTTTTAAGATTCCAAAATTATATTTTCCGGAATCTTAATAAAAATTACTCCTCCACCAAAAAACAAACAAACAAGTGTGCTCATTTCTATATAGTGATTTTTATTCATTTAACATTAGATCCCCTTTTTATATAGAGTGATTTTAATTAACCATCTAAATTTTAGTTGATTGTACATATTCCTAGTATGAATTGATCCACGTTTCAATTAATTTTAAATGAAATAGACTAGCAGATCCCCTCATTCACTCACAAATTACAACTTTCCTTTGTTAACCATACAATTTTTTTAAATTATTATTAAGATTTTAAAATCAAAAGTTCGATCCATTTATTATATCAAATTGAATTTAGCAATTTTTATAAATAAATGAGTTTACCTCGATTTAAATTACTCCCTCCGTCCCGAAATTATTTGCAATTTTGAAAATAAAATATTGTTGGGAGGGTAATAATTTTGTGAGGTATTTCATATTAAGAGTGTGTAAATAATTTTGGGATGTTCCAATTAAAAAAAAAGTGTGCAAATAATCATGGTACAGATGAGGGAAACTAAAATTTAAACTTCAACTTATGAAAGCTTGTATGAGATAAATTTATTATTTATAATGAATTTATTGTAAAATTAAAAATTATATAATTAATTTAATAATTTCACGATTATTACATATATATATTGAAAAAAAATATTAGTCAGAAAAATTAATATTAATTAAATGCATAAAATAAATTTACTTTGGGATTAAAGTTAGATGATGTTCGTAATGAAAAGAAAGAAAAGAGTGTAATTTACATATAGTACATAATGTAAAAATATTTTGATAACTTTAATTGATATATAAATCACAATAACGCAACAATGTTTTTTGATTACAAATGAACAAATGCCTCGTGATTATTACATACCTTCATCTTTCTATTTACTCGAGATGAGATGCATACAAAAATTATGCAAATGTAGGTACAAAATATGAACTATAGTGTGATAGTGGAACTATATACAACATTCATTTATACACAATGACTTGAAAATGAAATAGAACTAATAGAAGAAGCCTTAGCCAAGCAAAGATTTGGAGACTTTTAAATAATTGGTTCACGTTTTCCTTGCTTTTGAGACGTATGATACGAGTCGTCGTCGTCCTGGTTGCCTCGTTTTTGGGACTTTTTGTGTAGCAAACAATTTTCGAAAATCGAGCACCTTTGGGAACACCAATTATCCGGGACACTCAAGAAGTGGGTGTTTATGAACTTCCTAAATCGCTTTTTGTACTCTCTGGGAGAGATGATAGTCGGCAACTGGTTCTTAGGAACAACGAGCGAAGATTTGACCCAATTCTCGAGCTGCTTGTCCCACGTGTACTGTCTGAGGTAGTCTATGATACCGCATGCCAGTTCGTGGCGTTGCGTATCCACTCCCACGAGTAGAGAATAGTCCATCACATTGATTGACTGAAAACAAATCAAACATGAAATACTTAATCTCAAAACACATTGTCTTGTAGATGATACACATGAAATACTTAATCTCAAAACACATTGTCTTGTAGATGATACACGTAGTGAACTACACTCTAACATTGATTGATGGATATGATTTGTGTTCTTTTTTATAGTGGATAAATGACCTATCGAACTTCACCAAGTTTCGCCATCAAGAAAAATGTCGTTTAATAAAGGCTAAAATACGAAAACTCCCTCGAGGTTTGTTCAAATTACCTAATACGCCCTATGAACTTAGTTTACAAAAGTTTAATGATGAACTTGATAATACTATTTAGCATTACGAAGTATCACAGTTTGGTGATATTGAGAAGAAACTCTCATAAAATCAAGCATTTTTTAAAAAACGTGATATTTTGTATGGTAAACAGTGTTACTTCGTATACTAAACAATATTACTCTAAATGAGAGAGTTCAGGTTCACCGGAGACCTACTTAACCAAACCACAAATTTCGTTTGGTAATTTGGATAAAACTCAATGGGAGTTTTCGTAATTTAACATGTAACAAATGCAATGAAACAACCATGGTGCAACACTCACATTGAGGAAATTGGTGTCATTATAGACGGCGCGTTGAAGATTTCGCTTTGATCTCCGACCAACGTAAAGAGGCGAAACATTCATATCATTGACGAAATTCTGATCCAAAAGGACTTCTCCCGAATCATTCGCAGCACTAGTAAATCGAGCATGGAGAACTCCTTTGAGATCATACTGTCGAGCTATATTCCGACCAAACGAAAGATTTTCCATCACAACCAGATCATGTCTCGTTTCCTTCCCATTTCTCGCTCGTATGATAACCTAAGTCCATCAACAACAAACAAAGAAAGGCCAAATGAGACAAAAAACAAAGCCAACATGAAGAGAGACAGATAGAGACAGACCTGGTAGATGCCAAGAATTTTAGCAAGACATGTCTGATTTCCAAGCTCATAGCACTGATTCATGTACTCAAAGTAGTTCGTTGCAAACTTCATAAACGAATCAAACTCCGTCCTCTTAATCTCCTTGATAATATAACGATCATCTAACGTTTTAGCAAAGAATGATCCACTCTTCCCACCTTTTGCATCCCAGTTTTTACAACGGGATAGAGACGCAATATAATTCACTTCAGAAGGACAACACCTATCGCGCAGCTGACGAAACTGGCTCGCATGCAAACATAAAACAGAGTATTTACGCTTTGCTGGAAATTTCCTCAGACCCATAGAAACTTCCGGGTGGCTATCACTATAAGAAACCGACGAGTCCATCAAATCTAAACCATCAAAACTCGAGTTTGAATCATCCAAAGTGGTAAATGTAGAATGTGAGCTGTCTAAATCAGACGAACCAAACGAGGACCAATGAGAAGTGGTTAAAGAAAATACTCGTATCAGGCTCTGGGAGCTATCTAAACCTCTTTCTTTCCGAGCATCCTCAGCTAAATCTTCGTTTGCAACCAATACATCCTTTAATAAAGTCAGAGCACAAGCTATTATGCTCGATAATTCCTCTTCATAATCAGAAACTATATAGTCATTAGCACCTATTGGAATGTGCATTCTTGAGCCCTCGTCGTTGATCAACTTCTGGGGCGTGGATTCCGCAGTATAGCTATTGAAAGATTCAATTTTTGGCAAGTAACCTCTCTGGAGATCCTCCATGTATTCACGATGGATGTCGCGAAATGGGGCCCAGATCCAACCTTTATGATCTTCTGGACTCACTCCCACCAAAAATTTATCACTTTCTAATCCATTATCCAAGATATGAATATCTTTGGCTTCGACAAATCCTGAGTCATTAAAATCAGTATCCATCACCTTAAGATCAGACGAGAGTAATGCATGTAGTCTTCGATCCCATATACACGATTCGAGAAGAAGTTCCAACCGGATTCTGTTCAAGCTTAGAAGTCGACATGCAGCAGCATCTTCACATTCATCCTCTGCGGCCTTTTGAATGTCAACCTGATATTAATCCAAATTTCGAGAAAAAATAAGAAAGCTATACACAATTATAGAATGCAAAATTAAGAATCATAAACTGTCTTAACCTCGAACTGAGATTTTTCCTGTTTCAACATGAGCAAAATATCCGAAAATTCTTTGCTTGAACCCTGAATGTTGAGAGTTACTCCCACATATCGAGTTTCTATTTCCTTCAAAGACTTCTCAATATCATGAAACATTGAGATCCCTTGCAGATACACCTTAAAGAGAGGAGGAAACCAACGATTACAGCGAAAATATCAATGGGAAATGCATTTAAAGTCAATAAATTTACACACGTACTTCATCAAAATCTTTCTTAAGAAACTCTCGTTTGATGGAGATGTTGAACACCATCTTGTCGGGTGGCAGAGACACCGAATATGTGACGATAGGCGAATACTTGAACATTGCAACCATGGGGCCTAATCTGAATTATAGTAAGATAACAAGAATGTTATTCGACGAATATGGCAAAACCATCAAACGACATTAGACGTACCCAAAGAAATAGAGGAAATCCTCATGGAAAGAGTGTCCACAGCTGGATGGGGTATTGAATGAAGAGTGGTTCGAAAACCCGAGTTCCAAAAACTTGCCAAATGACAAACCACGAGCAGCAGTTGATATCAATACTCGTTTTGTAGATTTTGAGGTTCCATCTTTACACAGACCACAACGACTCCACATCCAAAGCTTGCCTTCGGTTTCACCAGGCAAACTTTTTCTTGCAGGAAGACGCCTTACTTGGATAGTGAGTTGCTTGTCTTGATGAGCATAGTAGAAATAGTGCACCTCAGGGGTTTCTCCACAAGACTTGCACAGAAGTTTCTGTCGAGCAAGATTTTCTGTAAGGTCTAAAGTATGAAGGAAAACAAAGGAATTTTTCAAAGTGAAATTACAAAAAAATTGAAGCTCGACTCGAATTCAATCGAGCTCAATATGTTGAACTCGAGATCGACTTGATAATTTACATAATATAGTAATACTATGTAAGCTCAATTAAGCTCGTGAGTCTGTCGAGCCAAGTATTAAAGCTTGATAACTTTTCGAGCCTTTTCCGAGTCAAACACGAATAGCTCAAGAGCTAGCTCGACTCCCTTACACCCCTGTAGTGTCGTAAAAAGGCCCGAAAGAATGGACATGAGCAATATTTGGAGTATATAAAAAGACAACGATTTACAGTAGGTTATTAGATAGTATAACTTCAATTATCTAAAAGCATCACACAATCAAAAAACTTTACTCTTCAGCAAACATGAAGTGAAATATAGGCAACACAAAGGCTTGGAATGTAAAATATATATATATATCAACATTCAGACAATTAAGAAGACGAGGGTTCACCTGATTGAGAAGGTTATCATGTAAGAACTTTCCAAGAGGAACATCGAAACTCCTGTAGAACTTAATATGAGAAAAGTGACTCTGCTCACAAATGGTCTTTCTTGAAGCGTTGCGTCTCGACATCAAAACTAAAATACTCTCGGAATCAAGTACTGCATCGATCTCATCCTTGCTAACCACATGATCTTCATAACAATTTGAAAATTCTGGTTGATATGAGTTAACCAAATTCTCTTCAATGAATCTATCTTTTGGCTTGTTGGAGTAAAGAGGAAAACTATCATCCATAACTTTCTTGATAGACGTCGAAAGAGATAATCCCGTTGCAGACTGAATCAACGAATCTGAACCATTTTGGTGGAAGCCATTAGGAATGGAAATGTCAAGTGTGAATGACATGTTTGTTTCTTCATCGGACTCCTCCTCTTTACAAATCGTGGAGAACATTGCATTTTGATCGACAAGGAAAGAAGTCTCGAGCATTAAATGATATGCCATAACAACTGCACACCGGATAACCACTTTAATCCTTTTCAGTTCATCAATGTTGGCTCCCATCAGCACAATCTGTTTCATGCAAATTACGTTATAAACATTGATAGTAAGGCAAAAACTTGTGTGTAATTTAAAAAGTATAATTGTTCCACTAAAAACTGATAGACGTGCATCAGTTGAACCGTGCAGCTGGTGCACAAGAGACAAAACTCTTATAGTAAATATAGCCTTAAACTATATATGGTTATAAACTTTCAAGAAAGTAAAATTCTTAAATAAATAGTTCTATTGGGTGAAGAAAGTCAAGACTTACCGTACATCCATGGCGAGAAGGACACCCCTCGAGGAACATTAAAGTTTTACTCGGTTTCTTTCCGCCCTCATTGGAAACATCATGTTCTTCAACAAATCTCTCAATATGGAAGGAATCACACTGCCTAAGTTTTTGACCAGTTGCAAGCTCAGTTGCCAAGATAGGCGAGCCAATACAACGAGCAATTCTCTCTAGACGATGGAGCTTCATATCGAACACTAGTGTCATTCCTTTTGCACGAATAGACTCTTGTATGTCACGAGAAACCGATTTCTCAACTAAAATAACATTTGGATGGCAATTCTCTATAGTCTCGACAATAGTTTTTAAATTGTTCTTTTCCTGTAAATGAAGATAGGATTAGAAAAGAAAAGTTTATGTTTCACTTTAAGAGTACCTAGACCAGTGGTCTTCTGTGAACCAAGTTCACGCGTTGCTGTTTAATATACGAAATACTATCTAACATACAAAGTATCACAATTTTAAAAATGCTTGATTTTATGTGTTATTCTTCTTAAAATCACTAACCCACAATACTTCGCGTGTTAAACAGTATTATCTAGTTTATCATAAAACTTCTGTGAACCAAGTTCATAGAAGTTTTTGTTTAACAAAAAACGGGGAATTTCATTTTACCTGTTGTTGCATTGAGTCGAGTGATGATAAGCCATCAGAAGAAAGATCTAGTGAGCCATAGATCAACAGAAGTCTTGGATTTTTGTACTTTGTTGCCATGTGTTTATGAGCAGCATTCTTTTTGAAGACCAGCCCTTTGACTACTTGACTACACAATTCAAAATAGGATTAAAGACTAAATTAGCTTCACCAAACTAATGGCTTTTACGAAAAATACGCGCACAATATCAAGCACCTTGATATGAGCAGAGGGGCGTAAAAGACAACTTGTTACTACCTTTGGGTGCGTAAACCGGTTGCAATACATTTAACCTTCACATATCCATCAAGATCCATTGTGTTGCCCTCGTGCGTATTAGGCTTCACAAAAGCAGCAGCCTCCCATGATAAAGAGGTCACTATATCCACCCAATTTTCGCCATAATTTCCCGAAGAATCGACACCCACACACTTCACTAATTGACTAACAAGGCACATAAACTTTCCGTTCCTAATCCCGTTCATTGCTTTAAGCTTTTCCTCTTTGAACTTATAACTTCCACCTCCTTCTCCAAAGCCACTTAAAGAACTTGGTTTCGCCCAATCACCACACTCGTCGTCATCATCATCATCGTAACTTGCAACACTTCCTATTACATCATCATCCTCGTCTTCGGGCTTTGGAGGAAGCCAAAATTCAGCATCTTCTTCACCATTTGGAAGAGATGCTGCTTCAGCATTTTCTACATTTCTGTTGGTCTCAAAATTAACTTTCACCAAATTACTCTCAGTTTGGTGAAAGCCATTTAATTTAATTGCTAAGTTTTCATCGAGACGCCCGTTTGATAACGAAATGGAATCTTCTTGACAGCTATCTGTGCTGATGTCTTCCATGAAAGGCCTAATAGAGAATAAACACATAACACTCCTTTTGTCAGCTCGAAATTAAAGTGAAACTATTGTCTAAGATCATTTTAGGCAACCATTAAGCGAATAGTACATACCGGTCATGAAGTTTTCGGTCCTCTGAAACCTCACCTGTAAAACAAAATAAGATTATAATAATTTATAAATGAAGAAACAATTGAAAGTAATAGCAGATTGAGCAGATAAAAGACGAAGACTTTACTGCAGCTTGATAAAGGACTGATCGATGGCATCTCGAAGAACTTGAATTCTTTTGAATTAAATTGTTCCTATATTTTCACCAGAAAAGCTTGCCAAACTTTGTGCCATAACAAAGTTACGATTTTTTGTTCGATACCCTTTTGCCTGCATACTATATTAAAACAAAAGGTCTGATTGCCAATAAAATGGAAAGAAACTCACAATAAAACAAGATTAAACAGCAGATCATGAAATCAAACAGACGATTCTTCGTTTTACAGCTCATACAAACTTAGATTCCATGTCAAATATAGAAAGAATTACTCAAACATAGAGCATAAATATACAGAAAATGCAAATTCTCAGTACTGATAATGTATAAAACAACACAATAAACACAATTCCATACCTTTAGTTTGATAGTTTCACTAAGAAATTCATCTTTTTGTTTTTCAAAATTCGAAAAGGAAATCGACTTCTTAATGATCATGGCAATTCAAATTTCAAACCCTTATGACAACCATCAATGTGTAAATAGACGCAAGAGAATTCAATAATTATGATTAAGACATGATGAATAAAGCTGTAATCTTCAACATTGAAATACACACAATTCTTTCAGAACCCAGATTGAAAACAGGTCAATGTACTAAAATGCAAAGCAGAGAATACCAAAACAACAAAGGATCATCATCATCATTTGGCTCACAAAGTATCAAGAACTCTAAATTTCAATAATTTAAACAAATTTAATGTCATAAGAACAAAATTCTCAGCTAAATAACCATAATTCAAGAAAAAATGATTTGATAACTTACTCTTTAAACAAATCCACCCAACAAGTTGAGAAACTTCCACATAACAAGATTAGCATAACCAATCTTCAAAACTCAGATTTCTCTCTCTTTCTTTCTCTCTCAAGACATTCAAGAAAATGATGTTACTGAAAAAAGGACAATGAAAAAGGCAGAGGAATTATAATGAATGGACTCAAGAACAAAAAAAATAAAAAAAATAAAAGGAAGAATGTGTCTCCAAGAAGGGGCCCACAGCTTGTTCTTCACTGCACAGATTTTTTTTGAATTTCCTGACATTCATATCTTAGGTAAGAGAAATTTAAAATTGGTGTAGTTGACAGCATGCCAAAAGCCAAAAATAAAAAGAATGATAAATAAATACATAATAAAATGTCATCCGGGTTTCTTTTGTTTGCATTTGAAGTCAAATATTTTCGAATTTAAATTTCTTGCATCATTGAAGTGCATTATTACATTCCTACCTATCAATTCTAATAATAAATGATATGTTAAATTTTTACCTAAAAAATAGATTGAACTCTTACAATACTTTCACAAATTACAATACTGTAAGTTAAAATTTTGAATTTTGATAAATAATTTCTTTTTTCAATTCGAGCCAATAAGTAGATTCTCATCCGTCTAAAAATGGTGTGTTATCTATATAAAGAATAATTAAATGTATTAACATGATTAGATTTGTTCATAAGATAAGCAAATCCAGCTGTTGGTTTGAATGACAATATTTTTTACAAAAATTGAAGTTTTATTTATTAAAATTAAAAAATTTAGATCAAAATGCAATTTGAAAAAATGTTGTGATTTTGTAAATCCTTTTCCTTCTTCTAAATTTAGAGTAGTTTATAAGATGGCTATCTCTTAAATTATTTTTAAATTGATTAAGGTTGAATATTATTATTATTATTATTATTAATATACCTTAAACTTACTAAATACTTAAAGTTGATTGAATTCTTTTATATATTAAATAAGTTTATTTATAATTCTGAGAA
Organism: Galeopsis tetrahit; assembly: GCA_963675135.1. Taxonomy (NCBI): domain Eukaryota; kingdom Viridiplantae; phylum Streptophyta; class Magnoliopsida; order Lamiales; family Lamiaceae; genus Galeopsis; species Galeopsis tetrahit. The sequence goes on along the minus strand of OY776125.1, from coordinate 6,274,777 downwards.
ATGAGATTTTTTTTTTTTTTACTTATAGTTCCAACTTTATATCTTTTGTATAACCTAATTCTGTAAAAAAAAAAAAAATAGTTATTATGGATCAACAGCAAACAATCTATCATGAATTCAATGAATTCTATTTTATGAGCGATACACTAATTTTAAAATAGATCAATTTTTCTATTTCACTTTTTATTCGTGTTCCTAAATTTAAACATTATTCTTAGTACTATGCCTTCAATTATTGTTAAATTTGTTAAAAGGAGTGCCAATATTATGGCACACGAGTTTGCTCGGACGTCTCGATTCTACGAGAACTCATTTTGTTGGGTTGATCCACCAAACTTTGTGGTCGGACTTCCTACCATTTCATGCATTTGCAATAATGAAAACTAATCTTTCATATTTTAAAAAAAAAATACATTATTTTATTTAACACATATCAATAAATCAGATGATAAAATATATTGTCAATCTGTAAAACTAGCAAAGTGATCTCATACCATTAAAAAAAAAAACTTCAATCAAGTCATATTATAAATAATAAGCTCCTAATCATCACCCAATCAATAACAACAATCAACAAGCTGATTTCTCTACCACCTTCCGTAAATATTACGTTAAATAATACACGTCGCATGCAATAATAAAATAAATATATCTAGTTTTGTATTAGTACTATTTTATCACATAATACACATTCATATATAATTCGTTTCAAGTTGAACTTTTTATTAAAATAACAAATTACTTGCTTTTGAATTCAAAATTTCCTACTATTCTGTCATTACTAATCTTATTTGTTAGTTTGAGAAAAATATATAAAATCCATATAAAAATAATAAACATAGTAATAATTGAAAATAAAGATTTTTTTTTGGATATCCCTGTGTATGTCCGCGTGCTTTGATTTCGAAAAGACGTGGTTCAAACTTCAAATTCCCTCCTCATACGGCTTTTTGTCGCATCATTAAAATCCTTATTTCATTTTAGCCCCTCTAAAATTAGTTATTCTTAATTTTCATTAAAATCGTACTAATTCTCAATTTTGAATAAAATATTATTTTCCTGAAAATAATTTTGTTACGTTGTATTCGTTTAGGCCGTGATGAAAGAGTAAAATCATTTTATAAATTATAAAATGATTTGACAGATTAAAATTTTATGTAAATTAAAACATCAAATAAATTATGCAGAACTTGGAATTATATGCTTAGACATAAATGTAATTAAAAAGTTCTAATAACGTTAGAGGTTCTGTAGATGATTAAAATTATATTTAATTTACACCACCAATTATTAGTTGGAGTTTGATTTAATGCGAAGATTATATAGGACAGTATATTCAAACTACACGTGTTGCAATGTGCATCATATATATGCATTTTTGTGTACGTGTTGTATTTTATAAATATTCCTACCAATTAAAAATCAATCGGCAAACACATTGGTTACGTTTGGAGATAAATGACATATTTTAAGAAAAAAAGTTGGAGTAAACTCATTAATTTAATATCTCTTAATAGTTGCTAATACTATAATTTAGTGAAAACAACTAAAATTAATTAACAATGTTCGATTAAAATAGTACTAATGAGAATAATTAATATTGACAAACTAATACTCCGTATTATTTAGTAAAAATAATTAATACAATAATATGTCTATGAAAATGATCAATATTATGCAAGTGAATATAGGGTGCACCTAGTGTATAAACAAAGCCGGGTGGTGCCAAACCATGTTAATAAAAATAAATAGTTAATATTTAAAAATCTAAATATAATTGGAAAAGAAATATACCAGAGTAAATGGGCATATAATTCTATTAATACTATTTCACTTTTTGCATGACACTACTAAATCAAAGAGTTATTAGTATTATGTTGACGACATAATTATTTGTAATTATTCAATCATCCATGCATGTAAAACGATGTGCACAGAGATCAGCCAATTAATTTGTCACACACACATTGATTAGTTAGTAATACAAATTAGATAATTAGTGTTAATTATTGCAAGATAAGGTGCAATCTAGCCATAAGAAAATGTACAAATCATCACCAATTTTAAGTGTGAAATAACGCACATGCCCCTAAGAAAGATTAAATATTAGAATAATGTTTCTTTTAAAGGTAAAATTCCAATTAAAAGAGACGTATTAATTTGCATAACTTTTGAAGGACAATATTGGAAGAAGATATTAGTATATAATGATCGTCAACTTCTAGCATACCATCAATTGGTTAAAGATATTTTTTGTGTAATTGAAGTTTGAGAATTCCTGTCTCAACTTAATTTGTGATTTTTATTGTTTTCCATAATTGGGCATGAAGTGGATAAACTTAGATATCATATAGTATTAAATTAGGTGACACAGAATATTCGAATAAATTAATTAATTGTAGCATTTATATGTACCTACTCTTTCATGGAATAAAAGATTGAAAGGATATATTTAGAACGAATTACATACTACTCCTAATAATACACAATTTTTTTATTTGTCCCACGATCACTTTCACATATTTTTCAAAAAGTTCCACAATAATTTTTACATTTATTTTAAAACGTTTCAAAATAATTTTCAAACCCGTTATACTCCATTATCATAATATTCATAATTTAATTTACACAAAATTTTATTATTTTTGAATTCTAATGTATTTACTTTAAGCATAAATTTACAAAATTATTCGTAAAAATTCTACTAATAGTTAATATATGTTCACATTTATATATGAAATTATTATGAAAAGGAATGGAGCAATATTACTGCAAATTTGTGAGCTAGTGAGAGAAAGCAAATTCGTTAGATTATTTTTATTTTTATTTTATTTTTTTGGGTTTGTAATTAGACTTTCAAGCAAATACATTGTTTAGTTGGCAGGTCTAAGATGGGCAGATACCGACACACTGTCTGCCTTTTGAATTTTTCTTACATCCTTAAACAATAATATGTCGTCACGTTATTTGTTATTTCCGTGTGGTACGATAATTTCAATAATTGCATTCTACTACTATATTTTAAAAGATTAATTTGTACATAAACGATATTTCTAATGTTAATTTTCTACGTGAGGAGCAACCTCGTCTGAAATCTAATGTTGCTGCCGAATCTCGGATAAGGATTGACAAAAAATAATATATTTACACACGCACAAGAATGGATCCATTTTGGTATACCATAAAAAATACATACATATATCATATGTGTATATGGGTGTGATTTGGTTAGTCAGTAATATTTCACATCCAATATTAACACATTTCAAGGAGGAGAAAAAAAATTTGTAGATCATTCACGAATTGAATCGGGCTAAATGTTATTTTTTTTTAAAAAAATCACGCAAGGATAAACTTTAAAACATTTTAACAAATCTTTGTTACGAAGTATTTTTTTTTTGGGTAAAAAGTCTCTTATCTAGGAGTTATCCATAAGAATCGGAGGGTCGAATTATACATGAGAATTTAGGACAGTTCTAGCTCTTGCATTGACATTACGATGGATAAATTGAACGGAACAAAAGGAATAGAAGTTATGATATCCTTATACAAGATTGTATGAAATCCCAAATAACAGAATTAAACTTGTGGGGAGACTTGTTACTTTGGCATCCATCTCTACTATAACTTGGTTGTAATCCATTTGCTTTATTCAAGATAAAGTCTCATGTAGCCCCATGATTTCTCCTTCGTCAACATGCACCAAACCCGAAACAATGTTCAGCCTACAACTTACAATCTCCCTCAAACTGTTTCGAACAACTGCTTCAAACCCCATTTGCTATTGTAGGGATAAATATATTTTACTACAACTATAGTAACACTTTTTTTGTATAGTTATTACATATTTGTCTTTATACTAATAAATACTTCTTTCGTTCAAAGTTAATAAGTATGATTTTTTTTTACCTATGTTTTAAGAAATATTAAATATTCATATACATAGTAAATGTGTAAAGTTAAAAAAAAAAGTATATTTATGTATTAGAAAAATAAATACTTCTATCTATAAAAGTGTATATATATATATATATATATTTTGTTCCCTCTTATAGAAACAAGATACTCCAACCAACTCTATTGAAGTGTTGCTACATGTAATGATTGCATAAATAGAGGACCCCAACTAACTCTATCACAACCCATATATATTTAGTTTAAAATTATGTCGATCGCAAATCTTGTACATGCTTCCCAGTATAAACATTCATGGACATAAAACAATATTTTTTTTCATTATATTCCATTTCAATCTTTCAAATTTCCTGCCTTTTCCTCTGAAAAATAAGCACTTTATCTACACATACAATCAGGGCGGATCTAATTAAAAATAAGGGTAGTATTCACAATTTGACAAGATTTTCTTTGAAAAAAAAAAAATAGGTGCTATATTAAAATAAAACTAAAATTATGCATCCTCTCTATATATTTGAAACTACAATTTTGTCAATACGTGTGTGAAGTTGGTTGATTATTTTGTGACATTGTGAGTTATCTCTGTAATTGCAATTATTATGGGGTGTTTGTTTTGAGATTATGTAGGACGGGGAAAATTCGAATGGAGAAATTCTAGATGGAGAAATTTTGATTAATATTGATTATGTGTATTTATTTAGAGATTTTGAGTATGATAGGATGCAACATTATGTCAAATCAATTATGTAAGAGTGAATGATGTTGTATTATAATATTATGTAAGGTAACTTCATGTCAAAACAATTGTGTAAATGTGGTTAATGTTGTATTATAATATTATGCAATGTAAGTGTAAGAATGTATGATGTTGTATATTATAATAGTATAATATATATGTATTATTAGGAGTGAATAGAGTTGGATGGTGAAATTCAGATCGAACTAGAACAAGACGGGGAACGTTACGTTCCCCATCCAGACGTGTGAGTCCAAAAACAAATACCCCACACGTAAGTCCCAAAACAAACACCCCTACGCATTATTAGTCATAATATTCAATCTCAAAGATTAAGCACTCCCCATTAGTCATAATATCCAATCCCAAAGATTAAGCACTTCCCCTTCTTATGTCAAGCCCTAACTCTTGTATAGTTAGTCAAACTTAACTTATTCTATGTACAAACCATTTGTATAAATAGCTCTTGTAACTCACCTTGATTAAAAAATCAAATACATTCTCTATAACTTATATATGGTATCAGTAGGGAAACTGTCAAGATGGATTCCGATCGGTTAGACGTCTCCAACTAATTAGAACACTTGAATATAGAAGAAATAACTGCTCTAGGATAGTAATTCTGAAAAGTAAGCAACGAGACAAACAGCACACAAGGATTTAAGTGGTTCGATCAATGTGATCTACATCCACTGGACCAGATTAGTACTTCTTTGATTGATAAAGAATGTTTACACACTCATTCACTCGGAATTGGATATTTCCTTACTTCACTCGTGAACTCACACAACTCAAAGAATACAATAACGTACTAAATCTCTCATCCCAAAAAGGTGTCAACCTTTACAATGTACACAATCAAGAGTATATAAAGACCAAAGGTAGTTGCTGCTGTTAGGAACTGTTTTGAGTAGTTATCAACCGCTTGTAACAACCCATGTGCTCTGTTATTGCCCAACTGAAATGGTAGTTATGCCCTCAAGTTGTTGTAACTGTAAAACTGTTAGTTAAACTAACTAACTTCGAACCAGAAGACTTGCCCATAAAGATCAGATCACTACTTAGTGTTCTGATACCCAACTCTTCTGCTCTGATGATCAAAAGCTAACTCTGCTGATAGATTTCATACTGTGCTGATCTTAACTGCACTGACCAAGTACTGTGCTGACTCAAGTACTGTGCTGACCCAAGTACTGTGCTGATCTGGTACTGAGCTGATCTACTCTGCTGAAGTACTGATCTTGGTACACTCTGCTGAAGTACTGATCTTATTCCAGTCTGCTGAAGTACTGATCTTAGTCCAGTCTGCTGAAGTACTGATCTTAGTCCAGTACTGTGCTGATCTTACTGTGCTGATCCCAACTGTGCTGAACTCTAAGCATCACCTTCTCATCTGATTGAAACCCTTCAACTCATCTGATAAGGCCTAAGTCATCTTATCTGATCCTATCAGCTCAGTAGTTTACTGTGCTGATTTTGAGATTATGAGATAACACTCACAATTCTCCACCTTTAGCTCATAATCGAACTAATCTCCACCAAAACAAAAAACACCAACACTATTCTCCTCAAAGAATAGCCTCCACTACTGATCTTCTGCCACAAGAACAGTAGCCTTCTCCTCAGAGGAATTAATGCAGTCCAATAAGTTTAAGACACAAGCCAAACTTCTCTTTTGGCAATGCCTTAGTGAACGCATCAGCAGGGTTCTCCTCTGTAGCAATCTTCACTACCTGGACCACCCCCTTCTCAACAATATCTCTTACAAAGTACAGTTTCACATCTATATGTTTAGTTCTCTCATGATACCCCTGATGCTTTGCAAGATGTATTGCACTTTGGTTATCACAGAAGACAGTCACACTTCTTTGTGATATACCAAACTCCTTCAAGATCCCCCCAAGCCACATGCTCTCCTTAACTGCTTCAGTCAAGGCTACATATTTTGATTATGTAGTAGATAATGCAACTACGGACTGATGTATTGACCTCCACGATATAGCTGTACCAAATAAGGTGAATACATACCCTGTCAAGGACTTTCTTGTGTCTACATTGGCTGCATAGTCGACATCAACATATCCCACAAGTGCTTCTCCCTCATCTGATATCTTCTGAAATTTCAGACCTTTCTCAGCTGATCCTAGAACATATCTCATGACCCACTTAACTGTCTCCCAATGACTTAAACATGGATCACTCATGTATCTGCTGATTACACTCATTGCATGAGTTAAATCTGGTCTACAACACACCATAGTATACATTAAACTCCCTACTGCACTGGCATAAGGAACCTTACTCATCTGAGCTCTTTCTTGGCTGTTCTTGGGACACATCTGATTGGATAGCTTCTGATGCTGGCCAATTCGTGTAGAAACTGCCTTAGCTTGATTCATCCTGAATCTCTCTAACACCTTCCTCAGATAGGTAGGCTGACTAAGCTGAATTGCTCCCTCAACTCTACTGATCTCCATCCCAAGAATCACTTTAGCTTCACCAAGATCTTTCATCTCAAACTCCCTTTTGAGAATCTCCTTAACTTGATTGATACTGTTAATAGACTCCCTATCTATTAACATATCATCTACATACAGCAGAAGATAGGTAACTGAACTCCCAACCCTCCTGAAGTAAACACAGCTGTCATACAAGCTTCTTGCAAAACCAACTGAGCAAATGTACTCATTAAACCTTAAGTACCATTGTCTAGGGCTTTGTTTGAGGCCATAGAGTGATTTTCTGAGTAAGCACACTTTGTCTTCTCCATCTTCTATGTCCAACCCTTCTGGTATTTTCATGTAGATCTTCTCATCTAAGGTCCCATGAAGAAATGATGTGGTCACATCCATCTGATGCAGCTCCAATTCATATTGAGCAACCATAGCCAACAAGATTCTGATGCTACAATGATTTACAACAGGTGAGAAGATTTCATTAAAGTCAATACCTTCTTTCTGTGTAAATCCTTTAGCTACAAGTCTTGCCTTGTACCTAATCTTGCCACCTCTTTGAGCCTCCACCTTTTTCTTGTAGATCCACTTACACCCAACAAGTTTCTTGTTTTTAGGCCTCTCAACAATCTCCCAAGTCTGGTTCTTGTTAAGGGATAACAGTTCTTCCTCCATAGCAACTAGCCACTTCTCTTTGTCATGGCAGTTGATGGCTTCTGTGTAAGTTTTAGGCTCCAAAGACTCCACCTCAAGAGCTGCACATAATGCAAATGATACTATGTCAGCTTGACCATACCTTTGAGGTGGGTGGACTTCTCTTCTGGTTCTGTCCCTAGTCAGCTGATAGTCATGAAGATCAGTATCACTATGAGTAGTATCCTCCTCATCTGGACCAATCTGCTCTTCAGTTAGTGTTTTGATGTCACCATGCTCCACCTCCACCTGTGTCTCATCTGGTTTGTTGTGTGCTGTACTGGAGCTTGCCTCCTCTTTCAATGGCATTTTATTCTCATCAAAAGTTACATCTCTGCTGATAATACACTTCTGCATTCCAGCTTCTAGGCACCACAATCTGTATCCTTTCACACCTGAAGGATATCCTATGAACACACATTTCAAGGCTCGAGGCTCAAGCTTATCTTGCTTGACATGAGCATATGCTGAACAACCATACACCTTCAAATTACTGTACTCAGCTGCATGGCCAGACCATAACTCTTCTGGGGTTTTAAATTGCACAGCTGAGGAAGGGCTTCTGTTTATCAAATAGGCTGCTGTTGACACTGCTTCTCCCCAAAATACTTTAGGCAATCCAGAGCTGCTCAACATGCATCTAACTCTCTCAAGTAAAGTCTGGTTCATTCTCTCAGCTACTCCATTCTGCTGAGGTGTACCTGGTATTGTTCTATGCCTCACTATACCCTTCTTCCTGCAGAAAACATTGAACTCTTCTGATATGAACTCCAGCCCATTATCAGTTCTCAAATGCTTTAGATTCTTTCCAGAAATATTCTCCACCTCAGTGAGCCATTCCTTAAATTTTTCAAATGCTTCTGACTTGGATTTCAGGATAGTGATCCATATCTTTCTTGAGTAGTCATCTATGATAGACATGAAGTATCTCCCACCACTTCTGGTCTGATTCCTAGCTGGCCCCCATAAATCTGAATGGACATAGTCCAAAATTCCTTTGGTAGAGTGTGAACTCTTCCCAAACTTCAATCTCTTGGATTTCCCAAGAATGCAGTGCTCACACAAATCCAGCTTTGTGATCTTGTCACCACATAGCAATCCTTGCTTACTTAGCTCAAGTAGGCCCTTCTCTCCTACATGACCTAATCTTCTGTGCCACAACATTGAGTTGTCTTGCACCCTTGCCACATCTGATCTGCCAATAACTGTTCCCCCCTTAAGAAAGTAGAGATCATTTCTTCTCTCACCTTTAAGAACAGTAAGCTTCCCCTTTGAAACTCTGAGCTCTCCATCTTCAGACTGGAATTTATAGCCCAATGAATCCAGCATACCAAGAGATATCAAATTTCTCTTGAGTTCAGGAACATACCTGACCCTCTTGAGAATCCTCACTACTCCATCATACATCTTCAAGTGTACTGTACCTTCACCTCTGACTTTGCAAGTGTGATCATTCCCTAACAACACAAAACCTCCATTCTGATGCTTAAAATCATGAAACCACTCTCTTCTTGGAGTCATGTGGAAAGAACACCCTGAATCTAAAATCCAATCTTGCTGCTCTTTAGTGGAAGTGATGGATAGGGACTGAGCTGACTCATAGCCTTTCTGCTCCTTATCATCTTGGGTTTGATTTGCTTGATTCTTATCAACAGGGTTCTTAGGACCAGATTTTCTCATAAGATGTTTGTACTTGTAACAAGTACTCTTAAAGTGCCCAGGTTTGTTGCAGTGGTGGCACACTACTTCCCCTTGATTTGACACTGCTGATTTTCCCTTATCAGCTCCCTTGGGTTGACTAGACCCCTTCTTGGAGACAGATTTCTTCTGACCTCCCTTGATTGCCAATCCTTCCCCACTGCTACTTTTATCTCCTTGAGATGTCTTATTGTGTAACAGCTTGGACTTGACAGCCAAGATCACATCCTCCAATGTGATTGCTTCCTTTCTACCATACAAGATGGTGTCCTTTAGGATTTCAAAGGACTTAGGCAGAGCACTCAACAAGATCAGAGCCTTATCCTCTTCCTCTAACTTGACATCCAAATTCTCCAAATCATCAAGAATCTTGTTGAACTCATCTAGCTGCTCCGTAATGGGTTTGTCATCTCCCATTCTAAAGGCATACAGCTTCTGCTTCGAATAGAGTCGGTTAGCAAGAGTTTTCACCATATATAGCTTCTCAAGCTTATCCCAAACCTCCTTCGCTGACTTCTCTTTAGCAACCTCCCTCAAGACCTTATCTCCAAGGCAGAGTAGGATCGTGCTTCGAGCTTTCCTGAGCAACTTGCTCCTTTCAGCCGCAGCTGTTGCAGATTCTTCTGCAATCTCTTCGGATTCTTCGAGAGCTTCGAATAATCCTTGCTGTTCAAGGAGGGCCTGCATCTTGACCTTCCACAGCCCAAAATCTCCAGTGCCTGTAAACTTCTCTATGTTGTACTTGGTAGAATTCCCCATCTTAGATCTGCAGCTACTTCGGTTTCCCACAGACGGCGCCAATTGTCAAGATGGATTCCGATCGGTTAGACGTCTCTAACTAATTAGAACACTTGAATATAGAAGAAATAACTGCTCTAGGATAGTAATTCTGAAAAGTAAGCAACGAGACAAACAGCACACAAGGATTTAAGTGGTTCGATCAATGTGATCTACATCCACTGGACCAGATTAGTACTTCTTTGATTGATAAAGAATGTTTACACACTCATTCACTCGGAATTGGATATTTCCTTACTTCACTCGTGAACTCACACAACTCAAAGAATACAATAACGTACTAAATCTCTCATCCCAAAAAGGTGTCAACCTTTACAATGTACACAATCAAGAGTATATAAAGACCAAAGGTAGTTGCTGCTGTTAGGAACTGTTTTGAGTAGTTATCAACCGCTTGTAACAACCCATGTGCTCTGTTATTGCCCAACTGAAATGGTAGTTATGCCCTCAAGTTGTTGTAACTGTAAAACTGTTAGTTAAACTAACTAACTTCGAACCAGAAGACTTGCCCATAAAGATCAGATCACTACTTAGTGTTCTGATACCCAACTCTTCTGCTCTGATGATCAAAAGCTAACTCTGCTGATAGACTTCATACTGTGCTGATCTTAACTGCACTGACCAAGTACTGTGCTGACCCAAGTACTGTGCTGACCTGGTACTGTGCTGACCCAAGTACTGTGCTGACCTGGTACTGTGCTGACCCAAGTACTGTGCTGATCTGGTACTGAGCTGATCTACTCTGCTGAAGTACTGATCTTGGTACACTCTGCTGAAGTACTGATCTTAGTCCAGTCTGCTGAAGTACTGATCTTAGTCCAGTACTGTGCTGATCTTACTGTGTTGATCCCAACTGTGCTGAACTCTAAGCATCACCTTCTCATCTGATTGAAACCCTTCAACTCCTCTGATAAGGCCTAAGTCATCTTATCTGATCCTATCAGCTCAGTAGTTTACTGTGCTGATTTTGAGATTATGAGATAACACTCACAGAAACGATCATAAACCCTCGTTTCTTCTTCACTACTACTCATCCCTCATGGCACCCAACAACACCACCACCACCGCGGCAACCACCCAGTTGCCGGCAACTGCTCCCACTCTTGTCCCGATATCCACCCGACATGATCTCCCCATCAAACTCACCCACAAAAACTACCCTTCATGGCGTGCCCACCTCATGGCCCTCCTTTGTGGCCACATCCTCTTAGGGTTCATTGACGGTTCCAAACCTTGCCCTGCTCGCCGTGACGACGGATCGAACTCATCTGAGGTCCTAACATGGGTGCAGCAAGACCAACTTCTCTTGGCCGCCATATTTGGCTCCCTGGCCCCTGAAATACTACTTGTTGTCTCCTCATCCACCACATCGGAGAAGGCTTGAGCGATCTTGTCCAGAATGTTTGCTGGCAAGTCGAGATCTCGTGTCAACCAGATCAAAAGTGAACTCCATCGGTTCACCATTGACGACCGATCAATTACAGAGTATCTCCACTATATAAAGTCAAAGGCTGACGAATTAGCCTTGATTGATGAACCGGTAAGTTCTAATGATCTTACCCTTTTTGTGATTAATGGTCTAGGACCTGAATATGCAACCATCGTTGGCCCAATTCGCACACGCGAAACCTCCCTTCAGTTTGAAGAACTTCATGATCTTCTCTATGAACATGGGCTCTCTCTAAAAGCCCAAGACAGGGCTGCTCGCAATCTGGTTGCCACTACAAATACCACTGTTCGCCATAGTCAAAAAAATTTCAGATCTCGCTCCTCGCCCACTCATGGTCGTGGAAACCGGTACTCGTCCTCGCCCCGTTTTAGCACCCCACCTACTTTCTCCTCGCAGCCGCCTTCCTCTGCTCGCCCGCAATCTCGCTCAGGCCCCTTGTCCTACAGCGACCACACTCCTATCATATGCCAATTGTGTGGATTCAAAGGACACTCTGCCCTCACTTGTCGCCGACCTCCTCCGACTCAAGCGAACTTTGCTCGCTCACCTTTAGGATCAAATCCTTCGTGGATGGTTAACTCGGGTGCCTCTCACAACTTGACCGCTGACCTCAACAATCTCTCTATTCACTCAGAATATGATGGCACGGATGAAGTTCAAATTGCAAATGGATCTGGCCTCCCTATTACACACACTGGTACATCTCATTTAAATTTTTCGTCGGCATCATTTGTTTTATCTGATGTTCTATGTGTTCCGTGAGCTATGCGGAACCTATTGTCTGTCAGCAAGTTCACACAGGATAATAATGTCACCATGGAATTCTTTACTACTCATTTTCTTATCAAGGATCGGACCACGGGGGCGGTTCTTCTTAAAGGATCATGCTACAATGGGATCTACCATCTACCAGCCAGTACTACCCCATCTCCTGTGCTCGCCTCGACTGGCATCAAGACTTCCTCTGCTCGCTGGTATGCTCGACTCGGTCATCCGTCTGTGGATACCAGTCACTTAATTATCAGTCAATTTAGATTACCTGTGTTGAATAAGTCCCATGTTTTGGACAATAATTGTGTTCCTTGCCACTTGAGCAAATCTACTAAACTATCCTTCAATAATACCTCTTTTGTTGCTCTACATCCACTACACTACATCTATGCGTGTGTTTGGGGGCCAGCCTCAACACCATCTTTAGATGGGTCAAAGTATTTCTTATTATTTGTTGATCTCTATTCCCGTTATTGTTGGTTATTTCCCTTGGCTGCAAAATCACATGTGGCATCCGTATTCACCAACTTCAAACCTTTTGTCGAGAAACAATTTGGACACTCCATTACAAACTTCTATACTGATAATGGAGGCGATTTTCAGGCTCTTCGTCCAACACTTAACAAATCTGGCATCAACTGGCTCACCACTGCGCCACACACCCCGCAACAGAATGGTCTTGTTGAAAGACGCAATCGCCACATCCTTGAAGTTGGTCGAACACTTCTCCTTCATGCTCGCCTACCACATCGATTCTGGTTGTTGGCCTTACAGACAGCTGTGTACTTAATCAATCGGATGCCCCACCAGAGTTCTGAATCAGCGCAGCCCATTCTCAGTCTTATTCAAGAAGACCCCAAACTATGAGAAACTTTGTGTGTTTGTATGTCTCTGCTTCCCATGGATTCGCCCCTATGCTCCTGGAAAACAAAATCCACCATCCACAATGTGCATCTTCGTGGGCTACTCGACATCCCAAAGTGCCTACCGCTGCTATGAAATCTCCAGTGGTCGCCTATTTGTATCTCGACATGTTCGCTTCATTGAGGATAACTTTTCGACTCTCAATGATCGTATGCCGCCCGAGCAACAACAACCGACAACCATCACTCTATAGCTTCTATCCTCGCCCACTGACTCTGCTACCAATCAGTCTATCCCAGCCACTGACGAGCAGCATGTTTCAATCATTACCGAGCTAACTATATTTGCCGAGGTAACTCCTGCTCGCATAAACCCGCCAGCCGATGTTGTTCGCCCTCCTGAAATTGCTCCACAGCGAACACACACAATGCGAACTCGTGCTCTCAACAACATACACCATCCCAAAAAGGTGTTCGCTGCGACAAAACATCCACTGCCCGATGATGCAAGCCCAGCCACAGTTCAACAGGCCCTCACCATTCCTCACTGGCGATCAGCTATGGCCGAGGAGTTTACAGTACTGCAAAAACATGGGACATGGGACTTAGTTCGCCACCACCAAATGCAAACATCATAGGCTGCAAATGGGTCTTCCGAACAAAACGCAAACCTAATGGCTCAGTGATAAATTTAAAGCTCGCCTAGTCGCTAAGGGATTCCACCAACGAGCAGGGGTGGACTTTACTGAGACATTCAGCCCCGTGATCAAACCTGCGACCATCCGCACAGTCCTCACACTTGCTGCCACTCATAATTGGTCCTTACGCCAATTGGATGTAAGCAATGCCTCCTTACATGGCAATCTGACCGTTCCCGTCTACATGCAGCAACCACCAGGGTTCAAGGACTTATCCACACCATCTCATGTGTGCTTACTCCGTCGCTCCCTGTATGGCCTTCGCCAAGCCCCTCGGGCCTGGTATGACTCCTTGTGCTCGGCACTTGAGCGCTTCGGCCTACGACGATCCAAAGCTGACTCCTCCTTATTTACTCTCCACACCAGTACCGACACACTTCTTGTCCTTGCCTACGTGAATGATCTGGTCTTAACAGGTACCTCGACAGCTCTAATCTCGTCCCTCACTAAACATCTTCAATCTGTTTTTGCAGTAAAAGATCTTGGCTGTCTCTCCTACTTTCTGGGTATCGAGGTCGCCCACTGCAAAGAGGGTCTCTTTTTGTCTCAACACAAATATTTGGTCAACCTACTTCGTCGCCACAAAATGGAGGGTGTCAAACCTGTCTCTACACCATGCTCGCCAAAACCCATCGTCGGCTCCGCTTCTGCAGATCCTAGTGAATATCGCAGTGCAATTGGCGGCCTCCAATACTTAACAATGACGAGACCAGATATAGCCTTCACAGTGAATCGCCTTGCCCAGCATATGTCCGCCCCTACTCCTAATGCTTGGGTCGCTGTCAAACGACTATTCCGGTACCTCAAACACACTCTCCACCATGGGGTCCTCCTCCGACGCTCTCCCACCTTCGAACTCACAGCCTACTCGGACTCTGACTTTGGAGGCGACCTCTCTGATTGTAAGTCCACTTCTGCTTACATTGTGTTCCTCGGATCCACACATATCTCTTGGTGACCACGCAAACAACGGGCGTTGCTCGCTCCTCGACTAAGGCTGAATACCGAGCACTGGCAACAGCTGCTTCGGAGGTTTGCTGGCTCCGGCACCTGTTCGTTGACCTACATCTTCATCTCCCCAAACCTCCTCGCCTTCTCTGTGACAACATGGGGGCCACTCGACTGGCTCTCAATCCAATTCAACACTCTCGGATGAAACACATTGCCATAGACCTCCACTTTGTACGCGACCTTACTTCGAAATGCATTATGTATGTTGCCTATGTCAACACTCAAGATCAACTTGCGGATGTTCTCACCAAGCCACTTCACAAAACAAGATTTCAAGATCTACGTTCCAAAATTGTTGTCGCAGATGGAACGTCGATCTTGCGGGGGCGTATTAGTCATAATATTCAATCCCAAAGATTAAGCACTCCCCATTAGTCATAATATCCAATCCCAAAGATTAAACACTCCCCCTTCTTATGTCAAGCCCTAACTCTTGTATAGTTAGTCAAACTTAACTTATTTTATGTACAAACCATCTGTATAAATAACTCTTGTAAATCACCTTGACAAAAAAATCAAATACATTTTCTATAACTTCTATATGCATGGTTCCAAAACAAACACCCTTATACCCTATAGGATTCGAGCTATCCGCTATGGCTACTTATTTTTTTATTGAATTTGATGTAATTAATATGGAGTATCTTATTAATTTATATATTTAAATTCTTGCGATTTTAAATATTAAGCAATGTACACGTACGACTTTTTTCCATAATTTATCAATTGTACTTCATTTTCAAAATTATAGAACTGTGTCACTGCTTACAAGGATAAAAACCAAACATTAAAAAAAAAAAGAAAAAAAAAACTAATTAGTGTGTGTAACATATATATTTACAACTGAACACAGTAATATTAGTTTTAATTGAAACGTAACATTAATTTTAACTGAAACGCACAAGTTATTATAACTCATGAACAATATTAATTTATATAAAACATTCATAAATAAAAGAAACGTGATACTAACCTTAACTGAAACATAGCAGTCCACGTATATAAAATCACTCTACCAAGTGGATATTAGATGGATAAAAACTAGTAAAATCAATTAATTATGTGTATATGTGTGTGGGGTGTGTGTATAACACGTTATATCTTGGTATTACATAACGATTAACGGAGACGAAGCAAGAAATTTTGGACGGCAGCTACTAGAGTAAGTCGAGGTATGTTTGTTTAGGTATTTAAAGAAATTAATCAAATTCAGTCTTTTGTTAATTTAAATTTGAAAATCAAGAAAAAATGTTTATATACTTTAAAATTTTGTGGAATATGATTTAGTTAGGTATATATCACGTCAATATTACAAAAAAATATATTGTAAAAGATATTATGAAAATTATATTTATAACAGAAAAGGTAGTTGGTAGTAGGAAATTAATAAAATGGGGCTGGTATTAATTAGGTTGAAGTATTAAATTTTAGTAGATGTCTAAATATTTATTATAGGGTAGTAATATTTTCTTGGGACGACAAAATAATAGACGCACGTCAATAAATACAACTTGCATATATTTGAAATATATATATATATATATATGTTTTTCTACTGAGTATTTTTTTACATGCTTTGGTTTCTTGACTTTTATAGCGTTGACATATAAACTATTTATGATATCTGAGAAAATATATTTGTTTTTCTTTTCTTTCTTTTTTTTGAAAATTTATTTGGAGTACTTGTTAAAGCGTTGAAATCTAAACTTCACTTGTCCAAATGGAATGAATGTCAAACCGTGCATGTCTTCGTATTTTAGGTGTCATAACAACATGTAATTCATTACTTTATTTGATATTTTAATTTGTATAAGCAGTTGGGGTGAAATTTATAAAAGGGTTGTTCCGGATTGAAATAGAAATTAAAAAAAAAATCATCAACTTTATTATTCCACACATTGAAATATGGGCTTAACGGTCACCAAACCAGCTTCGTCGGTGACTCAGACATGATTGCATTTTATTTTGTATAAATTGATATAAGGGTATTATAGACTTTTTAGTTGCAACTTTTTTTGAAAAAAAGTGGGGGGTGAAGTCATAAAAAGAGGGGGACATTTAACCGTGGCCATTATATTGGAGCTTAAGACTTGGTTATTGGGCCCGTAGCCCATGAATGAACTGGACTTTTTCATCGCATTTGGAAAATCTTATTTTAAAAAATCAACAAAAATGAAGACAATAAATTCACGAAACCTCGCTGTGAATCACAAAATATTGGTTTTGCGTGTCTTTTCCCAAAAAATATTTGTAAATAAAGACAAAATTGTTATATGGGACAAATTCAAATCATATATACTTTGTATATTGTATGGCTCATGGACTTATTAACTCAAATTATGTTTAAATATTAAAATGAAATTGGGTCCCATACATTAGAGACGTATTAAAAATTAGTAGGGTGGAACACAAAAGGTGAAACATAGAAATCAAATAGAGTATTTGAACACTATATCAGTGACAAAACACATGCTCTATCAAAAATATACTAGTTTCTAAATTTAGGTAAACATAATTTCCTGAAGACAAATTTTCCAAAAGTACAATTATACAACTCATGCCGGGAGATGAATTTGAATCTTTTCTGCCAGAATTCAAAGCTTGCAAAATGTTTCAATATATCAAATTTAAAATGAAAATTAATTAATTGAGTTTTATTTTAAAATAAAATAAAAAATCAACAATTTCCATCTTACTACGCAGGCTTTGAGTTTAAAAAGAGCCAAAAGAAGAATGCAGCTTTAATATATTTAGGTCGGCCGTAACAGAAAAATGGCTCTTTTGTATTAAATGAAAATTTAAAAAAGAACTTTTAAGAAATAAAAATAATACTCCAATATTAAGCCTATTAATTTACCAATAATTTCATTTTATACCCTAAAAAGGCTAAAATGGCCCTCCTAATATTAATTGACTGTCAAATGGTCCATGTTGTACTTGATTGTGGATTTCTCCTTCTCTCTTGTAATTTATTATTAAGTGGGTCCAAATATTAATTAGTACAAATTACGGCTCAAAATACAACTCCTTTGGCCTTTTGGGACCACTAATTCAAAACTTAAAAAAAATAACGAAAAATAAATTAATAATTTTTTTTTTTAGGAACAATAATACTTTGATTATAATTATAATGAAAAGACACATGAATGATACTGATATCCAGCTATACATTTAAAAAAAATAAGTTTAGTTTAGTTTGTGAGATTTTCTTGTCTTTATGAGAATTCTTTATGATGAGCAATTGAGCAGATTTGGTTAAAATGAAAAATAACTTAATTGATTATATACTTTTAAAATCTTACTCCAAAAATTATCAATTGTCTCTTAAAATCTTATATAAAAATTACAAACTCATCAAAGTTAGATTTTTCCGATGACGAACTTAATAAAAAAAAAACTATCCATTTTGTTAGAGATTTTGGCATCATGACAATTATTTATCTCTTTTTTTTTCATTTTTTTTAATTTATTTGGAAAAAAAAAAGGGTATTATGTATATAGACATATTAATTGCCCATAGACTTATTTACATTTACAGAAGATAGAGTTATGGCTAGTTTGCTTTAATAGACATGCTGAATGAGTAATTGCTATTCTTTAGTATTTATAAAATATGGAGCCGTTAATTTGTTAGGAGTCGATATTACATGAAATAAATGCAGAATAAAAGTATTTATAATAAAAGAAACATGAGGTTAAAAGTATAGTGAAGAACATTCCCTAACACTCAATAAATATATAGGGTGGCTGTGACCCCTCCTATTTTCAACTAACTTCTTGATGTTGATTAAATCACTGACTACAAGGAACCAATCAAGTAATTCCACGTGTTTGATCCACACACTCCCCAGGATTGGGTGAATAGAATATTTATTAAAACATATTTATATTATGCAACAAAAATGTACTCCAACATAATACTAGTATATATGCAAGAATTACATTTTTTTTTATGTGAGAAAATAATTGAATGATTGCACATTATATGTAAACTAATGCAACACCCGTAGTGAAAAAAAATGTTAATATATATATACGTAATTTTATTTATTTACCGTAGAAATTAAAAACGATTCAAAGAAAAAAATTAAAAATATATATATATAATTAAAAAAATGTAAAGTTGTAAACCATATAATAGAAAGAAGGCAGAGGGGAGAGAAATTTGAGAAGAGGGAGGAAATAGAAAAATATTTAAAATAAATTAAAATTTTAGAATTCTAAGAGATATTAAAATGAAATGCTTTGAGAAGCTAAGTGGGCATGAGAAAGGTGAGATTTGTAGAAAATTTATATATATATATATATATTAAGGTAGTATTTCATTTTATTAATAACGTGTTTTATGCGTGTGATATTATCAGTTTATCACTGTTACTACTCTTATTCAATAAATAACAAAAAAAAAAAAAAATAATAGATATAAAAGGGAGAATCTGATGAATGCAAAGTATAAGGCTAAATGAGTAAGAATGCAACATTCAAATCAACTTTAGAGACAACTTCTTTCATGTGATAAGAGTTTTGCCCAATCAAGTTAAGCAAATATTAGCTGCCAAAAAATAATAGGGTATGCTTCCATATATTTATATTTCACACATCACCTCCATCATTAATTTCTCATATCTCATATATCAAAAGAATTAAACCATGACTTTTTTTTTTTAATTAATTAATTCAATTGGTCTTTACTTGATTTATATATATATATACCTTTAGTGAGAATAAATATAAACCAAACACTTATGGTTGGTGTTCAATTAACTAGCCTTCTCCATCAACCACTTAAGGAAAAAGGTAATGGATAATATTTCAAGTGCAATTTAATCAAATCAAGAATCATTTATTACTCCAATAATTTACAAACTCTTAATTTGTGGAACTTCAACCTAATTATGCTTTTTTTTTTTTTTAAGACATGGCCAATTATCAAGGTGTACAAGACCGTCGTAGACATTTAACCTAACTTGAATCATGTTTTAAAGCAAAGTGAATTGTAAATCTTATAACGAAGCATCGTCTAATGCATAAGATTGTTTCACACAAGACTTCAAATTTACAAAATTTATCAACCAATGCAAAAGGTATAAGTATGCTTTCCCAAAACAATATAAAAGTTGTTTTAAAAAAAAGAAAGACAAAGGCTACAACCACTTTGGCAAGGGCTTTGCTATTTTCACATGAATTGTTATAGTTTTAGAAATTGCCTATTTTGGGGGTGTAAGATATGGGCAATGGGCCATCCATAGTGGAGAGGAATCTCTAAAGTGGACCTTCCCCTATAACTAAAAGGAACTACCCTACTAAAACCCATCTTAATAGCCCCAAAAGTACATTTATAGCCCAAATTTAAATTATTATTGTTTGTGATGCTTTCAAAATAAAAAAATAAATTATTGTGATTATTTTTTGACAAGAGACTTTATTCGTTTAGGTATGCTTTTTCTCTTGCATTTCATCATTGTAATTACTCTCATTCATCTCCTTTTTTTAGTTTATAATGATAATAGTGTTGCTTGGTTGACCTTGAACTTCAATTTCTTTTTCCCTTTTTCCACCAAAAATAATAGTAATAATGATGTTATTTATTTTAGCATGTGTTAATTAATATGGTTGAGGTTGACTACCCTTACTTTTTAAAAATAGTCGAGTAATTGTAATGATACACAGCTTATTGTTGGATTTCTTTTAGCAATATATACTGTATTAGCAAACTTATGGATATAAATAAAATTCATATTCAAATTTCGCAATACATAATACCTAACTTCATTATTGTCATTACTAAATCTTTTGTCTTCTAATTAAAATTATAGTAATAAAATGAGGGAGTTATGTATCAAGTGGTCTCATATATGAAACATATAATTATCGGGTCAAGCTTTAATTTTAAACACGATAGGATAGAAACTTCATTAACTCGTGTGCCATTTTAATATAAACGAGGCCGATTTCATATATCAAAATTAAAAAAAAAAAAAAAAAATCTATGAAAGTACGATGAACCTGAGAAATGTTTGAGTAGATGTGCGTGACAATTATATACTAATATTTATATATATAACTACTTTCTCAACTACATATAGTTTATATTAGGCACATAACTATATTATATTAAGTTGTATTTTCTTATATAACTATTCTTAAATTTGATTAGATGTTATTTTGATATTCCTTGTATTTATAAATACGTCCAAATATCATGGGTTCGATTTCACACAAATCTCCGTAATCGTTGTTCGACATTTTTCGTTGTACAAAACTCATGATTACCCCAACTCCAAGAAGACAAGTTTCTTCTTTCCGTAATCTTTGTTCGACGTTCTTGTCGTACAAAACTCACGATTACCTTAAACTTAAGAAGACAAGTTTCTTCTTCCCCGTAATCGTTGTTCGACGTTATTGTCGTACAACACCCACGATTACCCAAACCTCAAGAAGGTAAGTTTCTTCTTCCCCGTAATCGTTGTTTGACGTTATTGTCGTACAAAACCCACGATTACCTCAACCTCAAGAAGGTAAGTTTCTTCTCGATCCCCTGAGTTTCCATCCATGGCTGCATGCACCCACTGTTCCCCTAAATCCACCACTAGTTCCGCCAAATACACCCACTGCTCAGATAGATCCACCTCTGTCCCAACAAACCCACCCGATACACACCCTGTTCCACTAAATACACCCTCTAATGCCCCATTCCCTAACCGACCCTCAACTTTGAATTTCACATATTTTGTATGCGGATCAACTTGTTGATGCTCTTACCAAGTCACTTTCTTGATATTCCTTGTATCTATAAATACTCTTCTAAATAAATACTCTTATTCATTTAATGAAATTATAATTTTATAGTCTCTATCGTTTATACATTAAAACATATAAAGTCCAATCGACTTATGACTTATCTTTCCAATAGAAGATTCTTAATCAAGATCTTATTCGATGATATAAATACAACAATATCTAATGGGAGTATGAGTTGTTGAATAAAAATAAATTTCAAATTTATGAAATATGAGAAAGTTTTGTATGAGACATTCTAATGTATACTGACAAAATTTTAAATTATAGAAGTAATTTATAAGTTCGCTAGTCATTCAATATAATTAAGTGTGACTGGAATTTTGTGTCATAGAAATATAGGATGCACCTAAAGGGAGTAGACCTAATTTATGTGAGGTGTTAGCTTTCCAAGTATTCGTTGATCATAATAATTGATTAATGCAGAAGAAGAATAATATCATATCAATTGTGTGCTAGCTAGGTTAAATAGCTTAGGCTGAAAAGGACTATATCCCAATTCAATGCAACAACTTTTTCTTTGTTTATTTCATTTATTTTCACCGATTTAATCGATTTTTTGAAGTCATAAATCAATTGA
Organism: Galeopsis tetrahit; assembly: GCA_963675135.1. NCBI lineage: Eukaryota > Viridiplantae > Streptophyta > Magnoliopsida > Lamiales > Lamiaceae > Galeopsis > Galeopsis tetrahit. The sequence continues at coordinate 6,252,313 of OY776125.1, read as the reverse complement.
AGAAGTAAAAAATCATAAATCACACTTTCCCCCTTTCATGTTGCTAATCAGTCGCATTTTGTTTTAAATTTTATTTCAAAATATTTGTAATTTTAGTTATTTTTCTTACATTTTTCCTTAAATTATCCTTATACTATCCCTCATTTATCTCCCTCTTTCATAATATTGAAGATGGATTTACATGTAGAAATCATAATTTTATACAAAAATAATAAAAAAGATAAATATTGTAAAATGTAGAGTTACAATTACAACACACAAGTCTAACACAATATCTGACCTGTTGTAATTTATAAATATTATATTCATGTATCCTATTCCTAATTTCCAATCGCCCATATTCTTCATTCACGTAAAATCATCTGCCATATTTAGTGGGACGACTAACCGTAATTATAAATATGTGTTTAATATCTATATAGCTTGGAATTATTATAAGATGCCAAATGTGAATCTTAATTTGTATTTTTCTTTCTTTTACCTAGGATTGTGAAAGCAGCTCAATTATCATTTTTTTCATTCATTTTAATTAAAGTACTAATTTACTTTTTGACAAATTAAACACTTATATAAAATATTTCACCCATAAAATATGTTTAATTCATTTTTATTTTTTAAATTCACTGGACAAAAGTCTGATTCAGGTTGTAAATATGTGATTTACTGCATAACTAATACTCCTATATTGTTACAAAAAGATCACAATATTATCACTACAAGATCAAAAGTGTATTACTACATGTCAACAATATTCTGCATAATTCGTCAAAAAATCAAGTGTCCAGAGTACATTTGAGCTTGTAGTATTACACGTTTGTCCTTATAGTGACAATATTTTAGTTATGTAGTAACATAGTTTTGGACAGCGTAGTAAAACAATACTTAAATTATTTTATATAAATTTTTGTGTTGACAAATTATTTTATCTCATATTTTATTACGCTATCCAGTCCACAATAATTTTCACACTTACTTTTTTAGGAAGTCTCACAATAACTTTCACATTCTTAAAATGAATTTTTTTTTATAAAATTTTACACAAATGTTATTACTTTTTCTCCACACATACACAAAAGTCAACTCATTTATTTATTTTATACATAAAAATTAATAAAATTACCCCTCAAAACTTCACTTAGGGCGGAGGGTCTAGAGGGAGTATATATTTTTTAGTTTTTGTATTTAAAACTCATTATTAATTTTCACCGAAATAGAGATTGGCTTATTCTTTTTTGTTTTTTTTCACTCATGTAATTTGAAACAGGGAAAAAAGCATGGTTAAGGGCTGGTCTTCGTTATAATTGCCTGCCCGAATTGAGACAGTGGCCTATTTATAAAGTAGCAGCTGTAAGAATCAATTTGGCTTGAAATGACAACTGCGGAAACATAGAGTACAATTTGGTATTCATTGTTAATCATTCAATCTTCGTTGCAGTTTCTTTTAATTCTTCTTCTTCCTATTTTTAATTTATTAGTGGCCTTACAAAAATACTTAGAACATATTATATTATGGTTAATATTATATAAGCACTTGCCAAATAATCACTTTTTAACATGTAATTTATTAAAATGAGTCTTTAGAACCGTAAGTAATGTCGATTATTATTTTTTAAATGGTTCATGACTGAGTGCTATTATAAATAATTTAAGTAATTGACTTGGTCACTTTAAAAAGTTTGAAAACATCCACCATACAATCAGTTATGTTTACCAAAAAAGAAAAGGAAAAGGTGATTTTAAGTTGTTTTAAGGGGTTGGGAATACCATAAACAAATAGAGGGGGGAAAGGTCGAATTTAATTTATATATTTATATATTATGTCTATCAATGCATTTCATTTTTTTATCATTAATATATAAATTTATCATACTAAAAAATTTCATTTTCATTAATTGGAGGGTCTAAGATTAAATAGTCCAATTTTTTATTATTTTAGATATGGAGATTGTGGAGAAAATCATACATAAGTTACACCAGCCGTGAATCCGTGATAATAATAATGAAATGTTATGCTTTTCTTTGAAGGAAGTTTTACAATTAAATCATTAACTAGTATATATACATAAATAAATCAATTGTTTTTATTCGTCCAGCCGCTCAATTATGAAATTTCATATCAATTGTCTTTAGATTTGAATTCTTTCGTGTATAAATAATACTACAAAAAAAGTAATAATGAAAATAAATTCTATTTTTTATTCAAAATATATGTCATCCTAAGCACTCACACACATATTAAGAAAATACATTATTTTTTATGATACCCTTAATTAATGATTGTACATCTCATAAAAAAATGAACACATTTATATAAATATTTAATAATCTTAAGGTTAAATTTGAAAGAAATACAATTAATTTGTATTGAAAAGTGTAAAACGACATATAATTTGTAAAAAACGAAAGGTCAAAACGATTTATATTAAGAATAGGAGAAAGTATAATAATAATAATAATAATAATGATTTATATTAAGAATAGGAGGAAGTATAATAATAATAATAATAATGAGGATCTTAATATAATCATACTCTTATTTGCGTTTTTGACCAAAGTAGTTGAAAAGATAAGTTGAGGGACCAAAATAAAGAAATGCACTTTTAAAGGTTGGTCAATTAAATGAAAGCTTCTACAACTAGTGTAGTTGGGCACTCAACTTAGCTAATAATTATTTTAATTAATCTCCAATTTTATTGATTTTAAAATTTATATATTCTTAAAAAACTATATGTAAGCAATTTTAAAAAAAAAATGTCTCAACCAAAATTTAAACCTACAAAAATATGTGAAATTAATTCATTTTATATTAATTTTCTAATACTCTTCATCATCTATGATCGAATTATCACTTTTACACTTTGGGAATGAATATACAATTTAATATGAGTCTTTAAGACTCTGATACCATAAAAAAAATTTATCTCATCTAAAAATTCAAATTAACTTGCAGAAAGGTGTAAAATTAATTCATTTATATTAATTTCTCAATAAACTTCATACGTAAAGAATCCAAAATTAAATTCCATGTAGAGGAGTTTTAACAATTAAATATTTTTTCTATCGATTTAGGATTTGAAAGAAAACTATTACGTACTAATATGGAACGATAGAATCTATCAATTTAGAACTCACACATTTTAATATCATGTTAGACTTCATATAGTTCCAAGTTATCCAACCATATTTTTACAATTTACAATTCTAAAAAAATAAAAGATGCATATATAATTATCTATCATATGAGAAAATGCAATTTTCTTGGTTATGTTTGATAGAAAAAAAAAATAGAAGAGAATAAATGTGCCATAATTGGAAATATGACAAACTTGTGTGGCCAAAGTAGAAATAGATATTGTGAATGCCCCATTAGCTATCCTATCATCTTAACAAAGTAGACTTTAATCAATTTTTTCTTTATCCTCCTCATTATTTTGTAGAGTAAAAACTGAAATTGTCAGGGGTCCCCTATAACACCATTTTATTATTTGACAACTAAGTATATCTAACCAACAAAACTATTCTTTTAAATAATCAAAATCGGTTTAGAGTTGATGTGACATTTGATTTCATTTTTATTTTATAAATTTTAAATTTCATTATGTTAAATTTTAAAATTGAGTACTGGCTCGATGTAATCGATCAAAGGACAATTTAAAAAAAAAGTTAATACGACTAATTAAAATTTGAGAAAGTGAATCGAAAGCAAGAATTGATTACATTAAAGAAAATATTATACTGTAATATTTAATAAGAGGTATATTCGACTTTTTACCAGATTTTGGACACTCAGTGCCACCCATTGAACAAACTTACCGAGCTAAAAATTTCCCATCCCTAAAATATGAGATGAAACGACAGTTGAAATAGAGAATCCTAAACTTAGTTGCAAACCTTTTGTTCCAATTTATGTGTTGATATTAGTCATCTTTTTCTAATTGTGGTTAGATAGGTTGTAAATGTTTTGTTTTATGTGTATTGAAATTAATCAAATTTTTATATTTTCTTTTAATGGAAATTTAGACGTTAATTATAATCGACTCATTTATTTCAAATAATAAATTTTAAGATCATTTTCAGATACTGGGAGGATAGGACCATACAGTTGGATCCATCTAGGCTTCATTAAGAGGAAAATGAAACATTATTGGAGTATTTTAAAATGAACTTATATAGGCATGCCAATATTCTACCTAGAATTGATGGAGAATGATGGTGGGCTAATATTATTAATTAGCTTCATTGAAAAGTACAAGTAAATATATTTAATTTAAATTTAGGAAATTGATTGATTATAGGATATACAACTTATAATTATAATAGTATATGGTTCTCAAATAAAAGTTTCATTCTTTTTTTTTAATAGAAAAGAAGAAATCATGCAATTGTGTGCAATGGGCTATAAGATTAAAAGTTAAAACAAATTAGGCCAGTTTAGAATGATAGATTAGTTTAAAACAGATGAGTAATCAGATTTAACATAAATTTAATCACACTGAAAATAAAATTTATAGTCAATAAGTACAAAACGTACTCCGTATTTAATAGTGTACACACTATATAATTGAAAAATACACTTATTTGTAATTCAATCTTATTTGGCTGAGATCTTCATGCCTAACATGAATTATATATCTTAGCAAGAATTTAAAATATATATAAAGGATTTATGTGTAAAATAGAGTTGAAGAAATAAAAATAATAAAATATATATAAATTAATATAAGTTTAGTAAAGTAAAAATTAATTCTAAAATTTATATATATGCGCAGATTTTAAAAATGAAAATTTCAAATATATATACTTATTTCAAAAGAGAATGTCATAATGATTGTTAAGGTCACGGGAAAATGTAACACGTTGTGAAATATTACAATTTAATTAACCTTATTATGATGCTTATAACTCAATCAAATAAAGATTACGACTTTAATTACTTCATGGCGTGTGGATGAATTATCACGAGCTACCTACTCTAATCAGGAATCAATTTGGTAATTAACGACTGATTTAGGGTAATCCAATTTACATAGTAACTTTCGTTAGAAAAATAAAAACTACTCCACTACAAATTAATTAATCCCTTAAATAAAATTTAAAAAATAAGGGTGATTATTTACCAACACCCGTAGCTACCATTTTAATTTTCAATAATTTATCATTTTGTCTGATATATAATGTAGGTGTTTTAGTCAGTCTACATCAACACCCGATCGATATATCTATATCTACCATTTGCCACCAATATAATTTTTTTTGAAATTATTTTAGTGCAAAATATACAAAAAGGGTCAATGCCAAATTCATATCTAAATATGTTGGCAAATTTATCAAAGTACATACAATCAAATTTTGTGTGATTTTGATAAATTTTTAATTATCTAATTTATTTTTTGACCAATTAATGTAGAATAGAGTTTAAATTGTGGCTCAATTATATTAATTGCACAGTGTATTTTTTTATAAAAAAAAATTGGTTAAAAGCAAAAGAGTGTCTCCTTTATTCTTAATTTAAGCTTAAAGAATCGAGAATGTCATCCAAAAAAAAACTGGAGGCTCACCCAAGTAATAGACCAGAATCGAAAATTTCTTCGAGGCACTAGCTATAGTTTGTGTTAAAATGTTAGCACCACAACGAACAAACTACTTCCATTTCCCAGACTCTATTGAAGCGGTCTCTGAGTAGCTAGGTTGCTTGTTTATGGACAAGAGGGGACTACACTCAAATAAATCTTTAGGATTTAGATAGAGTCTAGTGTGGAACATTGTATATATTCCAAGAAGCTCCAACGTCATAGCTTACATGTTGTTTAAAATTGCACTCAACTCTTCAATTTCTCACGATTCAATTAGAGATTAGTTTTTCAATCCTTCAAAAATATAAACCTCTCGAATTATAAGCGCCCTACAAATTTTAATCTTGTGCGGTCTACTTTTAAATGTTAATTTTATTTGAATGATTAATTTGGTTAGGATTTCAATTTCTTATATTAAGTGTAATATACTTTTAATCTTTTTGTATAAACAAAATTAAGACAAGGGTGCCCAAATCAATGATCTAAAATATTTTGACCATAGTTTCCAAATTCACTTTCCAATGAGATCTCAAAAGACCAACATCCTCTCAAGTGTCCCATTCTCCGAAAACCCACGAGCACTTTCTAATTAAAAACCAATTTAATGTGAATAACGATATTAATTAATTAAATAAATATATGTTCATCACCCCAATATAATTAAGATTTGTTGGTCCCCCATCTTCCCACCTAGAAAAGATGCATCTTCTAAGTAAATAAATAAAAAACCCTATATTTTAATAATATAATATAATATGAAATTATATTATATTATGGATAAGAGCTTGCCACATAATGCTCAATTACATCATATTGATGTTATTTATTACAACCTCTCTTTTAAACTTGAATTAGCCTGATGAACAAATACTGGATCCATAATTGGAATTGAAATTAATTTAAATATTCTTAAGTCTCAATAAATATAAAGTACTCCAATTCATGATATTTATATATCAAAATATGCGATCTTAAAAAAAAAAAAATCAATATGCGATTGATCTTTTATTGAGTTACACATTTTGACCATGTTGATTACTACAAACTAATTTACTTGAATATAATATTACTATACATCATGAATGTGAAATTTGATTACTCTTTTTTTTTTTTTTTTAAATATTGTATACAGTGACGGAGCCAGAAATTTTAGATTGGGAGGCCCGATTTAAATTACTATAAAGACAAAATAATATTATATTTAATTCATTATAAATTTTGATTAATTGTTTGACTCATAGGCGAAACGGTGCTAAAATTATTAGACAAATGTATAACTTAAAATATATTCCTTCCGTCCCGTAATGACTTGAATACGTTGACAAGTTCACTTTTTAAGAAATGTGAATTTAGTGAGGTGTGGGATCAAATAAATGAGTATTTTTGGTGATTTAGTGAGGTATAAAAGGAATTTAGTGAGGTGTTAAAAAGGATTTAGTGAGATATATGAAAGAATGTATATTAAAATGAGTTACAATTTTAAAAATAAAATGAAGTAGTGAGAATATTAATTTTGTAGATTATTGACATACATTATTATGAGTTATGAGTGTACAAAGAATTTTAAAACGTTTCAAATAAAAAAAATACAAATAATTATAAAACGGACGAAATATACATAATAAAAATAAAAAATTGGTGGGGGGCCCACTGCCCCCGCTGGGCCCTATGTGGCTCCGCCCTAGATTGTATACAAAAGAATCTCGTTTTTTTTTCACTATCTCTATTGTGGTGTTTTGAAACTCTACTTTTTCACTAGAATCAATATTTTCACTATCTCTATAATTGTGTTTTGAAACTCTATATTTCACTAGAATCAATTTTGTTTGAACGACCGGATCTTATATATCCACAAAAAACATGATTTTCAATTTTTAAATTTTGATTAAAATAGACCCTATATAAAATTCGTGAAAATTTATATTTGAAATTTTAAGGATGCAATGAGAAGGAATAGGACCCTAAGATGATTGATGGGTCCGAATGCTTCAAATTATATATCATGTGGCTTACTTCATTGTAAGGTCTAGCGGGAGCATCATATATTGTACGACCCAATAAATATAAATATATATGGAAGAGCCTATATACATAAAAATATTTATGAAAAAAATAAAAAAATGAAGAATCTTAAAAGGGAACGCAAAAGAATAGTGAAAAGGGTTTTGGGTGGCCTAAAAAGACTGATTTTGTAGTACACAAATACAAATACAAAGAAAGAATCTCATCATTCCAAAACCCTTTAAAAGAAGTATAAAATTTCAAAAATAAATAAAGAAGAAGAAGATGGAGGATCTAGGTGGTTTTAAGAGTTATTAATTAAACTTAGAGATGCATATAATATTGCATATATCAATTATCATTTGTTAATGTTTTTTTTTCCCTATATATCATTTCTTTTAATGATACAGTATACTTCATTCGCCCCAAAATGATAATCCTCTTTCATTTTTTTACATAGATTATTTATATATTATGTTTATAATTCTGAATTTTATCTATCAATTATTAAATATATTTTTATTTATTGAAATTGAAATAATAATGATTCATTAAGTATTTTAACACATTTAAAAAAAAAAAAAAAAACTATATACTATAACAAACAAAAAAAGGAAGAAGAGACCATCTCTTTGGAACCAAGGAAATTTATATATGAATGTATGTATGTTAATCTAGGAGAAAACAATGCCCCAAAAAAATGAGTAGAATTGAGGAGAAGTAAAAAGGAAACAAATTCAGTTGCTCGAGGAATAAAAAGAGAGAGAGCACTAAAATCAATAAATGGGCAACTCGTGTCGATTAAATCCAAAATCGAAGAATTAAATGGAATGGAATGGAATTCAAGAGTGTCATTCTTAGTCAAAACATTTTACAAACCAGTGTATCATTAACAACATTCTCCAAAAAGGACAACATTTTTGAATTACCAACTTGTTCAAAATCTTAACTTTTTTACATGTTTAAAAAAAGCCATGTGTACAAGATAATTGTGGGATTTGTATTGATAAAAAGATACACCATTTACTCATAAAAATCAACATGTTGCCTTGACTAGGTTGGAGAAATCTTTTAGCCCTAAACTCTTCAATTTCGATTTGGCATTGTGATCCATTTTTATGTCTGATTATTTAAGAATGGACAGATTCCGTTATGAATTCATAGTAAGAGTATAATGATTCATGTTTGTAATGTTGTATGGGTTGAAATAAAAGAAACATTTTTACGGTTACAAAAAAAATCATAAATACGCAAAAATTTTGTGTACAAGATAATTGGGCGATGTGCATTATTGTTAATTTTTTTTTTGATAAAAACATGTCGATTACTTAAGTGCAATTCAAATATTGGGTGTACATGATAATTGCGTGACATGACTTGTTGAGACGCGACATTAAGTAATTATATCTATAGCAATTTAATATTAATGATATGTAAATTAATATAATAAAATATTAAAAAATAACACTTGTATAAAATATTTTACATATAAAATATATTAAATTAAAATTTGGAGGCAAGCATGTGATTTACTACAAGGTCAAAATATTGTTACTATAAGATCAAATTATTATCACTATAAAGTTAAAAATGTACTACTACAAGTGTCAAATTAAAATATGCTACTACAAAACCAAAAAAATATTATATTACTACCAGACCAAAATATTATAACTACAAAGCTAAAAATTTACTACTTTAAATAAAATAAAAAGTGTCTATAATATTTTTTGACTTGTAGTACTAGTACAATTTTGACCTATAACATTCTAGTCTTGTAATAATATAGTTTTTATAACGTAGTAAGATAATATTTGAGAAAAAAAAGTTTAGTTAAATTTAATCTGCGAAATTTTGCCAAAAATTTACTTTAATTAGTTTTGTTTTATGTATGAAATATTTCTTATAAACTTTTGTGAGTATACATGTATATTGATATAATAATAACGTATAAAGAGTTAGTTTTATGTGTCTTAGGTTCACAGTGTGATTAGGCATATGGTGTGAAATGTACAAATTAATATAAATTAAAATGTAACAAATGAGATGTATGCTAAATTTGATTGAATAATGTAGAAATAAAGAGTAAAATAATATAATTGAAACCTGAGTGCACCATGCACCGCATTTGAGATTTTGCAAAAAATACTACCAAAATCTGTACAATCAATGTATTGGTATAATGAAATATAAAATTGATAAATATTTCTAAATTATCTGTCTAATACTAACAAAAAAAATGATGTTCCAAATATTTGTCACTCTGCTATTATCAATAAAAATTTTTTTTATCCTTTTTCTCCCCTTGAAAAAAAAGACATTTTTTCACGGGTTTCTCTAATCACATCTTCAATTATATAAAAAACGACGTTCTAAATTACTTCTTACTATATACTATTACCAATTTTTTTTTTTTTTTTAAAATAATAATAAACTGGTTCTCCTAATAAATATTAACTCAAGAAGAAATGTCCTTATTAATATCAATAATTAGTTACAAATAAAGGTAAAATCATTTTTTTGATATTTTAATTATTGAAAAATTGATCCGTGTGAATAAATAAATTGAACAATAATAATTAGGAAAGAATACAGGAGGAAATTAGCAATTAATGCTATTATACCATTAATATATATATTATACTATAATTTTGATAAACGCGGCATATAAAAAAGGATACACAACACAAAACAATAATTGTTTATAGGTGAAAGAAAAATGGAAGGAATTTGTTGAGAGTTCATGAGGATTTCATGTCCCTTTTGCATGCTCTCTCTCTCTCTCTCTTAATTTCTAGAGAGATGGGATTTAGTTTCCCTTTTTCTTTCTTCCTTTAAACAATGAAAATGGCAGATTACCAATCATCCTTTCCCCTCCATAGGAAACAACCATCATTGCTCCCAACAATCCTTAGAAACCTGAGCTTCTAACATTGTTTAAATACCATCACTCTCCATCCCTCTTTTCACCCCTAGCCTTCTCTCTCCATGATGGATCCTTCCTCCACCAACTCCGTCAATGGCTTCTACAACTTCTTAACTCGCGGAATCGACGATCTCGAGCGCCTCTTTTTGTCTAACAACTTCATGTCCATTCAATTCCTCCAGAGAGTTCTCTCTCTCCTCCGATCATTCCACTCCCAATTGACTCTCCTCGTCCAGAAATTGCACTTACCCGTCGGTGAAAAGTGGCTCGATGAATACATGGACGAAAGCTCCAAGCTCTGGGAAGTCTGCCATGTCCTTAAAGCAGGGATTTCTGGGATGGAGAATTATTACTCTTCCGGCCTCAACATCGCCTCATCGCTCGACGGCCATCGCCGATTAAGCCCCCAGCTATCCCGCCAGGTAATTTTGAAGAATCAATCGAGATCGATCGGATTTGTTTTCTATTTTTTCTGTTTTTTGATTGGGGAATTTTGTCGAACAGGTTATACGCGCTATGTCGGGGTGCAGAAGGGAGGCTGTGGGCCTGGAGGGGGACAATCGGGCCATGATGGAAACGCGAATCGAGCCGCTGTCACTGAAATTTGACGACAAAGTTTCCGTGGAATCGAAGCTGAATGGGTTCAGTGGATTCAGGGGAGTTCTTTACGCCATGAGAAATGTGAGCTCACTTTTGCTGATGATTCTGTTATACGGACTGGTTTACTGCTGGCCCGAGCCCGATTTCCCAATCAATGGATTTGAGGGGTGTTTGTTTTACGGATCAACGTTCATGATTTCGACAGCTAGGCTGCAGCAGAGGGTGACGGCTGAGATCAATCAGATGCCGGGCCGGGCCGGTATTTTGTTGTATGAGTTTAGGCGAACAAGGGCCGCCATGGATGAGCTTAGGGGGGAGCTTGAGAGGAGATTGTCACAGGGGCAGAGTGTTGATTGGGAATCAGAAGGTGGGATGAGGGAGAGAGTCGAGATTTTGAAGGGCAATTTCGGAATTTTGAGGGCTGGGACTGAGAATATAATTAGTCAGATTGATGATTTTTTTGATGAAATTGTTGAAGGGAGGAAGAAGCTTTTGGATTTCTGCAGTCATAGGTAGAGTTTTTTATTCAAGAAATGTGAAAAAAATTTACAAGTTTAGGTGGAAAAAAAAAATCAGTAGTTGTTTGACTGTAAGTTATTTTATCTAGTTTATTTTGTTCCCTGGTATCGGTGATAGTTTTAATTGACACGTGTCGTATTATAAAAAATCGAAATGTCGTAATAGTAAAGACGATAAGTGTTAATGTGAAACGGGTGAAACACAGGTGGAGAAAATGAATTGATCTATTTTCTCCTCCACTTCTCTCTCATGTGTTTACAGCAGCTTAAAATGGGAGGCACTGCAGCAGTCTTTCTTGTAAAAGACCAAAAAGGAAATCTGTTAAAAGTGAGAGAAAATAATGGCAGCAAAAACATAGTTTTCAGATAATCAAAGAAAAATGAGAATCCAATGGCCCAACAAAAATATTTATTTAAAAAAAAAAATAGTTAAAGAAACATGACATGACTGCAACAAGCTGTAATGCAGAAGAAAACATACCATTTCAACCAAGCATAAAAGGTGGTCTCTCTCTTTTTTTGTCTCTCTATTCTATATAAAGAATGCAGTAAAAAATTAATTAAAGTGCAGAAACTTCTTACAAAAAATATCTTTTGAAATTATAAAAAAAAAAAATCTTGTTTGCATTATCTCACAACATAGTCATTGTTTCTGCCACTTGTTTGAATGTTTAGTATTGCTGCAACAATGATGATGAAAGTTGGAGGAGTTTTGACAGTGAGAAGCACTGTTAGATTCCTAAATTTGGCTTTAATGTCAAAAGCAGATGTTTTTTTGGCACTCTCTCAACCTTTTGGTCTGATTCTCTTCCCCCCTTTGATACCAAAGTCCCTTTCGCAACTCAATATTCCATTCCCAAAATTTTATCCATTATAAACTTTGGTGCTAATTTAGCAGCGAAAACCGTGTGTCTAACGATGATCGGGCACAATTTTGAATTAGGTTCAATTTCACATCACGAGCAAATGAAAAATTAAATAATTTTCTAATCAGATACACTAGGAACCAACTTATTGGTTCTTGCCACGTGTATAGTGATAGACACTGATATATAAAGGATTGTGCATAATGAGACTTTGAGTTAGGTTCAATTTTAGATCATGAGCTTGTGAAAGAGTAATTAACTTTGTAATCAGAATCGTCGGTTCTAAACATGTGCATAGATGGATAGGGCATAACGCACGCATAAACTAATATGATTGACACACTTTGAGTTAGATTCAGTTTTAGATCACTACCTTGTGCAGAGTAATTAATTTTGTAATCAAAATCGTCGATTTCTAACACGTGTATAGTGATACACACTTATATGTTAAGAATCATCGATTAATAACTTTTTTTTTAACGTGACACTGATAAAACGATACACGTATCTTAACATTTTATAAAACATCCCCTACAACCTCCATTATATATTAATTAAATGATATTAAAAATGGTGATATAAAAGATTTCTTGACTTTTTCTTTCTTCTATCATAGGGTGTGAGAGAGAGAACCCACATCAATTCCAAGATGATTTTATTCTCTTCTTTTCATTTTTTTCCCCCTTTTAGGGGTGGAACTGTGCAGGGGGAATATAATAGTAGTTAAATGTAATAAATTAAAAAAATTAATTTTGTAAGTCCCTTTCTCCACCTTCTAACCGGATCTCATGCTTTTTGTCCCTTACCGGAAATTCATGGATTACCTGTGCCTTTTAAAAAAACAAACATTTTGCTTATTAAACTAATTATTAAAATAATCCATAGTTACTTAGTCAAAATATATAGACAAAAATTAAGGGACAAAACTGCAAATAATGTCTTATGTTTGTGGTTTAGACAACAATTTATTTTTGTCATCCAACTAATCTAATCCAAAGAGTGATTCTAACCAGATTATCATATTCTATAACATCCTAGAATCTTTTCATAATTCCTTTTAAAAAAAAATCTCTTTAAAGTTACACTTGTGTGTACTCAATTGCATGATACAATTGTTACAATTGAATTACAATTTTAACTTATTTTTAATATGAGTAATAAAAAATTCGATTAAACAATTGAAAATACATCTAAATTACATAAAATTCAATTGTATAGTTTGAATCAATTGCATACAAAATTTTATCGTACTAATAAACAAATACCAACAAACATCAAAGAAGCAGGGTACTAACTAGAAAATGCTGATTTTTTTAATCGATTTTTTTTTTTTTTTTTTTTGCTTTTAGCATATTTAGTTATTTATATGGCGTAGTTATCAAATCATTAAATTAAAAACTCAAATCAAATCAAGCTCGACTCGACTCAAATACCTGAATTCGAAAGAATGTCTTTTAATATTTAGAGACATGTTAATATCCATATACACATAATTATGGAACCTTGTCTTGAAAATTAAAGCAACATGTTCTCCACTTTTGTCCCGAACATGGGAGCCATGAACCCAATACATTGAATATTTTGTTACGAAGTTCATGTGATACCGCCACCAAACATTGACGTGCATCAAAATTCTTTCTACCAACTTACAATATTTATGTAAAAAAAATAAAAAAATCAGAAACTTACAAGCCATGAAAAGTTACAAAGATACACAATTTAAATAACGGAAAATTCAATATTCAAGAATAATATCGAGAATCAATGGTAAAATGTCAAAACAATTCACCCGTGAAATACTTGGGTAAAATTAATGCACGATCTACGGTACTAAGGTAAAAATCATTTTAACGAGGCCAGACGATCTAGGGTAGATCAAAGTCAACATTTACAAAGACAAATCACTTTTGTAACTGCTACTCCACCACCCACTTATATTTGCCTACAAATAAACGACAAATACCACATTTTGGGGGATCAAAGTTTAATGAAGCAAAATGTTTATTTCTTTTATCCCAAATTGCAACTATGTACGTACATTCTAACTAGTTGAATCTCATCTTTCGTTGTTTCGACCTAGACACTAGTTTTCCTGCAATAAAATACTCCCCAATGCCCTATCTAGCTAGCCATATTCCAACACACACTTATTCTACTTTCCATGATTTAAATAACAAAAAAAAAATCACATTTTACTTAATGATACCATATACACATCTTAATGGTCCGAATCTTGGAATATGTAATTGATATACCATATTAAATACTCCTAAGTTTCAGTCATGCATTAAGAGGCCAAAGATGCAAAGAGATTGCAATTAGTTTATGACAATGTGTCATTTGGAATTTTGGACAATATGAAAGGGGAGAAACAATATGATTTTTAAGACTGAGAAGACTTCATGAATCAAGCTTAGTGACAAGATCAAAGTAAAACTATGAAGTTGAATATCAATGCAAGAGAAAAGGAGCAACGGTTAAGATTGCTAAATTGGTCAATTTTTTTTTCTTTTCTATTTTAATCTCCACCGGACACATGAACTTTTTATGTTGGGATAATTACTGGGCATTGCTTGTGCATGAGACTATCTCTATTTTTCTAATATAAGTTCACAATTTTCGATAAAAAAAAATTATGACCTGACTATATTGGATCAGACCTAATTAATGACAAAATATAAATTTATGGACTCAGTTCATAGTAGATTAAAACACTACTCATATTAATATTAGAACATTGCTAAGCTCAAGAGTGTTGTTCATAATCAGATCATAGCACATCCAAATGCTAGAGCGTGGCCTAACGTCATGTCAAAGCACAACTAAACAATAGAGCGTCGTGTGTCTGGTGAGTCAAAGTTTAGTACAATTCTGACCCGCTGCGACTCAAAATAAAGGAAAGCTCAACCGCAAGAATGCCCTAAGTATACCTAAAATGACTCTAATGCCCTAAGATATGAAACTCGTATAATGGGATATGACATTCATCCTCCTTTTTTTTTTTTTACCAATATCTTCTCCATAGCTTCTTTTATGGTCATGATATTTTATACTATGAAATTATGACGAAATGAGCTCATAAGTAAAAAAATAGGTTACCTCACATGAGTAAAAAAAAAATAGGAAAAGTTGTAAAAATGGAGATGAATTGAAATGACATGTTCTTATCACATACTACTACATATTTTACACACCTTTATTGAATTGGTGATGCTTACACAACCACATCATCATGATCATCAAGATTCACTCGATCAGCCATTTATGACCGTCAACATCCTGCTGCAGCAAACATTATCCACATATGTAATAAAACAAAGCTGTCAAATCCCAATTCTGATCATGAAGCAATTTCAGAACACGTAAATATCAAACAGAGCAGTTCAATTCTCATATACAAGAGATATCTTAATAAAATCTATATAAAACACCATAATTAAGTAACTTTTTTACGAGCACACAATCACATTAAAAATCATTCGAGTTACTACAACATAATGAGGCAATTGTAGAAAATTGAATTTATGGTACGTATCCATTTTGTATAGAGCTAGCTGATTTAGTCAAACTAACTCAGTGAGTCACATCATAAAAATCAAGATTCATGACCAGGCTATTTTTGACCGACCGGCAACATATAGTATATGTATATAAAACAAAACGTCAAAATCCAAATCTGATGAAGCAATCAATGTCACAACTCATAAATTAAAATTAATTGAGCATGTCCGTATTCATACCTAGGCTAGCTGGATGAATAAAATATCATAGTCAGAGTCAGAGGAATTAAAAAGTATACTTGGTAATGCTAATTTGTCAACTTTATTTATATATACTAAATACTGAGGGTGTGACAAAAACAGCAGGACACTTTATTTTCTGGGTTTCCACATTTAGCACAATAACTTTTAATTTGGATATATTTCGGGCTAAAACTCAAGTGAAGTACCAGAGGAACCTTAATCTTGTGGAGACATGTTCAAGATACTATATAATTGGCTGTTGCATTAGTGCAGATTTTAAAGCTTTGGTTGGATACATGAAGCTTGGACAAGTGGCCGGTTTCTTCAACTTACTATATACAAAGATTGATCGAACATACAAATAGATGTTGCATTAGCTTTAGAATATTTCCATTGTGTGAATTGAACATGTGTAAGACTAGATTTATAGCAAACTCCTCTAACAAAAAAGAGTGCCAGATATACAAGTTTTTATTTCACTCGTTTGTATGAGGTGTTGTTTTCAATCACCACCTGACTAAGAAAAACAATTTAATTGCATTTGTAGGATATATAATGATTTCTTCCGTTTAGATTTTGCTTTACGCAAACAAAGTGTTAGTACTTTATATGGGGTCAAAATATCTGTGGAAACCAACAAAATTCACAAGTCTCTTTATATAATTAAGTACATGCATGTTGATGTTCATTTGTTTGTATAAATTAATTATTCAGTGCTTGTTTTGGTGATAGACTTCTTACGATGCATGCACGGTGAATTTATTTGTCTCTGTTTGTTGGTGTGGGATATGGGAAAGTTTGCTAACGCGGTAATTAGTGAATACGCACGGATCAAACCCATAAAATTTCGCGACTTTCGTGTAACAAGTTAAACATAACATCAGGGCCGGTCCTAGGAATATTTGGGCCTGAATCGAACTTTTAAAAAAGACCTTCCCCCGTTCCTTCATATTTTTTATTCTATAAGAACTTGTTAAACATAATGTAAAACAATTTTTAAAGGACTAACAATATAGAATATTTTTTACTCATTTTAAAATTTCTAATTTTTAATTAATAGATTTTTAAGATTTTAAGTTATTTAATTTTAAGAGATTTTTCAGATTTTTAATGTAATTATTATATAATTTTTTGAAATTTTAATGAGATTTTTAGAATTTTTTATTTAGACAATTTTAGAATTTTTTTTTGTTATACGAGTAATTTTTAATTTTAATGAGATTTTTAGAAATTTTTAAAAGTGAGACTTTGTGATGAGAACCACGATACGAAATACAGGAAGAAATGGAGCTGCAAAGTGCAAGTATATTTTGCAAAATTAATTCTATTATTTTCTTCCTCTCTTTTTCCACGGTAATTTCATCCTAATTTTATAGAGATTTAATTTCCCATAAAATATGCAAATATCCTAACAAACTAACTACCAATAATATCTTATAATTAATATTCAATAATATCAATTTGACCTTTGTTGAGACTTTTTTCTTCTAATTTTTCCTTCCCTTCCCTTCTTAAAAAATGGGCCCTTAAAAAATTGAAATATTTTTTTGTCTGAATCGATCGCCTCGTTGACCTTACATTAGGACTGGCCTGCATAACATACAAATACATAAGAGTAATGCAGTTAAAAAACACAAAAAAATAGTATATCAAACAATATAAAAAATATATATAACACATAAGAGTAATTACATAAATAAATAAATAGAAAAAATTATCGACATCACCTCTAAAACACAACAATATTATTTGTAAAAAGCGAGAAAACTAAATACGGAGTATCTTAGATGCTATCCAAAAAAATAAAATAAAAATGAAGGAGTAACTTGGGTAAAGTGATTGGATCAAGAGCGGGTAAATGAGTATTTTTCATGGTGGAAATACTATACTTATTTTTATTATAGTTGTTGTGATATTTGTAATAAAAAATCAAATCATAATAATGATTTTATTTAAAATAGATTAAAAAATTCACAATCTACCAACATATCGTATTTTTTTTAACCCAACCCGTTTTCAAGTCCAAACCCGGCACCTAGAGTTTATAACGTAGTTGGGGCCTGGGGGGTCAAAGTACCAAAATCTTCATTCATCAATTCATCGGCAAAATAATGGAGTCTTTTTCCAGCGAACCATTCTCTCTATCCAATTCCAATTACTTCGTTTTACTTTTTCTTCGACCCATTGCGGCTCTTCTCTTTACAATCTCGTTACTCTTCTTAGGTTTGCCTCCTCTCTCTTTATATATATGTTTTTTTTTTTTTAATGTATATTATGTGTTTGTATATATGCGCCTGAGTAAATTATTCAATGTTTGTTTTGGTGATAGACTTCTGACGATGCTTGGAGATTTATTTGTGTGTTTGTTGTTGTGGGTTATGGAATTTTGCCTGCTAACGTGCCTTTTCCCTGTTGCTATTGATCTGGGCTGTGAAATTTGGTCTGTATTTATTTGTTTGGATTGCAATTTTGAATTTTATCAATTCGAATCTATATTTGGGCTCCTCAATGGTTTTTGTTGACCTTTTTTCTTGAATAGTAGGTATTTTTGTTGATTAGAAGTTTTTTAGTAATTTAGACTAATCCTTGGATATGGAATTTTGAATTGCTGCAATTTACTGCTTGTATTTTATTTGATCATTGTTTTGGGTGTGTGTTTGGGATCTGTGTAGGCTGGTTATTGGCATGGAAGCTGGTGCTGGTGCATGTACCTTTGGTGCAGGAGATTTTTAGACTCAAGGAAAAACTTAACAAGCCAAAGCCACCCCTTAGAGGAAGATTCACTCGATTCTACAACGAAATTAATGCTCAAATGGTAAAATCTTGATGGTTTTCATTTGAATTGAATGATTCTTACTTGAGGGCATGATTATGTGGATAAAATTGTGAATCTAAATAATATAGTGTTGCCTGATGATTTAAAATGCTTAAAAAACTCAAAGTTATTCAAGTTTGAAGGAAATTCAAATGTAGCTAGAAGATAAGACTCTACATTGTTTGTTTCAATTATATACTGAAATTACGGTACATTCACGACTAAATGTTAAGTGAGGAAGGATGGAGACTTGACTGATGCTTAACGTCTGGAGTTTCCTTCCTTTAAGATGTATTTTAAATGTGAAACCTAACTTAAAAAAACCACATGCTCAGAAATTAGTTCTTGATGCAGTTATTGACTTGGCTGTTCTGTGTACTATGTGGGTAACAATCATATCTATGCGTCCAAAAATAAGTTACAAGAAACTGTATTGGTAGACTGTGTTGGTGCCTGATGTTCTTTAAGTGCTAGCTACCTCAATGGACAGTCGGATTATTTTGGCATCCGTCTTGCAGTTTTTCTTAATTTAAAGGGATAATTGCAAAAGATACACCCTCAAGGTTTTGTCTATTTACGGAGAAAGCCCAGCTATCTTTCAAAACACATATTTTCCTCCTCCGACTAACAGAATGTTGATGCTATATGTTTAGCCTAATTTAAATTGTATTGGTCTCGTGTTCAAAGTGTTGATGTTGCGTTGTGCTTTTGTTTCATGCCTTGTTGGAATTTTTCTTGGAACCAGAATGCTACTTCAAGAGAATGAGGTAGTGTCAACAAAGGCGCTAAACGAAGCTCACTGCTTTGAATTGGCAACTACTGCAAAAGATGAAATTCAATTTGATGCCCACACACAGAGGGCTCGAAGAGTGTTGAAGCTTTGGATTCGGCTTTTTGTGTAGAAAGTTGTTGACAGGTGCTTGTAAATAGACGATTTCTTAACTAATATGGTAGCGCTCTTTGTAACCTGAACTTTTCTTTGAGTGTATTTGCAAACAACTGTATGCTTCTTTCAAAGTGATTAGAATTGATTTTTGTAGTAAAATTAGGAGTGTACAATAAAAGGTAGTAAAATTAGGAGTGGGTATTGTTTTAAAACAAAGTATACAGTACTTTTAATCAAAAAAATTAGAAGTTGGAGGGTTTGAAAAAATTCATTTTGGGATACAAAAAGGCGTGCCCCTCCAGCTTTGTTAGATACACCCTCCCTTCCATTTTATTAATTAAATATGTATGTAAAATACTACGGAGTATCATATTTGCTTTTTTAGTAAAATGTTATAAATACACACTCCCTTACTTAAAACTAGAGATGTTTATCCAGGTTGGGCTAATCGAATACACGATTAGATTTAGGGTTCATGAATTATAGGCTCGTTTAAATTCGGGCTTTTTTGATCCGGACCGATTAGCTCGCGGGCTAAATTGGATCAATCTGCAGGTCTATAGGGTTAGCCCGCTAGCCTGAATTGTTACCCTTTTTTTTTTTTTAATAAATAACATGCAAACAAATTTTGAACCATAGGCATAACTATAAGCATTAAACAACTAATTACCATTCATTAGTCATTACTACTATTTTTTTTATTAGATTACGATATTTTTTTATTAGATTATGATATTTTTTTAGCTTTATTTGACTATATTATGATATATTTTTTTAGCTTTATTTTATTTGGACGAATGAGTTAAATTATACTTTTATTTTCTCATTTACGGATTATCAACTAATTATATATTTTTCTATTTTATTTTCTTGTTGGATGTGCCATTTGAAATCTTTAATTTTAAAAGAAAAAAAAAAAATTATTGTAGCCCGTTAGTGGTCCGTGTCCCGCTAGGGTTAGATCCCAACAATTATAGGACTAGACATGGGCGGTTTTTAACCGCCGAACCGGCAAAACCGCCGGTTACGGTTCAAAAACCGAACCGTAACCGGAAAATGGCGGTTCGGTTTCGGTTGCTAGTTTTTGCAAACCGAAACCGCCGGTTTGCCGGTTAACCGCCGGTTTTTCGGTTTTTTTTTAATACACAATTCTTCTATTTTTTATGTATAAATTTAAGTTATATAATTTTTATTAAATTCTAGTAATGTAGTTTCTAAAAAAAGAGTTGAAACGAACAAAAAACGAGCGAAAACAGAGTGAAAACGAGCAAAAAACGAAGAGAGAAAAAAAAAACAAAACCGTCTAACCGCCGGTTTTTAACCGAACCGGCGGTTAGAAAACCGTAACCGTAATCGACGGTTTGCCGGTTCGATTTCGGTTACAAAAAACACAAAACCGAAACCGTCGGTTTTTAACCGTAACCGGCGGTTTCTTCCGGTTGAACATGTCTATATAGGGCTGTTAAGTATGAACTGATTAAGGCCCTAGCCCGTTTAGCCCGATAGACATCTCTACTTAAAACACTAAGTCTAATTTTATAATAAACCCTAACACTAATTTTGCAGCCGCCGCCGCAACTTACGACAGCCTCCACAGCCGCCGCAACCTCCGGCGTCACCTATCCAAAATATATTCAAAAAATTAAAAAAAAATAGATTTTTTCGACCAACCAGTGTCGATCGACATTGGTTGGTCGACCGTAGAATATATTGTCGACTAATTATAGCCGACGAAAAACACCCTTGTCGACATCATTGTATCGAAAAAATAAAAAAAATTAACTTTGGACAAGAAATGTCGACCAAAAACATTATGGTCGTTATTAAAAAATAAAATAAAAAGAAAGCGTACATGTACTGCAGAGCTGCAGAGAAAAAGGAAAAAAATTACCGGAGGGGCGACAACTTACGGTGGGGAACGGCGGGTGGGGGAGGAGGAGGCAGCGGCGGCCGCTGGGCGAGAGGGGTGGCGCCGCCGCTTGCAGAAATGAAAAAAATAACCCTACTTATTTCACGTAAAAGGGTAAAAGATGAGGAAGGAAGGAGGGAGGAGGAGTCGGGAAAGAAGGTGGATATAGCGGTTTGGGTGGTGGGGGAGGCAGCGGCGTCGCTGGGCGAGGGAGGCGCCGCCGCCGGTTGCAGAAATGGAAAAGAAAAAGGAGGAAGGGAGGTGATTAGTGTGAAAATTGCTTGAAATTCATGTGTTTATTTTACATAATTTTGAGGGTTTTGTTGCATTATTCACACTAAATTGACTAATTGCACTTGAAATGAGAAAGGTATGTGTTTTACTATTTTTTAGGTAAATTGAACTTATTTGGAAACAAAATACGTGTCTGAGAATTCATGAAGTCAAGATGATAATTGCACCATTGGATGCGTCTCGAAAAAATGAGTGAAATGAAAAAAAGAATCAAGTCAATCGGAGGTCGGAAGTTCAAGATATGATCGAAACGATAAAATGCGAAATTGCAGCTGAATCCACTCGGGCAGCCGAGTCAACCCACTCGGTTGACCGAGTGAAATCTGCTTCCAGAGCATTTTCTGGACTTCCATCTCACTCGGTTGACCGTTTGAGGTCACTCGGTCGACCGTTTGGACCCGTTTTTGCGCGGAAATTCGAGAATTTTAAAGGATTTCAAGGGCCTAAGTGTAAATTTCGTCTCCAACACTCTTCCCAACTATAAAAAGCACCCACAATCAGATTTTGGAGCCCTAGAATTCATTCCCCACACAACCAAGAACTCAAATTTTCACATTCAACATGGGATAAAGAAAGGAGTGGATAGCTTAGGGTTTGAGGAGCTTTTCTCCTCAAACACCATTATTAGTTAGTTTTATGCTTTCTTAGCTTAGAATCATTTGAGCATTTCATTTTCATGTAAGAATGGAAGAATTTCAAGTCTCTCAAGGTGATATTTTTCATTTATTTAAGCTTTGTATGGTAAATTTCTTGTTTATTTATATTTCTTTTGTTATTTTAGCCATGGGTGTTTTCTCAAACATCTTGGGCTAAGCTTTTTATGCTTTGGGTGTTTGAAACCATGGGAATATTGAAAGTGTTGGAATGTTTTATGCTTTGATTATTGTTGATATTTTGATTATTGCTTCTCTTATTGGGTTTTATTGGTGTTTTGTGTATTAGCTTCTATTAATCCATATTTTGAGGCATGTTTAGCGTAGACGAGAGTTACATGAACATGATTAAATTTATGGTGTGAGTCGTTGGTATACAAATGCGTTTATTATACTTTTAATTCGTCGAGAGAGAGTTAATCGTATTAGAACTCCCATTAGGAGACATTAATTACTTGAATGGTTATTTGGGTAGTTGGTGAGGATTAGGAAGAGGTCTTATTACCGGGTTTGGGAACACCTTAGACGTAAGACTATAGTACCCGAAGGGAAACGATTTTCATCCTAGCATCTTGATGCTCTTAGCAAATTCAAATTGAAGCATAAAAATAGTATAAACAATCCCACTCGATTTCACTAGGTAGAGAACACCCGAAGCATTCTCACACTTGCACTTCTTCGAATTTAGTTCGTAGTTGTTATTTGTTCTTACTTGTCATTTTCTTGTTTTGTTGATTTAGTTGTTGAATTACTTGTTAGCCTTTAGAATGTGTTTAGTTTAATTTATTGTCTTTAGATTATTGTTTAGCTTTAGTTTTGCATCCAACTCCCGAAACCGTAGCTACATTAGTTATGACGACGTACAACTCTAGGGATCCATTGCACTAGCCACCTCCCATGGTTCGATACTACTTGGTCGAAATACTTACGTGCGTACTACTACGATCCCTTATGCTTGAGGGGAAGTAGTTAGTCAACATTTAGTGACCAAAATTCGTTCAAGTTAGGAGGCGGGCGGCGTTGGCAGAAATGAGGGGAAGAAGACAGGAGGGTTGGGGGAAGAAAAGAGGAAGATTAGGAATTTTATGGAGTGTGCATTTATCATACCAATTTTTAAGATAAAATGATATAATAGTGTTGGGAATAAAATGAGATATGTTTTGATCTAATACCAAAACCCCCTGAGACATGCCTAAGTCAAGATAAACATGTTCTAGAAATGTTAGAACATATAGAATATAGGCTAGATGAGAAGCTGAAGTGTTAGGCAACTCTTAGACAAATAGATGCACAATTTGAGGGGGAGCCTACTTTTAAGATGATCAAGATCAAGTCCCCTCAAGGCTCAAAATTCTGGAACAATCACTTAAGAACAAGGACACTCTATGGAAAACCAAAAGCTCTGATCAGGAGAGTTGTCCAAAGAAACTGTCCATATGCAAGAACAAACTTACCTAGCTCAAAAGGACAAGGCTACTCAAAAGCCTTTGATCAGGAGAGTTGTCCAGAGAAGCCAACTCTATGTGTAAAATACTCTGATGCTAAAAGACCAAATATGCTGATCAGAAGAGTTGTCCAGAAGAGTTGTCTCAGCAAGATTGAATCAGAACAGAAACTCTAAAGGTTGAAGGTCAACTATGCTGAAAAATTAAGGACAACCATACCCTAAAGAAATGCAATATGCCAAGATCATCTTGGAATGAAATAAAGGGAAAGAGCCAAGTCATCTGAAGAAGAGCAAGCCAACCTTGCTGAAAAGCAAAACTGCTGATAGTGATAAGGAGAGTTGTCCAGATGATAAGGAATGTTGTCCTATCATTGGATCAACCTTCAGAAGCCATGTCCAAGTCCTAACAAGAAGTCAAACATTGGGAAAAGTGCTGCAGAATAAAGACAAAGTCTTACAAGCCGTTTATTACCCAAATAAGGACATGTCACTATCAAGAATCTGTCTTCCAGTTTGAAGAACTCAAGGAAGACATTTATAGCAATTTGGGGCTGCCTCTCCAACGGGCAAATCCTCAATTTTGTCTATAAATACAGAAGTGTGAAGACCATTTGAAAGCACCTCAACACAATCCAAAAGCACCTCAACCTTGACAAGAATATCCAACTATCCTACAAGTTGACAAGTGCTCTCAAGCTTTCAAAGAGACTATCTTAGTCTTTATACACTTCTTCTAAGCTGAACCCAATTGTATATTCATACACAAGCTTAGAGAGATATCCTATCCTTATACCTTGATCTTCATTGTAAAGGATATCTCATTAGTTGGAACCTTACTTCAACCCTTAACCCTTTCAAGTGAGAAAGTGAGAAGGTTGTAGTAGTAGAAGTGGTAGGAGCTGACTGTTGAGAGAAGAACAGTTCAGTTCTGAGTTGAGAAGAGGGTACTAGGACTCTAGACATCCTAGGGATCAATTCACCAAGGAGTGGTGTTCTTGATCAAGTGCACCTTGGCACTATAAAACAAGTTAATTCCAAGAGTGAAGGAATTATCCTGTTAAATCAGGGAAAGTGGATGTAGGAGCTTGAGTCTCTGAACCACTATAAACTCTTGTGTTGATTTACTTTACAAGTACTTACATTCACCCAACACTGCACACAAAACTGATCTTTCAAAGTACATATTCAAAGACTGTGCAAAACTGATTTGGACAACTTCCCTGAAGCTTAACTAGACTGTTTTGGATTGGGAAAGTGATTTCAGAAATTAAAGGAGTCTAAACTTAAAGGGCCAACCACTATTCCGCACATATAACTCCCCTAGATAGTTATTCAACTAAGTACTCAATAGTACTTAGTAGTCTTATTATCTTAGAAGAGTTAATCTTCTTCAGTAGAGTTGTCCAAGACAACCTTGCTGAACTCTGGGTTGATCAAATTAGCAAAAGAATTGCATACAAGTGTATTCCCCCCCCATACACTTGTTATATACTC
The DNA here is from genome assembly GCA_963675135.1 of Galeopsis tetrahit. Lineage (NCBI taxonomy): Eukaryota > Viridiplantae > Streptophyta > Magnoliopsida > Lamiales > Lamiaceae > Galeopsis > Galeopsis tetrahit. Next base: position 6,226,588 of record OY776125.1, on the reverse strand, counting down.
CTTTCTGGACCAACAAGTGGTATCAGAGCAGGGGTTCAAAGACCACTGCTTCTGAAAATCCATCTTGATTTTTAAAACTCTCATATTTGTGTGGTCACTGAACTGATCTTTATCTGAAATCTATTACTTGTTGACTAACTGATTATTCTTGAGAAATGGCCAACAACAATGCTGTTCCTCCACCTGCTGTTCAAGGATTAGACAACATGGCCACAAATCCAGTCAACCACATTTCTCATCACAAACTGCCCATGTTTTCAATAGACAATTATGATTTCTGGAAAATTAGAATGAGGGCTCATCTTGCATCTCTTCACACTGATATGCTCAGAGTAATCACAAGAGGACCTTTTGTGTTTACTCAAACTAACCCCAGATTAACAGATGAGCAAAAAGCAGATATAAGGGAACTGATTCCCAAAGATGAAGATGACTTCACTGCTGATGAAAAGAGGAAAGATAATCTGAATTATCTTGCCATGAACACCCTCTATCAAACAATTTCAGATGCAGTTATGGGTAGAGTCTACCACTGCACCACAGCCAAAGAAATGTGGGATACTCTTGCCGAAATGTGTGAGGGCACTGAAAAGATCAAGGAGAACAAGCTCCAAGTTGCTGTGCAGAAGTTTGAACAATTTTCAATGGAAACTGATGAGTCCATTGACAAATTTGCTGGTAGATTCACTGATTCGGGTGGAATTTACACTATTTGGATGCATATTTGAAGCTCATTTGATGTTGATTTCATTGAATTATACATTGAATATGATTGTTTAAGCCGAAATGAGAGAAAGGTTGTGTTTTGTCGATTTTGTAGGAAATACGATGGAATTTGGAGCAAAACACCAACCATACTTTACTGGATCAGGAAGAGGAGTGCACGGTTGGATTCGTCTCGAAAAACGGAGTGGAATGAAAAAAAGAATCGAGTCAATCGGAGGTCGGAAGCTCGAGATACGAAGAGACGAAAAAGCATACCCGGGTAGAAACGACCCGGGCGGGTCACTTCGACCCGGGCAAGGGCAGATTTTGTGTAGGTTCGAATTTTGCCCGGGTGAAACCCACCCGGCCGGGTGGTTTCGACCCGGGCAAGGTTAAAAATGCATTTTCTTCGTCTTTTGGCCGGGTGGCATGCCCGGGTGGGAGCCACCCGGCCGGGTCACATCATTTTCGGGGTTTTTGGCCAATTTTCTCCATATTTCAAGGGCCTAATTGCAAAATTAATTCAAGACTTCTACCCCAACTATAAATAGACCAAATTTGAGTTTTAAAAGGGAGTCTCTTACTCCTTTTACAAGCAATTCCACACACACATTCACATAGTTGTAGGTGTTCTTCATTTTTAGTTTAGATTCTTCATTAAATTAGATAGATTAGTGGTTTTTACTTCAAATCAAGCTACGATTATCATCGGGCATCGTCTATTACATCGTTTTGTAGCTACATTTTCATGATCAAGGTGATATTAATCTATTTTGCAATTTATTTTGGTATTTTCTTAATTTCTTCAATCTCTTGTTATTCTACTATGAGTTTGATGTTATTAGTTGTTTTAACCATGGAATTCTCTTCTAGAACCATGGGCTAAGCTCTTATTGCCTTGGGTGTGAATGTTTTGATGGGTGTTTAGTGTAATTATAGATTAATTGCATGATTAGCTTAGGAATTTGGTGTATATGTTTCTAGTGTTGTAATTTTCATGATTCAATTGATTAATTCACCCTATTAGCTAGCATTGTTAGTTTTGTCGACTTCAACGACCGTATTGGGTTGCATGATTAAGAGTGTGTGTATGAGCTTGAATTAATCAATGAGAATTAACATAGTAATTAGCTACACCGACCGGGGGTTGATTGCTTAGATCGACGACACTAGACACTAGTCGATTAGAGGTCGTCTATTAGATTAGTGAGAGGGCGTCTCATAAACATTAGTAACCGTGTTGAACGTGTTTATGAGACACTATCTTAGGAGCTTATGGTATTGATTAGACTATATAATTGCTAATCGATGCACGTGTTCACCTAAGCCTCACAAGGGATTGGTCTACACACACGAGTGATAGCCTTTAGCTTAATCCAAAACCATAGTTTAATTCATGCAATTGGTTTGTTAACTCATTGAATTACCCACAAAACGGAAACACCCGAGGCAATACTCTCACTTTGCACTTTCGAAAGGAAGTTAGATATATTGTTATTGCTTTGTTCATTTCTTCTTGTTTAGTTCATCTAGTTTCATACTTGTCTTTAAATTCCCGAAAATCAAACAAACAAGCTTAGTTACTACAATGGCATGATAACTTGCAACTTTAGGGATTCATTGGCACTTAATTAAATCCTTGGAACGAAAATATACTTGGGAAAAACTTATCCAAAAATACGAACAAGTCAATGGCGCCGCTGCCGGGGATTTAAGCGAGTGTTATTAGTGAAACTTAGAGTTTGTTGAGTGTTATTGATAGTAGCATTTCTTTTTCGTTATCTTGTTTTTCGTTTCTCTTTGTGGGCTTTGATACTTGTCTTTTGTAGGTGTATGATCACAAGATCTCGTGGAGGAAACCTTGAACCATTAGACCTTGAGATCGAGGCACACGCAAGAAGAAGAAATCGAAGTAGAAACCGTCAAAGAGTCATAGAAGAACCACTTGAGATGGAGAACATTGAAGAGATGAATCCTCCACCGAATGGAGAAGATGAGCTTCAAAGAGAGAATCATCAAGTTGGAAATCAAGTTGGAGGGAATCCACCTCAAAACCCTCCACAAAACCTCATTAATCCCAATCCACAATATCCACCTCAAAACCACTTTCCATATCAAGGATACAATCCTTACCCCTATCCACCTCCACAACAAGCCTACTATCCACCACATCAACCTCATCCATATCCACTACATCAACACCCATATCCTCCTCCTTACCAATATCCTCCACCTCAACAAATTCAAGAGGAATACGTCCCTCCTCCTCCACATATAGAAGAACCTCAACGTGTGTACCATGGAAGGCCAATGAGGGAATATTTTGAACCTCAACCTAGGGAGCATTACGATGGGTTGGCAAGACCAAGGGTGGAGGCGAACAACTTCGAGATTAGTGCCTCTCTATTAAGGATGTTGAGGGAGAGACAATTTGAAGGAAGGACGGAGGAAGGATTTGAGGAAGACCCGAATGAACATCTTGCTCAATTCTTGGAGATAGCAGACACTCTCAAGCAAAATGGAGTTTCGGAAGATGCTAAAAAGATGAGGCTATTTCCGTTTACATTGTCGGGGAAAGCAAAAGCTTGGCTACATTCAAGCATTCCCGCCGGAGAAGTGAGGACGTGGGAAGATTTGAAGAAAAGATTCCTATTGAAGTACTACCCTCCTTCAAAGACGATGGAAGCCAAGCAAAAGATCTCTACGTTTAAACAAGGTCCAAATGAGGGAATCAAAGAAGCATGGGAAAGATTTACGAGTCTTCTCATCACATGCCCCCATCATGGTTTCCCAATTGAACAAACAACTTGTTGGTTCGTTGGTGGGTTGCGATTGGAAGATCAACACCACATTGACGCTTGTGCGGGGGGTTCAATTTGGATGAAGTCGGTAGAGGAGATCAATGACATAATAGAGGGGATAGCAAGCAATACTTTCAAGACGAGAGTGGACCGTGGAGCACAAAATCGGGTAGCCCAAGTGGATGTTAATGATAGCATAAGAGCAATGATGTCTACACTCATTGAAAAGGTAAATGTTTTATCTCAAACAAGAGATAATCATTTATCCTTTGTGCAAGAAGATCCTCAATTGGGACATATGGAAGAAGTGCAATACATGGGTCAACAAGGATATCCACAAAATTTTCAAGGGAACCGACAATATCAAGGCCAACCACCATATCAAAATCGTGGTCAAGGATATCAAGCACCTCCTCAAAACCGATTCCAAGGGCAATCTTCATCATCTCAAGGTCAAGGGGGACCATCCCCTCAATACCAAGCTCCTCTAAACCCGAATTTTCGGAGGAATGACAATTTGTCATATGCCAATCCTAAGGGTGCTATTCAATATCCTCCCGGATTTGATCCCGGAGCAAAACTCCCAAGTGGAGAAGGAAAATCCTCCACGGATGAGCTTCTTGCACTCCTCATGAAGAGAATGGAGGCAAGTGAGAAGAAATCCGAAGCATCCGACTCCATCCTTGCCCAACTTGTGAGTAACCAAAAATCTACCGAATCAATGCTTGCTCAACTCACGAGTAACCAAAAATCAATGGAATCCATGATTGGCCAACTTATGAGTAATCAAAAATCAATGGAATTCAAAATGGGTCAATTGGCAACTTCCATTGGATCTCAACATACAAAGGGTAAATTGCCCTCAAACACCGAGGTAAACCCACGTGAGCATTGTAATGCTATTACAATTCCAAGTGGTGAACATTATGGAGTTTCTTCAATTGAATTGGAAGATGGTGAAGTGTTGAAGGCAAAAGATAAGGAGGAAGAGGAAAAGAAGAGGATAGAGAAAGTTGGAAGTGAAGAGGGTGCTCCAAGAATTCCAAAGTGGAGAATTGCAAAAGATTTGAAGAAGAAGAAGCTTGAGGTACCTTGTGATAAATGGGGGGTGCCTATTACATATGAGCCACTTCCATACCCGGGAAGATACATGAAGAAAATGGATGAGAAGTTTGGGAAGTTTTTGGATATCTTCAAGAAAATCCACATTGATCTTCCACTTTCGGATGCTTTAGAGCAAGTACCTCATTACATGAAGTTTCTAAAGGATGCAATAGCAAACAAGAAGAAACTAGTGGATGATGAGAAGATTAAGTTGACCGAAGAGTGTAGTGCTATCCTTCAACGAACTCCTCCCGAAAAGCTCAAGGATCCGGGTAGTTTCACTCTCCCATGTGAGATTGGTGATGGTCCCATGATGAAAGCTCTTTGTGATTTGGGAGCTAGCATCAATTTGATGCCACTTTCAATCTTCAAGCTTTTGGGACTTGGAGAAGTAGTGCCCACATCAATTACTCTCCAATTAGCGGATCGTTCCATCACCCATCCTAAAGGGATCATTGAAGATGTATTGGTGAAGATTGACAAGTTCATCATTCCGGCCGACTTTGTGGTGTTAGATATGAAAGAAGATGCAAATATCCCATTGATTCTTGGGAGGCCGTTTCTTGCCACGGGGGGAGCAAACATAAATTTGAGAAAAGGAGAGGTAACATTGGAGGTGAATGGAGAGAAAGTGATTTTCTCCAAGTATGGCTCAATTGAGAGTTCCCCAAGAAAGAAGGAATCCCCCTCCATCCAAGAATGTGACATTTATGTGCAAGAGCCATTACCAAAAGTCCCATTGAAAGATCCGGGAGATGATAACAAATTGAAGCAAACTCCCAAACTTGAGCAAAACTCAAGTTTGGGGGAGTTTTATAAGGAGAAGAGTTTTGATAAGTTCCTTGAGGGTAGTGAAGATGAAGAGGGAAGAAGGAAGAGTTCAAAGGAGAGAAAGATTGAGAAGGGATTTGAAATTGGAGATACGGTGGTATGGGGCACCTTTGGAGTGATGAAAGTCCTTGGAAAGATGAAGCTCAAAGAACGAAAAATGTTGGTCATGAAGAAATTGGTCTATGGAGGAGGCATTGCGTTGAAAAGTGAGGAGGATGAAGTGTTCATCACCGATGAGCACAATGTCAAGTACTATCATCCTCCATTCAAAGAAAGGGAAGTATGAACTTGTTAAGTTCCGTCCGGCATAGGACGTTAAACCTAGCGCTAAATGGGAGGCAACCCATTTTTACTTGCTTTATTTCAATTTTGTTCATTTTATTTGCTTTGTTAGTTTAGTTTGATGTGTTTGTGAGTTTTGATGTAGTTGGAGAAGCTTGGATCGAATGGACTAGTGGATTGAAAGTGGAACTTTGTGCTAGAAAGAAGGTGTAGCTATAGCAATCGTAAGAGGTACGCCCACCCCAATTCTTAGGAATTGCATAGCAATTACTAAGTTTGGGGGGGTAGTGGAATTTATATTCTTGTTCATGACATTGATTGCTTAGCTACTCTTAGTGTTAATTGATGGGATAGTGGCCCATGTGTGTAGATTTGTATGGTTAGCACTTGGTGGCAATATCAATGCAACACTATTTTTCCAAACTTTTAATTGCTTTGCAATGAAAAAGTTTGGGGGGGTATGTTCGTTTTTACATTTTCTATTGACACCAATGTGTATTCTTGTGTATGTGTGTAATTTGAACTTAAATGATCATTGAGACACATTTGATGGTGATTTGTTGTGAATTTGATTCCTTGAATGTGTACATGATTGGAATGAATCATCTTGTTTATGTTGTTGTCATCTTGTTGCCTATGGATGTTTTACATGCACAATGAGTTATGTGTGGTGGTGATTGATGAATGTTTGAGTCTTGAATGAACCGGTGAGAGTTGAGCTTCGAACCGAGCATTAATCCGGTTTATTTCATTTGTGAGTGAATCAATTCATTGCTTGCTTTTCTAGAACTTGCCCAAGTTCTTGCTTGAAATCATGCTTGTGTGATACTTTGAGATATGATGTAGGCCATCTTTCGTACTACAAGTCACTTAGCCATATTTTTCCAATAACCAAAGAAATCTTCCGTAGTTAGCCCGTTTGAGCTTGAGTTCCCTTTCTCTTGGCAACCTACCATGTTTAACCATTTAGCTTTGTGAGCCTTTGATGTCCAATTCTAGTGGAGAACAAAAAGAAAGTGGTAAAACATATGCTTAAATGCCTTTAGTTTGAAGAGAAAAATTGGCAAGGGTGTGAAAAGAAAGAAAAAAAATGGAAGTGATGAGAAAATGAGAAAATAAAAAATTGAGAAAGAAAAGAGGGACAATGAGCCCCAAGTGCTTGAGAAGAAAATAAATTGAAAGGTGAAGTGATTGGCTAAAAAAGAGGAGGAGATGATTGCATGTGAGAAATTTGAATGAAAAGTGAGAATGAAGGTGTGTAAACCTTATGAGCATAAGCTTGATGTGTTGAAAAACAACTTTCGTTCTCCACTAGACGAGTCACTTCCTCCATATTCATCATACCCCGTCCAAAGAGCCAACGTTACGTCCTTGGTTAAGACCTATTGATCTCATAGTTGAACATGTTTGTGGTGGAAAGATGGTAGAGCTTGGGCAAGCTTATGGCAATTGCAATGCGTGATTTGATTGATGAGTGTCTATTGTCCTTAATTTGTTTGAGTGTTTGAGAGAAACACTATATCTTGTGAGTTGAACTTGAGCATTTGGATATTGTCATCACCATCACTTGTTATTGTATGTTGAGCATGTGTGAGGTAATTAGTTTGATTTTCAATATTGAACTTGTGATCATTTTTGAGAATGTATCTTGAGGAAGAAGAATTCATTTCATGTCATTTGATACATGGGATCTTTCATTGATCATCTAGTTGTAAATTTCACCCTCACGTTGTAATTCTTTCGTTGCTCGAGGACGAGCAACACTTTAAGTTTGGGGGAGTTGATTCGGGTGGAATTTACACTATTTGGATGCATATTTGAAGCTCATTTGATGTTGATTTCATTGAATTATACATTGAATATGATTGTTTAAGCCGAAATGAGAGAAAGGTTGTGTTTTGTCGATTTTGTAGGAAATACGATGGAATTTGGAGCAAAACACCAACCATACTTTACTGGATCAGGAAGAGGAGTGCACGGTTGGATTCGTCTCGAAAAACGGAGTGGAATGAAAAAAAGAATCGAGTCAATCGGAGGTCGGAAGCTCGAGATACGAAGAGACGAAAAAGCATACCCGGGTAGAAACGACCCGGGCGGGTCACTTCGACCCGGGTAAGGGCAGATTTTGTGTAGGTTCGAATTTTGCCCGGGTGAAACCCACCCGGCCGGGTGGTTTCGACCCGGGCAAGGTTAAAAATGCATTTTCTTCGTCTTTTGGCCGGGTGGCATGCCCGGGTGGGAGCCACCCGGCCGGGTCACATCATTTTCGGGGTTTTTGGCCCATTTTCTCCATATTTCAAGGGCCTAATTGCAAAATTAATTCAAGACTTCTACCCCAACTATAAATAGACCAAATTTGAGTTTTAAAAGGGAGTCTCTTACTCCTTTTACAAGCAATTCCACACACACATTCACATAGTTGTAGGTGTTCTTCATTTTTAGTTTAGATTCTTCATTAAATTAGATAGATTAGTGGTTTTTACTTCAAATCAAGCTACGATTATCATCGGGCATCGTCTATTACATCGTTTTGTAGCTACATTTTCATGATCAAGGTGATATTAATCTATTTTGCAATTTATTTTGGTATTTTCTTAATTTCTTCAATCTCTTGTTATTCTACTATGAGTTTGATGTTATTAGTTGTTTTAACCATGGAATTCTCTTCTAGAACCATGGGCTAAGCTCTTATTGCCTTGGGTGTGAATGTTTTGATGGGTGTTTAGTGTAATTATAGATTAATTGCATGATTAGCTTAGGAATTTGGTGTATATGTTTCTAGTGTTGTAATTTTCATGATTCAATTGATTAATTCACCCTATTAGCTAGCATTGTTAGTTTTGTCGACTTCAACGACCGTATTGGGTTGCATGATTAAGAGTGTGTGTATGAGCTTGAATTAATCAATGAGAATTAACATAGTAATTAGCTACACCGACCGGGGGTTGATTGCTTAGATCGACGACACTAGACACTAGTCGATTAGAGGTCGTCTATTAGATTAGTGAGAGGGCGTCTCATAAACATTAGTAACCGTGTTGAACGTGTTTATGAGACACTATCTTAGGAGCTTATGGTATTGATTAGACTATATAATTGCTAATCGATGCACGTGTTCACCTAAGCCTCACAAGGGATTGGTCTACACACACGAGTGATAGCCTTTAGCTTAATCCAAAACCATAGTTTAATTCATGCAATTGGTTTGTTAACTCATTGAATTACCCACAAAACGGAAACACCCGAGGCAATACTCTCACTTTGCACTTTCGAAAGGAAGTTAGATATATTGTTATTGCTTTGTTCATTTCTTCTTGTTTAGTTCATCTAGTTTCATACTTGTCTTTAAATTCCCGAAAATCAAACAAACAAGCTTAGTTACTACAATGGCATGATAACTTGCAACTTTAGGGATTCATTGGCACTTAATTAAATCCTTGGAACGAAAATATACTTGGGAAAAACTTATCCAAAAATACGAACAAGTCATTCACTGATGTGATGAATGAAATTAACTCATTGGGCAAGGTCTACACCAAGAGAGAAGTGGGATTGAAGATCTTGAGAAGTCTCACTCAAAAGTGGGATGTCTATGCTGTAATGATGCAAAACACCAAAGATCTTTCCACCATGCCCATGCAACAAATCTTCTCTGAACTCAAAGCTTATGAGTTCGACCTCAATAGAAGAAAGCCTATTGAGGAACCTTCAAATCCTACTAAGGGAGTGGCATTCAAAGCCAAAACAGCTGAACCAGAGATGCAGCCCACTCCAAGACCATCAAAGTCAGTCTCAAAGACTGAAATGAAGGAAGAACTAGCCTTGATGGCTAGAAGGTTTGAAAAGTTGAACTCAAGGTTTGGTAGATACAAGAAATTCTACCAGGACAACAAATTCAGGAGATACAACTCTCCTGAAGCACAGGCTGAAGTCAAAAAGCCTGAAGAGAAAAGATCAGAGGACAAGTACTCTGATAGGAGAAGGTCCAGTAGAGCTGAACCTTCATCATCAAAAAGAAGAGAAGAATCAAAGAAAGAAGATGATGAAGATCTGTGCTATAACTGTAAAAAGAAAGGGCACTTCTAGTATGACTGCCCTGAATTGAGCTCTAAAGAAAGAAGAGAGAGACAAGCTAAAAGAGACAGAAAGTTCACCAATAGAAAAGCCATGATGGCTGGTGAAGAATCTGATAGTGCTGAAAGCTTCAACTCCTCTGATGGATTATTCTCCAACAGTGATGATGATGATGATGTTTGCAACATGGCTCTTGAGGATGATGAGGTATCCTCTACTTCTAGTTCACCATCATTCATCTCACAAAACACTAGTGAGGTTAACCTGAAACTTTCCTTGGGAAAGTTGATGGAAGATTTCACTAGATTACAAGAATTTCATGATAACTGTGTGAGAGAAAATGAAAGATTGGCTATCGAACTTTCCAAAAACTCTGAGGTAGCTGTTGATGTCAAAACTACTGAATTGTATCAACAAATCTTGAGAGAGCTTGAGGAAGCAAATCTCAGGATAGTTGACCAACAAAAGGAGATTGATGATCAACTTCTCTCTCAGAAGAGAAAAGATTTTGAACTTAAAATTCTCAATGCCAAATTTGAAAATCTCTCACATGAATATGATATTCTTAAATTAAGTGAAGAAAGCCTGAAATTAAAGATGTCTGCTTTGAACAAATCCTCTAGAGCAATAGAGGAAATTCAAAGTTATCAAAGACCTATGGCTCAAAGAAGTGGATTAGGTTTTGATCCATTTGAATCTTCACCTTGTCTTAGTGTTGCTTCTGTAAGTAACACTAAGAGAATCTTTGTTAAGTCAGTGGCACAAACTGAAAATGAAGTAATTCAACCACTGAACAAAGGAAAGGGCAAAATGAATGATCTGCCTACTCAAGTGATTCAGGAGAATAGGCCAAAACCTAAGGAAATGGCCAAAGCTCCTGAACATAAGAGGAATGTTGGTCAGCAGAGTAGACCCAATGGAAGGGCAACTCTACTGAACAATGTTCAGAGGAGTTATTCAAAGAATTATCAGCCTAGGCTAACTCTTCTAGGAAAGCCTCAGCTGAATAGACCCAAGGATAACTTTCCTCAAAGGCAAAATAAAATGAGACAACCAAAACCCTTCATGCCAAAGGGTAATGGTCAAAAGAAAGCCTTTCCTCAAAGATTCCCTCAAGTAGCACAAAGAACTCAAAAGTTCAGGAGATTTGACAACTCTCCTGAAACTTATAGAGTTAACACTTTCACACACACTTTCCCAAAGGCATTTAAGGGGAAGACAGTGTATGTAGATGCTAGAGGAAGACAACTTAGCCACCTTGAATCAATCAAGGTTATTAGGCAAGTTTGGGTTCCCAAAGGTACAGCTAACCTCTCAGGACCCAAAACTCAAAGGGTACCTAAACCTATCTAATTGCAGGTACCAATGGGCCACAAGAAGAGGAGCATGAACAAAAAGACAGCATGGTACCTTGACAGTGGATGCTCAAGGCACATGACTGGAAACAAGGAACTCCTCTATGATTTTATTGAAAAAGAAGGCCCAAATGTCACCTTTGGAGACAGCTCACAAGCAACAACAAAAGGTTATGGTACTTTGATGATTGGTAACATCAAAGTAACCAATGTATCTTATGTAGCTGGTCTCAAATATAATCTCCTAAGTATCAGTCAATTCTGTGACAAAGATTTTAATGTTGAGTTCTCAAGTGAAAAATGTCTAATCAAAGATAAGACTCAACAAACTCTATTGACTGGAACTAGGAAGGGAAATGTGTATTTTGCAGACTGGGACAAGTCTACTGATGCTGCATGTTTTATTGCTAAAAGTTCTAGTGTACAAAGTTGGTTATGGCATAAAAGGCTAAACCACCTGAATTTCAAATCTATGAATAAACTTGCTAGAAATGCATTAGTTAAAGGACTGCCTAATGAGGTTTTCATTAAAGAACATGTGTGTAAGCCATGTCAAGAAGGAAAACAGATTAAAGCCTCATTTAAAGGTAAACCAGTCATCTCCACTGAAAGGGTACTTGAACTTCTACATATGGATCTGTTTGGACCAATTACCCTTACAAGCATAAATGGTAGAAAATACACATTGGTGGTAGTAGATGACTTCTCTAGGTTCACATGGGTAGTATTTCTCCTTAATAAGAAGGAAACACAAGTCAAACTACCTGAACTTCTAAAGAGACTGTCAAATGAGAATCTGATAAAAGTCCTTAGAAGTTAGGGTTGCAGATTCGCATAAATTGATTTAAAGTAATTGGTACTAAGTTTTTATAATTTTTATATTTATTTTGAGATTTTGAGAATTTTGAAATTTATATTTTAAAATTTTAATTACTTGTATGTTTTTTATCTTATAGAATTTAATTTTATGTTATATGATTTATAAGTATTTATATATGATTTGTAGGTATTAATAGAGTAAGATTTAAAAATTTTAATTTCAAATCTCAAAATAGAATAAGTGTTAAATATTAAAATTCAAGAAATTGTTCAATTTGAGAATCGTGGTCAGAAATTCTGCACAATTATACTATAAAGAAATAATATTAAAATCATAACTTAATCGAATTTATGTTTTAAATTTATAATTCATGACAGTATTTGGAATAAGAATACAATTTGTGAATTTATCTCCTATCTTTATTCTCTATTCTATTTTCTATCTTTTTTTTCTCTTTTCATAAATAAGAGATTAAATTGTTCTTGAGTTAGAATCTTCTAAATTATTTTTTATAATTAAATTCCACCACTGATTGGTTTCAAAATTTCACTGAGGCATAGTTTATTATTACTTTCCATTTTATATATACTATTATTTTAAATTTATCATACCGGTTGAATTTATAATTTTTTTACATTCATCGAGTTTGAATTAACTATAGATTAATCCAATCAATTTTTCAATTTTTATAATTTTTTTAGAAAAACAAATGGATAGATAGAGAACCTCGATCTTCATAAAGATCATGTTATTCGAGTGAGGAAGGCACATTGATATAAACTATTTCATATGTAACTTGTAAAATTTTACAATTTTTTGAATTTATTATGCACACAAATTCTCCTATTTATAGCCCACAATCTTAGATGGTGAAGATTTTTTAAGATGAGCTAGGAGAAATTCTCCAAAATCTCAATAGTTCTCTACTAATTTTAAACATTTCCAAAATTATTATAGAATACTCTACCTTTTACCACCATTTTCATTATAAGGAGTTTACATCGTGTTTGAGACAAATAATAAATCGTATTGTCAAATATGTTATAGAAGAAAAAAATTTAATAATTAAAATTAATTATGATTGTTAAAATTATATACATTTTTTAAATAATTAAATAGTACCCCAGTATATACTAGACATGCTCAGACGGTTCGAACCACCGATTTCGATTTGACAAAAATCGCAACCAAAACCGAAATGTCAAATCGACGATTACAGTTTTCGAACCGTTGATTCGACTTTTTTTGTGTGTGTGCTCGTTTTGGCTTGATTTGACTCGTTTTTTGTTCATTTTAACTTTATACAATTTAAATTTATACTTATTACTTAAATTTCTGCGGTTTGTCGAGTTTCACGTTTATCTATGCTTTTTTTGCGGCAACGAAGAGTAGAATTCTAAAATGGTATGAAATTTTTTAAACTTTAAAGGATTTTTATGTTTTGGGTTTGTTTTGAGATTTAAGTAGAGTGAGATTTAACTTTATAGGATCATAAGTGTTTGTATATGTTTTATAGGTATTTATATATGATTTGTAAGTATTTATAGAGTTGACTTTCATAAGCTTTATAGGTATTTGTAGGATATGATTTTAAAATTCAAATCTCAAACTAGGACATGGGTGAAATTTTAAAATCCCAAATCCAAATTTTCCATCCCAAAACAAACATCTGATTTTTTTTTAAAGGTACTTAATTAGTGACGTTGTTTTAGAAGTCAATGCGGGGTCAAACTATATTACTATATGATCAAATTATTGTCACTACAAGGTCAAAAGTATATTACTACAAGTCCAACAATGTTTTGAACACTTAATTTTTTTGGCAAATTTTCCACATTATTTTTTTACATGTAGTAGTACATTTTTTGTTTTGTAGTGATAATACTTTGACCTTGTATCCTGTTAAAAAAGAAAAAAACTTTGACCTTGTAGTAAAAATATATTGAACATGTAGTAAATTGCTTGTTTGCTATCCGCGAATTTTTTGAATGACCCGACCCGTGAATTTTTTAAAATTAATTAAACATATTTCATATATGAAATATCATGTATAGTGATACGGAGTATTTGGTAGCATTGATTGACGAGTATTTATGATTGTTGATATGAGTGTTATCTCATAATCTCAAAATCAGCACACTAAGTGAGTAGTGAGCTGATAGGATCAGATAAGATAACTCAGGCCTTATCAGATGAGTTGAAGGGTTTCAATCAGATGAGAAGGTGATGCTTAGAGTTCAGCACAGTTGGCTAGATCAGCACAGTACTGGATCAGCACAGTACTTGATCAGCACAGTACTTCAGCAGAGTAGATCAGCTCAGTACCAGATCAGCACAGTACTTGGGTCAGCACAGTACTTGGTCAGTGCAGTTAAGATCAGCACAGTATGAAGTCTATCAGCAGAGTTAGCTTTTGATCATCAGGAACAGAAGAGTTGAGTACCAGATCACTAAGTAGTGTTCTGATCTTTATGGACAAGTCTTCTGATATGGAAGTTAGTTAGTTTAACTAACTGTATTACAGTTACAACTACTTGAGGGCATAACTACCATTTCAGTTGGGCAATAACAGAGCACATGGGTTGTTACAAGCGGTTGCAAACAGTTGCTAACTACTCAAAACAGTTCCTAACAGCAGCAACTACCTTTGGTCTTTATAAAATCTTGTTTGTGTACATTGTAAAGGTTACAACAATTTTGGATGCAAGTACGATTGTAATCTTTGAGTTGTGTGAGTTCACGAGTGAAGTGAGGAAATATCCTATTCCGAGTGAATGAGTGTGTAAACATTCTTGATCAATCAAAGAAGTACTCGTCTGGTCCAGTGGATGTAGATCACTTTGATCGAACCACTTAAATTCTTGTGTGCTATTTGTTTTGTTGCTTACTTTTGGAATTACTATCCTAGATCAGTTATTTCTTATATCTTCAAGTGTTCTACTTAGTTGGAGACGTCTAATCGACCCGAATAACTTGACAATTGGCGCCGTCTGTGGGAAACTGAAGTAGCTGCAGATCTAAGATAGGGAATTCTACCAAGTACAACATAGAGAAGTTTACAGGCACAGGAGATTTTGGGCTGTGGAAGGTCAAAATGCAGGCCCTCCTTGAACAGCAAGGATTATTCGAAGCTCTCGAAGAATTCGAAGAGATTGCAGAAGAAACTGCAACAGCTGCGACTGAAAGGAGCAAGTTGCTCAGGAAAGCTTGAAGCACAATGTTGGGAATAAAATGAGATATGTTTTGATCTAATACCAAAACCCCCTGAGACATGCCTAAGTCAATATATATATGTTCTAAGAATGTTAGAACATATAGATTATAGGCTAGATGAGAAGCTGAAATGTTAGGTAGCTCTTAGACAATTAGATGCACAATTTGAGGGGGAACCTATGCTTTGAAGATGATCAAGATCAAGTCCCCTCAAGGCTCAAATTCTGGAACAATCACTTAAGAGCAAGGACACTCTATGAAATCTAAGATGCTCTTATCAGGAGAGTTGTCCAGAGAAGATGCTCTTATGCAAGAACAAGATTGTAAAGCTCAAAAGGACAAGTCCAATGAAGATGCTCTGATCAGGAGAGTTGTCTAGAGAAAATACTCATATGCTCTGATCAGGAGAGTTGTCCAAAGAAGCTAGCCATATGCAAGAACAAGCTTACCTAGCTCAAAAGGACAAGACTACTCAAAGGTTTTTATCAGGAGAGTTGTCCAGAGAAGTCAACTCTATGCATAAAGTGCTCTGATGCAAAAAGATTAAATATACTGATCAGGAGAGTTGTCCAGAGGAGTTGTCTCAGCTAAATTGATCAAGATCAAGTGCTCTGAAAGCCTGAGATCAACTATGCTGAAGAGTTTGAGACAACCAGTCCCTAAAGGTCCTCAAAGAAATAAGCTAAGACCATCCTCAAGAGAAATAAAGGGAAAGAGCCAAGTCATCTGAAGAAGAGCAAGCCAACCATGCTGAAAAGCAAAACTGCTGATAGTGATAAGGAGAGTTGTCCAGATGATAAGGAATGTTGTCCTATCATTGGATCAACCTTCAGAAGCCATGTCCAAGTCCTAACAAGAAGTCAAACATTGGGAAAAGTGCTGCAGAATGAAGACAAAACTGTTACAGCCGTTTATTACCCAAATGAGGACATGTCACTATCAAGAATCTGTCTTCCAGTTTGAAGAACTCAAGGAAGACATTTATAGCAATTTGGGGCTGCCTCTCCAACGGGCAAATCCTCCATTTTGTCTATAAATACAGAAGTGTGAAGACCATTTGAAAGCACCTCAACCTTGACAAGAATATCCAACTATCCTACAAGTTGACAAGTGCTCTCAAGCTTTCAAAGAGACTATCTTAGTCTTTATACACTTCTTCTAAGCTGAACCCAATTGTATATCCATACACAAGCTTAGAGAGATATCCTATCCTTATACACTGATCTTCACTGTAAAGGATATCTCATTAGTTGGAACCTTACTTCAACCCTTACACCTTTCAAGAGTGAAAGTGAGAAGGTTGTAGTAGTAGAAGTGGTAGGAGCTGACTGTTGAGAGAAGAACAGTTCAGTTCTGAGTTGAGAAGAGGGTACTAGGACTCTAGACATCCTAGGGATCAATTCACCAAGGAGTGGTGTTCTTGATCAAGTGCACCTTGGCACTATAAAACAAGTTAATTCCAAGAGTGAAGGAATTATCCTGTTAAATCAGGGAAAGTGGATGTAGGAGCTTGAGTCTCTGAACCACTATAAACTCTTGTGTTGATTTACTTTACAAATACTTACATTCACTCAACACTGCACACAAAACTGATCTTTCAAGGATAAACATTCAAAGACTGTGCAAAACTGTTTTGGACAACTTCCCTGAAGCTTAACTGGACTGTGTTACATTGACTAAGTGATTTCAGAAATTAAAGGAGTCTAAACTTAAAGGGCCAACCACTATTCCGCACATATAACTCCCCTAGATAGTTGTTCAACTAAGTACTCAATAGTACTTAGTAGTTTGATTATCTTAGAAGAGTTAATCTTCTTCAGCAGAATTGTCCAAGACAACCTTGCTGAAACTCTGGTTTGATCAAATTAGCAAAAGAATTGCATACAAGTGTATTCCCCCCCATACACTTGTCATATACTCCTTTCAGGACCAACAAGTGGTATCAGAGCAGGGGTTCATAGACCACTGCTTCTGAAAATCCATCTTGATTTTCAAAACTCTCATATTTGTGTGGTCACTGAACTGATCTCTTTCTGAAATCCATCATTTGTTGACTAACTGATTATTTGTGAGATATGGCCAACAACAATGCTGTTCCTCCACCTGCTGTTCAAGGATTAGACAACATGGCCACAAATCCAGTCAATCACATTTCTCATCACAAACTGCCCATGTTTTCTATAGACAATTATGATTTCTGGAAAATTAGAATGAGGGCTCATCTTGCATCTCTTCATACTGATATGCTTAGAGTAATCACAAGAGGACCTTTTGTGTTTACTCAAACTAACCCCAGATTGACAGATGAGCAAAGAGCAGATATAAGGGAACTGATTCCCAAAGATGAGGATGACTTCACTGCTGATGAAAAGAGGAAAGATAATTTGAATTATCTTGCCATGAACACCCTCTATCAAACAATTTCAGATGCAGTTATGGGTAGAGTCTACCACTGCACCACAGCTAAAGAAATTTGGGATACCCTTGCTGAAATGTGTGAGGGCACTGAAAAAATCAAGGAGAACAAGCTCCAAGTTGCTGTGCAGAAGTTTGAACAATTCTCAATGGAGTCTGATGAGTCCATTGACAAATTTGCTGGTAGATTCACTGATGTGATGAATGAGATTAACTCATTGGGCAAGGTCTACACCAAGAGAGAGATTGGACTGAAAATCCTAAGGAGTCTCACTCAAAAGTGGGATGTCTATGCTGTGATGATGCAGAATACCAAAGATCTCTCCACCATGCCCATGCAACAAATATTCTCAGAACTTAAAGCCTATGAGTTTGACCTCAATAGAAGAAAGCCTGTTGAGGAACCTTCAAATCCTACTAAGGGAGTGGCATTCAAAGCCAAAGTTGCTGAACCAGAAATGCAACCCACTCCCAGATCATCAAAGACAGTCTCCAAGACTGAAATGAAGGAAGAACTAGCCTTGATGGCTAGAAGGTTTGACAAGCTCAACACAAGGTTTGGTAGATACAAGAAATTCTACCAAGACAACAAATTCAGGAGAAGATACAATTCCCCTGAAGATCAGGCTGAGGACAAAAAGCCTGAAGAGAAAAGATCAGAGGACAAGTCCTCTGATAGGAGAAGATCCAGTAGAGCTGATCCTTCTTCATCTAAGAGAAGAGAAGAATCCAAGAAGGATGATGATGAAGAACTGTGCTATAACTGCAAAAAGAAAGGGCACTTCCAGTATGACTGCCCTGAATTGAGCTCTAAAGAAAGAAGAGAGAGACAAGCTAAAAGAGACATAAAGTTCACCAATAGAAAGGCCATGATGGCTGGTGAAGAATCTGATAGTGCTGAAAGCTTCAACTCTTCTGATGGACTATTCTCCAACAGTGATGATGATGATGATGTTTGCAACATGGCTCTTGAGGATGATGAGGTATCCTCTACTTCTAGTTCACCATCATTCATCTCACAAAACACTAGTGAGGTTAACCTGAAACTTTCCTTGGGAAAGTTGATGGAAGATTTCACTAGATTACAAGAATTTCATGACAATTGTGTGAGAGAAAATGAAAGATTGGCTACTGAACTCACCAAGAACTCTGAGGTAGCTGTTGATGTCAAGTCTACTGAGTTGTAACAACAAATCTTGAGAAAGCTTGAGGAAGCAAATTTCAGGATAGTTGACCAACAAAAGGAGATTGATGATCAACTTCTCTCTCAGAAGAGAAAAGAATTTGAACTTAAAATTCTAAATGCCAAATTTGAAAATCTCTCACATGAGTATGATATTCTTAAATCAAGTGAAGAGAGCCTGAAATTAAAGATGTCTGCTTTGAACAAATCCTCTAGAGCAATAGAGGAAATTCAAAGTTATCAAAGACCTATGGCTCAAAGAAGTGGATTGGGTTTTGATCCATTTGAATCTTCACCTTGTCTTAGTGTTGCATCCACAAGTAACACTAAGAGAATCTTTGTTAAGTCAGTGGCACAACAAGCTGAAAATGAAGTAATTCAGCCACTGAACAAAGGAAAGGGCAAATTGAATGAAATGCCTACTCAAGTGATTCAGGAGAATAGGCCAAAACCTAAGGAAATGGCCAAAGCTCCTGAGCACAAGAGGAATATTGGTCAGCAGAGTAGACCCAATGGAAGGGCAAATCTCCTGAACAATGTTCAGAGGAACTATCCAAGGTATAATCAGCCTAGGCCAACTCATCTGAGAAAGCCTCAGCTGAATAGACCTAAGGACAACTATCCTCAAAGGCAGAATAAAATGAGACAACCAAAACCCTTCATGCCAAAGGCTAATGGTCATAAAAATGCCTTTCCTCAAAGACTTCATCAAGCTGCACAAAGAACTCATAAGTTCAGGAAAGTGGTCAACTCCCCTGAAACTTACAGAGTTAACACAATCACACATACTTTCCCAAAGGCATTTAAGGGAAAGACAGTGTATGTTGAAACACTAGAAAATCAACTTAGCCACCTTGAATCAATCAGGGTTATTAGGCAAGTTTGGGTTCCCAAAGGTACAGCTAACCTCTCAGGACCCAAAACTCAAAGGGTACCTAAACCTATCTAATTGCAGGTACCAATGGGCCACAAGAAGAGGAGCATGAACAAAAAGACAGCATGGTACCTTGATAGTGGATGCTCAAGGCACATGACTGGAAACAAGGAACTCCTCTCTGATTTTATTGAAAAAGAAGGCCCAAATGTCACCTTTGGAGACAGCTCACAAGCAACAACAAAAGGTTATGGTACTTTGATGATTGGTAACATCAAAGTAACCAATGTATCTTATGTAGCTGGTCTCAAATATAACCTCCTGAGTATCAGTCAATTCTGTGATAAAGATTTTAATGTTGAGTTCTCAAGTGGAAAATGTCTAATCAAGGATAAGACTCAACAAACTCTATTGACTGGAACTAGGAAGGGAAATGTGTATTTTGCAGACTGGGACAAGTCTACTGATGTTGCATGTTTTATTGCTAAAAGTTCTAGTGAACAAAGTTGGCTATGGCACAAGAGGCTAAACCACCTGAACTTCAAATCTATGAATAAACTTGCTAGAAATGCATTAGTTAAAGGACTACCTAATGAGGTTTTCATTAAAGAACATGTGTGTAAGCCATGTCAAGAAGGAAAACAGATTAAAGCCTCATTCAAAGGAAAACCAGTCATCTCCACTGAAAGGGTACTTGAACTTCTACATATGGATCTATTTGGACCAATTACCCCTTCAAGCATTAATGGTAGAAAATACACATTAGTGGTAGTAGATGACTTCTCTAGGTTCACATGGGTAGTATTTCTCCTTAATAAGAAGGAAACACAAGTCAAACTACCTGAACTTCTCAAGAGATTGTCAAATGAGAAAAGCCTTAGCATTATCAAGATAAGATCTGATAAAGGCACTGAGTTCATTAATTCATACATCAATGAGTACTGCACATCAAATGGAATAGCTCATGAAACTTCAGCAGCTAGAACTCCCCAACAAAATGGAGTTGCAGAAAGAAGGAATAGAACTTTAAAAGAAGCTGCTAGAACTCTAATTGCTGACTCAAATTTACCTAAGAGGTTTTGGGCTGAAGCTATAAACACTGCATGCCATACTCAAAATAGATGTTTGATCACTAAGGGGCAAGGCAAAACCCCCTATGAACTCTGGAAAGGAAGAATGCCTAAAGTGTCATACTTTCATATATTTGGTTGTAAATGTTTCATTCACAATAATGGGAAAGAACAGTTGAAAGCTTTTGACAGCAAAGCTGATGAGGGAGTATTTCTTGGATACTCTCAAATCAGTAGAGCTTTCAGAGTCTACAACAAGAAAACCCTTATAGTGGAAGAAACACCTCATGTTGTGTTTGATGAATCTATCTTTGAGATCAGGAATGATCATTTAGAACCTGAAGAAATCACACAAAGGACAACCAGATTAAGCCTAAAAGACAAAGACACTGAAATCATAGATGTTGTTCAAGCCAATCTGCCTGAAAAATCCACATTGGACAACAATCCTGAAGGCAACCTTCCTGAGACAAATCCCACTGATGGAAATGGTGAACTGAATGATCCAATCCCAGTTCACATCCAGGTAACAACTACCAATGAAGAAGCAGTTCCTGCTGAGGTAGTTAATGGGTCAAATAATCAAGGGGGAACTCAAAATGTTGAAAATGCCAATGTCCCTGACATTGAGGACAACATCCCTGATTATGATCCTGAATTAGATCCTGCATTAAATTATCCTGAATTCTATGATCAAAATGACTCACCTTCAGTAGAGGACAACTCTACTGAAGAGATCAGAAAAAGAAGGACTTGGTTGTCTGACCATCCTACTGATCTAATACTTGGTGACCCAAGTATTGGAGTCAAAACAAGAAGATTCCATGGTGAAAGTGCTCTTTTCTGTTGTTTCTTGTCAGAGCAAGAACCAAGTAATGTTGAGGAAGCACTTCAAGATGCCAATTGGATCACAGCCATGCAGGAAGAACTGAACCAATTCACCAGAAATGAAGTATGGGAGCTGGTGGATAGACCTTCACATCAAGATGTTATTGGAACAAAGTGGGTGTTCAAGAACAAGAAGAATGAAAATGATGTGATTGTCAGAAACAAAGCAAGACTAGTGGCAAAAGGGTATTGTCAACATGAAGGCATTGACTATGATGAGACATTTGCACCTGTGGCAAGGCTAGAAGCAATAAGACTCTTTCTAGCCTATGCAGCCCACAAGAGGTTCAAAGTGTACCAAATGGATGTCAAGAGTGCCTTCCTGAATGGAGTCTTGAAAGAAGAAGTCTATGTGGAGCAACCACCAGGTTTTGAAATTGGAAACCAAGTTTACAGACTCAAGAAAGCTCTATATGGACTCAAACAAGCCCCTAGGGCTTGGTATGATACACTGTCACAATTCCTCTTGGATCATGGATTCACCAAGGGAACTGTGGACAGAACTCTCTTCAGAATCTCTGAAGGAGAGGACATCTTGCTTGTCCAAATTTATGTGGATGACATAATTTTTGGATCCCCTAATGAGAAGCTGTGTGAGAAATTCTCCAAGCTCATGCAAAGCAAGTTTGAGATGTCAATGATGGGGTTGATGAACTTCTTTTTGGGTCTACAAGTCAAGCAAACTAAAGAAGGAATCTTCATCAACCAAGCTAAGTACACCAGAGAAATGATCAAAAAGTTTGGGTGTACAACTAGCAAGCCAGTAAGGATCCCTATGAACATCAATTGGAAGATGGATCCTGATGAAAGTGGAGTGCCAACCAATTCCACTGAGTATAGAGGAATCATTGGATCACTCCTCTATCTCACTGCCAGCAGACCTGATATCACCTTTGCAGTAGGTGTTTGTGCAAGATTTCAAGCAAATCCTAAGAAAAGCCACCTTGAGGCTGCAAAGAGGATTTTTTGAGGTACCTCAAAGGCACTGAGAATCTAGGCCTTTGGTACCCTGCTGATGACAATATTGAGCTAACTGGCTACTCAGATGCTGATTATGGAGGATGTAGGATTGACAGAAAGTCCACTTCAGGGACTTGTCAATTCTTGGGCAACAAGCTTATTTCATGGTTCTCCAAGAAGCAGAACACAGTGGCCACTTCCACCACTGAAGCTGAATATGTTGCTGCTGGAAGTTGTTGTGCTCAAATTCTTTGGCTAAGACAACAACTAAGAGACTACAAAGTCAACTCTACTGAAGTGCCAATTTTCTGTGATAACAATAGTGCCATTGCTATATCACAAAATCCTGTCTTGCACACAAGATGCAAGCATGTGGACATCAAGCACCACTTCATTAGAGATCATGTGGAGAAGAAGGATATCAAGCTAGTGAAAATTCACACAGACCATCAAAAAGCTGATATATTAACCAAGCCACTTGCAGAGGCAAGATTTCTGGAGCTATCAGCAGAGTTGGGATTACTTGATCCAGGAAAGTTGGACAAATAAGTCCAAAGAAGCTCATTGATTAAGGGGGAAACAAACTCAAACTTCAGCAGACTTGGTCAAGTCTACTGAAATTCAGAAACATGACCTTACCTCTTCAGGACACTTGTCTCTTGAAATTCAGGACACTTGTCCACAGTTCTTCAGGACACTTGTCCATGTAGGGTCAGATAAGTTGTCCTAGCTATCAAACCAAATCTTGGTATGATAAGCACCTATTTTTGGTGATCAATACCTATTTCGAAATCTGTGCCATTGAAATACAGTTTTCACCTTTTTGGGATTTAATTTGTCTCCCACCAAAAGGTCACTTTCCATGCATTAAATGCCAAGATTTAACTCTTGTTTGCATTAAACTTTTTGGGACATGATCTATCTCGAAAAATCCCCAGCCTTAAACAAACATTAAAAACCACCCACGTTTTGAATAAAACAGTTATTTCACTGTTACATTGGTTTTTGACCATTGGATCAAAAATGGACAACTCCCCTGAAATCAATCCTAGCCGTCCATTTTGGATTTCCATTTTTGTTCACCTTTGAATTGTCTCAAGACCTTACCAACTCATTGACAAACATTCTTTTTAGAATATTCACAAGTCTTAAGATACCCACAAACACTTCTTCCCCAAGTATTCGAAACCCTAACTCAAAAGTTCTTCAAACTCTCTCATTCTTCATCAAACTTTTCTCTGCAACTTTCAATGGCCCCCAAGGTTAGACCTGAGATGCTTGTTGATTTCTCCAACAAGGATCTAGACCTAGATTTTGCCTATCTTAGCAACAAAAACAATCTTCACTTTGAGCCCATAATTTCCTTTGAAAGTGAAGATCCTGTGATTACTCCAACCCTAAGGTGGTTGAGAAGGGCTGGTCTCTAAAAGTTCTTGGAAGAAAGACCAAGCTCTTGCTTGGAGAGTTACATGACATAATTCTTTGCCTTCCTAAAGTGGAGAGGCAAACCTGAAGATGGAGAAGTATTAACCAGGTTAGCTTACACTGCAGAAGGAGAGGAGGAGGAGAGATTCCACAGAGTGAAATTCTCCTCAAAGGATCTGGAAGGAGCCTTTGGATTGCCTTATGAGGGAAGGAATCCAGAAGTCTATGGTACTGGACATGAAGAGGAAATAGCCCAAGAGTGGGTATTAGTTCCAGGCCCTCTCTCCTCAACTCAAAACAAGAAAACTCTCAAGCCAGAGTTTCTCAATCTTTTTGAGGTAGTTGCTAAGAGCCTCTTAAGCAACACTGGAAGCTTAGAGCAGGTCAGCCATCCTAGGATCAGAATCATGGCTGCCATTATTGATGCCAGTGATAAGGGCATCAAGTTTGATTGGAGGACCTTCATTATGTCTGAAATGATGAAGGAGAAGGCTAAATTTAAGGTGAAAGCCCACAATAAAGTGATGCTAGAAGGGAAAATCAAGTATTGCACCAGGGCAAGCTTGTTGATTGAGAGGTTTTCCCACTATTCCCAGATGCAAACCTTTGCAAAACCCCTCCCAGCCCAAAAGATCCTATTCAGAAAGCTCAGCAAGAAAACTGAGAAAAGAAGGATGTTACTGGCCAAGCCTGCTGAAGAACAGGAGGAAGAGAAGCCTAAAATGAAAAAGAGAACAAAGGCCAGGGCTGTCAAAACAAGAAAGATGTCTCAATTGTCTTCAAAAGAAGCCTCAGGAGCATCAGCTGAAGTTGATGCAGTGGCAGAAGAGGGAGTGAGTGTGCCTTCTGACCACTCAGAAGAGTTGAGGAGGAAGTACAATGAGACTAGGCAAAAGAAGAAGGGTGATAAGAGAATCAGGGAAATTGTCCCTGAGAAGGAAGGAAGTGGAAGCAGTAGGGCCAGCAAGAGAAGGGCCAAACCTATTGAGAAGGTGTTGGAGTTTCAAGAAGAAAGGTCTCTTCAATTGGCTCTAAGGGAGAGCAGAGCTGAAAGCAGGGCCAAATCCATGTCAAGGACTAATTCATCTGGTTCTGGAACTCCAGAATCCAAAGTCCCTGAAGGTCAACCTATAGAGGCCAATCTCCCTGAAATTCAGTACCTTGAGCCCAACTCCCCTGAAACCAATGTCACCCCTTCCAACCAACCCATTACCCCTGTAAATCTCACTAAGAGGTATTCTCCAGAAGGGAATGAGCAAAGAAGTGGCATTGATGTGCTTGCTGACTTAGCAGTAGATGAGACAAGACTCCTGTCTCCCCTTGACTCATCCATGCTGAATTACTCAAAGCTCTTAGAGCATGCACTCAATGAGCCAACCCCTCTAAGTAAAGCCCCTTCAGACCCATTGCTCTCAAAAGCAACTGAAGATCCTTCTACTGCACCCAACCCTTCTGAGACCATTATCCCTGAAAGTCCCCATTTAAGTGGAGATGAGGAGGAGTATACTTATGAAAGTATGCTCAGAGGAGGAGCCAAGGCTACTGTGGACAGTTTGTATCCACAACTTGCTGAATTTCCAAGAATTCAGAAGGCCTTTTCATGATTTGAGGATGCTTGTTGATGTGAAAGATAAATCTATGATGGAGATATCACAAGTCATCCAAGATAAAGGTGCAAACTGGTGGCAAATAGAGGAAAACAGATTGCTACACTTTGCTGGAGTTTCAAAGACAAGATTCCTCATTGATGAGGAGATTTTTGCAAAGTTGGTAGCCGATAAGATTGAAGAGGAGAAAGAAAGAAAAGTCAAGGGAATCAAACACCCTGACAGTGGCTCTAATGATGATGATTCCCCTGATGATCCCTCAAACCCTTCAAATCCCAACCCTCCTGAAACCCCTCAAGCCAACCTCCCTGAACCCCTTCAACCCAAGTCTTCTGTAGCAGATAGACTTTCCAATCCTCCTAAAACCTATCATAGGAAAGGCTCTGTAACTTCAGAGGTGTTGACCAAGGGTGGTAACACAACCAAAGACACATCTGCCAATGAAGGTTCTTCTGAACCCAAGGCATAGCCTAAAGATGTTGAGGTTCCTGTACTAGAGGCTAGTTTGATTAAGGCCTATTCAGTGTCAGAGGTGTTGGACATTGATCAGCCCTTAATCATTCAGGATGACTCAGTGGCTGCTGATATAAGCACTGTGATCTCCCCACAACTGCCATCTTTGAACCTTGTTGAAGGTGGAGATGCTGCAGGATTAGGAGAAGGAGTTGAAAAGGAGAGATTAGTTGAAAAATCAGAGGGAGTTGTGGATGAAAAAGAGGTAGTCATCACTAAGATAGTGAGTGTACCAACATATGAGGGTGAAATAATTGAGGAAGGACAGGTTATTCTTGAAGTCAAATCTGAACTTCAAGAATCCCTTGATGAGAGGAGGCCTGATTCCTTGAGTGAGAACATCAATTATGAAGGGAGAAAAGAACAAGTTGAAAATGAGAAGAAGACTGCTGATGTATCAGAGTCTTATGCAAAAGAAATTGAGGTTGATGAGTGCTTATTTCCTAACTTGTTTGATTTATCTGATGTTGCAGGTATTTCTCTTGACCAAATTTTTGCAGATGAGTTCCTCACAGATGCACCTATCCAAGTTGATACAGGCTCAGCTCAGGCCCTACTTGGAATGCAATCAGAGAAGTTGGACTCCTTGGCTCATCAAGTCCAATCTGCTCATGCTGAAACTTCAGGAGCATTGAATGAGCAAGGAAGGACTCTAGCATCTGTAGAAATGAGGCTCACTGGCTCTGAAGATGTTGTGCTACCAACCCTTGAGGCAAGAATCAGTGGTGTGGAATCTGGTCTCCAAACCATCTCCACTGAAGTTCAAAGTGCCAAATCAACCATGGAAGCCATCTCAGAGGAGGTCAAGAAAGAACAAAAGCTGCTGAGAGACAATCACAATGCTAATGTCAAAGCTCTCAGGCTAACTGTCAAACAAGCTATTGGAAAGAAGACTGCACTGCAAAAGAGAAGAGCTGAAAAGCAAAGGCTAGCTATGGTCAAAGCTGCCTCAGAAAAATTTTCCCAAGAAGTGTTGGCCAACATTGCTGAAGGTGCAGTGGCCAACCTCACTGAGCTCTTAAAAGCCCAACTGGATGCATCTCTGAAAACAGCCATGGAAGAGGTTGTCCAACAAAAGATGAAGCCTGTTCTAGCTTTCCTTAGCTTGAGCAGTGATAGAATGCAGAATATACATGATGAGAATGTATATTTGTTGGAGGAGATGAAGTCCCTAAACCAGGCCCAATCCCTGATGGCCTCAACAATGAGTGACCTTAAGCCCCAGTGTTTTGATGCTGCCAAAAAGGGGGAAAGGGAAAGAGCAAGGGCAAAAGGTGCCTTAGTAATTGGGAGTCCAGTGAAAGGGAAGGACAAAGTCCCTGAAGGAAAGGGAAAAGAGCCAGAAATGCTGAATTTGGAAGAATTGGATGAAGAGGAGCAGTTAGCATTGGCATTGAAAAACTCAATGGCCTCAGCTCAAGAGGAAAGAGTAAGGCTACAACAAAGACCAGGTGGTGAAGTGTCAGGTTTGGACAAAGATGCTGAAGGTGTCCAAACCAGAGGAAAGATCAAGAAGGCCCAAGGAAAGAAGAGACAAATTGAGAAATTCACTGACTTTCCTAGCAGCCTTGATCTTCCACCTGAATTCAGAATTGATGAAGATGAGCCTACATCAAAGAAAGCCAAAGCTGCTGAAAAGGACAAATCTTCTGAATCTGGCAAAACTGCTGAAGGAACCAAGTCCTCTGAAGACACTGAAGAGTTATTTGCTGAAGGATTTGGATTTGAACCTAAGAAGAAGACAACTGTCCAAGCCCATGATCCATCAAAACTGTTTCATG
The DNA here is from genome assembly GCA_963675135.1 of Galeopsis tetrahit. NCBI lineage: Eukaryota > Viridiplantae > Streptophyta > Magnoliopsida > Lamiales > Lamiaceae > Galeopsis > Galeopsis tetrahit. The sequence continues at coordinate 6,198,687 of OY776125.1, read as the reverse complement.
AAGGGTATGGTAAAGACCCTGAAACACAACAGAAACTGGCCATGATGAGGGCCCATGAAAAAATGGATCTGATGGAAGAAGCCAACAGAGCAAGAGATGAAAGGAGAGCAAACTTTCAGAAACCAAGAAGGAGGAGAGCAACTTACAGCAAGATGAAGCCTCAGCTTCTAATCCCAATGGACACCAAATATCCACACTTGGATAAATGGGTGCCAATTCAACTGAATGACACATGGGAAGAAGCCAAAAGGGAGTTTGTCTATGACTATTATGTCATTGACAGATGGAATGGAGGAGATGCAAACTCTGCCTTCACTGAGTTCATGCTAGAATACTACAGAGAGTTGTATCAACAACTACTTGCAGCTGCTGACATTGCAAGATTTGAACTCACAGCTCCCAAGCCAATCATATACATGCCTCCAAAGCTTGAAGGATGGATTGACCAAGCAAGAATTCTGAGGGAATTCACTGAGATCCTTAAGCTGAACAAGATGGTTCTTGGACCTAAGGGAACCAACCAAGAAGCCATGGCACTGAAAAGAAGAGTGTGGGCACAGTATGGAATGCTGCCACCTCCTGAGGATGATCTTTGAAATGGCTAAGTCTTCTGACCTTACTTGAATGATCAACTATGCTGAAATATGGTCAAGTTTGCTGATGTGTTAATCTGTTTGCTCTGGTTTGTTATGAATTGCTCTGATACAAGTTCTGTGCTCTGATGCTGAAAATATTATTTTGAATTATTGTAATGAATTGCTCTGATGTATTGATTCATGCTCTGATATGTTAATTTCAACTATCAACATGCCTGTAATGATTTTTGAATGAATGATAGTTGAACTTATTTTGAATCAAGAAATACAAATCTCTCTATGACTATCCTTGAAACCTACTTGCAACAAAAACAGTGAATACACTAACACATTATCTTTTCAGGAATATTGACCTTAGTCATGTCTTCTGAAGATATATGTAATAGATGTAGACAAGTCACTTTTGCTTAAATTGTGTAGGTTTTGGCATCATCAAAAAGGGGGAAATTGTTGGGAATAAAATGAGATATGTTTTGATCTAATACCAAAACCCCCCGAGACATGCCTAAGTCAATATAAATATGTTCTAAGAATGTTAGAACATATAGATTATAGGCTAGATGAGAAGCTGAAATGTTAGGTAGCTCTTAGACAATTAGATGCACAATTTGAGGGGGAACCTATGCTTTGAAGATGATCAAGATCAAGTCCCCTCAAGGCTCAAATTCTGGAACAATCACTTAAGAGCAAGGACACTCTATGAAATCTAAGATGCTCTTATCAGGAGAGTTGTCCAGAGAAGATGCTCTTATGCAAGAACAAGATTGTAAAGCTCAAAAGGACAAGTCCAATGAAGATGCTCTGATCAGGAGAGTTGTCCAGAGAAAATACTCATATGCTCTGATCAGGAGAGTTGTCCAAAGAAGCTAGCCATATGCAAGAACAAGCTTACCTAGCTCAAAAGGACAAGACTACTCAAAGGTTTTTATCAGGAGAGTTGTCCAGAGAAGTCAACTCTATGCATAAAGTGCTCTGATGCAAAAAGATTAAATATACTGATCAGGAGAGTTGTCCAGAGGAGTTGTCTCAGCTAAATTGATCAAGATCAAGTGCTCTGAAAGCCTGAGATCAACTATGCTGAAGAGTTTGAGACAACCAGTCCCTAAAGGTCCTCAAAGAAATAAGCTAAGACCATCCTCAAGAGAAATAAAGGGAAAGAGCCAAGTCATCTGAAGAAGAGCAAGCCAACCATGCTGAAAAGCAAAACTGCTGATAGTGATAAGGAGAGTTGTCCAGATGATAAGGAATGTTGTCCTATCATTGGATCAACCTTCAGAAGCCATGTCCAAGTCCTAACAAGAAGTCAAACATTGGGAAAAGTGCTGCAGAATGAAGACAAAACTGTTACATCCGTTTATTACCCAAATGAGGACATGTCACTATCAAGAATCTGTCTTCCAGTTTGAAGAACTCAAGGAAGACATTTATAGCAATTTGGGGCTGCCTCTCCAACGGGCAAATCCTCCATTTTGTCTATAAATACAGAAGTGTGAAGACCATTTGAAAGCACCTCAACCTTGACAAGAATATCCAACTATCCTACAAGTTGACAAGTGCTCTCAAGCTTTCAAAGAGACTATCTTAGTCTTTATACACTTCTTCTAAGCTGAACCCAATTGTATATCCATACACAAGCTTAGAGAGATATCCTATCCTTATACACTGATCTTCACTGTAAAGGATATCTCATTAGTTGGAACCTTACTTCAACCCTTACACCTTTCAAGAGTGAAAGTGAGAAGGTTGTAGTAGTAGAAGTGGTAGGAGCTGACTGTTGAGAGAAGAACAGTTCAGTTCTGAGTTGAGAAGAGGGTACTAGGACTCTAGACATCCTAGGGATCAATTCACCAAGGAGTGGTGTTCTTGATCAAGTGCACCTTGGCACTATAAAACAAGTTAATTCCAAGAGTGAAGGAATTATCCTGTTAAATCAGGGAAAGTGGATGTAGGAGCTTGAGTCTCTGAACCACTATAAACTCTTGTGTTGATTTACTTTACAAATACTTACATTCACTCAACACTGCACACAAAACTGATCTTTCAAGGATAAACATTCAAAGACTGTGCAAAACTGTTTTGGACAACTTCCCTGAAGCTTAACTGGACTGTGTTACATTGACTAAGTGATTTCAGAAATTAAAGGAGTCTAAACTTAAAGGGCCAACCACTATTCCGCACATATAACTCCCCTAGATAGTTGTTCAACTAAGTACTCAATAGTACTTAGTAGTTTGATTATCTTAGAAGAGTTAATCTTCTTCAGCAGAATTGTCCAAGACAACCTTGCTGAAACTCTGGTTTGATCAAATTAGCAAAAGAATTGCATACAAGTGTATTCCCCCCCCATACACTTGTCATATACTCCTTTCAGGACCAACACACAATCCTACTCTGCCTTGGAGATAAGGTCTTGAGGGAGGTTGCTAAAGAGAAGTCAACGAAGGAAGTTTGAGATAAGCTTGAGAAGTTATATATGGTGAAAACTCTTGCTAACCGACTATATTCGAAACAGAAGCTGTATACCTTTAGAATGGGAGATGACAAACCCATTACGGAGCAGCTAGATGAGTTCAACAAGATACTTGATGATCTAGAAAATTTGGATGTCAAGCTTGAAGAAGAGGATAAGGCTCTGATCTTGTTGAGTGCTCTTCCTAAGTCCTTTGAAATCCTAAAGGACACCATCTTGTATGGTAGAAATGAGGCAATCACATTGGAGGATGTGATCTTGGCTGTCAAGTCCAAGCTACTACATAATATGACATCTCAAGGAGATAAAAGTAGCAGTGGAGAAGGATTGGCAATCAAAGGAGGACATAAGAAATCTGTCTCCAAGAAGGGGTCTAGTCAACCCAAGGGAGCTGATAAGGGAAAATCAACAGTGTCAAATCAAGGGGAAGTAGTGTGCCACCACTGCAACAAACCTGGACACTATAAGAGTACTTGTTTCAAGTACAAACAACTTATGAGAAAATCTGGTCCTAAGAACCCTGTTGATAAGAATCAAGCAAATCAAACCAAGAAGATAAGGAGCAGAAGGGCTATGAGTCAGCTCAGTCTCTATCTATCACTTCCACTAAAGAACAGTAAGATTGGATTTTAGATTCAGGGTGTTCTTTCCACATGACTCCAAGAAGAGATTGGTTTCATGATTTTAAGCATCAGAATGGAGGTTCTGTGTTGTTAGGGAATGATCACACTTGCAAAGTCAAAGGTGAAGGTACAGTACACTTGAAGATGTATGATGGAGTAGTGAGGATTCTCAAGAGGGTTATGTATGTTCCTGAACTCAAGAGAAATTTGATATATCTTTTTTATGCTGGATTCAATGGGCTACAAATTCCAGTCAGAAGATGGAGAGCTCAGAGTTTCAAAGGGGGAACTTACTGTTCTTAAAGGTGAGAGGATGTATTGGTCCCAAGTTGAGTTAATAATATTGAGTAAGCTAGTAAAAGTCTAGAGGGGAGGGGTGAATAGACTTTTAAAAATCTTTCAATATATCAGAATACGTAATGCGGAATTAATCAAAGTAACAATGAGCCCAACCTAGTTTATACTCAACTTATATTCGAAATTCGAACTATTGTTATGAACACTCTACTTGTCTTGTTTAGATAAACAATTAATCAATTAAGCAATTAAACAAACAGTAAAGTAAATCAACACACAACGATTTTATAGTGGTTCGACAACTTGTCTACATCCACTCTCACAACTCCAGTCGTGAAATTTATTACTCTTCCAATCGAGTAGTCTTGTGATTTTAAGTCCCAAGATATAAGACTTAGATCTTCTCGAAAACACTACCAACTGCCTCTTTGATCTAACTAGCTATTTTATAAGTAACTAGCAACTTGAAACAGTAAACAAAAATAAAACTTCTCTTCGTTCAGTAGTAGCCTTCTTGTTCTTCTCTTGTCTTCTGGCTTCTTTCTGAATCTTCAAACTCTGAAAGTATTTACTTCACTTGAATGTAGACTATCAATGCTTCAGTAGTTTTTCAGTAGTCTTTAATGAATGAATACCTTGCGGCATTTATAGGCTTCCAATTCAAGAACTTTCAGTTGTGTAACAACCTTTTCTTGAAAACTAACTTGTAACTGATTCTTCTTATCCTTTCACGCGTTTCTTCAGTTAATTAGTTATTCCTTAACTAACTCTTCAATCTTTACCTTCAACACGCTTTTGTAACTAACTTCTGTCTTCTTGTTGACCTGTCTTGTCTTGTAATCTTGCTCACCTGTCTTGTCCAGTAGTAGTAGACTTCTTCTTCTACTTGTCTTGTGCTGTAGACTTCTTCTTCAGATTACATCAAGAACTAATCTAGTCCTAACATCTAATCCTAACCAAGACTATTACATTACATTAAGCTCTTGTTATAAAGCTTAGTCAACTTAGAAATTACACAAAGAATACAAACGAAACACGAGCTTCTATACATCTCAAATAGCTCAGTATAAAACCTATCAAGTATACAAAGTACTTATAAACTGTTCTTGTCTTTTTCTTTCATACTTATCCTTTGAAACTATTACCTGTCTTATGAACTAGTACTTGTCTTGTGAACTAGTACTTGTCTTGTGAACTCTACTGATCTGCTCAAGATGACTTCATAACTAGACTAGATCAGTCAACACTTAGAAAATATTCAAGTCTACTTTTGGCTTATCAAAACTTATCTCATCTTTTCATCATTTAGGACTTGTCTTTAGGATTCATATCCCAACAGAATGAATGATCTCTACTTTTTTAAGGGAGGAACAGTGATTAGCAGATCAGATGTGGCAAGGGTGCAAGACAACTCAATGTTGTGGCACAGAAGACTAGGTCATGTAGGAGAGAAGGGCCTACTTGAGCTAAGTAAGCAAGGATTGCCATGTGGTGACAAGATCACAAAGTTTGATTTGTGTGAGCACTGCATTCTTGGGAAATCCAAGAGATTGAAGTTTGGAAAGAGTTCACACTCTATCAAATGAATTTTGGACTATGTCCATTCAGATTTATGGGGGTCAGCTAGGAATCAGACCAGAAGTGGTGGGAAATATTTCATGTCTATCATAGATGACTACTCAAGAAAGGTATGGATCACTATCCTGAAATCCAAGTCAGAAGCATTTGAAAAGTTCAAGGAATGACTCACTGAGGTTGAGAATGTCTCTGGAAAGAAGCTCAAGCATTTGAGAACTGATAATGGGCTGGAGTTCATATCAGAAGAGTTCAATGTTTTCTGCAAGAAGAAGGGTATAGTAAGGCATAGAACAGTACCAGGTACACCTCATCAGAATGGAGTAGCTGAGAGAATGAACCAAACCATGCTTGAGAGGGTCAGGTGCATGTTGAGCAGCTCTGGATTGCCTAAAGTATTTTGGGGAGAAGCAGTGTCAACAACAGCCTATTTGATAAACAGAAGTCCTTCCTCAGCTGTGCAATTTACAACCCCAGAAGAGTTATGGTCTGGCCATGCAGCTGAGTATAGTAATTTGAAAGTTTATGGTTGTTTAGCATATGCCCATGTCAAGCAAGATAAGCTTGAGCCTCGAGCCTTGAAATGTGTGTTCGTAGGGTATCTTTCAGGAGTGAAAGGGTATAAGTTGTGGTGCCTTGAAGCTAGGATGCAGAAGTGTATTATCAACAGAGATGTAACTTTTGATGAGAGTAGAATGCCATTGAAAGAAGATGCAAGTTCAAGTGCAGCACACAACAAACCACATGAGACACAGGTTGAGGTGGAGCATGTTGACACCAAAACACTAACTGAAGATCAGATTGATCTAGATGAGGAGGAGACTACTTATAGTGATACTGAGCTTCATGACTATCAACTGACTAGGGACAGAACCAGAAGAGAAGTCCACCCACCTCATAGGTATCGTCAAGCTGACATAGTATCTTTTGCATTATGTGCAGCCCTTGAGGTGGAGTCTTTAGAGCCTAAAACTTACACAGAAGCCATAAACTGCCATGACAAGGAGAAGTGGTTAGTTGCTATGGAGGAAGAACTGTTATCTTTGAACAAGAACCAGACTTGGGAGATTGTTGAGAGACCTAAGAACAAGAAACTTGTTGGGTGTAAGTGGATCTACAATAAGAATGTGGAGGCTCAGAGAGGTGGCAAGATTAGGTACAAGACAAGACTTGTAGCTAAAGGATTTACACAGAAGGAAGGTATTAACTTTAATGAAATCTTCTCACCTGTTGTAAAGCATTGTAGCATCAGAATCTTGTTGGCTATGGTTGCTCAGTATGAACTGGAGTTGCATCAGATGGATGTGACCACATCATTTCTTCATGGGACTTTAGATGAGAAGATCTACATGAAAATACCAGAAGGGTTGGACATAGAAGATGGAGAAGACAAAGTGTGCTTACTCAGAAAATCACTTTATGGCCTCAAACAAAGCCCTAGACAATGGTACTTAAGGTTTGATGAGTACATTTGCTCAGCTAGTTTTGCAAGAAGCTTGTAAGCTGTGTTTACTTCAAGAGAGTTGGGAGTTCAATTACCTATCTTCTGTTGTATGTAGATGATATGTTAATAGCAGGAGAGTCTATTAACAGTATTAATCTGGTTAAGGAGATTCTCAAAAGGGAGTTTGAGATGAAAGATCTTGGTGAAGCTAAAGTAATTCTTAGGATGGAGATCAGTAGAGTTGAGGGAGCAATTCAGCTTAGTCAGCCTACCTATCTGAAGAAGGTGTTAGAGAGATTCAGGATGAACCAAGCTAAGTCAGTTTCTACACCAATTGACCAGCATCAGAAGCTATCCAATCAGATGTGTCCCAAGAACAACCAAGAAAGAGCTCAGATGAGCAAGGTTCCTTATGCTAGTGCAATGGGGAGTTTAATGTATGCTATGGTGTGTAGTAGACCAGATTTAACTCATGCAATGAGTGTAATCAGCAGATACATGAGTGATCCAAACTTAAGTCATTGAGAGATAGTTAAGTGGGTCATGAGATATGTTTTGGGATCAGCTGAGAAGGGTCTGAAATTTCAGAAGATATTAGATGGGGGAGAAGCTCTTGTGGGATATGTTGATGCCGACTATGCAGCGAATGTAGACACAAGAAAGTCCTTGACAGGGTATGTATTCACCTTATTTGGTACAACTATATCATGGAGGTCAATACATCAGTCCGTAGTTGCATTATCTACTACAGAATCAGAATATGTAGCCTTGACTGAAGCAGTTAAGGAGAGCATGTGGCTTAGGGGAATCTTGAAGGAGTTTGGTATATCACAAAGAAGTGTGACTGTCTTCTGTGATAACCAAAGTGCAATACATCTTGCAAAGCATCAGAGGTATCATGAGAGAACTAAACATATAGATGTAAAGTTGTACTTTGTAAGAGATATTTTAGAGAAGGGGGTGGTCCAAGTACGATTGTAATCTTTGAGTTGTGTGAGTTCACGAGTGAAGTGAGGAAATATCCTATTTCGAGTGATTGAGTGTGTAAACATTCTTGATCAATCAAAGAAGTACTCGTCTGGTTCAGTGGATGTAGATCACATTGATCGAACCACTTAAATTCTTGTGTGTTGTTTGTCTCGTTATTTACTTTCAGAATTACTATCCTAGAACAGTTATTTCTTATATCTTCAAGTGTTCTACTTGGTTGGAGACGTCTAATCGATTGAAATTACTTGACAATCATGCATCCACATCACATAGAGTGGTGAATTCGTGCATTTTTCGGACCAGTCCTTCTTTTCTTTTCTTGAATGTTATGTTTCGTAATTTCTCATTCTTCAACTTTGCTCTCCCCATAACTCTTCAATATTTGAATAAAATGATGAATTAATTAAATAAATCATGTATATTGATTCGGTTAAAAATGATGATGGATGAGTAATGTAAATTTATCCAACATAATCTGGTCTGTTAATTAGGAAAACAATTAAGAACAAAGAAACGATTTGACTTTACAAACAATAAATACTTTTGTTAAAATTATGGATAGACTTCATTTTAATTAATCTTTATGGACTGTTTGATAACTAAGATCAGTGACGGAGCCAGAAAATTTAGTTTGGGGCTCGATTAACATTACTATATTAAAAACGTAATCGACTAAAATTTCAGGTTCACACAACTCAACGTAATATTCTCTCCCGTCCATAAGCTTCCCACTTTACCATTTTGGTCTGTTCCGCCTATAAACTTCCCATATCCTTTTTGGTAAATACTTTTAATTTTTTATTCTTACCCTTCACTTTATATCTTACTTTTTCTTATATATCTCTCTCCTTCTATGAATCACATCATTTGTACTATATCTATTATTTAATCACTTAATCTCTATGCCAAAAAGCGGCGAAAAACTTATAGACGAACGGAGGAGTTTACTAATCAGGTAATTTATATATATATAATAAAAACATGTATAGAAATTCGGATACATAAAAAAACTAAAAACTAAAATTAATAGTATTATATATATAGTTAAAAATTTGATACCGAAAAAAGTTGACAGGGAGTATTTTATTGCGGGACCAATGTTAATTAGCATACATACATAATACAATATATATATTTACATATCTATACTAATATAATACACCTACAATTTCCATTTTTAATTTCGGTGGGAAAGTTTGTGAATCGTTGATCTAATCTTCTCTACTTCATCTGAACCGTTCAATTTTATTTTTGCTAATAATGGTAGGTTTGACAACTCTAATTATCATTAAATTCATCATTTTATCCTATTTCATATTGACCGTTTATTTTTTTTGATGAGATCTAGACCTTAGGATCAAAAGCATAATTATAGGAACGGTTATTTTTCGTAGGCTATTTATACCCATCATTGCATTGTTCATTTTCATCACATCACTTCTCTATTTTCTATTCGATTCTTATGGAGTTCAAATTACTTTTTTGTAAATTTTAAATTTATTATTCTAAGATATAGATATGCATAATAGTTAAAATTGTATTTGAAGATTTTTGTATAGATTTGAAGGTTTGTTGTATATTTTCATTTGTATTCATCAAGATCTAAAGAATTGTTGAAGATTTTTGTTTCGGCCATGTCATCAAGATATCTATCTTTGTTTATGAATTCTCCATATATCTTTGTTGAAGAGGTGTATCATTCATTTAGATTAGTTAGTATTTTTTAACATATCTTTGTTGAAGAGATTTATCGTTCTTCACTTTTTTATCTTAACATTGATGTTTGATCTCTCCAATTGTAATAGATAGTGAATTTATTTTTTTATCTTAACATTGATGTTTAAAATGTATTTTAATTCAATTTCTTTCGAGTAATTATATTTTGAATATTGTTGATTCCACTGTATGTTCATTTTTATTTTTCAATTCGCGATGCAACTTCTATATGTATGTTATTATTTTTCAATATTTCATCTAATTTGATTATTCTATATTTTAGTTGCGAATTTTATTTAATTTATGATAATTTTCTCTAATTTTTACGATTCTTATGTATTCTCTATTATAGTTTTTGTACATTATTCATTCGAAGATATTCAGTCAAAATATCTCATTGCTCATTAAATTTTGTATATTTACTATTTATATTTTTTTTTAGTTCACATAATACATCGATTGTTTTAATACATAATAAATATTTTTTGCAATATTATAAAATGCATTATATGATTGATATCATATTTAATTTGTGTTCTAAAATAATTTTTGCATTCCCGTATACTTTAATTTTTTAAAATCTTTTATATGATAAAATTAATGAATTTGTATTTTAAGAATTTCTTTTAAAACAAGTATTTTATTATATTTTACCATAGTGTACATTATAAATATCATATGAAAAAATTAAAGTGTAGTTTACCATTAATATTAATATAGAAATTTAAAAATGTAGTGTGAGATAGATAGTGGAAGTGGCGTGTTTAATTAACATTTAATTTGTATATGAAATTTAGGCATGTGTTTAACTAATAGTATGTAATTATGCTATTTTTATTAAATATTTTTGGCCTAAAGTTTCAGACCTCAAATTTACTTATTGATTATGAATAGTCAAAGTTGAAGTAACATTTAGTTGATCCTTTTTTTTAATGTAATTTTGTCCTAAAATCCGTGATTTAATTAATTTATTATAATTATATAAATTCATTTTAGATTAGGCATAAAGATCAAAGTGATTAGTTAATTTATTATGATTATATCAATTAATTTTACTTATTAATTGACTTATTTTATATCAATTCATTTTTTTATGATGTCATTGTTACTAACCTTCATTTTTATATCAAGACTACAATTAATAATTTCAAGATACTATATTTATATAATTTTCATAACTAAACTCAATTTAAAATTAAATTAATATCATCATTTAATTTGAAATTTAAAATAATGATATAATAAATTTATTATTTTAAAAATATATAATTTAAAACTTTAGTCAATGTTAGTTTTTTCCAATTCAATTAATTTGTAACTGTTACTTAAATATTTCTAATTTTACCATCAAATACTTTTAAATTATATCCACAATTATTGATGAGTTTTAATTAATGGTTGATAAGATCAATTTAATAAAATTTTTAATATAATTTCAAATTTAAATCAATATTTATATTACCCTTAAAAAAAGCCAATATTTATATTTATCAATTAATTCTATTTTTATTTAAATTCTTAATTATTTTTTTATAGTATAATTTTTTTATGTTGCTTATTGTTATCTAAGTTTGTTAAATTTTTTTTTTTTTTTATTAATTTGAAGATATGTAAAATTAATTTTTTTTTTAAATAGTCAATTAATGTTTATCATCTTAGTTAAACTATTTTAACCATCTTAGTACTAATTTAAAATTGTAGTCAATCTTAATTCTTCTCAATTAAATTATTTTGTAACCAATCCTTAAATATTAGTACTAATTGTACTCCCAAATATTCTCGCATTTATTAATGATATTCGCAATTATTGATGAGATTTAATTATTCAATATAATATTTTTAAAGTTCTTATTGTATGTTTATGGTCTATTGTGGAATTCAAGTTTGTTGGATTATAATTTTAATCATTTTTATTAATTTTAAGATATGTGAATTTATTTCATTTTAAAAAAGTAGTCAAGTAATTTTTATCATCTTATATAGTTAAACTATTCTAACCATTTTATTAATAATTTAAAATTTTAGTCAATATTTTTTTTTGTCAATATTTTAGTTAATTATTGTTAATTTTAACCATTTTAGTACAATTAAATTTTTTAGTCAATATTAGTTTTTTTCCAATTCAGTCAATTTATAGCATTGAAATTTTGGCCATCTACTTAAATTTTTGTGGTTGAACAATGATTTTTTTTTTTTTTTAATTGCAGTATGAGTTTTCAATTTTATTCACATGTTCAATGCCTCATTCTAAGCAATCATGTTTTCCTGTTAATTGATTGTTATATAGATGTTTTCCTCCATTGTATATTAATATCATTTTACAATAGTTACATATACATTAAGAGCGCAATTTGTGATAGTTTATAATAGTTGATTTTCATGTTAATTTATCGTTTTCCTCCACCAGTAAATTGAATTCATGAGTGTAGTTTCATCATAAATTAACCACAATAGCCTATTAATTATTGGTTTATAATTTTTATTATTATTTATTAACACACATTTTTATTTTATTTGACAATTTTATATAAAAAAAAATTATATTTTGTACAAAATGATCGAATCAAAAAAAAATTGTATATTAATTTTTATTTTTTAATAATTAATTATTTAATTAAATGGTCAATTTTATAATAAGTACTGATACATGCTAATAATTCTTTATTATTCTATATAATTTTATATATTAATGTTAATATATATATTTTTTTTATTTGACATTTTTTTCATTTCCTCTCTCTATATATATATGTGCTTTATTTAAAAACAAATTTTATATATTTTTCAAATTCATTAAGTATATATTTATTTATATCAAATTACTTTTACCTGCTATAACAGGTCACAAGACAAAAAAGTTGAAAAAGTTTAATTACTTGACATAAATCAAAATTTAGAAGTTAATAGGATTAAAATCAAAATGTGGTAAAGTTAAAGGACTAAAAAAAAAATCCTTTATATATATAAACAAAAACTAGAAACCATATAAACACAAATCGTTCGAGAGGTCGGAGACTCATTAAAAAACTTAACAGAAGAAAACTCAACTTAGGGACAAAACCTCTAATTAAAAAAAAAATGGAGCCCCTATAAATATATTTAAGTAAATTGAAAAGAAATCACAATGAATATCGTTTGCTAATAAATTCGCAAGAAATTTTGGAGGCTTATTGCGATGCTACTTGCGTTAATATATCCGCCGTAGAATTACCTTCCCTATACACATGTGAAACCCTCCAAATCATATCCTGCTTCATTCTTAGTACATGCTGACATTGCACATGAAATCTCCATGAGATGTCCGCTGGGAGCGCAGAGAGCACGTTTACCACATACGTCAAAGCAGATTCAATCCAAAAGTTTTGCCACCCTATTTTAAACGTCACCTTGATAGCATGTAATGTCGTAAACTTGTATGGCTTATACGCATAACCAAACCCCAATCGAGTAGCAAACCCACCAATAAAGACTCCTACACGGTTTCTTGAGACTCCACCACCATCCATGGGATCCGACGCCCCTTCCACCACGCCATCCATGTTAATTTTCACAACCCCACAAGCAGGCACAGTCACCGGACCGGGATAATAGCTGAAGCACAGCCCGACCGCCCCTCATGGTTGAATACATTTATAATGCGTAAATTGTCCGTCGAATTAAACATATGACCCATATCAGAACCAATAACCTCAACATTAAGACCTAGGTCGACGTTGCAATTGTCTCCGGTAACACTCTCGCATTGAATACCTCATCATTCCGAGCATGCCAAACTAAAATAAATCCCGAATTTTAGAGGCAGTAAACAAGAAATAAGGACAAGCACCAAATAAATGATCCATAGTCTCATGTGCCCTACAAAACGCACATATATTAGGACCAGAAAAACCTGTTTGCAATACTTTATCCCAGGTTAGAAGTTTTCCATGAATTTCTCTCTAAAGGACCATCATCGGCGCGGAGGAATGTAACATGCCCATAACCAGACACCTCAATTAACCACTAGATAATGCAGATGAATTTTGTCATATGATAATTTCGTCGTGACGTTTTCATGCAATGCTTTCGAAAAAACTCGAAGATCCCTGTCCAATCCACCATAAATTGAAAAGCTCGCATAAACGCTTCATGTAGATGTCAGACCCCGTCAATCAAATAATCTGAAATACAGAAATAGTAGTGGCTTCGAACAGAGTATGACATTTTTTTACGATCTGCATTGAATTATGTTATCATAATGTATGAAAACCAATAAATGAAATATATGATAAATAATAGGGACTGAAGTTTTTTCAATCCCATAAATTGCACTCTTTTTATTTTATTTCAGATGCATTATAGTTTTTAAATTCGATCCAATAACTTTGTTTAAATTTTTCAATGTAATTTGCAATAGTTTTTTAAATTCATCCAATAACGACTTTGTCTAAATTTTGAAATTGGTCCACCATCCTGCTATCTCAAGTCACATATCAAGTCAATATATGTGAATTTTTTTTCTTTCATTTTTTGTAACTTGTGACATTTTCTTTTCTAATTGTATTTTTTTCATATTAGTTAAAGACTTATTTATATTTATTAATTCAGAAAAATATGAATATTAATTAAAATAGTAGATAATATAAAAATAAATTGTAAATAATATTTAAAATACTTTTTAACTTAACTAATTAATTATTTGAAAAAAAAATTAGCTCTCCAATTAGAAAAAATATATATAATGTACAAGGATAGTCAAATAGAATGCCACATGTATATTGACCAATTAATTTTTTTTTTTAACAAAGTTATTTAATCGAATTCAAAATGTGTAAAACGTCTGGACCAAAACTAAAAGGAGTCCAACTTATTGGACTACATATACTTTAATATATGGTTTATTATATGCTTGTATATCATATTAAGTGTAGATGTCAGTTTAAAATTAATATCAACTATATTGTATAAATTTATCACTCATTTACTTAAGAAAAAAAATCATATTTTTAAATATTTTAACATAATTAACTAATGCTTCATTCCACCCTAATTAGATTTCTCTCTTTTCATTTCGATTTTTCCTTTATTAGATTGCCCCTTCCTAAAATAATAATAAAATTATTTTATTATTTTCAATTATCTTCTTCAGATATCTCAAAATTACATCAAATGTCATTACTTTTTTCACTTAAAATCATCATTTTATTTTACAACTATACTCTCTGTTGGGAATAAAATGATTTTGAATTAGATACCAAAACCCCTGATTGATGATGATCAGATTAGTTGAGATATGCTCAAGTCAAGTTCAGGCAAGCTGTCTTAGTACACTTTAGTATGAAGAATGCTTAAGTAAAAATCTCAGAAATGTTATGAGATTTTAGTGATCAGGATAGTTGTCCAAAGCTGGAATGTTAGGCAGCTTGATAGGTCTATAGGACAAAGTTGCTGATCCATTCAAGACAAGCTGATCTAATGGACAACTGAGCTGAAGAGATCAAGAACAATAAAGTTGTGTTCATAAATGCAAAAGATCAAGACAGTTGAAGTACAAATGATCAAAAGCATTGAATGCAAAAGACACATTCAATGAAGCATTTATTGCCAATCATGCCTGAAACAAGCATTGAAGACTTAGAGCATTAAAGAGTGAAGCATTGAATGAATGTTGGAACATTCTAAAATGCAGCAGGAATGTTCAGGGAGCTTGTCCCATCTGACCGTTGGCTGTGTATAGAGTTTGCCACAAATCAACCTAGGACAATGTGCAAAATTGGAAACTGACACAAGTCTTCTCAGTCGCATTTGTCAGAAGTCAACACATTCATTCAAGCAACCATTGAAGAGCCCTTTTACACAGTGGATAAAAGGATGCCAAGCTTCATAGCCGTTTCAATGGTGCTGCAAATAGACAGATTTGAATTGCTAATCCCTCCAACGGTTAGTTGTTCAATTTGCCTATAAATACAGAAGTGATCAAAGGGATTCAACATCCAACTACAAGCTATCAAACTATCATCAAGCTTTCAAAAGGAAACCAAGCTGTTCTCTAGAATTCCAAGTTTCCTGAATCACTTCTTATCAGCTAAGCCAATCTTTGTAAACATCCATAGCTTAGCATTGAGATATCCTAAGCCTTTACATTGTTCTTATTGTAAAGGATATCTCTACTAGTTGGAACCAAACCTCAAACCCTTATCTCATTAAGTGAAGAGAGAGTTTGTTGTAGAAGTGAGGAGTTAAGGACTGTTAGTGTGAAACACAGTCTTAACTCAGAGAGATTGAGCACTAGGACTCAAGTTATCCTAGGGATCAAAACACTAAGAGAGTGTTGTTGATCAGTGCACCTTGGCACTATAAAACAAGCTAATTCCATTGAGAAGGAATTATCCTGTTCAATCAGGGAAAGTGGATGTAGGAGCTTGAGTCTCTGACCCACTATAAACTTGTGTGCCATTTACTTACTGTATTCTTAATTTCACTACATTCAAACATATTTTAAAGAAACATAACTCAGTAAGTAAGAAAATCTGTTTTGGACAAAGTCCCTGATAACCTGTATTTTTCAGAAATTAACTTGGAGTATTTCTTTAGTCAAAGGCCAACCACATTCCGCACCTAGCAACTCTTTTAGATATTTAGCCAACTGATCACTCAATAGTAATCAGTAGGACAAGTATCTATCAAAGTTCACACTCAGGCCAGTTGTGAGACAACTTGCCTGATAAGACCAATTTGTCAAAAAAAAAAAGAATTTGCATACACAAGTGCATTCCCCCCCCCCATACACTTGTGTTATACTCCACCAAGGACCAACAAGTGGTATCAGAGCAGGGGTTCATAGACCACTTCTTCTTAGAATCATTGATTTTCAAAATCTCACTTTCTGTGGTCACTGAACTGATCCAAATTTCTGAAAAATCTACTTATATTTTCCTTTGTCTATCTGTATAAAAATGGCTAACAATGCAGTTCCAGGAGATGCTGCCAACACCACCAACAACATGGGTCCAAACCAAGTCAATCATATTTCTCATCACAAACTGCCAATGTTCTCAATTGAGAATTATGATTTCTGGAAAATCAGGATGAGAGCCCATCTTGCCTGCCAACATGATGAAATGCTCAAAGTCATCACCAGAGGACCATTCACCTTCACCAAGCTCAATCCCAAGGTCACTGATGCTCAAAAAGCAGATCCAAGGGAGCTGCTGCCAAAAGATGAGGATGAGCTGACAGCAGAAGAGAGAAAAAGGCACAACCTGAACTACATTGCCATGAACACATTGTACCAGACCATTCCAGATGCAGTGATGGGAAGAGTGTATCACTGCACCACAGCAAAGGAGATCTGTGATACCCTTGCACTCATGTGTGAAGGTACCCAAAAGATTAAGGAAAACAAGCTTCAAGTGGCTATCCAAAAATATGAGCAATTCACTATGGAGCCAAATGAAACCATTGATCATCTTGATGGCAGATTCACTAACATCATGAATGAGATGAACTCCTTGGGCAAGTTCTATGCCAAAAGAGAAGTTGCCTTGAAGATTCTGAGAAGTCTCACATCAAAATGGGATTTATATTCTGTCATGATGCAAAATACCAGCAATCTTGACAACATACCAATGCAGCAAGTATTCTCTGAACTCAAAGCATATGAGTTTGATCTCAACGGAAAGAAAGTGCATGATGAGCCATCCTCCTCAGGCAAAGGTGTTGCCTTCAAAGCTACTGAATCAGAGAAGAAAAATACTCAAAGATCTTCTCAATCTGTGTCAAAATCAGAAATGAAGGAGGAACTGGCACTCATGGCTAGAAGATTTGAGAAGCTGAATTCCAGATTTGGTAGATACAAGAAGTTCTACCAAGATAACAGAACCAGAAGGAGATTCAGTTCTCCTGATAACAAATCAGAGGACAAAGTCTCTGATGAAAAGAAAGAAGACATATATGCTGATAAGAAGAAATACAGCAAAGGTGAACCATCATCATCAAGAAGGAAGGAGTCCTCAAGCAAGAAAAATGATGATGAAGATGTGTGTTACAATTGCCAGAAAAAGGGTCACTTTCAGTATGATTGTCCTGACCTTAGTGCCAAAGAAAGAAAAGAAAGGCAAAACAAGAGAGACAAGAGGATGAACAATAGGAAGGCCATGGTAGCTGGAGAATCAGCAAGTGAAGAGAGTGTCTACTCTTCTGATGATGGATTGTTCTCCAACAGTGATAGTGATGAAGACTGTCAAATGGCATTTGAAAATGAAGAGGTATGTTCATCTTCCAATATTTCAATTAACACACATAAATCTAGTGAAATCCATCTTGACTTTGAAAAATTGTTAGAAGATTTCACCAGAATGCAAGAAGTATGCAATATGACACTGAGAGAAAATGAACAGTTGAGATCTAAAATCAAAATGCCCAATCTTCCTGAATCTGAGGTTGACATTAAATCATCTGAGTTGCATCAGCAGATTATGAGAGAACATGGAGATATGTCTCTCAAAATCTCTGAACAACAAAAGCTGATTGATGAACAAACTCTGACTCTAAAGAAAAAGGATTTTGAACTTAGAACTCTTCAAGCCAAATTAACAATCTCTCAAGTGAATTTGATACTCTGAAATTAAGTGAGGGGAGCTTAAAAATGAAAATGTCTGCCTTGAACAAATCTGCTAAGGCAATAGAGGAAATTCAAGGGTTTCAAAGACAATTTGCTCAAAAGGATGGATTAGGCTATAGTCCATCTGAACCTTCACCTGGTCTTAGTATTGCTTCCTCAAGCAATTCTAAGATGACTTTTGTAAGATCAGTGGCACAACAAAATGAAATAGAAGTAAATCAACCACTGATCAAGGATAAGGGAAAAGGAATTTTTATACCAACTCAAGTGAACAATGTCCCTAAACCCATACCTAAGGAAAAGGTTAAAGACACTGTTTACAGGAGAAATGAGGGTCAGAAAGGTAGAACCAATGGAAGGCCAACCTATCTGAATCCTTATCAGAGAAGTTGTCCAAAATCTGTTCAGAAAAGGCCAACTCAAAAGAGGCAACCTCAACTGAATGGATTAAGGCCAATCCCCTCTGATAGGTATAAAACATTCAGGAAGCCTGAACCTCACATGCCAAGAGGAAAAGGCCATCCAAACTCCTATCCACAAAGGTCTTTCCAAGCTGCACCTAAGTCTAGTAACTTCAGGAGAAATGACCCAAGAAAATTCACCAACCCTCCTGAACCTTACAAGACCAACACTTATACACAGAAAACACCCAAGGCATTTAAGGGTCAAACTGTGTATGTAGATGTAAATGGAAACCAAGTCAGTCACTTTGAGTCAATCGGAGTAATCAGGCACATTTGGATTCCAAAAGGTACAGCTAACCCTCTAGGACCCAACACTCAAAGGGTACCTAAATTTTGACTTTGCAGGGCTGCAAGGACCCCAAAAAGAAGAGAAGCATCAACAAGAAAACAGCATGGTACCTGGACAGTGGATGTTCAAGGCACATGACTGGAAACAAGGAGCTTCTCTCAGACTTCATAGAGAAAGATGGTCCTTCAGTAACCTTTGGAGACAGCTCTCAAGGGATCACAAGAGGCTATGGTACATTAAACATTGGTAGTGTTAAAATTACTGATGTCTCATATGTCCTAGGCCTAAAATATAACCTGCTGTCTATAAGTCAAATTTGTGATAAAGGATACTGTGTTGAATTTGCACCAAATGAATGTACCATCAAAAACAAATCAACACAACAGGTGCTACTAACAGGGGTGAGAAAGGGAAATGTCTATTTTGCAGATTGGAGCAAAACCCCTGAAGCAATTTGTCTTGTTGCCAAAAGCACAAATGAGCAAAGCTGGCTATGGCACAAGAGATTGAATCACCTGAACTTCAAAACCATCAACAAGATTACAAGAAACTCTCTAGTTAAAGGGCTGCCAAATCAAGTGTTCACCAAAGAACACATATGCCAGCCATGTCAGGAAGGAAAACAGCCAAAGCCTTTTCCTGCACAAAAGGTGATGTTTAGAAAAATGTCTTCTAAGACAGAGAAGAGAAAGCAGGAGGCTGCCTCCAAGAAAGTTGTTGCAATTGTCCCAGTCACAAGAGCCTCTCCAAGAAAGAGAAAAGCCCAGCCACCAAAAGCTCAGCCAAAGATGAAGAAGATGAAGAAGATTCTGAATGAATCTTCACCAGAAAGTCAGTCAAGAAGTGGAGGAGCCACCTCTGAGGAGATAGAGAAGGTTGCTGAAGAAGGTGTCAACCTTCCTGAAGAAAGTGTGGAAGTCAGAGAGGTTGTCCCCTTACAGCCTGAAAGTGTAACTGAATTCAGAGATCTTGACCTGCCAACAAGATCAGAAAGAAGAAAAAGAATCATCAAAACCTCTGAGAAGCAAAGATTGATGGAGGAGGAGATAAGGAAGAAAGAATTCTTCAAGGAGATCAGGCAAGCTAGCAAGTCTAACTCCAAGTCCAAATCAAAGCCCAACAGCCCTGAAGCCAACTCCCCTGATATTCAATCAGAAAGAATATCCCCATCAAGGCATGAAGAAGAGGAGTGCAAGACTCCTGAAGATGCCCCAATCATTGCCAAGAAGGTTTACTCCCATGAAGGTGCCCCTGATAGATCAGGTATTGATGTGCTGGCAGATTTGGTTAATCTTGAGGATAGACCTTTTTCCCCACTTGATCCAAGACTTCTTTCCTATACCAAACTTCTTGAAACTGTTCTCCAAGAAGGTGATCAAGTTGCTCTCCCACCCATTCCAGCCATTCCAATTACCTCTTCAGGCACATTGCTCTCAAAAGCACCTGAATCCCAACTTGCTTTAAGCTCTAACCTTTCTGAACCCAACCTTCCTGAATCCCAATCCAACCCTCCTGAATCCCAAGCCAACTCCTCTGAAGATGAAAGTGGTGAAGAATACATTTATGAGGGGATGCTAAGGCAGATTGCCAAGGCTAATGTGGATGCACTTTACCCAGGGTTGAAGGACTATCCTAGACTGCAGCAACAGTTCTATGATCTCAGAGCTCTTGTTGAGATCAAGGATAGAACTATGGTGGAAATAACTCAAGCTATTCAGGACAAAGGGGCAAGTTGGTGGCAAGTTGAAGAGAACAGGCTCTTAAACTTTGCAAATGTGAAGAAATCCAGTGTGTTAACCACTGAGGCCCTGTTTTGCACAATTGTCTCTGAGAAGGTGCAAGCTGAGAAAGAAAGAATTGCACAAGGACTCAGGCACCCTGATAGTCCATCTGATGATGATGATGATGATGATGATGATAACACCAATCCCAACCCTCCAGGCCTCAACTCTGCTCAGGTACATTACTTGACTTATCATTCTGAAAAGGACTCTGATCATTTAGAGGAGTTGACCAAAGATGGTGACTCAGTCCAAGATGCATTGGCCAAGGATGGTTCTTTTGAACCTGAGGCACAGCTTGACAATGTTGAGACTTCCATGGGAGAAGCTGGTTTGGCTAAAGCCTCATCAATGTCAGATCAGTTGGACATTGACCAGCCTTTAGTCATTCAGGATGACTCAGTGGCCTTGGGATGCCCAAGCACTGTGATCTCCCAACAACTGCCCTCTGTGGATCCTGTTGAGAATATAGAGGTGTCAGGTTTAGGAATAGAAGGAGTTGAAAAGGCTATTAGTGATAAAAAATCAGAGGGAGATGATGGTGAGGATTGTGTGATTACAGGTTCCCTGAGTGCACCAATCATAGAGGGAGATGAAGTAGAAATGTTGGGTGCAGCCCAATATGAGAGTCAGGCTATTCTTCAAGTCAAATCTGAACTTGATGAATCCCTTGGTGAAAGGAGGCCTGATTCTCCAGAGAATGTGAGATTATCTATAGAAAGAGAAGAAAAGAATATAGTTGAAAAAGAGAGAGAGGGTGCTGATGTATCAGGCCCTATGGGAGATAAAAAGAATGAGGGTGTTGAGGGAGATTTTACTAACACTCTTAGTTTTGCAGATTCTGTTGCTGTCACAATTGAGCAAATTTTTGCAGATGCCTCCCTGACAGATATACCAGTTGCTGTTGACACTGACCTTGAAACAGTCTCAGCAAATGTGTCCACACTGAACCAGATTTACTTTGAGCAAGCCAACACAACTGAGGCTAACTTTCAGATTGCTACTCAGACTGCTTCCATTATTGGAGAACAGTCAGAGAAGTTGGACACACTGGTCAAGGAGGTTGGTAAGACACATGCAGCAACTATTGATACTCTTGATGGCCAAGGAAAGACTTTAGCCTCTGTGGAGATGAGGCTAACTGGCTCAGAAGAGGTGATCCTGCCCACATTGGATGCAAGGATATGTGGAGTTGAAACTGGACTGCAAACAGTTTCAACTGAAGTGACAAAGGCCAAAGATGCTATGGTAAAATTCACAAGATCTGTGAAGAAAGAGCAGAAGGGTCTCAAAGATATGTATAAGCATAATGTGAAAGCTTTGAGAAAGACAATCAAGGATGCTCTAAGGCAAAGGACAGCAGCTCAGAGGAAGAAGGCAGAAGAATTAAAAGCTGCAATGGTGAAAGAGGCTGCTGAAAAGTTCACTGTTGAACTCATGGCCAAAGTGTCTGATCAGGTTGTGGCCAATCTCACTGAACAACTTCAGGCCAAACTTGATCAATCACTGAAAGCCACATTGGATGCAATTGTTACTCAAAAGATGAAGCCAGTTCACACCTTTTTTAGCATGGCAGATGATAAAATGCAAAACATTCATGATGAGAATGTGTACCTACTGCAGGAGTTGAAGTCCCTCACTCATTCTCACTCACATCTCTCTGTCACTATGAGTGACTTGAAGCCCCAGTGTTTTGATAATGCCAAAAAGGGGGAAAGAGAGAGAGCAAGGGCAAAGGGAACCTTGGTGATTGGTGAATCCAAGGGAAAGGAGAAGGTTCCTGAAAGTGAGGAGGAGGCAGTAGAAGACATTGGGAAAGGCAAAGGCCCAATGAACATTGAAGACTTGACTGAGGAAGAACAGATTCAAATTGCTGTTAAAGAGTCCATGATGTCTGCAATGGAGAGTCAGGCAAGGAGGCAACAAAGGCCTGGTGGTGAGTCAGCTGGACTTGACCCCAAAGAAAAGGTTGCTGAAGTAAGGGGGAAGGTGACAAGGTCATCTGAAAGAAAGAGGAAGGAATTGGAAGCCTTCAATGAATTCCCAACCAGCCTGACTTTACCTTCAGAATTTCAATCTGAAGAATCAACTCCAGCAAGGAAATTCAAGAGAATGAAGAAAGCAGCCCAGATGCCTGCTATTGAAGAAGAAGAAGTTGAAGAGGAAGTACAGGACAGAGAGCCTGAAGTAGTTATGCCCAAGCTTGCTGATGATCCTTCTAAATTGTTTGAAGAAGGATTTGGGAAAGATCCAGAAACACAGGAGAAGCTAGCTCTTCTAAGAGCTAAAGAAAGAATGGATCAGTTGGTTGAGGCCAACAAAGCAAGAGATTGAAGAAGGGCAAACTTCAAAGCTCCAAGAAGGAGGGCTTCATACAGAAGGCTCAAACCACAGATGCTGCAAAGATGGGACACTCAGTACCCTCACCATGATAAGTGGGTTCCAATCTCACTGAATGATGCATGGGAGGAGGCCAAGAGAAGTTTTGTA
This sequence comes from Galeopsis tetrahit, assembly GCA_963675135.1. Lineage (NCBI taxonomy): Eukaryota > Viridiplantae > Streptophyta > Magnoliopsida > Lamiales > Lamiaceae > Galeopsis > Galeopsis tetrahit. The sequence goes on along the minus strand of OY776125.1, from coordinate 6,175,350 downwards.
TATGACTTTTATGTCATTGGAAAGTGGCTTGGAGAGAGTGTGGATGAAGTCTTTGTCCAGTTTATGTTTGAGAACCACAGGGACCTCTACCAAAAGCTGTTTGCAGCAGCTGAGATGGCAAGAGTTGAATTCAAGGCCCCTGGTCCTATTCAGTACATGCCTCCTAAGTTCAATGGGAACTTAATTGATGAGGGAAAGATTCTGGAAGAATTTATCAACATCATGAAGATGGAGAAGCTAAAGCCTGGCCCTAGAGGAACCAACAAGGAGATCTGGGAACTAAAGAAGAGAGTATGGGCTCAGTATGGCATTGCTCCTCAGGATGATGGAACTCTATGATGGATAAGTTCTCTGTTTCCATATTTTGCTGTTATGATTTATGTTGTTACTCTGTTATTCTAGACTAGTGAGTCCTTTTGATTTTCAACTCTGTAATGCTCCATCACATATATAAAAGGTTCACTATGTTTTTATCAAGAGATAACAACTCATTATCTCAACTAACCTATCATGACATATCTTACTTGATTTATTGTGCTAACAGTTTCTTTCAGGCAAGTTGACCAGTTCACTCTCCCTGAAGGTAATGAATAATATAAGTCAAGGTTCCTTTGTAATAGGTTTTGGCATCATCAAAAAGGGGGAAATTGTTGGGAATAAAATAATTTTGAATTAGATACCAAAACCCCTGATTGATGATGATCAGATTAGTTGAGATATGCTCAAGTTAAGTTCAGGCAAGCTGTCTTAGTACACTTTAGTATGAAGAATGCTTAAGTAAAAATCTCAGAAATGTTATGAGATTTTAGTGATCAGGATAGTTGTCCAAAGCTGGAATGTTAGGCAGCTTGATAGGTCTATAGGACAAAGTTGCTGATCCATTCAAGACAAGTTGATCTAATGGACAACTGAGCTGAAGAGATCAAGAACAATAAAGTTGTGTTCATAAATGCAAAAGATCAAGACAGTTGAAGTACAAATGATCAAAAGCATTGAATGCAAAAGACACATTCAATGAAGCATTTATTGTCAATCATGCCTGAAACAAGCATTGAAGACTTAGAGCATTAAAGAGTGAAGCATTGAATGAATGTTGGAACATTCAAAATTGCAGCAGGAATGTTCAGGGAGCTTGTCCCATCTGACTTTTGGCTGTGTATAGAGTTTGCCACAAATCAACCTAGGACAATGTGCAAAATTGGAAACTGACACAAGTCTTCTCAGCCGCATTTGTCAGAAGTCAACACATTCATTCAAGCAACCATTGAAGAGCCCTTTTACACAGTGGATAAAAGGATGCCAAGCTTCATAGCCGTTTCAATGGTGCTGCAAATAGACAGATTTGAATTGCTAATCCCTCCAACGGTTAGTTGTTCAATTTGCCTATAAATACAGAAGTGATCAAAGGGATTCAACATCCAACTACAAGCTATCAAACTTGTAGGTCCCTAAGTTGAGTTAATATCGAGGGAAGCTAAAGAAAATGTCTAGAGGGGGGTGAATAGACTTTTCTAAAATCTTTCGATATATCAGAATTAAAATATGCGGAATACGAAATTATCAATGAGCCCAATTAAAGTTTATACTCAACTTATTTCGAGAACTCTGTTTTATGTATACTCAGCTTGTCTAGTTCAGTTATGTAGTTCAATTAACTAAACAATCAATCAATTAAAACAACAAACAAAATAGTAAAGTAAATCAAACACACAACGATTTTATAGTGGTTCGACAACTTGTCTACATCCACTCTCACAACTCCAGTCGTGAAATTCTTATTATCTCTTCCAATCGAGTAATATGTTCTTGTAGCTTTAAGTCCCAAGAAATAAGACTTAGATCTTCTCGATAACACTACCAAGTGCCTCTTCGATCTTACTAGCGATTTACAAGTATCTAGCAACTTGAAACAAAAGAAAATAAAACTTCTCTTCGTTCAGTAGTAGCCTTCTTTGATCTTCACTTGACTTGTGTAGCTTCACTTTCTGAACTTCAATCTCTGAGAGAAATTTCTTCACTTGAATCTTCAATAATGCTTGCAGTATCAATATTTCAGTAGTCGTATCAGTATCTCAGTAATCAGTAGTCAGTCGTCCTCAAATGATAAACTTCTTCAAGTACTTATAGACTTCGAACTTCAAGAACTTAGGTAGTTGTAACCAACCTTTCTTGATAACTGACTTTAACTGAATCTTCTTATCCATACACGCGTTTTTTGTTACGAATTAGTTATTCCATAACTAACTTCTCCATCCTTATCTTTCACGCGTATTTGTAACTAACTTCATGTTAACTTGTCTTGTGTAGTCTAGTAGATGCACTTATCTTGTAGTCCACCTGTCTTGAGTAGTAGACTGGTCTTCTCTTCTTGTGCAGTGGATTCTAATAGAACTAATCTAGTCATATCATCTAACCTAACAAGACTATTACATTACTTTAAGCTTTTATAATACAAGCTTAGTCAACTTATAAATCTATATAACAAATCTATCTATTACATAAAAATATCATGAGCTCTATACAGCAATTATAGCTCAAAAACAAACTAATCAATATAAACACATACAAACAGATATGAAGTACTTATACATCGTACTTATCTTTTAAATATAAACAATACTTTTCTTTTCATGTGAACTCTACTGATCTGTTCAAGATGACTTCAACTCAACTAGACTAGATTAGTCAACACTTAGAAAATATTCAAACTATTTTTGGCTTATCAAAACTTCATCTCATCTTTTCATCATTTAGAACTTGTCTAGGATTCATATCCCAACAATTTCCCCCTTTTTGATGAAGCCAAAACTACTTGAATCTTTTCTCATTAGTAGACTAGTTAAGTAGTTATCTTGTCTTTAACACCAAATAGTACTTTATCTTTTCATTCATTCAGAAATAAGATCAGTAGATATTACAAATACTTTAAAAAATAACAAAATCAGAACAAAACTAAACTATACTGAAAAGTTACCTCTTTCTGAATCTGGAACACAGAAAGCATTTAATAGTCTAGTATGAATTTCCTTGATATGTTCTTCATCTTCAATCTTCTCGTTGTCCAGTAGCTCATCTTCATACTTCTTAATCTGGTTAACATCTGCCCTTTTACCAGAACTAGTCATGGGACACTTCCATTTCGGAAAACCAGGAACAAGAATATTAAAATTCGCACTAGCAGAGATCCTTATGATCAAATTCCAGAGCATCTTATGCTGTCCTTCCATGAATTTATCAAACATAGCATAGAGATCGTCAGAGTTATCAGAATCTCCAAACTTCCTGATAATCCAGTGATCTAGTTCCCACTGCCTTTTCACTTTCATCCATTCTTGACGATGTTCTTTGTCAATGAAGTGGTCAATGAGCTTGTCTTCTATTTGATCTTCATCAGACTTCTGCTTCAACAAACTTTCAATGTGCTTCTCAATTTTCTTCTTCTTAGCATAATGAGCTTCATCACTTGGCTCATCAATCTTTTGCTTCTTCAAAATAGTTGACTCAGGAGTAGGTTCTTCAATATGAATAGACTTCCTTTTCGATACCATTCTTGTCTGTACTTCAGCTTCTGGAGATGCAATAGCCTTGCCCTTCTCCTTCTTCTTCAACTCATCTGCTTCAGCCCTGGCTTGGTCAAGTTCATCAGTCTTAACCAACCTGCCTTTGCCTCTCTTAGGCCTCTTAAGATCTTGCATGGCTTCAGCAGCATCTTTAGCCTCTGGTTCAGCACTAGATGTATCTTTCTTATCTTTCTCACTTTCAGCAACAAATTCAACTCGACTTGCCTCTTCCCCCTTTTTGGCTTCATCAGATGCCTTGAGAGAGAAAATAGAAGTGAAACGAGTCATTTCTTCCATCATAGCTTGCTTCATAAGGTGTGTAGCTTTCTCAATCTGTCTTTGATGAGAACCTTCCTGACTCATCTTATCAAGTCTGGTCGCCACCAACTCCAGCTTCTGAGTAGATAAATTCAACTCATTCTTAAAATGGGTTGCAGTCAGACGTAACTTCTTATTTTCATCAGTCATAGCACGAATAATATCTCTTGCTTGTGCTAACTGATCATAGGCTTCTTTCCTCTGAACATCAGCTACTTCGATTCTCGCTCTATAGACTCTTTCCAACTTCCTGGATTCAGTAGCTAGAACGCGAGCAAAATCGACTGAACTCTTCTCTGAGTATTCAACTTGATCTTGGAGAAATCCTTCAAGCTGTTCAAACATATGTTGTCTGTATTCATCATCAATCTGATTGACTGCATTCACGATCATATCTTTTGAATTTGTCACAAGAACACTGTTTTGTTCAATAAGAGTCTTCTGGACATCAGATTTAAGAAAATCATCAATTGACGATTTGATGACAGCCTTCAATTCATCCTTCAACTCATCTATTGAGGCGGCTGGGATAGCTTGAGACGACTGTCCAACCTCAACATGAGTAACATCAAGCATGACTTCATCTACTGGAGTTAAAACTTTCACCAACTGATCTTCTGAATCAGTAGTCAAGACCTCGTCTTCGACTAGTTCAACTTCTGGAAGCACACTTCCAGCAATAGCTCTTAAATTAAGTTGGGGAGAGTAAGAAATGATAGCTAACCTTGCTTCACGAGCCTTCCTTTCAGCAGTAGCCACGTCCTTCTTCAATAGGGTATGCAACTTCTCCATGTATCCACATAACTCAATGGGAAGTAAAAAATCAGAATATCGATTAATAAACTTGAAATCTGACCTTGGACTATCAGCATGGTCCATCTGAAATTTGAACACAATGCCTCTCAACTGATCTGAGACATTGTCTAAATCTATGACTGGATCAGTAGACTGGATCAACTCAGCTTGATCAGCTTCAAACTTCACAATATCTTGCACAATATCAAATTCTGGAACCTGAACACCCACATCAAACTGGAATTCTGAACTCATCAAGTCGTCAGAAATACCAAGTAATCTTTTGGCAAGAGCAGTGATAGCATGATTTGGGAAAAGCTCTGAGTGGTCACCAACACCACTATTCTCCTTCTGCTCCATTTCCCAATCCATGAAATTAGAAATGCCACCTTTCCCTAAGATGACTTCGAAGAGGTCGTCTGTACCAGACTTCTTCAAGGCCACCCAAGTGCATATTCTAACCAGTTTCTCAAACTGTTCTGAAGAGTAGTCGACTTCGACAGATGAGAGCTGCTTCTTCAAATTTTTGCTCATCTTCGAACGGATTCGCTTCTCTCGTAGACTCATGGGATAATATACCAAGGATTCGAATCTAACTTCAGATGGGGTCTGGGTAGGTGGGGTCCCTATCTCAGTTGCTGCAGTGGCAACTGGCGTCTTATCTGAAGTAGATGGGTGAGGAGGTTCAACATATTCTGTTGAGGATAAAGAGATATTTTGGACTGTGGTTTCTGGGGGCTCTAAAGTAGCTTGGTCTGGTGTGACAACTGTCGGAGTATCAGTTGTATCACTTGTGGGAGTGTATAGGGGATGACGGCTCTCAGCGGTCGTGCTGCCAGTGCTTGTGAGGTTGGGGGTACAGGTCGAGGCCTAGATCGATGTGATCTAGCCTTGGTTCTGATAGAAGTAGATGGGAGAGAGAGAGGAATTGAAACAGATTGAGTAGAAGTACCAACCTGTATACTCGACTCGACTGGACGAGTAGGCGATTCAACTCGTACTAGAGTGTACATTTCAGGAATTTGTTTACTCGACTCCTTCTCTTGAGTCGACTCTTCATCTGACTGAGTCTTCTTTGAGTCGTCTGCACTGGACTCTGCCTCTTCAGACTCGGCTTGTGAAGAACTTGATGAATTGGCATATGGCAACACTTCTGAATCATCAATTTGAACTTGCCTTGGGGCAGCTGGCCTTGCAGCAGCCTGCTTCCTCATCGCTTCAATTTTTAAGTAAAACTTAAGAGGATGAAATGGCTTTCCTTTGCTCCAATCACTCTTGTTGGGCAGCAAAAATGGAAGTAAAATACTCAGCTTGTTTCCATATCCAACAGCCTGTGATACTACCCAATTTCGAGTATCAACATCCACCCTAACACTTCTTTCGAAGTACATCATCCTGTCAGCTATCAACTTAAACCAATTACCCTCAGTAATTCCATCATAGATAACTGCCATTATTCTTGTTTTGGCTTGGGTAACTGAGTCATGAGACCCAGTGGCACATAGAAGCATCTTGCTTGCTATGTCCAGCAGAGTGCGATATTTCTCCAAGAGTTCACCCTTCTTGGCTGTAGGAGCTTTACCATCTGGCTTGAGCTTCATTTTCTTCCCACAGAAGATACTCAAATACTTCATCTCCTGTCCTTCAGCATACTTCTCCACATCAATCGTTCCGATGGGTAGCCTTAATCTTTCGAACATAACTTCCCGAGTGATTTCCACTCGATTTCCATCAATAAAGGATTCTATCACATCTCCCTGTCTATTGACGTTGGCATAAAATTCCAGAACCTCTTCCTCCAAGACAACTTGAGGAAACGCCTCTAGGTAGGGCTTTAGACCGCATCTGATGCATTTGGTCAAGATTTCCATATTTCCTTCCTTGTGATTGCCTTTGAAAAACAGGGATGGTTCAACATGCACCTTGTTGTCATTTATGTATCTCCCGAGATCAAATGGTGCCTGCATGTTGGAACTTACATCGAAAATCGATCGAATAGACATGGTGAAAGATTTGTTATGAATAAGGGAATAGATTGTGCAAGAAATCAATTGTCAGCAATTAGTAGAGTTATGAAAACGTGGGTTAAGATGTGTGCAAGTGTTTGGTTTTGTTTAAAACTGAATTTTTTGATCCAACGGTCAAGATCGAAGGAATAGATCCAACGGTCGGGACCCTTGGCATTCGGTTACGGAACAGAGACGAAAATGTGATTTGATTTTGTAAAAATTGAAATCCGCCTTTCTTATTGGTAGAATTGAGGACTGTACTCATCCGACCTAACATATTCATATTTTGGCGCGAAATGAATGTGTACACCTCATTAACTGGGGGTGTATAAATCCAATTTCTAGGATATTCAAATTTTAACACTATCAAATTACTTTAATATCCTTAATTTGTTTTGAATAAACACTTAACACATAACTCATTTAAATCAAAGAAAACTTAGCTTGTCTGTTCGAGTCTATCCAGAACAGATGAGTAGGCCTAATCTTCATAAGGCGAGTAGACTTAATTTCACAAGACGAGTAGTCTTATGAGTACTAGTCGAGTTCCCCCTTCGACTGTGCGTGTCTATTCTGAACGTCGAACAACTTTATGTACCTGTCTTATTTTGTACGACAGATAGTCGAGTAGAATATTTCGAATGAAATATTAATTTAAGTCAATGATCAAGGTTCAAACAAGATGACTGTTTCCAAACTAAAGAGTCAACATAAGGATTTTTAAGAAATCAAAGATTCCCCCTTAAATGTTTATTCCCTTAGTATTACCCTCAGCTTTACCAGCTTCCTCATCGGGTTGTTTGGTCAACTTGTCTGACCTTGTATACCTGTCTGTGGAGTGAGTAGATGAGTGCTCCGCTCTTTTGTGGTAACTTGTCTATTTCTCCTTTCCTCTTAGGACTGTACCTGTCTGGTTAGTACATCTCTACATACTAGTAGGATCAAGATCAATTAGTCCTAGACTAATGCATAATTCACGAAATCGGGCCTCAGCTAATGGTTTTGTGAAAATATCAGCTCTTTGAAAATCAGTATGAATCTTTTCCATGCGAATATCCTTCTTTTCTACATGATCACGTATGAAATGGTGTTTCACATCAACATGCTTACAACGTGTGTGCAGAACAGGATTTTGTGTAATGGCAATAGCACTATTACTATCACAGAATATAGGAACGTTTGATTCACAGATATTATAATCTCTAAGCTGTTGAATAAGCCATAATAATTGACTACAACAACTACCAGCAGCCATGTACTCAGCTTCAGTAGTAGAGGTAGCAACACTTGTCTGCTTTTTCGAAAACCATGAAATGAGTTTTGTGCCTAAGAATTGACAAGAACCAGATGTAGATTTCCTATCTATTCTACAACCACCAAAATCAGAATCAGAGTAGCCACTTAGAGATAAATCATCATTTGAGGGATACCATATACCACGATTGATAGTTCCTTTCAAATATTTCAATATCCTTTTAGTGGTTTCCATATGACTCTCTTTTGGATTAGCTTGAAAACGAGCACATACACCAACAGAAAATGCAATATCAGGTCTACTAGCAGTCAAGTAGAGTAATGAACCAATAAGACCACGGTAATGAGTTTGATCAGCACACTTACCATTCTCATCTGGATCCATCCTGTAAGTAGGTTGCATAGGTACTCCAGAAGATTTACATGTCTTAATACCATACTTGTCTAGTAGATTACGAGTATATTTTGCTTGATTTATGAAAATCCCTTCTGGGGTCTGTTTTACTTGAAGTCCAAGAAAGTAATTCATTTCACCCATCATAGACATCTCAAATTTACTTTGCATGAGTGTTGAGAAACTTTCACTCAGCTTTTTGTTAGGTGATCCAAAAATGATGTCATCTACGTAAATTTGGACGAGTAAAATGTCTTTCCCTTCTTGTCTTCTGAACAAGGTTCTATCTACCTTGCCCTTAGTAAAACCATTTTCTAATAGAAATTGAGAAAGAGTATCGTACCAGGCTCTTGGAGCTTGCTTTAGTCCATATAAGGCTTTCTTTAGTTTGTATACCTGGTTACCTTTGACTTCAAAACCTGGGGGTTGTTCAACATACACTTCTTCCGCAAGAATACCGTTAAGAAATGCACTTTTAACATCCATTTGATATACAGTAAATTTCATGTAAGCAGCATATGCAAGGAACAATCGAATGGCTTCTAGTCTAGCAACAGGAGCATATGTTTCATCATAATCTATGCCTTCAGCTTGTGAATAGCCTTGGGCGACTAGTCTAGCCTTATTACGAACAACTACATCATTCTCATCTTTCTTATTCTTGAATATCCATCGAGTGCCAACTACATTATGATGTTTCGGTCTATCAACAAGTTCCCAGACGTCATTTCGAACAAACTGATTCAACTCGTCTTGCATAGCGATGATCCAATTACTATCAGCTAAAGCCTCTTTGATGGTTTTAGGCTCGATAGATGAGAGGAAACAACACCAGCAAAACAGAGATGGACTAGATTGTTCTTGTGACTCAAAGAGTTGTCGTCTAGTCTTCACACCAACAGTAGAGTCACCAATAATATTTTCAGTATTATGCGCTGACTTCCATGTATTTCTATTCTTAACAATAGTACTATCATCTATATCATGTACCGCATCATGAATGTCAACATCATTATCATCAGAAGATTTAATAGGAGTAGACGAGTCGACTAGTTTAGGCATGTCAACTGGTCTAGTAGAGTTACCTTGAGCACTTACCTTCTTCTGGTCATCTGACTCGAGAGCTTTCATAAAGGGATTGTAAGCTTGAACGGATTCATATACCTCTGAGTCTTTGTCAGATTCGATAGTTAGCTCAGTAACTTTCTCACTGATCTTGTTGGTAGACGAGTCCTGTTGAGATTCTTCAAAAACCACATGTGGTGTTTCTTCCACACAGAGGGTTGAGTAGTTGAATACTCTAAATGCTTTGCTAGTCGAGGAGTATCCTAAGAATATCCCCTCGTCTGCTTTAGCATCGAATGCGTTCAACTTGCTTTTCCCATTGTTATGGATGAAACACTTGCATCCAAATATATGAAAATATGAAACTCTGGGTTTTCTACCTTTCCATACCTCATAGGGTGTCTTACCTAGTGCTTTATTGATAGCACTTCTATTTTGTGAGTGGCATGCAGTATTGATGGCTTCTGCCCAAAACTTCTGAGGCGTATTATACTCTGTCAGCATGGTCCTGCAGGCCTCCTTAAGAGTTCTGTTCCTTCGCTCTGCTACTCCATTTTGTTGTGGTGTCCTTGCTGCACTAGTAAGGTGCTGGATGCCACGCTTAGAACAAAATTCTTTAATATAGCAGTTAATGAATTCAGTACCCTTGTCACTACGGATCTTGACAATTGACTGATTCTTCTCAACCTGTAACTTCTTCAACAGATCAGGCAAAAGTGTTTGTGTATCACTCTTCTTGTGTAAGAAGACTACCCAAGTGAACTTAGAATAGTCATCTACCACAACAAGTGTGTACCTTCTACCGTTCAAAGTTGGAGGAGTTATTGGGCCATGTAAGTCCATATGTAGAAGTTCAAGAACTCTACTTGTTGAGAGGGATGGAATAGATTTAAAAGAACCCTTTACCTGTTTACCTTTTTGACAGGATGTGCATACATGTGACTTATAGTAGACTTCATTGGGAATACCTTCCACAAGGTAGTCTCTGGCTATCTTATTAAGAACCTTAAAGTTTAGATGACAAAGGCGTCTATGCCAGAGCCAGCCAAGTTCTTTAGGATTCTTAGTAAGTAGACAGGTATCCCTCGGACAACTGTTCCAGTTTACTATGTACACACTTCCTTGTCTAATGCCGACCAGTAAGACTGTGTGTGTTTTCTTGTCAATGATTTCACATTTCTGACTCTTGAACTGCACCTTGTATCCACGATCACAAAATTGTGAAATAGAGAGTAAATTGTATTTCAAGCCTTCAACATAAGAAACATCTTGAATCTCTATGTCTCCATTCCGAATGTAACCAAATCCTTTGGTAACAGCAGTGGAGCTATCACCAAATATCACTTTTGGTCCTTCTTGCTCATGGTAGCTTGATAAGAGAGTCTTGGTACCAGTCATGTGGTGCGAACAGCCACTGTCTATGTACCAAGTTTCTCCTATTGAGCCACCCTTCTTGTATAGATCGAGTCGACCCTGCAATAGATGATATTACATAATTTAGGTACCCTCCTTGTTTATTGGGGTCCTTGGGGGTTAGTCGAGTTCAATGGAATCCAAATGTACATTGGAGTCCTGAACAAGTTTGACCTTCTGAGCTTTCGACCATATTTGTTGCAAAATAAGACCTTGTTGTCCTTATCTGGCCTATCAGTTGAGTTCGGGTCTACTCTTTGGAGATAGCCTTTTGACTTAATCTCTACTTGAGCAGGCACTTGTCTATGATAGTCAGAGTAAGGTTTGTATGCATTAGGTCCATACGGTTTATAGACATGTTTAGGTCTTTCTTCTCCTTTGATATCATATGACAAAGGTGGAGGATATAGAACAGCTTGTGTACGATATTTTGGTCCTTCCTGTCTAGGTCTAGACGAGTAGAGTTGAGACTGCCTTATAAAAGGAGGTCTAGACTCTTGTCGTCTAGTCTGTACTTGTCTATTACTAGTCTCCTCAGGATACCAATCCTCGTATCTGACCTGATTTGGTCGTCCACGATTCCTAGTCCTTTGTTGACTTGTCTTAAACGGAACAGGCTTGTTGTTAACTTTCTTTTTACCTCCCTTGGTAATTGGAATGTTAACTTGAGTTTGTTTTGGTACAGTACCTTTAGTTGGAGTGTCAATATCGTATATCATTGGTTCTTTTCCTTTATCATTAGTCAAAGAGCTTGAGATGAAAATAGTAGGGTTCTTAGGAACTTGAGTAGACGAGCTGGGTGTCTCAGCACCTATGCCTGTCTTGTCAGCAGGAGCCCTATACCTATCTGACAGTTCAAGATTAACTTTTGAAGAGTTAACCAGGTCAGTAAGTTTAAGGTCTAAAGTGACAACCTCGGTTTCTAAGAACTTATTACGTTCTTCAAGCTTTTTGAGCTTATTTTGTAAAACATTGAATTCATGTTTCTCAGTAGCATGTGTCTTAAGTAGGTCTTGATACAACTTGTCTGTCAATGCACACTTGTCTTTGAGTTGTCTCAACTCTTCTTGCAAGCGTTCATTTAGGACTGTTATATTAGGATCTACTTTAGACTGGGCTTCCTTAAGATCAATGATTTCTTGTCTTAAGATGATGTTTTCGTCACTGACTTCAATGAATGCCTTGTTGGCAAGTAGGAGGTCGTCTTCAACTGCACTAGTAGAGTGCTGAAGACTACTCCCTACTTTGCTACTGGCAGTGTCACTTTCATCAAATTCAGATTCATCACAAGATTGAAAAGAAGTAGCAGATGATACCTCTTGGTCGATTTTAGCCATGCAGCATAGACCATCATCTACTATAAACGCTTCATCGTGATCTGGTTCAGACGGGTAGCTAGATGAGGATGATGGCAACTCGTCTGAGTCAGACTCAGAGTCATCATTGGCCATCATTGCCTTCTTACCACGGTTGTATCTTCTTTCCCTTCGTGCTTTGCGTTCTTCTCGATCATCGGTACTCAGGTCTGGACATTCATATATGTAGTGACCTGGCTTCTCACAGTTATAGCACAAGATATCATTAGTAGCCTTTTTAATAGGAGAGATGTTCCTTCGTTTATCAAGTCTATTAGAACGAGTAATCTTCCTACCATCAGACTCTCTATCTTGTCTGTTACCTTTCGAGACTTCGTCTCTCCTTTCAGACGAGTTTCGGTCTCGTCTGGTCTCAGACGAGTTCTTAGAAGCAGACCCTCAATGCTCTCTATAGAACTTCTTATATCTTCCGAAACGTTTATTCAGCCTATCAAACTTTCTAACCATGAGGCTTACCTGATCCTTCAGACTAAGATCAGTATCTAACTCGTCTTTCACAGAAGCAGACCTAGTCTTAGTCTTAGACCTGTCTACCTTAGACGAACTAGACTTAAAAGCAACGTTCTTGGACACAGCATGTTCTCTGTCACTGCTTACTATGGGTTCATCTTCGTCTAGATCAAACTCATGGGCCTTTAGAGTTTGAAACATAGTTTCTGCTGTCCATACGTCTATATCTTGGGTATTCTTAACAAGCATTTTTACCATTTTCCATCGACTATCAAGGCTTTTGAGAATCCTAAGATTGATTTCTCGTGGAGTATAAGATTTACCAAGGACTTCCAAGTCATTCATGATTTTAGTAAAACGAGTATCCAACTGGTCTATTGTTTCACCAGCTTTCATATGAAATGATTCGAATCTTTGGACTGCAGTGGAAAGCTTGCTTTCTTTGATTAGGGATGTCCCTTCACAAATGATAGCTAAGCGATCCCACATTTCTTTGGCAGTTTTACATTTTAACACTTTTCCCAGATACTCATTAGGAAGAGTGTGTAAGATGTAATTCTTGGCCAAGCTATCCAAATTATTCTGTCTCATTTCTTCTGAGGTTAGTTCTGACCTTGGTTTCTTGACGAGTGTACCCACGGGTTGATTTGCGTCGAGGGCAGCAGTATTGGGGATCATGGTCACAATTGGACCTTCAGTGATGACGGAGATCATTAAGTCGTGAGTGGAGCTGAAGATGGCTTCCATCCTTAGCTTCCAATAGTCATAATCTTGAATCTGGAACTTAGGTAACTTGTTAGCGCTGATCTCAAGAGACATGATTTCAAGAAATAAGTGCTAAGTAGAGTTATGATCAAGAATAACAGATAAGTCAAGAACAGGGAGCACGAAACAGATATAACAAGAATATTTGATCAAGAACACGTATACAAGAACAATCAAGGACCAAGACTTCACCCTAAGTCTTAAGTCGGTTATCAAGAAACAGCAGTTCGAAAACTACTGCTCTGATACCACTTGTAGGTCCCTAAGTTGAGTTAATATCGAGGGAAGCTAAAGAAAATGTCTAGAGGGGGGTGAATAGACTTTTCTAAAATCTTTCGATATATCAGAATTAAAATATGCGGAATACGAAATTATCAATGAGCCCAATTAAAGTTTATACTCAACTTATTTCGAGAACTCTGTTTTATGTATACTCAGCTTGTCTAGTTCAGTTATGTAGTTCAATTAACTAAACAATCAATCAATTAAAACAACAAACAAAATAGTAAAGTAAATCAAACACACAACGATTTTATAGTGGTTCGACAACTTGTCTACATCCACTCTCACAACTCCAGTCGTGAAATTCTTATTATCTCTTCCAATCGAGTAATATGTTCTTGTAGCTTTAAGTCCCAAGAAATAAGACTTAGATCTTCTCGATAACACTACCAAGTGCCTCTTCGATCTTACTAGCGATTTACAAGTATCTAGCAACTTGAAATAAAAGAAAATAAAACTTCTCTTCGTTCAGTAGTAGCCTTCTTTGATCTTCACTTGACTTGTGTAGCTTCACTTTCTGAACTTCAATCTCTGAGAGAAATTTCTTCACTTGAATCTTCAATAATGCTTGCAGTATCAATATTTCAGTAGTTGTATCAGTATCTCAGTAATCAGTAGTCAGTCGTCCTCAAATGATAAACTTCTTCAAGTACTTATAGACTTCGAACTTCAAGAACTTAGGTAGTTGTAACCAACCTTTCTTGATAACTGACTTTAACTGAATCTTCTTATCCATACACGCGTTTTTTGTTACGAATTAGTTATTCCATAACTAACTTCTCCATCCTTATCTTTCACGCGTATTTGTAACTAACTTCATGTTAACTTGTCTTGTGTAGTCTAGTAGATGCACTTATCTTGTAGTCCACCTGTCTTGAGTAGTAGACTGGTCTTCTCTTCTTGTGCAGTGGATTCTAATAGAACTAATCTAGTCCTATCATCTAACCTAACAAGACTATTACATTACTTTAAGCTTTTATAATACAAGCTTAGTCAACTTATAAATCTATATAACAAATCTATCTATTACATAAAAATATCATGAGCTCTATACAGCAATTATAGCTCAAAAACAAACTAATCAATATAAACACATACAAACAGATATGAAGTACTTATACATCGTACTTATCTTTTAAATATAAACAATACTTTTCTTTTCATGTGAACTCTACTGATCTGTTCAAGATGACTTCAACTCAACTAGACTAGATTAGTCAACACTTAGAAAATATTCAAACTATTTTTGGCTTATCAAAACTTCATCTCATCTTTTCATCATTTAGAACTTGTCTAGGATTCATATCCCAACAAAACTATCATCAAGCTTTCAAAAGGAAACCAAGCTGTTCTCTAGAATTCCAAGTTTCCTGAATCACTTCTTATCAGCTAAGCCAATCTTTGTAAACATCCATAGCTTAGCATTGAGATATCCTAAGCCTTTACATTGTTCTTATTGTAAAGGATATCTCTACTAGTTGGAACCAAACCTCAAACCCTTATCTCATTAAGTGAAGAGAGAGTTTGTTGTAGAAGTGAGGAGTTAAGGACTGTTAGTGTGAAACACAGTCTTAACTCAGAGAGATTGAGCACTAGGACTCAAGTTATCCTAGGGATCAAAACACTAAGAGAGTGTTGTTGATCAGTGCACCTTGGCACTATAAAACAAGCTAATTCCATTGAGAAGGAATTATCCTGTTCAATCAGGGAAAGTGGATGTAGGAGCTTGAGTCTCTGAACCACTATAAACTTGTGTGCCATTTACTTACTGTATTCTTAATTTCACTTCATTCAAACATATTTTAAAGAAACATAACTCAGTAAGTAAGAAAATCTGTTTTGGACAAAGTCCCTGATAACCTGTATTTTTCAGAAATTAACTTGGAGTATTTCTTTAGTCAAAGGCCAACCACATTCCGCACCTAGCAACTCTTTTAGATATTTAGCCAACTGATCACTCAATAGTAATCAGTAGGACAAGTATCTATCAAAGTTCACACTCAGGCCAGTTGTGAGACAACTTGCCTGATAAGACCAATTTGTCAAAAAAAAAAAGAATTTGCATACACAAGTGCATTCCCCCCCCCCATACACTTGTGTTATACTCCACCAAGGACCAACACTCTCCTTAATTGACTAATACATACTCAACAAAAAGTTATTTTTCCTCTTATAATACTAATAAATAACTTTTTTGAGCCAAACTCAAAGGGGCAATCTAATAAGGGACATATGGATTATTTCTTTTTTATTTTAAATTCATGTAGAACCAGGGATGACTAATGATGAAATCAAGAGTTGTTGTTTGATAGAAATTGATAGTATGTCCCGGGATCTTGGTAAGTTTTTGCAAGATTTTGAAGGCATATATATGCTTATATATGGAAAACTACAATCCAAACTTTTTTTTTAGAAATAGATGAATTATGAATGAGTTTTCTTAGAATAGATCAAAGTTGAAGTTAATTAGAGTATGAACATTTAATTAGCAAATTTAGTGACGAACAACATGGTGTGCATAATATAATAGTTATTAGGTCCATTCAGTCTAATGAGAGTGATGTGTTTTTATTTATGAATATGGTGGAACAAGAAAAACTTTTATATGGAAGACTTTGGTTGCATGTTTGAGGTCAAAATAAGATTATAATTAATGTAACAACATGTTGTATATCTTCACTCCTCTTCGGTGTACATAGTGCTCATTACAGATTTGACATTCCAATTAATACTTCTGAAGATTTTAAATGTAATATTCATTAGGGAACTCCTCTTGCCGAACTCTTAATTAAATATAATCTTATAATATAAGAGTAAGCTCTAAGCTCCAATGGTGAACATATATTGTATTGAGGCTTTACAATACCGCTTTGAATGATATTATGCAGCTCACAAATTCATTGTCATCTGAATTGCCTTTTGGTGGTAAGACTATTGTGTTTGGAGGTGATTTTCGTCAGATATTACCCTTTATTCCAAAAGAAATTAAGCAGAATATCGTTCACGCCATAATTTGTGGAATGATTATACTCTCTTGAAACTTACAAGGAACGTGAGGTTGTACAACTGTGGAGCTGATGAAATTTTTCATGAACTTAAAAATTATTTTGAATGGAAAACATGATCTATTGAAGATGGTAGTATATATGATAATAAATTGAGTATGAGCGTGATGTAAAAATTCCTGAGAATATTTTGTTGAAAGGTGGTTATGATCTGATTGCTACTATGTTAATACTCCCTCCGTCCGCTTATAAGCTTCACGTTACTTTTTGGCACAAAGATTAAGAAAAGTGATTAAATAATAGATATAGTACAAGTGATGTGATTAAGAGAGGAGAGAGATAGAGAGGAAAAGTAAGATATAAAGTGGAGTGTAAGAAAAAGTACTTACCAAAAAAGGTATGAGAAGCTTATAGGCGGACGGACCAAAATGGTAAAATGGGAAACTTATAGGCGGACGGAGGGAGTAACATTTATCCTAATTTTTTGAATATGATGGATGATCATGATTATTTACAGAGTAGAGCTATTCTTGCACCTATATTACATATTGTATGGTCAATAAATTTGAACATGATTCATTTAAATGAAAACGAGTCACATACTTATTTGAGCTCTAGCAGTCCTTGCAAATCTGATTCGAATGTTGATATTTTGTCTAATGTCTATACTCCTGAATTTTGAATAGTTTGAAGTATTCGTGTGTACCTGATCATGAACTGAATTTGAAAGTTGGAACACTTGTGATATTATTGAGAAATATATATCATTCAAGGGGCTTGTGCAATGAAACCAAGTTTATGTCATATATATATATATATATTTTAAATTTTTCCTAGCGTTTAAAATTTTACATTTATTTTATCTATAAATTTAATTCATAATATAATAGTTTGTTCTATGTGTAGGTTGGTTATAATCGGGTTGAGTAATGAGGTTCTTGAAGTTAAGGTTATAACTAGAAGTAGTGTTGGACAATTAACATTGATATCGAGACTTACATCAACTCCTTCTAATTTTATACCGTCTTTCAAGTTTCAACGTATACTATTTTCATTTATTGTGTCATATGACTCATATGATATGTCTATTAATAAAAGCCAGGGGCAATGATTATCTTATGTAGGTGATTTTTTTAGAAGCTTGTATTTAATCATAGTCAATTTTATGTAACTGTATCCCGGCCCGGTAAAAAAAGAAAGATCATGGTTTAAAAATCTTATTATGTCGTGACAACAATCGTGATTGTAATATAATAAAAAATATAGTGTTTCGTTAAGTTTTTAGGTATGTGTGATTTTATAATAATTTAGTAATATTTAAGTTTCACAATAATTTTCACGATTTAATTTTTCATTATACTATTGTTGATATTAAATTATTACATTATTTAAATACCAATGTAATTTATTTCTTATTGAATTATTATGTTACTATTTAACATTTTATAATGATTTAATGATTTTGTCATATAATAAATATACTTACATGTCAATATATTAGACATTAATTTTATATACTTATACGTTAATTTATTATAAATATAAATATTAAATCTATATTTATATACTTCCTCCATTCCGTGATGACTTGCATACTGACTTACTTTTTAATAAAATTAAATTTAACAGGTTGTGGGATCAAATAAATGAGGAATTTTTTGAGTGATTTACTTAATTAGGTGTAAATGTAATTTAGTGAGATGTATGGGGATATGTGGGTTCAAAATGAGTGACAATTTTTAAAATAAAATTATGTTAGTAAATGTATTAATTTTGTAGGTTATTTTCATATTGAAAGTATGGAAATAATCTTGAGACATCCCAATAAAAAAAGTGCGCAAGTAATTATGAGAAATGATATTTTTGGTGATTTACTAAGGTGTAAATATGATTTAGTGAGGTGTATGCATGGGAATTCGTGGGTATTAAATGAGTGTCAATTTTAAAATTAAATGATATTGTGAGGGTATTAATTTTGTGGATTATTTCCATATTAAAAGTATGAAAATAATCTTGAGATGTTCCAATATAAAAAAATGTGCAAGGAATTACGGGATGATGAGAGTATAATATATCAATTTAACTGACTTTTTAAGCCAAAATAATTTAATCTAAAAAATATATTTGCAAAATCTTAAAATTTTAAATATTATAACTCCGTATTTTTTAAAATTTGATGCAGTATAGTAAAAAATAATTAATGTTATAGTTATGATAATAAATATTAATATAGATTAAAAAAATTAAGTTAGTGATATTATAAAATAAATACATTATAAATAATAATTAAAATTTAAAATGTTATGACATTTTTCAACATATTTGACCGTGCGTTAGGTTCGTTGGAATCTTTATTTGTTACGCACTAACATCAGGTTTGTTGGGTCGACCTTATGATGTTTTGAAAAAGTGTTGGAGACATTTCTCTAATGATATTCTTTATAATAGGCGGAGAATTATGCATTTTTCAAGTATGTTTAATTATTTCATTTCTTAATTTAATTGCATTATAATTATTCATCTTACTAATGTGCAAGTCATTTTAAGTCAGTTGATCAATTAATTACTTTAAATTATTTTGGATTTACTAAAAACTATGATTGATTATATTGTTTCACGTGATTTACTTTCTATAAATTTATCAAAATTCTAAGAGATGCAACTCTAAATTTCAGTTAAATTTACTTTAAATTAATATGCAACTCTAAATTTCAATTACTGTTGGGATATGAATCCTAGAACAAGTCCTAAATGATGAACAAAACATAAAAGATAAAGTTTTGATAAGCCAAAAGAAGACTTGAATATTTTCTAAGTGTTGACTAATCTAGTCTAGTTGAGTTGAAGTCATCTTGAACAGATCAGTAGAATTCAAAAGACAAGTACAAGCTTAAAATAAAAGTACTATTAAAAGATAAGTACGATTTATAAGTACTTCATATCTGTTCATATATGTTAGATTGTTACTGAGCTATTTAAATGTTGTATAGAGCTCATGTTTTTATATGTAATAGATAGATTTGTTGTATAGTTTATAAGTTGACTAAACTTATATTATAAAAGCTTAAAGTAAATGTAATAGTCTTGGTAAGATTAGTATAGTCTACTCTACTGTTTGAAGAAGGAAGACCAGACAAGAAGAGTCGAAGTCTACTACTCAAGATAAGAAGACTACACAAGACAAGTCAACTTGAAGTTAGTTACGAATACACGTATTAAAGATAAAATTGAAGAAGTTAGTTATGGAATAACTAATTCATAATGGAAACGCGTGGATTGATAAGAAGATTCAGTTGAAGGTAGTTATCAAGAAAAGTTGGTTACAACTTACTAAGTTCTTGAAAATTGAAGTCTATAAATACTTCATGATGGTGATCAATTAAAGACGACTGATACACTGACGTTCATACACAAGTGAAGCATTATCAAAGATATATTTGAAGTTTACTCTCAGAGATTGATTAAAGTTCAGAAAGATAGCCAGAAGACAAGTGAAGAATCCAGAAGGCT
This sequence comes from Galeopsis tetrahit, assembly GCA_963675135.1. Classification (NCBI taxonomy): domain Eukaryota; kingdom Viridiplantae; phylum Streptophyta; class Magnoliopsida; order Lamiales; family Lamiaceae; genus Galeopsis; species Galeopsis tetrahit. The sequence goes on along the minus strand of OY776125.1, from coordinate 6,155,154 downwards.
ACTACTGAAGAACAGAGAAGTTTTAAGTTTTTGTTTGTTATTTTTCAAGGTGCTAGATACTTGTAAAATTTCTAGTAAGATCGTAGACATATCTGGAGGTATAGTCTGTTGAAGATCTAAGTCTTCTTCTTGGGACTTTAAAGACAGGAATACACACTTGTACTCGATTGGAAGAGTTTAGTGGAAACATCACAACTGGGTTTGTGAGAGTGGACGTAGACAAGTTGTCGAACCACTATAAATCTTGTGTTTGATTTACCTTACAGTTTTGATTGTTAATTTGCTTAATTGGTTGAATTACTTAACTGATCTAGACTAGTTGAGTATAGAACAGAGTTCTCGAAAATAAGTTGAGTATAATCTTGAATTGGGCTCATTGATAATTTCGTATTCCGCACATTGTACTTTGATATTTCGAAAGATTTTTGAAAAGTCTATTCACCCCCCTCTAGACATTTTCACTAGCTTACTCGTTATTAACTCAACTTGGGACCAACAAGTGGTATCAGAGCAGTAGTTTACAAACTGCTGTTTCTTGATAACCGACTCAAGACTTAGGGTGAAGTCTTGGTCCTTGACTGTTTTTGTATACGTGTTCTTGATCACATACTTGTATCATCCGTGTTTCGTGCTCCCTGTTCTTGACTTATCTGTTGTTCTTGATCATAACTCTACTTAGCACTTATTTCTTGAAATCATGTCTCTTGAGATCAGCGCTAACAAACTACCTAAGTTCCAGGTACAAGACTACGATTACTGGAAGCTAAGGATGGAAGCCATCTTCAGCTCCACTCACGACTTAATGATCTCCGTCGTTACTGAAGGTCCAATTGTGACCATGATCCCCAACACTGCTGCCCTTGATCCAAATCAACCAGTGGGTACACTCGTCAAGAAACCAAGGTCAGAACTTACCTCTGAAGAAATGAGACAGAATAATTTGGATAGCTTGGCCAAGAATTACATCTTACACACTCTTCCTAATGAGTATCTGGGAAAAGTGTTAAAATGTAAAACTGCCAAAGAAATGTGGGATCGCTTAGCTATCATTTGTGAAGGGACATCCCTAATCAAAGAAAGCAAGCTTTCCACTGCTGTCCAAAGATTCGAATCATTTCATATGAAAGCTGGTGAAACAATAGACCAGTTGGATACTCGTTTTACCAAAATCATGAATGACTTGGAAGTCCTTGGTAAATCTTATACTCCACGTGAAATCAATCTTAGGATTCTCAAAAGCCTTGATAGTCGTTGGAAGATGGTAAAAATGCTTGTTAAGAATACCCAAGATATAGACGTATGGACAGCAGAGACTATGTTTCAAACTCTAAAGGCTCATGAGTTTGATCTAGACGAAGATGAACCCATAGTAAGTAGTGACAGAGAACATGCTGTATCTAAGAACGTTGCTTTTAAGGCTAGTTCGTCTAAGATAGACAGGTCTAAGACTAAGTCTAGGTCTGCTTCTGTTAAAGACGAGTTAGATACTGATCTTAGTCTGAAGGATCAGGTAAGCCTCATGGTTAGAAAGTTTGATAGGCTGAATAAACGTTTCAGAAGATATAAGAAGTTCTATAGAGAGCATAGAGGGTCTGCTTCTAAGAACTCGTCTGAAACCAGACGAGACCGAAACTCGTTCGAAAGGAGAGACGAAGTCTCGAAAGGTAACAGACAAGATAGAGAGTCTGATGGTAGGAAGATTACTCGTTCTGATAGACGTGATAAACGAAGGAACAACTCTCCTATTAAAAAGGCTACTAATGATCTTGTGTGCTATAACTGTGAGAAACCAGGTCACTACATATATGAATGTCCGGACCTGAGTACTGATGATCGAGAAGAACGCAAAGCACGAAGAGAAAGAAGATACAACCGTGGTAAGAAGGTAATGATGGCCAATAATGACTCTGACTCTGACTCAGACGAGTTGCCATCATCCTCATCTAGCTACCCGTCTGAACCAGATCACGATGAAGCATTCATAGTTGATGATGGTTTATGCTTCATGGCTAAAATCGACCAAGAGGTATCATCTGTTACTTCCTTTCAATCATGTGATGAATCAGATTCTGATGAAAGTGACACTGCCAGTAGCCAAGTAGGGAGTAGTCTTCAGCACTCTACTAGTGCAGTTGAAGACGACCTCCTACTTGCCAACAAGGCATTCATTGAAGTCAGTGATGAAAACATCACCTTAAGACAAGAAATCATTGATCTTAAGGAAGCTCAGTCTAAAGTAGATCCTAACATAACAGTCCTAAATGAACGCTTGCAAGAAGAGTTGAGACAACTCAAAGACAAGTGTGCATTGACAGACAAGTTGTATCAAGACCTACTTAAGACACATGCTACTGAGAAACATGAATTCAATGTCTTACAAAGCAAGCTCAAAAAGCTTGAAGAACGTAATAAGTTCTTAGAAACCGAGGTTGTCACATTAGACCTTAAACTTACTGACCTGGTTAACTCATCTAAGGTTAACCTTGAATTGTCAGATAGGTATAGGGCTCCTGCTGACAAGACAGGCATAGGTGCTGAGACACCCAGCTCGTCTACTCTAGTTCCTAAGAACCCTACTATTTTCATCTCAAGCTCTTTGACTAATGATAAAGGAAAAGAACCTTTGATATACGATATTGACACTCCATCAAAAGGTACTGTAACAAAACAAGCTCGAGTTAACATTCCAATTACCAAAGGTGGTAAAAAGAAAGTTAACAACAAGCCTGTTCCGTTTAATACGAGTCAACAAAGGACTAGGAATCGTGGACGACCAAATCAGGTCAGATACGAGGACTGGTATCCAGAGGAGACTAGTACTAGACAAGTACAGACTAGACGACAAGTGTCTAGACCTCCTTTCATAAGGCAGTCTCAACTCTACTCGTCTAGACCTAGACAGGACGGTCCAAAATATCGTACACAAGCTGTTCTATATCCTCCACCTTTGTCATATGATATCAAAGGAGAAGAAAGACCTAAACATGTCTATAAACCGTATGGACCTAATGCATATAAACCTTACCCTGACTATCATAGACAAGTGCCTGCTCAAGTAGAGATTAAGTCAAAAGGCTATCTCCAAAGAGTAGACCCGAACTCGACTGATAGGCCAGATAAGGACAACAAGGTCTTATTTTGCAACAAATATGGTCGAAAGCTTAGAAGGTCAAACTTGTTCAGGACTCCAATGTATATTTGGATTCCATTGAACTCGACTAACCCCCAAGGACCCCAATAAACAAGGAGGGTACCTAAATTATGTATTATCATCTATTGCAGGGTCGACTCGATCTATACAAGAAAGGTGGCTCAACAGGAGAAACTTGGTACATAGACAGTGGTTGTTCGCACCACATGACTGGTACTAAGACTCTCTTATCAAGCTATCGTGAGCAAGAAGGACCAAAAGTGATATTTGGTGATAGCTCTATTGCTGTTACTAAAGGATTTGGTTACATTCGGAATGGTGACATAGAAATTCAAGATGTTTCGTATGTTGAAGGCTTGAAATACAATTTACTCTCTGTTTCACAATTTTGTGATCGTGGATACAAGGTGCAGTTCAAGAGTCAGAAATGTGAAATCATCGACAAGAAAACGCACACAGTCCTACTAGTCGGCATTAGACAAGGAAGTGTGTACATAGTGAACTGGAACAGTTGTCCGAGGGACACCTGTTTACTTACTAAGAATCCTAAAGAACTTGGCTGGCTCTGGCATAGACGCCTTTGTCATCTAAACTTTAAGGTCCTTAATAAGATAGCCAGAGACTACCTTGTGGAAGGTATTCCCAATGAAGTCTACTATAAGTCACATGTATGCACCTCCTGTCAAAAAGGTAAACAGGTGAAGGGTTCTTTCAAATCTATTCCATCCCTCTCAACCAGTAGAGTTCTTGAACTTCTACATATGGACTTACATGGCCCAATAACTCCTCCAACTTTGAACGGTAGAAGGTACACACTTGTTGTGGTAGACGACTATTCTAAGTTCACTTGGGTAGTCTTCTTACACAAGAAGAGTGATACACAAACACTTTTGCCTGATCTATTGAAGAAGTTACAGGTTGAGAAGAATCAGGCAATTGTCAAGATCCGTAGTGACAAGGGTACTGAATTCATTAACTGCTATATTAAAGAATTTTGTTCTAAGCGTGGCATCCAGCACCTTACTAGTGCAGCTAGGACACCACAGCAAAATGGAGTAGCAGAACGAAGGAACAGAACTCTTAAGGAGGCCTGCAGGACCATGCTGACAGAGTATAATACGCCTCAGAAATTTTGGGCAGAAGCTATCAACACTGCATGCCACTCACAAAATAGAAGTGCTATCAATAAAGCACTAGGTAAGACGCCCTATGAGGTATGGAAAGGTAGAAAACCCAGAGTTTCATATTTTCATATATTTGGATGCAAGTGTTTCATCCATAACAATGGGAAAAGCAAGTTGAATGCATTCGATGCTAAAGCAGACGAGGGGATATTCTTAGGATACTCCTCGACTAGTAAAGCATTTAGAGTATTCAACTACTCAACCCTTTGTGTGGAAGAAACACCACATGTGGTTTTCGAAGAATCTCAACAGGACCCGTCTACCAACAAGATCAGTGAGAAAGCTACTGAGCTAACTGTCGAAACTGACAAAGACTCAGAGGTATATGAATCCGTTCAAGCTTACAATCCGTTTATAAAAGCTCTCGAGTCAGACGACCAGAAGAAGGTGAGTGCTCAAGGTAACTCTACTAGACCAGTTGACTTACCGAGACTAGTCGACTCGTCTACTCCTATTAAATCTTCTGATGATAATGATGTTGTCACGCATGATGCTGTACATGATATAGATGATAGTATTTTTGTTAAGAATAGAAATACATGGAAATCAGCGCATAATACTGAAAATATTATTGGTGACTCTACTGTTGGTGTTAAGACTAGAAGACAACTCTTTGAGTCGCAAGAACAATCTAGTCCATCTCTGTTTTGCTGGTGTTGTTTCCTCTCATCTATCGAGCCAAAAACCATTAATGAGGCATTGGCTGATAGTAATTGGATCATTGCTATGCAAGACGAGTTGAATCAGTTTGTTCGAAACGACGTCTGGGAACTTGTTGATAGACCAAAACATCATAATGTAGTTGGCACCAGATGGATTTTCAAGAATAAGAAAGATGAGAATGATGTAGTTGTTCGTAATAAGGCTAGACTAGTCGCCCAAGGCTACTCACAAGCTGAAGGCATAGATTATGATGAAACTTATGCTCCTGTTGCTAGACTAGAAGCCATTCGATTATTTCTTGCATATGCTGCTTACATGAAATTTACTGTATATCAAATGGATGTTAAAAGTGCATTTCTTAACGGTATTCTTGTGGAAGAAGTATATGTTGAACAACCCCCAGGTTTCGAAGTCAAAGGTAATCAGGTATACAAATTAAAGAAGGCCTTATATGGACTAAAGCAAGCTCCAAGAGCCTGGTACGATACTCTTTCTCAATTTCTATTAGAAAATGGTTTTACTAAAGGCAAGGTAGACAGAACCTTGTTTAGAAGACAAGAAGGGAAAGACATTTTACTCGTCCAAATTTACGTAGATGACATCATTTTTGGTTCACCTAACAAAGAGCTGAGTGAAAGTTTCTCAACACTCATGCAAAGTAAATTTGAGATGTCTATGATGGGTGAAATGAATTTCTTTCTTGGACTTCAAGTAAAACAGACCCCTGAAGGGATTTTCATAAATCAAGCAAAGTATACTAGAAATCTTCTAGACAAGTATGGTATTAAGACATGCAAGTCTGCTGGCGTACCAATGCTACCTACGTACAGAATGGACCCAGACGAACAAGGTAAGTGTACTGATCAAACTCATTACCGTGGCCTAATTGGTTCATTACTCTACTTAACTGCTAGTAGACCTGATATTGCATTTTCTGTTGGTGTGTGTGCTCGCTTTCAAGCTAATCCAAAAGAGAGTCATATGGAAACCACTAAAAGGATATTGAAATATTTGAAAGGAACCATCAATCGTGGTATATGGTATCCTTCGAATGATGATTTATCTCTAAGTGGCTACTCTGATTCTGATTTTGGTGGTTGTAGAATAGATAGGAAATCTACATCTGGTTCTTGTCAATTCTTAGGCACAAAACTCATTTCATGGTTTTCGAAAAAGCAGACAAGTGTTGCTACCTCTACTACTGAAGCCGAGTACATGGCTGCTGGTAGTTGTTGTAGTCAATTATTATGGCTTATTCAACAGCTTAGAGATTATAATGTTTGTGAATCAAATGTTCCTATATTCTGTGATAGTAATAGCGCAATTGCCATTACACAAAATCCTGTTCTGCACACACGTTGTAAGCATGTTGATGTGAAACACCATTTCATACGTGATCATGTAGAAAAGAAGGATATTCGCATGGAAAAGATTCATACTGATTTTCAAAGAGCTGATATTTTTACAAAACCATTAGCTGAGGCACGATTTCGTGAATTATGCATTAGTCTAGGACTTATTGATCTTGATCCTACTAGTATATAGCAATGTACTAACCAGACAGGTACAGTACTAAGAAGAAAGGAGAAATAGACAAGCTACCACAAAAGTACAGAGCACTCGTCTACTCATGCAACAGACAGGTATACAAGGTCAGACAAGTTGACCAAACAACCCGATGAGGAAGCTGGTAAAGCTGAGGGTAATACTAAGGGAATAAACATTTAAGGGGGAATCCTTGATTTCTTAAAGATCCTTATGTTGACTCTTTAGTTTGGTAACAGTCATCTTGTTTGAACCTTGATCATTGATTTCAATTAATATTCGTCATATAAATTCTACTCGACTATCTGTCGTACTAAAGAAGACAGATACATAAAGCTGTTCGACATTCAGACAGATATGCATAGTCGAAGGGGGAACTCATCTGGTGAACATAAGACTACTCGTCTTATGCCGCTTAACCCACTCGCCTTATGAAGCTTAGTCCTACTCATCTGTTCTGGATGGACTCGAACAGACAAGCTAAGTTTTCATTTGATTTTCATTGAATGTGTGTTAATATGTTTACTCGAACCAAATTAACTATGATAAAGAAATGTGATTGTGTTAAAATGTGGAAATCCTAGAATTTGATCTATACACCACTAGTTAATGAGGTGTACATATTTCGTTCATGCCAAAACACGACCAAAATAGGTCAGATGAATACACTCTTTTATTTTTTTTTCAAATAAGAAAGGCGGATTTCAATTTGCACATAATCAATTCACATTCTTTTCTCGGTTCCGTAACTGAATGCCAAAGGTCTTCACCGTTGGATCTAATTTTTCTATATTGGCTGTTGGATCAAATTCTGTTTTAAACAAAAACCAACTATTGCACACGTCTTGCCTCACGTTTCATAACCTCTCTACTTCTTGCTACCAGTAATTTACTGCATAATCCATTTGTTTGTGTTCTTAGTAAATCATTCACCATGTCTATTCGATCGATTCTGGATGTAAGTTCCAACATGCAGGCACCATTTGATCTCGGAAGATATATAAATGATAACAAGGTACATGTTGAACCATCACTATTCTTCAAAGGCAATCACAAGGAAGGAAACATGGAAATCTTGACCAAATGCATCAGATGCGGTCTACAGCCCTACCTAGAGGCATTTCCACAGGTTGTGTTAGAAGAAGAAGTTCTGGAATTTTATGCCAACGTCAATAGACAGGGAGAAGTGTTAGAATCTTTTATTGATGGGCATCGGGTGGAAATCACTAAGGAAGTAATGTTCGAAAGATTAAGGCTACCCATCGGAACGATTGATGTGGACAGGTATGCTGAAGGGCAGGAGATGAAGTATTTGAGTATCTTCTGTGGAAAGAAAATGAGACTCAAGCCAGATGGTAAAGCTACTACTGCCAAGAAGGGTGATCTCTTGGAGAAATATCGCACTCTGCTGGACATAGCAAGCAAGATGCTCCTATGTGCCACTGGGTCTCATGACTCGGTCACTCAAGCCAAAACAAGGATCATGGCAGTTATCTATGATGGAATCACTGAGGTGAATTGGTTCAAATTGATAGCTGACAGGATAATGTACTTCGAACGAAGTGTAAAGGTGGATGCTGATACCAGACATTGGGTGGTATCTCAAGCAGTCGGGTATGGAAACAAGCTGAGTATATTACTTCCGTTTTTGCTGCCTAACAAGAATGATTGGAGCAAAGGAAAGCCGTTTCATCCTCTTAAGTTTTACTTAAAGATTGAAGCAATGAGGAAGCAGGCTGCTGCAAGGCCAGCTGCCCCAAGGCAGGTTCAAATTGATGAATCAGAAGTGTTGCCGTATGCCGATTCATCCAGTTCTTCTCAAGACAAGACTGAAGAGGCGGAGTCTAGTACAGCTGACTCAGAGAAGACTCAGTCAGAAGAAGAGTCAACTCAGGAGAAGGAGTCAAGTGAACAAATCCCTGAGATGTACACTCTCGTGAGAGTTGGGTCGCCTACTCGTCCAGTCGAGTCGAGTATACAGGTTGGTACCTCTACTCAATCTGTTTCAATTCCTCTCTCTCTCCCATCTACGTCTATCCGAACCAAGGCTAGATCACATCGATCTAGGCCTCGACCTGTACCCCCAACCTCGCAAGCACTGGCAGCACGACCGCTGAGGGCCAGTCATCCTCTATACACTCCTATACGTGATACAACTGATACTCCTACAGTTGTCATACCTGACCAAGCCGCATTACAGCCCATTGAAACCATTGCTTTCACACCCTCTCCCTCACCAGAATATGGTGAACCCCCTCAACCATCTACTTCAGACAAGACGCCAGTTGCCACTGCAACAGCTGAGTTAGAGACCCCATCTACTCAGGACCCGTCTGTTGTTAGATTCGAATCCCTCGTCTATTATCCTATGTGTTTGAGAGAGAAGAGAATTCGAGCCCGAATGACCAGAAATCTGAAGAGGACGCTCTCAACTGTCGAAGTCGACTATGAGTCAGAACAGTTTGAAATTCTTGTAAGGATATGCACCTGGTTTGCTCTTAAGAAGTCCTCCACCGATGATCTTTTCGAAGTTATTCAAGGAATGGGAGGCATCTCCAATTTTCTGGATTGGGAGATGGAACAGAAGGAGCATAGTGGTGTAAAGGATCATTCAGAACTATTTCCGCCGAGAGCCTTAGTTGATCTTGTGAAGAGGTTATTAAAAATTCCTGACGGAATTCTGGTTGAAGAGTTTTCATCTGATATTGGAACTCAAACTGATCTAGTTGAAGAAGAGATCAAGCCAGAAGTTGCTGAGATAGCAGTCCAGACTTCAGAACAGTTAGAAGAAATTGTTCGTAGTGATGAAGATGAAGTCGACTCATTCATGATTGGAAAAGAAGATGATGAGTTTTTGGATGCTGTGATGTTTGATGAAGAAGAACTCAAGGCAGTTGATAATGTTGTTGGACCTTCCAGTTCGACTCTAGCTATGCCAGACAGCTTTCTGAATGATTTAAAGACTGATCTGCGAAGTGTTGTTCACACTGCTATAGATGAATTTTTGAACTCGAAAATGAAGGATGTGCTGATTACACAAAATCAATCACTTATTGATCAATCCAGAGACTTGTTTATTGGTGAAATCAACAAGATGGACTCGACTTTCAGAGATGAGTTGTTTACTCAAGTTGGCGATTTTCTGAAGAAACAAATTGATAATTCAGAAAGGAAATCAATCTCGTTTGCTCGATCATTGGCTGAAGAGTCCAGTAAAATGGAAAGACTCTACAGTGTTAAAGTTTCCATTGCTGATGAACAGCGAAGGGAAGTACAAGACCAGTTGGTGCGTTCTCGAGCTGTTTTACAAGAGCTGACTGAACAGAATACCCTTCTTAGACAGACGGCTACTCACTTGAAGGATGAACTAGTTTCCTGTACACAGAAGTTGGAGCTAGTTACTGAACGCTTAGACAAGATGAGCAGTGCTGATTCGCATCAGAAGCACATTGAGTCAGCTGCTGAAGCTATGAAAGAAGCTTTGAAAGAAGAAATGACTCGCTTTACTTCTCTTTTTACTCTTACGGCAAGTGATGAAGCCAAAAAGGGGGAAGAGACCAGTCTAGTTGAAGTTACGAAGTCTGCTAGCGCTGAACCGGAGATGAAAGATGCTGCTACTGCAATTGAAGAACTAAGAAGGCCTAAGAGAGGCAGATTAGTAAAGAAGGCAGATCTAGAGCAAGCTGAAACAGAAAAGCAGATGAGATTAGTGAAAGGAAAAGGTGTTGCATCGTCTCCTGAAGCAGAGATTCAGACCAGACGAGTTAAGAGGAAGCTGAGTATTGAAGAACCTACTCCTGAATCTACTAGTTTGAAGAAGCAAAAGATTAGTGATCCAAGTGATGAAGCTCATTATGCAAGCAAAAAGAAGATAGAAAAACACATTGAGAATCTACAGAAGCTGAAGGAAGATAAAGAGAAAATGGAAGATCAGTTCATTGATTACTTCATTGACAGAGAACATCGTCAAGATTGGCTCAAAGTGAAGAGACAATGGGAACTTGATCACTGGATAATCAGAAAGTATGGAGATTCTGAAAATGCTGATGAATTATACTCGATGTTTGATAAGTTTATGGAAGGTCAGAATCGAATGCTTTGGAATCTGATATTGAGGATATCTGCTGCTGCAAACTTCAACATTCTGATACCAATCTTTCCAAGATGGAAAACTCCTATGACAAGCTCAGGAAAGAGAGTTGATCGTAACCAGATCAAGAAGTTTGAAGAAGAATTGCTAGACAAGGAGAAGATTGAAGATGAAGATCAGATTAGCTTAATTCACAGAAGACTCCTCGATGCATTCTGTGTTCCTAACCCAGAAGGAGGTAATCTTTCAGATTAGTTGATTGTTTTAGTTTTTTTTGCTCTAAAGTTTTGATATTTTTGAAGTATTTGTAATCTCTACTGATCTACTTCTGAATGAATGAAAAAGATAAAGTACTATTTTGATGTTAAAAGACAAGGTAACTACTTAACTAGTCTACTTATAAGAAAAGATTCAAGTAGTTTTGGCTTCATCAAAAAGGGGGAAATTGTTGGGATATGAATCCTAGAACAAGTCCTAAATGATGAACAAAAGATAAAAGATAAAGTTTTGATAAGCCAAAAGAAGACTTGAATATTTTCTAAGTGTTGACTAATCTAGTCTAGTTGAGTTGAAGTCATCTTGAACAGATCAGTAGAATTCAAAAGACAAGTACAAGCTTAAAATAAAAGTACTATTAAAAGATAAGTACGATTTATAAGTACTTCATATCTGTTCATATATGTTAGATTGTTACTGAGCTATTTAAATGTTGTATAGAGCTCATGTTTTTATATGTAATAGATAGATTTGTTGTATAGTTTATAAGTTGACTAAACTTATATTATAAAAGCTTAAAGTAAATGTAATAGTCTTGGTAAGATTAGTATAGTCTACTCTACTGTTTGAAGAAGGAAGACCAGACAAGAAGAGTCGAAGTCTACTACTCAAGATAAGAAGACTACACAAGACAAGTCAACTTGAAGTTAGTTACGAATACACGTATTAAAGATAAAATTGAAGAAGTTAGTTATGGAATAACTAATTCATAATGGAAACGCGTGGATTGATAAGAAGATTCAGTTGAAGGTAGTTATCAAGAAAAGTTGGTTACAACTTACTAAGTTCTTGAAAATTGAAGTCTATAAATACTTCATGATGGTGATCAATTAAAGACGACTGATACACTGACGTTCATACACAAGTGAAGCATTATCAAAGATATATTTGAAGTTTACTCTCAGAGATTGATTAAAGTTCAGAAAGATAGCCAGAAGACAAGTGAAGAATCCAGAAGGCTACTACTGAAGAACAGAGAAGTTTTAAGTTTTTGTTTGTTATTTTTCAAGGTGCTAGATACTTGTAAAATTTCTAGTAAGATCGTAGACATATCTGGAGGTATAGTCTGTTGAAGATCTAAGTCTTCTTCTTGGGACTTTAAAGACAGGAATACACACTTGTACTCGATTGGAAGAGTTTAGTGGAAACATCACAACTGGGTTTGTGAGAGTGGACGTAGACAAGTTGTCGAACCACTATAAATCTTGTGTTTGATTTACCTTACAGTTTTGATTGTTAATTTGCTTAATTGGTTGAATTACTTAACTGATCTAGACTAGTTGAGTATAGAACAGAGTTCTCGAAAATAAGTTGAGTATAATCTTGAATTGGGCTCATTGATAATTTCGTATTCCGCACATTGTACTTTGATATTTCGAAAGATTTTTGAAAAGTCTATTCACCCCCCTCTAGACATTTTCACTAGCTTACTCGTTATTAACTCAACTTGGGACCAACAATTACTTTGCATAAATTTATCACACTTTTACTTATGAATTTTTTTTTTATTAATCTATTTTATCATAATTAACTGATATATTTTTAATTGTAATTTCTTATAAAATTTAGGATGACAGATGATGAAATCAAGAGTTGTTGTTTAATAAAAAAATGATAATATGTTGCGATATCTTGGTAAGTCTTTGCAAGATTTTGAAGGAATGTCGGTGGTTAAGCATGATCTGAACTCTTCGTTTAGAAATAGATTGATTTTGAATGATTTTACGTACAACATGTCTGCTTTGAAGTTAGAGTATGAGGATTTAATTAGCAAACTTAGTGATGAACAACGTGGTGTGTACAATAGAATAATTACATCCATTCAATCCGGTAAGGGTGGTGTGTTTTTTTTTTTTATGGATATGGTGGAACAGGCAAAACTTTCATATGGAAGACTTTGTCAGCATGTTTGAGGTCTAAGGGCAAGATTGCAATCCATGTAGCCTCGAGTGGTATAACTTCACTCCTTCTTCAAGGTGGACATACTACTCATTCCAAATTTTTATTCCAATTGATGTTACTGAAGATTCTACATGCAATATTCTTCAAGGAAGTCCTCTTGATGAGCTCTTGATTAAATGTGATCTTATAATATGGGATGAAGCGCCAATGGTTAAAAGATATTGTATTGAGACTCTTGATACCACTTTGAAGGATATTTTGCAGCTCACAGATCCTTTGTCATCTGAACTGCCTTTTGGCGAGAAAATTTCATTTTACGTCCTGTAACTTAGGCCTAATCCAGAATATATCCTTTAAGTTTTCACATTTTCAATTTACATCCTAGGGTGTCCAATTTACATCCTTTTCGATCCAATTTACGTCCTTTCCACCGAAAAATTGAAAATCCAGTCAAATAGTCCAATTTACATCCTTTATGTTCAAAAATTAAAAAATAAAATTTCTGAAAATATCATTAAAAATTAAAAAATATCATTAAAAACTTATAAATTGTGTAAAATAAATCTAAAAAATCTAAAAAAAAATATTATAAATTCTACAATTCGAAAAATATGAAAATGTGTAAAAAAAAAATTTTAAAAACTCATAAAAAAAAAATCTATAATTTCTATAATTCAAAAAATCTGAAATATGTAAAAAAAAAAAAAATCTAAAAACTCATAAAAATAAAAATAACACTATAAATTAAAATTTTAAAAATGTTTAAAATAAAAAATTTCACAATTTTAAAAATATCGTGAAAATGAATTTGGGACGGTTCCAAAATCGATCAAGGTGTGGAACTTCCACTCAACCCTTGACGGTAAGTTGGAAAATCTCGTGGGACCCAAAAATTTTAGGAGTTCGAACAAAACTTTAATGGCAAACGAGTCTGAATCAGATTTTTAATGAAATGTTAATAATTTTTATTATTCTTATTAGTTTTTTAGAATTAGTAATGTTTAATCTATACATTTTTAATAAATTAATGAGATTTTTAGTGTTTTTAGAAATTTTAATGAGATTTTGAATTTCTTAATTTTTAAATTACACATTTTTCATTCTTTGAATTGTAGCTTCTTTTTTTTTTTTTTTTTTTGTATTTTCAAAATTTTAGAATTTTTTTTATTTACACATTTTATAATTTGTAATGATATTTTCGATATTTTAGTGATATATTTTGAATTTTATTTTACACATTTTTTATTTTTTAATTTTAAGGAGATTTTTGGATTTTTAAGGATACTTTTAGATTTTTTTAATCTTTAATGGTATTTTTTTAAAAAAATTTTAATTATTAAATTTTAATTTTCAAACTTAAAGGACGTAAATTGGACTATTTGGCCGGAATCCCAATTTATTCTTCACATTCCGGTGAGTTTTAAAATTTTCCGACGGAAAGGACGTAAATTGGACCAAAAAGGATGTAAATCGAAAAAGTAAAAACTTAAAGGATATAAATTGGATTAGGTCTAAGTTACAAGACGTAAAATGAAATTTTCTCCCTTTTGGCGATAAGACTATTGTACTTGGAGGTGATTTTCGTTAGATATTACCCGTTATTTCGAAAGGAACTAGGCAGGATATCGTTCACGCTACTATAAATTCATCTAATTTGTGAATGATTGTACTCTTCTGAAACTCACTAAGAACATGAGGCTTCAAAACCTGAGATATGATGAATTTCTACATGAATTAAATTCTTTTTCTGAATGAATAACATCTATTGGAGATGGTACTATAGGAAAAGAAGCTAAGTACGGATGTGATGTACAAATTTCGTAAAGTGTGGTGATGATTCGATTTCTACTATTGTTGATAGCATTTATCCTGATTTTAAGAATATGATGGATGATCAATACTATTGACAAAGTAGAGCTATTCTTGCGCCGCCCACGTTGGATGTTGTTAGGTCAATAAATGAGCACATTATTCAGTTTGAAAATGAATCGTGTACTTATTTGAGCTATGTCAGTCCTTGCAGATCTGATTTGAATGTTGATAATTTGGCTAATGTCCATACTCCTGAATTTTTTAATAATTTGAAGTGTTCTGGTGTACGGATCATGAATTGAATTTGAAAGTTGGAACGCCGGTAATGTTATTAAGAAATATAGGTCACTCGAATGGCTTATGCAATGGAACCAGGTTTGTGTCATTTTTTAAGTAACTTTTTCTTTTTTTATTTTTTTATTTTCTACCATTTAAAATTTTGCAAATTTTTTATCTATAATATTGTTTTTCTATTGTTAGGTTGGTTATAACCAGGTTGGATGATAAAGTTCTTGAAGCTAAGATTCTAACTAGAAATAGTTGAGGACAGATGGTATTGATACCGCGACTTACACTGACACCTTCTGACCCTTGATTGTCTTTCAAGTTTCAACGTAGACAATTTCCGTTGACTGTGTCATATGTTATGACTATTAATAAAAGCCAGGGGCAATGATTTTCTAATGTAGGTGTTTTAAAATAAAAAAAAAACTTGTATTTAGTCATTGTCAATTATATGTAGTTATACCTAGAATAACCAATCATCGTGGTTTGAAGACCCTATTATGTCATGACATCAATCATGATTGTAATATCACAAAGAACGTAGTGTTTCATGAAGTTTTTAGAAATGTATGATTTTATAATAATTTAATATTTAAGTTTGATAAGTTTTAAGTTACTTATTTATTATAAAGTCATTATTACAAGTATTAATTTTAGATTATTTCATTATTTAATTGTGTAATATCTTTAACATTTTAGGGTTGGTCTGCTATGGACTCGAGTGCATGTTGTGCACCCTAGTCCATGTTGCACTTTTTGGTAAATGGTGTTGCACTTTTCAATTATTAAACTGTATAATAATATTTTTAGTAATAATTGAAAAGTGCAACACCATTTACCAAAAGTGTAAGTCAGTAAACTGAAAAGTGCACGTGGACTAGGGTGCACAGCATGCACTCGAGTGCATACTAGACTTTACCAACATTTTATAGTGATTTAACAATTTTGTTGTATCATAAATATACATATATTTAATTATTAATTACATATTAATTTTGTTTTTTTGTATGCTAAGTTTAAATTTATATAGTATAAGACATCAATGTAACAAAAGTTTAAGATTAATAATTTAGCAACTTACGTACAACTTATCAATGTTTATTTTATTATTTTTATAAATTCGATTTAGTATTATAAATATCAGTAAGCAATAATTAATTTTTTACTTATGATAATTAATATATATATTAATATAAGGTAGTGGTATTACTATAAAATTAATACACATTATAAATAATATTTAAATTTTAAAATATTGTGACATTTTTTTAACATATCAGGTCGTGCGCTAGCACGGGTGCCCTACTAGTTTGATGTAGTGCACCCTGAGCCCCAATTCCCTCCGTCATTGATTAAGATTAAACTTTTAATTCTATAAAATTTAGGTATTGTTATAATTTCAACCTAACCATTTTTATTAGCTATCAAACAAAATAAATAAATGAACTAACTACTTGTTTTACATTGGGTTAATGATCGGAATAACAAAGTGAAATATAAAAAATGGTACACTGATTATTTGTATTTTTAGGTTCAATTAGGTAGGGTAGATTAGTGGATAATTATATTCAAGATAGATGTCTATTTAAGTCTAACAAAAAAATTTATACCCCACATACACAAGACACACTCAATTGTGTTGATCATAAGTCTGCACCTAACTCTCAATATTTCAACATATCTATTAATTACCTATCAAGAAGTAAACATGATGACAAACTCAAGAACTTCTTACTTACGAGACAAACTCTCTAGGAAGGTCTATAAACAATACTCCTATGCATTTAGAAAAATCATTGATATAAATATTTTAGGGTTGGTCTGCTATGGACTCGAGTGCATGTGCACCCTAGTCCATGTTGCACTTTTCAATTTACTGACTTACACTTTTTGGTGTTGCACTTTTCAATTATTAAACTATATAATAATATTTTTAGTAATTGAAAAAGTGCAACACCATTTATCAAAAAGTGTAAGTCAGTAAACTGAAAAGTGCACATGGACTAGGGTGCACAACATGCACTCGAGTGCATACTAGACTTTACCAATATTTTATAGGTAACTTGTGAAATTTTACAATTTTTTAAATTTATTATGCACACAAATTCTCCTATTTATAGTTTATACTAACCCACAACCTTAGATGATGAAGATTTTTTTAGATGAGCTAGGAGAAATTCTCCAAAATCTCAATAGTTCTCTACTTATTTTAAAATTCTCTAAAATTATTAGAGAATACTCTACCTTTTACCACCATTTTCATTATAAAGAGTTTACATCGTGTTTGAGACAAATAATAAATCGTTGGAGACAAATAATAAATCGATTGTCAAATATGTTATAGAAGAAAAAAAAATTAATAATTAAAATCAATTATGATCGTTAAAATTATATACAATTTTTCAAATAATTAAATAGTACTCCAGTATATTCTAGACATGTTCAGACAGTTCGAACCACCGATTTCGATTTGACAAAAATCGCAATCAAAATCGAAATGTAAAATCGATGATTACGGTTTTCGAACAGTTGATTCGACTTTTTTTTTGTGTGCTCGTTTCGGCTCGGTTTGACTCGTTTTTTTTGTTCATTTTAACTTCATAAAACTTAAATTTATACTTATTACTTAAATTTCCGATTTGTCGAGTTTCACGTTTATCTATGCTTTTTTTTGCGTCAACGAAGGGTAGAACTCTAAAATGGTATGAAAATTTTTAAACTTTAAAGTTACAGCAAATTGATAAATTTTTAAATGTTATAAAAACTAAAAAAAATAAATTGAAACAAATTGATAAATGTAAACGTTATACTTACAAAATAAATTGCAACAAATTGATAAAATGTAAATGTTATACAAACTTACAAAATAAATTACAACAAATTTATAAATTTAAATGTTACACAAATTTACAAAATAAATTGATAAATTTAAATGTTATACAAATTACAAACTTTCAAAATTGGACTTGAGCTTAATTTAAAAAGTTAAACTTAGTTAAAAAATTTAAAAAAATTAAGTTGTCTACGTATCCAACATGTTGGAATCAATGTTCACGTAGTTCTTTTACCTCAACTTATCTCGCTGAAGTTGTTGTTGAATGTTGACTCGATTCTTCATTCTTCACTTCCACTGGTAGAGATCAATTCCTCGTCTTCTTCATCATCAGATTCTAATGATTGAAATATTTTTTTCGACTCTTACCCAATCATCAAGTAAGCACCAGTTCTCTATGTCTTCAACGGTCATATTAGGCCTCGTTGCTTCCAAAGTATAACCTCTTACACTAAGTTTAAATTAAGTCAATGATTTAAGTTTATTAGTTAAATGTGAAGGGTATGTTTAGTTAATTTAAGTCGATGTTTGTTTTGAATTTTTGAAATTCGGATTTTAAAATTTAATGAATTTCAAAATTCTAAGGGGAATTTTGTATTGAGATTTTGAGAACATTGAAATTCAGATTTCAAAACCTAGTGATTCTAATGACTTTTATGTTTTGTGTTTGTTTTGAGATTTAAGTAGGGTGAGATTTAACTTTATAGTATAGGATCATAGGTGTCTATATAGGATTTGTAAGTATTTATAGAGTTGACTTTTGTAGGGTTTATATGTATTTGTAGGGTAGGATTTCAAAATCCAAATCTCAAACTAGAACATGGGTGAAATTTCAAAATTCAAAATTCAGATTTTTCATCCCAAAACAAACATTCCCTACGATTTTTTTTTATGACTAATTATGTTATTTAGGTCAAAATGAATTCTCATACATCTTCTAGAATAAGTGAATTGTTAATAATCATTTAACTCAATTATTAATTGATTTATTATCATCTCAATTTTGTTTATTGGAGTTACAGGATAATAATAAATTGATTCATACACCCCAGTGGTTAAAGAATGTAAGCTCTTTTATTTTATCACTTAGGGGATGTTTGTTTTGGGATTATGTAGGATGGGGGAAATCCTGGATGGGGAAATCTTGGATGTGGAAATTCTGATGAATAGTAATTGTGTGTGTTTGTTTTGGGATTTTGAGTAGGATGAGATTTAACTTTATGTCAAATCAAATTGTGTAAGAGTAGTTGGATGTGATGTAATAGTATGATTATGTCAAATCAAATTGTGTAAGAGTAGTTGGATGTGATGTAATAGTAGGATTTAATAGTAGGATGTATAGGGGTGGATGTAGTTGGATGGGGAAATCCGGACGTGAAATCCCGAAGTAGAACAAGGACGTGGGACGTTACGTCCCACGTCCGGACGGGTGAGTCCCAAAACAAACATGCCCTTAGTTCTTTTCCTTTCCGAGCTGGAGCTGGACCTGGAGTGAAGTAGCTGGGGCTAAGGAGCTAAGTCAGTCAATAAGGAAGTCCAGGTGTGCACTCAAATATGTTCTTTTAAGATGTCTTTCCATCCCCAGTAATGGATAAACCTGAGTAGTCGGGAAACGAGAAATTCAGGAGGTAGAAATGGTGGAATGAATGAGAAATTCATGAAATTAGAGTTTTTGAGTAAGAGTAAAACTGACGTTGAATTTTGGGGAATGGTGGTGAATTTGACACTCAAAATCCGTTGCATCTGATAGTCACGATAAATTGACTAACATCAAGATCAATTTTAATAAAAAATAATTACTAAATGATCAATTTTAATATTAACTAAACGTGGAAATCTATAAAGAAATAAACTTTGTCCGTTAGAATTAAGTCTACTTTACCAAAATAAATTTAAGTTACTTAAAAAACGAAATGATTTTTTTAAAACTCACTTTAAAATACTCTCATAAAAATGATATTTTCATTTTTCTAATCACATAATGTGAGTTGGAATAAAATCTTAATATTTTTTTTTATGTTTTTTTAATATTAGAATTTTTAACTAAAAATGCTTCGCCAAAAAAGAAAATCTGTATTTCCCCAATTTTAACTACTCTCAAATATTCCCTCCGTTCTATAAGTATTTGCACCATAAAATTGACTCATTTTTTTTTTTTTTTTAAAATGTAATGATTGGAGTGTTGAAAAATAATCTTATAAAATTCAATGAATAAAGTAAAAATAATGGTTGAAATGAGTGTAAAAATAATAACATTTTGTGTAAACACGTAAATATTGTGACTTTGTGAGGATGGAGTTTATATAGGAGTTTCCTTTCAAACAATTGTGTGATGGACGAATAATAAAAGTGTGCAAACAGTTGTGGGACGGAGAAAGTATAGTTTTTTTTTAAATCCAACCCGTTTTCAAACCCAGCCTTGAGTCCAAACCCGGCACCGGGTTCCATAATTCGGGTTGCCGGATATGAACCTGATAACTGATCTCTTTCCATTGACGGGTCGGGCCATTCTTATAAATCCCAATTTCTGTCCACCTTCGCTGCAAATCGTCGTTCTTCGACCATTACAACGCCGTCGTTTTGCTTGATTTCCAATTGAATCAGGGTTTTCATGGCGAACGTACCTACAAACACGTCGGCATCCAGTTCATCCAACCAATACACATACTCTGCCGCCACCACGCCCTATTTCCCGACACCGTTTCACCTTCAACAAACGCCTCCGCCGCCTCCCGTTCCTTACATCGGTGCCGCTCCTCCTCCCGCTGTTCCAACTGTTCAAATGCCCGTTTATCCTGCTCCTCCCACCGTCTACACTTTGCCGCAATATCAACAGGCAATTTTATGTTATTATTATTGTTATTTGAAATTTCGTTACTTATATGTTATGTAGTTAAGTTCCCCTGTGTGTATTTGATTGGAGTTGGAACGAATTGATCTTGTATTTATGATTTAAGTAGAAACACTTTGATTTTGTGTTTTAGGAGAATTTGATTTGTTCGGAGAAGAATGTTTTATGAAATCTGATGTCGGTGGTTGTATTTATCACTACTGTGTTTGTATCTCTGATGAAGCTGTAGAACAGGTTCTATCCAATTTAATTGTCTGAAATTTATTGCTTGTGGGGTGTTTTTTAGAAAGTAATTTGTGAATTGCTGCATATTAATTGTATTCTTCCTAACAGAGGGTTTTTGATTTGTACAGGCCCAACAGTTGTTTCAGAGGGATGCACAAACAATAACACCAGAAGCTCTTGAAAGTGTGAAAGCTGCACTTGCAAACAGCGATGTTGAGCACAAAGCAGAGACTAAAAAGAAGGCAATTCCTCGGAAAGCTGCAGGACACACCTGGGAGGATCCCAGTCTTGCAGAATGGCCTGAGAGTATGAGTCTATCACCCTATCTGTTTATATATTGTGCTTATTGTTAATTTCACCAGCAAGCTCGTTATAATTCGTTCATCTTTTTACGTCTCCCTAGTCCCTAGTGCTTTTGTCTTAGAAGTTCTGTACTGAGCTTGTCTCTTTCCTGAGAGTATTCTAATTTTACCAGAAAAAGCTTTGATTCTTATACTAACAGTGTAGTGGAAGAATGCAAGTAGTGGTTGCTAGATCTCCATTAGTTGTTCACAAGACATCTCTATCTGGATTTGGTTAGCTTGCCCCTTTTTATATCACCAAGTGACCGCACAGTTTCCCAACTTATTTCATGGTTGTTATAATATGAAATTGGGGGATTCTGAATGCATCTACAGTTTTATTGGGCACCTAGTCAACAACATTAGATTCTGTGCACCATTAGTTCTACCTGGTAATGGGAGTGTTTGCAAAAAATATATACTTTTGGAGAATTGATTAAATTAGTGATTATGGAGAAATTGCTTAATTGTAGAAGTTTATAGGGTTTGGAAAAATATTCTAAGAAAAATTGATATTGTTGCAAATTTTTAATATATTTTAAAAAAGCTTATAATCTGTCAAAAGCACCCCATTTACAGCTTTTAGATTATAGCTTTTGACAGCTTATTTA
Organism: Galeopsis tetrahit; assembly: GCA_963675135.1. Lineage (NCBI taxonomy): Eukaryota > Viridiplantae > Streptophyta > Magnoliopsida > Lamiales > Lamiaceae > Galeopsis > Galeopsis tetrahit. Next base: position 6,133,385 of record OY776125.1, on the reverse strand, counting down.
ATCTGAAAAAAGAGATACAAAACACTCCAAATTGATTCTGAGAAGTACAAAAGTGATTATAAGTTGGTAGATTTTTTTGCAAACACCTCCAATATGTTACTATCATCAAAGTATGTTGGGGAATCAGTCATTTGACTTGTCACAGCACTGCTTTTACTAAGTTGGTGATATTTGGTGTTTCACAGAACTTTTGTTGATTTGTGGTAATGCCAACTTGATTGTTCAATCATTTTGCACTATGCAGTAGGCCGGTCCATAAAATATCAAAATTCACAGCAATTTAAACCCATCCCGTTGTTTCACACAACTTTTCTTGATTTGTGGTAATGCCAACCTGATTTTTGTTCGATTATTTTTCACTATGCAGTAGGTGGGTCTGTACAACATCAAAATCCACAGCCATTTAAGCCCATCCTGTTGGTCTAATAGCCCACTTTGGACTTTATTGATTCTTAGCTCAAGTTATTTCTCAGCTTTATTTTTTGTCATTTTTTGGGTATTGCCATTTATCTCATCGATCAAATTTTCAGGAAACTTATTCTTAACACATTGACATCTTGCAGATGACTATCGTCTATTTTGCGGTGATCTTGGAAATGAGGTTAATGATGACGTATTATCAAAAGCTTTTGCAAGATTTCCTTCTTTCAATATGGCCAGAGTATGATCTCTTTGAACTTACTAAGTCCCTTATTGTGTATGGTCTAATTGAATTTTTTATGCTTTAGTATTTGCTTAAAATATTTCAGAGTGGTGTACATGAGTATTTGCATGTCCTGTTCAGATGTTAATTTGAAGTGCATGGAGCCCTCAATTGACTCGTATTCATAAAGGTAGTATTCTATTTTGTTTTGACATGTGTTATGTTCTTCATGATGTGTTGAATGGCTACTGCAGATAATTGAATACATTCAATATCTGCGGGGTTACTTCACATTTAATAATTCTTTAAGTGGAGAAACGACTATTACTAACCTGATAAATTGATGGCAATTTCACACGTGTGGAAAGGTTTTATTCATAAATTCTTAGGTCAAACCGTATATGTATTTGGTTGAAGTTTATCATCCCTTTTCCTCTTAATTAATTGAGCTGTACCTCACCAAACTATGATCTGGATCTAAAGAAAAATTGTACGTTTCTTTTTGTTTTTCCTCCCCTCCAAACCCCCTCTTCTTAATTTTTGGAACTTCAGGTAATGGTGTTAGTGAGAAGTAGAAGGATTACAAATTAGCACTGAGCATGATGCCTGAAGCTGTTTTCTATCACAGAGTATTATATGAACATGGTTCGTGGTAGTTCTTAATGTGAAACTAGATCCATTTTTATTCGGATTATGTATAAGTTCTTGCCTTAACCAATTTGGGTCAGTCTAAGATCTAATTTCATAATATGAATAGTGGTTCATATTATAAACCATGTTCATATAAACCTACTAGTTTTCTTTCTAGTATGCTGAACACAGTATTTGTGGGTGAAGGGGAGAGGGCGAGGAAAAAAAACCTTCAATGAATTATGGTTGGTTCCAATCTCTCATCTTATTTCAATACAGTAATAAAATCTTATAGTTAGATGAAACTTGAAAGCTAGCATTAGCTGTTATAATTTGTACTCTACACAGACTTTTTGAATATTACCTCTAAGACTGGCTGTTTTGTGCCTATATGCATGTTACTTATTATCATGCAGGGGTGATGTATATAATTGGGGCATGCATGTTGTATAACTAAGCAAATGATTAATTTTCTTAAAAATAACAGCGTCAGTAAATGTTACTCAGTTTGTGAAAATTTTGAATATTCCTGAGAAAGCAGGAACACGTCATCGGGTTGACGGGAATGCCACCGTCTCTGCTTCCAAGATTTGCTGAAGAGTAAATAAATTTACTGATTAGGAAAGTCATCACTGTGCTATCGTGTGTACTTTATTTGTTTATGCTATTATGCTTATGCATACTTTTTTTTTCTTCAATCATTCTCATGCCTTGCATCTTTGAATTAAGGAAACGTGATAAACAAGTGGTCAGAGTCTATTTGCTTGAAGGTTATATTGTGAACTCTACGTAATTGAAGACTATCTGCATATATCTTTCTGTTGAAGGCCATCTAGTGTTAACCTGGCGCTTTTCTCTTTTTAAATTTGTGTTTCTAGTATTCTCTCTCTGTGGTGTTCGATATTTTTCTCTGCGTATGTGGACTATTTTCTAAATACAAGTGTACAATGTAACTGTAACTAATTCTTGCCCATCTTGATCAGGTTGTTAGGGATAAGCGTACAGGAAAAACCAAGGGCTATGGTTTCATTAGTTTTGCTAATCCAACTGACCTTGTCGGAGCACTGAAAGAAATGAATGGTAAGTTGTATTATTGTGTGATTTTTTCTCCAAAATCCACCGAGGCTCAAACCTGACTTTTCGGATTTTGCAGTGACGGGTTCCATTTTGCAAGTCAAAACCTGTTTATGCAATGTCAATTTTAAAATTTTCTATATTATTTTAGGGGAATTTAGCTTTCTTAGTTAGTTATCCCTATTAATGTTCCAGTCCAGTTGACTTTCACGAATTGAAAATAGTCCTGTATCTTCCAACTTTGGACATTTTGATCCAGTAACTGGTCCACCGTCACGAATTGAATGTTTCACCTCTTACAACCAGTCACTGGACCAAAGTATTGAAAAATTGAAAGTTATATGACTATTTTCAATTTGTGACGGTGACAGGACTTAAACCAGAGAAGTACTTCCCCTTATTTTTAATTCCTTTTATGTAAGTTTTAAATCTTATTCATGCTTTAGGAAAATATGTTGGAAACCGTCCAATCAAACTTCGCAAGAGTACTTGGACCGAAAGGACTGATCAAGGGGCCTTGGAAAGACAGAAGGTGAGTTTCCATCCCACCCCAATTTGGAGTAATTTTTATGTGTTGTTCCAATTTAGTGGGATCTTGTAACTACTACGCCCAATTAAATGTATGGTTGTTCTGATTTATGTTATACGGATAAATTCATTTTAGTGGTCCATAATATTTTGTCCTTTGATTTCTCTGCTTTTGTTACAGTACCACTCCCATAAGAAAACAAAACTGCCAAAGAAAAGTGTATTGCACAAATGAGAGCCAAGATCGATCATTGTAGAGTGTGAAGAACAAAAATATCTGCTGAATCATCGTGAAGACAGTTCGAATAGTATGTCATCCTTTGTGAACGAAGAAATCTGCATTCCGCAGCATTGGTTGTGTCATCCTCCAGTTACATCAATTATGTGTACTATCATACTAACCTTCTTTTAGAACATATGGTTTTTTTCATATTATCTCCAGGTGTCCAATGTAAAAAAGATGTTCATGCTACATTCTCACTATGATATTGCATGGTTGTTCACTTTTCTAAGGAACTTGATTAACATTATATGGTTTCTTTTAGAACATATAGTTTTTTTCAGTGGGTTAATAGTAAGAGTTAATATCAACATGCATTATCACAATTTTATGAACTTGGTACCTGTTTTAATGAGATGGCAATCTATACTATACAAATTGACAAAAATTGATAGATTGCAACTTAAATTCTATGTTTGTGGTATTCTACATAAATGATTCTCCATGAACACATTAATAATAAAACAATGCACATAAAGACACATTCTAAATGAAACACATCGACACAATACTACAAAAAAACCCAAAAAACAATGCACATAAAATGTCAGCAGAGTGCGACCAAGATGTGTGAAATGTAATACAGTGCAAAGGAGATCTGCAGGGGACTGATTCATCAACACCCACCACCATTATATCAAGACCAATTGATACATGCCTAAACATTAAACATTAGCAAGGTTGTAGAAGTCGGAAATTTTCACATTCGGGCCACGCGTGGGTTTTGAGTTGGGGGCGAGAACGATGACATGGCGCCACATGGATTAGAAAATTGACACATTATCAAGCCACACACTACATCTCCACACGTCATATTTCTCACAAAAAATAATTGATTATTGGAAAATGGCAATAAACTTATACAAATAATAAAATAAAATCTAAAATGCAAATCAAGTAATCTGAGCACTACACACACATCCAAAAAAAAAATCAGTTAATTTCCGACAGATTTCTTCCAAACATTCAGTTCTTTATTTAAATATTGTGATTTGGGCAACTAATGCAGGCCGACGATGACCTATGAACAAGCTCAAACTGACCAACTTCCACCCGGCGCCACTAACCGGCGCCGCCGCCACCACGACTACACACACTCTGAATGGGACCATCGGCCGTCTCTCCAAACAAGGTTTCCACCGCGAAGTTGTTCTCACCTTCACCTACATGCTCAATTCCCCCAACACTCCTCCTGATGCCTTTACGTACCCTTCCCTTCTCAAGGCTTGCACTTCCATGGGCCTCTTTTCTCTCGGCCTCTCTCTCCACCAACAGATTTCCGTTAACGGGTTCTCCTCCGACCCCTACATTTCATCTTCACTGATCAACTTCTACGCAAAATCCAACAACATCGGCTATGCGCGAAAGGTGTTCGACAAAATGCCCCACAGAAACATCGTCCCATGGACTGTAATTATTTGGTGTTACTCACATGCTGGTGACATGAGAAACGCATTCCTTATGTATATCTCTATGCAATATGATGGCATCCTACCTAGCCCTGTCACCATTTTGAATATGCTCTCTGGCGTTTCGGAGAGTGAACATGTTAAAGTTTTGCATACTTGTGCAATTAAATGTGGCTTTGTATCTGAGATAAATCTGATGAATTGCTTAATGAGTGTATATGCCAAGTGTGGAAAAGTGGAAGATGCTAGGAAGTCGTTTGAATTGCTCAATCAGAAAGACGTTGTTTCTTGGAATAGTTTGATTAATGCCTATTCTATTGAAGGGAATCTTACTGAAGTTCTAAAGCTCTTCATCAGCATGAGGGTAAATAACATAGAACCCGATCAGCAAACTTTCGGGTCATTAGTTTCTGCCATTGCAAAAGTGGGTGGTATCGAAGTGGGAAAAGTTGCTCATGGGCAGATAATAACATCTGGATTTGAATTAGAAAAACACGTAGAAACATCGCTCATAGCTTTGTATCTAAGATGCAGGGAAATGGATGATGCATTTCGAATCTTTGGGAGAGCAGGTGACAAAGATGTAGTGTTTTGGACAGCCATGATATCGGGGCTTGTACGGAATGGTTCTACAGATGAGGCATTGAGAGTGTTTCAGAAAATGTTGCTTGCAAGTGTATGTCCGTCTTCGACAACCATGGCTTGCGTTCTTGCTGCTTGTGCCCAACTGGGCTCTATCGAACTTGGTAAATCTATACATTGCTACATTATAAGGCAACAAATGGCTCTAGATATTCACATGCAGAATTCTCTTGTTAGTTTGTATGCAAAATGTGGCCTTTTAGAGCAGAGTTTTACGGTTTTTAGCATGATGGTACAGAGAGACGTCGTCTCCTGGAATGCTATAGTTGCAGGATATGCACAGAACGGATATTTAACCAAGGCATTGCTTCTATTTCACGAGATGAGAGTAGCTAACGAGAAACCCGATTTCATAACCGTAGTTTCTCTACTCCAAGCATGTGCTTCCATTGGTGCATACCATCAGGGGAAATGGATTCATAACTATGTTCTCAGAAGCTGTATAGCTCCATGCATCAGGATAGGCACAGCCTTGGTTGATATGTATGCTAAATGCGGTGACCTCGATTCTGCAAGAAAGGTGTTTGACAGAATGCCTGAACATGATAGTGTTTCTTGGAGTGCTATTATTGCAGGATATGGTAGTCATGGGAAAGGAGATGCAGCTTTGGAAATGTACTCACAGTTTCTGCAGAGTGGCCTTCCACCTAATGATGTCGTTTTCTTATCCGTCCTCTATGCCTGCAGTCACAACGGGCTTGTTGATAGAGGCATGACCTTGTTCGAATCCATGATACACGATTACAAGATTGAGCCAAAGATCGAACACAATGCATGCATAGTTGATCTGCTGTGCAGAGCTGGGAGGGTTCAAGAAGCATATAATTTTTACAGGAAGATGTTTGCAGAACCAATGGTCGACGTTTTAGGTATACTGCTCGATGCTTGTAGAAACAACGGGCATGAAGAGCTTGGGTGTGTTATAGGTAAGGAAATCTGTGAATCTGGGCCTTCAGATGGTGGTAGGTATGTGCAGATTGCTCATAGCTTTGCTTCGATGGAAAGATGGGACGGTGTGGGACAAGCTTGGGCTCGAATGAGATTTCGTGGATTAAAGAAAATCCCAGGTTGGAGTTATGTCGAAATGCATGGTACCATCACCCCATTTTTCACAAGCCACAGTTCTCATCCTCAATATCAGGACATAGTCTCTGTATTGAGAAATCTAACTGACAATACAAAGAAACCAGTTTTAAATTGGAACGAGGAAGATGTATACTTTGATTTTGATGAGGCAGTTTCTGGATTTGATTCTATTCGATGTGTTTAAAGTTTTCGTTGTTGTAGCACTTTCTATTGCGTTTGGTATGTTTCCATTTGTAAACCAAACAAGGAATTCAAAGCAACTTATACACGAAACAATGGTGATTTGAAAATTAGACTAGTCCCTCTTGCAAAACTATGAAGAGTACTGCAAAATAAATGTATCTTCTAGATGTAAATTATGTGAGAATTTTGATTCTGGCAATGCAAGAATCTGTTTTGAATGATGTGTGGTTTTGTGTTGACTATCGGACATCAATTTCGGCGACTGAAGCTGGGAGGTTGGTCGACTGATCTGGTACTGAAGGACGTTTCTTTTTACCAGGTCCCGATGAGACCTTAACCATGGCCGGTCTTAATAATCGCTCGCCAAGATAAAAACCCCTTCGGAATTCTTGGGTCACGATTCCTTCCTTGAATTCGTGAGACTCCTCTCGTGCAATAGCTTCGTGCATCTGTAAACAATTGAAATCATGAATTAAAGAAAGGAAATGTATATAATTGCAAAAGAAAGCTACTAAACAAAGCATTGTTTTGCCTGCATGTAATTGTAAGGTCAAGTGTAAGATGGTAATGAATAGAAAGTGAAGATACGAGCCAAAAAACGAAAATGTAGGAACGATAATAAAGCTCAACAAGGAAGCTTCAATTAGGCAATGGACCAGGCACGGGAAAACTGGAAACTTAGTTGACTAGCTACACGGTGTGCTGATACTGCATACACGCTAATTGAACTTTTGGATATTATTTTTCAAAGACAAATTGAAGCCAAAGAAGCAGACAATGCCTTTAGCACGCAGAAAAGCTTAGTAGATAATTAATATGTAACCAAATACTAAAGGATGAACTATATGATCAAATGCCCAATTTTTGATAAGTTTAAATATTGTCAAATTCCTCAAGTCAAAAGGCCCAAAAGAGAGAGAGAGGGCATAGACTTACCGAAGGATCGAATGGCTTCCCAACTGTGGGGACAGCAGCCACACGCAAGCTTCTCATAATTTCTACAAACTGTTTATATATCCCCTGATAGCTTGTATCAATCAGCTTTTCCTTTTCAGTCTCTACCTTGATCTGCTGTTTCGCTCTCTCAAAGCTATCAACCATTGGCAAGAGGCTTTCAATCACTTCTCCTTGGGCATCACTCCTTACTGTTAACTTTTCTTTTTCCGACCTTTTTCTGTAATTATCAAAATCAGCCTGCAGTCGAACATATTTTTCCTTTCCTGTAGATATCTCTGCTGACAAAGATGAAACTTTCTCTGCCAGCTCATTCTTGTCTTTCTCCATGACATATATAACACTCTCAATTTCGTATGCAGCCCTTGCATCTCCGTATACAATGGCTTCCTTGTATGCCTGCAGGAGGGGCTTCAAAGACGGGAGCTTTTTATCTGCTGCACCTTCTGAATCTGATTCATCTGTCTACAAGTTAATGGATATTGTCACATCATAAGAGCAATACTTCTGAAATTACTATATTGTCAATAAATTGCAAGATTTCGAGCTACGAAATCAATGAATATCAGAGTTTCAAGCTAGTCAAACAATCCTGGTAGTTCGGCATAACTGTTTCATCCTACTGCTTGTTATTAGGGGTGTAAATATGTCGAGCCAGCTCATGAGCTACTTGTGATCAATTCAGAAAAAGCTCAAAATCGACTCCAATTTAATCGAGTCGAGCTCGCGCTTGAGTTCGAGCTCAAGAATACTAGGCTCGTAAGCTTGCAAGCCTAATCGAGTTCAAAGAATTGAACCCTAATTATATATAAAATAAAATTTTCTAATTAATGTTCTGTAAGTTATCGAGTTGAGCTCAAATATTTCAAGTTTTCCATTGATTCGAGCTCGAGTTCAAAAGAATTGAGCTCGATCAGGTTTGAATCGAGTTTAGAGGTTTTTTTAATCAAGTTGAGTTTAAGCTAGACACTACTCGACTCGACTCATTTACACCCCTACCTGATATATCCAATTACTTTTTCATAGCACAACCATCTGAATCCCTTCATCTTCACCCCCCACAATCCCACATTTAACATAATTCAGAGCTACAAATTACCCTCAATTACAATTTATCAATACATGAAGAATTTCGAGATTTTTTCAAAAACTCGTAAGTCTTAACCAATTACTCTTACTAATTAAACGCACAATTACTCCACTCACGATTAAAAACAAGAACCCCACAATGCCACATAATTCATAGCCACAAATTACCCTCAACTACTTAACTACAATTTATCAATAAATTAAGAATTTCAAGAACTCTTAATCAATTACTAACTAAACAAACAATTCCCCACTGTGCTTTGAAAAATAGCACACCACAATCCCACATTCAACATAATTCATAGCTACAAATTACCCTTAACCCCTTAACTACAATTTATCAATAAATTAAGAATTTTAAGATTTTTTTTTCAAGAGCTCGTAATCAATTACTAACCAAACAAACAATTCCCCATTCATGGTTAAAAAAACAAATAGCACCCCACAATCCCACGTTCAACATAATTCGTAGCTACAAATTATCCTCAACCAACTACAATATCAACAAACTAAGAATTTCAACAACTCTTAATCAATTACTAACTAAACGAACAAATAAAGTAAGTATTTCATCACAATACACATACAGGCTTCAGCTTTTGTGTGTGAGAGAGAGGATTACTTGGCGGGATTGATTTTCATGCTGGGCTGAAACCGGAGGTTTGGAAAAAGTACGCCTCTCATTCCTATACCCATCGTTTACAATTCCTGAAACCCTAGATCTCCTATATGCATTCACAACCGGAATGGAAGAAAAAGCAGTTCTGGGAAAAACTAATTGTTGACTATTTGTGTGTTGAAGAGATAAATGGGTGGTGGGCTTTGCCCGGGATAGAGAGAAGTTTTGGGAATTGTAGAGAGAGAAAGCGCTGGAGAGAGAAGCTGAGGCTGCCATACTTGTTCAGGAAGAATTGGCAGCAACAACAAAAAAAAGTGCCTCAAAGTTTTAGGTGAGAAATTAGGCCTTGGAATCTATTTCGCTGTAGAAGAAACGAGAGACTGAGGGGAGCGACCGAGAGTGTTTCTTTGTGAAAGGTATTTGCATTTATACCCTTCTACTATATCCATATAACGCTTTTCCCACTTCATTTTTTTTAAATATAATTTGTACAGATTACTCCCTTGTCCCAGAATTTTGTACATGGTTTGACTGGTACGAAAATTAAGAAAATGGAATATAGTGATGTGTATAGTACAATAAATGAGAGGTATTATTGGTAATTCATTGACTAAAGTGGGTGGAGATTTAACTAAAGTTATAAATTGAGTTAAGTTGTGGACCCAAGTAAAATAAAGGAGGGGTAATATTGGTAAAAATTATGTGAGTTATTTCCTTTTTTATAGTGTGCAAATAATGTTGGGACGCCCGTTAAGGAAAGTGTGCAAATAATCACGGACGGAGGGAGTAAAATTTAAATGACCACCCCTGCATTTAGACATGGGCAACGGTTACAAACCGCCGGTTTCGGTTAGAAACCGGCGGTTACGGTTTGGGGTTTCGGCGAACCGTAACCGAACCGCGAACCGCCGGTTACGGTTACGGTTTTCAAACCGGCGGTTCGGTTTGAAAACCGCCGGTTTAGGGTTTTTTTTTTTTTTTTAATATTATCTCTGTTTTCGCTCGTTTTCACTTCGTTTTCGTTCATTTTTTATTCGTTTTAACTCATTTTTTAGAAAATACATTACTAGAATTGAATAAAAATTATATAACTTAAATTTATACATTAAAAATAGAAGAATTGTGTATTAAAAATATTATTATTATTATTATTTTTTAATAAAAAACCGTCGGTTAACCGTCAAAACCGGTCAAACCGGCGGTTTGCGGTTTGTCAAAATGCCGAACCGTAACCGAACCGCCATTTTTCGGTTACGGTTCGGTTTGTAAACCGTAACCGACGGTTTGGCCGGTTTGGCGGTTCGGTTTTGCGCGTGTCTACCTGCATTGCATTTGGCCAACACTCATATACATTCCTTGGTTTTTTTTTTTTTTTAATGTAAGGAATGAGGTTTTTTTTTTTTGGGGGGGGGGGTGTTGTCCAAAGATCTAGGAAGTAGGGGTAATATATCTATCAAATACGATTCTACTAGATCGACAACGACTTCTCCACTTCAATCATGTGAACTGGTAGAGTCCGCTCCTCTTTGAGCCAGAGAATGCGCTTGTTTCAGTTTCGCTCTCGGGGTGTATTTGAATTTGCACACTACAAATTATCCAGAGGTTCTTTTGATGTCCCTAACAATGCAGTCCTCTGGGCCCACCATCTTCTTGCTTCCCTGACATAGTGCAACTGCAAGTTGGGAGTCCGTATGAATCTCGATGCGGCCTGGACTCCATTGCTTGGCTTTTAATAAACCAATCCAGATTACCATAAGCTCGGCTCCCAAGGCCCCTCTCTAGGGACGGATCTTTTCCGCAAAACTAAATATCGTAGTCCCATCATCTCGGAAAAGTAGTCCTCCCACTCCAAATCTTTTGTCCTCCTTCTTATAGGCCCCATCGACTTCGAGAATAAATCTCTCCCCATCTTCTCTATCTGGAGTTGCCTTAGTTAAATGGCTGCATCTCAACTCCTGTTTATTCTGATACTGGAATGCTTCAAGATAGTTAAGTACTCTTTCCCCAACTTTCATATCCATCTTTCTCTTACTCCTTCCAACTTCATGTAACATTCTACACCTTTCCTTCCATACTCCCCATGCTGTCATGACGGTCCTTTCAAGAATTTCTTTACCCATTTCCAAGAAGTTTCCTTCCAGGAGGTCACATGCTTGCGACCCTCTACCTCGTTTACACACAAATTTAAGGCCGGCTTGCACCCAGATTTTCCTTACCTCTCCACAATGGAAGATAGCATGAGTAGTAGAGGCCAGCATCCCTCCACACAGTTCACACCAGGGATCGATAGGGATGTGTCTTCTAGCAAGGTTCCCCTCTGTTGGGACGAAGTCCTTGCATAACTTCCAACAAAAAATCCTAACTTTTGGAGGCACGTTCATTTTCCATATCATGTTCCACAATCTTTCCCCCCTCTCTTTAGATGAAGGTTCCGCCCTCTCATCATTGTTTCTAAGCTCTTCAATCCCTTTTCTATATCCCGAACTCACCGAGTATTCTCCCATAGTGTCGTCTATCCAAAATCTCCTATCCTCGTCCTCCTTATTCCCCACCTGCGTACCAAGGATACACTCGGCCTCGAACGGGAAAAAAGCCAATCTGACCAAATCTTCTTTCCATTCTCTTCTATCATCGATAAAAAAATTGATATTTGAGGTAACTGCAATTCTAGATGTTATTCTCCCTTTGTTCAACCCCTGGACCCAGGCGTGTTTGTGAATTTTAACTTGTTTCCCATTCCCAATGGTCCATCTGGTACCGCTTTCTAAAATATACCTGCTTTTACAAAGTGACCTCCATGTGAATGACAGGCAGTACCCAGGATCAGTTTCCATAATATCCCCGTGCTTGAAATACCGTGCTTTGAGAACCTTATTCAGGAGCGAGTCCGGAAAGTTAATACATCGCCAAATTTGTTTAGCCAGGAGTGCATCGTTAAAGACATGTGTTGGGATATGAATCCTAGAACAAGTCCTAAATGATGAACAAAAGATAAAAGATAAAGTTTTGATAAGCCAAAAGAAGACTTGAATATTTTCTAAGTGTTGACTAATCTAGTCTAGTTGAGTTGAAGTCATCTTGAACAGATCAGTAGAATTCAAAAGACAAGTACAAGCTTAAAATAAAAGTACTATTAAAAGATAAGTACGATTTATAAGTACTTCATATCTGTTCATATATGTTAGATTGTTACTGAGCTATTTAAATGTTGTATAGAGCTCATGTTTTTATATGTAATAGATAGATTTGTTGTATAGTTTATAAGTTGACTAAGCTTATATTATAAAAGCTTAAAGTAAATGTAATAGTCTTGGTAAGATTAGTATAGTCTACTCTACTGTTTGAAGAAGGAAGACCAGACAAGAAGAGTCGAAGTCTACTACTCAAGATAAGAAGACTACACAAGACAAGTCAACTTGAAGTTAGTTACGAATACACGTATTAAAGATAAAATTGAAGAAGTTAGTTATGGAATAACTAATTCATAATGGAAACGCGTGGATTGATAAGAAGATTCAGTTGAAGGTAGTTATCAAGAAAAGTTGGTTACAACTTACTAAGTTCTTGAAAATTGAAGTCTATAAATACTTCATGATGGTGATCAATTAAAGACGACTGATACACTGACGTTCATACACAAGTGAAGCATTATCAAAGATATATTTGAAGTTTACTCTCAGAGATTGATTAAAGTTCAGAAAGATAGCCAGAAGACAAGTGAAGAATCCAGAAGGCTACTACTGAAGAACAGAGAAGTTTTAAGTTTTTGTTTGTTATTTTTCAAGGTGCTAGATACTTGTAAAATTTCTAGTAAGATCGTAGACATATCTGGAGGTATAGTCTGTTGAAGATCTAAGTCTTCTTCTTGGGACTTTAAAGACAGGAATACACACTTGTACTCGATTGGAAGAGTTTAGTGGAAACATCACAACTGGGTTTGTGAGAGTGGACGTAGACAAGTTGTCGAACCACTATAAATCTTGTGTTTGATTTACCTTACAGTTTTGATTGTTAATTTGCTTAATTGGTTGAATTACTTAACTGATCTAGACTAGTTGAGTATAGAACAGAGTTCTCGAAAATAAGTTGAGTATAATCTTGAATTGGGCTCATTGATAATTTCGTATTCCGCACATTGTACTTTGATATTTCGAAAGATTTTTGAAAAGTCTATTCACCCCCCTCTAGACATTTTCACTAGCTTACTCGTTATTAACTCAACTTGGGACCAACAAGTGGTATCAGAGCAGTAGTTTACAAACTGCTGTTTCTTGATAACCGACTCAAGACTTAGGGTGAAGTCTTGGTCCTTGACTGTTTTTGTATACGTGTTCTTGATCACATACTTGTATCATCCGTGTTTCGTGCTCCCTGTTCTTGACTTATCTGTTGTTCTTGATCATAACTCTACTTAGCACTTATTTCTTGAAATCATGTCTCTTGAGATCAGCGCTAACAAACTACCTAAGTTCCAGGTACAAGACTACGATTACTGGAAGCTAAGGATGGAAGCCATCTTCAGCTCCACTCACGACTTAATGATCTCCGTCGTTACTGAAGGTCCAATTGTGACCATGATCCCCAACACTGCTGCCCTTGATCCAAATCAACCAGTGGGTACACTCGTCAAGAAACCAAGGTCAGAACTTACCTCTGAAGAAATGAGACAGAATAATTTGGATAGCTTGGCCAAGAATTACATCTTACACACTCTTCCTAATGAGTATCTGGGAAAAGTGTTAAAATGTAAAACTGCCAAAGAAATGTGGGATCGCTTAGCTATCATTTGTGAAGGGACATCCCTAATCAAAGAAAGCAAGCTTTCCACTGCTGTCCAAAGATTCGAATCATTTCATATGAAAGCTGGTGAAACAATAGACCAGTTGGATACTCGTTTTACCAAAATCATGAATGACTTGGAAGTCCTTGGTAAATCTTATACTCCACGTGAAATCAATCTTAGGATTCTCAAAAGCCTTGATAGTCGTTGGAAGATGGTAAAAATGCTTGTTAAGAATACCCAAGATATAGACGTATGGACAGCAGAGACTATGTTTCAAACTCTAAAGGCTCATGAGTTTGATCTAGACGAAGATGAACCCATAGTAAGTAGTGACAGAGAACATGCTGTATCTAAGAACGTTGCTTTTAAGGCTAGTTCGTCTAAGATAGACAGGTCTAAGACTAAGTCTAGGTCTGCTTCTGTTAAAGACGAGTTAGATACTGATCTTAGTCTGAAGGATCAGGTAAGCCTCATGGTTAGAAAGTTTGATAGGCTGAATAAACGTTTCGGAAGATATAAGAAGTTCTATAGAGAGCATAGAGGGTCTGCTTCTAAGAACTCGTCTGAAACCAGACGAGACCAAAACTCGTCCGAAAGGAGAGACGAAGTCTCGAAAGGTAACAGACAAGATAGAGAGTCTGATGGTAGGAAGATTACTCGTTCTGATAGACGTGATAAACGAAGGAACAACTCTCCTATTAAAAAGGCTACTAATGATCTTGTGTGCTATAACTGTGAGAAACCAGGTCACTACATATATGAATGTCCGGACCTGAGTACTGATGATCGAGAAGAACGCAAAGCACGAAGAGAAAGAAGATACAACCGTGGTAAGAAGGTAATGATGGCCAATAATGACTCTGACTCTGACTCAGACGAGTTGCCATCATCCTCATCTAGCTACCCGTCTGAACCAGATCACGATGAAGCATTCATAGTTGATGATGGTCTATGCTTCATGGCTAAAATCGACCAAGAGGTATCATCTGTTACTTCCTTTCAATCATGTGATGAATCAGATTCTGATGAAAGTGACACTGCCAGTAGCCAAGTAGGGAGTAGTCTTCAGCACTCTACTAGTGCAGTTGAAGACGACCTCCTACTTGCCAACAAGGCATTCATTGAAGTCAGTGATGAAAACATCACCTTAAGACAAGAAATCATTGATCTTAAGGAAGCTCAGTCTAAAGTAGATCCTAACATAACAGTCCTAAATGAACGCTTGCAAGAAGAGTTGAGACAACTCAAAGACAAGTGTGCATTGACAGACAAGTTGTATCAAGACCTACTTAAGACACATGCGACTGAGAAACATGAATTCAATGTCTTACAAAGCAAGCTCAAAAAGCTTGAAGAACGTAATAAGTTCTTAGAAACCGAGGTTGTCACATTAGACCTTAAACTTACTGACCTGGTTAACTCATCTAAGGTTAACCTTGAATTGTCAGATAGGTATAGGGCTCCTGCTGACAAGACAGGCATAGGTGCTGAGACACCCAGCTCGTCTACTCTAGTTCCTAAGAACCCTACTATTTTCATCTCAAGCTCTTTGACTAATGATAAAGGAAAAGAACCTTTGATATACGATATTGACACTCCATCAAAAGGTACTGTAACAAAACAAGCTCGAGTTAACATTCCAATTACCAAAGGTGGTAAAAAGAAAGTTAACAACAAGCCTGTTCCGTTTAATACGAGTCAACAAAGGACTAGGAATCGTGGACGACCAAATCAGGTCAGATACGAGGACTGGTATCCAGAGGAGACTAGTACTAGACAAGTACAGACTAGACGACAAGTGTCTAGACCTCCTTTCATAAGGCAGTCTCAACTCTACTCGTCTAGACCTAGACAGGAAGGTCCAAAATATCGTACACAAGCTGTTCTATATCCTCCACCTTTGTCATATGATATCAAAGGAGAAGAAAGACCTAAACATGTCTATAAACCGTATGGACCTAATGCATATAAACCTTACCCTGACTATCATAGACAAGTGCCTGCTCAAGTAGAGATTAAGTCAAAAGGCTATCTCCAAAGAGTAGACCCGAACTCGACTGATAGGCCAGATAAGGACAACAAGGTCTTATTTTGCAACAAATATGGTCGAAAGCTTAGAAGGTCAAACTTGTTCAGGACTCCAATGTATATTTGGATTCCATTGAACTCGACTAACCCCCAAGGACCCCAATAAACAAGGAGGGTACCTAAATTATGTATTATCATCTATTGCAGGGTCGACTCGATCTATACAAGAAAGGTGGCTCAACAGGAGAAACTTGGTACATAGACAGTGGTTGTTCGCACCACATGACTGGTACTAAGACTCTCTTATCAAGCTATCGTGAGCAAGAAGGACCAAAAGTGATATTTGGTGATAGCTCTATTGCTGTTACTAAAGGATTTGGTTACATTCGGAATGGTGACATAGAAATTCAAGATGTTTCGTATGTTGAAGGCTTGAAATACAATTTACTCTCTGTTTCACAATTTTGTGATCGTGGATACAAGGTGCAGTTCAAGAGTCAGAAATGTGAAATCATCGACAAGAAAACGCACACAGTCCTACTAGTCGGCATTAGACAAGGAAGTGTGTACATAGTGAACTGGAACAGTTGTCCGAGGGACACCTGTTTACTTACTAAGAATCCTAAAGAACTTGGCTGGCTCTGGCATAGACGCCTTTGTCATCTAAACTTTAAGGTCCTTAATAAGATAGCCAGAGACTACCTTGTGGAAGGTATTCCCAATGAAGTCTACTATAAGTCACATGTATGCACCTCCTGTCAAAAAGGTAAACAGGTGAAGGGTTCTTTCAAATCTATTCCATCCCTCTCAACCAGTAGAGTTCTTGAACTTCTACATATGGACTTACATGGCCCAATAACTCCTCCAACTTTGAACGGTAGAAGGTACACACTTGTTGTGGTAGACGACTATTCTAAGTTCACTTGGGTAGTCTTCTTACACAAGAAGAGTGATACACAAACACTTTTGCCTGATCTATTGAAGAAGTTACAGGTTGAGAAGAATCAGGCAATTGTCAAGATCCGTAGTGACAAGGGTACTGAATTCATTAACTGCTATATTAAAGAATTTTGTTCTAAGCGTGGCATCCAGCACCTTACTAGTGCAGCTAGGACACCACAGCAAAATGGAGTAGCAGAACGAAGGAACAGAACTCTTAAGGAGGCCTGCAGGACCATGCTGACAGAGTATAATACGCCTCAGAAATTTTGGGCAGAAGCTATCAACACTGCATGCCACTCACAAAATAGAAGTGCTATCAATAAAGCACTAGGTAAGACGCCCTATGAGGTATGGAAAGGTAGAAAACCCAGAGTTTCATATTTTCATATATTTGGATGCAAGTGTTTCATCCATAACAATGGGAAAAGCAAGTTGAATGCATTCGATGCTAAAGCAGACGAGGGGATATTCTTAGGATACTCCTCGACTAGTAAAGCATTTAGAGTATTCAACTACTCAACCCTTTGTGTGGAAGAAACACCACATGTGGTTTTCGAAGAATCTCAACAGGACCCGTCTACCAACAAGATCAGTGAGAAAGCTACTGAGCTAACTGTCGAAACTGACAAAGACTCAGAGGTATATGAATCCGTTCAAGCTTACAATCCGTTTATAAAAGCTCTCGAGTCAGACGACCAGAAGAAGGTGAGTGCTCAAGGTAACTCTACTAGACCAGTTGACTTACCGAGACTAGTCGACTCGTCTACTCCTATTAAATCTTCTGATGATAATGATGTTGTCACGCATGATGCTGTACATGATATAGATGATAGTATTTTTGTTAAGAATAGAAATACATGGAAATCAGCGCATAATACTGAAAATATTATTGGTGACTCTACTGTTGGTGTTAAGACTAGAAGACAACTCTTTGAGTCGCAAGAACAATCTAGTCCATCTCTGTTTTGCTGGTGTTGTTTCCTCTCATCTATCGAGCCAAAAACCATTAATGAGGCATTGGCTGATAGTAATTGGATCATTGCTATGCAAGACGAGTTGAATCAGTTTGTTCGAAACGACGTCTGGGAACTTGTTGATAGACCAAAACATCATAATGTAGTTGGCACCAGATGGATTTTCAAGAATAAGAAAGATGAGAATGATGTAGTTGTTCGTAATAAGGCTAGACTAGTCGCCCAAGGCTACTCACAAGCTGAAGGCATAGATTATGATGAAACTTATGCTCCTGTTGCTAGACTAGAAGCCATTCGATTATTTCTTGCATATGTTGCTTACATGAAATTTACTGTATATCAAATGGATGTTAAAAGTGCATTTCTTAACGGTATTCTTGTGGAAGAAGTATATGTTGAACAACCCCCAGGTTTCGAAGTCAAAGGTAATCAGGTATACAAATTAAAGAAGGCCTTATATGGACTAAAGCAAGCTCCAAGAGCCTGGTACGATACTCTTTCTCAATTTCTATTAGAAAATGGTTTTACTAAAGGCAAGGTAGACAGAACCTTGTTTAGAAGACAAGAAGGGAAAGACATTTTACTCGTCCAAATTTACGTAGATGACATCATTTTTGGTTCACCTAACAAAGAGCTGAGTGAAAGTTTCTCAACACTCATGCAAAGTAAATTTGAGATGTCTATGATGGGTGAAATGAATTTCTTTCTTGGACTTCAAGTAAAACAGACCCCTGAAGGGATTTTCATAAATCAAGCAAAGTATACTAGAAATCTTCTAGACAAGTATGGTATTAAGACATGCAAGTCTGCTGGCGTACCAATGCTACCTACGTACAGAATGGACCCAGACGAACAAGGTAAGTGTACTGATCAAACTCATTACCGTGGCCTAATTGGTTCATTACTCTACTTAACTGCTAGTAGACCTGATATTGCATTTTCTGTTGGTGTGTGTGCTCGCTTTCAAGCTAATCCAAAAGAGAGTCATATGGAAACCACTAAAAGGATATTGAAATATTTGAAAGGAACCATCAATCGTGGTATATGGTATCCTTCGAATGATGATTTATCTCTAAGTGGCTACTCTGATTCTGATTTTGGTGGTTGTAGAATAGATAGGAAATCTACATCTGGTTCTTGTCAATTCTTAGGCACAAAACTCATTTCATGGTTTTCGAAAAAGCAGACAAGTGTTGCTACCTCTACTACTGAAGCCGAGTACATGGCTGCTGGTAGTTGTTGTAGTCAATTATTATGGCTTATTCAACAGCTTAGAGATTATAATGTTTGTGAATCAAATGTTCCTATATTCTGTGATAGTAATAGCGCAATTGCCATTACACAAAATCCTGTTCTGCACACACGTTGTAAGCATGTTGATGTGAAACACCATTTCATACGTGATCATGTAGAAAAGAAGGATATTCGCATGGAAAAGATTCATACTGATTTTCAAAGAGCTGATATTTTTACAAAACCATTAGCTGAGGCACGATTTCGTGAATTATGCATTAGTCTAGGACTTATTGATCTTGATCCTACTAGTATATAGCAATGTACTAACCAGACAGGTACAATACTAAGAAGAAAGGAGAAATAGACAAGCTACCACAAAAGTACAGAGCACTCGTCTACTCATGCAACAGACAGGTATACAAGGTCAGACAAGTTGACCAAACAACCCGATGAGGAAGCTGGTAAAGCTGAGGGTAATACTAAGGGAATAAACATTTAAGGGGGAATCCTTGATTTCTTAAAGATCCTTATGTTGACTCTTTAGTTTGGTAACAGTCATCTTGTTTGAACCTTGATCATTGATTTCAATTAATATTCGTCATATAAATTCTACTCGACTATCTGTCGTACTAAAGAAGACAGATACATAAAGCTGTTTGACATTCAGACAGATATGCATAGTCGAAGGGGGAACTCATCTGGTGAACATAAGACTACTCGTCTTATGCCGCTTAACCCACTCGCCTTATGAAGCTTAGTCCTACTCATCTGTTCTGGATGGACTCGAACAGACAAGCTAAGTTTTCATTTGATTTTCATTGAATGTGTGTTAATATGTTTACTCGAACCAAATTAACTATGATAAAGAAATGTGATTGTGTTAAAATGTGGAAATCCTAGAATTTGATCTATACACCACTAGTTAATGAGGTGTACATATTTCGTTCATGCCAAAACACGACCAAAATAGGTCAGATGAATACACTCTTTTATTTTTTTTTGCAAATAAGAAAGGCGGATTTCAATTTGCACATAATCAATTCACATTCTTTTCTCGGTTCCGTAACTGAATGCCAAAGGTCTTCACCGTTGGATCTAATTTTTCTATATTGGCTGTTGGATCAAATTCTGTTTTAAACAAAAACCAACTATTGCACACGTCTTGCCTCACGTTTCATAACCTCTCTACTTCTTGCTACCAGTAATTTACTGCATAATCCATTTGTTTGTGTTCTTAGTAAATCATTCACCATGTCTATTCGATCGATTCTCGATGTAAGTTCCAACATGCAGGCACCATTTGATCTCGGAAGATATATAAATGATAACAAGGTACATGTTGAACCATCACTATTCTTCAAAGGCAATCACAAGGAAGGAAACATGGAAATCTTGACCAAATGCATCAGATGCGGTCTACAGCCCTACCTAGAGGCATTTCCACAGGTTGTGTTAGAAGAAGAAGTTCTGGAATTTTATGCCAACGTCAATAGACAGGGAGAAGTGTTAGAATCTTTTATTGATGGGCATCGGGTGGAAATCACTAAGGAAGTAATGTTCGAAAGATTAAGGCTACCCATCGGAACGATTGATGTGGACAGGTATGCTGAAGGGCAGGAGATGAAGTATTTGAGTATCTTCTGTGGAAAGAAAATGAGACTCAAGCCAGATGGTAAAGCTACTACTGCCAAGAAGGGTGATCTCTTGGAGAAATATCGCACTCTGCTGGACATAGCAAGCAAGATGCTCCTATGTGCCACTGGGTCTCATGACTCGGTCACTCAAGCCAAAACAAGGATCATGGCAGTTATCTATGATGGAATCACTGAGGTGAATTGGTTCAAATTGATAGCTGACAGGATAATGTACTTCGAACGAAGTGTAAAGGTGGATGCTGATACCAGACATTGGGTGGTATCTCAAGCAGTCGGGTATGGAAACAAGCTGAGTATATTACTTCCGTTTTTGCTGCCTAACAAGAATGATTGGAGCAAAGGAAAGCCGTTTCATCCTCTTAAGTTTTACTTAAAGATTGAAGCAATGAGGAAGCAGGCTGCTGCAAGGCCAGCTGCCCCAAGGCAGGTTCAAATTGATGAATCAGAAGTGTTGCCGTATGCCGATTCATCCAGTTCTTCTCAAGACAAGACTGAAGAGGCGGAGTCTAGTACAGCTGACTCAGAGAAGACTCAGTCAGAAGAAGAGTCAACTCAGGAGAAGGAGTCAAGTGAACAAATCCCTGAGATGTACACTCTCGTGAGAGTTGGGTCGCCTACTCGTCCAGTCGAGTCGAGTATACAGGTTGGTACCTCTACTCAATCTGTTTCAATTCCTCTCTCTCTCCCATCTACGTCTATCCGAACCAAGGCTAGATCACATCGATCTAGGCCTCGACCTGTACCCCCAACCTCGCAAGCACTGGCAGCACGACCGCTGAGGGCCAGTCATCCTCTATACACTCCTATACGTGATACAACTGATACTCCTACAGTTGTCATACCTGACCAAGCCGCATTACAGCCCATTGAAACCATTGCTTTCACACCCTCTCCCTCACCAGAATATGGTGAACCCCCTCAACCATCTACTTCAGACAAGACGCCAGTTGCCACTGCAACAGCTGAGTTAGAGACCCCATCTACTCAGGACCCGTCTGTTGTTAGATTCGAATCCCTCGTCTATTATCCTATGTGTTTGAGAGAGAAGAGAATTCGAGCCCGAATGACCAGAAATCTGAAGAGGACGCTCTCAACTGTCGAAGTCGACTATGAGTCAGAACAGTTTGAAATTCTTGTAAGGATATGCACCTGGTTTGCTCTTAAGAAGTCCTCCACCGATGATCTTTTCGAAGTTATTCAAGGAATGGGAGGCATCTCCAATTTTCTGGATTGGGAGATGGAACAGAAGGAGCATAGTGGTGTAAAGGATCATTCAGAACTATTTCCGCCGAGAGCCTTAGTTGATCTTGTGAAGAGGTTATTAAAAATTCCTGACGGAATTCTGGTTGAAGAGTTTTCATCTGATATTGGAACTCAAACTGATCTAGTTGAAGAAGAGATCAAGCCAGAAGTTGCTGAGATAGCAGTCCAGACTTCAGAACAGTTAGAAGAAATTGTTCGTAGTGATGAAGATGAAGTCGACTCATTCATGATTGGAAAAGAAGATGATGAGTTTTTGGATGCTGTGATGTTTGATGAAGAAGAACTCAAGGCAGTTGATAATGTTGTTGGACCTTCCAGTTCGACTCTAGCTATGCCAGACAGCTTTCTGAATGATTTAAAGACTGATCTGCGAAGTGTTGTTCACACTGCTATAGATGAATTTTTGAACTCGAAAATGAAGGATGTGCTGATTACACAAAATCAATCACTTATTGATCAATCCAGAGACTTGTTTATTGGTGAAATCAACAAGATGGACTCGACTTTCAGAGATGAGTTGTTTACTCAAGTTGGCGATTTTCTGAAGAAACAAATTGATAATTCAGAAAGGAAATCAATCTCGTTTGCTCGATCATTGGCTGAAGAGTCCAGTAAAATGGAAAGACTCTACAGTGTTAAAGTTTCCATTGCTGATGAACAGCGAAGGGAAGCACAAGACCAGTTGGTGCGTTCTCGAGCTGTTTTACAAGAGCTGACTGAACAGAATACCCTTCTTAGACAGACGGCTACTCACTTGAAGGATGAACTAGTTTCCTGTACACAGAAGTTGGAGCTAGTTACTGAACGCTTAGACAAGATGAGCAGTGCTGATTCGCATCAGAAGCACATTGAGTCAGCTGCTGAAGCTATGAAAGAAGCTTTGAAAGAAGAAATGACTCGCTTTACTTCTCTTTTTACTCTTAAGGCAAGTGATGAAGCCAAAAAGGGGGAAGAGACCAGTCTAGTTGAAGTTACGAAGTCTGCTAGCGCTGAACCGGAGATGAAAGATGCTGCTACTGCAATTGAAGAACTAAGAAGGCCTAAGAGAGGCAGATTAGTAAAGAAGGCAGATCTAGAGCAAGCTGAAACAGAAAAGCAGATGAGATTAGTGAAAGGAAAAGGTGTTGCATCGTCTCCTGAAGCAGAGATTCAGACCAGACGAGTTAAGAGGAAGCTGAGTATTGAAGAACCTACTCCTGAATCTACTAGTTTGAAGAAGCAAAAGATTAGTGATCCAAGTGATGAAGCTCATTATGCAAGCAAAAAGAAGATAGAAAAACACATTGAGAATCTGCAGAAGCTGAAGGAAGATAAAGAGAAAATGGAAGATCAGTTCATTGATTACTTCATTGACAGAGAACATCGTCAAGATTGGCTCAAAGTGAAGAGACAATGGGAACTTGATCACTGGATAATCAGAAAGTATGGAGATTCTGAAAATGCTGATGAATTATACTCGATGTTTGATAAGTTTATGGAAGGTCAGAATCGAATGCTTTGGAATCTGATATTGAGGATATCTGCTGCTGCAAACTTCAACATTCTGATACCAATCTTTCCAAGATGGAAAACTCCTATGACAAGCTCAGGAAAGAGAGTTGATCGTAACCAGATCAAGAAGTTTGAAGAAGAATTGCTAGACAAGGAGAAGATTGAAGATGAAGATCAGATTAGCTTAATTCACAGAAGACTCCTCGATGCATTCTGTGTTCCTAACCCAGAAGGAGGTAATCTTTCAGATTAGTTGATTGTTTTAGTTTTTTTTGCTCTAAAGTTTTGATATTTTTTAAGTATTTGTAATCTCTACTGATCTACTTCTGAATGAATGAAAAAGATAAAGTACTATTTTGATGTTAAAAGACAAGGTAACTACTTAACTAGTCTACTTATAAGAAAAGATTCAAGTAGTTTTGGCTTCATCAAAAAGGGGGAAATTGTTGGGATATGAATCCTAGAACAAGTCCTAAATGATGAACAAAAGATAAAAGATAAAGTTTTGATAAGCCAAAAGAAGACTTGAATATTTTCTAAGTGTTGACTAATCTAGTCTAGTTGAGTTGAAGTCATCTTGAACAGATCAGTAGAATTCAAAAGACAAGTACAAGCTTAAAATAAAAGTACTATTAAAAGATAAGTACGATTTATAAGTACTTCATATCTGTTCATATATGTTAGATTGTTACTGAGCTATTTAAATGTTGTATAGAGCTCATGTTTTTATATGTAATAGATAGATTTGTTGTATAGTTTATAAGTTGACTAAGCTTATATTATAAAAGGTTAAAGTAAATGTAATAGTCTTGGTAAGATTAGTATAGTCTACTCTACTGTTTGAAGAAGGAAGACCAGACAAGAAGAGTCGAAGTCTACTACTCAAGATAAGAAGACTACACAAGACAAGTCAACTTGAAGTTAGTTACGAATACACGTATTAAAGATAAAATTGAAGAAGTTAGTTATGGAATAACTAATTCATAATGGAAACGCGTGGATTGATAAGAAGATTCAGTTGAAGGTAGTTATCAAGAAAAGTTGGTTACAACTTACTAAGTTCTTGAAAATTGAAGTCTATAAATACTTCATGATGGTGATCAATTAAAGACGACTGATACACTGACGTTCATACACAAGTGAAGCATTATCAAAGATATATTTGAAGTTTACTCTCAGAGATTGATTAAAGTTCAGAAAGATAGCCAGAAGACAAGTGAAGAATCCAGAAGGCTACTACTGAAGAACAGAGAAGTTTTAAGTTTTTGTTTGTTATTTTTCAAGGTGCTAGATACTTGTAAAATTTCTAGTAAGATCGTAGACATATCTGGAGGTATAGTCTGTTGAAGATCTAAGTCTTCTTCTTGGGACTTTAAAGACAGGAATACACACTTGTACTCGATTGGAAGAGTTTAGTGGAAACATCACAACTGGGTTTGTGAGAGTGGACGTAGACAAGTTGTCGAACCACTATAAATCTTGTGTTTGATTTACCTTACAGTTTTGATTGTTAATTTGCTTAATTGGTTGAATTACTTAACTGATCTAGACTAGTTGAGTATAGAACAGAGTTCTCGAAAATAAGTTGAGTATAATCTTGAATTGGGCTCATTGATAATTTCGTATTCCGCACATTGTACTTTGATATTTCGAAAGATTTTTGAAAAGTCTATTCACCCCCCTCTAGACATTTTCACTAGCTTACTCGTTATTAACTCAACTTGGGACCAACAACATGCATCCGTCTAAATCCCATTCCCCCTTCTTCTTTCGATTTGCACAAATCCTCCCATTTTTGCCAGTGCATCCGCTTACCTCCTTCCCTTTTTCCCCACCAGAAATCCGCCATCACATTCTCCATTTGAGTACACACTTGAATCGGAATTTTAAAGCACATCATTGCATATGTTGGAATTGCCTGTAGCACAGATTTAATAAGAACCTCCTTTCCTCCTTCTGAGAATTCCTTATGTTTTCAATTGTCAATCCTATTTTTGAGCCTGTCAACTAAATACGAAAACTGGATCTTCTTCGCCCTAATTGAGAAAGTCGGGAGCCCGAGGTATATTTGATGCCCTTGGGAAATACGAACGCCCAGCTCTTGCTGAGTTCTGTGCTTACGGCCCACCTCAGTGAGCGGACTAAAGAGGATCGTGGATTTATCAAAGTTAATCATTTGCCCCAACGCTTGTTCATAATCTTCCAAAATTTCGCGTACCTCTTTCCCGCTTTGATCCTTGTTTTTGAAGAAAATAACACTATCATCCGCGAATAAAAGATGCGAAATCGTTGGGGCTTCCCTAGCCACTTTAATACCCTCCAGCTGGCCCCTCGCGACTCTATCATTCACATAGGAGGCACAGATAACAAATAAAAACGGAGATAAGGGGTCCCCTTGTCTAAGTCCCCTCTCAGGTTTAACCTTACCTACCACTGTGTTATTGATTTTGAAAGAGTACTCCACTGATTTCACACATCTCATAAGCGTATCCACCAGGTTGCTCGGAAATCCCATCTTCGTCATTTGAATTTCCAGAAATTTCCATTCTATCCTATCATATGCCTTGCTCATGTCAAGTTTCATCGCTGCATATCCCATCTTGCTTTTATTATTCCTCAACCAATGCATACATTCATAACCAATAAGAATATTATCCGCGATCTGTCGGTCCTTAACAAAGGCACTCTGATGCTCATCAATGATGTTAGGCATGATCCTTTGTAATCTATTGGCTATTGCTTTTGCTACGATTCGGTAACTTACATTGCATAAGCTGATTGGACGAAATTCCTTCAAACATGTTGGGTTTTTGACCTTTGGGATAAGGGTGATCCAAGTTTCATTCCAACTTTGAACTTTCTTTCCGCAATTGAGAATCCAATACTCCTGTCGTAATATCTTCCCCTATAATGTAAGGAATGAGGTTTGAATTATATAATTAACTTTAAAAAACTAATGACTAACCACTTTGGATATTGTCATATTTAATAAAATATTAATTTTTATTTATACATATTATAATAAAGTGGAAAAAAAATTTGTTTGAAAGAATGGGATTTGATCTATTTAATTCGTATTTACAAACACGTATTCTCCATTTAAACTATTATCATACTCGTTAAACAATTTTTTTTTATTTTATATAATAAAATAATAACCAATTCACAAAAAATATTAAGTTCTATTATTCAAATTTTTTAAGAGAAATTGTTTTACACTTTTCACTTATATTTCGTTAAACTTTTCAATTATAGTGACTAATTTTTTTAAGTAAAAATGTATTAGATTTTTAAGTGAAAATTTTTATTCAATAAAAAGTGCAACACAATATTTTTTAAAGTAATAAAAAGTTTAAGTCACTATAACTGAAAAGTGCAAAACAATATTATTAAAAAGTGCAAGTCAGTATAACTGAAAAGTGCAACACATTATTACTAAAAAGAGCAACACAATATTACTGAAAAAGTGTAAGTCAGTATAACTAAAAGTGCAACACAATATTTCCTTTTAAAAGGGTAAATCATTATAATTGAAAAGTGCAACATAATATTACTGAAACGTGTAAGTCACTATAATCGAAATGTGTTTAAGTCATTGTAACTGAAAAATGCAATACAATATTATTGGTTATTATATATACTAAAGAAGATCATTCTCGAATATGGTAAGTGAGCATGTATTTGAAACTTATCACTCATTTTTTTTCACCATTAATATAATATATACAAAATAAATTTATTTATCGAGTATTTGGTCTTGGACCGCCATAGAAATTGTTTACACCTTATAAAGTTCGAACCTGAGATCTAGAGAGGAGCATACTCCTAAGTTCCAAGTCTACACCACTAAATAAACTACGCCCCCATCTCACAATAACTTTCAAAAAATTTCTTTTTAAAACGTCTTATAAAAATTTTCATACCCTTAAAATGGAAATTTTTTTATAAACTTCACCCTCACAATATATATCCCCAATTTTACCAAAATGTCATTACTTTTTGTTCATACATACACACAAGTTAATTCATTTTTTTACTTTGTACGTAAATGTTTATAAAATTATCCATAAAATTTTACTTATCATTACATTTTTTTAATATTCGTCAACCACCATGTGAATTATTGCTAGAGGGAGGGAGTGATTAACGATTGACCAAAAGTAAAAGATGGTTTATTCTCCCAAAATATTTGTACACCATTTTCTTCTCACCACAATTTGGTTATTCCTTTTTAAAGAGAAGACACCAATTTTTTGTCCAAGTAACGTCAAATCGAGCAGGTTCAACTTTCAAGCCCCTCGCCGACGTCGAATAGAGATGACTAACTTATACTATCAAATAAATAAATTTATTATAAAACTCCTATCACAAAAAATAAAATAATAATAATTTAACTACATATACGAATATATTAGTTGTATTTGCAAATTAACAACGTATATATTTTTTAAAAAACGACATTATTACATCTATTGCACATTTGCACCATCAATAATTCTTTAATTAATAAATTAAATATTAAAGTATTTTTAAAGTTTCTTTACATGTGAGCTTTTCTAATGAATAAATATATAAATTATGAATATAATTTATAAAGTGATTCAGGTATACAACAAAAAAAAGCCAAAAAAATCGACCTGCTCCGTGCTGCTCGTAAGCTCGTTCAAAAAAAGAAAAAAAAAAAAACCCAAAAGAAAACACACACATTGGAAATAGAAAATGTAAAAAATAAAGAAAGAAAAGGGAAAATATGATAAAGTGGGACCACTACCTAGGCATTAGAACTGGGTTCGAGTCATGGAAATGGGAAAATGGAGGTTATTTAATGTAATTAAAAAAAAAAAAAAAAAGGAAAATATGGGTATGAGTTTTAGTGTTTTATTTCATGGGAGGGACTATCAACACCCCAAAATATGTTATACACACCCCAATTGTTATACACACCCCACTAAAATTTAAAAATATATTCAAAATACTAAACACACCCCATTTTTTTCCTATCATACCCTTCTTCATTCAAAATCTTTTTTTTACTGAACACACCCCATTAACCTTTTCTCCTTTACAAACAAAACTAAAAAAAAAAAAATTGGGATTTATAGAATTTTTTATATTTAGGGTTTATAGAAATTTTGATACTTTTGAATTGTTTAGATGATTTGGAATGATAATATTGTAAACATCTCGTTATTGAAGATATTGTGTAAAGATTGCATAAAGAAAATGAGTTGGATATGCTAAAATGTTGTTTTGAGTCTTGTTTTTGCGCCATTTTGCTGTTGTGTTTGCTGCTGTATCGAAAGTGTTCGGTTAGTAACTCATGTACAAACAAAGACGTGTTCGGCCAGTAACTCATGTACACTCAATGATCTGTTCGGCCAATAACTCATGTGCGCCTTAAGAGATGTTCGGCCACTCTGGCCGTACGCCACTTGACCAAAAAAAAATTAAAAAAATTATGTTCGGCCGGAATTGGCCATACACCCATTGATGTGTTCGACCAATAACTCATGTACGCTCAACAATCTGTTCGGCCAATAACTCATGTGCGTCTTCAGGGATGTTCGGCCAGAGAGTGGCCGTACGCAACTTGACCAAAAAAATTTGGAAAAATTATGTTCGGCCAAAATTGGTCGTACACCCATTGATGTGTTCGGCCATTCCGGCCGTACATACATTGATGTGTTTGACCACGATTCTGGCCGAACATATCGTCGAATGGTAAACTCAAAATCTGTATATACCGTAAAAAAGTGTAAAAAATATTAAATTTGGAGGGTTTATGCATGAAGTAAAAGTAAAAAAAAGTTTGAATGAAGATTAAATGATTGGAAAGTTAAAGAATTGGCATATGGGGTATGTTTATAATTATTAGGGATGTGTTTATATTTTTTTAAAAATTTAAAGGACATTTTAGTAAATGCAATTATGTCTATTTTTGTCTAAATTTTTTTGGGGTATGTATAACACAATATGGGGTGTTGATAGCCCCTCCCTTATTTCATTTATTAACCCATGTAATGTTTAAAAATAATCAGCATTTTTATAATAATTATTCTATTACGGAGTACTACACATTTTATTAAACTCTATTTTTTTTCATGGTCAAAACTCATAGATATCCGAAAGTGTTACTGTTAAAGTGTTAAATGACAGTTATCCACATTACAATTAGGAGCTCTGCAAACACCAAAATATTCTCAACTCTTTTAAACACTCTTCTCTCAAGAATCAAGAATTTGTTGCTTGAAATTTAATCAAGCTAAATACCATTTTCCAATTCCCAAGTTTCAGATGAACAAGATCTGACACGGGAACTTGCAAAATTCACATGTTTCCCTAATTATCAAAATACAACTATAGATAAATTTTACCAAAAATCTCTTTCCACGTGTTCCAACCATAAATATCTTCACTGTCCGTTTCATTCAAGAAATTTCCATTTAAGTGTTCATCACTTTTATATACTCATTTCTTTGCTGTTTTAAAGTCTTGAATTTTCCTAGTTCATTCATTGTAATGGACTATCCTTGTATGTTGAACTGCAAATTTCCTTCTAATTCTAACACTGTTGCTTCAACAAGCAATTCCTTATGTCCTAAAACTAAAACCCCATTTCGCCAGAAAACTCCGATTCCTCTTCAAGGAAAAAATCATGGTTTCGTTTCAATTAGACCCATTAGAAGGGGGTCTGTTAAAATGACTGTTAATGCTGTTTCTTCGGTTGAAACCAGGTAATGTTTTCTACTTTGTTATCTTTCTAATTTCGTATGGATTTAATTTGGGCTTTCTGGAAATTATATGATCTTGTGAATGAGGCAAGCACAATAGCATTTTTTGGTTTTGTGCATTTTATAGTAGCTAATATGTACCTAGTATAGATTACAAGAAAGTTAAATGTTGATATAAACCAAGAAAATCTAGGTTGAATCTTGCTGTTTTAATTTGAATGAGTTAGTTTGTTTTGTGATTAAATGTGTGTGGAGGGAATAACTGAGCTTTTTTGGTTTTAATGGGAAAAGGCAGTCTAAAAAGTCGGGTGGCGAAACGGTGAAGCTGAATCTTAGGCTAGATCACCAAGTGCAATTTGGGGAACATGTTGGGGTTTTGGGGTCTGTGAAAGAGTTTGGATCTTGGAAGGAGAAAGTAATGATGAATTGGACGGAAAAAGGATGGGTTTGCGATTTGGAATTGGGACGCAATGAACATTCGGTTGAGTATAAGTTTGTGATAGTTGGGCAGGATAACAAGTTGAAATGGGAAAATGGTGATAACCGAATTTTAAAGCTTCCGGAAAAAGGAAGTTTTAATGTCGTTTGTAAGTGGGGTGAAACTAAGGAGCAGGTAGAATTGTTACCTTTCGAGGAGGAAGATAAGGAAGAAGTGAAGGTGAAAGAAAGTGAAAATGGGAATGCTGTTACTCCTGCATTAGACGAGGCTGTTACCACGAGTTCCTTTGTGGAGCAATGGCAGGGGAAGGATGCATCGTTTCATCGTTCAAAGGATAATCTGGATGCAGAAAAGAGGACAACATGGGATACTTCTGGTCTCTCGGGGATTTCTCTGAAGGTAGTGGAAGGTGATCGCACTGGTCGGAACTGGTGGCGCAAGGTATAAATGACTTTGATACCCTCTCTTTCTTTCATTAAGTTAATTATGGAAGAATCAAGAACATGAATTTCTTGTTCATGTTTCTTCACCGTTTTTTACTTGGTTATGTTGAATGGGACTCCTGTTTGATGTTGTATATCCAGGCTAGACGTTGCTGAGATAGACGACCTTATGAGTATTTTGTTTCATTCATTTTATGTCATTTGAGTCGCAATGCATTTTCATCATGACTTGTGTATTTATTTGAATCATACTTTTAGGTACGGCTCCGGTCACATCGACACACGTGTCCTTCAAACTAATATATTTCAAAATTTTTGGATAGAAAGATGTTGAACAATTATTATTGTTATTTTCAGAAAATTGGTCTGGAGTTACCCGATTTTTACAGTAGTAAATTAAAAGAAGCATAGTGATTCATGCACTAATGGGTTATACACTTTAAGCTATTTGAAAGGAGGTTTGAATAGCAACAATCAAATAATAAACTATGACATTTTTCCATGGAAGTAATGCTTAGTTTTAGGTGATATCAGAATTCAACAATTGATAATGTCCATATGATGCCCTATCATTTTGTAAATATCCAAATTTTTTTGTTGAATCTACTTCTGCAACATATTTTCTTGTTTCTGAGTATTCATTTATACCGAGTTAATTAGTAATATACAGCTTTTTGGAGAGCCTTATTTCGAGGACTAAAACCTGTTGTTTCTGCCTCTCTTTCTTGCTAAAGCTTGAAGTTGTTCGAGAGCTTGTTGCTGAAAATATCGACAGTGAAAATCGCTTGGAAGCTCTTACATATTCAGCAATCTATCTGAAGGTTTTATAATATACTGGCTTCAATTTTCTTGTCTGGAATAATTAGTTCATGTCCTTATGAGATGATATCGTTTTATGTAGTGGATTAACACAGGCCAGATTCCTTGCTTTGAAGATGGGGGCCATCATCGCCCAAACAGGCACGCCGAGATTTCCAGGCTTATATTTCGTGACTTGGAAAGGATTGCCAGCATGAAAGGCACTTCACTTCAGGTCAACTTCTTCTAATTGTTAAATGAATCATGAAATCTAAATATTATTTGGCCATTCATTTCGTAGATCAGTTTTTTCCGTGAGTTTTGCTGGGGAATAATTTTTTTTAGAACCGTAACTACAGAAGGGTAGCAATTGTTTGTAGGACAATATCTTTAAAGGCTGACACATTTAGGCCCGCCCGTATATTTTAATTTGGCACATTTAGGCCCGCCCGTATATTTTAATTTTCGCACCTTTAGACCAAATTGGTGTTTCCGGCTGACAAATTTAGGCTATTATATTTTAATTTTCACACATTTAGGCCAAACACGTGAGCAGCATGTGACATTTTAGCTTGAGTTAGGGTGTTTTGGGCCAGTTTGGCCTAACTGTGCGAAGATTAAAATATAATGGCCTAAATGTGCCAGCCAACAGACATAAAAAATTCCAAGTTTAGCTTGATGGTATGATTTTTCTATCCTCTCACAATTATCTTATGCAGGAAATACTCGTCATTCGCAAGATTCATCCTTGCTTACCATCTTTCAAAGCAGAGTTCACTGTCTCTGTCCCATTAACCAGGATTCGGGATATTGCTCATAGGAATGATATCCCTCATGACCTTAAGGTTATCAATTAAGTACTATATAGTCTTAATCATTTATTTCCTAGTGAAACTATTTTCAGTCATTTATGTAGTATATACATTTCAGCAAGAAATCAAGCATACAATACAAAACAAGCTTCATAGAAATGCTGGCCCCGAAGATTTAGTTTCCACAGAAGCAATGCTTGCAAGAATTACAAAGAGACCTGGAGAATATAATGAAGCTTTTATCGAGCAATTCAGGATATTTCATCGAGAACTTAAAGACTTCTTCAATGCTGGAAGGTAATATAGATTGAATTTTATGCTTGCGTTATAGAAGATCTTGTTAACAGTCCATCAGATTTTTCTGATACTTTGCTTTTTATTCATGTAAACCAAAGTCTTGAAGAACATCTGGAATCAATTAGAGATTCACTGGATTCCAGCTCAGCAGGCCTATCAGCACTATCTCAGTTTTTAGAGTCGAAACGAGTAAATTCTGCATAAGAGCCTCATGCTTATTCATATTTTTTTGTAAAATTTCTCAGTGATTTCGTTGGTATTCTTCTACTAACTGCACATTCTAATGATTTTATATCATCATTCAGGCACTGGATAATATGGATAATAATATTTCTGAGGTTGAATGGATGAAAGTGCTGACGAAAATGATACAAGCTCTGGACAATCTTCGTCAAAAAATTGGCAAGGGTCTCGAGAGTGGGCTTCGAAATGATGCTCCTGATGCCGCAATAGCAATGCGCCAAAAGGTACAACCATCTATCGATCATTCATCTTTTTTTTCTTGATAAAATTGAATATCAGAGTTTTATTGGAAGATTCTACACGGTTGCAGTGGCGTCTTTGCGAGATTGGACTTGAAGACTATTCATTTGTTCTTTTGAGCAGGTACTATACTTTTCATGCATTGAGAAGCTCCTGGAAAAATGACATTTTATATACCTCCAGCTATTTCATTCTCCAATTATAGAGTCCTATATTCATTTCACAAGTTAATTCCGATAATGGACCTTTTATAGGTTTCTTAATGCACTTGAAGCTGTTGGTGGGGCTCATTGGCTTGCAAAGAATGTGGAGCAGAAAAATGCTAGTTCATGGAGTGAACCACTTGAAGCTCTAGTCGTCAGCATCCACCAGTTGGGCCTATCTGGATGGAAGCCCGAAGAATGCAGAGCTATTGGAAATGAGCTTATAGCATGGAGAGAGAGAGGTCTTCTAGAAACTGAAGGTAACTTTCTCCTCAATGACTTCATTATATTGATAATTTTGTAACTATACTTATATCTTTAAGATACTTTATGTTTATAATTTCAAGGCAGTGAAAATGGAACAAAAATATGGGGTTTAAGGCTTAAGGCTACACTTGATAGAGCTAAGAGATTGACTGAAGAATATTCTGAGGCACTTCTTAATATATTCCCTCAAAGAGTTCAGGTAAAGAGAATTTTTTGCCATCTCAAGTTAAACAATGGTTTTGATTCTTGGAGATTTGCAACTGATGTTTGGGCTCTACAGATATTAGGGAAAGCTTTTGGGGTTCCTGAAAACACAGTGCGCACGTATGCTGAAGCTGAGATTCGTGCTGGGTATAACACTCAAGTCTACTAACCAGTCATCTCATCTCTTTCACGAGAATTGAAAACTGTTTTTTTTATGGTTATTTGCAAAATAAATCACGACTTTTTCATATTTTTTCAATTACAACACATGTTTTTTAAATTTTCAATTCAATACACAACCTTTTAAATTGTTGCAAATCTTGCTGACATGGCAGTGATGAAACTAAAAAAAAAGGCTGTCATTTAATTGAAATAATAAAAAAGGTTGTGAATTTATTTGCAACTTTTACAAAAAAATAATTCTGGCTGCCACATCATCATAAGTTGCTGGAAAATGGTCATATGATATAGTTGCAAAATTTAAAAACATATGCTGCAAATTTAAGAGCAAGTGTTGTAACTGAAAAATGTGAAAAAGTCGTGATTTTTTTATGCAACTAACCCTTTTGTAGAACATTTGTTGGATGATTTGGAAATCATTATGGCCATCTAATTTCTTCCCCCTGGAAATACAGTGTAATTTTTCAGGTTTCGAAACTGTGCACCCTTCTTTTGAAGGCTGTTAGGAATGTTCTAGGCTCTGAAGGTTGGGATATTCTCGTTCCGGGAGATGCTGTTGGAACCCTCGTCCAGGTATTCTACCTTACAGTTGTTTTACAGCCCCTTAACAATTTTGAACATGTTTTGCTGTTAATAACATTTCTTGCTCCATCGTATGTCAAGATTATTCCAATATTTGATAATTTTTACACCTAAGTGACTTGAAATGGCTTTGATCTTCAGGTAGAGAGCATTGTTCCTGGGTCAAAAGCATCATCTATACCAGGACCGGTTATTCTAGTCGTGAGCAAGGCTGATGGAGATGAAGAGGTTCGATCTCTTTCCCTGTCTCTATATGTTTTAATTGTATTATAAGTATAGGTTGCAACCATTGAGATACATTTTAATTCTAAAATTCATTAAGCCGAGCCGAGTTGAGGTAACTTTTCTCATGGAATGTATGGCAGGTAACAGCTGCTGGAGGTAACATTGTTGGAGTCATACTTATGCAGGAGCTGCCTCATTTGTCTCATCTTGGTGTTAGAGCTCGCCAAGCAAGTCTTCTACCATCTTTCTGTTGTTTTTCAAGCCTATAAATGCTTACTTTTCTTGATTACTCAACTGTGAAGAACATATCTGAGTTGCAGGAAAAAGTTGTGTTTGTGACTTGTGAAGATGATGAAAGAGTTTCTGATATCCAAAGGCTGTCCGGAAAACTTGTGAGGTTAATTTTCCGACTTTTATCCTTTTCTGTCGCAACAAGTTAGGATAGAGTAGGCAATTCAAGCTTATTTGGCACAGCCCTACTGGCTCGATAGGACTATTTGTATGGGTGACAATCCTTGACATGTTATGGCAGCTCATCACGAACACCACACAAATTTAGTTTACAATTATACTCTAAGTGAAATTAGTTTTTTTGGTACTGTAAGTTACCATTATTTTAATTTTAGTCTTGTTGACTAATCAAACTCTGCCGTGTTGACAAATCAGACTCTGCCACATCAGTGTCAACCAAATGTTTCACCTCCTATAGCCAGTTACTAGACCAAAATTTCACAAATTGAAAGTTGCAGGACTATTTACAGTTCATGAAAGTCGACAGTACCGGAACCAAAATAGAGATAACTTACAGGACTAAAATAAATATTCTCACAACTATTAATGTTTGAGTAAAATATAGTGGATAGCATTACTATAGGATGGCAACATGAAAGGGAAGCACAAATTGTCACCTCTACCTTTTTGCCTCAATTTCTGGGCCTGCCAGACTGACCACCTGATAAATTGTTTCTGATACTCGATATGACACGTTTGTTCTTCCGTTCTTCCAACTCTTGATCTACTCTTTTCAGGTTGGAAGCATCATCTGCAGGAGTCAACTTGACTGAAACTTCAGCAGAAAACAGCAATGGCAATATTAAACTGGAGGATCAATCAACTACCGTTATATCGAAGGTCGGGAGCTTGGATCAAGACAGCTCTTCTTCGGTTTCTGCAAAAACCTCAGTTATCAACCAGGTATGAATTGCTACACTACGATATAATCTCGTGTTCATTCTAATGCTTATCGATTTGTCTGGATCCCATTTCAGGATACGTCTATTGAAGGTGTTATACCGGTTGAGAAAGCTGATATACAAGACTCTGGTGCAAAAGCTACAGCATGCGGTCGCCTAGCTTCCTTAGCTGCTGCTTCTGGTAAAGGTATTTTAATTGATACAATCACTTTCTCTCATGTGGTTTGTGTGTGGGTTTTTGCAACGTGGGCAGTCTGCGAGGTTCTCTTGTCATAAAATGAGGGCAGTTCTTCATTCTTGATTGACAGTGAGTAGTGAAGACGGAGTTCCTGCATCGTTTAACACCCCCAAAGGAGCTGTAATACCTTTCGGTTCTATGGAGACGGCTTTGGAACGCAACGGGTCAACCGAGACGTACAGATCGCTACTTCAAAGTCTAGAAACAGCTCAGCTCGATGGAGAACTCGATAAACTCTGCAACCAACTGCAGGATCTCGTTTCTTCCTTGAGCCCTCCAAAAGAAACAATCGACACTTTACTGAATTTCTTTCCAGACAACGCAAGATTGATCGTCCGTTCCAGTGCTAATGTCGAGGACTTGGCTGGAATGTCGGCTGCTGGTCTATACGAATCCATTCCCAATGTCAGCCTTTCTAATCCGGTCGTCTTTGGACACGCTATTAGCCGTGTTTGGGCGTCTCTGTACACTCGGAGAGCTGTCCTAAGTCGCAGAGCTGCTCGTGTGCCTCAAAACGAGGCCATGATGGCTGTTTTGGTGCAAGAAATGCTTTCCCCGGAGCTCTCTTTTGTCCTCCACACGCTTAGCCCTACGGACAAGAATCACAATTTAGTCGAGTCGGAGATTGCTCCGGGTCTCGGAGAAACTCTTGCTTCGGGTACAAGTGGCACTCCTTGGAGACTCTCTAGTGGTAAGTTCGATGGGGTGGTGCAAACTTTAGCGTTTGCTAATTTCAGCGAGGAGTTAGTTGTGCGAAGTGGGGGACCTGCTGACGGAGAAGTGACTAAGGTAGTGGTGGATTACAGCAAGAAAGCATTGACGGTAGATGCTGTTTTCAGAGAGCAGGTTGGGCGAAGGCTTGGGTCCGTGGGGTTCTTCTTAGAGCAGAAGTTCGGGGGTCCACAGGACGTAGAAGGGTGTTTGGTCGGGGAAGATGTCTTCATTGTGCAGACACGGCCACAACCAGAGTGAGGGTGATCAAGATTCAAGACTCGTCTCATATATAGCTGTGACGATATATATATATATATATGTAGCTGAATATCTTGAATGGAAAAGGTAGCTCCTTTTAAGTAGAATAATGGTGAT
The DNA here is from genome assembly GCA_963675135.1 of Galeopsis tetrahit. NCBI lineage: Eukaryota > Viridiplantae > Streptophyta > Magnoliopsida > Lamiales > Lamiaceae > Galeopsis > Galeopsis tetrahit. The sequence goes on along the minus strand of OY776125.1, from coordinate 6,095,692 downwards.
TCAAAGAGCCATTTATGTTCTTTATTTGAAACATATATATGTATCTTGTGAAATGCTATGATACTATGAAATAAGAATAAAGGAGCAATGCTTTGATAACAATATTTTCTGCTCATTTGCTGTGTATTCATGTTCAAGACGAATTGCATTTGCATAGCATGGATTGATGATACACCATCTGTCCACATTTGCCGATTATTCAATATTATCTGTAATAAAGTCTTATTTTAAGTATGAGTATAATTTAGTTAAGAGAAAAAATATTTTTTAATTAGGAGAAAAGATATGTGTCAGATTTGATGAAAAGTGATTAGTAAAATGAATAAACCCATATATGTATGTGTAAAAAACTAAAACAAGTGGGGTGTTGGGGGCAGGACAACTCGTTTACTGAATGGAGTTGACATTTTGCCATTCCTACTTGTAATACTTCAATTTTGTTTTTTGTGTTATCTGCTTACTTCATCTAGGAAGTGTAATAAAAAAAATCCAGTTTGACCAGTAGCTAGTTTTGTCATTAATGGTTGCGTAAACACTTTGTATTGGGTGCCATGAAAATGACTTAACTACTTAAGTATAAATAGTCGTTGACAAAGACTTAATCAAGTATTTAAATATTGCGTTTACATCTCATGATTAGCATTAGCTATTATATTAAGTCCTGGATGTGTGCATGATTCGTAGCTTCAAATCTTAATTGTTTCTGAAAAACAATCAAGAAAAGATGATTAATTTCAGAAATGTTGTTGCACTAATTCTTGTGATCATACCTTCATCACTTGCACTTGCACTTGCAGCTACTATTTTGCCAATAGCAAAATCCAACTGCAATGACCATTGTGGTGATTTACAAATCCCATTCCCTTTCGGAACATCCAAAGATTGTTCCCTAAACAATATGTTCTTGGTCAACTGCATCCATTCCTCAGATCCCCCGAAAGCATTCTTTTCAGGTACCAATGTAGAAATCACAAACATATCTCTTGATGGCCAGTTGACAGTCTTGAATTCTGTTGCATACGACTGTTATGGTCAAAATCTGCCCAACCGTAACAACAATAATAACAATTGGATATACTTTAACGCATTTACTATCAACAACACTGCGAATAAGTTCACTGTGGTGGGCTGCGACACTTACGCCTATGTTTATGGGGGGCGGCGTCCTGGCCGGCACTACCAGACAGGATGTTCTGCCATGTGTAGCAACAAGGCTGATCTAGACAACGGGGCCTGCACTGGTTCGGGCTGCTGCCAAACGTCTTTTCCAAAGGACGTTTGGAATATTACTCTACGACTGAGGAGCTTCAAGAACTATACTAATGTAAGAGACTTCAATGATTGCGGCTTTGCTTTTGTGGTAGAGGAGGGTGCTTTTAATTTCACTCCAGATAGCATGACAAGCTTGAAGAATGTAACAAAGCTTCCCATGGTCATTGATTGGGACATTTTAAATGGAACTAAGTCAACCGATTGTGATGAGGCAAAGATGGAGGCTTCTACTTATGCCTGCAAGAGTGTGAACTCTGAGTGCTATATGCCTGATAATGGTAATGGCTACCGCTGTTCTTGCAAACGAGGCTATCATGGAAATCCTTACCTTGATCGTGGTTGTGAAGGTATTACTATTTCTAGCTATCATATTTCATTTCTTCGGAGCACTTAATGATGGTCTTATTCTAGCTCTTTCCCTGTTTTAACAGACATAAATGAATGTCAAGATGGAAACAACAACTGTGAAGAGCATCGTTGCATGAACGAACCGCCGGGGAATTACACATGTGTTTGCCCAAAAGGGTACCACGGTGATGGGAAAAGAGACGGAAAAGGTTGTAGTCCGGGTGAATCACTTGTATTCAAAATTGCAGCAGGTTAGTCTTAACTTAGATTCATTCTCTTGTTGTAAGCACGAGATGAGGGAAAAATCATATAACTCAGAGTGTTTGGTAAAATATGCACAAAATTTCCTAGAGTTTCATTAAGTTCATGCTTCAATTTAACTTCATTAGCGTTTTTTGAATTTCCTATGAGGATTTGTGTATATTTTATCAAATAGGGAAATTTTGTGCATATTTTAAAACATGGAAGTTTTATGCTTTTCACCCATAGTTTCATGCAGAAACCAATTAGTGAAAGAGAATCTAATGTATAAATTCTTGTTGATATATGGAAAAAAAGGGGTTGCTTTAGGAGTCATTGTTGTGCTACTATCTGCATGTTGGTTTCACTTGGAATTCAACAGAAGAAAGAGTATCAAGACGAGACAACGGTTCTTTCTCCAGAATGGCGGTCACTTATTGCAACAAAAACTCATCGGAAAGCAGACCTCATCCAACAGTGCAAGAATTTTCAGTGCATCCGAGCTAAGGAATGCGACAAACAACTTTCACAACAATATGATCATTGGTCAAGGCGGCCATGGCACCGTATACAAAGGTGTCTTACCTGATGATCAAAAAGTCGTTGCCATCAAGAAGTCCAAAAGAATTGATCCCAATGAAATTGACCAGTTCATCAACGAGGTAGTTGTTTTGTCCCAAATCAACCACAGGAATGTAGTCAAGCTACTAGGTTGTTGCCTGGAAACTGAAGCGCCTCTGCTTGTCTACGAGTTCATCAGCAACGGCACTCTTTTCGAACACATACACAATAAGGCAACGTCGCTTGCTCTGTCATGGGACATGCGTTTAAGAATAGCTATAGAAACTGCTGGCGTGCTTTCATACTTACACTCTGCGGCATCTACTCCAATCATACACAGAGATGTAAAGACGGCCAACATTCTTTTGGACCATACTTACACAGCAAAAGTGGCTGACTTTGGAGCTTCGAGATTGGTTCCGCTGGATGATTCACAATTAAATACTTTTGTGCAGGGGACCTTTGGATATTTAGATCCTGAATACATGCAATCGAGGCAACTGAACGAGAAGAGCGACGTTTATAGCTTTGGAGTAGTCCTCATGGAGCTGCTAACAGGAAGGAAGGCATTGATGAAGGAGGGGCCAGAGGAAGAGCAATGTTTAGCCAATTATTTCGTAAAAGTAATGAAGGAAGAGGAGTTGTTCCAAGTTGTTGAAAAAAATATGATGAGAGAGAGTGATAAGGAGGCGGTAATGAAAGTAGCTGTCCTTGCCAAAAGATGTGTGAATGTTATAGGGGTGGATAGACCTTTTATGAAGGAAGTAGCAATGGAGCTAGAGGGACTACTACGAGGAAAGCGCGTGTGGAGTCGGACAGACGATGAGGATTCGTTGCTTAGTAAGGGATTCAGTGGCAGCTTCACAGATGGTGAAGGCAACAACACATGTCTAAGTACAAGTACTAGTAATAGTGCTGGTTTTGATAGCCTTAAACATCATATTTTACTGCCAGTGGATGGTGGGAGATAATTGTATACACCCTTGTTTTTCTTTCTATATTTTGCATTTTCCCTTGTTTTTCTTTCTATATTTTGCATTTTCCCAAGCCGGGACGGAGCCACTATGGGTCCTGCGGGTAATGGAGATACGGCCCCAGAATCTTCAAACTAAAGGAATGATCAGAAATTGAGAGCTTGATTGAATTAGTATTTTAATTATAATTGTTATTTCCTATTTCAGTACTATAAGCCCATGATAGTATTGGGCCTTAGGTTAGGATTTATTGAGGTTTGATCTACTATTAATAGGGAGTGTTTTTAGGATTAATTGAGCATTAGAAGAGTAAATATGAATAATTCTGAAAGCCCAGGACAACTATTTCTTAAATATGGCGGTCTTGTTGTACTTCATTGTAATATTATAATTTTAATTTAAACTATAGTTTTATAGTACAATTTATTTTAATTATTATTTAATATTATCTGCAATTAAGTCTTATATTTTTTTTTTTAAAAAGTACGAGCTTTAGTTAGTTAAGAAAAAAAAAGTCAAAGTATGAGTATAATTTAATTAGAAGAAAAAATACGTGTTAAATTTGATGAAAAGTGAAAGTATGAACTAAAATGCCATATGTTATTAGGGAGGGACTATCAACACCCCAAATTGTATTATTCCCACCCCAATTGTTATACACACCCCACTTAAATTTAAAATTCATTTTAAATTACTAAACATACCCCAATTTATTCCTTTCCTATCCTTTTTATTTTAAAACTTAAAATATTTACCCTTCTTAACTAATACTATACACACCCCATCCATTTAAAAAATAAATCCCCTCTCCCCTTTACTAACAACCGTGTCTTTTTCAAAAAGAAGAAAGGGAGAAAATGTATGACCGAACAATAAATTAAAATATTAAAACACAATTAAAAAACTGCACTATACAAACTGTACGACCACAACTTCATGTACACACATGGAAGTGTTCGGCCAGTACCTAATGTAGTAACTGAAACTCAGGAAAGCACAGAAAGATAGAAAATTTGGTTCTGAAAGAGAAAGAAAAGAAAGATAGTGCTCTAGTAACTGACAACACATATGTAGATATGTTGGTTCTGCAAGATGAGCTAGATATGTGGTACCCTCTGAAGAAGAAATGGCAAATCCAACATCACATAGTGAGAAAATTTGGCCCTCTCTCTACCCATGAAGAAGAATTTCTCCAATTCTCTTAGTTCATGGAAGTTGAAGATCAAGTGTTTTGGACAGAAATAGTCAAGACAGCCAAAGAGATTGGCTACAGAATCCTAACTCCTGAAGACCCTGTCTGGGAAGCACCTACTCTAGGATCCGGAAGAATAGACATGATAAAAGTCAAACGAATTCTGGAGAAGATCTACTCTGAAGAGAATGTTACAGACCTGCAACACATGGAAGATGTTCGCACTCGTCTGTATCTTGCCTTTCGCATCTGAACAATTGAAGACCTGATGAAGACCGCTTAAAAAGTTCAAAGATACTAACACTTGTAATTTGTAAAACTCCATATATGTTATTCAAGTATTAGTTCTTTGTTCTTACAAGACAAATTCTCATTGTCTTCATCAGAAACTTCATTTTTAAGATTTATAAACTCTTATCTTACTCACTAAGAGCATTTATCAAGTAAAGTTTTGGCTTCATCAAAAAGGGGGAAATTGTTGGGATATAAATTCACCCTAAGCCCCAAATTGATGTTAGAATAGTTTTGATGGCCAAAACACTTAGAGTTTATAAATGTAATAGGATCAGCTGACTTTGTATAGAACATCTTAGACTAGTCTTGTGTGATCAGCTGTATTGATCTCAGCTGATCAGCACAGTATATACTTACATGCACAACCTCAAGAAGACATGAAGACTAGAAGATCCTTGAAGACCAGATAAGTAAGGTGCTTGTATACCTACTTAGCTGATGGAGTCCAAGGAGATGGCCTAAGCCAGTTCAAGTATTTTCCATATCAGAAGAGTAACACTCATCTGATATCAGAAGACAGAAGACATATGGCCAGACGAGTTAACCATAAGACTAGAAGTGAAGACCAAAAGACTAGAAGCTTGTCAAGGACTCGGCTGATTCCAAAGCCATCTTGCAATTCAAACGAAGACTTACCATACTTAGAAGATTGACATGATCCCAGATTTGAAGCAATGAAGCGGCTGGAATCAAGGAATCAACCAAACATGGAAAGATTGCCCAACGGCTAGTTGCAGCAATCTTCCCTATAAATACAAGAGCACGAGGAATAACAACACACGGAAATACAACGAGAGAATTCACAAAAGCTAAACAAGCAAGCAAGCAAAAAAACAACATTTTATTGAGAGTTCTCAAAGAGCCCATAAATCATTAGAACACCCTTCTAACTCTTAAGTTATTTCCCATCCAACCAAATAACCTGAATCCTACACATATTGTAAATCCTTTGATTTAGGCATAGTGGTTAAGCAACTTATAAGCTTGAACCATTAGTTGGATCCATTCAAAAACCCCAAAACCCCCACCATAAGGTTAAGTTTTTGAACCCCTGTAAAGTGCAAGTGCTTCCAATCACTTGTGGAGACCGCAGCAGTTCGGGACTGCTCAGATCTCAAAGTCCTACCCTTGGGACTATAAAGGACAAGCCCTTGTAATTTTCGGTAAATTAAAGGGATTAAACATCACGTTAGGACGTGAGAGTGGACGTAGGAACGTATATCCGAACCACTATAAATCCGGTGTTATTTACTTACTGCACTTTACTTAATTACTTGTTCATATTTTTATATAGTGCATACTGTGATTTTAAATATCTTTAACTAAGGTCATATCTTTCAAAACCAGCATCAGCTGAGTCTTTCACTAAGTTAACAAATTGGTTATTTCAAAAGAAACTCTAGAACGAGTCTAAATAAACAGGCCTACTCACTTCCGCATATAAACCTCTTCATCAGATCACTATAGTCATCTGGACCAGCAGACTTGTAGTCCAGTTGACATAGAAATCAGAAGAGGTTCCCAACTCTTTGATTGAAAAAGTTTTAAAGTCTATTCACCCCTCCCCTCTAGACTTTAATCCCATTCACTACTCGTTCAGGGACCAACAACATCCATGTGTGTTCGGCCAGTAGTGGCCGTACACCACTTAACAAAAATTTCATGCAGATTGCGTTCGGCCGGTTGTGGCCGTACACTCACATATGTGTGCGGCCAATATGGCCGTACGTACAGTGATGTGTTCGACCACGATTTCGACCGTACATGTCGCGACTGCTACCACTAAAAAAAACTGTATAAAGTGTAAAAAATATTAAATATACTTATATTAATTTCCTCCATCACTTTTTCTTCTTTCATAATCATGTTTGTTGTGATTATATCATCATATGAAGGTTTATGGTGGTAAGATTTATGCATGGAGAAGGGTTTTAAAAATGGAGTAATTTTTTATTGTAAAGGTAAAAATAGATGAATGAAGGTTAAATGAGATAGAATTTAAGTATGGGGTGTGTATAATATGGGGTGTCTTTAATATTATTAGGGGTGTGTTTAACACTTTTTAAATGATTTAAAAGGATATCTTAGTAAATTCAATTAAGTTTATTTTTGTCCAAAAATTATGGGGTGGGAACAACACAATTTAGGGTGTTGATAGTCCCTCCCATATTATTATCTTTAAAAAACTAAAACAAGGGGGGGTCCAGTTTGACCACTAGCTAGTTTTGTAATTAATGGCTGCGTAAACACTCTGTATTATTGGGTGGCATGAAAATGACTTAAGTATAAATAGTTGTTGACGAAGACTTAAATCTTAATCAACATTTAAATCTCATGAATGTGAATGTGAATGTGTGCATGATTCATAGCTTCAAATCTTAGTTGTTTCTGAAAAACAATCAAGAAAAGATGATTAATTTCAGAAATGTTGCACTAATTCTTGTGATCATACCTTCATCACTTGCACTTGCACTTGCAGCTACTATTTGGCCAATAGCAAAATCCAACTGCAATGACCATTGTGGTGATTTAGAAATCCCATTCCCTTTCGGAACATCCAAAGATTGTTCCCTAAACAGTATGTTCTTGGTCAACTGCAGCCATTCCTCAGATCCCCCTAAAGCATTCTTTTCAGGTACCCCTATAGAAATCACAAGCATATCTCTTGATGGCCAGTTGACAATCTTGAATAATGTTGCATACGACTGTTATGGTCCAAATAAGACCAACAGTAACAACAATAATAACAACTGGATATCCTTTACCACATTTACTGTCAACCACACCGCCAATAAGTTCACTGCTGTGGGCTGCGACACTTACGCCTATGGTCTTGGGAGGCGGCATTCAGACAAAGACCGGTACTACCAGACGGGGTGTATGGCCATGTGTGGTACCAAGGATGATCTAGAGGACGGGGCATGCGCGGGTTCAGGCTGCTGCCAGACAACCATTCCCAAATTCATCCAGAGAGTTAGTCTACAAGTGGGGAGCTTCAACAATTATACTACTGTAAGTGGCTTCAGTAACTGTGGCTATGCTTTTGTAGTGGAGGCGACTGCTTTTACTTTCTCTCCGGATAACTTAACTAACTTGGCCAACGTGAAAAAGCTTCCCATGGTCGTTGATTGGGACATTGGAAATGGAACCGTTTGTGATGTGGCAAAGATGGATCCTTCTACTTATGCTTGCAAGAGTGTCAATTCTAGCTGCTCTAACAATGATAATGGTGATGGGTACCGCTGTTTTTGCATATCAGGTTATCAAGGAAATCCTTACCTTGTTGATGGTTGTAAAGGTATCCAAGCTACATGTTTTCATTATGATCCGTATATATTTTAGTTTCCGTGCTGTCAACTTTCACCAATTGAAAACAGAATTGTAACTTTCAGTTTTGACACATTTGGGTCTAGTAACCAGTTGTGGAAGGTGAAACATCTGATTGGTCAACTGAATGTTTCTCGAAGAATTGAAAGTTGAAATCAAAATAAGGCTACCTAATTAATGGTCTTATTTTCTTTTCACAGATATAGATGAATGCCAAGTTCCAAAAGACGTCTGCGGAGAGAAGCAATGCAAGAACACAGAAGGGAGTTTTGAATGTTTTTGCCCCAAAGGGTACCATGACGATGGGGAAAAAGAAGGAAAAGGTTGCAGACGTGGTGAATCACTTGTATTCAAAATTGTAGCAGGTTAGACTCACTTGTTCCAAACAAGTTTATTACCCTATAGTTCAACTGAAAAATCTAACTAGTCATATGTGCTAAAACCTTAAAAATAGGGGTTGCTTTAGGAGCCATTGTTGTGCTACTATCTGCATGTTGGGTTAACTTGGAATTCAACAGAAGAAAAAATATCAAGATGAGACAGCAATTCTTTCTTCAGAATGGTGGTCAATTGTTACAAGAAAAACTCATCGCAAAGCAGAACCAGGGCTCGTCTATTACAACAAGAATTTTCCGTGCATCCGAGCTAAATAAGGCGACAAACAACTTCCACAACAATATGATCATCGGCCAAGGCGGTCATGGCACAGTATACAAAGGCGTCTTCCCAGACGAAAACAAAGTAGTTGCCATCAAGAAGTCCAAAAGAGTTGACCCCACCGAAATTGATCAGTTCACCAATGAGGTTATAATCTTGTCCCAAATCAACCACAGGAATGTAGTCAAGCTACTAGGTTGTTGCCTGGAAACAGAATCACCTATGCTTGTCTACGAGTTCATCAGCAACGGAACTCTTTTCGAACACATACACAACAAGGCAACATCGCTTGCTCTGTCATGGGACATGCGCTTAAGAATAGCTATAGAAACTGCTGGCGTGCTCTCATACTTACACTCAGCGGCATCTACTCCAATCATACACAGAGATGTAAAGACGGCCAACATTCTTTTGGACCATACTTACACAGCAAAAGTGGCTGACTTTGGAGCTTCAAGATTGGTTCCTCTGGATGATTCACAATTAAGTACTTTTGTGCAGGGGACCTTCGGATATTTAGATCCTGAATACATGCAATCGCGGCAACTGAATGAGAAGAGTGACGTGTATAGCTTTGGAGTAGTCCTCATGGAGCTGTTAACAGGAAGGAAGGCATTGGTGAAGGAGGGGCCACAGGAAGAGCAATGTTTAGCCAATTATTTCGTTAAAGTAATGAAGGAAGAGGAGTTGTTCCAAGTTGTTGGAAAAAATATGATGAGAGAGAGTGATAAGGAGGTGGTAATGAAAGTAGCTGTTGTTGCCAAAAGATGTGTGAATGTTAGAGGGGTGGATAGACCTTTTATGAAGGAAGTAGCAATGGAGCTAGATGGACTACTACGAGGAAATCGCGCGTGGAGTCAGACAGACGATGGGGATTCGTTGCTTAGTAAGGGATTCAGTGGCAGCTTCACAGATGGTGAAGGCAACAACACAAGTCTAAGTACAAGTACTAGTAATAGTGCTGGTTTTGATAGCCTTAAACATCATATTTTACTGCCAGTGGATGGTGGGAGATAATTGCCAAAGAGTTATACACCCTTGTTTTTCTTTCTATATTTTGAATTTTCCATTGTAGGGAATAAATAAACAATATTGCCATTATTTCTTCTATATATTTCTTTCGTCTTATACAATTTCTTTATTGAAATATCACAAGATAACTTGCACATTTCTAATATGCAAATAATTCACAAACAATTAAGACCAAGGTAAGGTAATCAAGAAAAGAAAACTTGTATAATCCACATATTACATGAGCAGAAAATGAATAATATATGGAAACAGATATCCATGTGTCTCTAAGATTTTAGCCCTTTCTTGGTTCAGTCTCAATTATCTGCCAACACCCGTTGCCAACAAACTATGACTAAGGCTATCAAAGCCAGCACTTGAGCAATTGCTCTCACCATTGAAATTCTTGCGATCGTTATAACCCATACAATATTGTGTCTGTAAAACTGTGTGTTTTTCTCCAACTATTAGTCCCTCTAGCTCCATTGCAACTTCTTTCATGTAAGGCCTTTCATCCCCTTTAAGTTTCAAACAATTTTCTGCAATCGCCGCAACTTTCGTTACTTGCACTTCGTTCTCCTCTCTCAAAACATTATCTTCAACAACTTGGAACAATCTATTTTGTTTCATCGTGGCAAGAAAAAAGTTGGCTAAACTTCTCTCATCCTCTGGCCTATCATTGCTCACTGCCTTCCTCCCCGTTAACAACTCCACTAGGACTACTCCAAAGCTGTAGACGTCGCTTTTCTCAGTTAGTTGGCTCGTTCGCATGTATTCGGGATCTAAGTATCCGAAAGTCCCCTGCACTATAGTAGTTACTTGTGTTTGATCCAAAGGAAACAGCCTTGAAGCTCCAAAATCCGACACTTTTGCAGTGAAATTATGGTCTAATAGGATATTCGACGATTTCACGTCTCTGTGTATGATTGGAGTAGAAGCTGCAGAGTGTAAATATGAGAGGACACCAGCAGTTTCTGCAGCTATCCTTAGCCGCGTGTTCCATGAGAAAGAACGCGCCTTTGTCGTATTGTGCACGTGTTCAGAAAGGGTGCCGTTGTTGATGAACTCGTAGACTAATAGAGGGGACTGTGTTTCCAAACAACAACCTAGAAGCTTGACAACATTCCTATGGTTGATTTGGGACAAAACAATCACTTCATTGATGAATTGCTCAATTTGCCTCGGATAAACTTGTATAGACTTCTTGATAGCAACAATTTCATTATCTGGTAAGGTACCTTTGTACACAGTGCCATAGCCTCCTTGACCAACAATCATAGTATGGTGGAAGTTGTTAGTAGCCTTTTTCAGCTCTGATTCAGAGAAGATTCTTGCTGTAACCGATGATTTGTCTCTTCTAATGAGCCTCTCCTCCAACAAAAGGCCGCCATTCTGCAGAAACAACTTTCGTCTCATGTTGATCACCTTTCTTCTCTTGATTTCCATGGGTAACCAACAACTAGCTACTAGTAAAGCAATGATTCCTAAAGCAATACCTGTTTTCAAATTTCAAGAAATATATATATCAATATTTATACTAATTGTTTGTTTGGGACAACGAAAGGACGAATCTTTCAACCTGCTACGAGTTTGAATGCAAGCGATTCACCACGTATGCAACCACGTCCGTCTCTTCTTCCGTCGCCATGGTACCCTTTTGGACAAACACAATTAAAGCCCCCTTCTTTGTTAACACACTGCTTTTCGCAGTTATTGAGACTTGGATCTTGGCATTCATCAATATCTAATAAAAATCAACAAATATATTATGCCTATTATAAAATCTGTAAAGTTTCCACTTTGAATATCTCTAATTTTTCATATATAAACCAAATAAGTCCTAGGTACTTGAAAATTTAAATCAGCACATACATAAAAGAGTATGTCTATTGTGAATTTCGATACATACCTTTGCAACCATCAACAAGATAAGGATTTCCTCGATATCCTTGTTGGCAAGAACAGCGATACCCATAACCATTACTAGGCTCATAACACCTGGAATTCACACTCGTACACGCATACTTCGAAGAAAATTCCAGCTTCCGCGCCTCCTCACACGTTACATTCCCGATGCCCCAATCAACCACCATGGGAAGCTCTTGTACCTCCTTCAAGTTGGTAAAATTTTCAGGAGAAAACGTAAAAATACTTTCCTCTGCTATAAAAGCATAGCCGCAATCATTGAACTCCCACACTTTACTATAATTTCGGTGGTTAGTGAGCTCAATCCTCTGTTCCGAAACTCGTTCAGGAATAGGTATCTCGCAGCATCCGGATCCTTTGCACGACCCTTGCCGCAGTTCCTCCGTTGTTTTACACATGGCACAGCATCCCATCTGGTGCTGCTCTACGCGACGATCCCAAGTCACAAATCCGTAAGTATCGCAGCCGATGATAGTGATCTTGTTGGCAGTGTTGTTTACGGTAAACGGGAAAAAGTTGATGTGTAAAGTAGGATTAGTGGTACTGGTGGTCGAGCCATTTGGATGATGGCAGTCACGTGCTATGGAGTTGAAGATCCTCAGCTGTCCATCAAGTGATATGTCTTTGATGATGATTTCGGACCCGGGCCGTGTCAATACGGCTCGGTTACATGCGACGATGAACTCTTCACTCAAGGCACAATTCGGGGTTGTTCCGAATGGGAATGGGATTCTTACGTTCCCACATCGATCGGTGCAGTTGGGCTTTGCTATTGACACGGTGGTGCTGGCTGCAACGGATGATGATGAGGAGGCAACGACTATAACAAGAATTGCCAATAAAATCATTAAATTGGCTTCAACAATGAATAATTAATAGTAATGTTTTCTCTTTCTTAAGTTTGTGTGTTGTGTTCCAGATTTACAACATTCAACAATGAGTATTATTTAAGGTGTTAAAAGTCTCAATTATCAGTCAACTTGCTTAATTTCTGCGAAACAGCTCTCGTGTGAAAGGACACAGACGGGTGTCCTTAAATTGTTGATTGCTTATTTGACAAAAATTGATGTGAATGTTTTTATCATCGATTACTGTACAATTGTTGTGTAAAGTGTCATTATTCACAAGAACACGCTTCACATGGGACTTACTCTACTCTTTATGAAACTTATATGGCCACAGGCCCACACAAGGGCTGAGGAGGCTCACAGTCACAGTGGCTGGGGGCTACGGTCCATTTTCCAAAATAAAAATTACTTTTATATACTTTTTATCTTCAAATTCATTATATTCATTTATTCGGGCACATGTATTAGTTCGAATATTAAATAGGAACAAGTTACAAAGTTACATGTATGTAAATGGTACACAAGAGTGCAACCCCCGTGTTGTACGTGCTTCCGTCGGGTTGACTCGGATGTGGACTATTTGTTAGCACGAGACAAACATGTATTATGATCGGGGGTTATTACGTGTTTAGAGAGGTTATTATGATGATCTTGATGATCTTAAAGAAGAACAAAGCAAGAAAGATCTAGAACAATGATATAGCTTCTTGGAGAAGCTAAAGCTTTTGAAGCTTGGGAGTGTTTATTGCTTGGGTTGGGAGTGATTCTTAGGAATGGTGTAACTTGTGTACAAATGAGCCCCTTTTAGGCATTATATAGTGGTTTCTAGGGGCTGCCCGTCCTTTACACGTGGCACGCCCTCATTGGACCTATCTTCTGCCCGAAAAGGTGATTTGATGGCGCATTTAATGCTAAACCGCCTTAGGTGCTCGTCCTCGCCGAGATGCCGAGGAGCTGGGCCATGGTGGTCGCCGGAGGACCTTCGAGGAGTGTGGTCGCCACGCTCCATGCTGTCTCCCAAGGCTTCAATACTTAAACTTCTCTTGCTAAGAATAGGCACGTGCTCGCCACACATTTGGGCGAGCAGCTAACTAAGACACGTGCTCGCCAACATCTTTGGACGAGCACTTAAATATATTAAATACATTAAATCTATTACATTTTCTTGGTCTTGTTGACTAGTCGTCGCAAGACTTTGTTGACTGGTCCTCGCCACGTAAGATGGTGACTAGGATTGACTTGTCAAAGATTGACTTCTTTGACTAGGTATAACATTTGCCCCCTGGTCGCCTTTCTTCGTATTCGTAGAATGGTAAGGCGAGCAGTCTGATCGTCTTCCTGGAAGGTGGATTTGTTTTCGACAAACAAATCCATTTTGAAATCTTGGTGACGTAAATTGGAGGCGGTCGCCTCGTTTCCTACGCCGAGCACGCCTTTCGAAGCGCCTTTAATGATGACTGATGTGACTTGTGTCAGGCGCGTGATCGGCGCCCGAAATTTGAAATGCGCGCGTGGGGCGCGTGCCGACCTCAAAGGTCGCGCATGGGGGCCACTCTCCGAACTCGATTTCGGAAATGACCCCAAATTTTTGGGAAAATTACGGATTTTACCCCGTTTTTTGCACATAGGTCCCTGCATATGTTTGCCTATAAATAGGGCTTTCTTCTTTATAAAAACACTTTTACCTTCTGCAAATCTTCGAATTTCTTCAAGCTTTCGTCCAAGCTTCAATCTTCAAGCTTTTCCGACGTGTGTTGTGGTGATTTTCGATCGTCAACAAGGTAAAAAACATACATTTCTTTCTTTAAAAACTCTTTCTCCCCCATTTCTATAGAAAAAATGGAGGTCGGTGGCTCCGGTGGTGGCTCCGATGGTGGTCCGCCGCCGTTGGTTGGTGGCTCTGAAGATTCCGGCGGCGGAGACCGTTTGGCCTTGGCCTTGATGGACAGGGCATCCTCTTCGGACTCTAGGATCCACTCCCTTGACCCTATAAATGTTAGAGTCCGCAATCTTGGAAAGGCAGTGGTCGTCGACGTTGACGAGCTCGATGGATCCGAAAGGGACGATGCTGGCAATGATGCCGAGGAGAGTGGCAGCGAGACTGACTCTGATCTGCGCGATCAGGGTTTGGATCGAGGGGTGGGCGAACAGATAGAAACTGCCCAAGTCGAGGAGACCTTGACGAGGAGTCTCCGCGAGGATTTTGAGGAGGTTGTTCAATATGCGGAGAGCATAAAGGACATTTTGAGTGGTAGGGAAAATTTGGATGGCGATGAGGTCTCGAGGGAGGCCTACTATAAATATTTCAGCGAATACCTTCCTCGAGAGGTTCCTCGCCCGCATCGAGAAGCTTTCCAAACAATATACGAGGCGAGCAAGTATGCGAGCAAAGTCTCCTCGGCCCAGCTAGAGAATTCCCGAAAGAGGTATCAGTTGCCGACCGACGTCTACTTTTTTGTCCCTCGCCAGGATGAGAGGGTCGACCAGCCGCCAGAAGGCATGGTCGCCGTCAACATCGACATGATGGAAGCAGGGCTGAGGTTCCCCCTGCATCCCAGTATCTCAAATTTCTTACACTTCTTAAACGTGGCCCCTTCTCAAATTCTACCGAACGGTTGGTCGAACCTGATCGACATTCTTACACTGTTCGGCCTGGTGGCGGCCGAGAATGGATGTCGGAACACATGGCTTAGCCCGAAGGAGATTAACGATCTCCTTCAGGCGGCCGAGGCCGGAGGGAAAGTAGGCCATGGATATTATTATGTAAGAGGCCGTGATAATTTTAAATTGGTTGAAGGGGTTCCCAACAAGATTAGAGATTGAAAGACCAACTGGTGGTGGGTAGCCGGGGACTGGAAAAGTCCAGTGAGGCCGGATGGATCCTCTGATCGCATTCCCATCGAGACTGAATATCAAAGAATTCGTGGTAAGTCTTTTTATTTCTGCTCGTTCTTGTCTATACTGAATAACTCCTCGATTTTGTAGGTGAAACTGTTCGCAAGAAGACTGCCGACCACCGTCTCACGCCCCTCTTCCAATACCATGTTTGCTGCGTTCTCAATCGTCGCTACCTGGAGAGGTCCTGCCGATTTCTGAACAGGGAGTGTATGCGCGAGCGAGCAGGTCTCAGAGTACCTCCTCATCATTTCACTCGAGAGTTCCCTCCAGGTATCAAAATATTTCTAAGTTTTTTTTTTATTATTACTCTTCGTAGACACTAACTTCTCATTTTTCTTTCTAGTAGTGGTTCCACAAAGGGTTGTTACTTATCTTCCTCCCACCATTGAAGTTGATCGCCTAAAATCGAACAGGATGCTTCAACAAGCAAGAATGCTCCGCGAGCGCAAGATCGTTGATGGCTCCGGCAAGAAAAGGAAAGGAGCGGAGACCTCGGGGGCTCCACCCAAGAAGATTGCTAAACCAACCCGAGGGGGTTCTTCTCGCCCACCTGCTGCCGAGCAGAGGGCCGAGCCAGTTGGCGAACCGAGGTTCTCGCCGAGGAGATCTCCTCCGCCGAGGGGTAACTCGTCTCCCCTCCTCCGCCGAGAGACTGCAGCGAGCTCGTCGGCCGGGGAGAGGGCTCCGGGAGACAACACACTTCTCGGCTGGGATGCCGCAAGGGTTGCCAAGTAAGTTTACTATAAAAAAGACTTTATAATATTTTCAAGTACCTTTTTCTAATTTTTTTTCCTTCTCTAATAGTGTTGCCGACTGCCCGATCGCCCAACCTTTCAACGAGAACCTTCTCGGCTTCTACCGGTCGCGGGATCCGGTCGATAGAGAGTCCTTGAATCCGATCGCACTGAGGGCCGTGAAGCACCTGCCTCGATCGTTGACGACCACTCTGGTCGATGAGGTGAACAACCACAACGCCTTGGAAAATGCGCGCCTGGTCGCCATTGATCTGAGCCGGGCATCTTACACCATAGAGAAGCTCGCCTGCCAGATCGCTGAAGGTCGCAAGATCAGCGAAGACAGGGGTGCGAAGCTTGCCCAAATGGCCAAGGCTAAAGCTGTCGTCGAAGGGCAGCTGGTCGCCTCTGAGGAGAAGGTGGTCGACCTTGAGACAAAACTGGCCGATGTCGAGGCAAAGTTGGCCGATTCTGAGGCCCAACTTGAGACGGTTCGAAAGAAGGATCAAGAAGATCTCCAAGAGATCGAACGTCTCCGTGCTCGCCTCAAGACTGCCGAGGACGAGGTAAGAACTCTTACAAACAAATCTGCAAATGATGAGGAAGAGTTGGCCACTCTTCGGCAGGAGCTGGTCGACATGACGGATGAGCGAGATGATATCACTGATCTCGCTGGGAGTGTGGCCATTATAATTGTGGCACTCACTGCCCACAGGCTTATTCATAGATTACTGGAAGTTCATCCTGAAGTAGACGTGACTCCGCTCGGCGGGCTTTTGGATGACCTCCTTATGAAGGAAAAACGTCAACCGGAATCAGAACTCCCTTTGCTCCCTCTAATGAAACTGGGACTTCAGTTTCCTAGACTTTTGGGTGTTCCGGTATTTTTCACGAATCCTCCAAAAGAACGCCCCGCTCAACAAAACGAGCAGGATGCTGCCGCCGAGGAGGAAGTTGCCGGCGAGCAGGATGTTGCTGCCGAGGGGGAAGTTGCCGGCGAGCAGGATGCTGCTGCTGAGGGGAATGCTGCAGAGACTTAGTTTCTCTTTTTTTTTTTTTTTTTTATTTCATTTTTTAGGACTGCTCGGCCACTAAGGTCTTTTTTGTAATTTCAGCCTCTAAGGCTTTTCAATGAATGGAACTTTTTCTTGTATGATGTTTGGTTATTTTGAGTGATCGTTCTCGTTACTGCTTTTCGATTTATGTTATGATTATTTTTTCAAGCATCTTTTTTAAAAAAGAGTGCTCGTCTTTCCTTGCGAGCATCTTTACGAAAGAGTGCTCGTCTTTCCTTGCGAGCATCTTTACGAAAGAGTGC
Source organism: Galeopsis tetrahit (assembly GCA_963675135.1). Taxonomy (NCBI): domain Eukaryota; kingdom Viridiplantae; phylum Streptophyta; class Magnoliopsida; order Lamiales; family Lamiaceae; genus Galeopsis; species Galeopsis tetrahit. Next base: position 6,078,092 of record OY776125.1, on the reverse strand, counting down.
TCGTCTTTCCTTGCGAGCATCTTTACGAAAGAGTGCTCGTCTTTTAGAGTTAACCATTCGTCGGTTGAACTCTTTGTTTGATAGGTAGTGATCGTCGTCGCCACTACCTTGCGAGCATCTTTAAGAAAAAGTGCTCGTCTTTTGTTTCCTAGATGGCTACGCAGAGCCTTGTCTAAAATTTCAAAACTTATCTAACACTTGATGGAAATTTAAAACTTTACTTGTATTGAAATGATGACTAGATACAAACTATACAAATATGAAAAAATTAAAAACTTACTGGTAATACTCCTTCAGCTTGACCGCGTTCCATGTAGACATGTTCAAACCGTAACCGGGAAACCGGCCAACCGGTAAAACTGCCGGTTTTTAACCGCCGGTTTGGCAAACCGCCGGTTACGGTTTAAAAACCGAACCGTAACCGTAAAATGGCGGTTCGGTTACGGTTTGACATTTTGACAAACCGCAAACCGCCGGTTTGGCCGGTTTTGACGGTTAACCGCCGGTTTTCCGGTTAACCGAAACCGCCGGTTTGCCGGTTAACCGCCGATTTGCCGGTTAACCGCCGGTTTGCCGGTTAACCGCCGATTTGCCGGTTAACCGCCGGTTTGCCGGTTAACCGCCGGTTTGCCGGTTTTTAAAAAAAAATAATTTTTTTTAATACACAATTCTTCTATTTTTAATGTATAAATTTAATTTATATAATTTTTATTCAATTATAGTAATGTATTTTCTAAAAAATGAGTTAAAATGAATAAAAAATGAACAAAAACGGAGTGAAAACGAGCGAAAACGGAGATAATATTTAAAAAATTTAAAAAAAAATAAAAAAAAAAGCAAATCGGCAAACCGGCGGTTTTTAACCGTAACCGGCGGTTAAAAACCGTAACCGTAACCGGCAAACCAGCGGTTCGGTTACGGTTACCGATTTTCGAAAACCGTAACCGGCGGTTTCTAACCGTTGCGCATGTCTAGTTCCATGGGTACTTGCTCGGCTTGCCCTCCAGATCTTCTAGCTCGTACGATCCGTTCAGGAGTGTGCGCGTTATTCGGTACGACCCTCCCAAGTCGGGCCAAGTATGCCGATGGACTGCTCCGTCGCCCTCCGAAGTACGAGCTGGCCGATAGTGAACTGGCGAGCACGTACTTTGGTGTTGTAGTAGCGTTCTGACCTTTGCTTGTAGACCACGTTCTTCTCGTCCGCTGTTAGCCTTCGCTCTTCTAGGAAGTCCAAGTCGGAGAGCTGTGCATCGTTATTCAACTGCTCGTCATAATTTGCCACTCGAAAAGTTGGGACCTGCCCCTCTGCTGGTATGACAGCTTCGGTTCCGAACGCGAGCGCGAACGGAGTTTCACCAGTAGAATTCCTCGTGGTCGTTCGATATGCCCACAGAACCATGTGCAGCTCGTCCGCCCATTTACCCTTCGAGTTACCCCTCCGACGCCAGGCGGGAAAGGTCCGATGATGTCGATGCCCCACTTTGCGAAGGGCCAAGAGCTGTAGACGGAGATGAGCTCGTCTGGAGGTGAGTGAATAGCGGGTGCAAAAGCTTGACATCTCTTGCATGCCTGGGCGTGATGAATTGCATCGTTCTTCAGTGTTGGCCAAAAGTAGCCTTGCCTCATGATCTTTAAAGCGAGCGCTTGCCCCCTGTATGATTTCCACATGCTCCATCGTGGATTTCGTGCATGACGATCTTCGCTTCGTCTTCTCCGAGGCATTTCAACAAAGGCATTGAAAAACCCCGTTTGTACAGCTGGTCGCCCAAAATTGTGTACCTTGCGGACCTGAGTTGCAATCTAGTTGCCTTCACCTTGTCTGCTGGGAGCTCGCCGGTCTTGATGTACTTGGTGATCGGCGTCCTCCAGTCCTCGTCGCTGGTCGCTTCAACCTGCAAAATTTGACCTCTGTTCACCGATGGGGAATAAATTTTAGTGATGGTTGCTTCTGAAAATATTGCCTCCCCCTCTGAAGTGGCCAGCCGAGCTAACGCATCTGCTTGCGTATTGTCCTCCCTAGGGATTTGCTCGATGTGGAATTGATCAAATTGCTCGAGTAATCCTTTCACTAGGTCTTGATACTTTATCATTTGATCGCCGCGAGCCTCGTAGTCGCCCGTAATTTGACATACAACCAGTTGAGAGTCAGAAATTTTTTTCAGTTTTCTGGCGCCCACGGCCATAGCCATCTTGATTCCTGCAACCAGAGCCTCGTACTCTGCTTCGTTGTTGGTCGCCCGATACTCGAACTCGATCGCCGAAGCAAACGTCTGTCCGGTTGGGCTGGTGAGGACAACTCCTGCCCCTGCATTGGTGCTCGTCGACGAGCCATCGACGAACAGTGTCCAAGGAAGTTCGATTCCCTCGTTCAATTTCTCTGGGAAAGTGAGCTCTACAATGAATTCTGCCAGCACTTGTTCCTTGATTGCCGTTCTGGGTGCGTAGGTGAGACCAAATTGTCCGATCTCCACCGACCATTTCAAAAGTCTTCCAGTGGTATCCGGACGATGCAGTGCTCGTCGGAGAGGAAAAGTGGTGAGGATGACCACCTCGTGGTCGAACAGGTATTGCCTTAATTTTCTGACGCTCATGACTAGTGCGTACGCCAATTTTTCCATTGGAGTGTATCTCAACTTCGCATCTCTCAGTGTTTGACTTACGTAGTAGATAGGCAGATGTGTGCTCCCCTCAGCTCGGACGAGCACTGAACTGATCGCACAGTCAGTGGCCGCCAAGTATAGATACAAAATATCGCCGGGGACTGGCTTAGATAGGACCTTCGGATCCGATAGATATTCCTTCAATTTTTCGAAAGCTTTCTCACACTCATCGGTCTACTCGAACTTTCCTTTTTTCAGAGCGTCGAAAAAAGGTTTGCAACGATCGCCCGTTCGTGCAATGAATCTATTCAGCGATGCAAGGCATCCTGTCAACCTCTGTACTTCTTTCACGTTCCTTGGGCTTTGCATATTGATGACTGCTTGAATTTTACTCGGATTCGCCTCGATGCCCCGCTGGCTAACCAAGTGCCCCAGAAATTTTCCTGAGCTAACTCCAAAACTGCATTTCTTTGGATTTAACTTCATGTTGTACTCTTTTAGGATATCGAAAGTCATGGCAAGGTGGTGTAGGTGATCCTCTTTCCGTAAGCTTTTGACAACGATGTCGTCGATATAGACCTCCACCATCTCGCCGATGTGTTTCTCAAACATTTTATTTACCAGTCTTTGGTACGTTGCCCCCGCGTTTTTCAAACCGAAAGGCATTCTCTTCCAGCTATACATATCAAGTGCAGTCATGAAGGCCGTATGTCGCTGGTCGTCGGGATGCATTGCAATCTGATGGTACCCTGCGAAGGCATCCATGAAAGTTAACATCTCGTGCCCCGCTGTATTATCTACTAGGTGATCAATGTGGGGCATCGGAAAGTGATCTTTCAGACAGGCGTCGTTTAAATCTGTGAAGTCTATACACAATCTCCATGACCCGGTCGTTTTTTTGATGAGCACTGGATTTGTCAACCACTCGGGATCAGTTCCAGTTTTCTCGATTAATTTATTGTCGATCAATTTCTTGATTTCGACTACCAAAGCCGCACTTTTATCAGGCCCAAATTTTCTTCGATTTTGGGTGATGGGTCTCCTTGCTAGATCAATATTCAATCTGTGGCAGGCATGATTCGTGGGAATGCCCACCATATCTTCGTGCGACCAGGCGAATGCACCGATGTTTTCTTTCAAAAATGCGACCATGTCTGATCGCAAATGTGCTGGTAAATTTGAACCTATGAATACCTCGAGTTCTGGACGAGCTTCGTTTAAATGGATGGTTTCAAGGTCCTCCGCTGAAGTTGCCCGCTCTTTAGGCTCCTTCCAACGAGGGTCCTCAATTCCGAATTCTGGCTCAAAGCCTAACCTAGGCTCCAGATCTGGAAAGTTTTCTGGAGACTGGTCGTCGGGGATCTGGTCGCCCGAATCTGTCTGCTCGTCGATTTCCATTGGGGTGTGGTCGTCCATTTCCATGGAGGCGTGCTCGTTTGCCTCCACTTGGTGGTCGTCGAAACTATGACTGCACTCCCCAATTTCAATTTTTCGGTACTTGCTAGGAAGACCCTCCAAGTAGTTCACTTGTTCAGTTTGTGTTTGACACTCAATATACTTTCCAACCATAGTACTTTCCTTAGAATGACGCTTTGCAAAACGGACGAGACACTCCCTCGCCCGCGTCTGATCGCCCTTGACGGTTATAACTCCCGCCGGGGTTGGAAATTTTACACAGTAATAATAAGTAGAAACGGCCGCCTTGAACTCGTTGAAGAAAGGTCGGCCGAGGAACACATTGTAGGATGATGGCATGTCGATGACCAAGAAGTCGAGCTGCCTAGTATGGTGCATCTCAGGCTCTTTTGACGATGCCAACTCCAGAGACAGTCTGATTTTCCCAATGGGAAGGTTGCGTGTGTCCCCGAACCCTACGATTATATCATCGCAAGGCTCGATGTATTCTGCATATCCACCGAGAGCATCCAAGGTATGCTTGAAGAGGATGTTGGTGTATGCCCCAGTGTCGACCATCATTCGATGGACGATGGTTCCCATTATCTTCCCCGTGATGAGCAAAGCATCATTGTTTGGGTGCACCACGCCGTTCAGGTCATCGTCCGAGAAAAGGATTTGATGAGAAGGAGGCTTCTCGGCAGTCGGAGCGACGCACACCTGGTGCACGTTGTTGAGTGCTCGCTGTTCACTCTGGGCCCGGCGAACAGACAGAGCGGTCCCGGACTGAGTTCCCCCCAAGGGGCCTTCTATCACATTGCAGGCTCCGCCCACGTTATCGATGTCGCCACCAGGATTGGTTGGCATGGGAGGAGTTAGCTTGGGACGATTCAGTTGTTGGCGCAGGTCGTTGCTGTCGTCGCGACGTTTCTTTCCCTTGTTGTCGCCATTGCCAAGGGGCTTGATGAACTGGGCGAGCTTGCCCTCATTGTACAACTTAAAAAGATTTCTCACCAAGTCCCGACACCCATTAGTGTGGTGGCCAATAGAGTTGTGGTAGTCGCAGAATTTGCTACCATCGAGGTTGTCATCACTTGTATGCATTGGCTTAGCATGGGGGAGCAGATTCTTTCCCCTGACTGCATTGAAAATGCCCCTGGGATCAAGAGAGAGAGATTCTCTGAACTGGATGATCTCAGGAGACTCCTCGAAAGGCCTGAAGTTCGCTGGGCGAGCACTGCCAGCTTGAGTGGTCGCCTTCTTGGGCTGGGAAGATTCCCCAGTGTTGGTGTTTTTCTTGGGCCAGACTCTCTTGGACGTGTCAGGCTGCTCGTTAGCCTTAGTGATTCGGGTGGAATTTACGCGTTTTAAGGGCACATGTGAAGTATATTTTGATGTGGATTTCATTGAATTATGCATGGAATATGATTGTTTTAGCCAAAATGAGAGAAAGGTTGTGTTTTGTTGATTTTATAGGAAATACGATGGAATTTGGAGCAAAACACCAACCATACTTTACTGGATCAAGAAGAGGAGTGCACGGTTGGATTCGTCTCAAAAAATGGAGTGGAATAGCAAAAGGAATCGAGTCAATCGGAGGTCGGAAGCTCAAGATACGAAGGGACGAAGTTGGAGGCCAAAAACCAATACGAAACTTTGGCCCAGCCGGGCCACATTTCCCGCCCGGCCGGGCGGCCGAGCACCAAAAATCTGGCCATTTTCGAAGTTTTGGCCCGGCCAGGCGGCACCACTCGCCCGGCCGGGCCAACACGCCCCTGTTTTCATTATGGTCGACCAAGACATCCGCCCGGCCGGGCCACTTCCCCACCCGGCCGGGCCGCCCCATTTTCGGTGCCAAACACGTGTTTTCTCCATTTTTGAGGGACCTACTTGCAAATATCACACCCAAACCCTACCCCAACACTATAAATACCCACTTTCTTGAAATTCAAGACACCTTCCCCCAATCCACACATAATTACACACATTTGGAGGTGTTTTGGCCATAACTCCTTCATCTCTCCACCAATCCATGCAAGAGAAGAGGCATTAGCTTGGGAATTCCATTCCCTACCACAATCTAGACTAAGCTTCTTTATTCTCTTTCATTTTATTTAGTTATTTCATTTGGAATTTGTAATTTGATTATGTTAGTAGTTAGCTAAACAACTTTGTGGTTCTAAGGCATTGTAAGACTTGGATTGATGTTTATGATTAATTTATTGCTTTAATTGGTGTTTGTCTCTTATTTGTGTGCTTAATTCCTTATTGCAAAGCATGTTGTTATTGGCCATGATGATTTGCTTAATTCATTGTTAATTGGGGTAAGATCGAGAGATTTATTCCATTTAATCGTATGCAAGCATGCAACTCGGTATTATTATGATCTCGAAAGAGGATTAATTATCGAAGAGGGACTTGAATGATCCTAGGAGCTATTTTAGGCGATATAACGTTTGTGAGGTAGAAATACGAGCCTATGTTACATTGCGTCTTTGGTTAATTAGATCGAGAGATTAATTAATTCTTCTTGTGTGATCACCCTATATGAGATAACCTTAATGGCCATTTAAACAAGATCATAAACGGATATCTATGTATTACAATTGCCTTGGAACCCACCCTCTTTCTTTGAGTTTTCATCCGTTTTTACTTTCGTTTTCTTACTTTGCATGATTAGTTGATCGATTTTATATTTACTCTTTCGTTGTCTATTTGTGACACATAGTTAGGCAATCTTAGGGGTAATTCAACACTCAATTTATTCGATCACGTCTATTTAGAACTCGACTAGCAAACTCCACTTTTACGCTTAACCTTCTCGTGGGATCGACCTCGTGCTTATCACGCTACAATAGACACCGTATACTTGCGGTTGTTTATTTAGTGTTGCATAACACGTGAATCAAGTTTATGGCGCCGTTGCCGGGGAGGTTTTTATAAGCTCTAGAGTGTAGGCTAGGAGAGTTTTAGTTTAGACATTTACTTGCTTTCTTTATTTGCAAAAATCCAAAAAAATATTTGTGTCTGTTACTTTGAGCTTATTTGTATATCTCACTCTCGTTTGCTCTTTTGATAGACATGGTTTATGATCACACGATCTAAGAGGAATCACCAAGAAGTGCTACCCTTAGATCCGGAGATTGAGGCCAATTGTCGAAGGAGGAACGCCGAAAGGAGAAGACTAGAGTTGGAAATAATGAATCGAAGGGAAAATCCGATTGTTGAAGAAGTCGAGGAGGAAGTTGAGAATCAAGGGGTTGATGGATTTGAAGAACCGAATGGGAATGGGGGAAATCGACCACAAAGGGTACTAAGAGATCATTTCCGCCCAATTCCGAGGCCATATGGAGGAGCGAGTCGGGAACCCGTAGATGCTCACAACTTTGAGCTCAAGCCGGCCCTAATCATGATGGTTCAAAACAACCAATTTGGAGGGTTGTCAAAGGAGGATCCTAACCTCCATTTATCTCAATTCCTAGAGATAAGTGGAACGGTTAAGATTAATCGTGTCCCTCAAGATTACATCCGTCTCCAATTGTTCCCATTCTCCCTCCGTGATCGTGCAAAGCAATGGTACATGTCTCTTGATCTAAGGACGATTGAAAATTGGGCCGACCTTGTAGATGCTTTCCTCATGAAATACTTTCCTCCAAGCAAGACCATCAAGATAAGAGGAGAAATTTCTTCATTTATGCAAGATGACGACGAGTCATTAGCCGAAGCGTGGGAGCGCTTCAAGGATTTGATAAGAAGTTGTCCTCAACACGGGTTTTTGAGGGATCAATTGATTTGTTACTTCTACAACGGGATGGACCATCGTACGAGAGGGATGGTGGATGCCTCGGCCGGTGGAGGTTCTTTGTTAGGAAAAACGACGGATGAGGGCTATGTGCTTCTAGAGGAGATGGTAAAAAACGGGAACCAATGGCCATCCGAAAGAAGGCAAGCCCGGAAAGTTGCTTCCACAAGAGAGTCGGATGATTTTGTTACCTTATCCAACAAGGTAGACAAATTAACTTCGATGATGGCGGCTAAGTCATTAATGGGACCTAGTGATGATCAATATGAAGAGGCCCATTATATGAATTATCAAAGGGACCGTCAATTTCGAGAAAGGGGTTGGAATGAGAGGCAAAATCCTCCTAACCCAAATCAATATCATCCCGGGCTGAGGCAACATGAGAACTTTTCCTATGCTAACACAAGGAATGCCATCATCCCACCTTCGAACTTCAATGTACGAGATGGTGTGAGAGAAGAGTCTTCGTCAAAGCTCACTATGGAAGAAATGTTTATAACATTCATGGGAGAAACTAAGAAGTTCATGGGAGAGACGAAGAGTTTTATGACAAAGACTTGGCAAAAGTTTGAGAGTCAAGATGAGAAAATTGGCCAATTGACAAACGAAGTGATGGGAATCAAGAATGATGTGAAAGCCATTGAGATTCAAGTGGGCCAAATTGCTAATATGGTTGGAAATCAACACAAGCCGGGTCGATTCCCCTCAACCACGGAATTGAACCCCAAGGAGCAATGCAACTCAATTAAGTTGAGAAGTGGCACAAGCTATGAAGGCCCTATGATGCCAAAGGAAGATGGTGAAGAGGAACAACAAGGAAGGAAGGTTGAAGAGAAAGATGTTGAGAAGGAGAAAACGAGTGGGAAAGAGAATGATGCATACAAGCCTTCATCTCCACACAAGCCTCCAATCCCATACCCTCAACGACTCAAGAAGACAAGTTTGGATGCAAAGTTCATCAAATTCTTGGAGATGTTCAAAAAGATACACATCAACATCCCATTTGCGGAGGCCCTTGAGCAAATGCCTCATTATGCCAAGTTTTTGAAGGAGATTATGTCCAACAAGAGAAGGAAGGTAGAATTTGAAACCGTGAATCTCACCGAAGAGTGTAGTGCCATCATCCAAGCTAAGTTACCTCCAAAGCTTAGGGATCCCGGTTCATTTACATTGCCTTGTGTGATTGACAAAGAGGGAACTTATCGTGCTTTGTGTGATCTTGGAGCGAGCATAAATCTCATGCCATTATCACTTTTTAAATCACTTGGCTTGGGAAAATTGACGCCTACTACCATGAACCTTCAATTGGCGGATCGCTCCATAGTTTATCCCTTGGGAACGGTTGAGGATGTACTTGTCAAAGTTGGGAAATTCATATTCCCGGTTGATTTTGTGGTACTTGATATGGAGGAAGATAGGGCAATCCCCTTGATTTTGGGAAGACCGTTTTTAGCAACGGGTGGAGCCATCATCAATGTACGAAATGGAGAGCTTGAACTACATGTTGGTGAGGAGAAAGTCTCATTCAACATCTACAAGGCCGTTATATTTCGTGATGATGAAGATGAGGAGGAAGAGTATGTGTATTCCAAAAGAGATCCTTATTCGAAGCTCATGGAAGATAAGATGGAAGAAGAGCCCAAGATCAATGTTGTAAAAAAGGACCCCCAAATGGAAGACAATGAGTTGAAGATGGGCAAGAAGGCCAAGTTTGGGGGAGTTTTCTTCAAAAACTCCCCCAAATCAAGAAAAGCTACTTGTGCAAGCTTGGGGATGGATGAGGTATCAACCTCTTATGACATGATTGAAGAGCCGGATGGAGTGGCTAGTGGGTGCTTCAATGGTTTCAAGAAGGTTGCATGGGCTAAGAAGGTTAAGAACAAGGAGGATGATGGGGTGACTTGATATCCCCCTCAAGGAGAACCGTCCGGCATAGGACTTTAAAAATAGCGCTTCTTGGGAGGTAACCCAAGGTTTTATTGCTTTCTTGTTTTTATTGTTTTGATGGCTTGGTTTATTTTGTAGGTATGGATGAAGAGTACTATGGATAACAAGTCTTGGAGAATGAAGAAGAAGCAAAGCCAACTTTGGAGTGGAGGAAGCAAGTGTTGCAATGGTGATCTTTGAAGAAGCATTGGATGTGCAAGGAAGGAGGTAATAAATTGTAGCCCCAAACTTAGAATTTATACATAGTAAAATTCTAAGTTTGGGGGAGTTATTTCTCTTTTATTTTTCTACTAGTTGTTACCCTTGCACCGGTTCGTCATTCTACTTGTGTCACATTTTGCACCGGTGCACACTTGGCTTTCACATGTTTATATTGGTTAAGTTGGTTTTGATCATATGTTGGGTAGTAGACAGTTGGTGAAATGTGAGCATGAATAATCATTGGAATCCACTGTTGAGTAGTTGTGGTGATGTCTATTTGCTTTAAATGTTTGCATGATTGATGTTGGATATAGTATCATGATTGTGTTCATATTTGTGATCTTTGATAGCATGGATATATGATGTGTTGTTGTTTGGGGACATTTGATGAATGTGAGAGTCCTATTGAATAAACCGGTGAGAATTGAGCCTTAAATCGAGCATGTAATCCGGTTTAGTTCATTTGAGAGTGGACTAGGTTATTGCTAGTGATCCTAGAACTTGCCCAAGTTCTTGTTTGAAAGCATGATTGTGTGAAACTTTGTGATGTGATATAGGCCATCTTGTTCTAAAAGAGTCACTTAGCCAAAATTTCCCAAAACCAAAGTAATTTTCCGTAGTTAGCCTCTTGAGCTTAATTCCTCATTTTCTTGGCAAACTACAATGTTAACCACTTAGCCTTTTTGAGCCTTTGATACCTACATATAGTGGGGGATAAAAGACAAAGTGGAAAACATGTGCTTGAATGAATGTCTTTGGTGAAAAGAAAAGTTGGAAAAGTTGAAAGAAGAAAAAGAGAAAGATGAAAAGAAAATCAAGGAAAAGAAAAGAGGGACAAAGAGCCCCAAAAGCTTGAAAATAAAAAAATGGTTCAAAAGATGAGGTGATGAATGCTTGAAAAAGAATGGAAAAAGAAAAGTGAGGATGAAGTTTGTAAGCTTTGAAAGTGAAAGCACACATTGTAAAACAACAAGCTTTGTCCTCCACTAGAAGAGTCACAATTCCCAAATTCATCCTACCTTGTCCAAAGAGTCAATGTTACATCCTTGATTAAGTCCTATTGATCACATTGTTGAGCATTTGAGTGTGTGTAGAAAGTAGAAGTTGGGCAAGCATATGGTGATTGCATAGCATGACTTGGTTGATGAGTGCATTAATATCCTTAATTTGTTTGTGTGTTTGAGAGAAACACTCCATCATGTGAGTAGAGGACTTGAGCATTTGGATTATGTCTCCCTTCACAATGTGTGTGTACTTGTGCATTCTTTGATCTATGAATGTGGATTGCACGAGTGAGCCTATGACCTTCATTGAGAAATGCACTTTGAGAAAGAGACATCATTACATCTTACTTTGCATGTGTGATTTGCATTGAATATTCCATTGTGATCATTCCACCCTCATTGCTTTAAGTGCTTAGTTGTTTGAGGACAAACAACATTTTAAGTTTGGGGGAGTTTGATTCGGGTGGAATTTACGCGTTTTAAGGGCACATGTGAAGTATATTTTGATGTGGATTTCATTGAATTATGCATGGAATATGATTGTTTTAGCCAAAATGAGAGAAAGGTTGTGTTTTGTTGATTTTATAGGAAATACGATGGAATTTGGAGCAAAACACCAACCATACTTTACTGGATCAAGAAGAGGAGTGCACGGTTGGATTCGTCTCGAAAAATGGAGTGGAATAGCAAAAAGAATCGAGTCAATCGGAGGTCGGAAGCTCAAGATACGAAGGGACGAAGTTGGAGGCCAAAAACCAATACGAAACTTTGGCCCGGCCGGGCCACATTTCCCGCCCGGCCGGGCGGCCGAGCACCAAAAATCTGGCCATTTTCGAAGTTTTGGCCCGGCCGAACACTCCAAGCCATCGCCTCATTTACGAAAGTTCCGCCCGGCCAGGCGGCACCACTCGCCCGGCCGGGCCAACACGCCCCTGTTTTCATTATGGTCGACCAAGACATCCGCCCGGCCGGGCCACTTCCCCACCCGGCCGGGCCGCCCCATTTTCGGTGCCAAACACGTGTTTTCTCCATTTTTGAGGGACCTACTTGCAAATATCACACCCAAACCCTACCCCAACACTATAAATACCCACTTTCTTGAAATTCAAGACACCTTCCCCCAATCCACACATAATTACACACATTTGGAGGTGTTTTGGCCATAACTCCTTCATCTCTCCACCAATCCATGCAAGAGAAGAGGCATTAGCTTGGGAATTCCATTCCCTACCACAATCTAGACTAAGCTTCTTTATTCTCTTTCATTTTATTTAGTTATTTCATTTGGAATTTGTAATTTGATTATGTTAGTAGTTAGCTAAACAACTTTGTGGTTCTAAGGCATTGTAAGACTTGGATTGATGTTTATGATTAATTTATTGCTTTAATTGGTGTTTGTCTCTTATTTGTGTGCTTAATTCCTTATTGCAAAGCATGTTGTTATTGGCCATGATGATTTGCTTAATTCATTGTTAATTGGGGTAAGATCGAGAGATTTATTCCATTTAATCGTATGCAAGCATGCAACTCGGTATTATTATGATCTCGAAAGAGGATTAATTATCGAAGAGGGACTTAAATGATCCTAGGAGCTATTTTAGGCGATATAACGTTTGTGAGGTAGAAATACGAGCCTATGTTACATTGCGTCTTTGGTTAATTAGATCGAGAGATTAATTAATTCTTCTTGTGTGATCACCCTATATGAGATAACCTTAATGGCCATTTAAACAAGATCATAAACGGATATCTATGTATTACAATTGCCTTGGAACCCACCCTCTTTCTTTGAGTTTTCATCCGTTTTTACTTTCGTTTTCTTACTTTGCATGATTAGTTGATCGATTTTATATTTACTCTTTCGTTGTCTATTTGTGACACATAGTTAGGCAATCTTAGGGGTAATTCAACACTCAATTTATTCGATCACGTCTATTTAGAACTCGACTAGCAAACTCCACTTTTACGCTTAACCTTCTCGTGGGATCGACCTCGTGCTTATCACGCTAAAATAGACGCCGTATACTTGCGGTTGTTTATTTAGTGTTGCATAACACGTGAATCAAGTTTATGGCGCCGTTGCCGGGGAGGTTTTTATAAGCTCTAGAGTGTAGGCTAGGAGAGTTTTAGTTTAGACATTTACTTGCTTTCTTTATTTGCAAAAATCCAAAAAAATATTTGTGTTTGTTACTTTGAGCTTATTTGTATATCTCACTCTCGTTTGCTCTTTTGATAGACATGGTTTATGATCACACGATCTAAGAGGAATCACCAAGAAGTGCTACCCTTAGATCCGGAGATTGAGGCCAATTGTCGAAGGAGGAACGCCGAAAGGAGAAGACTAGAGTTGGAAAGAATGAATCGAAGGGAAAATCTGATTGTTGAAGAAGTCGAGGAGGAAGTTGAGAATCAAGGGGTTTATGGATTTGAAGAACCGAATGGGAATGGGGAAAATCGACCACAAAGGGTACTAAGAGATCATTTCCGCCCAATTCCGAGGCCATATGGAGGAGCGAGTCGGGAACCCGTAGATGCTCACAACTTTGAGCTCAAGCCGGCCCTAATCATGATGGTTCAAAACAACCAATTTGGAGGGTTGTTAAAGGAGGATCCTAACCTCCATTTATCTCAATTCCTAGAGATAAGTTCATGATTTCCTCCATTTGGATGAAGTTCCCAGCCCTCGTGCGGAAGTCCGCATAAGAAACTGGGAAAGTAAGATGGATAGATTACCAGAGCTTGGTACCTATCCTCAGACCGGAAACAGCCGAGATCAGCTTTGTCTCATCGTTTACGGCCTCCCCATCGATCACCAGCCTATCAAAGCGCTCGATGAAGTCCTTGCCTGACTCATTTAGAGATTGGCGAACGTTTGCCAAACGTTGCTTTGAGGCTGGGCGAGCAGCAATGGACCCGTAGTAGGTCAGAAAGTATTATCCCAGCTCATGGAATGAGGTGATAGATCTGGCACTCAAAGTTGTGTACCAACGATGAGCCCGATCTCCCAAGGTTAAAGAGAAGTTTCTGCACTGGGTGGCGTCCGTTGCCCCGATTGAGGCCATATAGTTGGAGTACTTGGACAAGTGTACTCTGGGGTCGGATATCCCGTCGTATGCCGCCATGGAGGGCATTTGGATCTTCCTTTGAATGGGGGCGGTAAGGATTGCAACACTTAGTGGAGGTGCGGGCAGAGTGATTGGCGGAGTGGCCCCTTGCTTCGAGGCGACCACCTCTGCTCGCAGAGCATCCATCTCTAGCTTCATCAATTTTTGGGTTTCGAGGAACTGGGCGATTTGCCCCTCCTCAGCAGTCTGTGCTCGGGGGACGACGACCTCATCGCGTCGGCTCCCTTGGGATGCGACCGGGCGATCATCATGACGTGATCGCCTGGGAGAATGCCTATTAGAGCGGTGGCTGCGATAACTCTTTGCCGGAGCTCGCGAGCCCTTCCCTGGTCCCACTCGATCTAGAGCTGAGACTCTGTCGCCCTGATCTCTCTTGTCAGCGCGATCCCGGTGGTTGGCTTTCTCTGGTCGGCCGTCCACATTGAAAGGCACTCGGCGAGGAGCCCTTCCATCGTTATCGTCCATCCGGTTGAAAACCGAATTTCTTTGGCGCGAGTCTCCCGTGTGACTATTGTGGGAGTGCTCGTCAGCTTTGTTTTTGCCTTTGTCTTGGGGGCGAACAGGGTGTGAGTGATAGGAGCGGTCATCCTCATTCCCCCTGTCTTTGCGAGCTTCGTCGAAGGCCCGATCCTTGGCCTTCTCAAGCTCTTCATTCTGCCTCTTCCTCTCCGTGAGGTAATCACAGAGATCTTTCAAATGCTGGGGATCATTCAGAATGACCCCCATGTTCAAGTTAGCAAAAGGGTTTGCCGGCGGAACCACCGGCGGCGGAGGGTGCTCGTTCCCTCCGTGCGGTGGGATTCCGTTATGATTCGTATGTTGAGACATCGTTTAAAGAGTGTCTTTTCTTAGATTACAAAGTAATGATCTAAAAAACGAAAGATTAAAGTTCTTACGCAGAAGAACGTGCTATTACAACTACTAGATTTAGCAAAGTAACAACAACAGAAGCTTGAAAACACAAATACAAGGAGATCAAACTCCAAAATATGCTACGAAAGCTGAAAATGTTCAAGAACACGAAGAACACTAAAGATCGTAAATAATGCTTTAAACGGTAGATATACCGATTAAAACTTGAAAATAGGGAGTTTGCTAACCGATCGCTCGATGATCGGACGAAACTTTGATGATGAACACGTAAAAGGTTCCCTCCTTCTAGCGCCAAATGTTGTACGTGCTTCCGTCGGGTTGACTCGGATGTGGACTATTTGTTAGCACGAGACAAACATATATTATGATCGGGGGTTATTACGTGTTTAGAGAGGTTATTATGATGATCTTGATGATCTTAAAGAAGAACAAAGCAAGAAAGATCTAGAACAATGATATAGCTTCTTGGAGAAGCTAAAGCTTTTGAAGCTTGGGAGTGTTTATTGCTTGGGTTGGGAGTGATTCTTAGGAATGGTGTAACTTGTGTACAAATGAGCCCCTTTTAGGCATTATATAGTGGTTTCTAGGGGCTGCCCGTCCTTTACACGTGGCACGCCCTCATTGGACCTATCTTCTGCCCGAAAAGGTGATTTGATGGCGCATTTAATGCTAAACCGCCTTAGGTGCTCGTCCTCGCCGAGATGCCGAGGAGCTAGGCCATGGTGGTCGCCGGAGGACCTTTGAGGAGTGTGGTCGCCACGCTCCATGCTGTCTCCCAAGGCTTCAATACATAAACTTCTCTTGCTAAGAATAGGCACGTGCTCGCCACACATTTGGGCGAGCAGCTAACTAAGACACGTGCTCGTCAACATCTTTGGACGAGCACTTAAATATATTAAATACATTAAATCTATTACATTTTCTTGGTCTTGTTGACTAGTCGTCGCAAGACTTTGTTGACTGGTCCTCGCCACGTAAGATGGTGACTAGGATTGACTTGTCAAAGATTGACTTCTTTGACTAGGTATAACACCCTGGACATTATTCAAGAAAAAATCAAAACGAAAATAAAAGGAACACGAAAAAAATTGGTTGCCTCCCAATCAACACCTCTGTTTGTTGTCGTTGACTCGATTTAGGAAGTCGACTCTCAAAATTGCAACTAGACACAATGCAATATGGATAACAAAAGATTGTAAACGAAAAAGAGCTAAACAAATCAAATAATTTTGGTAGTATTCGAATTTTGATATTTATATTCAAAATTTTATTATTCAAATTCGTATACAAATACTAATACAAAATTATAATATTCGATTCGATATTAGTAAGTATTCGATTATATTTATTTTATATATATACATAAATATATTTTTAAATGTATATTTGTCTCCTATCCTATAATATTATTTAAATTATTATTTTAAATATTTTCTCCATAAAATATTGAATCCAATAGTTTCAAGTCGAATCAAATAGTATCGAATGTGAATCAATTTCGAATCGAATACTTCAAAAATAATGTTTAGAATATGTATCAAAAAATTCGAATCGAATAGTATTAAATATCGAATCAAATTTATTATTCGAAAAACAAATGAATACGAATACGCATATTCGAATACTTCAGTATTCGATTCGTTTACAACCCTACCGGTACATAATAAGTATAGTAAGTATAGTGAAGAACTATAGGGGAATAAAATGCGCTTTTGGTCCCACCATCCACGGGCACTCATGATTTTGGTCTCAACACTTTTAATATTGGTCCCGAAAGTGAAAAATTTGACATATTGGGTCCCAATGTTAGTCAACCGTTATTTTCCCATTCACTTAACACACCCACGTTCGATGAGTACACTCCCTAAGAAAGTACAAAAATACCCTTCATTTCTCCTTCCTTCCTCTTCTCATTTTCGTCCTAATTTATTCATTTCATTCACTCATCTTCTTCCTTGCTCCACCAGCCAGGCTGCCCCGCCGTCTCCCTCATCGGCCACGCCGACGCGCCGCTTCCCTCATCGGCCACGCCAACGCGCCGCTTCCCTCATCGGCCACGCCAACGCGCCGCTTCCCTCATCGGCCACGCCGACGCGCCGCTTCCCCCACTCCATCGCAGACCCAAGCGCCGACGTCCATCGAAGACCCCTTCATCCACGACGCCACCTCGCCGTTTGCCGACCGTTCGCGGCGGCGTCCATCGCAGATCCAAGCGCCGCCATCGCTCTTCCCTCGCGCCGCAGTGGAAATCCCTGCATTGTCGTCGACAATGAAGTCCTCAATTTCAACGACTCCACTCTCTCCTCCGAACTCCTCCCCGCCATGGAATCCATCCACTCCGCCCTAGATTCCCTCAAACTTGACAAACAGGTCTGTATTCAATTGATCTAAAATTGAAATCGAATTTGATCTGAAATTGAAATCGAATTTGAATTTGAAATTGAAAAATCCAGGTAACCGTCACAACCGCGCACAATTTGGGGATTCTGGACGTTTCGTATCCGCCTTCCGCCGCCGTGTTCCGTCCGGATCTGGTGCAGATTTGGCTGATTCCGGAGAGGTACTCGTATGGCGGAGAGGTACTCGTTGCCGATTCCGACGATGAATTCGACGCCGGTGTTGGCGAAGGCTTTGAGGACGTTAGGGTCGGCGTCGTAGAGCTTGATGCGGGAAATGCCCATGGATTTGACGAGAGGGACGACGGAGGACGGGTGGGGGAGGTTGTCGACGATTTGGTCGTAGTTGATGCCCAGGGCGGACGCCGCCGCCGCCAAATAGAAGAATAATAACAGTGATGAAGCTGTTGTTGCATTAATGAAGAAATTGGTGAGAAAGAGAAGTTAGATAAAATAGAAAGTGAAAATAGAAGAAAAAGGTACCTGAAACTGAAAAAAGGTGAGTGGAAGACATGGCAGTGCAGAAGTGAAGGGTAGGACTTTATTTTTTAGGGGTAGAAATGGCATTTTAATGTTCAAAAAAATTCTTGGGTGTCCTCAATAAAGTCGTGTGTGCGTATAACCACGTGACACGCACGTGACTCGTTCCGTCAACATTTAACGTGCATGGGGCTAAATGTGTTAGAATTTCCGATTTTAGGATCTACTGTGTCAAATTTTTCACTTTCGGGATCAAAATTAAAAGTGTTGGGACCAAAATCATGAATGCCCGTGGATGGTGGAACCAAAATAGCATTTTACTCAACTATAGGGTCAAGGTGCGGGGACATAGTTTGAGAGGGAAAGATACCATAGTACTATTAAAACGGATATTTGCACCGTGCGCGTTTCTTATAAAATGATCTAGTTAATTTTTAGTGGTACAATTTTATTCTTAAAAAAATTGTACTCCTAATAAACTAACTTAAGTAAATATATATTCATTCTTTTATTCAATCAAAACTCACCCTCTGAATAAATCCACATCTTTTCTTTACAAAGAAATTAACAGTCTCACATTTTTACACTGAAGTAGGTGGTTAATATATATGTTGGTGAAATTTCCAGATATTTTTATTCTTAGGTTTGGATTGAAGATTTAATCTAGGATTTATTATTTAATTTCTATAAAATGTTAAATTACATATATTTTTATTTTTGTCAAATGAACAATCTAACTTGGGAGGAAGGAAGTACTTTATTACAAATGAACTTCATAATATCTCATCATATCGTATCCTAAACTAATAAATATTTGTCAATGTCCAGGTCTTTGAGTTTGAAAATTACCTGCCTCGTGTGGAAAAAGACCTCCACATCAGCTTGACCGGTATTAGCCGATTACAAAGTGTTTTCGCAAGAAAAAATAAAATTAAACATAGTATAAACGTATAATTGAAAATTTGCAGGGCATTTTTGTCAAACAATGAAACAAAACTTTTTTTTTTTTTCTTCAAAATTTCCATAAATAAATAAGATAAGGTGACAATTATTGATTGCTTAATTTAAAGGAAAACACATCTCAAACTTAAAAAACTGAAGGGTACTCAAAAGTTTTCTAACCAGTTATAACTTAAATAAAATAAAATCTAGTGAAGGTGCTCAAACTTAGATTTGAACATCCCTCATTCTCAGCAGGGGGCCTGGGCACCTTAATGGTCTTTCCAAACAATTGGAAAGTTGAAGAACCATCCTTCAGCTGAACAATACTGTTGCCATTGGATGGGGCCAGACTCAGCTCATTCACCGTGGATGAACTGCTTGTACAAATATGAGCTCCATTGTTTGAGCTCGATTCTCCGTCCGTTGGGACAAGGGCGGCCTTCAACCTTTTACGAGGATGGTAATGAGGATCATTTGGTGGAGTTTGTGTGACACGTTCAACTTGCCAAGGGCTCACTATCTTCATATGCACACTTTCGGTATCATCCCAACATATCTGCACGTGTTAATTAATGATGTCATTTAAACACATGAACGATATATATACAAGATGAAAAAAATGGGTATGTATTTTCAATTTTTTGCTAACTACAGCTTTTTTAATTTAACTTTTTTAATAAATTGGGTATCTATAAAGCAAGTCAGGCATCCACACTCTTAACGGGTATAGTTTGCTAATCAATTAGAAAAAAAGTGTTTTTTTTTTGCCGACAAGAAAAGGAAAAAAAGAAAACCACGAATACAACAAACACAGTAAAATCTCAAATGCATCCAGCAATTACAAAATCAATGGAATGAATCAACAATTGGAATGATCGTGTTATAAAAAATAAATTAAAAAACCTGGAAATTCAACCAAAATAAAGTTCAATTTGCATATTGATCATGGTGAAAAATTATAATATACCATACACAATCAGAAAATTAAAAATCAACATGAAAATGAATAAGCAGTATATATTCGGTTTTACTAATCTGTCATTTTTTTCATTTTTCATGTTCAACTATACAAAAATAAGGTGGTATATATTCGGTTTTACGGGTAATTCGTTTCGTATATACCTGAAGCACGCGCCACGGGGAACCGCACCACATGCCGTTAGTAGGCATCGAAACAGCCACAATGACGCCCTGAATCCATATCAGTCGCGACGAATCATCCGTCTCAACGACCATCCTCACCCTCATCCCGGGGCTCCATCTCCTTTGTATCGCCTCCTTCACCTTCTCGGCCTTCACTACAAACTCCGGCACCCTACCTCTAGGAAAGTACACCACCTCAAACGGCTCTCCCCTCGCCGCCGTTGCAATCGACCCCAATGCCCGCCTACGCTCATAAGGCCCGTCCCCGCGGTCACCGGAGAACTTTGTTTCTCTCCTTATCCCGATGATGAGCTCACCCGTCAATTTCTTCTTGATTAAAACAACAGAATCGCCCGCGACGAGGCGCTTGGCGACCACGAAGTCGCCCCACCCCGCCGTCAACACGTGGCGGCGGGGCGTGCCCCTGTAAACATGCCGGAACTTCCATTCATTGTTATGAACATCTTTCATAACAATGGTCTGGACTGGAGTTTCAGGGGTGTAGTCTAACGGCGGTAAAATCATATCCGCACAGTACCGAGGGATTGAAAATCCTCCAACATTGGTATCCGAGCGAGTCAGGATTTTCACGAACGAAACGACGTCGTCGTTGTCGTCCTCGTCCTCGTCATTGTCGTTGTCATCGTCATCGTCACTCGGTGGTTGACCGAGTGGGCGAAGAGGCTGGAGAATCATTCTGACGAAGGGTTGATCGGAGGAATATTTGGCGAGGAAATCAACGGAGAGGACTTGGCAAGGAATCAATGGACGAAGGAGGATAAAATTGTAGGTAATGGGGTTGTCGGAGTAGGAGGTGGGCGACGACTGTTCGAGGTGGCCTTGAGGGAAGTAGTAGACGTAGGTGTCGACGGGGGGAATCTCGATGGATGCACCAATGATAGAACGCCATACATTCACGTCTACCTTAGAGGTGATCGATAAGTCCATGTTAGACGACATTCGGTCCTTAGGCGGGATAACGAGATTTAAAACAAAAGAAAGAGTGAGTTTGAAGGAGTGAGGAGTGAGTGTTTTTTTGGGTTTTGAAGGAGTGAGGAGTGAGGAGTGAGTGTTAAGTGGCTAGAAGATGGGGTATTTATATTGTTGTAAAATTGTCACGGGTCCTGTCAAAGAAAAAATTTAAAAAGAAAAATGTCACAGGGTTTTTTTGTTGGTGTATTCGCTATATTAGGATTTATGGCATTCACTAAAAATGTTATCTCACGCGCCTCGGTCTTTTTACTTTTAAATTTACACCTTATAAATTATTTAGGCAAAAAAAATAATGGAATTCTAATATCAGGATGAGGAAAATGTTACTCCCTCCGTCCTATACTTGAAGCTACAAACCAAATTGGCACGGGTTTTAATAAATGAGTTGTTTATTAGTATTGTGTAAGATAAAGTGGAGGTAATAAAGACTTTTCAACTTTATAAATAGTAATAAAGTTACTTTTTAGTGTAATAAAGTAGTGGCATTTGTTGTAATATTGTGATGTTTTAAGGGGAGTGTTTAAAAGTGCTTTTACTATTTTAGGTAATGTTGCTTCAAGTATGGGACGCCCAAAATGGTAAAATGTAGCTTCAAGTATGGGACGGAGGAAGTATTATTTATTGTCTACTATCATTGATTGATCATTACATTTACCCATGAATTTACGGAGATGTCTTCAACCGTTCAACACGTGTTGCGTTGACGTACATTTAATAGTCTACAGCGATTTTAGATCATGTGAATAGATTATAAATTCCGAAACCTTTTGAGTCATTACAAGAATCTAACAAACACGCGTAATATTATATGTTCTTAAACTACGCATCTTTTAAATCTTGGAGTTGTTTCGAAAGTTTTAGAGCTATTATGAAAATATTACACATTAAGAAATGGCAATAGTGTAATGCTCGTTTTTTCTTTGTCTCTGGTACATCTTGTACCAATAGACTGTTTTAATGGAATTTCACTTTCACCGATTAAAAAAAAACACATAATGTATTTTATAAGGGGAAAAAGAAATTAAATAAAAAAAGTAGTATTATTTTGAAAATGAAAAATAAAGAGTGCGTGTGGTTCACTGCCTTGTGGTGAATATATTTTTGAAATGAAACAAAAACAAAAACGAGAAGCAACCAACCCCCTGAGGCGAAATGAGTCAAAAATGAGCAAGTGGGCCCCACCATCCGAACACAAAAAATGTGTGGTGTCACGTTTCTTTTCATTTTTCACTTTCCATATCAGTAATATTATTATCTCACCCACGAATACACCTTCACGTGGAACTATATTTTTCTACTTTATTAGTATTACCCACGTTGAGACTTCCACTTTAACTATTATTACACTCGTGTGGGCTGTCAAAAAGTTAACCAATCTCATAGAAATGGAAAATTATATTCATGAAAATAATTGGATGAGATCGTAGGGATGAGACTATTATTAATTTTTAATAAAAAAAAATTATATTCATGAAAATAATTGGATGAGATCGTAGGGATGAGACTATTATTAATTTTTAATAAAAAATTATCACTTTGTTATATAAAGTATGTTATTTTTTTATTTTTATCTTAAAATGATACTTTTTCTATCGGTCCATAAATTTTCTATTTTGTTATTTTGATCCGTCTGTCTATAAGTTTCTCATACCATTTTTGACAAATATATTAATTTTTTATTCTTACACTTTATTTTATATCTTACTTTTTTTTCTCTATCTTCTTCTTTCTCAATCACATTACTTGTATTATATCTATAATTTAAACACTTTTTTTAATCTATGTGTCTAAAAGTAATAGAAAACTTATAGACGGACGGATTGGGAAGTACATTTTACATTTTTTTAAAAGAAAGTGATATTGTATCATTTTTCTGAAAAGTATGTTGCTCAATACTTATCCATCTCACGATTGTTTGCACACTTATTTTATTAGTTTGTTTCAAAAATATTTGCACACTTCAAAAAAATATCTTCATAAATTTCAGTCTCACAATATTTACATATTTACAATTGTGTTATTATTTTCACTCTCATTCTAATCATTTTATTTATAAAAGTTTACAAAAGTATCATTTAATACTCTACTCATTATACATTTTTATTCGATTAGTTGTGTGTTATAAATTTAATGTAAATAATTGTGGGAGTATATAATTAATAGAAAATGTAAAAGAATTAAAAAAAAAATGAAAGCTTGAATGGTTTAATAGGCACAGTCCATGCCCGTTAAAATTGGATTTTGCTACGAGCTCTCATTTTATTTCTAATCCAATCAAAAGTGCACGGAATTTCCTTGCTATCTTTGACTGACTTTCACCCTATTAAGTACCCCTCCGTTCAATTTCATTATTCCCACTTTCCTTTTTTGATTGTCCAATTTTATTATGTCCATACATTTTTTGGAAACAATACTATTCATACTACTTTATTTTCACCCTCTTACCATCACTTATTTACCCACTTTGCCATTCACTTTATTCATAACAATCATTTATTTATAAATGGACCCTACAATACCCTATCATACCCTCAACTTATCTACTCTATGAATAAACTAATTAATATTCATTAAAACTCGTGCCTGGAGAAGTGGACATAATAAAATCTGAGTGAGGGAGTATTTTTTAAGTATTTGAAGGACCTTAAAAAAAAAAGAAAAAGGTATTTGTATTTGAAGGAGGTGTGCTTTTAACGTTTTTGCTTTTGTGTTTTGAGCTGGCCAGACATGCAAAAAATGAGCCTTCTTGGGTGGATTATTACTGTTTTACATCAACTACAAAAATTATACACGACCGTTAAATTAAGTAAGTAGTTTAAAAGCTATCCACAGCTCGTATATTAGACAATCCTTGCAAATTTAAATTAAGACTCGAGTTTCTTTTGAATCAGGTTCTTTAATTTAAAGTAATACTCCCTCCGTCTCACTGTAAGTTTCCCACTTCTTTTTGTTCCACTATAAGTTTTTCACTTCATTTTTGACAAATTATTTTCTCTCTTCTAATCAAATTATTTATACTTTATCTATTATTTTATCATATTTCATCTCATACTAACCTATTATTTCTTCTTTCACCATCACATCACCTATACTACATCTATTATTTTATCATATTATTTAATTAAAACACTCAAAACAAAAGAGAAACTTATATCAAGACGAGTATTGTTTAACATATATATAAAGTGTCACGGTTGATTTTAGAACTGCTTATTTTTTTATTTTTTCTTCTAAAAAATATTCAATTGTAATATTTTATATGTTAAACAATATTATTGAGTTAATCATAAATTTTATGTGAATTAAATTCATAGTTTTTTTTCTCTGTACCGTCAAATCTTCCATGTATGAAATATTGAAATGTGATAAATTAAGTAAATTTTAAACTTGCGGATTGCATCCATTTAAAATTTGGTCTGGTCATTTAATATTTTGAGTAAGGCTTTTGTGGACTCAAGTGCAGTATGTGCACTCGACCAAAAAATCGGCCATGTAAGTAAAGATAGTGTTATAATAAAAATCGTTGTAGCCCAATGACAGTTCCATAATAATTTTAACACAATTTCACAGGTTTGAGTTCAACTGTTGCAATTTTTTTGCACATTTATTTATATTTTTACAATTATTTTTTTATAAAAGTACAAGTACTAATTACAAAAGGTGTAACATTAATAATAATAAAAGTGCAAGCCGAATTTGTTTTTATTTTCGTAAATATTTTTCTTGTTTATAAAGGTACAAGTGGTAATTACCATAAAGTGTAATATTAAAAGTAAAAAATGTGCAAGTAGTAAATAATATATATTGCTCTTTTATAACAAAATTAATAACAAGAAAAATATATATATAATCGCACGTTTGTTTATATTTTCACAATTATTTTTTTATGTTATAAAAGTGCAAGTACTAATTATAAAAAGTGTAACATTAATAAAAATAAAATTTGCAAGTCGAATTTGTTTTTATTTTCGCAAATATTTTTTCGTTTATATGCAAATGGTAACTACCGACTACCGTAAAGTGTAATATTAAAAGTAAAAAATGTGCAAGTAGTAAATAATATATATTGCTCGATCTTATATAATATAAACGCAATAAAATCTCAAATGCATCCAGCAATTATACAAAATCAATGGAATGAATCAACAATTGGGATCCATCATGTTATTAAAATAAAAAAGGGAAATTCAACCAATTACAAAGTTCAATTTGCATATTGATCATCATGAAAAATTAATATATCCCCATTCACAATCAAAAAATTAAAAAAAAGATGAAAATGGACAAGCAATATATATACTCGATTTTACTCCTCCATGCCATTTTTTATAAGTTCAACTATAAAAAATGTTACAGGTGATTTCATTCCGTATATACCTGAAGCACGCGCCACGGGGAACCGCACCACATGCTGTTAGTAGGCATCGAAACAGCCACGACGACGCCCTAAATCCATATCAGCCGAGACGAATCATCCGTCTCCACCACCATCCTCACCCTCATCCTGGGGCTCCATCTCCTCTGTATTGCCTCCTTCACCTTCTCCGCCTTCACCACAAACTCCGGCACCCTACCTCCGAGATAGTACACCACCTCAAACAGCTCTTCCCTTGCCATTGTTGCAATAGCCGCCAATGCCCGCAAACGATCATAAGGCTCGTCCCCGCGATCACTAGAGAACTTGGTTGCTCTCCTTATCCGCAATCGCACATTTGTTTATATTTTCACAATTTTTTTTTTGTTATAAAAGTGCATGTACTAATTACAAAAAGTGTAACACTAATAATAATAAAATTTACAAGTCGAATTTGTTTTTATTTTCGCAAATATTTTTTTCGTTTATATGCAAATGGTAACTACCATAAAGTGTAATATTAAAAGTAAAAAAACGTGCAAGTAGTAAATAATATATATTGGTCATTTATAATAAACTTAGTTACATATTGCAGTTATACTATGTTGCACTTTTCATTTATAAAAACTTACAAGGGGTAATTACCATAAAGTGTAATATTAAAAGTAAAAAACGTGTAAGTAGTAAATAATATATATTGCTCTTTTATAATAAAATTAATAACAAGAAAAATATATATCATCGCACGTTTGTTTATATTTTCACAATAATTTTTTTCTGTTATAAAAGTGCAAGTAGTAATTACAAAAAGTGTAACATTAATAATAATAAAATTTGCAAGTCGAATTTGTTTTTATTTTCGCAAATATTTTTTTCGTTTATATGCAAATGGTAACTACCGTAACGTGTAATATTAAAAGTAAAAAACGTGCAAGTAGTAAATAATATATATTGCTCTTTTATAATAAAATTAATAACAAGAAAAATATATGATAATATATATTGCTCTTTTATAATAAACTTAGTTACATATTGCAGTTATACTATGTTGCACTTTTCAGTTATAAAAACTTATATTACTTTTTAGTAATATTGTGTTGCACTTTTCAATTATAATGACTTACACTTTTCACTAAATATTTTGTTGCATTTTTCAGTTATACTCACTTGCACTTTAATTTTAATAAAAATCGTGTTGCACTTTTTTAGCTATAGACACTTACACTTTTCAGTTATAGTGACTTACATTTTTTAGTACTATTGTGTTGCACTTTTCATTTATAAATGACTTACACTTTCCAATAATATTTTGTTGCAGTTTTTTGTTATACTGACTTGCACTTTTTATAATATTGTGTTGTAGTTTTTGTTATATTGACGTACACTTTTCATTAATATTATGTTGCACGTTTTAGTAATTTTGTGTTGCACTTTTTGCTTAAATTGACTTACACTTTACATTAATATTGTGTTGCACTTTTCAGTTATACTAACTTGCACGTTTCAGAAATATTGTGTTTCGCTTTTTAGTTATACTGACTTATATTTAAAAAAAAAATTGTGTTGCACTTTTCTCTTATATCGACTTACATTTTTTAGTAATATTGTGTTGCATTTTTTACTGAATAAAATTTTTCTTTAAATCATTGAAACCTCATTCTAAATTTTTTAAATCATTTTAAATATAGGGTATACAAGATGAAAAAAATGGGTATGCATTTTAAATTTTTTAACTCGTGTATTTTCAATTTTTTGCTAACTACTTTTTAAATTTAACTTTTTTAATAAATTGGGTATCTATAAAGCAAGTCAGGTACCCACACTCTTAACGAGTATAATCTGCCGATTAGACATGTGCAAAATCGAACCGCCAAACCGGTCAATCGGCCAAACTGTCGATTTTTAACCGTCGGTCTGGCAAACCGCCGGTTACGGTTTACAAATCGAGCCGTAACCGAAAAATGGCGGTTCGGTTATGGTTTGACATTTTGACAAACCGCAAACCGCCTGTTTGACCGGTTTTGGCGGTTAACCCGCGGTTTGGCAGTTTTTATAAAAAAAATATTGTTGGTCCCAAAGTTGAGTTAATAATATTGAGTAAGCTAGTGAAAATGTCTAGAGGGGAGGGGTGAATAGACTTTTCAAATATCTTTCAATATATCAGAATACACAATGCGGAATAATCAGATTACTAATGAGCCCAATCAAATTTATACTCAACTTTTCTATAGATCTTTATCTTTGTTAATTCTTAATGTTCTTGATTAAACAATCCAAACAAATATCAAACAGTAAAGTAAAGAACACAGAATTTTATAGTGGTTCGACCAATAAGTCTACATCCACTCTCACAACTCCAGTTGTGAAGTTTTATTACTCTTCTTGAGCTTCTTGTGGCTTAGAGTCCCAAGATTAAGACTTTGATCTTTTCGATTATACCACCACGTATATCTTCGATCTACTAGTAATTCTACAAGTAACTAGCACACTTGTTTTACAAAATACAAACTTAAACTTGAAAAGTAAAACTTCTCTTTGAATAACCTTTGATTCTTCTCTTCAATTCAGTGGCTCTTCTTGCTTTGATTTCCTTAACTCTGTGAGTTTTTGCTTGTAGACTTGCTCTTTGAATTCTCTAAGATCAGTAATTTCTCAGTAGTCTTCAGCAGTAGGAGATCATACAGTATTTATAGAACTTAGTATGACAGTTAGCAGTTTGTAAACTAACTTTCAACTAACTCTAAAACTGTTTTTGTAACTTCTTCTTGTAACCGACTTTGTAACTTCCTTCAACTTCCAAGTCAGCATCTCTTCAATATATCTTCAGTTACTTTTTAAATAAGCTTTCCAAACTTATTCTTCAATTTCACCAAATCAGCACAGTAACTTACTGTTCTGATTTTTACTCTTCGGATTTTACTCTGCTGAGCCAGTCAGCACAGTAACTCAAAAATGTTCAAAACTTCTCCAGATTTCTTCCAAGCTTTTCTTCAACTCTTCTTTGAAGTCTTCTTATTCTGAAGTAGTCCTCTGAGTCTTCTTTAGTCTTCTGATCTTCTTCTAATCTAGTTCTAAACTACTGTTCTGAACTTTACAATGCTGAATACAATAGAATACAACTTTACACATATAAAACCTATCTATACATCAACTGAACTATATACAGATGAGTATATCAAAGTCCTATACTATAAGCTGTCTATACAATACAAAACATCAGCTTAGTTCCTAACAGTTCTTATATCAGATCAGTAAACAATAAGATCAGTAAACACCTAAGATCAGTAACTCATGTAAGTACAATACCTTCCATATAAGATCAGTAAATACTAAGATTAGTAAACACTTAAGATCATTAACTTACATATAATATCAGTAAGTAATAAGATCAGTAACTACTAAGATCACTAAAATTATTCTCAGTTTCCATACTCAGATCAGTAATCTTATTCCAATATTACTCAGTTAAGATCAGTAATTTTACTCTCAATATTACTTCATAAGATCAGTAAACTTATTTCAAATATCATTAAGATCAGTAATCTCAATTTAAGTTTCTCATCAGATTAGTAAGCTTATATTCAGATGACTTAGTTAAGATGACTTAGAACCACATATACCACTAACTTTAAGTTGCTTTTGGCCATCAAAACATACAATCATCAATTAGAACATTGTTTCAAGGATTCATATCCCAACAAATATATATTATTTTTTAATACACAATTCTTCTATTTTTAATGTATAAATTTAAGTTATATAATTTTTATTCAATTCTAGTAATGTATTTTCTAAAAAATGAGTTAAAACGAATAAAAAACGGACTGAAAACGAGCGAAAACGGATATAATATTAAAAAAAAAAAATCAAAACTGCCAAACCGGTGGTTTTCAAACCGAACCGCTAGTTCAAAAACCGTAACCGTAATCGGCGGTTCGCGGTTCGATTACAAATAGCTATTTCCGAAAACCGTAACCGCCGGTTTCTAACCGAAATCGGCGGTTTTCAACCGGCGAACATGTCAATTGCCAATCAATCAGAAAAAAAGTTTTTTTTTTTGGTATAAAGCCAACAAGAAAAGGAAAAAAAGAAAACCATGAATACAAACACAATAAAATCTCAAATTCATCCATCAATTATACAAAATCAATGGAATGAATCCGTCTCCACCACCATCCCCACCCTCATCCTGGGGCTCCATCTCCTCTGTATTGCCTCTTTCATCTTCTCCGCCTTCACCACAAACTCCAGCACCCTACCTCCGGGATAGTACACCACCTCAAACAGCTCTCCCCTTGTCACTGTTGCAATCGCCGCCAATGCCCGCAAACTATCATAGGGCTCGTCCCCGCGGTCACTGGAGAACTTGGTTGCTCTCCTTATCGGCAATCGCACGTTTGTTTATATTTTCACAAATTTTTTTTTTTTGTTATAAAAGTGCATGTACTAAATACAAAAAGTGTAACATTAATAATAATAAAATTTGCAAGTCAATTTTTTTTTTCGCAAATATTTTTTTCGTTTATATGCAAATGGTAACTACCGTAAAGTGTAATATTAAAAGTAAAAAACGTGCAAATAGTAAATAATATATATTGCTCTTTTATAATAAACTTAGTTACATATTGCAGTTATACTATGTTGCACTTTTCATTTATAAAAACTTACAAGGGGTAATTACCATAAAGTGTAATATTAAAAGTAAAAAACGTGCAAGTAGTAAATAATATATATTGCTCTTTTATAATAAAATTAATAACATGAAAAATATATATAATCGCACGTTTGTTTATATTTTCACAATTATTTTTTTCTGTTATAAAAGTGCAAGTATTAATTACAAAAAGTGTAACATTAATAATAATAAAATTTGCAAGTCGAATTTGTTTTTATTTTCGCAAAATTTTTTTTCGTTTATATGCAAATGGTAACTACCGTAACGTGTAATATTAAAAGTAAAAAACGTGCAAGTAGTAAATAATATATATTGCTCTTTTATAATAAAATTAATAACAAGAAAAATATATGATAATATATATTGCTCTTTTATAATAAACTTAGTTACATATTGCAGTTATACTATGTTGCACTTTTCAGTGATAAAAACTTATAGTATTTTTTAGTAATATTGTGTTGCACTTTTCAATTATAATGACTTACACTTTTCACTAAATATTTTGTTGCATTTTTCAGTTATACTCACTTGCACTTTAATTTTAATAAAAATCGTGTTGCACTTTTCAGTTATAGTGACTTACATTTTTTAGTATTATTGTGTTGCACTTTTCATTTATAAATGACTTACACTTTCCAATAATATTGTGTTGCAGTTTTTTGTAATACTGACTTGCACTTTTTATAATATTGTGTTGCAGTTTTTGTTATATTGAAGTACACTTGTCATTAATATTATGTTGCACTTTTTATTGTGTTGCACTTTTTGCTTAAATTGAGTTACACTTTACATTAATATTGTGTTGCACTTTTCAGTTATACTAACTTGCACGTTTCAGAAATATTGTGTTTCGCTTTTTAGTTATACTAACTTATATTTTAAAAAAAAATTGTGTTGCACTTTTTTCTTATATCGACTTACATTTTTTAGTAATATTGTGTTGCATTTTTTACTGAATAAATTTTTTCTTTAAATCATTGAAACCTCATTCCAAATTTTTCAAATCATTTTAAATATAGGGTATACAAGATGAAAAAAATGGGTATGCATTTTAAATTTTTTAACTCGTGTATTTTCAATTTTTTGCTAACTACTTTTTAAATTTAACTATTTTAATAAATTGGGTATCTATAAAGCAAGTCAGGTACCCACATTCTTAACGGGTATAGTCTGCCAATTAGACATGTTGGTCCAGAAAGGAGTATATAACAAGTGTATGGGGGGGGGGAATACACTTGTATGCAATTCTTTTCAACTTTTGATCAAACCAGAGCTCAGCTAGGTTGTCTTGGACAACTCTGCTGAAGATGATTAACTCTTCTAAGATAATCAAACTACTAAGTACTATTGAGTACTTAGTTGAATAACTATCTAGGGGAGTTATATGTGCGGAATAGTGGTTGGCCCTTTAAGTTTAGACTCCTTAAGTTTCTGAAATCAATTTGTCAATACAGTCCAGTTTTCAGGGAACTTGTCCAATACAGTTTTGCACAGTCTTTGAATATGTATCTTTTGAAAGACCAGTTTTGTGTGCAGTGTTGAATGAATGTAAGTACTTGTAAAGCAAATCAACACAAGAGGTTATAGTGGTTCAGAGACTCAAGCTCCTACATCCACTTTCCCTGATTTAACAGGATAATTCCTTCACTCTTGGAATTAACTTGTTTTATAGTGCCAAGGTGCACTTGATCAAGAACACCACTCCTTGGTGAATTGATCCCTAGGATGTCTAGAGTCCTAGTACCCTCTTCTCAACTAAGAACTGAACTATTCTTCTCTCAACAGTCAGCTCTTACCACTTTTACTACTACAACCTTCTCACTTGAAAGGGGTAAGGGTTGAAGTAAGGTTCCAACTAATGAGATATCCTTTACAATGAAGATCAGTGTATAAGGATTAGGATATCTCTCTAAGCTTTGTATGGATATACAGTAAGTTCAGCTTAGAAGAAGTGTTTCAAGACTAAGAATGTCTTTTGAGAACTTTGAAGCTTTAGTATGATTGTTCAGTTGGATGTAGAATGGATGCTTCAAATGGTCTTCACACTTCTTGTATTTATAGACAAATTTGAGGATTTGCCCGTTGGAGAGGCAACCCCAAATTACTATAAATGTCTTCCTTGAGTTCTTCAAACTGGAAGACAGTTTCTTGATATTGACATGTCCTTATTTGGGTAATAAACGGCTTGTAAGACTTTGTCTTCTTTCTGCAGCACTCTTCCCAATGTTTTGACTTCTTGTTAGGACTTGAACATGGCTTCTGAAGGTTGATCCAATGATAGGACAACATTCCTTATCAACTGGACAACTCTCCTTATCACTATCAGCAGTTTTGCTTATCAGCAAAGTTGGCTTGCTCTTCTTCAGATGACTTGGCTCTTTTCCTTTTCTTCACTTCAAGGTGATCTTAGCATGTTGTATTGAGATTCTTTAGGGTATGGTTGTCTCTAACTCTTCAGCATGGTTGACCTTCAAACATTAGAATCTTTGTTCTGGTTCAAACTTGCTGAGACAACTCTTCTGGGACAACTCTCCTGATCAGCATATTTGGTCTTTTAGTTTCAGAGCTGATGTTTTCACAGAGTTAACCTCTCTGGACAACTCTCCTAATCAGAGCATTTGACTAATCTTGTCCTTTTGAGCTTTGAAATCAAGTTCTTGCATAGAGATAATTCTTCTGGACAACTCTCCTGATCAGAGCATTTGATATTCTATAGAGTTTTCTTGTCCTTAGTGTTTGTTCCAGATTTTGAACCTTGAGGGGACTTGATCTTGATCATCTTTAAAGCATAGGTTCCCCCTCACATTGTGCATCTAGTCATCTAAGAGCTGCCTAACATATCAGCTTCTCATCTAGCCTTATGCTATGTGTTCTAACAATCTTAGAACACAATCATCTTGACTTAGGCATGTCTCAGGGGGTTTTGGTATTTAATCAAAACATATCTCATTTTATTCCCAACAATTTCCCCCTTTTTGATGATGCCAAAACCTACACATTCTATGCAAAAGTGACTTGTCTACACCTATTACACATATCTTCAGAAGACATGACTAAGATCAATATTCCTGAAAAGACAATGTGTTAGTGTATTCACTGTTTTTGTTGCAAGTAGGTTTCAAAGATAGGCATAGAGAGATTTCTGCAATAATGTATCTTGATTCAAAGGTAGTTCAACTATCATTCATATAAAAGTCATTACAGGCATGTTGATAGTTGAAGATAACTTATCAGAGCATGAATTCAAGATAACATTACAAAATGAACATTTCATTACTACTAGATACTAAACATAGGATCTAAGATATCAGAGCTAAGACAAAATATTTCAGGTATCAGAGTAGAATACTGGATATCAACATCAATTCTTGTATCAGAGCAATCCAATTCATATGAGAGTAAACAGCATATCAAGGCATATCACATCAGCAGGCTTGTCCAAACTTCAGCAGATTTGACCCCATAAAAGAAATATCTTCAGATAAGATAATTTTCTTTCCAGAAAGAGTCAGAAGACTTAGCCATTTTTAGAGATCATCCTCAGGAGGTGGCACCATCCCATATTGTGCCCACACTCTCTTCTTGAGTTCCATGGCTTCCTGATTGGTTTCTTTGGGTCCAAGGGTCATCTTGTTCAGCTTCAGAATTTCTGTGAACTCCCTCAGGATCCTTGCTTGGTCAATCCATCCATCAAGCTTTGGAGGCATGTAGATGATAGGCTTGGGAGCATTGAGTTCAATTCTTGCAATGTCAGCAGCTGCAAGTAATTGTTGATACAATTCTCTGTAGTATTCTATCATGAACTCAGCAAATGAAGAGTTGGCATCTCCTCCATTCCATCTGTCAATGACATAATAGTCATAGACAAACTCCCTTTTAGCCTCTTCCCATGTATCATTCAGCTGAATTGGCACCCATTTATCCAAATGTGGATATTTGGTGTCCATTGGGACTAGAAGCTGAGGCTTCATCTTGCTGTAAGTTGCTCTCCTTCTTCTTGGTTTCTGAAAATTTGCTCTTCTCTTATCTCTTGCTCTTTGTGCTTCATCCATCAAGTCCATTTTTTCTTGGGCCCTCATCATGGCCAGTTTTTGTTGTGTTTCAGGGTCTTTGCCATACCCTTCATGAAACAATTTTGATGGATCATGAGCTAGGACAGTTATCTTCTTCTTAGGTTCAGGTCCAAATCCTTCAGCAAACAGTTCTTCAATATCTTCAGTGGACTTGGAACCTTCAGCAACATTGACTATTTCAGAAGACTTTTCCTTTTCAGCAATTTTGGGCTCTTCAGCAGCTTTGGCTTTCTTTGATGTAGGCTCATCTTCATCAATTCTGAATTCAGGTGGAAGATCAAGGCTGTTGGGAAAGTCAGTAAATGTCTCAGCTTGTCTTTTCTTTCCTTTTGCCCTCTTGATCTTTCCTCTAGTTTGGACACCTTCAGCATCTTTGTCCAAACCAGACATCTCACCACCTGGTCTCTGCTGTAGCCTCATTCTCTCTTCTTGTGCTGAGGCCATTGAATTCTTCAATGCAAGTGCTAGTTGCTCTTCTTCATCCAATTCTTCTAAGTTTAGCACTTCTGGTTCTTTTCCTTTTGCTTCAGCAGCTTTGTCTTTTCCTTTAACTGGGCTTCCAATCACCAAGGCACCTTTTGCTCTAGCTCTTTCCCTTTCCCCCTTTTTGGCAGCATCAAAGCACTGGGGCTTTAGCTCACTCATTGTTGTGGCCATTAGGGATTGGGTCTGGTTTAGAGACTTCATCTCTTCCAACAAATATACATTTTCATCATGTATATTCTGCATCCTATCACTGCTCAAGCTAAGAAAAGCTAGAACAAGCTTCATTTTTTGTTGAACAACCTCCTCCAAGGTTGCTTTCAGGGATGCATCCAGTTGGGCTTTAAGGAGCTCAGTGAGGTTGGCCACTGCACCTTCAGCAATGTTGGCCAATACCTCTTGGGAAAATTTTTCAGAGGCTGCTTTCACCATTGCCAGCCTTTGCTCTTCTGCTCTTCTCTTTTGCAATGCAGTCTTCTTTCCAAGAGCTTTCTTGACAGTTAGCCTGAGAGCCTTGACATTAGCATTATGATTGTCTCTCAGCAGCTTTTGTTCCTTCTTGACCTCTTCTGATATGGATTCCATGGTGGATTTGGCTTTTTGTACTTCAGTGGAAATGGTTTGGAGGCCAGTTTCCACACCACTAATCCTTGCTTCTAATGTAGGAAGTACTACATCTTCAGAGCCTGTAAGTCTCATTTCTACAGATGTTAGAGTCCTTCCTTGCTCATTCAATGCTCCTGAAGTTTCAGCATGAGCAGATTGGACTTGATGAGCCAAGGAGTCCAATTTCTCTGATTGCATTCCAAGTAAGGCTTGAGCTGAGCCTGTATCTACTTGGATAGGTGCATCTGTTAAGAACTCATCTGCAAAAATTTGGTCAAGGGATATACCTGCAATATTAGACAGATCAAACAGGTTAGGAAATAAACACTCATCACCCTCAATTTCTTTTGTATAAGACTCTGATACATCAGCAGCCTTCTTCTCATTTTCAACTCTTTCTTTTCTCCCTTCATTTATAATGTTCTCACTCAAGGAATCAGGCCTCCTTTCATCAAG
The DNA here is from genome assembly GCA_963675135.1 of Galeopsis tetrahit. Classification (NCBI taxonomy): domain Eukaryota; kingdom Viridiplantae; phylum Streptophyta; class Magnoliopsida; order Lamiales; family Lamiaceae; genus Galeopsis; species Galeopsis tetrahit. The sequence continues at coordinate 6,042,544 of OY776125.1, read as the reverse complement.
GGTTTCTTGAAGTTCAGATTTGACTTCAAGAATAACCTGTCCTTCCTCACTTATTCCACCCTCATATGGTGGTACACTCACAATCTTAGTTATGACTACCTCTCTTTCATCCATAACTCCCTCTGATTTTTCAATTCTACTTTCCTTTTCAACCCCTTCTCCTAAACCTGCAGCATCTTCACCTTCAACAAGGTTCAAAGATGTCAGTTGTGAGGAGATCACAATGCTTATGTCAGCAGCCACTGAGTCATCCTGAATGATTAAAGGCTGATCAGTGTCCAACTCATCTGACACTGAATAGGCCTTAATCAAACTAGCCTCTAACATAGGAATCTCAACATCTTTAGGCTGTGCCTTGGGTTCAGAAGAACCTTCATTGGCAGATGTGTCTTTGGTTGTGTTACCACCCTTGGTCAACACCTCTGATGAAACAGAGCCTTTCCTATGGTAGGTTCTAGGGGGGTTTGAGAGTCTATCTGCTACAGAAGACTTGGGTTGAGAGGGTTCAGGGAGGTTGGCTTGAGGGGTTTCAGGAGGGTTGGGATTTGAAGGGTTTGAGGGATCATCAGGGGAATCATCATCATTTGAGCTACTGTCAGGGTGTTTGATGCCCTTAGCTTTTCTCTCTTTCTCCTCAATGATCTTCTCAGCTACCAACTTTGCAAAGACTTCCTCATCAGTGAGGAATCTTGTTTTCATCACTCCAGCAAAATGTAGCAATCTGCTCTCCTCCACTTGCCACCAGTTTGCACCCTTATCTTGGATGACTTGTGATATTTCCATCAAGGTTTTATCTTTTACATCCACAAGCATCCTCAAATCATGAAACATCTTCTGAATTCTTGGAAATTCAGCAAGTTGTGGATACAAACTGTCCACAGTGGCCTTAGCTCCACCTCTGAGCATACTTTCATAAGTATACTCCTCCTCATTCTCATTTGATGGAGAACTTTGGGCTATAGGGGAGTGGGCTGTGGTTTCATAAATTGCAGCTTCAGGCAAGTTAAGTTCAGGAGGGTTGGCTTCAGAAGGATTAGGCTCAAATGAAGGTACTTCAGTTGCTTTAGAGAGCAATGAATCTGAAGGGGCTTTGCTCAGGGGAGTTGGCTCATTGAGTGCATGTTCTAAAAGCTTTGAGTAATTGAGCATGGATGAGTCAAGGGGAGACAGGAGTCTTGTCTCATCTACTGCTAAATCTGCAAGCACATCAATGCCACTTCTTTGCACACTTCCTTCTGGATAATATCTCTTAGATAGATCTACAGGGGTGATGGGTTGGTTGGAAGGAGTAATATGGGTTTCAGGGGAGTTGGGCTCAGGATTTTGAATTTTAGGGATGTTGGCCTCTTTAGGTTGACCTTCAGGGACTTTGGATTCTGGAGTTCCAGAACCAGATGAGCTAGTCCTTGACTTGGATTTGGTCCTGCTTTCAGCTCTGCTCTCTCTTAGAGCCAATTGAAGAGACCTTTCTTCCTGTAGCTCCAACACTTTCTCAGTAGGCTTGGCCCTTCTCTTGCTGGCCCTACTGCTCCCACTACCTTCACCATCCTTCTCAGGGACAACTTCCCTGATTCTCTTATCACCCTTGTGCTTTTGCCTTGTCTCATTGTATTTCAGCCTCAACTCTTCTGAGTGGTCAGAAGGCACACTTACTCCCTCTTCTGCCACTTCATCAACTTCAGCTGATGCTCCTGAGGCTTCTCTTGAAGATAATTGAGACATTTTCCTTGTTTTGACAGCCCTGGCCTTGGTTCTCTTCTTCATCTTAGGCTTTTCTTCAACCTGTTCTTCAGCAGGTTTGGCCATAAGCATCCTCCTTTGCTCACTTTTCTTGCTGAGCTTTCTGAACATAATCTTTTGGGCTGGGAGGGGTTTGGCAAATGTCTGCATTTGAGAATAGTGGGAGAATCTTTCAATTAACAAGCTTGCCCTGGTGCAATACTTGAGTTTCCCTTCTAGCACAACCTTGTTGTGGGATTTTACTTTGAATTTAGCCTTTTCCTTCATCATCTCAGACATGATGAAGGTCCTCCAATCAAACTTGATGCCCTTGTCACTAGCATCAATAACAGCAGCCATAATTCTGATTCTTGGATGGCTGACCTGCTCCAAACTTCCAGTATTGCTCAAGAGACTCTTAACAACTACCTCAAAGAGGTTGAGAAATTCTGGCTTGAGAGTCTTCTTGTTTTGTGTTGAAGAGAGAGGCCCTGGTACTAATAGCCATTCTTGAGCTATTTCATCTTCATGTCCAGTACTATAAACTTCTGGATTCCTTCCCTCAAAAGGCAATCCAAAAGCTCCTTCAATATCTTCTAAAGAGAATTTCACTCTATGAAATCTCTCTTCTTCCTCTCCCTCTGCAACATATGACAATCTGGTGGAAACTTCACTGTTGGTCCCAAGTTGAGTTAATAATATTGAGTAAGCTAGTGAAAATGTCTAGAGGGGAGGGGTGAATAGACTTTTCAAAAATCTTTCAATATATCAGAATACGTAATGCGGAATTAATCAAAGTAACAATGAGCCCAATCTAGTTTATACTCAACTTATATTCGAAATTTGAACTATTGTTATGAACACTCTACTTGTCTTGTTTAGATAGGCAATTAATCAATTAAGCAGTTAATCAATCAAACACACACAAAACAGTAAAGTAAATCAACACACAACGATTTTATAGTGGTTCGACAACTTGTCTACATCCACTCTCACAACTCCAGTCGTGAAATTCTTATTACTCTTCCAATCGAGTATTCTTGTGATTTTAAGTCCCAAGATATAAGACTTAGATCTTCTCGAAAACACTACCAAGTGCCTCTTCGATCTAACTAGCTATTTTACAAGTAACTAGCAGCTTGAAATAGTAAACAAAAATAAAACTTCTCTTTGCTCAGTAGTAGCCTTCTTGTTCTTCACTTGTCTTCTGGCTTCTTTCTGAACTTTAATCTCTGAGAGTAAATTACTTCTTTGAATCTTCAATAATGCTTCAATAGTCTTTTAGTAGTCTTTAATCGTTTAATACCTTGCGGTATTTATAGATTTCTAATTCCAAGAACTTTCAGTTGTGTAACAACCTTTTCTTGAAAACTGACTTGTAACTGTTCTTTTTATCCTTTAACGCGTTTCATCAGTTAATTAGTTATTCCTTAACTAACTCTTCAATCTTCATCTTTAACACGCTTTTGTAACTAACTTCAAGTTGACCTGTCTTGTTGAGTCGCGCACCTGTCTTGTCCTTCAGTAGTAGACTGCGTCTTCTACTTGTCTTGTGCAGTAGACTTCTTCAGATTACAACATAGAACTAATCTAGTCCTATCATCTAATCCTAACAAGACTATTACATTACATTAAGCTCTTGTTATAAAGCTTAGTCAACTTATAGAACTATACATCAATATACAATCAATATAACCGAAAATATGAGCTTCTATACATCTCAAATAGCTCAATATAAAACCTCTTAAGTATACAAAGTATCAATAGTTTATAAGTACTTGTCTCTTTCTCTTTTATACTTATCATGTTAACTTCATTCGTTTCATGAACTAGTACTTGTCTTGTGAACTAGTACTTGTCTTGTGAACTCTACTGATCTGTACAAGATGACTTCTTCTTAACTAGACTAGATCAGTCAACACTTAGAAAATATTCAAGTCTACTTTTGGCTTATCAAAACTTCATCTTTTATCTTTTATCATCATTTAGGACTTGTTCTAGGATTCATATCCCAACAATTTCCCCCTTTTTGATGAAGCAAAAACTACTTGAATCTTTTCATAATGGTAGACTAATTAAGTAGTTATCTTGTCTTTAACACCAAAATAGTACTTATCTTTTCATTCATTTCGAAACAAGATCAGTAGATATTACACATACTTAACATCAAAATAAGACTAAGTATCAGAGAAAAAAAACTAATCTGATAAAGTACCTCCTTCTGGATTCGGAACACAGAATGCATCAAGAAGTCTTCTATGAATTACTGACATATGCTCTTCAGTCTCGATCTTCTCTTTGTCCAGCAGGTCTTCTTCAAATTTCTTGATATGGTTGAAGTCTGTTGGGAATAAAATGATTTTGATCTAGATACCAAAACCCCTGAATGATGATGTACAGATTAGTTGAGATATGCTCAAAGTATTGTTCAGGCAAGTTGTCCCAGAACACTTGATGTATAGTATGCTTAAGTTAAAATCTCAGAAATGTTATGAGATATTAGTGATCAGGATAGTTGTCCAAAGCTGGAATGTTAGGCAGCTTGATAGGTCTATAGGACAAAGTTACTGATCTATTCAAGACAAACTTACCAAATGGACAACCTGGCTGAAGAGTACAAGTATACTGAAGCTGTGCTCATAAATGCAAAAGATCTAGGCAGTTGAAGTACAAATGATCAAGAGAATTAAATGTCAAAAGCTTACAGAAGATACATTCAATGAAGCATTTATTGCCAACCATGCCTGAACCAAGCATTAAAGACTTAGAGCATTAAAGAGTGAAGCATTGAATGAATGTTGGAACATTCTAAAACTGCAGCAGGAATGTTCAGGGAGCTTGTCCCATCTGACCGTTGGTTGTGTGTAAAGTTTGCCACAAATCAACCTAGGACAATGTGCAAAATTGGAAACTGACACAAGTCTTCTCAGCCGCCTTTGTCAGAAGTCAACACACTCATTCAAGCAACCATTGAAGACCTCTTTTACACAGTGGATAAAAGGATGTCAAGCCTCATAACCGTTTCAATGGTGCTGCAAATAGACATATTTGAAATGCTAATCCCTCCAACGGTTAGTTGTTCAAATTGTCTATAAATACAGAAGTGATCAAAGGAATTCATCATCCAACTACAAGCTATCAAACTATCATCAAGCTTTCAAAAGGAAACCAAGCTGTTCTCTAGAATTCCAAGTTTCCTGAATCACTTCAAGTCAGCTAAGCCAATCTTTGTAAACATCCTAGCTTAGCATTGAGATATCCTAAGCCTTTACACTGTTCTTATTGTAAAGGATATCTCTATTAGTTGGAACCAAACCTCAAACCTTATCTCATTTAGTGAAGAGAGTGTTTGTTGTAGAAGTGAGGAGTTAAGGACTGTTAGTGTGAAACACAGCCTTAACTCAGAGAGATTGAGCACTAGGACTCAAGTTATCCTAGGGATCAAGACACTAAGAGAGTGTTGTTGATCAGTGCACCTTGGCACTATAAAACAAGCTAATTCCATTGAGAAGGAATTATCCTGTTCAATCAGGGAAAGTGGATGTAGGAGCTTGAGTCTCTGAACCACTATAAACTTGTGTGCCATTTACTTACTGCACTCTTTATTGCACTTATATTCAATCATTTTTCAAAGAGCAAAACTCAGTAAGCTAAGAAAACCAGTTTTGGACAAAGTCCCTGATAACTATGTTTTTCAGAAATCAACTTGGAGTATTTCTTTGAGTAAAGGCCAACCACATTCCGCACTTAGCAACTCTTTTAGATATTTAGCCAACTGATCACTTAATAGTAATCAGTAGAACAAGTATCTATCAAAGTTCACACTCAGGCCAGTTGTGAGACAACTTGCCTGATAAGACCAGTTTATCAAAAAGAAAAGAATTTGCATACACAAGTGCATTCCCCCCCCCCATACACTTGTGTTATACTCCACCAAGGACCAACAAAGTCGATCCTCTTTCCAGAACCTAACATAGGAGTAATCCACTTCGGAAAAATAGGAACTAGAATATTACAATTCACAGCAACAACTATCTTCATGATCAGATTCCATAGCTTCCTATCTTGAGCTTCCATGAACTTGTCAAATATAACATAAAGTTCCTCAGAACTATCAACTTCACCAAACTTACGAACAATCCAGTGATCTAACTCCCATTGCAACTTGACTTTGAACCATTCTTTACGATGTTCATCATCAATGAAGTTGTCAATGAACGCATCTTCAACTTGATCTGGATTAACTTTCAGCTTCAACAATCTTCTAATATGCTTACCCAACTTCTTCTTGCAAGCATAATTAGATTCATCATCATCAACCTTCTGCTTCTTCACACTTGCAGTTTCTTCTTCTTGTTGATCTTCAATCACAAGCTTCCTTTTTGCTACTTGTCTGGTTTGAACTTCAACTTCAGGTTCTGCAATATTCTTTCCTTTCTCCAATCTTTTCAACTCAGATTGTCTTGCTTCTTCAAGATCTGCCTTCTTCACCAACTTGCCTCTCTTCGGCCTTTTAAGATCTTGTATAGCAGTAGCAGCTTCCTTCATTTCTGGTTCGGCACTTGACTTCTCTTCAACTCTACTTGTCTCTTCCCCCTTTTTGGCTTCATCACTTGCCTTAAGAGTGAATAGACTAGTAAATCGAGTCATTTCTTCTTTTATAGCTTCCTTCATAGCCTCTGAAGCTAGTTCTATCTGCCTTTGATGTGTCTTGTCTTGACTCATCTTGTCTAGTTTAGTAGCAACTAACTCTAGCTTTTGAGTAGATAGATCTAACTCCGTCTTGAAATGAGTAGCTGTCATTCTCAGCAATCTGTTTTCCTCAGACATATCTTTTAAAAGCTTCTTGGCTTGCACCAACTGATCTTGTGCTTCACACCTTTGCTCGTCTGCTATCTCAATCTTAACACGATAAAGACGTTCCATCTTGCCAGATTCTTCAGCCAACGATCTAGCAAATGAGATAGACCTTTTCTCAGAAAAGTCAACTTGCTTCTGTAAGAAACTTTCAACTTCCGCATACAACTCAGCTCGGAAAGTTGAGTCCATTTTGTTGACCTCACCAACAATCAATTCTCTTGAGGAGTCAACAAGCGATTGGTTCTGTTCAACTAGCATGTCCTTGACTTTAGAATTCAAGAACTCTTCAATAGCAGAATGAACAACATCTCTCAAGTCTGTCTTGAGTTCTACAAGATAACCTTCAGGAAAAACTTGAGTAGACAACTGAGCTTCAGGAGCAACTTCTTCTTGAACTTTCTCAACAAGTTCATCTTCTTTAAACATCACAACATCCATAAACTCATCATCTTCGACTCCAAATTCGAAAGAATCAGCATCACCAGAGGTTTCAGACTCATCCTCTGACTGATTTGATGTTTGAATACCAGCATCAACAAGTTTTGCTGTCAACTCTTCTTCCAGTAGATCAGTTTGAATTCCAACATCAAACATGTGTGATGCAGGCAACACATCATCTGACACATTCAACATTCGCTTCACCAGGGCTGTAAGAACATGAGGTGGGAGAAGTTCTGAATAATCTTGAACTCCACTATTCTCCCTTTGCTCCATCTCCCAATCCATAAAATTTGAGATTCCACCCATGCCTTGTATGACTTCAAACAGATCATCTGTGGAAGATTTCTTCAATGCAACCTGTTGGTCCCAAGTTGAGTTAATAACGAGTAAGCTAGTGAAAATGTCTAGAGGGGGGTGAATAGACTTTTCAAAAATCTTTCGAAATATCAAAGTACAATATGCGGAATACGAAATTATCAATGAGCCCAATTCAAGATTATACTCAACTTATTTTCGAGAACTCTGTTCTATACTCAACTAATCTAGTTTAGTTAAGTAGTTAAACCAATTAAGCAATTTAAACAATTAAAACAATAAAGTAAATCAAACACAAGATTTATAGTGGTTCGACAACTTGTCTACATCCACTCTCACAAACCCAGTTGTGATGTTTCCACTAAACTCTTCCAATCGAGTACAAGTGTATGTTCCTGTCTTTAAAGTCCCAAGAAGAAGACTTAGATCTTCAACAGACTATACCTCCAGATATGTCTACGATCTTACTAGAAATTTTACAAGTATCTAGCACCTTGAAAATAACAAACAAAAACTAAAAACTTCTCTGATTTTCAGTAGTAGCCTTCTTGATTCTTCACTTGTCTCCTGGCTATCTTTCTGAACTTCAATCAACTCTGAGAGTAAACTTCGATTGAATCTTCAATAACGTTTGTAAGTAGTAATTCTCAATATTTCAGTAGTCAGTAGTCTTTAACCAATGAATACCTTGGGGTATTTATAGACTTCAAATCCAAGAACTTTCAGTTGTGTAACAACCTTTCTTGAAAACTAACTTCTAACTGATTCTTTTATTCTTCCACGCGTTTCTTCAGTTAATTAGTTATTCCATAACTAATTCTTCAATTCCATCTTCAATACGCGTTTCTGTAACTAACTTCAAATTAACTTGTCTTGTGTAGTCCACCTGTCTTGAGTAGTAGACTAGTCTTCTCTTCTTGTGCAGTAGACTTCTAATAGAACTAATCTAGTCCTATCATCTAACCTAACAAGACTATTACATTACATTAAGCTTTTATAACACAAGCTTAGTCAACTTATAAACTATACAATGAATCTAATCTATTACATAAAAAATATCATGAGCTCTATACAGTAATTATAGCTCGAAAACAATCTTAACATATTCAACTATGAACAGATATGAAGTACTTATACATCGTACTTATCTTTTAAATATAAACAATACTTTTCTTTTTATGTGAACTCTACTGATCTGTTCAAGATGACTTCAACTTAACTAGATTAGATTAGTCAACACTTAGAAAATATTCAAGTCTTCTTTTGGCTTATCAAAACTTTATCTTTTATCTTTTATTCATCATTTAGGACTTGTTCTAGGATTCATATCCCAACAATTTCCCCCTTTTTGATGAAGCCAAAACTACTTGAATCTTTTCTCATAAGTAGACTAGTTAAGTAGTTACCTTGTCTTTTAACATCAAATAGTACTTTATCTTTTCATTCATTCAGAAATAAGATCAGTAGATATTACAAATACTTAACAAAATCAGAATAAAACTAAACTATACTGAAAAGTTACCTCTTTCTGAATCTGGAACACAGAAAGCATTGAGTAGTCTAGTATGAATTCCTTTGATATGTTCTTCATCTTCAATCTTCTCGTTGTCTAGCAGCTCATCTTCATACTTCTTGATCTGGTTCACATCTGCCCTTTTACCTGAACTAGTCATGGGACACTTCCATTTTGGAAAACCAGGAACAAGAATATTAAAATTAGCAGCAGCAGATATTCTTATGATCAAATTCCATAGCATCTTATGCTGTCCTTCCATGAACTTGTCAAACATAGCATAAAGATCGTCAGAGTTATCAGAATCTCCAAACTTCCTGATAATCCAGTGATCTAGTTCCCACTGCCTTTTCACTTTCATCCATTCTTGACGATGTTCTTTGTCAATAAAGTGATCAATGAGCTTGTCTTCTATTTGATCTTCATCAGGCTTCTCCTTCAACAAACTTTCAATATGCTTTTCTATCTTCTTCTTCTTCGCATAATGAGCTTCATCACTTGGATCAACAACCTTTTGCTTCTTCAAAATGGTTGACTCAGGAGTAGGTTCTTCAATGGTAATAGACTTCCTTTTCGATACCATTCTTGTCTGCACTTCAGCTTCTGGAGATGCAATAGCCTTGCCCTTCTCCTTCTTCTTCAATTCATCTATTTCAACTTTAGCTTGCTCAGCTTCTGCAGTTTTAACCAATCTGCCTCTGCCTCTCTTAGGCCTTTTGAGATCTTGCATAGCTTCCGCAGCTTCCTTTGCTTCCGGCTCAGCACTGGATTTAGATTTTTCAATTTCAGCTTCAGCACTAATCTCAGCTTCAGAATGTTTTGTCTTCTTTGTCTCTTCCCCCTTTTTGGCTTCATCAGTAGCCTGGAGAGAGAAAAGAGAAGTGAAACGAGTCATCTCTTCAAACATAGCTTGTTTCATTTGACTTGTAGCTCTTTCAATTTGCTTCTCATGCGAATTGTTTTGACTCAACTTGTCCAGCTTGGTCGCCACCAACTCCAGCTTTTGAGTAGACAAGTTCAACTCATTCTTGAAATGTGTTGCGGTCAAACGTAACTTCTTATTTTCTTCAGTCATAGCAGAGATAAGTTGTTGAGCTTGAGTTAACTGATCATAAGCTTCCTTCCGTTGAACATCAGCAACCTCGATTCTTGCTCTATAGACTCTTTCCAACTTCCTGGATTCAGTAGCTAGTACGCGAGCAAAATCGACTGAGCTCTTCTCTGAGTATTCAACTTGATCCTGGAGAAATCCTTCAAGTTGTTCAAACATATGCTGTCTGTATTCATCATCTACCTGACCGACTGCATTTACTATCAAATCTTTTGAACTTGTCACAAGGACATTGTTTTGTTCAATAAGAATCCTCTTGACATCAGACTTGAGAAAGTCATCAATGGACGATTTTATAACACCTTTCAAATCAGCTTTCAACTCATCTATGGAAGCAGTGGAAAATCTTTGAGATGACTTACCAACTTCAGCATGAATGGTTTCTTCCATGATCACATCATTAGCAATAGATATCACCTCAAGCAATTGACCTTCTGTAGCAGTAGTTACGGCCTCGTCTTCTACTACCTCTGAATCTTGAAACACACTTCCAGCTATGGCTTTCAAACTCGGAAACGGACAGTAAGGCACTATAGCTAATTTAGCTTCCTCAGCCTTCCTTATAGCTTCAGCCAAGTCCTTCCTTAACAAAGCGTGCAACTTTGCCATGTATCCACAGAGTTCAAATGGAAGTAAATTATCAGAATAACGATTTATAAAAGCAAAATCTGACCTTGGACAGTTAGCATGATCAACTTGAAATCTGAACACAATGCCTCTCAACTGATTTGAGACATTGTCTAAGTCCACCATAGGATCAGTAGACTGGAATTCTTCAACTTGCGTGACTTCAGTCATAATCATATCATTGTCAAAATCGGAATCTGAAACTTGAATGCCTACATCAAATTTTGATTCTGAGCACATCAAATCATCAGAAATGTGTAGCAATCTCTTAGCAAGATCTGTGATGGCATGAGCTGGGAATAACTCTGAGTGATCTTGAACACCACTGGTCTCCTTCTGTTCCATTTCCCAGTCCATAAAGTTCGAGATGCCTCCCTTTCCTAAGATAACTTCGAAAAGATCATCCGTGCCAGACTTCTTCAATGCCACCCAAGTGCATACTCTTAGAAGTTTCTCAAACTGTTCTGATTCATAGTCGACTTCAATAGCCGAGAGCTTCTTTTTCAAGTTTCTGCTCATCTTCGAACGGATTCTCCTTTCTCTCAGGCTCATGGGGTAATATACCAAGGATTCAAATCTAACTTCAGACGGGGTCTGAGTAGGTGGGGTCCCTATCTCAGTCGTTGCAGTGGCAACTGGCGACTTATCTGAAGCAGATGGGTGAGAAGGTTCAACATATTCTGTTGAGGATAAAGAGAGATTTTGGACTGTGGTTTCTGTGGGCTTTGATGTGTCTTGGTTTGGTGTGACAACTGTCGGAGTATCAGTTGTATCTAATATGGGAGTGTTTTCGGGTAGGCTGACTCTCAGCGGATATGCTGTCAGCACTTGTGAGGTTGAGGGAATAGGTCTAGGCCTAGATCGGTGTGATCTTGCCTTGGTTCGTACTGAAGAAGATGGGAGAGAGAGAGGAATTGAAACAGATTGAGTAGAAGAACCAACCTGTAAACTCGACTCGACTGGACGAGTAGGCGAATCAACTCTCACGAGAGTGTACATCTCAGGTATTTGTTCACTCGACTCCTGCTCTTGAGTCGACTCTTCTTCTGACTGAGTCTTCTCTGAGTCTTCTGCACTAGATGAGTCTTGTGCAGCTTCCATTGACTTGTCTTCAGCGGACTCATCTTCTGAAGAACCAGACGCACCAGCATACGGCAAAGCTTCCATGGGGTCAATTCTGGCTTGCCTAGGTGCAGATGGCCTAGCCGCAGCTTGTTTCCTCACTGCCCCATTTTTCAAGTAAAATTTCAAAGGATGGAACGGCTTTCCTTTACTCCATTTCGTCTTGTTTGGCATAAGGAGAGGAAGTAAGATACTTAGCTTATTGCCATATCCAACGGCAGTAGACACCACCCAATTCCGAGTATTGTCATCTACTCGAACACTGCGTTCAAAGTACATAATTCGATCTGCAATCAGCTTGAACCAATTGCATTCAGTGATACCATCAAAAATGACAGCCATAACCCTTGCCTTCATAAAGGTCACAGAGTCATGAGAACCAGTCGAACTTAACAAGATTTTGCTGGCAATATCCAATAAGGTGCGATATTTCTTAAGAAGATCACCCTTCTTGACTGGAGCATACTTGCCATCTGATTTCTGTTTCAGCTTCTTGCCACAGAAGATGCTCAAGTATCGAATTTCTTGTCCAAGAGCATAATTATCAATGTCAATTGTTCCGGTGGGCAGCTGTAGATGGTTGAACATCGTTTCTGGAGTGATTTGCACACGATCTTCACCAATGAAAGATTCAAGAATATCACCTTGTCTGATGACGTTGGCATAGAACTCTAGCACCTCCTCCTCCAAGACCACTTGAGGAAATGATTCTAGATAAGGTTTGAGCCCACATCGAGTGCATTTAGCCAGAATCTCAGCATCGTCGTCTGAGTGATTGCCTTTGAAGAACACAGATGGTTCAACATTTACTTTGTTATCGGAGATGTACCGGCCTAGGTCGAATGTGACCTGCATGTTAGTTCTAAGATCGAAGATAGATCGAATAGACATCTCAAAAAAAATCAGTAACTGGATTGCTTGAGAATAGGGAGAGAAAAATCTTCTTGAGAGAAAAGGGAGTTAACAAAAATGTGACTAAGTCATGTGATAATTTGGGTTTTGATCAAGACGGTTAAGACCTTTGGCATTCGGTTACGGAACCGAGAGTATTATGTAATTTGATATTGTAATCTTTGAAATCCGCCCCTTCTTAGTTAGAACAGAGAAGTGAACTTATCTATCCTAGTGTAGATGAGTGAGAACTGGATGTATACACCACATCAAATGAGAGTGTATAAATCTAATTCAAGGGTTTTCAAATTCTACCAATACCTAATTACTATAATATCCTTAATCCGTTTTGATTAAACACTTAGCATTGTAGAGTAAAACAAACTTAGCTTGTCTGTTTGAGTCCATCCAGAACAGACGAGTAGACTCAAGCTTCATCAGACGAGTTGACTTAAGTACACAAGACGAGTTCCCCCTTCGTCTGTGCATGTCTATTCTGATTCTCGAACGACTTCATTTACCTATCTTCTCACTTTCAACATGTAATTGATGGTACAAGTAAAGTAACAATAAATAAAATGAATATCAATCTAAAGCAATGATCAAGGGTTCGAACAAGATGACTATTGACTAGCATAAGGGTCAACATAAGGATATTTAAGAAATCATAGATTCCCACTTAAATGTTTATTCCCTTAGTATTACCCTTAGCTTTACCAGCTTCCTCATCGGGTTGTCTGGTCATCTTGTCTAGCCTTGTATACCTGTCTGTTGCGTGAGTGGACTAGTGCACTGTTCTTTTGTGGTAACTTGTCTATTTCTCCTTTCTTCTTAGGACTGTACCTGTCTGGTTAGTACATTTCTACACACTAGTAGGATCAAGATCAATAAGTCCTAGGCTAATGCATAATTCATGAAATCGGGCCTCAGCTAATGGTTTTGTGAAAATATCAGCTCTTTGAAAATCAGTATGAATCTTTTCCATGCGAATATCCTTCTTTTCTACATGATCACGTATGAAATGGTGTTTCACATCAACATGCTTACAACGTGTGTGCAGAACAGGATTTTGTGTAATGGCAATGGCACTATTACTATCACAGAATATAGGAACATTTGATTCACAAATATTATAGTCTCTAAGCTGTTGAATAAGCCATAATAATTGACTACAACAACTACCTGCAGCCATGTACTCGGCTTCAGTGGTAGAGGTAGCAACACTTGTCTGCTTTTTCGAAAACCATGAAATGAGTTTTGTGCCTAAGAATTGACAAGAACCAAATGTAGATTTCCTATCTATTCTACAGCCACCAAAATCAGAATCAGAGTAGCCACTTAGAGATAAATCATCATTTGAAGGATACCATATACCACGATTGATGGTTCCTTTCAAATATTTCAAAATCCTTTTAGTGGTTTCCATATGACTCTCTTTTGGATTAGCTTGAAAACGAGCACATACACCAACAGAAAATGCAATATCAGGTCTACTAGCAGTTAAGTACAGTAATGAACCAATTAGACCACGGTAATGAGTTTGATCAGTACACTTACCTTGTTCGTCTGGGTCCATTCTGTATGTAGGTAGCATAGGTACGCCAGCAGACTTGCATGTCTTAATACCATACTTGTCTAGAAGATTTCTAGTATACTTTGCTTGATTTATGAAAATCCCTTCAGGGGTCTGTTTTACTTGAAGTCCAAGAAAGTAATTCATTTCACCCATCATAGACATCTCAAATTTACTTTGCATGAGTGTTGAGAAACTTTCACTCAGCTCTTTGTTAGGTGAACCAAAAATGATGTCATCTACGTAAATTTGGACGAGTAAAATGTCTTTCCCTTCTTGTCTTCTAAACAAGGTTCTGTCTACCTTGCCTTTAGTAAAACCATTTTCTAATAGAAATTGAGAAAGAGTATCGTACCAGGCTCTTGGAGCTTGCTTTAGTCCATATAAGGCCTTCTTTAATTTGTATACCTGATTACCTTTGACTTCGAAACCTGGGGGTTGTTCAACATATACTTCTTCCGCAAGAATACCGTTAAGAAATGCACTTTTAACATCCATTTGATATACAGTAAATTTCATGTAAGCAGCATATGCAAGAAACAATCGAATGGCTTCTAGTCTAGCAACAGGAGCATATGTTTCATCATAGTCTATGCCTTCAGCTTGTGAATAGCCTTGGGCGACTAGTCTAGCCTTATTACGAACAACTACATCATTCTCATCTTTCTTATTCTTGAAAATCCATCGAGTTCCAACTACATTATGATGTTTCGGTCTATCGACAAGTTCCCAGACGTCGTTTCGAACAAACTGATTCAACTCGTCTTGCATAGCAATGATCCAATTACTATCAGCCAATGCCTCATTAATGGTTTTAGGCTCGATAGATGAGAGGAAACAACACCAGCAAAACAGAGATGGACTAGATTGTTCTTGCGACTCAAAGAGTTGTCGTCTAGTCTTAACACCAACAGTAGAGTCACCAATAATATTTTCAGTATTATGCGCTGATTTCCATGTATTTCTATTCTTAACAATAGTACTGTCATCTATATCATGTACAGCATCATGCATGTCAACATCATTATCATCAGAAGATTTAATGGGAGTAGACGAGTCGACTAGTTTAGGTATGTCAACTGGTCTAGTAGAGTTACCTTGAGCACTCACCTTCTTCTGGTCATCTGACTCGAGAGCTTTCATGAATGGATTATATGCTTGAACGGATTCATATACCTCTGAGTCTTTGTCAGATTCGACAATTAGCTCAGTAGGTTTCTCACTGATCTTGTTGGCAGACGGGTCCTGTTGAGATTCTTCGAAAACCACATGTGGTGTTTCTTCCACACAGAGGGTTGAGTAGTTGAATACTCTAAATGCTTTGCTAGTCGAGGAGTATCCTAAGAATATCCCCTCGTCTGCTTTAGCATCGAATGCATTCAACTTGCTTTTCCCATTGTTATGGATGAAACACTTGCATCCAAATATATGAAAATATGAAACTCTGGGTTTTCTACCTTTCCATACCTCATAGGGCGTCTTACCTAGTGCTTTATTGATAGCACTTCTATTTTGTGAGTGGCATGCAGTGTTGATAGCTTCTGCCCAAAATTTCTGAGGCGTATTATACTCTGTCAGCATGGTCCTGCAGGCCTCCTTAAGAGTTCTGTTCCTTCGCTCTGCTACTCCATTTTGTTGTGGTGTCCTTGCTGCACTAGTAAGGTGCTGGATGCCACGCTTAGAACAAAATTCTTTAATATAGCAGTTAATGAATTCAGTACCCTTTTCACTACGGATCTTGACAATTGACTGATTCTTCTCAACTTGTAACTTCTTCAATAGATCAGGCAAAAGTGTTTGTGTATCACTCTTCTTGTGTAAGAAGACTACCCAAGTGAACTTAGAATAGTCGTCTACCACAACAAGTGTGTACCTTCTACCGTTCAAAGTTGGAGGAGTTATTGGGCCATGTATGTCCATATGTAGAAGTTCAAGAACTCTACTGGTTGAGAGGGATGGAATAGATTTAAAAGAACCCTTTACCTGTTTACCTTTTTGACAGGACGTGCATACATGTGACTTATAGTAGACTTCATTGGGAATACCTTCCACAAGGTAGTCTCTGGCTATCTTATTAAGAACCTTAAAGTTTAGATGACAAAGGCGTCTATGCCAGAGCCAGCCAAGTTCTTTAGGATTCTTAGTAAGTAGACAGGTGTCCCTCGGACAATTGTTCCAGTTTACTATGTACACACTTCCTTGTCTAATGCCGACCAGTAAGACTGTGTGAGTTCTTTTGACTGTGTGAGTTCTTTTGTCAATGATTTCACATTTCTGACTCTTGAACTGCACCTTGTATCCACGATCACAAAATTGTGAAACAGAGAGTAAATTGTATTTCAAGCCTTCAACATAAGAAACATCTTGAATTTCTATGTCTCCATTTCGAATGTCACCAAATCCTTTGGTAACTGCAGTGGAGCTATCACCAAATATCACTTTTGGTCCTTCTTGCTCATGGTAGCTTGATAAGAGAGTCTTGGTACCAGTCATGTGGTGCGAACAGCCACTGTCTATGTACCAAGTTTCTCCTGTTGAGCCACCTTTCTTGTATAGATCGAGTCGACCCTGCAATAGATGATAATACATAATTTAGGTACCCTCCTTGTTTAGTGGGGTCCTTGGGGGTTAGTCGAGTTCAATGGAATCCAAATGTACATTGGAGTCCTGAACAAGTTTGACCTTCTAAGCTTTCGACCATATTTGTTGCAAAATAAGACCTTGTTGTCCTTATCTGGCCTATCAGTCGAGTTCGGGTCTACTCTTTGGAGATAGCCTTTTGACTTAATCTCTACTTGAGCAGGCACTTGTCTATGATAGTCAGAGTAAGGTTTATATGCATTAGGTCCATACGGTTTATAGACATGTTTAGGTCTTTCTTCTCCTTTGATATCATATGACAAAGGTGGAGGATATAGAACAGGTTGTATACGATATTTTGGACCTTCCTGTGTAGGTCTAGACGAGTAGAGTTGAGACTGCCTTATGAAAGGAGGTCTAGACTCTTGTCGTCTAGTCTGTACTTGTCTAGTACTAGTCTCCTCAGGATACCAGTCCTCGTATCTGACCTGATTTGGTCGTCCACGATTCCTAGTCCTTTGTTGACTTGTCTTAAACGGAACAGGCTTGTTGTTAACTTTCTTTTTACCACCTTTGGTAATTGGAATGTTAACTTGAGCTTGTTTTGGTACAGTACCTTTTGATGGAGTGTCAATATCGTATATCAATGGTTCTTTTCCTTTATCATTAGTCAAAGAGCTTGAGATGAAAATAGTAGGGTTCTTAGGAACTTGAGTAGACGAGCTGGGTGTCTCAGCACCTATGCCTGTCTTGTCAGCAGGAGCCCTATACCTATCTGACAATTCAAGGTTAACCTTAGATGAGTTAACCAGGTCAGTAAGTTTAAGGTCTAATGTGACAACCTCGGTTTCTAAGAACTTATTACGTTCTTCAAGCTTTTTGAGCTTACTTTGTAAAACATTGAATTCATGTTTCTCAGTAGCGTGTGTCTTAAGTAGGTCTTGATACAACTTGTCTGTCAATGCACACTTCTCTCTGAGTTGTCTCAACTCTTCTTGCAAGCGTTAATTTAGGACTGTTATATTAGGATCTATTTTAGACTGAGCTTCCTTAAGATCAATGATTTCTTGTCTTAAGGTGATGTTTTCGTCACTGACTTCAATGAATGCCTTGTTGGCAAGTAGGAGGTCGTCTTCAACTGCACTAGTAGAGTGCTGAAGACTACTCCCTACTTGGCTACTGGCAGTGTCACTTTCATCAGAATCTGATTCATCACATGATTGAAAGGAAGTGGCAGAAGATACCTCTTGGTCGATTTTAGCCATGAAGCATAGACCATCATCAACTATGAATGCTTCATCGTGATCTGGTTCAGACGGGTAGCTAGATGAGGATGATGGCAACTCGTTTGAGTCAGAGTCATTATTGGCCATCATTGCCTTCTTACCACGGTTGTATCTTCTTTCCCTTCGTGCTTTGCGTTCCTCTCGATCATCAGTACTCAGGTCTGGACATTCATATATGTAGTGACCTGGTTTCTCACAGTTATAGCACACAAGATCATTAGTAGCCTTTTTAATAGGAGAGTTGTTCCTTCGTTTATCACGTCTATCAGAACGAGTAATCTTCCTACCATCAGACTCTCTATCTTGTCTGTTACCTTTCGAGACTTCGTCTCTCCTTTCGGACGAGTTTCGGTCTCGTCTGGTTTCAGACGAGTTCTTAGAAGCAGACCCTCTATGCTCTCTATAGAACTTCTTATATCTTCCGAAACGTTTATTCAGCCTATCAAACTTTCTAACCATGAGGCTTATCTGATCCTTCAGGCTAAGATCAGTATCTATCTCGTCTTTAACAGAAGCAGACCTAGTCTTAGTCTTAGACCTGTCTATCTTAGACGAACTAGCCTTAAAAGCAACGTTCTTAGATACAGCATGTTCTCTGTCGCTACTTACTATGGGTTCATCTTCGTCTAGATCAAACTCATGAGCCTTTAGAGTTTGAAACATAGTCTCTGCTGTCCATACATCTATATCTTGGGTATTCTTAACAAGCATTTTTACCATCTTCCATCGACTATCAAGGCTTTTGAGAATCCTAAGATTGATTTCACGTGGAGTATAAGATTTACCAAGGACTTCCAAGTCATTCATGATTTTAGTAAAACGAGTATCCAACTGGTCTATTGTTTCACCAGCTTTCATATGAAATGATTCGAATCTTTGGACTGCAGTGGAAAGCTTGCTTTCTTTGATTAGGGATGTCCCTTCACAAATGATAGCTAAGCGATCCCACATTTCTTTGGCAGTTTTACATTTTAACACTTTTCCCAGATACTCGTTAGGAAGAGTGTGTAAGATGTAATTCTTGGCCAAGCTATCCAAATTATTCTGTCTCATTTCTTCAGAGGTTAGTTCTGACCTTGGTTTCTTGACGAGAGTACCCACTGGTTGATTTGGATCAAGGGCAGCAGTATTGGGGATCATGGTCACAATTGGACCTTCAGTGACTACGGAGATCATTAAGTCGTGAGTGGAGCTGAAGATGGCTTCCATCCTTAGCTTCCAATAGTCGTAATCCTGTACCTGGAACTTAGGTAGTTTGTTGGCGCTTATCTCAAGAGACATGATTTCAAGAAATGAGTGCTAAGTCAAGTTATGATCAAGAACAGCAGATAAGTCAAGAACAGGGAGCACGAAAAAACAGATGATATAAGAATATGATCAAGAATACGTATACAAGAACAATCAAGGACCAAGACTTCACCCTTAGTCTTGAGTCGGTTATCAAGAAACAGCAGTTCGTAAACTACTGCTCTGATACCACTTGTTGGTCCCAAGTTGAGTTAATAACGAGTAAGCTAGTGAAAATGTCTAGAGGGGGGTGAATAGACTTTTCAAAAATCTTTCGAAATATCAAAGTACAATATGCGGAATACGAAATTATCAATGAGCCCAATTCAAGATTATACTCAACTTATTTTCGAGAACTCTGTTCTATACTCAACTAATCTAGTTTAGTTAAGTAGTTAAACCAATTAAGCAATTTAAACAATTAAAACAATAAAGTAAATCAAACACAAGATTTATAGTGGTTCGACAACTTGTCTACATCCACTCTCACAAACCCAGTTGTGATGTTTCCACTAAACTCTTCCAATCGAGTACAAGTGTATGTTCCTGTCTTTAAAGTCCCAAGAAGAAGACTTAGATCTTCAACAGACCATACCTCCAGATATGTCTACGATCTTACTAGAAATTTTACAAGTATCTAGCACCTTGAAAATAACAAACAAAAACTAAAAACTTCTCTGATTTTCAGTAGTAGCCTTCTTGATTCTTCACTTGTCTCCTGGCTATCTTTCTGAACTTCAATCAACTCTGAGAGTAAACTTCGATTGAATCTTCAATAACGTTTGTAAGTAGTAATTCTCAATATTTCAGTAGTCAGTAGTCTTTAACCAATGAATACCTTGGGGTATTTATAGACTTCAAATCCAAGAACTTTCAGTTGTGTAACAACCTTTCTTGAAAACTAACTTCTAACTGATTCTTTTATTCTTCCACGCGTTTCTTCAGTTAATTAGTTATTCCATAACTAATTCTTCAATTCCATCTTCAATACGGGTTTCTGTAACTAACTTCAAATTAACTTGTCTTGTGTAGTCCACCTGTCTTGAGTAGTAGACTAGTCTTCTCTTCTTGTGCAATAGACTTCTAATAGAACTAATCTAGTCCTATCATCTAACCTAACAAGACTATTACATTACATTAAGCTTTTATAACACAAGCTTAGTCAACTTATAAACTATACAATGAATCTAATCTATTACATAAAAAATATCATGAGCTCTATACAGTAATTATAGCTCGAAAACAATCTTAACATATTCAACTATGAACAGATATGAAGTACTTATACATCGTACTTATCTTTTAAATATAAACAATACTTTTCTTTTTATGTGAACTCTACTGATCTGTTCAAGATGACTTCAACTTAACTAGATTAGATTAGTCAACACTTAGAAAATATTCAAGTCTTCTTTTGGCTTATCAAAACTTTATCTTTTATCTTTTATTCATCATTTAGGACTTGTTCTAGGATTCATATCCCAACACAACCCATGTGCATATCCTAAGAAGTTTCTCAAACTGTTCTGATGAGGTGTCTATCTCAATAGACGAGAGCATCTTCTTCAGATTGTTACTGACTTTAGCACGAACCCTCTTCTCCCTTAAGCACATCGGATAATAGACGAGGGAATCAAATCTAATTTCAGAAGGGGTCTGAGCAGGTAAGGTCCCTGTCTCAGTTGTTGCAGAGGCAACTAGTGGGGTTTCTGAAATAGACGGGTTGATGGGTTCAACATTTTTTGTTGAGGTAAGAGGAATTTGGATGGTGGTTTCTTGGGGCTTTAACGTGTCTTGGTTTGGTTCGACAGTTGTAGAAGTATCAACTGTATCGAATATAGTAGTGTGTAGGGTTATGTTGGCTCTTAGTGGTTGCACTGCCAACACTGTCGAGGTTTTGGGAATAGGTTTGGCACGAGATCGGAGTGATCTGGCCTTGGTTTTAACGGGGAGAGAGAGAGGAATTGACAAAGTTCGGGAAGAAGTACCAACCTTTTCTTCAGTCGACTTGTCTGGTTAAGGACTCGACTCGACTCTCACCAGTCGATACACTTGCAACTCTTCCTCTTCCGTCTCAGGCTCCTTGTCTGAGTGGGTTTCTTCAGAATCTTCTGCAGCCTCAATCATCGCCTCCTCTTCCACATACTGAACTAGTCTACCACTAGTTCCAGCTTCAGCTTCCTCAGACTTTTTGCTCTCCGACTCGTCTTCCTCAGAACTAGACGAGGCGGCTTCAATCATGGCGTCGTCTGGATTGATATGAACTTGTTTGGGAGCAGCAGTTCTTCTAGCAGCTTGCTTTGCTAGCGCCTCCTTTTTCAGATAATGTTTGAGAGGATGAAATGGCTTGCCCTTACTCCAACTAGTCTTGTTGGGCAACAAGAGAGGTAGAATGACACTTAGCTTGTTTCCGAAGCTTACATTCGCAGACACAACCCAGTTGACTGAACTGGTGTCGACTTGCACATATTTCTTGTAATACATCAATCTATCCAAGAAGAATGTAGACCAATTTCCTTCTGTAATTCCATCATGAATCACGGCCATAATTCTTGCTTTCTGGAGTGTCACAGAGTCAAAACTCCCAGTGACTCCTAGCAGCATCTTGGATGCGATATCAAGAAGAGTCTTGTATTTGTCAAGTAGCTCCTTCTTCTTGACAGCAGGAATTTTACCATCACGATTCAACTTCAATTGCTTTCCACAGAAAATACTCAGGTATCTCAACTCTCTGCCTTCAGCATATCTCTCGATATCTATCGATCCGGACGGTAATTTCAATGATTCAGTCAAGAATTCACGAGTAATCTCTACTCTCCTTCTCCCAACAAAGGCTTCAATCGAGTCGCCTTGTCGAGTGGCAGTGGCATAGAATTCTAACACCTCCTCTTCCAGCACAACTTCCGGAAATGCCTCCAAATAAGGTCTTAAACCACATCTGAAGCATTTTATCAAAATTTCTTTGTTATCATCAGTGTGATTTCCTTTGAAAAACACTGATCCCTCCACATGCACTCTTCCTTCGGTGATGTACTTTCCGAGATCGAACCTTGCTTGCATGTTAGTACGAGCATCAAATATCGAAACAATCGACATAATAGATCGGTTATTAAATTCAAGAGATTTCAAAAATGCTTGAGTGCTTGGAAGTAATGAGAATCAAGAGATAAGAACTTGTGAGCAGTTATGAACGAGTAGTATGGGTTTTGTTAAACCTTGAGTGTTGAAATCAATGGTTGAGATTGAACAAGTTTGATCTAATGGACATATATGAAAGTCTTTTGAAATTCAGTTTTACGGAATCGAGAATATTACGTGATTTAGTATCGTAAAATTTGAAATCCGCCTCTTCTATTGGTAGGTAAATGGACTGTACTTATCTGACCTAGCATAGTAGAGTTTTGGCGCGAACTGGTTATATACACCTCATTAAATGGAGTGTATAAATCCATTTCTAGAATTTCAAAAATTTTATTGACAAATTACATTTATATCCTTAATTCGTTTTGTTAAAACACTTAGAGTATTTAAATCATGAAAACACTCATCTTGTCTGTTCGAGTCTATTCAGAACAGACGAGTAGACTCAGGCGCACATGACGAGTTCCCCCTTCGACTGTGCTAGTCTACTTTGAACATCGAATGACTATTTGAACCTGTCTTTTCTTGTGCGACAGATTAGACGTAATACAGGTAGTCGAGTGAAATAAATAAGGTGAATATCAATCTAGCATAAAGTTCAAGTTTCAAACAAGATGACTGTTAACAAACTTAAGAGTCAACATAAGGTTCTTTAAGAAATCAAGGATTCCCCCTTAAATGTTTATTCCCTTAGTATTACCCTCAGCTTTACCAGCTTCCTCATCGGGTTGTTCGGTCAACTTGTCTAACCCTGTATACCTGTCTGTTGGGTAAATAGACGAGTGCTCTATTCTTTTTGTGGTGACTTGTCTGTTTCTCCTTTCTTCTTAGAAATGTACCTGTCTAGTTAGTACATTGCTACATACTAGTAGGGTCAAGATCAATTAGTCCTAGACTAATGCATAATTCACGAAAACGAGCCTCAGCTAATGGTTTTGTGAAAATATCAGCTCTTTGAAAATCAGTGTGAATCTTTTCCATACGAATATCCTTCTTTTCTACATGATCACGTATAAAATGGTGTTTCACATCAACATGCTTACAATGTGTGTGCAGAACTGGATTTTGTGTAATGGCAATAGCACTGTTACTATCACAGAATATGGGAACATTTGATTCACAGATATTATAATCTCTAAGTTGTTGAATAAGCCACAATAATTGACTACAGTAACTACCAGCAGCCATGTACTCAGCTTCAGTAGTAGAGGTAGCAACACTTGTCTGCTTTTTCGAAAACCACGAAATGAGTTTTGTGCCTAAGAATTGACAAGAACCAGATGTAGATTTCCTATCTATTCTACAACCACCAAAATCAGAATCAGAGTAGCCACTTAGGGATAAATCATCATTTGAAGGATACCATATACCCCGATTAATGGTTCCTTTCAAATATTTCAGAATCCTTTTAGTGGTTTCCATATGACTCTCTTTTGGATTAGCTTGAAATCGAGCACATACGCCAACAGAAAATGCAATATCAGGTCTACTAGCAGTCAAGTACAGTAATGAACCGATAAGACCACGGTAATGAGTTTGATAAGCACACTTACCATTCTCGTCTGGATCCATCCTGTAGGTAGGTTGCATAGGTACTCCAGAAGATTTACATGTCTTAATACCATACTTGTCTAGTAGATTACGAGTATACTTTGCTTGATTTATGAAAATCCCTTCTGGGGTCTGTTTTACTTGAAGTCCAAGAAAGTAATTCATTTCACCCATCATAGACATCTCAAATTTACTTTGCATGAGTGTTGAAAAGCTTTCACTCAGCTTTTTGTTAGGTGAACCAAAAATGATGTCATCTACGTAAATTTGGACGAGTAAAATGTCTTTCCCTTCTTGTCTTCTGAACAAGGTTCTATCTACCTTGCCCTTAGTAAAACCATTTTCCAATAGAAATTGAGAAAGAGTATCGTACCAGGCTCTTGGAGCTTGTTTTAGTCCATATAAGGCCTTCTTTAATCTGTATACCTGGTTACCTTTGACTTCGAAACCTGGGGGTTGTTCAACATACACTTCTTCCGCAAGAATCCCATTAAGAAATGCACTTTTAACATCCATTTGATACACAGTAAATTTCATGTGAGCAGCATATGCAAGGAACAATCGAATGGCTTCTAGTCTAGCAACAAGAGCATAGGTTTCATCATAGTCTATGCCTTCAGCTTGTGAGTAGCCTTGGGCGACTAGTCTAGCCTTATTTCTAACGACTAAATCATTCTCATCTTTCTTATTCTTGAAAATCCATCGAGTGCCAACTACATTATGATGTTTCGGCCTATCGACAAGTTCCCAGACGTCGTTTCGAACAAACTGATTCAACTCGTCTTGCATAGCAATGATCCAATTACTATCAGCCAATGCCTCATTAATGGTCTTAGGCTCGATAGATGAGAGGAAACAACACCAGCAAAACAGAGATGGACTAGGTTGTTCTTGCGACTCAAAGAGTTGTCGTCTAGTCTTCACACCAATAGTAGAGTCACCAATGATATTCTCAGTATCATGAGCAGATTTCCATGTTTTTCTAGCCTTAGTATGCATATTATCATCATCTAGATCAATTATAGCATCATGCATTTCAATATCATTTACATCAGAAGATTTAATAGGAGTAGACGAGTCGACTAGTTCAGGCATGTCAACTGGTCTAGTGGATTTACCTTTAACACTTACCTTCTCCTGATCATCTGACTCGAGAGCTTTCATGAACGGGTTATAGGCTTGAACAGATTCATAAACTTCTGATTCTTGATCAGTTTGGATCGATAGATCAGTTACCTTCTTACTGATTTGGTCGGCAGACGAGTCCTGTAGTGATTCATCGAAAACTACATGTGGTGTTTCTTCCACACATAGGGTAGAGTAGTTGAATACTCTGAATGCTTTGCTAGTTGAGGAGTATCCTAAGAATATCCCCTCGTCTGCTTTAGCATCGAATGCATTCAACTTGCTTTTCCCATTGTTATGGATAAAACACTTACAATCAAATATATGAAAATATGAAACTCTAGGTTTTCTACCTTTCCATACCTCATAGGGCGTCTTACCTAGTGCTTTATTGATAGCACTTCTGTTTTGGGAATGACATGCAGTATTGATAGCTTCTGTCCAAAACTTTTGAGGAGTATTATACTCTGTCAGCATGGTCCTGCAGGCCTCCTTAAGAGTTCTGTTCCTTCGCTCTGCTACTCCATTTTGTTGTGGTGTCCTTGCTGCACTAGTAAGGTGCTGGATGCCACGCTTAGAACAAAATTATTTAATATAGCAGTTAATGAATTCAGTACCCTTGTCACTACGGATCTTGACAATGGACTGATTCTTCTCAACTTGAATCTTCTTCAACAGATCAGGTAGGAGTGTTTGTGTATCACTCTTCTTGTGTAAGAAGACTACCCAAGTGAACTTAGAATAGTCGTCTACCACAACAAGTGTGTACCTTCTACCGTTCAAAGTTGGAGGAGTTATTGGGCCATGTAGGTCCATATGTAAAAGTTCAAGAACTCTACTTATTGAGAGGGATGGGATGGATTTAAAGGAACCTTTTACCTGTTTACCTTTCTGACAGGCATCGCATACATGTGATTTGAAATAGTTTTCGTTGGGTATACCTTCAACAAGGTAATCTCTTGCAATCTTATTAATCACCTTAAAGTTCATGTGGCAAAGGCGTCTATGCCAAAGCCAACTGACCTCTTTGGGTGTCTTAGTAAGAAGACAAGTATCCCGTGGACAGCTATTCCAATTCACAATGTACACACTACCTTGTCTTATGCCGACGAGTAGTACGGTATGTGTCCTCTTGTCTATGATTTCGCCCTTTTGACTTTTGAACTGCACTTTGTAACCTCGATCACAAAACTGTGAAACAGATAATAGATTATATTTCAAACCTTCTACGTATGATACATCTTGTATCTCTACGTCGCCATTTCGGATATAGCCAAAGCCTTTTGTGATGGCTGTAGAGCTGTCACCAAATATAACCTTTGGTCCTTCTTGCTCATGGTAGCTTGAGAGAAGTGCCTTGGTACCAGTCATGTGGTGCGAACAGCCACTGTCTATGTACCAAGTTTCTCCTATTGAGCCAACCTTCTTGTATAGATCGAGTTGACCCTGCATTATATGATATTTCATAATTTAGGTACCCTCCTTGTTTATTGGGGTCCTGGGGGGTTAGTCGAGTTCAATGGAATCCAAATATACATTGGAGTCCTGAACAAGTTTGATCTTCTAAGCTTTCGACCATATTTGTTGCAAAATAAGACTTTGTTGTCCTTATCTGACCTATCAGTTGAATTCGGGTCTACTCTTTGGAGATAGCCTTTAGACTTAATCTCTACTTGAGCAGGCACTTGTCTATGATAGTCAGAGTAGGGTTTGTATGCATTAGGTCCATACGGTTTATAGACATGTTTAGGTCTTTCTTCTCCTTCTATGTCATATGATTCAGGCGGAGGATATAAGACGGGTTGAGTACGATATTTTGGAGTCACTTTCCTAGGCCTAGACGAGTAGAGCTGAGACTGCCTTACGAAAGAAGGTCTAGGCTCTTTCCATCTAGTTTGTACTTGTCTAGTACTAGTCTCCTCAGGATACCAGTCCTCGTATCTAACCTGATTAGGTCGTCCACGACTTCTAGTCCTTTGTTGACTTGTCTTAAACAGAACAGCCTTGTTGTTAACTTTCTTTTTACCTCCCTTGGTAATTGGAATGTTATCTTGAGTCTGTTTGGGTACAGTGCCTTCGGATGGAGTTCCAATATCGTATATCATTGGTCATTTTCCTTTATCATTAGTCAAAGAGCTTGAGATGAAAATAGTAGGGTTCTTAGGAACTAGAGTAGACGAGCTGGGTGTCTCAACACCTATGCCTGTCTTGTCAGCAGGAGCCCTATACCTATCTGACAATTCAAGGTTAACCTTAGAAGAGTTAACCAGGTCAGTAAGTTTAAGGTCTAGAGTGACAACCTCGGTTTCTAAGAACTTATTACGTTCTTCAAGCTTTTTGCACTTGATTTTTAAAACATTGAATTCATGTTTCTCAGTAGCATGTGTCTTAAGTAGGTCTTGATACAACTTGTCTGTCAATGCACACTTGTCTTTGAGTTGACTCAACTCTTCTTGCAAGCGTACATTTAGGACTGTTATATTAGGATCTACTTTGGACTGAGCTTCCTTAAGATCAATGATTTCTTGTTTTAACATGATGTTTTCGTCACTGACTTCCATGAACGCCTTATTAGCGAGTAGGAGATCTTCTTCAGTCACACCAGTAGAGTGATGAAGACTACTCCCTACACCACTATCGGCTGTATCACTTTCATCAGAGTCTGATTCATCACAAGATTGAAATGAAGTTGCAGATGATACCTCTTGTTCAATTTTACCCATGCAGCAGAGTCCATCATCTACTATGAATGCTTCATCTTGATCAGACGGGTAGCTGGACGAAGACGATGGTAACTCGTCTGAGTCCGTTTCAGAGTCATTATTAACCATCATTGCCTTCTTACCCTTGTTGTATCTTCTTTCCCTTCTTGCCTGGCGTTCTTCACGATCATCAGTGCTCAGGTATGGACATTCGTAAATGTAGTGACCTGGTTTCTCACAGTTATAGCATAAAGGATCGTTAGTAGACCTTTTAATAGGTGACTTATCCCTGCGCTTATCTCGTCTATCAGAACGCTGAATCTTCCTATCATCTGACTCTCTATCTCGTCTGTTACTTTTCGAGACTTCGTCTCTCCTTTCGGACGAGTTTCGGTCTCGTCTGGTCTCAGACGAGTTCTTAGAAGTCGAACCTCTATAGTCTCTATAGAACTTTTTATATCTACCATAGCGTTTGTTTAGTCTGTCGAATTTCCTAACCATAAGGTTCATCTGATCTTTCAGACTTAGATCGGACTTGTCTAACTCATCTTTTATGCTAGCAGGTTTGGACCTGTCTATTCTAGAGCTCTTAGACGAAGTAGACTTAAAGGCAACATTTTTCGACACAGCTTTCTCCCTATCACTACTGGCAATTGGTTCTTCCTCATCTAATTCGAACTCATGCGCCTTAAGAGTCTGGAACATGGTTTCTGAGGGCCACGAATCAATATCTTGTGTGGATTTAATGATCATCTTGACCATTTTCCATCTTTCATCCAAGGCTTTCAAGATTCTTAGGTTAATCTCTCTTTCAGTATAAGTCTTTCCTAGTACTTCAAGATCATTCATGATTTTAGTAAATCGAGTATCCAATTCATCAATGGATTCACCTGGCTTCATCTTAAATGTTTCAAATCTTTGGACAGCTGAGGACAGTTTGCTTTCTTTGATCAGCGTAGTGCCTTCACAAAGAACAGCTAATTTGTCCCACATTTGCTTGGCAGTCTTACATTTTAACACTTTACCAAGATACTCGTTTGGCAAGGTGTGTAAAATATAATTCTTAGCAAGACTATCCAAATTGTTTTGGCGCATTTCTTCAGAAGTCAGTTCTGACCTTGGTTTAACAATCAGCTCTCCAACTTCTTTGGTTGGGTCCAGTGTAGCAGTATTTCTGATCATGGTAACGACTGGTCCTTCTTTGATCACAGATACCATGAGATCATGAGTTGAGCTGAAAATGGCTTCCATTCTCAACTTTCAGTAGTCGTAGTCCTGAACAGAGAACTTGGGAAGTTTGTTAGCACTTATCTCAAGAGACATGTTTAGCAGTTTGATCAGATAGGATAGTAGCAGGAAATCAAGATACAAATATATCAAGAAAGTGTGGAATGAATCAAAACAGAAACGAACCAAGACTTCACCCAAAGTCTTTAAATGTTATCAAGAAACAGCAGTTCGAAAACTACTGCTCTGATACCACTTGTTGGTCCCAAGTTGAGTTAATAATATTGAGTAAGCTAGTGAAAATGTCTAGAGGGGAGGGGTGAATAGACTTTTCAAAAATCTTTCAATATATCAGAATACGTAATGCGGAATTAATCAAAGTAACAATGAGCCCAATCTAGTTTATACTCAACTTATATTCGAAATTCGAACTATTGTTATGAACACTCTACTTGTCTTGTTTAGGTAGGCAATTAATCAATTAAGCAGTTAATCAATCAAACACACACAAACAGTAAAGTAAATCAACACACAACGATTTTATAGTGGTTCGACAACTTGTCTACATCCACTCTCACAACTCCAGTCGTGAAATTCTTATTACTCTTCCAATCGAGTATTCTTGTGATTTTAAGTCCCAAGATATAAGACTTAGATCTTCTCGAAAACACTACCAAGTGCCTCTTCGATCTAACTAGCTATTTTACAAGTAACTAGCAGCTTGAAATAGTAAACAAAAATAAAACTTCTCTTTGCTCAGTAGTAGCCTTCTTGTTCTTCACTTGTCTTCTGGCTTCTTTCTGAACTTTAATCTCTGAGAGTAAATTGCTTCTTTGAATCTTCAATAATGCTTCAATAGTCTTTTAGTAGTCTTTAATCGTTTAATACCTTGCGGTATTTATAGATTTCTAATTCCAAGAACTTTCAGTTGTGTAACAACCTTTTCTTGAAAACTGACTTGTAACTGTTCTTTTTATCCTTTAACGCGTTTCATCAGTTAATTAGTTATTCCTTAACTAACTCTTCAATCTTCATCTTTAACACGCTTTTGTAACTAACTTCAAGTTGACCTGTCTTGTTGAGTCGCGCACCTGTCTTGTCCTTCAGTAGTAGACTGCGTCTTCTACTTGTCTTGTGCAGTAGACTTCTTCAGATTACAACATAGAACTAATCTAGTCCTATCATCTAATCCTAACAAGACTATTACATTACATTAAGCTCTTGTTATAAAGCTTAGTCAACTTATAGAACTATACATCAATATACAATCAATATAACCGAAAATATGAGCTTCTATACATCTCAAATAGCTCAATATAAAACCTCTTAAGTATACAAAGTATCAATAGTTTATAAGTACTTGTCTCTTTCTCTTTTATACTTATCATGTTAACTTCATTCGTTTCATGAACTAGTACTTGTCTTGTGAACTAGTACTTGTCTTGTGAACTCTACTGATCTGTACAAGATGACTTCTTCTTAACTAGAATAGATCAATCAACGCTTAGAAAATATTCAAGTCTACTTTTGGCTTATCAAAACTTCATCTTTTATCTTTTATCATCATTTAGGACTTGTTCTAGGATTCATATCCCAACATGGTTGACCTTCAAACATTAGAATCTTTGTTTATATTGCTCTTTTATAATAAAATTAATAACATGAAAAATATATATAATCGCACGTTTGTTTATATTTTCACAATTATTTTTTTCTGTTATAAAAGTGCAAGTATTAATTACAAAAAGTGTAACATTAATAATAATAAAATTTGCAAGTCGAATTTGTTTTTATTTTCGCAAAAAAAAATTTCGTTTATATGCAAATGGTAACTACCGTAACGTGTAATATTAAAAGTAAAAAACGTGCAAGTAGTAAATAATATATATTGCTCTTTTATAATAAAATTAATAACAAGAAAAATATATGATAATATATATTGCTCTTTTATAATAAACTTAGTTACATATTGCAGTTATACTATGTTGCACTTTTCAGTGATAAAAACTTATCGTATTTTTTAGTAATATTGTGTTGCACTTTTCAATTATAATGACTTACACTTTTCACTAAATATTTTGTTGCATTTTTCAGTTATACTCACTTGCACTTTAATTTTAATAAAAATCGTGTTGCACTTTTCAGTTATAGTGACTTACATTTTTTAGTATTATTGTGTTGCACTTTTCATTTATAAATGACTTACACTTTCCAATAATATTGTGTTGCAGTTTTTTGTTATACTGACTTGCACTTTTTATAATATTGTGTTGCAGTTTTTGTTATATTGAAGTACACTTGTCATTAATATTATGTTGCACTTTTTAGTAATATTGTGTTGCACTTTTTGCTTAAATTGAGTTACACTTTACATTAATATTGTGTTGCACTTTTCAGTTATACTAACTTGCACGTTTCAGAAATATTGTGTTTCGCTTTTTAGTTATACTGACTTATATTTTAAAAAAAAATTGTGTTGCACTTTTTTCTTATATCGACTTACATTTTTTAGTAATATTGTGTTGCATTTTTTACGGAATAAATTTTTTCTTTAAATCATTGAAACCTCATTCTAAATTTTTTAAATCATTTTAAATATAGGGTATACAAGATGAAAAAAATGGGTATGCATTTTAAATTTTTTAACTCGTGTATTTTCAATTTTTTGCTAACTACTTTTTAAATTAAACTATTTTAATAAATTGGGTATCTATAAAGCAAGTCAGGTACCCACATTCTTAACGGGTATAGTCTGCCAATTAGACATGTTGGTCCTGAAAGGAGTATATAACAAGTGTATGGGGGGGGAATACACTTGTATGCAATTCTTTTCAACTTTTGATCAAACCAGAGCTCAGCTAGGTTGTCTTGGACAACTCTGCTGAAGATGATTAACTCTTCTAAGATAATCAAACTACTAAGTACTATTGAGTACTTAGTTGAATAACTATCTAGGAGAGTTATATGTGCGGAATAGTGGTTGGCCCTTTAAGTTTAGACTCCTTAAGTTTCTGAAATCAATTTGTCAATACAGTCCAGTTTTCAGGGAACTTGTCCAATACAGTTTTGCACAGTCTTTGAATATGTATCTTTTGAAAGATCAGTTTTGTGTGCAGTGTTGAATGAATGTAAGTACTTGTAAAGCAAATCAACACAAGAGGTTATAGTGGTTCAGAGACTCAAGCTCCTACATCCACTTTCCCTGATTTAACAGGATAATTCCTTCACTCTTGGAATTAACTTGTTTTATAGTGCCAAGGTGCACTTGATCAAGAACACCACTCCTTGGTGAATTGATCCCTAGGATGTCTAGAGTTCTAGTACCCTCTTCTCAACTAAGAACTGAACTGTTCTTCTCTCAACAGTCAGCTCCTACCACTTTTACTACTACAACCTTCTCACTTGAAAGGGGTAAGGGTTGAAGTAAGGTTCCAACTAATGAGATATCCTTTACAATGAAGATCAGTGTATAAGGATTAGGATATCTCTCTAAGCTTTGTATGGATATACAGTAAGTTCAGCTTAGAAGAAGTGTTTCAAGACTAAGAATGTCTTTTGAGGACTTTGAAGCTTTAGTATGATTGTTCAGTTGGATGTAGAATGGATGCTTCAAATGGTCTTCACACTTCTTGTATTTATAGACAAATTTGAGGATTTGCCCGTTGGAGAGGCAGCCCCAAATTGCTATAAATGTCTTCCTTGAGTTCTTCAAACTGGAAGACAGTTTCTTGATAGTGACATGTCCTTATTTGGGTAATAAACGGCTTGTAAGACTTTGTCTTCTTTCTGCAGCACTTTTCCCAATGTTTTGACTTCTTGTTAGGACTTGAACATGGCTTCTGAAGGTTGATCCAATGATAGGACAACATTCCTTATCAACTGGACAACTCTCCTTATCACTATCAGCAGTTTTGCTTATCAGCAAAGTTGGCTTGCTCTTCTATCTTCAGATGACTTGGCTCTTTCCCTTTTCTTCACTTCAAGGTGATCTTAGCATGTTGTATTGAGATTCTTTAGGGTATGGTTGTCTCTAACTCTTCAGCATGGTTGACCTTCAAACATTAGAATCTTTGTTCTGGTTCAAACTTGCTGAGACAACTCTTTTGGGACAACTCTCCTGATCAGCATATTTGGTCTTTTAGTTTCAGAGCTGATGTTTTCACAGAGTTAACCTCTCTGGACAACTCTCCTGATCAGAGCATTTGACTAATCTTGTCCTTTTGAGCTTTGAAATCAAGTTCTTGCATAGAGATAATTCTTCTGGACAACTCTCCTGATCAGAGCATTTGATATTCTATAGAGTTTTCTTGTCCTTAGTGTTTGTTCCAGATTTTGAACCTTGAGGGGACTTGATCTTGATCATCTTTAAAGCATAGGTTCCCCCTCACATTGTGCATCTAGTCATCTAAGAGCTGCCTAACATATCAGCTTCTCATCTAGCCTTATGCTATGTGTTCTAACAATCTTAGAACACAATCATCTTGACTTAGGCATGTCTCAGGGGGTTTTGGTATTTAATCAAAACATATCTCATTTTATTCCCAACAAGACATGTGTAAAATCGAACCGTCAAACTGCCAAACCGGTCAATCGGCCAAACTGTCGATTTTTAACCGTCGATTTGGCAAACCACCGGTTACGGTTTAAAAATCGAACCGTAACCGAAAAATGGCAGTTTGGTTACTGTTGGGAATAAAATGAGATATGTTTTGATCTAATACCAAAACCCCCTGAGACATGCCTAAGTCAATATGAATATGTTCTAAGAATGTTAGAACATATAGATTATAGGCTAGATGAGAAGCTGAAATGATAGGTAGCTCTTAGACAATTAGATGCACAATTTGAGGGGGAACCTATGCTTTGAAGATGATCAAGATCAAGTCTCCCCAAGGCTCAAATTCTGGAACAATCACTTAAGAGTAAGGACACTCTATGAAATCTAAGATGCTCTTATCAGGAGAGTTGTCCAGAGAAAGTACTCATAAAACTCTGATCAGGAGAGTTGTCCAAAGAAGCTAACCATATGCAAGAACAAGTTTACATAGCTCAAAAGGACAAAACTACTCAAAGGTTTTCATCAGGAGAGTTGTCCAGAGAAGTCAACTCTAGGCATAAAGTGCTCTGATGCAAAAAGATTAAATACACTGATCAGGAGAGTTGTCCAGAGGAGTTGTCTCAGCTAAATTGACCAAGATCAAGTGCTCTGAAAGCCTAAGATCAACTATGCTGAAAAGATTGAGACAACCAGTCCCTAAAGGTCCTCAAAGGAATGAGCTAAGACCATACACAAGAGAAACAAAGGGAAAGAGCCAAGTCATCTGAAGAAGAGCAAGCCAACCATGCTGAAAAGCAAAACTGCTGATAGTGATAAGAAGAGTTGTCCAGATGATAAGGAATGTTGTCCTATCATTGGATCAACCTTCAGAAGCCATGTCCAAGTCCTAACAAGAAGTCAAACATTGGGAAAAGTGCTGCAGAATGAAGACAAAACTGTTACAGCCGTTTATTACCCAAATGAGGACATGTCACTATCAAGAATCTGTCTTCCAGTTTGAAGAACTCAAGGAAGACATTTATAGCAATTTGGGGCTGCCTCTCCAACGGGCAAATCCTCCATTTTGTCTATAAATACAGAAGTGTGAAGACCATTTGAAAGCACCTCAACCTCAACCTTGACAAGAATATCCAACTATCCTACAAGTTGACAAGTGCTCTTAAGCTTTCAAAGACTATCTTAGTCTTCAAACACTTCATCTAAGCTGAACCCAATTGTATATCCTTACACAAGCTTAGAGAGATATCCTATCCTTATACACTGATCTTCATTGTAAATGATATCTCATTAGTTGGAACCTTACTTCAACCCTTACACCTTTCAAGAGTGAAAGTGAGAAGGTTGTAGTAGTAGAAGTGGTAGGAGCTGACTGTTGAGAGAAGAACAGTTCAGTTCTGAGTTGAGAAGAGGGTACTAGGACTCTAGACATCCTAGGGATCAATTCACCAAGGAGTGGTGTTCTTGATCAAGTGCACCTTGGCACTATAAAACAAGTTAATTCCAAGAGTGAAGGAATTATCCTGTTAAATCAGGGAAAGTGGATGTAGGAGCTTGAGTCTCTGAACCACTATAAACTCTTGTGTTGATTTACTTTACAAGTACTTATATTCATTCAACACTGCACACAAAACTGATCTTTCAAAGATACATATTCAAAGACTGTGCAAAACTGTTTTGGACAAGTTCCCTGAAGCTTAACTGGACTGTGTTACATTGACTAAGTGATTTCAGAAATTAAAGGAGTCTAAACTTAAAGGGCCAACCACTATTCCGCACATATAACTCCCCTAGATAGTTATTCAACTAAGTACTCAATAGTACTTAGTAGATTGATTATCTTAGAAGAGTTAATCATCTTCAGCAGAGTTGTCCAAGACAACCTTGCTGAGTTCTGGTTTGATCCAATTAGCAAAAGAATTGGCATACAAGTGTATTCCCCCCCCCCCCATACACTTGTTATCTACTCCTTTCAGGACCTACAAGTGGTATCAGAGCAGGGGTTCAAAGACCACTGCTTCTGAAAAATCCATCTTGATTTTCAAAACTCACATATTTGGTGTGGTCACTGAACTGATCTCTATCTGAAATCCATTACTTGTTGATTGATTGATTCTTATTGAGATATGGCCAACAACAATGCTGTTCCTCCCCCTGCTGTTCAAGGATTAGACAACATGGCCACAAATCCAGTCAATCATATTTCTCATCACAAACTGCCCATGTTTTCTATAGACAATTATGATTTCTGGAAAATTAGAATGAGGGCTCATCTTGCATCTCTTCATACTGATATGCTTAGAGTAATCACAAGAGGACCTTTTGTGTTTACTCAAACTAACCCCAGATTGACAGATGAGCAAAGAGCAGATATAAGGGAATTGATTCCCAAAGATGAGGATGACTTCACTGCTGATGAAAAGAGGAAAGATAATTTGAATTATCTTGCCATGAACACCCTCTATCAAACAATTCCAGATGCAGTTATGGGTAGAGTCTACCACTGCACCACAGCTAAAGAAATTTGGGATACCCTTGCTGAAATGTGTGAGGGCACTGAAAAAATCAAGGAGAACAAGCTCCAAGTTGCTGTGCAGAAGTTTGAACAATTCTCAATGGAGACTGATGAGTCCATTGACAAATTTGCTGGTAGATTCACTGATGTGATGAATGAGATTAATTCACTGGGCAAGGTCTACACCAAGAGAGAGGTTGGACTGAAAATCCTAAGGAGTCTCACTCAAAAGTGGGATGTCTATGCTGTAATGATGCAGAATACCAAAGATCTTTCCACCATGCCCATGCAACAAATATTCTCAGAACTTAAAGCCTATGAGTTTGACCTCAATAGAAGAAAGCCTGTTGAGGAACCTTCAAATCCTACTAAGGGAGTGGCATTCAAAGCCAAAGTTGCTGAACCAGAAATGCAGCCCACTCCCAGATCATCAAAGTCAGTCTCTAAGACTGAAATGAAGGAAGAACTAGCCTTGATGGCTAGAAGGTTTGACAAGCTCAACACAAGGTTTGGTAGATACAAGAAATTCTACCAAGATAACAAATTCAGGAGAAGATACAATTCCCCTGAAGATCAGGCTGAGGACAAAAAGCCTGAAGAGAGAAGACCAGAGGACAAGTCCTCTGATAGGAGAAGATCCAGTAGAGCTGAACCCTCATCATCTAAGAGAAGAGATGAATCCAAGAAGGATGATGATGAAGATCTGTGTTACAACTGCAAAAAGAAAGGGCACTTCCAATATGACTGCCCTGAACTAAGCTCTAAAGAAAGAAGAGAAAGACAAGCAAAAAGAGACAGAAAATTCACCAATAGAAAAGCCATGATGGCTGGTGAAGAATCTGATAGTGCTGAAAGTTTCAACTCTTCTGATGGATTGTTCTCCAACAGTGATGATGATGATGATGTCTGCAACATGGCTCTTGAGGATGATGAGGTATCCTCTACTTCTAGTTCACCATCATTTATCTCACAAAACACTAGTGAGGTTAACCTGAAACTTTCCTTGGGAAAGTTGATGGAAGATTTCACTAGATTACAAGAATTTCATGACAATTGTGTGAGAGAAAATGAAAGACTAGCTACTGAACTCACCAAGAACTCTGAGGTAGCTGTTGATGTCAAGTCTACTGAGTTGTATCAACAAGTCTTGAGAAAGCTTGAGGAAGCAAATCTCAGGATAGTTGACCAACAAAAGGAGATTGATGATCAACTTCTCTCTCAGAAAAGAAAAGAATTTGAACTTAAAATTCTAAATGCCAAATTTGAAAATCTCTCACATGAGTATGATATTCTTAAATCAAGTGAAGAGAGCCTGAAATTAAAGATGTCTGCTTTGAACAAATCCTCTAGAGCAATAGAGGAAATTCAAAGTTATCAAAGACCTATGGCTCAAAGAAGTGGATTGGGTTTTGATCCATTTGAATCTTCACCTTGTCTTAGTGTTGCATCCACAAGTAACACTAAGAGAATCTTTGTTAAGTCAGTGGCACAAACTGAAAATGAAATAATTCAGCCACTCAACAAAGGAAAGGGCAAATTGAATGAGATGCCTACTCAAGTGATTCAGGAGAAAAGGCCAAAACCTAAGGAAATGGCCAAAGCTCCTGAGCACAAGAGGAATGTTGGTCAGCAGAGTAGACCCAATGGAAGGGCAACTCTCCTGAACAATGTTCAGAGGAATTATCCAAGGTATAATCAGCCTAGGCCAACTCATCTGAGAAAGCCTCAGCTGAATAGACCTAAAGAAAACCATCCTTTAAGGCAGAATAAAATGAGACAACCAAAACCCTTCATGCCAAAGGGTAATGGTCATAAAAAGGCCTTTCCTCAAGGATTTCATCAAGCTGCACAAAGAACTCATAAGTTCAGAAGAGTGGTCAACTCCTCTGAAACTTACAGAGTTAACACATTCACACATACTTTCCCAAAGGCATTTAAGGGAAAGACAGTGTATGTTGATGCACTAGGAAATCAACTTAGCCACCTTGAATCAATCAGGGTTATTAGGCAAGTTTGGGTTCCCAAAGGTACAGCTAACCTCTCAGGACCCAAAACTCAAAGGGTACCTAAACCTATCTAATTGCAGGTACCATTGGGCCACAAGAAGAGGAGCATGAACAAAAAGACAGCATGGTACCTTGACAGTGGATGCTCAAGGCACATGACTGGAAACAAGGAACTCCTCTCTGATTTTATTGAAAAAGAAGGCCCAAATGTCACCTTTGGAGACAGCTCACAAGCAACAACAAAAGGTTATGGTACTTTGATGATTGGTAACATCAAAGTAACCAATGTATCTTATGTAGCTGGTCTCAAATATAACCTCCTGAGTATCAGTCAATTCTGTGATAAAGATTTTAATGTTGAGTTCTCAAGTGGAAAGTGTCTAATTAAGGATAAAACTCAACAAACCCTATTGACTGGAACTAGGAAGGGAAATGTGTATTTTGCAGACTGGGACAAGTCTACTGATGCTGCATGTTTTATTGCTAAAAGTTCTAGTGAACAAAGTTGGCTATGGCATAAGAGGCTAAATCATCTGAACTTCAAATCTATGAATAAACTTGCTAGAAATGCATTAGTTAAAGGACTACCTAATGAGGTTTTCATTAAAGAACATGTGTGTAAACCATGTCAAGAAGGAAAACAGATTAAAGCCTCATTCAAAGGAAAACCAGTCATTTCCACTGAAAGGGTACTTGAACTTCTACATATGGATCTGTTTGGACCAATTACCCCTTCAAGCATAAATGGTAGAAAATACACATTAGTAGTAGTAGATGACTTCTCTAGGTTCACATGGGTAGTATTTCTCCTTAATAAGAAGGAAACACAAGTCAAACTACCTGAACTTCTAAAGAGGTTGTCAAATGAGAAAAGCCTTAGCATTATCAAGATAAGATCTGATAAAGGCACTGAGTTCATTAACTCATACATCAATGAGTACTGCACATCAAATGGAATAGCTCATGAAACCTCAGCAGCTAGAACTCCCCAACAAAATGGAGTTGCAGAAAGAAGGAATAGAACTTTAAAAGAAGCTGCTAGAACTTTAATTGCTGACTCAAATTTACCTAAGAGGTTTTGGGCTGAAGCTATAAACACTGCATGCCATACTCAAAATAGATGTTTGATCACTAAGGGGCAAGGCAAAACCCCCTATGAACTCTGGAAAGGAAGAATGCCTAAAGTGTCATATTTTCATATATTTGGCTGTAAATGTTTCATTCACAATAATGGGAAAGAACAGTTGAAAGCTTTTGATAGCAAAGCTGATGAGGGAGTATTTCTTGGATACTCTCAAATCAGTAGAGCCTTCAGAGTCTACAACAAGAAATCCCTTATAGTGGAAGAAACACCTCATGTTGTGTTTGATGAATCTATCTTTGAGATCAGGAATGATCATTTGGAACCTGAAGAAATCACACAGAGGACAACCAGATTAAGCCTAAAAGACAAAGACACTGAAGTCATAGAAGTTGTCCAAATCAACCTACCTGAACATACAACATTGGACAACCATCCTGAAGGCAACCTTCCTGAGACAAATCCCACTGATGGAAATGATGAACTGAATGATCCAATCCCAGTTCACATCCAGGTAACAACTACCAATGAAGAAGCAGTTCCTGCTGAGGTAGTTAATGGGTCAAATAATCAAGGGGGAACTCAAAATGTTGAAAATGCCAATGTCCCTGACATTGAGGACAACACCCCTGATTATGATCCTGAATTAGATCCTGCATTAAATTATCCTGAATTTTATGATCAAAATGACTCACCTTCAGTAGAGGACAACTCTACTGAAGAGATCAGGAAAAGAAGGACCTGGTTATCTGACCATCCTACTGATCTGATACTTGGTGATCCAAGTATAGGAGTCAGAACCAGAAAGTTTCATGGTGAAAGTGCTATGTTTTGTTGTTTCTTGTCAGAGCAAGAACCAAGTGATATTGAGGAAGCACTTCAAGATGTCAATTGGATCACAGCCATGCAGGAAGAACTGAACCAATTCACCAGAAATGAAGTATGGGAGCTGGTGGATAGACCCTCACATCAAGATGTTATTGGAACAAAGTGGGTGTTCAAGAACAACAAAAATGAAAATGATGTGATTGTCAGAAACAAAGCAAGACTAGTGGCAAAAGGATATTGCCAACATGAAGACATTGACTATGATGAGACTTTTGCACCTGTGGCAAGGCTAGAAGCAATAAGGCTCTTTCTAGCCTATGCAGCCCACAAGAGGTTCAAAGTATACCAAATGGATGTCAAGAGTGCCTTTCTGAATGGAGTCTTAAAAGAAGAAGTCTATGTGGAGCAACCACCAGGTTTTGAAGTTGGAAACCAAGTTTACAGACTCAAGAAAGCTCTATATGGACTCAAACAAGCCCCTAGGGCTTGGTATGATACACTGTCACAATTCCTCTTGGATCATGGATTCACCAAGGGAACTGTGGACAGAACTCTCTTCAGAATCTCTGAAGGAGAGGACATCCTGCTTGTCCAAATTTATGTAGATGACATAATTTTTGGATCCCCTAATGAGAAGCTGTGTGAGAAATTCTCCAAGCTCATGCAAAGCAAGTTTGAGATGTCCATGATGGGGTTGATGAACTTCTTTTTGGGTCTACAAGTCAAGCAATCTAAAGAAGGAATCTTCATCAACCAAGCTAAGTACACAAGAGAAATGATCAAAAAGTTTGGGTGTACAACTAGCAAGCCAGTAAGGATCCCAATGAACACAAATTGGAAGATGGATCCTGATGAGAATGGCATTCCAACCAACTCTACTGAGTATAGAGGAATCATTGGATCACTCCTCTATCTCACTGCCAGCAGACCTGACATCACCTTTGCAGTAGGTGTTTGTGCAAGATTTCAAGCAAATCCTAAGAAAAGCCACCTTGAGGCTGCAAAGAGGATTTTGAGGTACCTCAAAGGCACTGAGAATCTAGGCCTTTGGTACCCTGCTGATGACAATATTGAGTTAACAGGTTACTCAGATGCTGATTATGGAGGATGTAGGATTGACAGAAAGTCCACTTCAGGGACTTGTCAATTCTTGGGTAACAAGCTTATTTCATGGTTCTCCAAGAAGCAGAACACAGTGGCCACTTCCACCACTGAAGCTGAATATGTTGCTGCTGGAAGTTGTTGTGCTCAAATCCTATGGTTGAGACAACAACTAAGAGACTACAAAGTCAACTCTACTGAAGTGCCAATATTTTGTGATAACAATAGTGCCATTGCTATATCACAAAATCCTGTCTTACACACAAGATGCAAGCATGTGGACATCAAGCACCACTTCATTAGAGATCATGTGGAGAAGAAGGATATCAAGCTAGTGAAAATTCACACAGACCATCAAAAAGCTGATATACTAACCAAGCCACTTGCAGAAGCAAGATTTCTGGAGCTATCAGCAGAGTTGGGATTACTTGATCCAGGAAGTTGGACAAATAAGTCCAAAGAAGCTCATTGATTAAGGGGGAAACAAACTCAAACTTCAGCAGACTTGGTCAAGTCTACTAAAACTCAGAAACATGACCTTACCTCTTCAGGACACTTGTCCACAGTTCTTCAGGACACTTGTCCATGCAGGGTCAGATAAGTTGTCCTAGCTATCAAACCAAATCTTGGTATGATAAGCACCTATTTTGGTGATCAATACCTATTTCGAAATCTGTCCCATTGAAATACAGTTTTCACCTTTCTGGGATTTAATTTGTCTCCCACCCAAAAGGTCACTTTCCATGCATTAAATGCCAAGATTTAACTCTTGTTTGCATTAAACTTTTTGGGACATGATCTATCTCGAAAAACTCCCAGCCTTAAACAAACATTAAAAACCACCCACGTTTTGAATAAAACAGTTATTTCACTGTTACATTGGTTTTTGACCATTGGATCAAAAATGGACAACTCCCCTGAAATCAATCCTAGCCGTCCATTTTGGATTTCCATTTTTGTTCACCTTTGAATTGTATCAAGACCTTACCAACTCATTGACAAACATTCTTTTTAGAATATTCACAAGTCTTAAGATACCCACAAACACTTCTTCCCAAGTATTCGAAACCCTAACTCAAAATTCTTCAAACTCTATCATTCCTCATCAAACTTCTCTCTGTAAATTTCAATGGCCCCCAAGGTTAGACCTGAGATGCTTGTTGATTTCTCCAACAAGGATCTAGACCTAGATTTTGCCTATCTTAGCAACAAAAACAATCTTCACTTTGAACCCATAATTTCATTTGAAAGTGAAGATCCTGAGATTACTCCAACCCTGAGATGGTTGAGAAGGGCTGGTCTCCAAAAGTTCTTGGAAGAAAGACCAAGCTCTTGCTTGGAGAGTTATATGGCAGAATTCTTTGCCTTCCTCAAGTGGAGAGGCAAGCCTGAAGATGGTGAAGTATCAACCAGGCTATCCTACACAGCTGAAGGAGAGGAAGAGGAGAGATTCCATAGAGTTAGATTCTCCTCAGAGGATCTGGAAGGAGCCTTTGGATTGCCTTATGAGGGAAGGAATCCAGAAGTGTATGGCACTGGACATGAAGAGGAAATAGCCCAAGAGTGGTTATTAGTTCCAGGCCCTCTCTCCTCAACTCAAAACAAGAAAACTCTCAAACCAGAGTTTCTTAACCTCTTTGAGGTAGTTGCTAAGAGCCTCTTAAGCAACACTGGAAGCCTGGAGCAGGTCAGCCAGCCAAGGATCAGAATCATGGCTGCCATTATTGATGCCAGTGATAAGGGCATCAAGTTTGATTGGAGGACCTTCATCATGTCTGAGATGATGAAAGAGAAGGCTAAATTTAAGGTGAAAGCCCACAACAAGGTGGTGCTAGAAGGGAAAATCAAGTATTGCACCAGGGCAAGCTTGTTGATTGAGAGGTTTTCCCACTATTCCCAGATGCAGACCTTTGCAAAGCCCCTCCCAGCCCAAAAGATCCTGTTCAGAAAGCTCAGTAAGAAAACTGAGAAAAGAAGGATGCTACTGGCCAAGCCTGCTGAAGAACAGGAGGAAGAGAAGCCTAAGATGAAAAAGAGAACAAAGGCCAGGGCTGTAAAGACAAGAAAAATGTCTCAGAGAATCTCAGAAGAGAATTCAGATGCTTCAGCTGAGATTGAAGAAGTTGCTAGAGAAGGTGTACAAGTGCCATCTGATCATTCAGAAGAACTCAGGCAAAAGTACAATGAGACTAGACAAAAGTCTAAGGGTGATAAGAGAATCAGGGAAGTTGTCCCTGAGAAGGAAGGAAGTGGAAGTAGCAGGGCCAGCAAGAGAAGGGCCAAACCTACTGAAAAGGTGTTGGAGTTGCAAGAAGAGAGGTCTCTTCAACTGGCTCTAAGGGAGAGCAGAGCTGAAAGCAGGGCCAAATCCATGTCAAGGACCAATTCATCTGGTTCTGGAACTCCAGAATCCAAAGTCCCTGAAGGTCAACCCATAGAGGCCAACTCCCTTGAAATTCAGTATCTTGAGCCTAACTCCCCTGAAACCCATGTTACCCCTTCCAACCAACCCATTACCCCTGTAAATCTCACTAAGAGATATTCTCCAGAAGGGAATGAGCAAAGAAGTGGCATTGATGTGCTTGCTGACTTAGCAGTAGATGAGACAAGACTCCTGTCTCCCCTTGACTCATCCATGCTCAATTACTCAAAACTCTTAGAGCATGCACTCAATGAGCCAACCCCTCTGAGTAAAGCCCCTTCAGATTCATTGCTCTCTAAAGCA
Organism: Galeopsis tetrahit; assembly: GCA_963675135.1. Lineage (NCBI taxonomy): Eukaryota > Viridiplantae > Streptophyta > Magnoliopsida > Lamiales > Lamiaceae > Galeopsis > Galeopsis tetrahit. The sequence goes on along the minus strand of OY776125.1, from coordinate 5,998,662 downwards.
ACTGAAGTACCTTCACTTGAGCCCAACCCTTCTGAAGCCAACATCCCTGAACTTAATCTGCCTGAAGCTTTGATAGGAGAACCCAGAGCCAACTCCCCTATAACCCAAAGTCCCCATTCAAGTGGAGATGAGGAGGAGTATACTTATGAAAGTATGCTCAGAGGAGGAGCTAAGGCTACTGTGGACAGCTTGTATCCTCAACTTGCTGAATTTCCAAGAATTCAGAAGGCCTTTCAGGATTTAAGGATGCTTGTTGATGTGAAAGACAAATCCTTGATGGAGATATCACAAGTCATCCAAGATAAGGGTGCAAACTGGTGGCAGATTGAGGAGAATATATTGCTACACTTTGCTGGAGTTTCAAAGACAAGATTCCTCATAGATGAGGAGATTTTTGCAAAGTTGGTAGCTGATAAGATTAAGGAGGAGAAAGAAAGAAAGGCAAAGGGAATCAAACACCCTGACAGTAGCTCCAATGATGATGATTCCCCTGATGATCCCTCAAACCCTTCAAATCCCAACCCTCCTGAAACCCCTCAAGCCAACCTCCCTGAATCCCTTCATCCCAAGTCTTCTGTCTCTGAAAGACTTTCCAATCCTCCCAAAACCTATCATAGGAAAGGCTCTGTAATCTCAGAGGTGTTGACCAAGGATGGTAACACAACCAAAGATACATCTGCCAATGAAGGTTCTTCTGAACCCAAGGCACAGCCTAAAGATGTTGAGGTTCCTGTATTAGAGGCTAGTTTGATTAAGGCCTATTCAGTGTCAGAGGAGTTGGACATTGATCAGCCCTTAATCATTCAGGATGACTCAGTGGCTGTTGATATAAGCACTGTGATCTCCCCACAACTGCCATCTTTGAACCTTGATGAAGGTGGAGATGTTGCAGGTTTAGGAGAAGGAGCTGACAAGGAAAGATTAGTTGAAAAATCAGAGGGAGTTGAGGATGAAAGAGAGGTAGTCATCACTAAGATAGTGAGTGTACCACCATATGAGGGTGGAATAAGTGAGGAAGGACAGGTTATTCTTGAAGTCAAATCTGAACTTCAGGAATCCCTTGATGAGAGGAGGCCTGATTCCTTGAGTGAGAACATTATTCATGAAGGGAGAAAAGAACAAGTTGAAAATGAGAAGAAGACTGCTGATGTATCAGAGTCTTATGCAAAAGAAATTGAGGGTGATGAGTGCTTATTTCCTAACTTGTTTGATTTATCTGATGTTGCAGGTATTTCTCTTGACCAAATTTTTGCAGATGAGTTCCTCACAGATGCACCTATCCAAGTTGATACAGGCTCAGCTCAGGCCTTACTTGGAATGCAATCAGAGAAGTTGGACTCCTTGGCTCATCAAGTCCAATCTGCTCATGCTGAAACTTCAGGAGCATTGAATGAGCAAGGAAGAACTCTAGCATCTGTAGAAATGAGACTCACTGGCTCTGAAGATGTTGTGCTACCAACTCTTGAGGCAAGAATCAGTGGTGTAGAATCTGGTCTCCAAACCATCTCCACTGAAGTTCAAAGTGCCAAATCAACCATGGAAGCCATCTCAGAGGAGGTCAAGAAAGAGCAAAAGCTGCTGAGAGACAATCACAATGCTAATGTCAAAGCTCTCAGGCTAACTGTCAAACAAGCTATTGGAAAGAAAACTGCACTGCAAAAGAGAAGAGCTGAAGAGCAAAGGCTAGCTATGGTCAAAGCTGCCTCAGAAAAATTTTCCCAAGAAGTGTTGGCCAACATTGCTGAAGGTGCAGTGGCCAACCTCACTGAGCTCTTAAAAGCCCAACTGGATGCATCTCTGAAAACAGCCATGGAAGAGGTTGTCCAACAAAAGATGAAGCCTGTTCTAGCTTTCCTTAGCTTGAGCAGTGATAGGATGCAAAATATACATGATGAGAATGTATATTTGTTGGAGGAGATGAAGTCCCTGAACCAGGCACAATCCCTAATGGCCTCAACAATGAGTGACCTCAAGCCCCAGTGTTTTGATGCTGCCAAAAAGGGGGAAAGGGAAAGAGCAAGAGCAAAAGGTGCCTTGGTGATTGGGAGTCCAGTGCAAGGGAAGGACAAAGTCCCTGAAGGAAAGGGAAAAGAGCCAGAAATGCTGAATTTGGAAGATTTGGATGAAGAGGAGCAGTTAGCATTGGCATTGAAGAACTCAATGGCCTCAGCTCAAGAAGAAAGGGCAAGGAAACAGCAAAGACCAGGTGGTGAAGTGTCAGGTTTGGACAAAGATGCTGAAGGTGTCCAAACCAGAGGAAAGATCAAGAAGGCCCAAGGAAAGAAGAGACAAATTGAGAAATTCACTGACTTTCCTAGCAGCCTTGATCTTCCACCTGAATTCAGAATTGATGAGGATGAGCCTACATCAAAGAAAGCCAAAACTACTGAAGAGCCCAAATCTACTGAAGAGGACAAATCTTCTGAATCTGGAAAAACTGCTGAAGGTACCAAGTCCTCTGAAGACATTGAAGAGTTGTTTGCTGAAGGATTTGGACCTGAACCTAAGAAGAAGACAACAGTCCTAGCTCTTGATCCATCAAAACTGTTTCATGAAGGGTATGGCAAAGACCCTGAAACACAACAAAAACTGGCCATGATGAGGGCCCAAGAGAAAATGGATCTGATGGAAGAAGCCAACAGAGCAAGAGATGAAAGGAGAGCAAACTTTCAGAAACCAAGAAGGAGAAGAGCAACTTACAGCAAGATGAAGCCTCAGCTTCTAATCCCAATGGACACCAAATATCCACACTTGGATAAATGGGTGCCAATTCAACTGAATGACACATGGGAAGAAGCCAAAAGGGAGTTTGTCTATGACTATTATGTCATTGACAGATGGAATGGAGGAGATGCAAACTCTGCCTTCACTGAGTTCATGCTAGAATACTACAGAGAGTTATATCAACAACTACTTGCAGCTGCTGACATTGCAAGATTTGAACTCACAGCTCCCAAGCCAATCATATACATGCCTCCAAAGCTTGAAGGATGGATTGACCAAGCAAGAATTCTGAGGGAATTCACTGAGATCCTTAAGCTAAACAAGATGGTTCTTGGACCTAAGGGAACCAACCAAGAAGCCATGGCACTAAAAAGAAGAGTGTGGGCACAGTATGGAATGCTGCCACCTCCTGAGGATGATCTTTGAAATGGCTAAGTCTTCTGACCTTACTTGAATGATCAACTATGCTGAAATATGGTCAAGTTTGCTGATGTGTTAATCTGGTTGCTCTGATCTATTAAAGATTGCTCTGATACAAGCTCTGTGCTCTGATGCTGAAAATATTATTTTTGTCTTGAATTACTAGAATGAAATGCTCTGATGTATTTAAGTGTTATTGATTCATGCTCTGATATGTTAATTTCAACTATCAACATGCCTGTAATGATTTTTGAATGAATGCTAGTTGAACTTATTTTGAATCAAGAAACACAAATCTCTCTATGCCTATCTTAAAACCTACTTGCAACAAAAACAGTGAATACACTAACACATTATTTTTCAGGAATATTGACCTCAGTCATGTCTTCTGAAGATACATGTAATAGGTGTAGACAAGTCACTTTTGCTTAAATTGTATAGGTTTTGGCATCATCAAAAAGGGGGAAATTGTTGGGAATAAAATGAGATATGTTTTGATCTAATACCAAAACCCCCTGAGACATGCCTAAGTCAATATGAATATGTTCTAAGAATGTTAGAACATATAGATTATAGGCTAGATGAGAAGCTGAAATGATAGGTAGCTCTTAGACAATTAGATGCACAATTTGAGGGGGAACCTATGCTTTGAAGATGATCAAGATCAAGTCTCCCCAAGGCTCAAATTCTGGAACAATCACTTAAGAGTAAGGACACTCTATGAAATCTAAGATGCTCTTATCAGGAGAGTTGTCCAGAGAAAGTACTCATAAAACTCTGATCAGGAGAGTTGTCCAAAGAAGCTAACCATATGCAAGAACAAGTTTACATAGCTCAAAAGGACAAAACTACTCAAAGGTTTTCATCAGGAGAGTTGTCCAGAGAAGTCAACTCTAGGCATAAAGTGCTCTGATGCAAAAAGATTAAATACACTGATCAGGAGAGTTGTCCAGAGGAGTTGTCTCAGCTAAATTGACCAAGATCAAGTGCTCTGAAAGCCTAAGATCAACTATGCTGAAAAGATTGAGACAACCAGTCCCTAAAGGTCCTCAAAGGAATGAGCTAAGACCATACACAAGAGAAACAAAGGGAAAGAGCCAAGTCATCTGAAGAAGAGCAAGCCAACCATGCTGAAAAGCAAAACTGTTGATAGTGATAAGAAGAGTTGTCCAGATGATAAGGAATGTTGTCCTATCATTGGATCAACCTTCAGAAGCCATGTCCAAGTCCTAACAAGAAGTCAAACATTGGGAAAAGTGCTGCAGAATGAAGACAAAACTGTTACAGCCGTTTATTACCCAAATGAGGACATGTCACTATCAAGAATCTGTCTTCCAGTTTGAAGAACTCAAGGAAGACATTTATAGCAATTTGGGGCTGCCTCTCCAACGGGCAAATCCTCCATTTTGTCTATAAATACAGAAGTGTGAAGACCATTTGAAAGCACCTCAACCTCAACCTTGACAAGAATATCCAACTATCCTACAAGTTGACAAGTGCTCTTAAGCTTTCAAAGACTATCTTAGTCTTCAAACACTTCATCTAAGCTGAACCCAATTGTATATCCTTACACAAGCTTAGAGAGATATCCTATCCTTATACACTGATCTTCATTGTAAAGGATATCTCATTAGTTGGAACCTTACTTCAACCCTTACACCTTTCAAGAGTGAAAGTGAGAAGGTTGTAGTAGTAGAAGTGGTAGGAGCTGACTGTTGAGAGAAGAACAGTTCAGTTCTGAGTTGAGAAGAGGGTACTAGGACTCTAGACATCCTAGGGATCAATTCACCAAGGAGTGGTGTTCTTGATCAAGTGCACCTTGGCACTATAAAACAAGTTAATTCCAAGAGTGAAGGAATTATCCTGTTAAATCAGGGAAAGTGGATGTAGGAGCTTGAGTCTCTGAACCACTATAAACTCTTGTGTTGATTTACTTTACAAGTACTTATATTCATTCAACACTGCACACAAAACTGATCTTTCAAAGATACATATTCAAAGACTGTGCAAAACTGTTTTGGACAAGTTCCCTGAAGCTTAACTGGACTGTGTTACATTGACTAAGTGATTTCAGAAATTAAAGGAGTCTAAACTTAAAGGGCCAACCACTATTCCGCACATATAACTCCCCTAGATAGTTATTCAACTAAGTACTCAATAGTACTTAGTAGATTGATTATCTTAGAAGAGTTAATCATCTTCAGCAGAGTTGTCCAAGACAACCTTGCTGAGTTCTGGTTTGATCCAATTAGCAAAAGAATTGGCATACAAGTGTATTCCCCCCCCCCCATACACTTGTTATCTACTCCTTTCAGGACCTACAGTTACGGTTTGACATTTTGACAAACCGCAAACCGCCGGTTTCACCGGTTTTGGCGATTAACCGGCGGTTTGGTAGTTTTTATAAAAAAAATATATATTATTTTTTAATACACAATTCTTCTATTTTTAATGTATAAATTTAAGTTATATAATTTTTATTCAATTCTAGTAATGTATTTTCTAAAAAATGAGTTAAAACAAATAAAAAACGGACTGAAAACGAGCGAAAACGGAGATAATATTAAAAAAAAAATTAAAACTGCCAAACCGGCGGTTTTCAAACCGAACCGCTGGTTCAAAAACCGTAACCGTAACCGGCGGTTCGCGGTTCGGTTACGGGTAGCCATTTCCGAAAACCGTAACCGCCGGTTTCTAACAGAAACTGACGGTTTTCAACCGGCGAACATGTCTACTGCCAATCAATTAGAAAAATGTTTTTTTTTTGGTATAAAGCCAACAAGAAAAGGAAAAAAAGAAAATCATGAATACAAACACAATAAAATCTCAAATGCATCCAGCAATTATACAAAATCAATGGAATGAATCCGTCTCCACCACCATCCTCACCCTCATCCTGGGGCTCCATCTCCTCTGTATTGCCTCTTTCACCTTGCCCGCCTGCACCAAACTCTGGCACCCTACCTCCGGGATAGTACACTACCTCAAACAGCTCTCCCCTTGCCACTGTTGCAATCGCCGCCAATGCCCGCAAACTATAATAAGGCTCGTCCCCGCGGTCACTGGAGAACTTGGTTGCTCTCCTTATCCGCAATCGCACGTTTGTTTATATTTTCACAATTATTTTATTTTTTTGTTATAAAAGTGCATGTACTAATTACAAAAAGTGTACCATTAATAATAATAAAATTTGCAAGTCGAATTTGTTTTTATTTTCGCAAATATTTTTTTCGTTTATATGCAAATGTTAACTACCGTAAAGTGTAATATTAAAAGTAAAAAACGTGCAAATAGTAAATAATATATATTGCTCTTTTATAATAAACTTAGTTACATATTGCAGTTATACTATGTTGCACTTTTCAATTATAAAAACTTACAAGGGGTAATTACCATAAAGTGTAATATTAAAAGTAAAAAACGGCAAGTAGTAAATAATATATATTGCTCTTTTATAATAAAATTAATAACAAGAAAAATATATATAATCGCACGTTTGTTTATATTTTCACAATTTTTTTTTTTTTTGTTATAAAAGTGCAAGTACTAATTACAAAATGTGTAACATTAATAATAATAAAATTTGCAAGTCGAATTTGTTTTTATTTTCGCAAATATTTTTTTTGTTTATATGCAAATGGTAACTATCGTAACGTGTAATATTTAAAGTAAAAAACGTGCAAGTAGTTAATAGGGGAAATTCCTGTTAGAGTCATTTCACTAAGACTTTTTTCTAATAGGGAATATGTTATTATTTTTTATCCAATAGAGTCAAATTGACATTTAATAAGACGGTGTTGCCTTTTTCAATTTAAATAATTTCAAATTCTTTAATATTCACTTTCCATAATTCAAAAATAATTCCTAAAATCACGTCAATTCAAATTAATTACAAATATTTTATAATTTTAAACTTTTTTAATTAATTAGATTTTTAAATTTATTTAATAGGTGCATTTAATTATATTCCCAAAATAAATCATTTCTTACAATTTAATTAAAATATGATGATTATTTTGCATATAACGTTATGATGGTTCAAAATATGATGATTATGTTGCATATCACATTATGCATAATTCAAAATATGATGATTATGTTGCATATCACATTATGCATAATTCAAAATATGATGATTATGTTGCATATTGATAATGCATCCGATTGAAATATGATGACTATTTTGCATATTACTTATGCATAATTCAAATCATTTCTTAAAATTAGATTGAAATTTACTTATGCATAATTCAAATCATTTCTTAAAATTAGATTGAAATATGATGACTATTTTGCATATCACATTATGCTTATGCATTATTCACTTTCCCTAATTTAAATTTGTGGATGGATGGAAGCCTAAAACAAATAGAAACTACCACATAAAAAATTTTGTCAACAGAAACATCACATCTACGAACAAGCATACATATCAATTCTAAATTCCTGCAAACAAAAATACATACCAAATGCTAAATAAGCGATGAAAATGACTTGTAATACTAATTAATTAATTGTAAAAAATAGAAGAAGATAATGTCATCTGAAGCCTATACCATTGCCAAAAAGTTGTTCGCAAAGATCCATTAACAACACAATTATCCTTAATCAAGATCTCAGATACCTAATGTCAATTAAAACTATTTCTTCAGACTGCGTCTCCTCCAACCACATTCATTTCTTCATAGTTGTTTTTCTTGAATTGACAGACTACGTCTCCTCCAACCACTTTCATTTCAGATCTGTATACATTATAGATCCACATCCATGCCTTAATTGATTAGTTCTTCAGTAAAGAAATCATTGCAGGAAACAAAACTCATCAGGATGCTACTAGTTTCAAGAATTTTGAAACAGAGTTCTTATTAAACATTAATCAAGCAAAACATATCATTAGTTAAAATTTCAAGCAAAACAGCTTCACCAGGAATTAGATCCTACAATGAGAATACAATAACACCATAGCTCATACCCAAACCTAAAGCGAATCTATATTCAAAAACCACTATGTAGTTTTTTTATTGTTCTAAATCCACAGAATTACCAATTAAACCCTTTGTTTAATGTAGCCCCTGCAGCATATAAAACCACCCCTCATATAAACAATATAATCAACAACAAATGATCAATTTACTTCAAAACAAATCCAAATCTAAACGAAATTGCAACATATCAACAGATTATTCAACATCAGCAAATTGATTCATTCAAAAGCAAAATTGTGAAATTGAGATAAAATCAAGAATCTAAAGCAGTTAAAACAAAATTACAACATCAACAAATTGATTGAGATGCTAAATTACCATGTACAAGAAAAAATCTGTAACAGATAGGCGCCGGAGGACCTCGATTTCGTCGTCTTTGCCTCCGTCAAATAGATGGGCCACGACTTCAGCCCAGCCACGCCGAGACGTCGAACAGAATAAAATGGCACCGCGTTAAAATGTGCCGACGTGCGGCCATGACGAAACTTCGATCTGGGGGTTAACTCCATTGGGAAAACGAAAGGCCAGATCGGCCACCACGAACCACCAGAAGCATCTCAGTCATGGTGAGGGGCGACGCCGCGTGGGAGATGGAGTCGACGGCGAACAGATCAGCCATGGCGAAGGGAGCGACGACCATGGCCATGGAGGGGGCGACGGGGAGGCCGTGGGTAGCGACGCCGCGTGGGAGATGGAATTGCAGGCGGCATCGGTGGGAAAAGTGGCGGCGACAGACAGCCGAGGGGATGGTGGGGAGGGAGCTAGGGTTTTGATTTTGGTTTTGGGGAATGAGGAGAAGGAATTACGGAGTAGATGAGTAGAGAGATTCCTATTTATAGGAGGGTATTCTTGGTTTTTTAACTCTATTTTGATCCTATTAGAAAATTATTAAAGTTGGTGTTTCTATTTGCTTAAGGGGGTGCTAATAGTGACTCTATTAGGGAATAATCTCTAGTTAATAATATATATTGCTCTTTTATAATAAAATTAATAACAAGAAAAATATATGATAATATATATTGCTCTTTTATAATAAACTTAGTTACATATTGCAGTAATACGTACTATGTTGCACTTTTCAGTTATAAAAACTTATAGTACTTTTTAGTAATATTGTGTTGCACTTTTCAATTATAATGACTTACACTTTTCACTAAATATTTTGTTGCATTTTTCAGTTATACTCACTTGCACTTCAATTTTAATAAAAATCGTGTTGCACTTTTTTAGCTATAGACACTTACACTTTTCACTTATAGTGACTTACATTTTTTAGTATTATTGTGTTGCACTTTTCATTTATAAATGACTTACACTTTTCAATAATATTGTGTTGCTGTTTTTTGTTATACTGAGTTGCACTTTTTATAATATTGTGTTGCAGTTTTTGTTATATTGACGTACACTTTTCATTAATATTATGTTGCACTTTTTAGTAATATTGTGTTGCACTTTTTTCTTAAATTGACTTACACTTTACATTAATATTGTGTTGCACTTTTCAGTTATACTAACTTGCACGTTTCAGAAATATTGTGTTTCGCTTTTTAGTTATACTGACTTATATTTTAAAAAAAAATTGTGTTGCACTTTTCTCTTATATCGACTTATATTTTTTAGTAATATTGTGTTGCATTTTTTACTGAATAAAATTTTTCTTTAAATAATTGAAACCTCATTCTAAATTTTTTAAATCATTTTAAATATAGGGTATACAGGATGAAAAAAATGGGTATGCATTTTAAATTTTTTAACTCGTGTATTTTCAATTTTTTGCTGACTACTTTTTAAATTTAACTTTTTTAATAAAATGGGTATCTATAAAGCAAGTCAGGTACCCACACTCTTAATGGGTATAGTCTGCCAATTAGACATGCGCAAAATCGAAACGCCAAACCGGTCAATCGGCCAAACTGTCGGTTTTTAACCGTCTGTTATGGTTTACAAATCGAGCCATAACCGAAAAATGGCGGTTCGGTTATGGTTTGACATTTTGACAAACCGCAAACCGCCGGTTTGACCGGTTTTGGCGGTTAACCCGCGGTTTGGCAGTTTTTATAAAAAAAATATATATTATTTTTTAATACACAATTCTTCTATTTTTAATGTATAAATTTAAGTTATATAATTTTTATTCAATTCTAGTAATGTATTTTCTAAAAAATGAGTTAAACGAATAAAAAATGGACTGAAAACGAGCGAAAACGGAGATAATATTAAAAAAAAAAAAAATTAAAACCGCCACACCGGCGGTTCGCGGTTCGGTTACGGTTAGCCATTTCCGAAAATCGTAACCGCCGATTTCTAATCGAAATCGGCGGTTTTCAACCGGCGAACAATAGCCAATCAATCAGAAAAAAAGTTTTTTTTTTTTTTTTTTGGGTATAAAGCCAACAAGAAAAGGAAAAAAAGAAAACCATGAATACAAACACAATAAGATATCAAATGCATCGAGCAATTATACAAAATCAATGGAATGAATCAACAATTGGGATCCATCGTGTTATTAAAATAAAAGGGGGAAATTCAACCAATTACAAAGTTCAATTTGCATATTGATCATCATGAAAAATTAATATATCCCCATGCACAATCATAAAATAAAAAAAAAAGATGAAAATGCACAAGCAATATATATAAGTTTTACTCCTCCATGCCATTTTTTATAAGTTCAACTATAAAAAAATGTTACAGGTGATTTCATTCCGTATATACCTGAAGCACGCGCCACGGGGAACCGCACCACATGCTGTTAGTAGACATCGAAACAGCCACGACGACGTCTTGAATCCATATCAGCCGCGACGAATCATCCGTCTCCACCACCATCCTCACCCTCATCCTGGGGCTCCATCTCCTCTGTATTGCCTCTTTCACCTTCTCCGCCTTCACCACAAACTCCGGCACCCTACCTCCGGGATAGTACACCACCTCAAACGGCTCTCCCCTTGCCGCCGTTGCAATTGCCGCCAATGCCCGCAAACGCTCATAAGGCCCATCCCCGCGGTCACCGGAGAACTTAGTTGCTCTCCTTATCCGCAATCGCACGTTTGTTTATATTTTCACAATTATTATTTTTTTGTTATAAAAGTGCGTGTACTAATTACAAAAAGTGTAACATTAATAATAATAAAATTTGCAAGTCGAATTTGTTTTTATTTTCGCAAATATTTTTTTCGTTTATATGCAAATGGTAACTACCGTAAACTGTAATATTAAAAGTAAAAAACGTGCAAGTAGTAAATAATATATATTGCTCTTTTATAATAAACTTAGTTACATATTGCAGTTATACTATGTTGCACTTTTCATTTATAAAAACTTAATAAGGGGTAATTACCATAAAGTGTAATATTAAAAGTAAAAAACGTGTAAGTAGTAAATAATATATATTGCTCTTTTATAATAAAATTAATAACAAGAAAAATATATATAATCACACGTTTGTTTATATTTTCACAATTATTTTTTTCTGTTATAAAAGTGCAAGTACTAATTACAAAAAGTGTAACATTAATAATAATAAAATTTGCAAGTCGAATTTTTTTTTTTCGCAAATTTTTTTTTTGTTTATATGCAAATGGTAACTATCGATCGTAACGTGTAATATTAAAAGTAAAAATCGTGCAAGTAGTAAATAATATATATTGCTCTTTTATAATAAAATTAATAACAAGAAAAATATATGATAATATATATTGCTTTTTTATAATAAACTTAGTTACATATTGCAGTTATACTATGTTGCACTTTTCTGTTATAAAAACTTATAGTACTTTATAGTAATACTAGATTTTTGCCCGTGCGATGCACGGGTCTATTGTTCCCTTTTTTTTTAACGGTGTTTGTAAAATGTTGTCTTTTTAAAAATTTGTATTTTTCAGTAAGTAGTTACATTTTTTTTTTGGTGTGTGGGTGAAATGCACACACGGAGAGTAGTGTAGCCACTATTTCAGCTTATAGTTACATTTCTTTTTGTGTAGGTGAAATGTCCACACGTAGAGTAGTGTAGCAATTGTTTGAGCTTTTTTATTGTTCAATTCAAGCCTTTAATTTTTTCTATTTTTTCTATTTACCCTTTTGTTTCAAATTAAATTATTATTCTGGCAATTACAATCGGCATATAATGATCATGGTAATTTCTTCATCAGTAGGGTTTTACTTGGATTTTCAAAGATAAATCTATAAATTGCATATTCGTATACTAAACAATATCAAAATTGTATATATATAAATATATATATATATATATATATATATATATAGTTCATTATTCACCAATGAACAAGCATTCATATGTATATAAATAATACCAGAGCTTTATATGTGTCCAGTTTTTTGTATTCACATACATTTTTTTATTCACATATCAACCTTGTATGCCTTTCATATGCATAATGTTCACGCATTGTGATAAGCGTGCGCTTAGTTAGATTTTAGGTCTGACGAATCTACATTTTTTTAGTTAGATTTTAGGTCTGACAAATTTTCATTTTTGTTAGTCATCTACAATAAATTCATATGGCTTCAAAGATGAAAATTCTTTAAACGAATTACATAATTGTCTTCGTCAACTTCTAGTTTAGTTGTATTGATAAAACATATAATGAATTGGTGATCTGTTACTCTGTATCGACTCCCTCGTTAAAATCCAAAATCATAAATAATTTAAATTTGTCCCTTTTTTAAAGGTATCCTCTTAACCTATCAAGCAAATGGGAAATTCTCAAATGCAACATGTGCACCAAATCAGGTTTGGTGCACATGCTTTTGTCCTTATCCTCCTATTCTAACTTATGGTTATAATTCTATTTTTTTTATTAATTAATTAATTTATTTATAATCTATTACTTTATAATTAATTAATAAATTAAGTCCTTTCAAACTTTTTTTTTTGTTTTTTTTTCGTTTTTTTTTTCGTTTTTTTCTTTTAGTTTTTTTTTTCGTTTTCTTTTTTTCGTTACTCACCCCACTTTTCAATAATAATAGTTGCTATTTTTCATTAATAAAATTTCCACTTTTCACTAATAACAGTTACCACTATTCAGTAACAAAATTTCCACTTTTCACTAATAATAAATTAATAATTACCACTTTTCAGTAACAAAATTTCAACTTTTCAATAATAATAGTTACCACTTTTCAGTAACAAAATTCCCACTTTTCAATAATAAGAATTACACTTTTCAGTTAAAATATTTTTACCACTTTTCAGTAACAAAATCTCCACTTTTCAATAATAAGAATTATTGAAAAGTGTAATCTTATTATTGAAAAGTGGTAGATATTTGAACTGAAAAGTGTAATTCTTATTATTGAAAATGGTAGATATTTTAACTTAAAAATGTAATTTTTATTATTGAAAAGTGATAAATATTTTAACTGAAAAGTGTAATTCTTATTATTGAAAAGTGGAAATTTTGTTACTGAAAAGTGGTAGATATTTTAACTGAAAAATGTAATTTTTATTATTGAAAAGTGGTAGATATTTTAACTGAAAAGTGTAATTCTTATTATTGAAAAGTGGTAACTATTATTATTGAAAAGTGGAAATTTTGTTACTGAAAAGTGGTAGCTATTATTAATGAAAAGTGGTAATTTTGTTATGAAAAGTGATAATTATTATTAGTGAAAAAGTGGAAATATTAATTAATTAAAACGGGTATATTTAATTATAAATTGTACAGTTAAAATTATTATTAAAATTGAAAAAATGTTATTCTTATTATTGAAAAGTGGTAGATATTTGAACTGAAAAGTGTAATTCTTATTATTGAAAAGTGGTAGATATTTTAACTGAAAAATGTAGTTTTTATTATTGAAAGTGGTAGATATTTGAACTGAAAAGTGTAATTCTTATTATTGAAAAGTGGTAGATATTTGAACTGAAAAGTGTAATTCTTATTATTGAAAAGTGGTAGATATTTTAACTTAAAAATGTAATTTTTATTATTGAAAAGTGATAAATATTTTAACTGAAAAGTGTAATTCTTATTATTGAAAAGTGGAAATTTTGTTACTGAAAAGTGGTAGATATTTTAACTGAAAAATGTAATTTTTATTATTGAAAAGTGGTAGATATTTTAACTGAAAAGTGTAATTCTTATTATTGAAAAGTGGTAACTATTATTATTGAAAAGTGGAAATTTTGTTACTGAAAAGTGGTAGCTATTATTAGTGAAAAGTGGTAATTTTGTTATGAAAAGTGATAATTATTATTAGTGAAAAGTGGAAATTTTATTAATGAAAAGTAGAGACTATTATTATTAAAAAGTGGAAGTGAGTAACGAAAAAAAAACAGAAAAATAAACAAATTTGAAAAAAAAAAGAAAAAAAATCGAAAAAAAAAAAACAGAAAAAAAACGAAAAAAAAACAAAAAAAAAAAACAGAAAATAAAATGAAAAAAAAACAAAAAAAAAAACAGAAAATAAAATGAAAAAATAAACAAGTTTGAAAAAATAAACAGAAAAAAACGAAAAAAAAAAAACAGAAAATAAAATGAAAAAATAAACAAGTTTGAAAAAAAAAATCGAAAAAAAAACAGAAAAAAAAACGAAAAAAAAAAGGAAAAAAAAAACAAAAAATGAAAAAAAAACAAGTTTGAAAGGATTTGAACCTGTGACCTCAAGCTTTTAAAAAAATATCTATAACCACTAGAACATTCATTACTTAATTATTTATATTTATTTTTATAAATAGATATATGATTGGTCTGTGCATTAGTGTGCACGTGCACGCTGTGCACAGGAGACCAACTCCAAGCAAATTATTCTAAATATAATCTTTGAACAATATCCAAAGTTAAAAAAAAAAATAGTAACATTTTAAATTATTTAAATATATTATATAACATTTATTAACTCTCCAGGTAATATGCCAAAATTCTTAAATGGTAAGAAAATATTTTTCCAATACTACATTAAAAACACTTTCTAGCTTGTGCAGAACATAAAATTTTCTAATTCATATAGCTATTTTCTACTATTGGTAAGCTTTTAATTATATCTATATCAAAAATTAGTGTTTAAATGAGAATTCAAAAACATCATTACACAAATGAGAAGTTAAAGACTATTGACAAATAAGAATTCCAATGTGCAGCAGATCTCTGACCAGGAACAAAAATTCATGAGCATAAAGCCATAAAATAAACCAAGAAAATTCAACACCAAATAAGAGAGAAAAAACAGGTGGATAGACTTTGGAAGAAAAACCATAACTATTGTTAATGTGAAAAAACTGTCGAAAGAGAGTTAAAAAAGGTAAAAACAGGAACACTGTTCGAAACTAAAACTGAAAAAAATAAAGCTTGAAAGAGACCCTAATTCACAGTTGAGAAATTAATACGTCCATACCATTGGATCCTTGACCCTTCGGTAACATGGCAAAACCTGATATGGCCCATTTCAGTACATCAATAATATTCATCCTAAGATTTAAGCCCTTGTTCTGTGAGATGAATATTAGTGGAAAAAAAAAAAAAGGCATGGAAAGCATGATATATGTAAAGTTATGCACCTTTTAATCACTGGATATATATGATTCTCCAATAATCAATACATATATTGCATTTTCTGCTTATATATTCAAAAGTAAGATTCATATGTTGCTTGCACTTGATATGAGATTTTGATTCTAACGAAACGTTCTCATTTCAAGAGATTAGGATAATCAATCTAAGGTTAACAAAATTTCACATCTTACCAATCCACACTAAAACATTTTCAAATGTAAACAACATAAAGCACAATTGCAGAGATTATAGTAACCCAAATCACTAAACCTAAAATGTGAATGAATCATCTAATTCTCCAAAATTCTCTTCTACCCTGTCTTTTTCTCTATTTGAATGGAGAGATTGAAATCATAAAAAAGAAATTCCATTAAATTAATGAGAAGTCAAAAATTGCAGTTTTTCTTGTAGTGTAGAGAGAGACCTATTGTCTTGCAATCTGATTTTCATAACATCTATTCAACCTCTCTGAGAATGATGTTAGCCAGTTGCCAACTTCAGAATTAGCTATGTAATTTAAAACAACATACGTACTGCCAGATAATCCCTAGATGATAAACAACATTTGCATTTGCTTCTCTGAAAAAAAACATTGGAATATAGACGGACATAACTTAACTTATACAACTATAAATTGTAAATTAAAACTGCAAATGCATTCTTTTAAAGGTCACACACATGTTAGAGAACAACCATATCTCCCTTAATTTCAGATTTGCTCATTTAAGTCATAATAATCAAGTCAGCAGAAAAAAATCCGAATGTTCATGCAGATGTTTGCATTAAATAAAAAATTTCACCAAATTAGAGCTCATGAGAGTTAGATACCTACATCATCTTCCCTAAGGAAATACTCAATCAAAACCTGCAAAAACAAACATAGAAATAAAGGGGACACACATTGATAGAAATACCAAATATAATGAATGTTATGTTGAAGATATTATGAATTTTACATTCCATTTGTAGCCAACTGCAATGGTATTTTCTTGACGCAGAAGCAGAATCTCTTGCACTCTTTTAGGCCAATCTGAGTTTAATTGTTTGGCAAAGTCTTCCACTTCCCTGATACCAAAATATAGAGATTTATTTCTTAAAATAATATATTCCCTTGAACAGGAAATCAACTAAAAGAATTTCATCTATTTAAAAGTTCGAACTTGTAGATAGGTGAAATTAATTCACTTATATTATTAATTCCCTAACAATAATATTAATATTAATATTTGATACTATTGAAAAGCTTTATGCGCATATATATCCAATAAAATGAATAATAAGTTAACATGAGAAAAACTGACATGAGCAAATGATCTAAATAAGAAACCGAGCTATTCACCTTTCGATTCTTTATGAGCCCACTAAGGAGTCTTTTTGTGAATGCGGTTAGTAAAAAAACATCAATCTCAACTATCAATCGTTTCTCTCAACACGGGGTCAATGTCATCATTTATTCATTTACATCACAATCGTCAGACTTATATTTAGTAGATGCAATTCTGTCACCAATTAATCTCCAGCAACTCCGTGGCCTTACAAAGCTCAGGCAGAATACTGCAATTAAAAGTAGGATTATTACACACACCATTTGATTCTTACAGCATAAAAGAATGGTTAATTAAACACCGCATAGGCATACATGCCCACAATAAATTGTCGTTTCTATGGCAGGTCAGGTTAAAGAGAACATAGACAATTAATGAGAATTAGGACTATCTGTGAACAATTTCATCAATGAAAGATCTTGACCTTTTTCTTTTGTACATTATGTCCTGCATAAGAGGTGATGTTTGAAGGAGTCCTACGATCTTCCTTTCTCTTCCGATTCTTAATTCTTTTTGTGTTTAGAAAATGTAGTCGTCTTAGAATCTGTAGACCCACCTGTGTTTCAAATGGCCCAAATACAAATAATAAAATAAGGGGGGAGATCTCTCACCAGGCCACTATCCACCATAAATAATCAGAAATTAAAAACTACTAAGAAAACAGTGAGTAGCCAACACAAACTTACTGATAGAACAAATATGAGTGCCTACATTATATTCTATGACATCAACAGGCTGTCCAGATTCCAGAAATAGCAGAATTGAAAAGAATTACTTTCCAGAAAACCAACCTGACACCACCCATTTGTTCAGAGACCCAACCTGCAACATTGAGCTTTGCATCCATTCTTGCATCTGCTATGTCATGCCCACTGCCTCTTAATCGGTTCTTAAAAATAGAAATCAATAATTAGAATCAATTAGGTAAAAAAGGATTTACTATCATCCTGCTAGGTTTGGCATACCTCCATTCTTGATTTTCTTTGAGAAACAAACTTCTTAAAACACTTTTGGTCCGTCAACTCAACATCTTGCACTCTCAGCTTATCAAGCGCCTCTGTAATATGTGATTCTTGCTGCTGCTTTGGGGGTTGTACCTTTTGTTTACCCTTTTTCTTATTCTTCAAATCAGGTAGCCCCATCCCCAACCCTTGAACACTCCCATTTGTCAATACAGAAGAATGATATATTGATCTTGCTTCTTTTCTCCATCGTTATCACCATTATTATGAAAAACCCTATAACCCCCCACACAACATATATACATATGAATGAAAATTCAGACTCATAGCCAAAGAGCACAAGGTAAGGAAAGCTTAATCAATTCAATTCTACCAAAACAATACATAATTGGGACATGGAAAACCATGCCTTTGAGCAGAAGAGGTGAGATTAAGGTTCTGAAAATCATCCAAAGCGCCTGAAAATTGTTTCAGAAAACGCACGTTGTTCATATTCATTCAAATAACGGAAAAAGGAAAAAAAGAAAAGAAAACGGATTCTGTCTTACTATCAAGGAGTTGGTCTAAATCGTCGGCCATTAGAATTCTTTCTCCCAACTCTGAATTCTGCTCAGAAAAAAGATGGCTTTAATTGAGAAAAGGGAGAAAACCCCTCCCGAAAAGCATACAGAGGCGGCTTCGATCCTAACCCAACAAATTAAAAATCGCCGCAATTTGCAGTAGAACTGAAAGTCTTTTGAAATTCTACCTAAATTATCCACCTAATTGTCCCATAAAAATAAAAATTCCACGTGGCAAGAATAGAAGTGCCACATGTTATAAGTAGGAGAACCAACATGGCAGAAGCTGGAGAAAAGTTTCTTCATTTTATATATAAATCTACGTGGCAAGAATAGAAGTGTCACATGTCATAAGCAGGAGAGCCACATGGTAGAAGCTGGAGAAAAGTTTCTTCCTTTTATATATATTGATTGTATTGCACTTTTCAATTATAATGACTTACACTTTTCACTAAATATTTTGTTGCATTTTTCAGTTATACTCACTTGCACTTTTTAATAAAAATTGTGTTGCACTTTTTTAGCTATAGACACTTACACTTTTCAGTTATGGTGACTTACATTTTTTAGTATTATTGTGTTGCACTTTTCATTTATAAATGACTTACACTTTTTAATAATATTGTGTTGCAGTTTTTTGTTATACTAACTTGCACTTTTTATAATATTGTGTTGCACTTTTTGTTATATTAACGTACACTTTTCATTAATATTATGTTGCACTTTTTAGTAATATTGTGTTGCACTTTTTGCATAAATTGACTTACACTTTACATTAATATTGTGTTGCACTTTTCAGTTATACTAACTTGCACGTTTCAGAAATATTGCGTTTCGCTTTTTAGTTATACTGACTTATATTTTTAAAAAAATTGTGTTGCACTTTTCTCTTATATCGACTTACATTTTTTAGTAATATTGTGTTGCATTTTTTACTGAATAAAATTTTTCTTTAAATCATTGAAACCTCATTCTAAATTTTTTAAATCATTTTAAATTTAGGGTATACAGGTGAAAAAAATGGGTATGCATTTTAAATTTTTTAACTCGGTGTATTTTCACTTTTTTGCTAACTACTTTTTTAATTTAACTTTTTTAATAAATTGGTTATCTATAAAGCAAGTCAGGTACCCACACTCATAACGGGTATAGTCTACCAATCAATCAGATTTTTTTTTCGGTATAAAGCCAACAAGAAAAGGAAAAAAAGAAAACCATGAATACAGACACAATAAAATCTCAAATGCATCCAACAATTATACAAAATTAATGGAATGAATCAACAATTGGGATCCATCTTTTTATTAAAAAAAAAAAAAGGGAAATTCAACCAATTATAAAGTTCAATTTGCATGCATATTGATTATCATGAAAAATAAATATATCCCCATGCACAATCAAAAAATTAAAAAACAAGTTGAAAATGAACAAGCAATATATATATATACTCGATTTTACTCTTCCATGCCATTTTTATAAGTTCAACTATAAAAAAATGTTACAAGTGATTTCATTCCGTATATACCTGAAGCACGCGCCACGGGGAACTGCACCACTAGAGTTGTTATTCGAGCCGAGTCGAGTCGAGTATTTGAGGTTCGAGCTCGACTCGAGCTCTTATCGAGCCGAGCCGAGCTCGGCTCGATAACATTACCGAGTTAAAAATTGAGCTCGGCTCGACTCGTTAACGAGTCTAACGAGCTTAACGAGCCTTCGAGTCGAGCCGAGCCTAACGAGCCTAATGGAAATTTTTACAAAAATATAGTTATCGAGCCTAACAAGTCGAGCTCGAGCCGGCTCGTTAGTAAATCGAGTATTTAACGAGCTCGAGCTCGGCTCATTAAGCTAAACGAGTCGAGCCTTATCGAGCCTTAACGAGTCGAGCCGAGCCGAGTCTCGTTAAGGCTCGGTTCGAATAACAGCACTACGCACCACATGCCGTTAGTAGGCATCGAAACAGCCACGACAACGCCCTGAATCCATATCAGCCGCGACGAATCATTCGTCTCCACCACCATCCTCGCCCTGGGGCTCCATCTCCTCTATATTGCCTCCTTCACCTTCTCCGCCTTCACCACAAACTCCGTGATCCTACCTCCGGGATAGTACTCCACCTCAAACGGCTCTCCCCTTGCGGCCGTTGCAATCGCCGCCAATGCCCACAAACGCTCATAAGGCCCGTCCCCGCGGTTACCGGAGAACTTGGTTGCTCTACTTTTCCGCAATCGCAGGTTTGTTTATATTTTCACAATTATTATTTTTTTTATTATAAAAGTGCATGTACTAATTACAAAAGGTGTAACATTAATAATAATAAAATTTGCAACTCGAATTTGTTTTTATTTTCGCAAATATTTTTTTCGTTTATATGCAAATAGTAACTACCGTAAATTGTAATATTAAAAGTAAAAAACGTGCAAGTAGTAAATAATATATATTTCTCTTTTATAATAAAATAAATAACAAGAAAAATATATGATAATATATATTGCTCTTTTATAATAAATTTAGTTACATTTTGCAGTTATACTATGTTGTACTTTTCAGTTATAAAAACTTATACTTTCAAAGAATATTGTGTTGAATTTTTTAGTTATAATGACTTACACTTTTTTACTAAATATTGTGTTGTATTTTTCAGTAATATTCATTTGCACTTTTTAATAAAAACCGTGTTGCACTTTTTAGTTATAGACACTTACACTTTTCAGTTTTAGTGACTTACACTTTTTAGTATTACTGTGTTGCACTTTTCGATCATTTATAAATGACTTACACATTCCCATAATATTGTGTTGCATTTTTTTTGTTATACTGACTTGCAATTTTTATAATATTGTGTTGCACTTTTTTGTTATATTGACGTGCATTTTTAATTAATATTGTGTTGCACTTTTCAGTAATATTGTGTTGCACTTTTTGCTTAAATTGACTAGCTTACACTTTACATTAATATTGTGTTGCACTTTTCAGTTATACTAACTTGCACGTTTCATAAATATTGTGTTTCGCTTTTTAGTTATACTGACTTATATTTTTTGAAAAATTTGTGTTGCACTTTTCTCTTATATCGACTTACATTTTTTACTAATATTGTGTTGCATTTTTTACTAAATATAATTTTCCTTAAACCTCATTCTAAATTTTTTAAATCATTTTAAATTTAGTGTATACAGGATGAAAATGGGTATGCATTTTAAATTTTTTAACTCGGTGTATTTTCAATTTTTTGCTAACTAATTTTTTAATTTAACTTTTTTAATAAATTGGGTATCTATAAAGCAAATCAGGTACCCACACTCATAACGGGTATAGTCTGCCAATCAATCAATTTTTTTTTTTTCGGTATAAAGCCAACAAGAAAAGGAAAAAAAGAAAACCATGAATACAAACACAATAAAATCTCAAATGCATCCAACAATTAATCAAAATCAATGGAATGAATCAACAATTAAGATCCATCTTGTTATTAAAAAAAAAAAAAAAGGGAAATTCAACCAATTATAAAGTTCAATCTGCATATGGATCATCATGAAAAATTAATATATCCCCATGCACAATCAAAAAATTAAAAAACAAGGTGAAAATGAACAAGCAATATATATATATACTCGGTTTTACTCTTCCATGCCATTTTTTATAAGTTCAATTATAAAAAAAATGTTACAAGTGATTTCATTCCGTATATACCTGAAGTACGCACCACGGGGAACCACACCACATGCCGTTAGTAGGCATCGAAACATCCACGATGACGCCTTGAATCCATATCAGCCACGACGAATAGTCCGTCTCCACCACCATCCTTACCCTCATCCTGGGGCTCCATCTCCTCTGTATTGCCTCCTTCACCTTCTCCGCCTTCACCACAAACTCCGGCAGCCTACCTCCGGGATAGTACACCAACTCAAACGGCTCTCCCCTTTCCGCCTTTGCAATCGCCACCAATGCCCGCAAAACGCTCATAAGGCCCGTCCCCGCGGTTACTGGAGAACTTGGTTGCTCTACTTATCCGCAATCGCAGGTTTGTTTATATTTTCACAATTTTTTTTTTTTATAAAAGTGCATGTACTAATTACAAAAGGTGTAACATTAATAATAATAAAATTTGCAAGTTGAATTTGTTTTTATTTTCGCAACTATTTTTTTTAGTTTATATGCAAATGGTAACTACCATAAACTGTAATATTAAAAGTAAAAAACGTGCAAGTAGTAAATAATATATATTGCTCTTTTATAATAAAATTAATACAAGAAAATATATGATAATATATATATATATATTTCTCTTTTATAATAAATTTAGTTACATATTGCAGTTATACTATGTTGTAATTTTCAGTTATAAAAACTTATACTTTCAAGTAATATTGTTTTGCACTTTTTAGATATAATGACTTACACTTTTTACTAAATATTGTGTTGTATTTTTCATTTATATTCACTTGCACTTTTTAATAAAAATCGTGTTGCACTTTTTAGTTATAGACACTTTCACTTTTCAGTTTTAGTGACTAACACTTTTTAGTATTATTGTGTTGCACTTTTCATTTATAAATGACTTACACATTTCAATAATATTGTGTTTTATTTTTTTTGTTATACTGACTAGCAATTTTTATAATATTGTGTTGCACTTTTTTGTTATATTGACGTGCATTTTTAATTAATATTGTGTTGCACTTTTCAGTAATATTGTGTTGCACTTTTTGCTTAAATTGACTAGCTTACACTTTACATTAATATTGTGTTGCACTTTTCAGTTATACTAACTTGCACGTTTTATAAATATTGTGTTTTGCTTTTTAGTTATACTGGCTTATATTTTTTGAAAATTTTGTGTTGCACTTTTCTCTTATATCGACTTACATTTTTTATTAATATTGTGGTTCATTTTTTACTATATAAAATTTTCCTTAAACCTCATTCTAGAATTTTTAAATCATTTTAAATTTAGGGTATACAGGATGAAAAAATGGGCATGCATTTCAATTTTTTTGATTCGGTGTATTTTCAATTTTTTGCTAACTACTTTTTTAATTTAATTTTTTTAATAAATTGGGTATCTATAAAGCAAGTCAGGTACCCACACTCATAATGGGTATAGTCTGCCAATCAATCAGAATTTTTTTTTTCGGTATAAAGCCAACAAGAAAAGGAAAAAAAGAAACCATGAATACAAACACAATAAAATCTATAATGCATCCAGCAATTATACAAAATTAATGGAATGAATCAACAATTGGGATCCATCTTGTTATTAAAAAAAAAGGGAAATTCAACCAATTATAAAGTTCAATTTGCGTATTGATCATCATGAAAAATTAATATATCCCCATGCACAATCAAAAAGTTAAAAAACAAGTTGAAAATGAACAAGCAATAAATATATATATATATATATATATATATATATATACTCGGTTTTACTCTTCCATGCCATTTTTTATAAGTTCAACTATAAAAAAATGTTATAAGTGATTTCATTCCGTATATACCTGAAGCACGTGCCACGGGGAACCGCACCACATGCCATTAGTAGGCATCGAAACAGCCACGACGATGCCCTGAATCCATATCAGTCGCGACGAATCATTCGTCTCCACCACCATCCTCACCCTCATCCTGGGGCTCCATCTCCTCTGTATTTCCTCCTTCACCTTCTCCGCCTTCACCACAATCTTCGGCATCCTACCTCCGGGATAGTACACCACCTCAAACGGCTCTCCCCTAGCTGTCGTTGCAATCGCCGCCAATGCCTGCAAACGCTCATAAGGCCCGTCCCCGCGGTCACCGGAGAACTTAGTTGCTCTCCTTATCCGCAATCACGTTTGTTTATATTTTTACAATTATTTTTTTTTGTTATAAAAGTGCATGTACTAATTACAAAAGGTGTAACATTAATAATAATAAAATTTGCAAGTCGAATTTGTTTTTATTTTCGTAAATATTTTTTTCGTTTGTATGCAAATGGTAACTACCGTAAAGTGTAATATTAAAAGTAAAACACGTGCAAGTAGTAAATAATATATATTGGTCTTTTATAATAAAATTAATAACAAGAAAAATATATGATAATATATATTGCTCTTTTATAATAAATTTAGTTACATAGTGCAGTTATACTATGTTGTACTTTTCAGTTATAAAAATTTATTCTTTCAAGTAATATTGTGTTGCACTTTTTAGTTATAATGACTTACACTTTTTACTAAATATTGTGTTGTATTTTTCAGTTATATTCACTTGCACTTTTTAATAAAAATCGTGTTGCACTTTTTAGTTATAGACACTTACACTTTTCAGTTTTAGTGACTTACACTTTTTAGTATTATTGTGTTGCACTTTTCATTTATAAATGACTTACACATTCCAATAATATTGTATTGCATTTTTTTTGTTATACTGACTTGCAATTTTTATAATATTGTGTTGCACTTTTTTGTTATATTGACGTGCATTTTTAATTAATATTGTGTTGCACTTTTCAGTAATATTGTGTTGTACTTTTTGCTTAAATTGACTAGTTTACACTTTACATTAATATTGTGTTGCACTTTTCAGTTATACTAACTTGCACGTTTCAAAAATATTGTGTTTCGCTTTTTAGTTATACTGACTTATATTTTTTGAAAATTTTGTGTTGCACTTTTCTCTTATATCGACTTAATATTGTGTTTCGCTTTTTAGTTATACTGACTTATATTTTTTGAAAATTTTGTGTTGCACTTTTCTCTTATATCGACTTACATTTTTTACTAATATTGTGTTGCATTTTTTACTAAATAAATTTTTCCTTAAACCTCATTCTAAATTTTTTAAATCATTTTAAATTTAGGGTATACAGGGTGAAAAAAATGGGTATGCATTTTAAATTTTTAACTCGGTGTATTTTCAATTTTTTGCTAACTACTTTTTTAATTTAACTTTTTTAATAAATTGGGTATCTATAAAGCAAGTCAGGTACCCACACTCATAACGGGTATAGTCTGCCAATCAATCAGAAATTTTTATTTTTTTTCGGTATAAAGCCAACAAGAAAAGGAAAAAAAGAAAATCATGAATACAAACACAATAAAATCTCAAATGCATCCAACAATTGTACAAAATCAATGGAATGAATCAACAATTGGGATCCATCTTGTTATTAAAAAAAAATGGAAATTCAACCAATTATAAAGTTCAATTTGCATATTGATCATCATGAAACTAGGTGTCCTTTGCCAAAAGATGTGTGAATGTTAGAGCCTTAGAGGGGTGGATAGACCTTTTATGAAGGAAGTAGCAATGGAGCTAGAGGGACTACTACGAGGAAATCGCGCGTGGAGTCAGACAGACGATGAGGATTCAATTCGTTGCTTAGTAAGGGATTCAGTGGCAGCTTCACAGATGGTGAAGGCAACAACACAAGTCTAAGTACAAGTACTAGTAATAGTGCTGGTTTTGATAGCCTTAAACATCATATTTTACTGCCAGTGGATGGTGGGAGATAATTGTCAAGAGTTATACACCCTTGTTTTTCTTTCTATATTTTGCATTTTCCCATGGCGGGACGGAGCCCCCACTAATTCTTTTTCTTCTATATATTTCTTTCGTCTAGCTTATACGATTTCATTATTGAAATAAATATCACAATAAAAAAAAATGTGCTTGATTTTAATAAAAAGAAAAATTATTGAGTATAATTTAATATGAAGAAAAAATATGTGTTAAATTTGATTAAAAGTGTGAAGAATAAAAACAAGTTAAGTCAACAAATGAAAGATTATTAGTTAGAGCAGTTAGAGGAGTAATTCATTTGTTAGTTGTAACTCCTCCCTTGTAAATATCCCTTTTAGTGATAATAATCATTTTGATCATGTAATTTTATTTAATTCTCTATTTAATTATCTCAATATGCATACTATTCAATTCCTTGTTATGAAATTTCATAGGTGAGAGTATATATGAACTAAAATGCCATGCCATATATTATTATCTTTAAAAAAACTAAAACAAGTTGGTTTGGGGGGGGGGGGGTCCAGTTTGACCACTAGCTAGTTTTGTAATTAATGGCTGCGTAAACACTCTGTATTATTGGGTGGCATGAAAATGACTTAAGTATAAATAGTTGTTGACGAAGACTTAAAGTCTTAATCAACATTTAAATCTCATGAATGTGAATGTGAATGTGAATGTGTGCATGATTCATAGCTTCAAATCTTAGTTGTTTCTCAAAAACAATCAAGAAAAGATGATTAATTTCAGAAATGTTGCACTAATTCTTGTGATCATACCTTCATCACTTGCACTTGCAGCTACTATTTGGCCAATAGCAAAATCCAACTGCAATGACCATTGTGGTGATTTACAAATCCCATTCCCTTTCGGAACATCCAAAGATTGTTCCCTAAACAATATGTTCTTGGTCAACTGCAGCCATTCCTCAGATCCCCCAAAAGCATTCTTTTCAGGTACCCCTATAGAAATCACAAACATATCTCTTGATGGCCAGTTGACAATCTTGAATCATCTTGATGGAAACAGAGATCCATGTGTCTAAGATCACATTTTAGCCCTTTCTTGGTTTATTCTCAATTATCTGCCAACACTCGTTGACATCAAACTATGACTAAGGCTATCAAAGCCAGCACTTGAGCAATTGCTCTCACCATTGAAATTCTTGCGATCGGTATAACCCACACAATATTGTGTCTGTAAAACTGTGTGTTTTTCTCCAACTATTAGTCCCTCTAGCTCCATTGCAACTTCTTTCATGTAAGGCCTTTCACCCCCTTTAAGTTTCAAACAATTTTATGCAATCGCCGCAACTTTCTTTACTTGCACTTCTGTGAACAATGAGATATGATCACCGTTGAATTGGTGAGTGGGGAATGACTTGTATTTATAGGAGTAATTACATTGTAACTAATTACATAAATTTAGGAAGAGATAAATACAAAAGGTAAATACAACAATATATGTCCTATATACAAGGAATGAGAAAAAAACTATTTACGTCCCGTAACTTTTACCTTTTTTAAAAAACGTCCCATAACTTTTTCAATTGCTTAATTTACGTCCAATTTTCACTAGAAATCCCCAAATTTATGTAAATGGGACGTAAATTGAGCAATTGAAGAAGTTATGGGACGTAAATTAAATTTTTAATTAAAATGGGACGTTATGCGAAAAAGATAAAATATTCAACAAATGTGTACAATTCACTATAAAATTAATGTAGTTTATGTTATACAATCAAATAAAAAAATAATTCATAAATTCACAAATTAATTAATTATTATAAAAATCAATTAATTTACCTAATTCATTATTAAGAAAATTATTAACTTACATAATTAGAAAAAAATTATAATTAAAATATAAGTATTATAAAATAAATTATGAATATTAAATAAAATACTAAATAATATTTTAAAATATATGAAAATAAATTTAGAATAATATTTAAATAAGTAAATAATTTTTCATACTATCAAAAAAATATATAATATCAAAAAAAAAATTAAAAAATCAATTAACATACTCAAATAAATATAATTTTTATATTTAAAATAATAAAAATCCCAAATAATTTTTTTTATTAAAATGGTCAAAAACTCTTATTAAAACTTAACAATTATTTTAATATTTTAAATAAATACAAAAATTCATAAATATTTAAAATTCCCAATAA
Source organism: Galeopsis tetrahit (assembly GCA_963675135.1). Classification (NCBI taxonomy): domain Eukaryota; kingdom Viridiplantae; phylum Streptophyta; class Magnoliopsida; order Lamiales; family Lamiaceae; genus Galeopsis; species Galeopsis tetrahit. Next base: position 5,970,496 of record OY776125.1, on the reverse strand, counting down.
ATAAAAAAATATTCAAATATATCCAAAATTCTCACCCCTTACCCACGTAATTGAAAGATGATGATGATGAACAATATATTTTTTAACAATTTGTTATTTTTTTTTGTTTTTCATTTTTATTATATAATTTTTAATTTGATATTAGTTCATACAAAAATATGTGGACCTACTTTGTGTAATACTTAGATTATTTTTATATTTATTTGATTACTTTAAAATAAATAATTTTTATAATAATTATATTGTAATTATAACTTTTTTCTAATTAGGTAAGTTAATAATTTTTCTAATAATAAATTAGGTAAATTAATTGTTTTTTATAATAATTAATTACTTTATGAATAAATGAATTATTTTTTTATTTGATTGTATAACATAAACTACATTAATTTTATAGTGAATTGTACACATTTTTTTAATATAATTATCTTTTTAGCATAACGTCCCATTTTAATTAAAAATTTAATTTACGTCCCATAACTTCTTCAATTGCTCAATTTACGTCCCATTTACATAAATTTGGGGATTTTTAGCAAAAATTGGACGTAAATTAAGCAATTGAAAAAGTTATGGGACGTAAATTAAAATTTTAACTTTTTTGGGACGTTTTTCAAAAAATGTAAAAGTTACGGGACGTAAATAATTTTTTTCTCTACAAGGAATGTTTGACTATTCCTTAATATCCCCCGTCAAGCGATGCGTGGGATGAGGGAAAACGCAGAGCTTGGATCAAAGGAACTCAAACGTCGGGCGAGAAGGCTTTTTGTGAAGATGCCGGCGAGCTGGAGATGCGTGGGGACAAACTGCGTGGATAGCTTTCCGGAGGTGACGAGCTTGCGAACAAAATGACAGTCGATGTTAATGTGCTTGGCCCGCTTGTGAGCCACTGGATTCTGGCTCAGAAAGAGGGCACTATTGTTGTCGGAGAGGAGAATAGGGCGAGCAGGCAGAGGAACACGGAGCTCGCGGAGCAATGAAGTGAGCCAAACGACCTCGGCAGCTGCGTTAGCTAAGACACGATACTCCGATTCACAACTGGAGCGAGCTACTGTGGGTTGTTTCTTTGCACTCCAAGAGACCAGATTCCCACCTAGGAAGACTGAATAACCATAGGTAGAACGACGAGTTTCCACGCATCGAGCCCAGTCGGCATCTGAGTAGGCGACCACGGACGAGTCTGGGCGACGAGTGAAGGAGAGGCCATAATTGATAGTGTGTTTGACATAGCGAAGAATCCTCTTCACGGCCGAGAAGTGGTCGCTGGTCGGCGCCTGGAGAAACTAACTGACATGATTTACCGACAAGGATAGATCAGGTCGAGTGATGGTGAGATACTGGAGGGCGCCTACCAAAGAGCGATAAAGGGTCGGATCCGAGAATGGATCACCAGTGCTGACCAGGGTCTCACCCGCGGCTAAAGGGGTGGCAATGGGCTTGGAATCTTGAAGATCTGCTCGCTCAAGAATTTCGCGAGCATATTTGGACTGCCCGACGAACAGCCCAGAAGAGGTGTAAGAGATTTCCAAACTCAGAAAATAGTTGAGGCAACCAAGGTCCTTGAGGGCGAACTCCTTGTTCGCCCGAGCAATGAAACGAGCTAGTGTAGACGAGTCGTTTCCAGTGACAATAATATCATCGACGTACAAGAGGAGGTAGACAACCGAGGAGCCTTGAAATAGGTAGAACAGCGAGGAGTCAGATTTGCACTCCTTGAAGCCTATGCCGAGCAAGAAAGAGCTGAACCGCTGGAACCAAGCTAAGGGAGCTTGGCGGAGACCATATAATGCCTTTTTCAATTTGTAGACATGATCAGGGAGCCGAGGATCGATAAAACCAGGGGGTTGAGCCATAAAAACTGGTTTCTGGAGATAGCCATTGAGAAAGACATTCTTGACATCGAGCTGATGGAGGGACCGGTTGAAGCGAACAAAGAGAGCCAAGATAACCCGAACAGTGGTCGCCTTAACAACGGGACTGAATGTGTGAGAAAAATTTGTGCCAGGGATTTGGGTAAAGCCTTGAGCGACCAGTCTAGCTTTGTGCCGCTCAATTGAACCATCAGACTTGTACTTGGTTCGAAAAACCCATTTTGAACCAACAATGTTCGTATTCCGGAGGAGAGGAACAAGATCCCAAGTTTTGTTAACTCGCAGAGAATCGATTTCCTCCTGCATGGAAGCCAACCATTCAGGAGACTTGGCGGCCGATTTGAAACCACGGAGTTCCGAGGAGGCAGTGAGTGCACTAATCAAGGAAGTGGAGGTCAAGTTCAAAGGATACTTAGGTTTAAAAATCCCAGATTTTGCTCGCGTGATCATTTGGTGCGTGGACCGTGGTTGCCGTGCTGGGGGTCAATGGTCGGCTACGGCTGCTCGGCCGGTTCAGGGGAAGCAGGTGGCCCTGTAACAGGGGCTGGCAAAGGATGGGGTTCCTCGCCAGAATCAGAAGAGCATGCCGAGCAAGGGATGGTCGCAGAGGGAGGAACAGGCCCTGGCGAGGGATCGGGTGAGGAGTTAGACTCCGCATCCAGAAAGGATGAGACCACCTCACTGGTCGGCATGGGCCGAGCAGTTCCTAAAAAAGGGAAGCACTCTTCATCAAATATGGCATGGCGAGTAATAAAAGTTTTTGAAGAACCAGGATCAAGGCACCGAAAACCCTTATGCTGGCTACTGTATCCCAAGAAGATACATGGTCGACTGCGAGGAGAAAGTTTGTTCGAGGCATAGTCTCGAAGATAAGGGAATACTCGGCAACCAAATGTCTTAAGATTTCCATAAATGGGCACAGTTCCGAATAAGACCTGAAATGGTGATAGACCGCCCAAAACTGACGACAGAAGTCGGTTGATGAGATGAACAGCAGTAGCAAAAGCATCAAACCAAAATTCTGATGGGGCGCGAGCATGAAACAACATAGAGAGCCCAGTTTCAGTGATGTGTCGATGTTTACGCTCAGCGCGACCATTCTGCTGAGGGGTGTAGGGGCATGACATACGATGCTCTATGCCGTGCTCGGCCATAAAGTTGCGAACAGCTTTGTTGACAAACTCTGTACCACCATCACTCTGAAAAACTTTGATGGTCGAGGAGAACTGATTGCACACATACTTGTGAAAGGCGACCAAGGTTAAGAAAGAAATCTGATTTTGCTCGGAGAGGATATAACCAAGAAAAACGAGAAAAATCATCCACGAACACAACATAATAACGAAAACCAGAAGTAGCAGTAGTAGGAGCAGGACCCCAAAGGTCGCAATGTACTAAATCAAGAATTGCAGATGCACGTTTTTCATTTATAGTGAATGATAATCGTTTACTCTTGGCCAATTGGCAAGGGGTGCAAGTTTTCAGATTTGGTAAAATTGAACTAACAGATAGATGCCCTAATCTATTTAAATCTTTAATAATGTCAAAAGGTACATGACCCAAACGGGAATGCCATAAATCAAAAGAAGCACGAACGACACCAGGCTTTTTCATCGTGGCAAGAAAAAAGTTGGCTAAACTTCTCTCATCCTCTAGCCTATCATTACTCACTGCCTTCCTCCCCGTTAACAACTCCACAAGGACTACTCCAAAGCTGTAGACGTCGCTTTTCTCAGTTAGTTGGCTCGTTCGCATGTATTCGGGATCTAAGTATTCGAAAGGACCCTGCACTATAGTAGTGGCCCAATGACAGTCCCATAATAATTTTAACACAATTTCACAGGTTTGAGTTCAACTGTTGCAATTTTTTTGCACATTTATTTATATTTTTACAATTATTTTTTTATAAAAGTACAAGTACTAATTAAAAAAGGTGTAACATTAATAATAATAAAAGTGCAAGCCGAATTATTTTTTATTTTCGTAAATATTTTTCTTGTTTATAAAGATACAAGTGGTAATTACCATAAAGTGTAATATTAAAAGTAAAAAATGTGCAAGTAGTAAATAATATATATTGCTCTTTTATAACAAAATTAATAACAAGAAAAATATATATAATCGCACGTTTGTTTATATTTTCACAATTATTTTTTTATGTTATAAAAGTGCAAGTACTAATTATAAAAAGTGTAACATTAATAAAAATAAAATTTGCAAGTCGAATTTGTTTTTATTTTCGCAAATATTTTTTCGTTTATATGCAAATGGTAACTACCGACTACCGTTAAGTGTAATATTAAAAGTAAAAAAATGTGCAAGTAGTAAATAATATATATTGCTCGATCTTATATAATACATACGCAATAAAATCTCAAATGCATCCAGCAATTATACAAAATATATGGAATGAATCAACAATTGGGATCCATCATGTTATTAAAATAAAGAAGGGAAATTCAACCAATTACAAAGTTCAATTTGCATATTGATCATCATGAAAAATTAAAAAAAAGATGAAAATGGACAAGCAATATATATACTCGATTTTACTCCTCCATGCCATTTTTTATAAGTTCAACTATAAAAAATGTTACAGGTGATTTCATTCCGTATATACCTGAAGCACGCGCCACGGGGAACCGCACCACATGCTGTTAGTAGGCATCGAAACAGCCATGACGACGCCCTAAATCCATATCAGCCGAGACAAATCATCCGTCTCCACCACCATCCTAACCCTCATCCTGGGGCTCCATCTCCTCTGTATTGCCTCCTTCACCTTCTCCGCCTTCACCACAAACTCCGGCACCCTACCTCCGGGATAGTACACCACCTCAAACAGCTCTCCCCTTGCCACTGTTGCAATCGCCGCCAATGCCCGCAAACGATCATAAGACTCGTCCCCGCGGTCACTAGAGAACTTGGTTGCTCTCCTTATCCGCAATCGCACATTTGTTTATATTTTCACATTTTTTTTTGTTATAAAAGTGCATGTACTAATTACAAAAAGTGTAACATTAATAATAATAAAATTTGCAAGTCGAATTTGTTTTTATTTTCGCAAATATTTTTTTCGTTTATATGCAAATGGTAACTACCATAAAGTGTAATATTAAAAGTAAAAAACGTGCAAGTAGTAAATAATATATATTGGTCTTTTATAATAAACTTAGTTACATTTTGCAGTTATACTATGTTGCACTTTTCATTTATAAAAACTTACAAGGGGTAATTACCATAAAGTGTAATATTAAAAGTAAAAAACGTGCAAGTAGTAAATAATATATATTGCTCTTTTATATTAAAATTAATAACAAGAAAAATATATATAATCGCACGTTTGTTTATATTTTCACAATTATTTTTTTCTGTTATAAAAGTGCATGTACTAATTACAAAAAGTGTAACATTAATAATAATAAAATATACAAGTCGAATTTGTTTTTAATTTCGCAAATATTTTTTTCATTTATATGCAAATGGTAACTACCGTAACGTGTAATATTAAAAGTAAAATACGTGCAAGTAGTAAATAATATATATTGCTCTTTTATAATAAAATTAATAACAAGAAAAATATATGATAATATATATTGCTCTTTTATAATAAACTTAGTTACATATTGCAGTTATACTATGTTGCACTTTTCAGTTATAAAAACTTATAGTACTTTTTAGTAATATTGTGTTGCACTTTTCAATTATAATGACTTACACTTTTCACTAAATATTTTGTTGCATTTTTCAGTTATACTAACTTGCACTTTAATTTTAATAAAAATCGTGTTGCACTTTTTTAGCATTATCGTGTTACAATTTTAATATTTAGGCACTTACACTTTTCAGTTATAGTGACTTACATTTTTTAGTATTATTGTGTTGCACTTTTCATTTATAAATGACTTACATTTTCCAATAATATTGTGTTGAATTTTTTTGTTATACTGATCGACTTGCACTTTTTATAATATAGTGTTGCACTTTTTGTTATATTGACATACACTTTTCATTAATATTGTGTTACAGTTTTCAGTAATATTGTGTTGCATTTTTTGCTTAAATTGACTTACACTTTACATTAATATTGTGTTGCACTTTTCAGTTGTACTAACTTGCACGTTTCAGAAATATTGTGTTTCGCTTTTTAGTTATACTGACTTGTATTTTAAAAAAAAATTATGTTGCACTTTTCTCTTATATCGACTTACATTTTTTAGTAATATTGTGTTGCATTTTTTACTGAATAAAATTTTTCTTTAAATCATTGAAACCTCATTCTAAATTTTTTAAATCATTTTAAATATAGGGTATACAGGATGAAAAAAATGGGTATGCATTTTAAATTTTTTTAACTCGTGTATTTTCAATTTTTTGCTAACAACTTTTTTAATAAATTGGGTATCTATAAAGCAAGTCACGTACCCACACTCTTAATGGGTATAGTCTGCCAATTAGACATGCGCAAAACCGAACCGCCAAACCGGTCAATCAGCCAATTTGTTGGTTTTTAACCGTCAATTTGGCAAACGACCGCCGGTTACGGTTTACAAATCGAACCGTAACGGAAAAATGGCGGTTCTGTTACGTTTGACATTTTGACAAACCGCAAACCGTCGGTTTGACCGGTTTTGGCGGTTAACCGACGGTTTGGCGATTTTTATAAAAAAAAAATATTATTTTTTAATACACAATTCTTCTATTTTTAATGTATAAATTTAAGTTATATAATTTTTATTCAATTATAGTACTTTAATTTCTAAAAAATGAGTTAAAACGAATAAAAAACAGAATGAAAACGAGCGAAAACAGAGATAATATTAAAAAAAAAATTAAAACCGCCAAACCGGCGGTTTTCAAACCGAACTGTTGGTACAAAAACCGTAACCGTAACTGGCGGTTCGCGGTTCGGTTACGGTTAGCCATTTCAGAAAACCGTAACCGCCGGTTTCTAACCGAAACCAGCAGTTTTCAACCGACGAACATGTCTACTGCCAATCAAAAAGAAAAAAAAGTTTTTTTTTTTTGGTATAAAGCCAACAAGAAAAGGAAAAAAAGAAAACCATGAATACAAACACAATAAAATCTCAAATGCATCCAACAATTATACAAAATCAATGGAATGAATCAACAGTTGGGATCCATCGTGTTATTAAAATAAAAGGGGGAAATTCAACCAATTACAAAGTTCAATTTACATATTGATCATCATGAAAAATTAATATATCCGCATGCACAATCAAAAACTTAAAAAACAAGATGAAAATGAACAAGCAATATATATACTCGGTTTTACTCCTCCATGCCATTTTTTATAAGTTCAACTATAAAAAAATGTTACAGGTGATTTCATTTCGTATATACATGAAGTACGCGCCACGGGGAACCACACCACATGTCGTTAGTAGGCATCGAAACGACGACGCCCTGAATCCATATCAGCCACAACGAATCATCCGTCTCCATCACCATCCTCACCCTCATCCAGGGGCTCCAACTCCTCTGTATTGCCTCCTTCACCTTCTACGCCTTCACCACAAATTCCGGCACCCTACCTTCGGGATAGTACACCACCTCAAACGCCTCTCCCCTTGCTGCCGATGCAATCGCCGCCAATGTCCGCAAACGCTCATAAGGCCCGTCCCCATGGTCACCGGAGAACTTGGTTGCTCTCCTTATCCGCAATCGCACGTTTGTTTATATTTTCACAATTATTTTTTTCTGTTATAAAAGTGCATGTACTGATTACAAAAAGTGTAACATTAATAATAATAAAAGTGCAAGCCGAATTTGTTTTTATTTTCGCAAATTTTTTTCTCGTTTATAAAGGTACAAGTGGTAATTACCATAAAGTGTAATATTAAAAGTAAAAAACGTGCGAGTAGTAAATAATATATATTGCTCTTTTATAATAAAATTAATTACAAGAAAAATATATGATAATATATATTGCTCTTTTATAATAAACTTAGTTACAGATTGTAGTTATACTATATTGCACTTTTCAGTTATACAAACTTATAGTACTTTTTAGTAATATTGTGTTGCACTTTTCAATTATAATGACTTACACTTTTCACTAAATATTGTGTTGCATTTTTCAGTTATACTCACTTGCACTTTTTAATAAAAATCGTGTTGCACTTTTTAGTTATAGGCACTTACACTTTTCAGTTATAGTGAGTTACACTTTTTAGTATTATTGTGTTGCACTTTTCATTTATAAATGACTTACACTTTCCAATAATATTGTGTTGCATTTTTTTGTTATACTGACTTGCACTTTTTATAATATTGTGTTGCATTTTTTGTTATATTGACGTACACTTTTCATTAATATTGTGTTGCACTTTTTAGTAATATTGTGTTGCACTTTTTGCTTAAATTGACTTACACTTTACATTAATATTGTGTTGCACTTTTCAGTTATACTAACTTGCACGTTTCAGAAATATTGCGTTTCGCTTTTTAGTTATACTGACTTATATTTTTAGAAAATTTTGTGTTGCACTTTTCTCTTATATCGACTTACATTTTTTAGTAATATTGTGTTGCATTTTTTTACTGAATAAATTTTTTCTTTAAATCATTGAAACCTCATTCTAAAATTTTTAAATCATTTTAAATATAGGGTATATAGGATTAAAAAAATGGGTATGTATTTTAATTTTTTTTAACTCGGTGTATTTTCAATTTTTTGCTAACTACTTTTTAAATTTAACCTTGGTTTGGCCTCTTTCTTCTCAATCAAATACTTGAGAGTCGTGTGATCCGTGTACACTATGGTCTTAGCTCCCACCAAGTATGCTATAAACTTGTCAAAACTATAAATCACGGCTAGCATCTCCTTCTCCATTGTGGTGTAATTCTTTTGAGTCGGATTCAAAGTTTTGCTTGCATAGTAAATCACACGAAAGAGCTTGTCTCTCTTTTGGCCCAAAGCTACTCCAATAGCATAGTCACTAGCATCACACATGATCTCAAATGGTTGACTCCAATCGGGTATCACCAACACGGGAGCTTTGATCAAGGCCTATTTCAAGATTTCAAATGACTTTATACACTCTTCATTAAAGATGAAGGTGTCACCCTTCTCCAACAATGCACACATGGGCTTGGCTATCTTTGAAAAATCCTTGATAAATCTTCTATAAAACCCGGCATGTCCAAGAAAACTCCTAACCGCCTTCTCATTGGTTGGTGGAGGTAGCTTTTCAATAGCCACTATCTTTGCTCTATCCACCTCAAGTCCCTTAGCCGATACCTTGTGCCCAAGCACAATCCCTTCCTTCACCATGAAGTGACATTTCTCCCAATTAAGCACCAAGTTGGTATCTATGCATCTTTGTAAAACACAAGAGAGGTTACGTAGACATGTATCAAAGCAATGACCAAATACGGAAAAATCATCCATGAATACCTCCATTATGTTTTCAATCATACCATGAAAAATAGCCATCATGCATCGTTGGAAGGTGGCGGGGGCATTACACAATCCAAATGGCATTCTCCTAAAAGCAAAAGTACCATAAGGGCAAGTAAAAGTTGATTTCTCTTGGTCCTTTGGATCAATCAAAATTTGATTGTATCCCAAGTAACCATCAAGAAAGCACTAATACTCGTATCCCGCCATCCTATCCAACATTTGATCAATAAAAGGCAAAGGGAAGTGATCTTTCCTAGTGGCACTATTCAACACACGATAATCAATGCACACTCTCCACCCCACAATGGTCCTAGTAGGAATATCCTCTAAGGCTTCGGTTTTAACAATGGTCATAGCCCCCTTCTTAGGTACCACTTGTGTTGGGCTCACCCACTCACTATCACTTATGGGAAAAATTATGTCATTATCTAACCACTTCAACACCTCTTTTTGTTGGTCCTGAAAGGAGTATATGACAAGTGTATGGGGGGGGAATACACTTGTATGCAAATCTTTTGCTAATTTGATCAAACCAGAGTTTCAGCAAGGTTGTCTTGGACAATTCTGCTGAAGAAGATTAACTCTTCTAAGATAATCAAACTACTAAGTACTATTGAGTACTTAGTTGAACAACTATCTAGGGGAGTTATATGTGCGGAATAGTGGTTGGCCCTTTTAGTTTAGACTCCTTTAATTTCTGAAATCACTTAGACAATGTAACACAGTCCAGTTAAGCTTCAGGGAAGTTGTCCAAAACAGTTTTGCACAGTCTTTGAATGTTTATCCTTGAAAGATCAGTTTTGTGTGCAGTGTTGAGTGAATGTAAGTACTTGTAAAGTAAATCAACACACGAGTTTATAGTGGTTCAGAGACTCAAGCTCCTACATCCACTTTCCCTGATTTAACAGGATAATTCCTTCACTCTTGGAATTAACTTGTTTTATAGTGCCAAGGTGCACTTGATCAAAAACACCACTCCTTGGTGAATTGATCCCTAGGATGTCTAGAGTCCTAGTACCCTCTTCTCAACTCAGAACTGAACTGTTCTTCTCTCAACAGTCAGCTCCTACCACTTCTACTACTACAACCTTCTCACTTTCACTCTTGAAATGTGTAAGGGTTGAAGTAAGGTTCCAACTAATGAGATATCCTTTACAGTGAAGATCAGTGTATAAGGATAGGATATCTCTCTAAGCTTGTGTATGGATATACAATTGGGTTCAGCTTAGAAGAAGTGTATAAAGACTAAGATAGTCTCTTTGAAAGCTTTGAAAGCACTCTATCTTGTAAGAACTTCGAGCTTAGTTGGATTGTGTTGTTGGTTGAGATTGCTTTCAAATGGTCTTCACACTTCTGTATTTATAGACAAAATGGAGGATTTGCCCGTTGGAGAGGCAGCCCCAAATTGCTATAAATGTCTTCCTTGAGTTCTTCAAACTGGAAGACAGATTCTTGATAGTGACATGTCCTCATTTGGGTAATAAACGGCTGTAACAGTTTTGTCTTCATTCTGCAGCACTTTTCCCAGTGTTTGACTTCTTGTTAGGACTTGGACATGGCTTCTGAAGGTTGATCCAATGATAGGACAACATTCCTCATCATCTGGACAACTCTCCTTATCACTATCAGCAGTTTTGCTTTTCAGCATGGTTGGCTTGCTCTTCTTCAGATGACTTGGCTCTTTCCCTTTATTTCTCTTGAGGATGGTCTTAGCTTATTTCTTTGAAGACCTTTAGGGACTGGTTGTCTCAAACTCTTCAGCATAGTTGATCTCAGGCTTTCAGAGCACTTGATCTTGATCAATTTAGCTGAGACAACTCCTCTGGACAACTCTCCTGATCAGTATATTTAATCTTTTTGCATCAGAGCACTTTATGCATAGAGTTGACTTCTCTGGACAACTCTCCTGATAAAAACCTTTGAGTAGTCTTGTCCTTTTGAGCTAGGTAAGCTTGTTCTTGCATATGGCTAGCTTCTTTGGACAACTCTCCTGATCAGAGCATATGAATATTTTCTCTGGACAACTCTCCTGATCAGAGCATCTTCATTGGACTTGTCCTTTTGAGCTTTACAATCTTCTTCTTGCATAAGAGCATCTTCTCTGGACAACTCTCCTGATAAGAGCATCTTCAATTTCATAGAGTGTCCATGCTCTTAAGTGACTGTTCCAGAATTTGAGCCTTGAGGGGACTTGATCTTGATCATCTTCAAAGCATAGGTTCCCCCTCAAATTGTGCATCTAATTGTCTAAGAGCTACCTAACATTTCAGCTTCTCATCTAGCCTATAATCTATATGTTCTAACATTCTTAGAACATATTTATATTGACTTAGGCATGTCTCAGGGGGTTTTGGTATTAGATCAAAACATATCTCATTTTATTCCCAACAATTTCCCCCTTTTTGATGATGCCAAAACCTACACAATTTAAGCAAAAGTGACTTGTCTACATCTATTACATATATCTTCAGAAGACATGACTAAGGTCAATATTCCTGAAAAGATAATGTGTTAGTGTATTCACTGTTTTTGTTGCAAGTAGGTTTCAAGGATAGTCATAGAGAGATTTGTGTTTCTTGATTCAAAATAAGTTCAACTATCATTCATTCAAAAATCATTACAGGCATGTTGATAGTTGAAATTAACATATCAGAGCATGAATCAATACATCAGAGCAATTCATTACAATAATTCAAAATAATATTTTCAGCATCAGAGCACAGAACTTGTATCAGAGCAATCTTTAACAGATCAGAGCAACCAGATTAGCACACAATATCAGCAATCTTGACCATATTTTAGCATAGTTGATCAATCAAGAAAGGTCAGAAGACTTAGCCATTTCAAAGATCATCCTCAGGGGGTGGCAGCATTCCATACTGTGCCCACACTCTTCTTTTCAGTGCCATGGCTTCTTGGTTGGTTCCCTTAGGTCCAAGAACCATCTTGTTCAGCTTAAGGATCTCAGTGAATTCCCTCAGAATTCTTGCTTGGTCAATCCATCCTTCAAGCTTTGGAGGCATGTATATGATTGGCTTAGGAGCTGTGAGTTCAAATCTTGCAATGTCAGCAGCTGCAAGTAGTTGTTGATACAACTCTCTGTAGTATTCTAGCATGAACTCAGTGAAGGAAGAGTTTGCATCTCCTCCATTCCATCTGTCAATGACATAATAGTCATAGACAAACTCCCTTTTGGCTTCTTCCCATGTGTCATTCAGTTGAATTGGCACCCATTTATCCAAGTGTGGATATTTGGTGTCCATTGGGATTAGAAGCTGAGGCTTCATCTTGCTGTAAGTTGCTCTCCTCCTTCTTGGTTTCTGAAAGTTTGCTCTCCTTTCATCTCTTGCTCTGTTGGCTTCTTCCATCAGATCCATTTTTTCATGGGCCCTCATCATGGCCAGTTTCTGTTGTGTTTCAGGGTCTTTACCATACCCTTCATGAAACAGTTTTGATGGATCATGGGCTTGGATAGTTGTCTTCTTCTTAGGTTCAGATCCAAATCCTTCAGCAAATAACTCTTCAGTGTCTTCAGAGGACTTGGTTCCTTCAGCAGTTTTGCCAGATTCAGAAGATTTGTCCTTTTCAGCAGTTTTGGCTTTCTTTGATGTAGGCTCATCTTCATCAATTCTGAATTCAGGTGGAAGATCAAGGCTGCTAGGAAAGTCAGTGAATTTCTCAACTTGTCTCTTCTTTCCTTGGGCCTTCTTGATCTTTCCTCTGGTTTGGACACCTTCAGCACTTTTGTCCAAACCAGACACTTCACCACCTGGTCTTTGTTGTAGCCTTACTCTTTCCTCTTGAGCTGAGGCCATTGAGTTTTTCAATGCCAATGCTAACTGCTCCTCTTCATCCAATTCTTCCAAATTCAGCATTTCTGGCTCTTTTCCCTTTCTTTCAGGGACTTTGTCCTTCCCTTTCACTGGACTCCCAATTACTAAGGCACCTTTTGCCCTTGCTCTTTCCCTTTCCCCCTTTTTGGCAGCATCAAAACACTGGGGCTTGAGGTCACTCATTGTTGAGGCCATCAGGGATTGGGCCTGGTTTAGGGACTTCATCTCCTCCAACAAATAGACATTCTCATCATGTATATTCTGCATTCTATCACTGCTCAAGCTAAGGAAAGCTAGAACAGGCTTCATCTTTTGTTGGACAACCTCTTCCATGGCTGTTTTCAGAGATGCATCCAGTTGGGCTTTTAAGAGCTCAGTGAGGTTGGCCACTGCACCTTCAGCAATGTTGGCCAACACTTCTTGGGAAAATTTTTCTGAGGCAGCTTTGACCATAGCTAGCCTTTGCTCTTCAGCTCTTCTTTTTTGCAGTGCAGTCTTCTTTCCAATAGCTTGTTTGACAGTTAGCCTGAGAGCTTTGACATTAGCATTGTGATTGTCTCTCAGCAGCTTTTGTTCTTTCTTGACCTCCTCTGAGATGGCTTCCATGGTTGATTTGGCACTTTGAACTTCAGTGGAGATGGTTTGGAGACCAGATTCCACACCACTGATTCTTGCCTCAAGGGTTGGCAGCACAACATCTTCAGAGCCAGTGAGCCTCATTTCTACAGATGCTAGAGTCCTTCCTTGCTCATTCAATGCTCCTGAAGTTTCAGCATGAGCAGATTGGACTTGATGAGCCAAGGAGTCCAACTTCTCTGATTGCATTCCAAGTATGGCCTGAGCTGAGCCTGTATCAACTTGGATAGGTGCATCTGTGAGGAACTCATCTGCAAAAATTTGGTCAAGAGAAATACCTGCAACATCAGATAAATCAAACAAGTTAGGAAATAAGCACTCATCACCCTCAATTTCTTTTGCATAAGACTCTGATACATCAGCAGTCTTCTTCTCATTTTCAACTTGTTCTTTTCTCCCTTCATAATTGATGTTCTCACTCAAGGAATCAGGCCTCCTCTCATCAAGGGATTCTTGAAGTTCAGATTTGACTTCAAGAATAACCTGTCCTTCCTCACTTATTTCACCCTCATATGTTGGTACACTCACTATCTTAGTGATGACTACCTCTCTTTCATCCACAACTCCCTCTGATTTTTCAACTAATCTCTCCTTTTCAACTCCATCTCCTAATCCTGCAGCATCTCCACCTTCAACAAGGTTCAAAGATGGCAGTTGTGGGGAGATCACAGTGCTTATATCAGCAGCCACTGAGTCATCCTGAATGATTAAGGGCTGATCAATGTCCAACACTTCTGACACTGAATAGGCCTTAATCAAACTAGCCTCTAGTACAGGAACCTCAACATCTTTAGGCTGTGCCTTGGGTTCAGAAGAACCTTCATTGGCAGATGTGTCTTTGGTTGTGTTACCATCCTTGGTCAACACCTCTGAAGTTACAGAGCCTTTCCTATGATAGGTTTTAGGAGGATTGGAAAGTCTATCTGCTACAGAAGACTTGGGTTGAAGAGATTCAAGGAGGTTGGCTTGAGGGGTTACAGGAGGGTTGGGATTTGAAGGGTTTGAGGGATCATCAGGGGAATCATCATCATTAGAGCCACTGTCAGGGTGTTTGATTCCCTTGGCTTTTCTTTCTTTCTCCTCTTCAATCTTATCGGCTACCAACTTTGCAAAAATCTCCTCAACAATGAGGAATCTTGTCTTTGAAACTCCAGCAAAGTGTAGCAATCTGTGTTCCTCTATTTGCCACCAGTTTGCACCTTTATCTTGGATGACTTGTGATATCTCCATCATAGATTTATCTTTTACATCAACAAGCATCCTTAAATCATGAAAGGCCTTCTGAATTCTTGGAAATTCAGCAAGTTGTGGATACAAACTGTCCACAGTAGCCTTGGCTCCTCCTCTGAGCATACTTTCATAAGTATACTCCTTCTCATCTCCACTTAAATGGGGACTTTGGGTTATAGGGGAGTTGGCTCTGGGTTCTCCTAACATGGCTTCAGGCAAATTGATTTCAGGGATAATGGTCTCAGAAGGGTTGGGTGCAGTAGAAGGATCTTCAGTTGCTTTTGAGAGCAATGGGTCTGAAGGGGCTTTACTCAAAGGGGTTGGCTCATTGAGTGCATGCTCTAAGAGCTTTGAGTAATTCAGCATGGATGAGTCAAGGGGAGACAGGAGTCTTGTCTCATCTACTGCTAAGTCAGCAAGCACATCAATGCCACTTCTTTGCTCATTCCCTTCTGGAGAATATCTCTTAGTGAGATTTACAGGGGTAATGGGTTGGTTGGAAGGGGTGACATGGGTTTCAGGGGAGTTGGGCTCAAGGTACTGAGTTTCAGGGAGGTTGGCCTCTATGGGTTGACCTTCAGGGACTTTTGATTCTGGAGTTCCAGAACCAGATGAATTAGTCCTTGACATGGATTTGGTCCTGCTTTCAGCTCTGCTCTCCCTTAGAGCCAATTGAAGAGACCTTTCTTCTTGAAGCTCCAACACCTTCTCAGTAGGTTTGGCCCTTCTCTTGCTGGCCCTACTGCTTCCACTTCCTTCCTTCTCAGGGACAATTTCCCTGATTCTCTTATCACCCTTCTTCTTTTGCCTAGTCTCATTGTACTTCCTCCTCAACTCTTCTGAGTGGTCAGAAGGCACACTCACTCCCTCTTCTGCCACTGCATCAACTTCAGCTGATGCTCCTGAGGCTTCTTTTGAAGACAATTGAGACATCTTTCTTGTTTTGACAGCCCTGGCCTTTGTTCTCTTTTTCATTTTAGGCTTCTCTTCCTCCTGTTCTTCAGCAGGCTTGGCCAGTAACATCCTTCTTTTCTCAGTTTTCTTGCTGAGCTTTCTGAATAGGATCTTTTGGGCTGGGAGGGGCTTTGCAAAGGTTTGCATCTGGGAATAGTGGGAAAACCTCTCAATCAACAAGCTTGCCCTGGTGCAATACTTGATTTTCCCTTCTAGCACCACTTTATTGTGGGCTTTCACCTTAAATTTAGCCTTCTCCTTCATCATTTCAGACATAATGAAGGTTCTCCAATCAAACTTGATGCCCTTATCACTGGCATCAATAATGGCAGCCATGATTCTGATCCTTGGATCGCTGACCTGCTCTAAGCTTCCAGTGTTGCTGAGGAGGCTCTTAGCAACTACCTCAAAAAGATTGAGAAACTCTGGCTTGAGAGTTTTCTTGTTTTGAGTTGAGGAGAGAGGGCCTGGAACTAATAACCACTCTTGAGCTATTTCCTCTTCATGTCCATTACCATAAACCTCTGGATTCCTTCCCTCATAAGGCAATCCAAAAGCTCCTTCCAGATCCTCTGAGGAGAATTTTACTCTGTGGAATCTCTCCTCCTCCTCTCCTTCAGCAGTGTATGACAATCTGGTTGATACTTCTCCATCTTCAGGTTTGCCTCTCCACTTTAGGAAGGCAAAGAATTCTGCCATGTAACTCTCCAAGCAAGAACTTGGTCTTTCTTCCAAGAACTTTTGGAGACCAGCCCTTCTCAACCACCTTAGGGTTGGAGTAATCTCAGGATCTTCACTTTCAAAGGAAATTATGGGCTCAAAGTGAAGATTGTTTTTGTTGCTAAGATAGGCAAAATCTAGGTCTAGATCCTTGTTGGAGAAATCAACAAGCATCTCAGGTCTAACCTTGGGGGCCATTGAGAGTTGCAGAGAAAAGTTTGATGAAGAATGAGAGAGTTTGAAGAACTTTTGAGTTAGGGTTTCGAATACTTGGGGAAGAAGTGTTTGTGGGTATCTTAAGACTTGTGAATATTCTAAAAAGAATGTTTGTCAATGAGTTGGTAAGGTCTTGAGACAATTCAAAGGTGAACAAAAATGGAAATCCAGAATGGACGGCTAGGATTGATTTCAGGGGAGTTGTCCATTTTTGATCCAATGGTCAAAAACCAATGTAACAGTGAAATAACTGTTTTATTCAAAACGTGGGTGGTTTTTAATGTTTGTTTAAGGCTGGGGGTTTTTCGAGATAGATCATGTCCCAAAAAGTTTAATGCAAACAAGAGTTAAATCTTGGCATTTAATGCATGGAAAGTGACCTTTTGGGTGGGAGACAAATTAAATCCCAGAAAGGTGAAAACTGTATTTCAATGGGACAGATTTCGAAATAGGTATTGATCACCAAAAATAGGTGCTTATCATACCAAGATTTGGTTTGATAACTAGGACAACTTATCTGACCCTACACGGACAAGTGTCCTGAAGAACTGTGGACAAGTGTCCTGAATTTCAAGAGACAAGTGTCCTGAAGAGGTAAGGTCATGTTTCTGAATTTCAGTAGACTTGACCAAGTCTGCTGAAGTTTGAGTTTGTTTCCCCCTTAATCAATGAGCTTCTTTGGACTTATTTGTCCAACTTCCCTGGATCAAGTAATCCCAACTCTGCTGATAGCTCCAGAAATCTTGCCTCTGCAAGTGGCTTGGTTAATATATCAGCCTTTTGATGGTCTGTGTGAATTTTCACTAGCTTGATATCCTTCTTC
The DNA here is from genome assembly GCA_963675135.1 of Galeopsis tetrahit. NCBI lineage: Eukaryota > Viridiplantae > Streptophyta > Magnoliopsida > Lamiales > Lamiaceae > Galeopsis > Galeopsis tetrahit. The sequence continues at coordinate 5,952,790 of OY776125.1, read as the reverse complement.
TCCACATGATCTCTAATGAAGTGGTGCTTGATGTCCACATGCTTGCATCTTGTGTGCAAGACAGGATTTTGTGATATAGCAATGGCACTATTGTTATCACAGAAAATTGGCACTTCAGTAGAGTTGACTTTGTAGTCTCTTAGTTGTTGTCTTAGCCAAAGAATTTGAGCACAACAACTTCCAGCAGCAACATATTCAGCTTCAGTGGTGGAAGTGGCCACTGTGTTCTGCTTCTTGGAGAACCATGAAATAAGCTTGTTGCCCAAGAATTGACAAGTCCCTGAAGTGGACTTTCTGTCAATTCTACATCCTCCATAATCAGCATCTGAGTAGCCAGTTAGCTCAATATTGTCATCAGCAGGGTACCAAAGGCCTAGATTCTCAGTGCCTTTGAGGTACCTCAAAATCCTCTTTGCAGCCTCAAGGTGGCTTTTCTTAGGATTTGCTTGAAATCTTGCACAAACACCTACTGCAAAGGTGATATCAGGTCTGCTGGCAGTGAGATAGAGGGGTGATCCAATGATTCCTCTATACTCAGTGGAATTGGTTGGCACTCCACTTTCATCAGGATCCATCTTCCAATTGATGTTCATAGGGATCCTTACTGGCTTGCTAGTTGTACACCCAAACTTTTTGATCATTTCTCTGGTGTACTTAGCTTGGTTGATGAAGATTCCTTCTTTAGTTTGCTTGACTTGTAGACCCAAAAAGAAGTTCATCAACCCCATCATTGACATCTCAAACTTGCTTTGCATGAGCTTGGAGAATTTCTCACACAGCTTCTCATTAGGGGATCCAAAAATTATGTCATCCACATAAATCTGGACAAGCAAGATGTCCTCTCCTTCAGAGATTCTGAAGAGAGTTTTGTCCACAGTTCCCTTGGTGAATCCATGATCCAAGAGGAATTGTGACAGTGTATCATACCAAGACCTAGGGGCTTGTTTGAGTCCATATAGAGCTTTCTTGAGTCTGTAAACTTGGTTTCCAACTTCAAAACCTGGTGGTTGCTCCACATAGACTTCTTCTTTCAAGACTCCATTCAGGAAGGCACTCTTGACATCCATTTGGTACACTTTGAACCTCTTGTGGGCTGCATAGGCTAGAAAGAGCCTTATTGCTTCTAGCCTTGCCACAGGTGCAAAAGTCTCATCATAGTCAATGCCTTCATGTTGACAATACCCTTTTGCCACTAGTCTTGCTTTGTTTCTGACAATCACATCATTTTCATTCTTCTTGTTCTTGAACACCCACTTTGTTCCAATAACATCTTGATGTGAAGGTCTATCCACCAGCTCCCAGACTTCATTTCTGGTGAATTGGTTCAGTTCTTCCTGCATGGCTGTGATCCAATTGGCATCTTGAAGTACTTCCTCAACATTACTTGGTTCTTGCTCTGATAAGAAACAACAGAAAAGAGCACTTTCACCATGGAATCTTCTTGTTTTGACTCCAATACTTGGGTCACCAAGTATTAGATCAGTAGGATGGTCAGACAACCAAGTCCTTCTTTTTCTGATCTCTTCAGTAGAGTTGTCCTCTACTGAAGGTGAGTCGTTTTGATCATAGAATTCAGGATAATTTAATGCAGGATCTAATTCAGGATCATAATCAGGGATGTTGTCCTCAATGTCAGGGACATTGGCATTTTCAACATTTTGAGTTCCCCCTTGATTATTTGACCCATTAACTACCTCAGCAGGAACTGCTTCTTCATTGGTAGTTGTTACCTGGATGTGAACTGGGATTGGATCATTCAGTTCACCATTTCCATCAGTGGGATTTGTCTCAGGAAGGTTGCCTTCAGGATTGTTGTCCAGTGTGGATTTTTCAGGTAGATTGGCTTGAACAACATCTATGAATTCAGTGTCTTTGTCTTTTAGGCTTAATCTGGTTGTCCTTTGTGTGATTTCTTCAGGTTCTAAGTGATCATCCCTGATCTCAAAGATAGATTCATCAAACACAACATGAGGTGTTTCTTCCACTATAAGGGTTTTCTTGTTGTAGACTCTGAAAGCTCTACTGATTTGAGAGTATCCAAGAAATACTCCCTCATCAGCTTTGCTGTCAAAAGCTTTCAACTGTTCTTTCCCATTATTGTGAATGAAACATTTACAACCAAATATATGAAAGTATGACACTTTAGGCATTCTTCCTTTCCAGAGTTCATAGGGGGTTTTGCCTTGCCCCTTAGTGATCAAACATCTATTTTGAGTATGGCATGCAGTGTTTATAGCTTCAGCCCAAAATCTCTTAGGTAAATTTGAGTCAGCAATTAGAGTTCTAGCAGCTTCTTTTAAAGTTCTATTCCTTCTTTCTGCAACTCCATTTTGTTGGGGAGTTCTAGCTGCTGAAGTTTCATGAGCTATTCCATTTGATGTGCAGTACTCATTGATGTATGAGTTAATGAACTCAGTGCCTTTATCAGATCTTATCTTGATAATGCTAAGGCTTTTCTCATTTGACAATCTCTTGAGAAGTTCAGGTAGTTTGACTTGTGTTTCCTTCTTATTAAGGAGAAATACTACCCATGTGAACCTAGAGAAGTCATCTACTACCACTAATGTGTATTTTCTACCATTTATGCTTGAAGGGGTAATTGTTCCAAACAGATCCATATGTAGAAGTTCAAGTACCCTTTCAGTGGAGATGACTGGTTTTCCTTTGAATGAGGCTTTAATCTGTTTTCCTTCTTGACATGGCTTACACACATGTTCTTTAATGAAAACCTCATTAGGTAGTCCTTTAACTAATGCATTTCTAGCAAGTTTATTCATAGATTTGAAGTTCAGGTGGTTTAGCCTCTTGTGCCATAGCCAACTTTGTTCACTAGAACTTTTAGCAATAAAACATGCAACATCAGTAGACTTGTCCCAGTCTGCAAAATACACATTTCCCTTCCTAGTTCCAGTCAATAGAGTTTGTTGAGTCTTATCCTTGATTAGACATTTTCCACTTGAGAACTCAACATTAAAATCTTTATCACAGAATTGACTGATACTCAGGAGGTTATATTTGAGACCAGCTACATAAGATACATTGGTTACTTTGATGTTACCAATCATCAAAGTACCATAACCTTTTGTTGTTGCTTGTGAGCTGTCTCCAAAGGTGACATTTGGGCCTTCTTTTTCAATAAAATCAGAGAGGAGTTCCTTGTTTCCAGTCATGTGCCTTGAGCATCCACTGTCAAGGTACCATGCTGTCTTTTTGTTCATGCTCCTCTTCTTGTGGCCCAATGGTACCTGCAATTAGATAGGTTTAGGTACCCTTTGAGTTTTGGGTCCTGAGAGGTTAGCTGTACCTTTGGGAACCCAAACTTGCCTAATAACCCTGATTGATTCAAGGTGGCGAAGTTGATTTCCTAGTGCATCAACATACACTGTCTTTCCCTTAAATGCCTTTGGGAAAGTATGTGTGAATGTGTTAACTCTGTAAGTTTCAGAGGAGTTGTCCACTCTCCTGAACTTATGAGTTCTTTGTGCAGCTTGATGACATCTTTGAGGAAAGGTTTTCTTATGACCATTACCCTTTGGCATGAAGGGTTTTGGTTGTCTCATTTTATTTTGAGGATAGTTGTCCTTAGGTCTATTCAGCTGAGGCTTTCTCAGATGAGTCGGCCTAGGCTGATTATACCTTGGATAATTCCTCTGAACATTGTTCAGGAGAGTTGCCCTTCCATTGGGTCTACTCTGCTGACCAACATTCCTCTTGTGCTCAGGAGCTTTGGCCATTTCCTTAGGTTTTGGCCTTTTCTCCTGAATCACTTGAGTAGGCATTTCATTCAATTTGCCCTTTCCTTTGTTCAGTGGCTGAATTATTTCATTTTCAGTTTGTGCCACTGACTTAACAAAGATTCTCTTAGTGTTACTTGTGGATGCAACACTAAGACAAGGTGAAGATTCAAATGGATCAAAACCCAATCCACTTCTTTGAGCCATAGGTCTTTGATAACTTTGAATTTCCTCTATTGCTCTAGAGGATTTGTTCAAAGCAGACATCTTTAATTTCAGGCTCTCTTCACTTGATTTAAGAATATCATATTCATGTGAGAGGTTTTCAAATTTGGCATTTAGAATTTTAAATTCAAATTCTTTTCTCTTCTGAGAGAGATGTTGATCATCAATCTCCTTTTGTTGGTCAACTATCCTGAGATTTGCTTCCTCAAGCTTTCTCAAGACTTGTTGATACAACTCAGTAGACTTGACATCAACAGCTACCTCAGAGTTCTTGGTTAGTTCAGTAGCCAATCTTTCATTTTCTCTCACACAGTTGTCATGAAATTCTTGTAATCTAGTGAAATCTTCCATCAACTTTCCTAAGGAAAGTTTCAGGTTAACCTCACTAGTGTTTTGTGAGATGAATGATGGTGAACTAGAAGTAGAGGATACCTCATCATCCTCAAGAGCCATGTTGCAAACATCATCATCATCATCACTGTTGGAGAATAATCCATCAGAAGAGTTGAAGCTTTCAGCACTATCAGATTCTTCACCAGCCATCATGGCCTTTCTATTGGTGAACTTTCTGTCTCTTTTAGCTTGTCTCTCTCTTCTTTCTTTAGAGCTCAATTCAGGGCAGTCATACTGGAAGTGCCCTTTCTTTTTGCAGTTATAGCACAGGTCTTCATCATCATCCTTCTTGGATTCTTCTCTTCTCTTAGATGAAGAAGGATCAGCTCTACTGGATCTTCTCCTATCAGAGGACTTGTCCTCTGATCTTTTCTCTTCAGGCTTTTTGTCCTCAGCCTGATCTTCAGGGGAATTGTATCTTCTCCTGAATTTGTTGTCTTGGTAGAATTTCTTGTATCTACCAAACCTTGTGTTGAGCTTGTCAAACCTTCTAGCCATCAAGGCTAGTTCTTCCTTCATTTCAGTCTTGGAGACTGTCTTTGATGATCTGGGAGTGGGTTGCATTTCTGGTTTAGCAACTTTGGCTTTGAATGCCACTCCCTTAGTAGGATTTGAAGGTTCCTCAACAGGCTTTCTTCTATTGAGGTCAAACTCATAGGCTTTAAGTTCTGAGAATATTTGTTGCATGGGCATGGTGGAGAGATCTTTGGTATTCTGCATCATCACAGCATAGACATCCCACTTTTGAGTGAGACTCCTTAGGATTTTCAGTCCAACCTCTCTCTTGGTGTAGACCTTGCCCAATGAGTTAATCTCATTCATCACATCAGTGAATCTACCAGCAAATTTGTCAATGGACTCATCAGACTCCATTGAGAATTGTTCAAACTTCTGCACAGCAACTTGGAGCTTGTTCTCCTTGATTTTTTTAGTGCCCTCACACATTTCAGCAAGGGTATCCCAAATTTCTTTAGCTGTGGTGCAGTGGTAGACTCTACCCATAACTGCATCTGGAATTGTTTGATAGAGGGTGTTCATGGCAAGATAATTCAAATTATCTTTCCTCTTTTCATCAGTAGTGAAGTCATCCTCATCTTTGGGAATCAGTTCCCTTATATCTGCTCTTTGCTCATCTGTCAATCTGGGGTTAGTTTGAGTAAACACAAAAGGTCCTCTTGTGATTACTCTAAGCATATCAGTATGAAGAGATGCAAGATGAGCCCTCGATCATTCTAATTTTCCAGAAATCATAGTTGTCTATTGAAAACATGGGCAGTTTGTGATGAGAAATGTGGTTGACTGGATTTGTGGCCATGTTGTCCAAACCTTGGACAGCAGGTGGAGGAACAGCATTGTTGTTAGCCATATCTCAATAAGAATCAGTCAATCAATAAGTAATGGATTTCAGATAGAGATCAGTTCAGTGACCACACCAAATATGTGAGTTTTGAAAATCAAGATGGATCTTCAGAAGCAGTGGTCTTTGAACCCCTGCTCTGATACCACTTGTTGGTCCTGAAAGGAGTATATGACAAGTGTATGGGGGGGGAATACACTTGTATGCAAATCTTTTGCTAATTTGATCAAACCAGAGTTTCAGCAAGGTTGTCTTGGACAATTCTGCTGAAGAAGATTAACTCTTCTAAGATAATCAAACTACTAAGTTGTTGGTCCCTGAACGAGTAGTGAATGGGATTAAAGTCTAGAGGGGAGGGGTGAATAGACTTTAAAACTTTTTCAAACAGAGTTGGGAACCTCTTCTGATTGCTATGTCAACTGGACTGCAAGTCTGCTGGTCCAGATGACTATAGTGATCTGACTGAAGAAGTTATATGCGGAAATATGGTGGCCCTGGTTTAGACTCGTTCTTGTAACTTGTTTTACTTTGTGAAATTACTCAGCTGATGCTGGTTTGAAAGTTATGGCCCTTTTTGAAGAGTGTTGAAATCACAGTATGCACTATATAATAATGAATGTAAAAGCAGAAATGTAAAGTGCAGAAAGTAAATAACACCGGATTTATAGTGGTTCGGATATACGATCCTACGTCCACTCTCACGTCCTAACGTGATGTTTAATCCCTTTAAATTCCACAAATTACAAGGGTCTTGTCCTTTATAGTCCCAAGGTTAGGACTTTGAGATCTGAGCCGTCCTAACAGCTGCGGTCTCCACAAGTGATTGTAAGCACTTGCACTTTGGGGGGTTTCAAAAACTTAAACCTTTCGGTGAGGGTTTGGGGTTTTTGAGATGTATCCAACTAATGGTTCAAGCTTATAATTTGCTTAACCACTATGCCTAAAACAATTGATATACAATATGAACAAGTTTCAGGTTCTTAAGGGTTGGATAGGAAGCACTTTAGAGCTATAGATAATCTAATGAATTTCTGGCTCTTGGAGAATTCTTAGGACAATGTGGCTTTTTGCTTGATGGCTTGCTTAGCTTGTGAATTCTCTCTTGTGTTGCTTCTGTGTTCAACCTCTTGTATTTATAATGGAGATTGAGTACAACTAGCCGTTGGAGTTGACTAGCCGTTTGAGCAATCTTCCCATAATAGCTTGATTCCTTGATTCCAGCCGCTTGATTGCTTCAATCCTGGGATCATGTCAATCTTCTAAATAAGGTAGGTCTTCGTTTGAATTGCAAGATGACTTGGGAATCAGCCGAGTCCTGGAAGAGCACATAGTCTTCTGATCTGTACTACTAGTCTTCTGACTGCTCTTCTGGCCTTAGGTCTTCTGTCTTCTGGTATCAGACGAGTACTACTCTTCTGATCTGGAAATTCTTTGTACTGCATTAGGCCATCTTTATTCTGGGACTCCATCAGATAAGTAGGTATACAAGCACCTTAACATATCTGTTCTTCAAGGATCTTCTAGTCTTCATGTCTTCTACTCTTCTCATCTTGAGGATAGGCATGTAAGCCATGACTGTGCTGATCAGCTGCTATCAATACAGTTGATCACACAAGACTAGTCTAAGCTGTTCTATACAAGTCAGCTGATCTTATTACATTTATAAACTCTAAGTGTTTTGGCCATCAAAACTATTCTAACATCAAATGGGGCTTAGGGTGAATTTATATCCCAACAATTTCCCCCTTTTTGATGAAGCCAAAACTATATATGATAAATGCTCTTAATAAGATAAGATAGGAGTTTATAAACTTCATAAAAACTGAAGTATCTGATGAAGACAATGAGAGTTTGTCTTGAAAGCACAGAGAACTAAACTTGAATATATATAATTTTTACAGATTACAAGTAATAGTTTCTTAAAGCTTTGAAGGTGGTCTTCATCAGGTCTTCTGATCTTCAGATGCGGAAGGCAAGGTACAGACGAGATCGAACTTCTTCCATGTGCTGCAGGTCTGTAACATTCTCCTCTTCATAGATCTTCTCTAGGATCCTTTTGACTTCAATGAGGTCTGTTCTCCCAGAATCCAGTTTGGGAGGATCCCATTTGGGTTCTTCAGGAGTTAGAATTCTGCAGTTGTCAAGTTCTTTGGCTGTCTTGACTACTTCTTTCCAGAACTCTGGATCTTCAATGTTCATGAATTGATTGAACTGGAAGAATTCATCTTCATAGGTTGGGAGAGGGCCAAATTTTCTTACAATGTGGTGTTGAATTTGCCATTTCTTCTTCAGAGGGTACCACCTTGGTAGCTCATCTTGAAGGGCTAGATAGTCCACATAGTTGCTGTCAAACACCAGAACTTTATCTTTCTGTGCCAGAGCATTTTCTTTCAGTGCTTTCTCCTTGAGAGCTTTCCTGAGTTTGGCTATCTTCCTGTCAAATTTGGCTTTGACTGCCTTCGCATCTTTTAGCTTCTTTTGTTTAAGCTCTTGAGCTTCAAGCTCTTTTCTTTTCTTCAACTCTAAAGCCTCTTTCTCTTCTGCAGTAGGCTCTGCTGGAGTTGACTTCTGAGCTTGCTCATCTGTTAGCTCATCTGCCTTCCTTTTCCTAGTCATTCTTTTCTCGGAAACTTGTTCTGTAGAGGCAGTGATTTGCAGACTTTTGGCAGTTGCTTGAGTGGGAGCTTGGATGTCTTCTTGAGCAATTTATTTTCCTTTGCCTTTCTTGCTCTTGACTTTGCTCGATAAATCACCCAAGGTTTCATTCAACTCATCTTGAGATACTACCATTACAGCTTGCTGTGCAGTAGTCTTCTCTAGAGCTTTTATCAATACATCTTCCCCCTTTTTGGCTTCAGCAAGTGCAGCCGCAAAAGGCTTCATGGCATTTAGAATCTCCACTCTAAGAGTTTGTTGAAGAGCCATGGCATTGACTTTGCCAATATGAGTCAGATGTGTGATGCTATGTTCTAGAATCTGAGCATGAGAGTTGGAGGAGGAGGCAGCTTCTAGTTTAGCTGTAATTACCTCCAGTTTTGTTGCTGTCTCCTGCAGCTGAATCTGAAGTTTTTCATTCTCTGCTGTAGCTGATTGGAGAAGAGCTCGACCTTCAGTAGCTCTTGTTTCAGCATCTTCAATTCTTTGCTTGTAGGTGTTTTCCATGCGGTTGACCTCATTGGTGTAGAGATCAGCAAACCTGGTGGAATGTTCACCTGCCATCTTCAGAATGCTGGTCAGATACTCACTTATCTGATCGTGAAGAGATTCTCCAAACTTGTCTTCAATGTCAATGATCTGGTTATGAAGACGAGTTCTCTGCTCCTTGACTGCCTTTTCAACATATCTTCCAAGCTGTAGGCCTAAACCCTTTTCAAAGTGTATGTCTATAGCAGTCTTGACCTGTGAGCATATGTCTGCTGTATAGTCAGCTGTTGGAGTAGAAGTTGAGGCTGTTCCTTGAGGCTTTGGATGGACTGTCAGGGCTTTGCCTCTTTCTTCAGCTGAAAGGTACTCTTCATTGAGAAATGTGGTAGTGGCCTTAACCAGGTGAGACATGATGGTGTCTCCTTTGTCAATGAAGTGAGGTAGAGTATCCTTAGGCATGAAGTGATCAGGAATAGTGATTACTTCTCTTTCATTCTCGGTTCTGTCAGCTGGTTCAGCTGAGTCTTTCGCAGGAACGGACGCAGCTGAGTCATCCACTTTTGCTGTGTCAGCTGTCTGATGATCTGATATGCCTTCTGGGATAGAAGCATCAGTAGGTGGAATTCCTAGAATTCCGTGGCATACTGCTGTAAAGGCTTCTTCGGGCAGCAGTTGAGTAAAAGATGTAACTTGAGCAACTTCTTTTTGCTCCATCTCCCAGTCGAGGAAATTAGCTTTTCCTCCCATTCCTTCCATGACTTCAATAAGGTCATCCACATCATCTCTCCTGAGTTCAATCCAGGTGCAGATTCTGAGAATTTGTTCGAACTGAACTGATTCCACATCAATACCAGGAATAGTAGATATGAGCAGATTTGCTATCTTCATCCTCATTATCTTCTCCCTTGTGCACATAGGATAGTGGACCATTCTGGATTGAGGTTGAGAGGGACCAGCTGGAGCAGTGTCTGCTGGTGCCATGTCTTCTGGAACAGAAGAAACAATGATGGTAGGAGGTTGAGTATTTGGGGTAGGTTCCTCTGCTGTGTGAGTATCAGCAGGGATTTGGGAAGTGATATGTTCTTGATCTTCAGTGATTTGTTCATCAGCAGGGTTTTGAGTCTGCTGGTCTGGTATAGTTTCTTCATGAAGATCAGTAGAAGGTTGAACCTGTAGATCTTGGACATCAGCAGGGGTAGGCAATAGAGATTCAGGGGTTGAGGTAGGTTGAGCTTGTTCCTCTGCTGTGTGAGTATCAGCAGGGATTTGGATATCAGTGTTTGAGTGGTCAGATGGGCTGGAATCATCAGAAGGGTTGAAGGATGTAATCGGGGCTATTAACATGGGAGTAGGAAGCCTCGATTTCTTGGACTTTTTGTTGGAAGAAGAATTATTCTTCTTTCTCTTCTGACCCTTTGATAATTTAGAAGGAGTAAAAGAGGGAGAGAGTTTAGAGGTACCTGCCTTCTTCAAGGGAGAGGCAGTGGGAGTGGCATCTGAATCAGATGGGGAGATGAGCCCAGATCTGATTAGATATCGTCGTTGTGCTAAGGTCTGATTGTCATCAACATCATCATCCTCAGCGACCTTCTTCTGAGCCTCTTCTTTGGTTGGCTCCTTTTCTTCAGCAGAGTCATGATCAGACTCTTGTGCTGCCTGCTCAGCCAACAGCTTCCTCTTTTCTTCTTTTAACCTTTCTGCCTCAGCAAGAGCTTCCTTTCTCAAATAATATTTGGAGATGTGAAAGGTCTTATGAGGTCCCATCTTGTACTTCTTTGGGAGAATATCTGGAAGGATGATGCTCAGCTTGTTGACAAAGCTGACTGTGGCTGCTACCTTCCATACCTTTGATTGTAAGTCCAAAGTGACTTTCTTTGCCTCAAGAGCAATTCTTTCTAAGAATAGTCCTTGCCAGTCTCCATCGATCTGATCCCAGATTGCAGCCATTACTCGAACCTTTAAAGTAGTAACAGCATCATGACTGAATGTGTTACCAAGTAACATCTTCCCTGCAATATCCAACAAGGTTTGGAATTTTGGTTCAAGTTGGGATTTCTTTAGTCCAGTTGCATCAGTAGCCTTGATTCGTCCACCAGTAAACATCTCCATATACTCCTTTTCCCCCTTGAAAGGCCAAACAATTCCTGAAGAATTTCCCTTGTGACCTTGACTTTGTGTCCATTCATGACACTTTCAACATGAGAACCCTTCATCACGGCGTTTGCATAGAATGTCAGAACGTCTTGCTCATAGACATTAGTTGGAGCTGCTTCCAGAAAGTCTCTGAGTTTAAGATTGACACACCGAAGCAATATCTCCTTGTTCTCATCTGAATGTTTGCCTTTGAAAAACAGAGCATTCTCCGTAAAGATCTTCCCTTCCTTGGACCACTTTGCAGCATCCAAGGTGCCAGTGTTCTTGGTCTTCTCGTCGTAAATTTCAATGATTGCCATAGTAGAGTCTGAGTGTTAGGGTTTGAAGGCTTGAAAGAGATTTGCAGAACGAGAGAGAGTAATGTGAGTAATTGAGTAATAAGAGTGGCAGGGATTAGGGATGTGAATATATATATACTCCAGAGAATTTGATCTAACGGTCAGATTTGCGTTTGAATTTGGAGTAGAGCCCAAGATTTCCTTCTTTGATTTCTTAAATTTGCCGGCTGGTTATGCCATTTGGCAATTGTTGATTTGCTGGCAATATGATACTTGAGTATTAATGACATCATTACCAAAAATAGCCGTTGAGACTAATTTATGGTAAGAATTGATCATCAAGGCCGTTTTCTATAAGAAAATCGCATTCCTTATATAAGCCAATTTGTTTAATTACATTCAGGAATAAATCTAGAATGAATTACATGATCAAGACTAGTCATTATACTCTAAGTTTGTGTGATTTGATCAGCAGAGTGAGGTCTTCTGAGTTCTTCAAGATGTCTGCTGATTGTCTTTGAAAGGTCTTCTGGTCAGCTGAGTTGGTCTTCTGATCAGCTGAGTAGAGGAAACTGTGGTTGCTCTCATGATCCAACCTGGATGGATCCTTCCAGCTTTATTGTGAGTGATGATCCAACCTGGTTTGATGGATCTTTCAGCTCCTTCTTCAAATCAAGTGGAGCTAGTCTAGACGTAGTCCCACTGATTTAAATGTTCCTCACCATCGGATGTTCCTCATCATCAGATGGGATGTAGCATCTAATGTGCTCTTGTTGAATTTCTTCGCTTCTCTAGAAGGGGAAGGAAGGTTGAGGGGTGCTTCAATGGAGTTGAAGAGAGGGCCATGGACTCAGCCTTCATGTTCTGTTTAGACACAGTAGCTTTTGATAACAAGCTCTCCATGTAGAACTTCCTTCTGGAGAAGAAGCTCTGCTTGTTTGCTACTTTGTCCTCTGCATCTCTTCCTCCTTTAGCTTTCAACAAGAACGTCTCTTCTTCCTTTAGCTTTCATGAACATACTCATGTTGAGTAAGCCATGGATCTGCATCATCTTCATCTTCTGGACAAATCTTCATCTCCTTCACCCAAGATTTTGGTTGAAGAATGATCTCCATTCCATCTCTTCTTTCAATTGTCTCCATACCTGAAATAAGAAAAGTGTTAGATGTTTTGTGTTCTTAGGTGTTCTCATAACTTCTCCTTTTATAGAGGTAGAAATGAGGTAGTGGAGAGAAAGATGACAGAACTATAGGGGTGATAGGTCTGAATTTCTGAAAAGTGATTCTTTAAGATCAGCAGTGAGTTTCTTGATCCAAGGGTTCACATTTAAGGATATTCAGACTTTATCTAATGGAATGCAGAAATTATGAATTTTGACCATGAGTTATTTGAAATCCGTACTGTGCATGCATACTGTTGAGTCGGTGAGGATGGTGTATTAATCCAGCCAAGTATGACTCACTTAGTATACTGTATTTATGTATATGAATAAAGTATTTTATGAAGAATAGTTTATTAATATACATAGTTATACATTGCTTAGAGTAGGAAGATCAAATAGCTTTGTTCAAGTCTGCTATATATATGTATATGTATATTATGCAATGCAGATTTTAGAGTATTTCATCAAGGATTCTTAAGGTATCATTGATTCCCCCTTGATTAGATAACTCTAAGTTTTCCCTCAGCTCTATCTGTCTTCATTGGGAAAGAACTTACCTGAAGATGAGGGTGTCTATTCACCTCATCTGATTCTCCTAGTCTGCTGCACTTGGGTCAGCTGAGGTTTTCAGCTGTTCTCTCCTTCTTCATGTGCTTGGGTCCAGGAGTCCTAAGCTGTAACATAAGGTTTTGAACCTGTCTTCAGCTAGGGGCTTAGTCAAGATGTCTGCTCTTTGGATATCTGTGTGAATTTTCTCCATCTTGATGTCCTTCTTTTCAAGGTGATCTCTTATGAAGTGGTGTCTAATGTCGACATGCTTGCACCTTGTGTGGAGGACTGGATTTTGAGTGATGGCAATGGCGCTGCTGCTATCACAATAAATAGGGACTTCTCTTGCCTCTACATTGTAATCCTTGAGTTGTTGAACTAGCCAGAGCAGCTGACTACAACAACTACCAGCTGCCATGTATTCTGCTTCAGTGGTGGAGGTTGCAACTGAGGTTTGCTTCTTAGAGAACCATGATATCAGCTTGTTTCCTAGAAATTGACAGGTTCCTGATGTGGACTTCCTATCAATTCTGCATCCTCCAAAGTCTGAGTCAGAATAGCCACTCAATTCTAGATTGTCATCAGCAGAGTACCATAGACCTAGGTTGACTGATCCTTTTAGGTACTTGAGAATCTTCCTTGCTGCTTCTAGATGACTTTGCTTTGGGTTTGCTTGAAACCTAGCACATACTCCTACAGCAAATGTTATGTCTGGTCTGCTGGCTGTAAGATATAGTAAAGATCCAATCAGTGCTCTATATTCAGCTTGATCAACTGCCTGTCCAGACTCATCTGGTTCCATTTTGAAAGATGTCATCATTGGAATCCTTGCAGTCTTGCTTTGTAGAGCTTTGAATCTTTCTAGCAGACTCTTGGTATACTTGGACTGGTTGATGAAGATCCCTTCTGGACTCTGCTTGACTTGAAGTCCTAGGAAATAATTCATCTCACCCATCATGCTCATTTCGAATTTTCCTTGCATAAGTTCAGAGAACTTTTTGCACATTTCTTGATTGGGTGATCCAAATATGATGTCATCTACATATATTTGTACCATTAAAATGTCTTCTCCTTCTTGTATTCTGAAGAGAGTTCTATCAACTTTGCCTTTTGTATATCCATTGTCAAGTAGGAATTGTGACAATGTGTCATACCAAGCTCTAGGGGCTTGTTTTAGACCATAGAGAGCCTTCTTCAGTCGATATACTTGATCACCTTTTTCAAATCCTGGAGGCTGCTCTACATATACTCCTTCTATCAGAATACCATTTAGAAAAGCACTCTTGACATCCATTTGATATACCTTGAAGCCCATATATGATGCATAGGCTAGAAATAATCGAATGGCTTCTAATCTGGCTACTGGTGCAAAAGTTTCATCATAGTCAATCCCTTCAGATTGTGAGTATCCTTTTGCAACTAGCCTTGCCTTATTTCTAGTTATCACATCATTTTCGTCCTTCTTGTTCTTGAATACCCACTTTGTTCCTACTACATTGTGGTTTTCAGGACGATCTACCAATTCCCAGACTTCATTTCTTTCGAATTGGTTTAGTTCTTCTTGCATAGCAGTGATCCAATTGCTATCTGTCATTGCTTCTTCTATGTCAGCTGGTTCAATGTTGGACAGGAAAGCACACCAGCAGAACATAGATGATTGAGAATTCTGATTCAGTTGTCTTCTGGTCTTGACACCTGATTCTGCTCCTCCTAAGATGAGGTTTGATGGATGGTTGTTCCTCCATGTATGCCTCACTGGAGTATCTGCATTGGATGAGTTTGGATCCTCATTTGATCTAGTGCCATCAGGAGGGTTGACTTGATTAGTTCGATCATCTTCTGTATCTTGAGTGTCAAAGAGATCATTCCCCCTGGCATTTGGAATTGATGCATCTTGATTCTGGTCAGCTTGTCCTGCTTGAGTTTGAGATCTAGTGACAGGTCTATGAGGCTTATCTTCCTCTGGTTCTTCAGAGAATGGTTCATTGACTTCAATAAATTCATCAGACCTCTTCTTGATCACTAGTTTCTTCATCTGTTCTGTAGCTGAGGTTGTTTCTACTGCATTCTTTTCACAAGATTCATCAAAAACAACATGAGGTGTTTCTTCCACAAGAAGGGTTCGTTTGTTGAGTACTCTAAATGCTTTGCTAGCTGAGGAGTATCCTAAATATATGCCCTCATCTGCTTTGGCATCAAAAGCATTCAACTTACTCTTCCCATTGTTGTGAATGAAACACTTACAACCAAATATATGAAAGTAAGATACTCTAGGTTTTCTTCCTTTCCACAGTTCATATGGGGTTTTCTCATGTATTTTATGAATACCTGACCTGTTTTGAGTGTGACAAGCTGTGTTGATGGCTTCTGCCCATAGCTTCTTGGGAGTAGAGAATTCAGCAAGGAGTGTTCTGGCAGCTTCTTTGAGTGTTCTGACTCTTCTTTCAGCTACACCATTCTGTTGTGGTGTTCTTGCTGCACTTGTCTCGTGCTGAATACCATTAGAAGTACAATAGGCAATTATATAAGAGTTAATGAATTCAGTGCCTTTGTCACTTCTAATTTTCACGATTGGTTCTCCTTTCTCTACTTGGATCCTCTTCAATAATTCAGGTAGCTTCTGCTGTGTTTCACTCTTCTTGTATAGGAAGATAACCCAAGTAAACTTGGAATAATCATCTACAACAATAAGAGTGTACTTCCTTCCTGTTAGAGTGGTTGGAGTGATTGGTCCAAAGAGATCCATGTGAAGCAATTCAAGAACTCTGCTGGTTGATGTTGTCTTCTTGGTCTTGAAGGAGACCTTTGTTTGCTTTCCTTGTTGACATGCATCACAAACCTGATCTTTACAGTAGAGTTCATTAGGCAGACCATCAACTAAGGATTCCCTTGCTAACTTGTTCATAGTCTTAAAGTTCAGATGGCTAAGACGTTTGTGCCATAGCCAGCTGACATCTTTAGGGCTCTTCACAAGCAGGCATGTATCCTTAGGACAGCTGTTCCAATTTGCAAGATACATACTTCCCTTTCTAGATCCTGTTAGAAGGTTTTGTTTTGTTCTTTTATCACTTATGAGACATTCATCTTTAGAGAATTTAACTGAATAACCAGTGTCACAAAAGTGAGAAACAGATAATAGATTAAACTTAAGACCTTCTACATATGATACATCATGTACCTCAATGTCACCATTTTTAAGGGTGCCATATCCTTTTGTGTTACCGTGCGCGTTATCACCAAAGAAAACTTTTGGACCTTTCTTCTCTATGTAGTTGGTCAGCAGGGTTTTGGTTCCTGTCATGTGAGTTGAGCATCCACTATCTATGTACCAAGTTTCTCCTGCTAGACCTCCTCTTCTGTATAGGTCCTTCCTTTCCTGCAAGAAAAGTTAAGTTTTAGGTACCCATTTTGTTTTGGGTCCTTGGGTGTTAGTACTACCCTTGGGAACCCACATATACATTGGTCGTTTAAACAACCTTGAACATTTGAGTTGTTTCCCTCGGGCATCACAGAACCAAATCTTACCAGTCAGCACCTTGGACTGATCTGATTTGTTCTTGGTGTCAGCTAAGTAGTAGTCAAATGGTTTCCCTTTATAAGAGTGTACATACATGATCTTTTGACTAGTTACATTCGGCCTGGGTGCATTAGCTGGTCGATGCACACGATTATATGGACCATACTCTTCTGTTCTCACAATATCATAAGAGATAGGGGGTGCAAAGAGAACAGATTTGTTTGAAGAAGATTTCTTCTTCTTGGCTGGAGCAGCATACAGCTGAGACTGTCTCAGCCGAGATGGTCTAGGCTGTTTGCTGTTCCTCTGTACAGGCTTGGGGTTAGCTTGTCCTTTACCATTCTTGGTTTTGGGATAGTTAGCCTTAGCTGGTATAGATGCCTTTTGGTTCATATTGAGTTCATTGTGTTTAGAACACTCACCCTGTTCATGTGTCTGAGTAGTGCACTGGTTAGGTGTACTACCCCCAGCTGGAGAGGATGTTGATGGATTAAGTTCATAACCTAAACCCATCTTATTGCCACTTGATCTATAATATTCAGAGATACTTTCAATAGTAGTCGAAGCTTTATTGAATTCTGATATTTTTCGATCTAGGCATTCCTTCTCCTTTTCTAAGAGCTTATGTGTTTGGAAGAGATCATCGAACTTAGACTGAAGTATACGAAATTCTTTGGTTTCTAAGGCTTGAGTTTCTAACATCCCCTCATACAACTGAGTTGTTGTGGTATTTTCTTCCTTAAGAAGTTCCACTTCTTTGGTCAACCTTTCATTCATGGTGACTAACTCAGGGGTGTTATCAAACTTTACCTTTTTCAACCTAGCAATTTCTTTCCTTAAGTCCTTATTCTCCTCTTCCACTTCTATAAAGGCTCTAGTGGCAATATCCAGATCACCTTTTACCTTTCTTAAAGATTGATAATAGGTGTCTTCTGATTCGCCTTCAGATGAGTTTATGTCATCTGTTTGTGAGAAAATAGGTGAATGGAAAGTAGTAGTATAAGAGTTTACCTCATTTTCTCCTATGGCCATCATAGCTAGATCGTCTGAATCATCTGAAAAGATTTGATCGTCTGGTGATGTAGGAAGTTCATCACTTTGATATTCAGATTCTTCAGTCACCATTGCCTTTTTGTCTGAGGTTCTTCTTGGCCTTCTTTCTTTCTTGTCATCCAAATCCAGCTCAGGCCATTCATAGACATAGTGTCCTGGTTTGCCACAGTTGAAGCAAGATCCAGGTTTCTGATTTGAGTTGCCTCTCCTTGGAGGAGTGGCATCTCTTCTTCTAGATCCTCGGCTGTCAGATGACTCCACATCCTTTCTAGGATGTCTTTCAGGTGTTCTTTCTCTGGAACCTCTGAAGGGTGAACTTGCTCTTCTATCTTTGTAGTTTCTATAGAATTTTCTATATTTACTGTTGAGGGTGTTCATCCTTTCAAATCTCTTGATCATAAGTGCCATTTGCTCTTTTAGGCTCATGTCTGATCCTTCACAGTCTTCTGTTTTCAGAGAGGTCTTGCCAGATGAGGTGCTTGCAGCTTTTGTATTGGCTGCCTTGAAGGCTACAGTCTTGGAGGTAGATGGGGTTGCAGTTGGCTCATCACTTCCTGAGTTCTCTTCTCTTTCAAGATCATATTCATGGGCTTTCAGGTTCTGAAATAGAGTTTGTGCAGACCACTTCTTGATATCTTGAGTATCTTTGATGATGGTCTTCTTGAGTCTCCATTTCTTGGTTAGAGAATCTAAGATCTTTAGATTTTTCTCTCTATTTGTGTATTTCTTGCCCAGAGATTCTATCTCATTGATGATCTTGGTAAATCCGTTGTCTAACTGATCAATAGACTCTTCTGGTTGCATCTTGAAGTGTTCGAACTTCTTGACTGCTGTAGACAACTTGGACTCTTTGATCAGCTCAGTTCCTTCACAGAGAAGTGCAAATGCCTCCCACATCTCTCTGGCTGACTCACAATGGATTACCTTTGCAATGTACTCATTTGGAAGAGTTTGCATTATGTAATCTTGAGCAATGCTATCAAGATTTGATTGCTTCATCTCTTCTGGTGTGAGATCCTTCATGGGCTTGGGAACCAGTTCTCCAACTGGGACTTCTGGATCACCATTTGCAGTGTTGACTGTCATGATGGTGATCGGGCCTTCTGTGATTACAGACCACATCTTGTAGTGGACTGATGTGAGATTCTTCCTCATCCTGATCTTCCAGTAATCATAATCCTCCACTGAAAACTTAGGCAACTTACGCATATTAGCACTCATGCTGTATGAGTTTTCAAAAACAAGTTTTCAAAAAGATCTGTTCAAGAGGACTACAGAAAGACTCCCTCAAGTCTTCTGATAATCTAGAGACAGTAGTCCGTTAGAACCACTGCTCTGATACCACTTGTTGGTCCCTGAACGAGTAGTGAATGGGATTAAAGTCTAGAGGGGAGGGGTGAATAGACTTTAAAACTTTTTCAAACAGAGTTGGGAACCTCTTCTGATTGCTATGTCAACTGGACTGCAAGTCTGCTGGTCCAGATGACTATAGTGATCTGACTGAAGAAGTTATATGCGGAAATATGGTGGCCCTAGTTTAGACTCGTTCTTGTAACTTGTTTTACTTTGTGAAATTACTCAGCTGATGCTGGTTTGAAAGTTATGGCCCTTTTTGAAGAGTGTTGAAATCACAGTATGCACTATATAATAATGAATGTAAAAGCAGAAATGTAAAGTGCAGAAAGTAAATAACACCGGATTTATAGTGGTTCGGATATACGATCCTACGTCCACTCTCACGTCCTAACGTGATGTTTAATCCCTTTAATTTCCACAAATTACAAGGGTCTTGTCCTTTATAGTCCCAAGGTTAGGACTTTGAGATCTGAGCCGTCCTAACAGCTGCGGTCTCCACAAGTGATTGTAAGCACTTGCACTTTGGGGGGTTTCAAAAACTTAAACCTTTCGGTGAGGGTTTGGGGTTTTTGAGATGTATCCAACTAATGGTTCAAGCTTATAATTTGCTTAACCACTATGCCTAAAACAATTGATATACAATATGAACAAGTTTCAGGTTCTTAAGGGTTGGATAGGAAGCACTTTAGAGCTATAGATAATCTAATGAATTTCTGGCTCTTGGAGAATTCTTAGGACAATGTGGCTTTTTGCTTGATGGCTTGCTTAGCTTGTGAATTCTCTCTTGTGTTGCTTCTGTGTTCAACCTCTTGTATTTATAATGGAGATTGAGTACAACTAGACGTTGGAGTTGACTAGCCGTTTGAGCAATCTTCCCATAATAGCTTGATTCCTTGATTCCAGCCGCTTGATTGCTTCAATCCTGGGATCATGTCAATCTTCTAAATAAGGTAGGTCTTCGTTTGAATTGCAAGATGACTTGGGAATCAGCCGAGTCCTGGAAGAGCACATAGTCTTCTGATCTGTACTACTAGTCTTCTGACTGCTCTTCTGGCCTTAGGTCTTCTGTCTTCTGGTATCAGACGAGTACTACTCTTCTGATCTGGAAATTCTTTGTACTGCATTAGGCCATCTTTATTCTGGGACTCCATCAGATAAGTAGGTATACAAGCACCTTAACATATCTGGTCTTCAAGGATCTTCTAGTCTTCATGTCTTCTACTCTTCTCATCTTGAGGATAGGCATGTAAGCCATGACTGTGCTGATCAGCTGCTATCAATACAGTTGATCACACAAGACTAGTCTAAGCTGTTCTATACAAGTCAGCTGATCTTATTACATTTATAAACTCTAAGTGTTTTGGCCATCAAAACTATTCTAACATCAAATGGGGCTTAGGGTGAATTTATATCCCAACATAAGTACTATTGAGTACTTAGTTGAACAACTATCTAGGGGAGTTATATGTGCGGAATAGTGGTTGGCCCTTTTAGTTTAGACTCCTTTAATTTCTGAAATCACTTAGACAATGTAACACAGTCCAGTTAAGCTTCAGGGAAGTTGTCCAAAACAGTTTTGCACAGTCTTTGAATGTTTATCCTTGAAAGATCAGTTTTGTGTGCAGTGTTGAGTGAATGTAAGTACTTGTAAAGTAAATCAACACACGAGTTTATAGTGGTTCAGAGACTCAAGCTCCTACATCCACTTTCCCTGATTTAACAGGATAATTCCTTCACTCTTGGAATTAACTTGTTTTATAGTGCCAAGGTGCACTTGATCAAAAACACCACTCCTTGGTGAATTGATCCCTAGGATGTCTAGAGTCCTAGTACCCTCTTCTCAACTCAGAACTGAACTGTTCTTCTCTCAACAGTCAGCTCCTACCACTTCTACTACTACAACCTTCTCACTTTCACTCTTGAAATGTGTAAGGGTTGAAGTAAGGTTTCAACTAATGAGATATCCTTTACAGTGAAGATCAGTGTATAAGGATAGGATATCTCTCTAAGCTTGTGTATGGATATACAATTGGGTTCAGCTTAGAAGAAGTGTATAAAGACTAAGATAGTCTCTTTGAAAGCTTTGAAAGCACTCTATCTTGTAAGAACTTCGAGCTTAGTTGGATTGTGTTGTTGGTTGAGATTGCTTTCAAATGGTCTTCACACTTCTGTATTTATAGACAGAATGGAGGATTTGCCCGTTGGAGAGGCAGCCCCAAATTGCTATAAATGTCTTCCTTGAGTTCTTCAAACTGGAAGACAGATTCTTGATAGTGACATGTCCTCATTTGGGTAATAAACGGCTGTAACAGTTTTGTCTTCATTCTGCAGCACTTTTCCCAATGTTTGACTTCTTGTTAGGACTTGGACATGGCTTCTGAAGGTTGATCCAATGATAGGACAACATTCCTCATCATCTGGACAACTCTCCTTATCACTATCAGCAGTTTTGCTTTTCAGCATGGTTGGCTTGCTCTTCTTCAGATGACTTGGCTCTTTCCCTTTATTTCTCTTGAGGATGGTCTTAGCTTATTTCTTTGAAGACCTTTAGGGACTGGTTGTCTCAAACTCTTCAGCATAGTTGATCTCAGGCTTTCAGAGCACTTGATCTTGATCAATTTAGCTGAGACAACTCCTCTGGACAACTCTCCTGATCAGTATATTTAATCTTTTTGCATCAGAGCACTTTATGCATAGAGTTGACTTCTCTGGACAACTCTCCTGATAAAAACCTTTGAGTAGTCTTGTCCTTTTGAGCTAGGTAAGCTTGTTCTTGCATATGGCTAGCTTCTTTGGACAACTCTCCTGATCAGAGCATATGAATATTTTCTCTGGACAACTCTCCTGATCAGAGCATCTTCATTGGACTTGTCCTTTTGAGCTTTACAATCTTCTTCTTGCATAAGAGCATCTTCTCTGGACAACTCTCCTGATAAGAGCATCTTCGATTTCATAGAGTGTCCTTGCTCTTAAGTGATTGTTCCAGAATTTGAGCCTTGAGGGGACTTGATCTTGATCATCTTCAAAGCATAGGTTCCCCCTCAAATTGTGCATCTAATTGTCTAAGAGCTACCTAACATTTCAGCTTCTCATCTAGCCTATAATCTATATGTTCTAACATTCTTAGAACATATTTATATTGACTTAGGCATGTCTCAGGGGGTTTTGGTATTAGATCAAAACATATCTCATTTTATTCCCAACACTTTTCTTACCACTTCTTGCATTATGGGGTTCAATCTTCTTTGACCTTGGGCTTTAGGTTTAATAGACTCATCTAGTCTAATTTTATGCATGCAAATATGAGCCGGTATACCCTTCAAATCCGAAATATCCCAACCAATAGCCGATTTATACGTTCTAAGCACCCTAAGCAATTTTTCTAACTCAAGCTCATGCAAGTATGAAGAAACAATAACCGGAAAGAGTTCACCTTGTTCAAGATAAGCATATCTCAAGTGCTCCGGAAGTGGTTTCAAGTCGAGCTTCCTTCCCTTCTCTTGAGCTTTTGGTTTCTCCTTAACTTCCTCTTTTGGTGCTTCCAATGTGTAACATGAGGGCCAAGTGTCAAGATTTTTGTGAGGAAATCTTTGACACTCTTCAAGTAAAACCCCCCAAACTTGGCTTCTTGTTGTATCTCCATGAATTTCTCCTCCTTTTTGATTGGAAGCTCCTTCAAAACATCAAGAGAAGACATATATTCAAACAATTATATATCATTAAGCTCATCAAAATTGAAATCAAAAGGAATAGAAGAGAGTGAGTTAAGAGATTCTCTTATGCAAAAATCAAGTGGATCCTTTGAGTTGCTCTTTTCCATGTGCATATCCACACAAGCTTGCACATTATTGATCATGCTACACTCAAAAACCTCATCCTCATCATCTCTAAACTTGATGGCCTTGTAGATATTGAACAACACTTGCTCGTTGTTCACTTGAAGCTCCAACTCCCCTTTCCTCGCATTAATGATAGCTCCATCGGTTGCCAAAAATGGCCTTCCCAAGATGAGTGGAATATACTTATCCTCCTCCATATCTAACACCACAAAGTCCACCGAAAAGATGAACTTATCAATCTTAACCAACACATCTTCTACTATACCCAAGGGGTATGTCATGGATCGATCCGCCAATTGAAGGCTCATTGTGGTTGGTGTAAGCTTTCCCAAACCAAGTGACTTGAATATGGACAAAGGCATAAGATTAATACTAGCTCCCAAATCACACAAAGCTTTAAATGTACCTCCATCTCCAATAACACATGGTAAAGTGAAGGATCCGGGGTCTCTAAGCTTTTGAGGTAGCTTTGCTTGAATGATTGAGCTACACTCCTCGGTCAAGTGCACCGTTTCATACTCCACCATTTTCCTCTTGTTTGACATGATTTCTTTCAAGAACTTGGAATAATGGGGCATTTGTTCTAAAGCTTCGGCAAAGGGGATGTTGATGTGGATCTTCTTGAACATCTCCACAAACTTGGCAAATTTGTTGTCTAAGCCCTTTTTCTTCAACCTTTGAGGATATGGAAGAGGTACCACATTCTTGCCTTTGTCTTGAGGAGGGATTGCCTCCTCACTCTTCTTCTCCTCTACTTTCTCTTCTTCCCTCACTATCTCCTCTTGCCTTTCTTTCTCTTGTCCATCTTCTTTGTCGACATCCTCGGGTGCCATTACCATTTCCTCCTCTTGTGGCATCTTTGGCCCATCGTAGCTCGTCCCACTTCTTAGCTTTATAGCCTTGCAATGTTTCTTGGGGTTGAGCTCCGTGTTTGAAGGAAATTGCCCCGGAGTGTGTTGACTACCGATGACATTAGAAAGTTGACTCACTTGCTTCTCTATGGCTTTCACATTATTTGCCACATTTTTGATCATTTCCCCTTGTTCATCAAGTCTTTGCCGAGTTATGTTTGCATTCTCCCTAGTCTCTCTCATGAAATTCTTTGTTTCCCCCATAAAAGCACCAAACATATCCTCCAATGACAACTTTGATGAAGACTCCACAATAGCTCCATCTCTAACATTAAAATTTGGAGGTGGGATGATGGCATTCCTTGTGTTGGCATAGGAGAAGTTTTCATGTTGTCTCAACCCGGGATGGTAATGATTTGGGTTAGGGGGATTTTGTCTCTCGTTCCAACCTCTTTCTCGAAAATGACGGTCCCTTTGATTGTTCATATAATGGGCCTCTTCATATTGATCATCACTAGGTCCCATTAATGACTTGGCCGCCATCATCGAAGTCAACTTGTCTACCTTGTTGGATAGAGTAGCAAAATCATCCGACTCCTTAGTGGAAGCAACTTTCCGGGCTTGCCTTCTCTCGGATGGCCATTGGTTTCCGTTCTTTGCCATCTCCTCTAGGAGCACATAACCCTCCTCCGTTTTCTTCCCTAACAAAGAACCCCCTCCAGCCGAAGCATCTACCATCCCTCTCGTGCGATGGTCCATTCCATTGTAGAAGTAGCAAATCAATTGGTCTCTTGAGAACCCATGTTGAGGACAACTTCTAATCAAATCTTTGAAACGCTCCCATGCTTCAGCTAGGGACTCATCCTCATCTTGCATAAATGATGAAATCTCTCCTCGTATCTTGATGGTCTTGCTTGGAGGAAAATATTTCATAAGAAAGGCATCTACAAGGTCGGCCCAATTTTCGATCGTCCTTAGATCAAGAGACATGTACCATTATTTTGCACGATCACGGAGGGAAAATGGGAACAATTGGACACGGATGTAATCTTGAGGGACACGGTTGATCTTAACCGTTCCACTTATCTCTAAGAATTGAGATAAATGGAGGTTAGGATCCTCCTTCGACAACCCTCCAAATTGGTTGTTTTGGACCATCATGATTAGCGCCGGTTTGAGCTCAAAGTTATGAGCATCAATGGGTTCCCTACCCGCTCCTCCATATGGTCTAGGGATAGGGCGGAAGTGGTCTCTCAAGACTCGTTGATTCCCGTTTTCCTCCCTTTGCTCTCCATTTCTCTCCATACCAATATTCTCTTCACCTCTCCGACGAAAATTGTCCCTTAGTACTCCTTGAGGTCGGTTACCTCCATTCCCGTTTGGTTCCTCAACTCCTTCTACCCCGTGATTCTCAAATTCCTCCTCTTCTTCAACCGGATTTTCCTGTCGATTCATTCTTTCCAACTCTAGTCTTCTCCTTTCGGTGTTCCTTCTTCGACAATTGGCTTCAATCTCCGGATCTAAAGGTAACACTTCTTGGTGGTTCCTCCTAGATCGTGTGATCATAAACCATGTCTATCAAAAGAGAAAATGAGAGTGAGAGTTGCAAATAAGATCAAGATAACAAACGCAAATATTTTTTTGGAATTTTGCAAATAAAGAAAGCAAGTAAATGTCTAAACTAAAACTCTCTTAGCCTACACTCTAGAGCTTATAAAAACCTCCCCGGCAGCGGCGCCATAAACTTGATTCACATGTTATGCAACACTAAATAAACAACCGCAAGTGTACGGCGTCTATTGTAGCGTGATAAGCACGAGGTCGATCCCACGAGAAGACTAAGCGTAAAAGTGGTAGTTTGCTAGTCGAGTTCTAAGTAGACGTGATCGATAATTTGAATATGATGATTCACTCTAAAATTACCTACCAAGTGTCGCAAATAAGTAATAAAGAGCAAAGACGAAATCGATCAAATACCATATAAATCAAGAAAACGAAAGTGAAACGGATGTAACTCAAAGAAAGAAGGTAGGTCCTAGAGCATATGCACTACTAGTGAATCCATCTATGTTTAAATGCCTATTCAAATGGTGTTCATGCTTTGTCTATAAGATTGATCACGTAATAATTAATTAAAAGTTCTTTCGATCCAAGTAATCCAAAGGAGATATCACACAAGTTAGTATCTCTACCTAAATTGCACAATAAGACCCAATCAAGCTCCTAAGATCATCACACATCTTCCTAATCATTGATCATCTTTCGATCTCTCAATAAAATTAGGTCAAATGCTTGCAATCAATCAACCAAACTAGATTTCTCAACCTAATTCAATTAACTATGATCAACACATCATCATTGTACACATAATGACATCTTTGCAACAAAAACCAAGCATCCAAATAGAATTAAGCCACACAAACACCAATTAAACAAAACATTAATTCATAGATATCATCAAAAGTATGTACAAGGCTCTAGAACCAAAAGTGTTCTAGCCAATTAAACACATGTTTGAATTACAATCAAAACAAAGATCAAAGCAATAAAAAGTAAAAATAAAAGAAAGCTTAGGTTATGGTGTGGTGAGGAATTGAATTCCCAAGCTAGTGGTGGCCTTCTTGCATGAATTGGTGGAGAATTGAGAAGTGGATGATGGAAAACCTCCAAGTGTGTGTTAGTATGTGAAGGAATTCTTGAGAGAGGGGTAAGATGGTGTGAAATTCAAGAAGTGGGGTATTTATAGTGTTGGGGTAGGGTTTGGGTGTGATATTTGCAAGTAGGTCCCTAAAAAATGGAGAAAACACGCGTTTGGCACCGAGAATAGGGCGGCCCGGCCGGGTGGAGAAGTGGCCCGGCCGGGCGGAGGAATTGGTTGCACAAACTAAAAACAGGGGGTCGGCCGCCCGGCCGGGCGGGTGAAGTGGCCCGGCCGGGCCAAAAGTTCGTAAATGGGGGAAGTATGTTAGCTTGTTCGGCCGCCCGGCCGGGCGAGTGATGCTGCCCGGCTGAGCCATAACTTCGAAATGGAGCAGTAATTGGCATGCAACCGCCCGGCCGGGCGAGTCATGCCACCCGGCCGGGCCAAACATTCGTCTTGGCTCCATGTGTCGTTTTCGTCCTCCAACTTCGTCCCTTCGTTTCTTGAGCTTCCGACCTCCGATCGACTCGATTCTTTTGGGTATTCCACTCCATTTTTCGAGCCGGATCCAATGGTGCGCTCCTCTTTTCGGTCCGATCACTTGTGGTATGTGTTTTGCTCTAAATTCCATCGTTTTACCTACAAAACCGACAAAACACGACCTTTCTCTCATTTTGGCTCAAACAATCATATATAATGCAAAAATCAATGAAATCCACATCAAATTAAATATGCTTCACATGTGCTTATAAAGTGTGTAAATTCCACCCGAATCAGTACACCACCTCAAACGCATCTCCCCTTGCCGCCGTTGCAATCACCGCCAATGCCCGCAAACGCTCATAAGGCCCGTCCCCGTGGTCACCGGAGAACTTGGTTGCTCTCCTTATCCGCAATCGCACGTTTGTTTATATTTTCACAATTATTTTTTTCTGTTATAAAAGTGCATGTACTGATTACAAAAAGTGTAACATTAATAATAATAAAAGTGCAAGCTGAATTTGTTTTTATTTTCGCAAATATTTTTCTCGTTTATAAAGGTACAAGTGGTAATTACCATAAAGTGTAATATTAAAAGTAAAAAAACGTGCAAGTATGTTGGGAATAAAATGAGAAGTTTTGATTAAGATACCAAAACCCCCCTGAGACATGCCAAATATCTAAGTCATGAATTAAGTAATCATGTTCTAAGAATGTTAGAACATGTAGATTTAAAGCTATAAGAAGTTGGAATGTTAGGCAGCTCTTAGATGATAAGATGCACAAAGTGAGGGGGGAACACATGCCCTAGAGTCTATAAAGATCAAGTTCTGACTGACCCCAAGTCTGCTTAAGGACAACTATGCTGACCATGATTAAATTGATTATGGAACAACCTATCTGAAGGACAACTGAGATAAATGCATCATCAAGACCCAGTCTACTGAAGCATACAAGTTCAGAAGAATTGTCCATCAAGATTGTCTCAGCATACTTGAACCAGAACAAGTGGTGAAAAACAAGCCCAACTGTGTTGATAAGGTCAATACCACTTATTCAATACCATGAATGCTCAAAGATCTATTCCAAGAAGTCATGAAAAATAAAAAGAGCCAAGTCATCTGAAGAGCTAGAGCCAACTCTGTTGATAAGCAAAATCTGCTGAAATTGATAAACAGAGTTGTCCAAGTGATAAGGAATGTTGTCCTTATCAAGAGACAACTTATCAGAAGTCATGTCCATGTTTGACCAAGTGAATCTTGAAGTCAGACATTGGGAAGAGTGCTGCAAAGTGAAGACAAATTAGTTACAGCCGTTTATTTCCCAATCAAAGGACATGTCACTATCAAGAATCTGTCTTCCAATTGCAAAGTTCAAGGAAGACATTTATAGAAAATTTAGACTGCCTCTCCAACGGGCAAATCCTCAAATTTGTCTATAAATACAGAAGTGTGAAGACCATTTGAAGGAATCCACTAAGTATCCAACTAGAATCAACAATTCTGAAGCTACAAAGCTCACAAGTCCTTCAAAGCTTTCAAAGAGACTGTCTTAGTCTTCAAACACTTCATTCTAAGCTTAACCTTATTGTATATCCATACAAAGCTTAGAGAGATATCCTATCCTTATAAAATGAACTTTATTGTAAAGAATATCTCATTAGTTGGAACCAAACCTCAACCCTTATACCTTTCAAGAAAGAAAGTTAGAAGGTTGTAGTAGTAGAAGTGGAAGGAACTAACTGTTGAGAGAAGAACAGTTCAGTTCTGAGTTGAGAAAGGGTACTAGGACTCTTGACATCCTAGGGATCAAGGAACCAAGGAGTGGTGTGGTTGATCAAGTGCACCTTGGCACTATAAAACAAGTTAATTCCAAGAGTGAAGGAATTATCCTGTTAAATCAGGGAAAGTGGATGTAGGAGTTTGAGTCTCTGAACCACTATAAACATTTGTGTTGATTTACTTTCAAGTACTTACATTCATTCAACACAACACTCAAATTGGACTTTCAAAGATATATACATAAGACTGTGCAAAACAGATTTGGACAAGTTCCCTGAAACTGGATTGTTTGTTAAGGTGATTTCAGAATTTAAAGGAGTTTAATCTAAAGGGTCAACCACTAATTTCGCACATATAACTCACTTAGATAGTCATTCAACTAAGTACTCAATAGTACTTAGTAGATTGGTTATCTTTAAGAAGTTATACATCTCAGCAGAGTTGTCCAGGACAACCTTGCTGAAGTCATACACTTGTTATATACCCCTTTCAGGACCAATCCTCTGTTCCGAAAACTCGTTCAGGAATAGGTATCTCGCAGCATCCGGATCCTTTGCACGACCCTTGCCGCAGTTCCTCCTTTGTTTTACACATGGCACAGCATCCCATCTGGTGCTGCTGTACGCGATGATCCCAAGTCACAAATCCGTAAGTATCGCAGCCGATGATGGTGATCTTGTTGGCAGTGTTGTTTACGGTAAACGGGAAAAAGTTGATGTGTAAACTAGGATTAGTGGTACTGGTGGCCGAGCCATTTGGATGATGGCAGTCACGTGCTATGGAGTTGAAGATCCTCAGCTGTCCATCGAGTGATATGTCTTTGATGATGATTTCGGACCCGGGCCGTGTCAATACAGCTCGGTTACATGCGACGATGAACTCTTCACTCAAGGCACAATTGGGGGTTGTTCCGAATGGGAATGGGATTCTTACGTTCCCACATCGATCGGTGCAGTTGGGCTTTGCTATTGACACGGTGGTGCTGGCTGCGACGGATGATGAGGAGGAGGCAACGACTATAACAAGAATTGCCAATAAAATCATTAAATTGGCTTCAACAATGAATAATTAATAGTAATGTTTTCTCTTTCTTAAGTTTGTGTGTTGTGTTCCAGATTTACAACATTCGAAATTGGTAGAGTATTATTTAAGGTGTTAAAAGTCTCAATTATCAGTCAACTTGATTAATTTCTGCGAAACAGCTCTCGTGTGAAAGGACACAGACGGGTGTCCTTAAATTGTTGATTGCTTATTTGACAAAAATTGATGTGAATGTTTTTATCAATCAATTACTGTACAATTGTTTGTGTAAAGTGTCATTATTCACAAGAACACGGTTCACATGGGACTTACTCTACTCTTTATGAAACTTATATGGCCACAGACGGACAGACCCACACAAGGGCTGAGGAGGCTCACAGTCACAGTGGCTGGGGGCTACGGTCCACCCCATTTTTCAAAATAAAAATTACTTTTATATACTTTCTATCTTCAAATTCATTATATTCATTTATTTGGGCACAAATTTTTAATAAATATTGATTAGTTTAGGATATGATGTGATGTGATTAGATATTATGAGGTTCATTTGTAATAAAGTACTTCCTCCATCCCAAGTTAGATTGTGCATTTGTCAAAAATGAATGTCCCGATTTACATTGTGCATTTTCTTATTTGACAATAAAACACCTTTCACTTTAAACCAAAGACTTCCACATCCTCTGCTTTATCCTTTTAATACTAGGATTGGTCTTATAATTGAAAAGTGCAACACAATTTTTAATGAAAAGTGTAAGTCATTATAACTAGAAAGTGAAAATTAGTATAACTAGAATGTGCAATACAATATTATTAAAAAGTGCATGTCAATATATTTGAAAAGTGCAACACAATATTTTAATGAAAAATGTAAGTTATTATAACTGAAAAGTGCAACACATTTTTACTGAAAAGTGCATGTCTATATAACTAAAAGGTGCAATATAACATTACCAAAAAATGTACGTTAATATAACTGAAAATATTGTTTTTAAAAATGTAAGTCACGATAATTGAAAAGTGTAACACTAAAAAAAACATATTTTAATGAAAATTGCAGAGGGAGTGTGATGTGAAACATTTAACTTGTATTTAATAATATACACATTCTCCATTTAGGTTGTTGTTATACTCCAAAATATTGTTGAAAACTGTAATTCACTACAACCGAAAAGTGCAACAAAATATGACTAAAAAGTGTAGCATAACATTACTAAAAAGTGGAGAAAATTTCATTTTACGTCCTGTAAGTTAGGCCTAATCCAGAATATATCCTTTAAGTTTTCACGTTTTCAATTTACGTCCTAGGGTGTCCAATTTACATCCTTTTCGGTCCAATTTACGTCCTTTCCACCGGAAAATTAAAAATCCGGTCAAATACTCCAATTTACATCTTTTATGTTTGAAAATTATAAATTAATAATTAAAAAATTCTGAAAATATCATTAAAAATAAAAAAATCTCATTAAAAACTTATAAATTGTGTAAAATAAAAATAAAAAATCTAAAAAAATTTATAAATTCTACAATTCAAAAAATCTGAAAATGTGTAAATTTAATTTTTTTTTTTTTTAAAAACTCATAAAAAAAATCTATAATTTCTACAATTCAAAAAATCTAAAAAATGTGTAAATTAATTTATTTTTTTCTAAAAACTCATAAAAATAAAAAAATCTATAAATTCAAATTTTAAAAATGTTTAAAATAAAAAATTCCACAATTTTAAAAATATCGTGAAAATGAATTTTGGACTGTTCCAAAACCGATCAAGGTGCATGTGGAACTTACACTCAACCTCTACGGTGAGTTGGAAAATCTCGTGGGACCCAAAATTTTTAGGAGTTCGAGCAAAACTTTAATGGTAGACGAGTCTGAATCAAGTCTGATTTTTAACGAAATGTTAATAATTTTTATTATTCTTATTAGATTTTTAGAATTAGTAATTTTTAATATGCATAATTTTAATAAATTAATGAGATTTTTAGAGTTTTGAGAAATTTTAATGAGATTTTGAATTTCTTAATTTTTAAATTACATATTTTCCATTCTTTGTATTGTAGAATTTTGTATTTTCAAAATTTTTGAATATTTTATTTATATAATTTGTAATGATATATTCAAAGTTTTAGTGATATATTTTGAATTTTATTTTACACATTTTATATTTTTTAATTTTAAGGAGATTTTTGGATTTTTAATGATACTTCTAGATTTTTTAAATCTTTAATGGGATTTTTAGAAAAATTTTATTATTAAATTTAAATTTTCAAACTTAAAGGACGTAAATTGGACTATTTGGCCGGAATCCCAATTTATTCCTCACATTCCGGTGAGTTTTAAAATTTTCCGGCGGAAAGGATGTAAATTGGACCAAAAAGGACGTAAATCGAAAAAGTACAAACTTAAAAGATATAAATTGGATTAAACCTAAGTTACAGGACGTAAAATGAAATTTTCTCCTAAAAAGTGTAAGTCACTATAAATAAAAATATTGTTGAAAATTATAAGCTACTACAATTGAAAAGTGCAACAAAATACGACTAAAGGTGTAGCATAACATTACTAAAAAGTGTAAGTCACTATATCTGAAAATATTGTTGGAAATTATAAGTCACTACAAATGAAAAGTACAACAAAACACGACTAAAAGGTGTAGCATAACATTACTAAAAAGTGTAAGTCACGATAACTGAAAATATTGTTTCCAACATGCACTTTTATAATAAAAAAATATATGTGAAAATTGTTGAATGTGAGAGTTGAACCTTGACCTCAAGATAAAACAAATTGTGTCCAACCATTATGACCACACCATTTAATTCACACATTTGTCGCGCAATTACCCTACCTATTTTTTAAAATAGACTCAATTCCTTATAAGGAATTGAGTCTATAGGAGACGAACCCTTAATACTAATAAACAACTCTCACATTAAATTAGAACATTAAAGTGTTAACAATTTGAATTAGAGCTGGCAAATCGGACCGCTCGGCCCAGTCCAACCCAACCTATCGAGCCAAGCGATGTTCGTGGGCTGGTTCGGACCGATCCATGAATTAGTCGGGCCTATAAAATTAGAGCCCAGTCTAGCCATCTAGGCCTAGCGGGCCAGCCCAGCCCATGAATTTTTTTTTATTATTTTAATATTTCTAGCAAAAAATTATATATATAAACTTTATTATGTATTGGTCACAAATAATTTTTATTTATATAAATAATTGTAATTAATAATACACATTACTAATGTATTAACTCTACATAATTCATAAACAATATAATTATAACAATATACTACTCCCTCCATCCACCAAATGTAATCCTATTGAAAGTGGTCACAATGTAACACCCCGTCCCAAAATTTAATATGAAATAAAAGAATAAATTATTTAAGGGGTTTTTCTACTATATTAACATCGTTATTTGTTATCAAGAGATTTGATTTTCAGGAAGACAGGCGAGCATTCTGATCCGGGAGCACTCCTAGCACATAATAAAGAAATAAATAAAATATATGGTTTAATGAATATTTAAAATGAAAGAAGTTTAATTAATAACTTTACAAATTATTTTATGAAAGCTCATGATAAAAGACTAAACAAAGCATAATATGTTTTAATAAATAATAATGCATTGTTATCTTAGTTTTAATACAAAATATTTACTTGCTTGATCATAGATACAACATCTCCTAAGTGAAAATTACATTTCTTTGATTATCCCGCTTTGCGTGTCTATGTGATATAATGTTTGTCTTGTCTGATTTTATTTTCGGTTACGAGTCATTCTGATGATTTGCTATTAAATTAATACTAGAATTAATATAAAAAGTCTTAAGTCAATTGTTATAATTAAATAATTTTTGTCTCGAAGCGCGGCGATTTTATCGCCATAAATCCTAAATAAATATTTATAGCTCTCGTGTAATTTTCCACGAAAAACTAACACAAAAAATAAGTAACGACTTTGTAGTAAATACCGAGTACTAATGAGTGTCGCGATAAATAAAATATCTACTACTTTAATTTTTAAATCACAAAGTATCATGTGGCCAATTTTGGTCCATTCATTCATACATGGTTTAAATTTAACCAAGTCCTCTTGTATATCACTCTCGACCGATATTCACTCTCCCATTCCTTCTATATATACTCTACCTCACTCCAGCTTCTCTCTTCATCTCTCTCTCCAAAATATAAGCCTAAACTCTGCAGAAATTGTAGAGAGTTAATACGTCTACCGAAACCATGCCCAAGGTAAGAACACCCCTCTTCATATATACTATGTCTTTCCTTGATTGATCCCTCTTAAATCATAAGAGAAGGTTGATCATTCCTACCGTTCCGGTAAAGCTTAGCAGCCTTCGACAACCGTTAACGCATCCGAGATGATTCTGGTTCATTTCGTTGAAGGAAAGTCCATACGATCCAAGGAAAATGAAGAACACCACCTCCTTCCTCTTAATTTGCTACTGCCCTTTATTTCCAGGTTCTATTTTGATAACTTGTTCTTCAATTTTCTTGCTAAATCCTTCAAGAACCAAACCCATGTTGTTCTTCTATCATTACTCAGGCCTAAGCACGAAAATGATCAAGCTCTATCCAGCCTAAATCGAGAATAATACAAAGGTTTTAACACATAACCCATTTATGTGCTATTTGCGTAAATTTCGATTTCCGTTTATGATTTTCGGCATGTTTAACTGGTTAGAAACATGAACTAAATGTACAAAAACGTTTTCGAAACTCAGCAAACAAACTGAAACTTTGATGTTGGAAACATCAACTTTAGGAGCCGATATCTTTTTATAGAACCAAAGAGGGAATAATCTTCGTACATTGGAGAGTCTAAATACAAAAAATGACACGAATTGATAAG
The DNA here is from genome assembly GCA_963675135.1 of Galeopsis tetrahit. Taxonomy (NCBI): domain Eukaryota; kingdom Viridiplantae; phylum Streptophyta; class Magnoliopsida; order Lamiales; family Lamiaceae; genus Galeopsis; species Galeopsis tetrahit. The sequence goes on along the minus strand of OY776125.1, from coordinate 5,918,362 downwards.
GTATAATGAGAGATATTCGATTTTGAAAATTGGGCAGTATGCTGGGAAATCTGGAAAAAAACAGAGCATTTCATTTCAGGTTCAAAATTTCGGAGTCCTTTTTACTCAACTTTGGGACGCGATTTTCACAAACCCTTTCATTGCCAGTAAACTTAACATCATGTAGTTCAATTAACTCAAAGAAAAATGTTATTTGGGTTATCCGTTTGACGGGAATTAATTGACGAATATACGAGAAAATTCAGTATTTTATGTTCCATAACTAGCTACCAGGGACCAGTTTTGAAATATGCATAAATACACCTTCTGTTTAATTGTCATACATTTAAACATAATTCTTTTGACATTCTAATGCATTTTCAAGTGTTTTCAATAGTTGCAATATTTCCATAAGTAGCTAGGACTGGAATTGATAAAAAGTGATGCTTTTTGAATGATTGAAGTTTAATGATCTTATTTTATATGTTGCTTCTTTTAAAATTATTTAGTGAAGTATGTATTTAAAGTATAGATGATCAATATCTCCATGTATTGTTATTATTTGTTCAAACACACCAATTGATACATGTTAAAATGTGTTTGGTTAATTTATTGTTTCAATACTACTTTTCATGTAATTAAGAGTTATTCATGAAGGAAAATTGTTATGTAATTTTAAAGAATCAAGAGTTCTTATAATAAATATATATTCAAGGAAACGTGCCTATTCGGAGCTCGGACGGTCCCTGCGTTACGCTTGCTAAAATTATTCAAGAAGTTTGTAGCTTTTCTTAAAAGTTAAAGAGGTGGGTGTCACTACTGTATTGCCGATGTAAATGTTATATGGACTGTTGGTGTATTCTGAATTAAACTATTCAAACATGAACATAGAACTAAGAACACAAGAATAAATTATGATATATTACTTTATGATATGTATTATTTTATGATATTATGATCTGTGATATATTAATCACAAGGAGGAGGTGGAAGCGTTTAGGGGATTGCATGTGATAGAGTCGCTATCAGTGTCCCGTATGATTAACATACTTGAAGGAGGTGGAAGCGTTTAGGGGATTGCATGTGATAGAGTCGCTATCAGTGTCCCGTATGATTAACATACTTGAAGGAGGTGGAAGAGTTTAGGGGATTGCATGTGGTAGAGTCGCTATCAGTGTCCCGTAATGATAATTATGTTTTACGATAAATATGATATATGATGTACTTATGAAAGTTATGAATAAGGATGTATTGTGAATCCTCAGTGAATGAAAGTTCACTATTACAAGAATTAAACTTCGGTGAATAACGAAATCACTATTCAGGAATTCAAAAAGACTTACGATAATATGTTAATATAAATTAACTTTGGCATACTGCCAATCTGTATAGCAGCGTATAGGACATCCACTGAGATTTTTATCTCACACCCCAAAACTAATATTTTTAGGTTATGATCGAGAGGGGTCGGTGTTGCAGCAGGGATGACACGGAGTTTCCCCACATTAAGATGCTATATTATTACATTTACTTAAGACATATTATAATAAATGAATTGTTTTATGATAGACGATATTATTCTTATACCAAGTGACAACTTTCCTAAAGTTACTCGATAACCATATGTATGCTATCTTTAAAATGGTTGTTACTTATCATGTTCTAAGTTTTAATAAATGGGTCCACACTGATTCTATTGCAACTTATATTTGTCTTTAATTATTTCCGCTGCAAAACTCTTATTATATTGCTTGTGTTATTGTATTTTTAAAAGAAATTTTTAGGTTCGAATTTTCGGTAACTGAGTGGCGACTCGAATTTAGAGTGTTTGAGCCTCAAGGGCTGCATTCCAGATTCAGGGCGTTGCACACAAGTTTTAAGAAAAAGGTAGATAAAGTAGATAAAATAATGGTATTATAGGGTATTGTGGGGTCCATTGTGAATTAAATGATTATTTGTGAATAAAGTTGATGGCAAATTGAGTAATTAAGTGATGGTTGAAGGGTGATAGTTTTCATAAAGTGTATGAGACTACATTTGGTATTCAAAGAATATAAGACAAATTGGACTACATTTCATAGACGGTGTATATAAGAAGCTTAAATATCATTATAAATAATTTATAAGTTCAAATTTCAAATTCAAAATAAAATAAAAGACACAATAATATTTAAATATAAGACATTTTACTTATTTTAATTATTTATTTATCTAAAAAAAAATTTGATCGGACCAAACGAACTGCCCATGGACCAACGGTCCAAATTCAACCTAACACATTGGATTCATCGGGTCCATCGGATTGGGTCAAATAGACCCGCTTCTATATGGGCCTGTAATTTTGAAGCCCAGTCAAATTCGAATACGACCAAAATTATTTGATTTGTTTAGTTCTTTTTCGTATACAATCTTCCGTTATCCATATTGCATTGTGTCTAGTTGCAATCCTTTTATTTTCGTTTTGATTTTTTCTTGAATAATGTCCAGGTCTTTGAGTTTGAAAATAACCTGCCTCGTATGGAAAAAGACCTCCACATCAGCTTGACCGGTATTAGCCGATTACAAAGTGTTTTCGCAAAAAATATAAAATAAAGAAACAGGGTATAAACGTATAATTGAAAATTTATAGGGCACTTTTGTCAAACTTGAAACTTGCAAGACATTTTTTTTTTCAAAATTTCCATAAATAAATAAGATAAGGTGACAATTATTGATTGCTTAATTTAAAGGAAAACACATCTCAAACTTAAAAAACTGAAGGGTACTCAAAAGTTTTCTAACCAGTTATAACTTAAATAAAATAAAATCTAGTGAAGGTGCTCAAACTTAGATTTGAACATCCCTCATTCTCAGCAGGGGGCCTGGGCACCTTAATGGTCTTTCCAAACAATTGGAAAGTTGAAGAACCATCCTTCAGCTGAACAATACTGTTGCCATTGGATGGGGCCAGACTCAGCTCATTCACCGTGGATGAACTGCTTGTACAAATATGAGCTCCATTGTTTGAGCTCGATTCTCCGTCCGTTGGGACAAGGGCGGCCTTCAACCTTTTACGAGGATGGTAATGAGGATCATTTGGTGGAGTTTGTGTGACACGTTCAACTTGCCAAGGGCTCACTATCTTCATATGCACACTTTCGGTATCATCCCAACATATCTGCACGTGTTAATTAATGATGTCATTTAAACACATGAACGATATATATACAAGATGAAAAAAATGGGTATGTATTTTCAATTTTTTGCTAACTACAGCTTTTTTAATTTAACTTTTTTAATAAATTGGGTATCTATAAAGCAAGTCAGGCATCCACACTCTTAACGGGTATAGTTTGCTAATCAATTAGAAAAAAAGTGTTTTTTTTTTGCCGACAAGAAAAGGAAAAAAAGAAAACCACGAATACAACAAACACAGTAAAATCTCAAATGCATCCAGCAATTACAAAATCAATGGAATGAATCAACAATTGGAATGATCGTGTTATAAAAAATAAATTAAAAAACCTGGAAATTCAACCAAAATAAAGTTCAATTTGCATATTGATCATGGTGAAAAATTATAATATACCATACACAATCAGAAAATTAAAAATCAACATGAAAATGAATAAGCAGTATATATTCGGTTTTACTAATCTGTCATTTTTTTCATTTTTCATGTTCAACTATACAAAAATAAGGTGGTATATATTCGGTTTTACGGGTAATTCGTTTCGTATATACCTGAAGCACGCGCCACGGGGAACCGCACCACATGCCGTTAGTAGGCATCGAAACAGCCACAATGACGCCCTGAATCCATATCAGTCGCGACGAATCATCCGTCTCAACGACCATCCTCACCCTCATCCCGGGGCTCCATCTCCTTTGTATCGCCTCCTTCACCTTCTCGGCCTTCACTACAAACTCCGGCACCCTACCTCCAGGAAAGTACACCACCTCAAACGGCTCTCCCCTCGCCGCCGTTGCAATCGACCCCAATGCCCGCCTACGCTCATAAGGCCCGTCCCCGCGGTCACCGGAGAACTTTGTTTCTCTCCTTATCCCGATGATGAGCTCACCCGTCAATTTCTTCTTGATTAAAACAACAGAATCGCCCGCGACGAGGCGCTTGGCGACCACGAAGTCGCCCCACCCCGCCGTCAACACGTGGCGGCGGGGCGTGCCCCTGTAAACATGCCGGAACTTCCATTCATTGTTATGAACATCTTTCATAACAATGGTCTGGACTGGAGTTTCAGGGGTGTAGTCTAACGGCGGTAAAATCATATCCGCACAGTACCGAGGGATTGAAAATCCTCCAACATTGGTATCCGAGCGAGTCAGGATTTTCACGAACGAAACGACGTCGTCGTTGTCGTCCTCGTCCTCGTCATTGTCGTTGTCATCGTCATCGTCACTCGGTGGTTGACCGAGTGGGCGAAGAGGCTGGAGAATCATTCTGACGAAGGGTTGATCGGAGGAATATTTGGCGAGGAAATCAACGGAGAGGACTTGGCAAGGAATCAATGGACGAAGGAGGATAAAATTGTAGGTAATGGGGTTGTCGGAGTAGGAGGTGGGCGACGACTGTTCGAGGTGGCCTTGAGGGAAGTAGTAGACGTAGGTGTCGACGGGGGGAATCTCGATGGATGCACCAATGATAGAACGCCATACATTCACGTCTACCTTAGAGGTGATCGATAAGTCCATGTTAGACGACATTCGGTCCTTAGGCGGGATAACGAGATTTAAAACAAAAGAAAGAGTGAGTTTGAAGGAGTGAGGAGTGAGTGTTTTTTTGGGTTTTGAAGGAGTGAGGAGTGAGGAGTGAGGAGTGAGTGTTAAGTGGCTAGAAGATGGGGTATTTATATTGTTGTAAAATTGTCACGGGTCCTGTCAAAGAAAAAATTTAAAAAGAAAAATGTCACAGGGTTTTTTTGTTGGTGTATTCGCTATATTAGGATTTATGGCATTCACTAAAAATGTTATCTCACGCGCCTCGGTCTTTTTACTTTTAAATTTACACCTTATAAATTATTTAGGCAAAAAAAATAATGGAATTCTAATATCAGGATGAGGAAAATGTTATTATTTATTGTTTTATAAAACTAAAATTATAAGTATTATCGTCTTAATTAATTTTAAATAGAACTGTAAAAAATATTCCGCACGTGTCAATTCTTATCTATTTTTGAATTCTTGGGAATGTATATTGTCTACAATCACTCATTGATCAATACATTTACTCATGAATTTACGGAGATGTCTTCAACCGCTCATCACGTGATGCGTTGACGTACATTTAATAGTAGCTACGACGACTTTAGATCATGTGTTAACCATGAATTTATGGAGATGTCTTCAACCGCTCATCGCGCGTTGCGTTGACTTACATTTAATAGTCTGCGACGACTTTAGATCATATGAATAGGTTATAAATTCCGAAACCTTTTGAATCATTACAAGAATCTAACAAACATGCGTAATATTATATGTTCTTAAACTACGCATCTTGTAAATTTTGGAGTCGTTTCGAAAGTTTTAGAGCTATTATGAAAATATTATACATTAAGAAATGGTAATTGTGTAATGCTTGTTTTTTCTTTGTCTCTTGTACATCTTGTACTAATAGGCTGTTTTAATGGAATTTCACTTTCACCGATTAAAAAAAAACACATAATGTATTTTATAAGGGGAAAAAGAAATTAAATAAAAAAAGTAGTATTATTTTGAAAATGAAAAATAAAGAGTGCGTGTGGTTCACTGCCTTGTGGTGAATATATTTTTGAAATGAAACAAAAACAAAAACGAGAAGCAACCAACCCCCTGAGGCGAAATGAGTCGAAAATGAGCAAGTGGGCCCCACCATCCGAACACAAAAAATGTGTGGTGTCACGTTTCTTTTCATTTTTCACTTTCCATATCAGTAAATATTATTATCTCACCCACGAATACACCTTCACGTGGAACTATATTTTTCTACTTTATTAGTATTACCCACGTTGAGACTTCCACTTTAACTATTATTACACTCGTGTGGGCTGTCAAAAAGTTAATCAATCTCATGAAAATAGAAAATTATATTTATGAAAATAATTGGATGAGATCGTCCGGATGAGACCATTTTTAATTTTTAATATAACTTTATATTACTTTTTAAAATTTTATCTATACTTCTTCCATCCATTTATAAGTTTTTCATTTTTTTCATTTAAGTTTCTCATTTCATTTTTAGTTTTTAGTAAGTTATTTTCTCTCTCTCAATTATATCATTTATATTTTATCTAGTATTATTTTATCTCATTATTATTTATCATGTTTTTTAATTAAAACATTCAAAAGAAAGGAAAAACTTGGGATTTTCTTATGATAGTTTTTGTGTCGCCTGGACAATTAATAGTTCAGATGTCAAATTGTATCGCTCTGTGTCGTCCTAACTTGATACCTATTGCCTTTTTTTAATATTTTAAAATAATTATTTAAATTTTATTTTATTATTTACTATTTTATCCTTCATTAAAATTAATAATAATAATAATCATATTTAAATTAAAAGAACGTAATATTATATTTTTTTAACAGAATTAGATTATTATTTTATTTATATTTTATCTACGGCTCATTTAATTAGTTCACCTTCAAATTATTTTTTTACTACGGTTATCTGCACCCGCTCATTTTATGAGTTCACTCCAAATCATTTTTAACAATGGTTATCTGCAATCGCTCATTTTATAAGTTCACCCCAAAATTATTTTTTTACCACGATTAACTGTACCTGCTCATATTATAAGTTCACCCCAAATTTTTTTTTTTATAAATAATTACTCCCTCCGTCCCTAAAAAGTTTTCATACTTTCCTTTTTTGTTTGTCCCCGAAAAATTTGCATACCCCAAAATAGAAATAATCATCACAATCCCCACCTTTACAATATATACATATTTACCCTTTATGACATTACTTTTGGGACCCACCATACACTCAACCCACCTACTTTATTTACTTTATATATAAAAGTTTACAAAATTAACCTTCAACACTCTCATCATTACACTTTTTTCTTAAACCATTTGCCCAAGATTCCCCGCAAACTTTTCGGGGATCGGAGGGAGTACATTTTAAGGACTATATTATCCTTTTATTAATTTACACAAAATATAATAAAATCAACCCTTATTTGTAGGGTGATACTTGGGTACATGCAAAATAGCGGTACACACCAATTTTAATTTTTTATTTATATTTTATCTACACCCACTCATTTAATGAGTTCACCCAAAAATCATTTTTTTACTACAGTTATCTGCACCCGCTCATTTTATGAGTTCACCTCCAAATCATTTTTTTATCACGGTTATGTGCACCCACTCATTTTATGAGTTCACTCCTAAATTATTTTTTTACCACGTTTCTCTGCACCCCTCATTTTAGGAGTTCACCCCAAAATATTTTTTAAAAAATAATTACATTTAAAAGACTATATTATCCTTTTATTAATTTACACAAAATATAATAAAATCAACCTTAATTTGTATATTTATAATCTGTAGTCGAGTCATTACCGAGTTACCGTCGATTCACCATCAAGTCACCCATATTTTTAGAAAAAAATCGTAAAACATAATTTTAAAAAAAAAACTATGGAAATTAGCCACAAATCTTAATTTTTTTTTCCTTTTTAATTTTTCTTCCCCTTTCTCTTTTTCTCCCATTTTCAGTTCTTATTCCAAAATTTTAATTTCTTCGTTTTTTTCCTTTTACTTTTTTTTTCCTGCCTTTATTTTCCTTTTTTTTTCCATTGTTTCTGATATTATTGAATACAATTAGATGTGTGAAATTATTTGTTATTGTATAAAATGTTACTAACTAATATGCATGGTATTATTGATTATTATTCGTGGTATTACTAATAATTATTTTTTGTATTACTAAATATAATTAAATGTTTGAAATTATTTTTCATTAAATAAGATGTTACTAATTACTGTTAATGATAGTTATTTTTTATTGTGTTACCAACTATAATAAAATTATACTTATAATATTATTTTGTATTAAAATTAAAATAAATACACATAAAAATGGAAAATAAAGGCAGGAAAATAAAAAAAATGTAAAAGAAAAAAAAACGAAGAAATTAGAAGTTTGGAGTAAAAACTTAAAATGGAAAAAAAAAAAAAGAGGAGAAGGAAGAAAAATAAAAAAGATAAAAAATCGAGATTTGTATATAATTTCGATATTTTTTTTTAAAAAAAAATTATGTTTTACGATTTTGTTTTCTAAAAACATGGGTGACTTGGTGGTAGATATGCACAAAACCGAACCGCCAAATCGGCCAACCAGCCAAACCGGCGGTTACAGTTTACAAACCGAACCGTGATCGAAAAATGGCAGTCCGGTTACGGTTTGACATTTTGATAAACCACAAACCGCCGGTTTTAGCGGTTAACCGGCAGTTTGGCGGTTTTTATTAAAAAAAAATTATTTTTTTATTACACAATTCTTCTATTTTTAATGTATAAATTTAAGTTATATAATTTTAATTCAATTTTAGTAATGTATTTTCTAAAAAATGAGTTAAAACGAACGAAAACGGAGTGAAAACGGAATGAAAACGGAGTGAAAACGAGCGAAAAAGAGCGAAAACGGAGATAATATTAAAAAAAATTAAAACCGGCAAATCGGCGGTTCGCTGTTCGGTTATTGTTCGCCATTTCGAAAATCGTAACCGTCGGTTTCTAATCGAAATTTACGGTTTTCAACCAGCGAACATGTCTACTTGGTGGTGAATCGACGGTAACTCGGCAATGACTCGACTGCAAATTGTAAATATACAAACTAATGTTGATTTTATTATATTTTGTGTAAATTAATAAAAGGATAATATAGTCTTTTAAATGTAATTATTTTGTAAAAAATATTTTGGGGTGAACTCATGAAATGAGGGGTGTAGATAACTGTGGTAAAAAAATAATTTGGGGGTGAACTCGTAAAATGAGCAGGTGTAGATAACGGCGATAAAAAATTATTCTGGGTGAACTCATAAAATGAGTGAGTGCAGATAACTGTGGTAAAAAAATAATTTGTGAATGAACTTGTAAAATGAGCGAGTGCAGATAACCGCGATAAAATAAATTATTCGGAAGTGAACACATAAAATGAGTGGGTGCGTATAACCGTAATAAAAAATGATTTTTGGGTGAGCTCATTAAATGATCGGGTGCAAATAAAATATAAATAAATAATTAAAATTAGTGAGTATCGGTAAAGTATCACCTTAAATATATATAATAAATTTAAAATTAGATTATTATTTCTTAAAACTAAAAAATATAAATTTGGAACGATTAATGATATGAGAATTAAAATAAAGAATATATTTTATTATTAATTTTTTTATTAATTATGTGAGGATAAATTTGTAATTTTATAATTATGTATTTAAAATTATTAAAATTAATTTAAAAGTGCGATAGGCGACAAAAAATGATAATAAGTGAAATGCAAGGCGATGGATTCTGCGACGCCAAGTGCAACAGGTAGCAGGTCATCAAATATAAGTCATTAGATTTCAGATTTGATGGCTCAGATTAATGGACTGTTGATAGTTTGGGCGACACTGGACTATCCTTAGAAGACACCGGAAAAACTTATAGGGGGAAGGAGAGAGTACTTTTTTTTCTCTCTCAATCACATCACTTGTACTATATCTATAATTTAATCACTTTTTTTAATGTATGTGCCCAAAAGTAATTGAAAGCTTACAAACGGACAGAGGGTACATTTTATATATTTAAAAAAAAAAGTGATATTTTATCATTTTTCTAAAAAGTTGCTCAATACTTATTGTGAGAATGATTATGAGATCACCCTTAATTGGTGATTAGAGAATTCCACTAATATATACTTGGAGATTACTTGGGGAACAAGATCTTGGGGATTACTTGGGGAACAAGATCTTGGGGATTACACCAAGATTTCCACAATTATGGGAAATCAAATCAAAGAGAATAAATCAACGAGTCTAATCTAAAAATACAACAATATTGACTTTATACAATTTTTCCCTTAATACCCCCCGTCAAGCATTGCGTGGGATGAAGACAAACGCAAAGCTTGGAGCGTAAAAATTCAAAAGATGGACGTGGAAGACTCTTGGTAAAAATGTCAGCTAACTGAAGATGTGTTGGAACATATTGAGTGTGCAACCGACCAGCAGATACAAGCTCACGAACGAAATGGTTGTCGATGTCGATATGCTTGGCACGTTTATGAGCAACATGATTTTGGCTGAGGAAGAGAGCACTGCGGTTGTCACACAGAAGGACTGGCCGATCGGGAGGAAGTTGATGAAGTTCACGAAGCAAGTTGGTGAGCCAAACAACTTCAGAGGCGGAATTAGCCAAAGCCCGATACTCAGACTCACAACTAGAGCGGGCAACAGTGGGTTGTTTCTTTGTACTCCAAGAAACAAGATTTCCACCCAAAAAAATGGAATAACCATAAGTGGAACGACGCGTCTCAACACAACGGGTCCAGTCTGCATCAGAATAACCAACAATAGACCTGTCCGGACGATGAGTGAAAGATAGTCCAAAATGAACAGTACCTTTCACGTAACGAAGAATCCTCTTAACTGCAGAGAAATGATCATCAGTAGGATAATGGAGAAACTGACTCACAGAATTAACAACATAGGAGAGGTCCGGACGAGTGATAGTAAGATACTGTAAAGCTCCCACCAAAGAGCGGTACAATGTTGGATCCGAAAAAGGATCACCTGTGCTAACCAAGGATTCACCAGCTTGCAAAGGAGTGGCAATGGGTTTACAATCAAGCATGTCAGCACGGGATAAAATGTCATGTGCATATTTTGCTTGACCCACAAAAATGTCGTCAGAAGTGTATGAAATTTCAAGGCCCAAAAAATAATTTAATTTCCCCAAATCCTTAATTGCAAATTCCGCATGAGTACGAGCGATGAAACGACGAAGTAAGCCAGGATCATTGCCAGTGATCACAATATCATCGACATATAGAAGAAGAAAAATAATAGACGTACCCTGAAATAGGCAAAACAAGGAGGAGTCAGAGCGAGTCTGATAGAAACCCAACTTCAGTAAGTAGGTACTGAAACGCTGGTACCAGGCCAATGGAGCCTGTCGAAGACCATACAGGGCCTTTTTCAAGCGACAAACATGATCAGGGAACTGAGCATTCACGAACCCTAGAGGTTGAGACATGAAGACAGGCTTTGGAAGAACCCCGTTCAAGAAAGCATTCTTCACATCCAGCTGATGAAGAGGCCACTTGTGATGAACAGATAGAGTAAGAATGACACGAACTGTTGCAGCCTTGACCACTGGACTGAAAGTATGATGAAAATCCGAACCCGGAACCTGAGTGAAACCTTGAGCTACAAGGCGAGCTTTATGACGCTCAATAGAACCATCTGAGTGAAATTTGGTTCCGAAAACCCATTTAGAACCGACAATGTTGGTATTTGGTGGTCGTGGTACGAGATCCCAGGTGCAATTATGATCCAAAGCATCAATTTCCTCCTGCATGGCACTAACCCAATGAGGGGATTTAGATGCAGATTTAAATCCCTTGGGCACGGAGGAACCGACAAGAGCTGAAATGAGGGCGGTGGATGTTATGTCAACCGGATAACGCATCTTAAAAATGCCAGATTTCGCCCTAGTCGTCATGGGATGAGTGGACGGAAGAGGCGCTGGAGCAGGAATAGGATCGGGCTTGTGAATAGGATCGGGCTCGGGAATAGGCGGGTTGGCGACACGCGGCTCGGTATCAGGTGGCGTGACCGGCTATTGAGCGAGCAAAGGCGTAGAATCCGATTCGAGGCAGAATTAGCAAGGTGGAGCCAACCGTGGTGGTGCCGGAGGCGGCGAGACAGAGGCTGCCGGAGGGGAAGGCGAGCTGCTGTCAATAAAGCTCGAAATGGCGAGATCAGTAGCCTGTGAAGAAGAATTGCCTGAAAATGGAAATAAAAGTTCGTCAAACTGAGCATGACGAGATATAAAGACCTTGGCGGAAGCAGGATCGAAACACCTAAACCCTTTATGTGAACTGTTGTATCCCAAAAAAATGCAAGGACGACTGCGAGGTGAAAGCTTGTTGTCTGCATAATTCCGAAGATAAGGATAAACCCTACAACCAAAGGGTTTAAAAACGGCATAATTGGGAGAAGTATGAAAAAGTAACTCATACGGTGACTTATTATCCAGCACAGAGGAAGGCAGGCGATTAATAACAAAAACGGCTGTAGCAAAAGCATCAAACCATAGTGAAGCTGGAGCAAAGGCGTGGAAGAGCATAGAGAGGCCCGTCTCAGTGATGTGTCTATGCTTCCGTTCAGCCCGACCATTTTGTTGGGGAGTATGGGGGCAAGAAATACGATGCAAAATGCCATGTTGAGTCATAAAAGAAGACATGCGATTATTGACAAATTCAGTTCCACCATCAGACTGAAAAACTTTCATGGTTGTCGAAAATTGATTACAGACAAAAGCATGAAAGCGCAAGAATACATCACAAAACTCAGACTTGGCACGCATATGATACACCCAAGAAAAACGGGAAAAATCATCAATAAACACCGCATAATAACGATACCCCTCAGAAGTTTTAACTGGAGCAGGTGCCCATAAGTCACAATGCACTAAATTTAGAACACCAATAGCACGTTTATCATTTAAAGAAAACGGTAATTTCTTGCTCTTAGCCAATTGGCAAGGCGAACAAATATTCGGCTTGGGTAAAACTGAAGTAACAAACAACTGTCCCAATTTATCGAGCAAAGAAATAACAGAAAAAGAAACATGGCCTAGGCGTAAATGCCATAACTCAAAACTAGCTCGTAAATCCTTTGTGCGCAAAGCAGCAACCAAAGCCGAGCTACCCCTCTCCAGAATATAAAGGCCATTGTCACACCTGCCCTGAGCCAGTACTGCCTTGGTCAACCGATTCTGAATTTCAAAAGATTTATCAGAAAACATGACATCCACATTAAAATCCGATGTGAGTTTGCTAATAGATGAGAGGTTCTTAGTAATATGCGGTACCACCAAGACATCCAATAATTTAACAGCAGGGTTAATATGAGCAGAACCAATGTGGGAAATTGAAAGAGAATTTCCATTACCGACTATGACAGAACCATTACCAGAGTATGGAGCATAGGAGTCGAGAGTAGACGACTGAGATGTCATGTGGGCAGATGCACCGGAATCGACATACCAATCAGGGTTTTGATTCGAATCAGAGATGTTGCAAGTGGCACGGAAAGATTGGGCTAGATTAGCCGAAGGATCCGATTGGCGAGGATGGCTGGATGTGGCACGATTTTGCAGACTAATAAATTGAGGGCATTTATTTGCATAATGCTCCCCACGACACAATTGACAACGTGGAGGCCGGCGATTGCCACGACCGCCACCGTTCTGATTCGGACGATCGCTGCCAGGATTTGAGCGAGGCTGAGGGTTGGTGTTCTGCTGCCGAAAGTGTCCAGAACCACCAGACCCATTTCCGCTGGAATTTGAAGCAACAAAGCCCGCGGGAGAGGGTTGAGAACCCTTCATAGCCTTATTCATGAGATCAAACTGAATGGCCTGATGTAGGATGTCACGAAACGGAGGAACAGGTGACATGGCCATCCGAGTATCTGCAAAGTTAGCAAAGAGCGAGCCAAGGCCACGAAGAAACCAGTGACTCTTGTCGCCCTCGTCGACGGGTTTCCCAATTGCAGATAATTGATCACACAATAATTTAAATTGTTTACCATAATCAGAAACGGAAAGAGACTCACGACGCAAGGAGAGCTGTTGCTCGTGAAGTTGGTTGGCACGGGCTGTGGAGGCGTTGGCAAAGACGGACTCCAGCGCAAGCCAGGCGGCACGAGAGGAGGTGCAATCGAGAACCTCAGCCATAGCCTCTGGTTCGAGTGTGGCGAAGAGAACCCTAAGGAGTTTCTGATCACGAAGGACCCACGCATCATATGCGGGATTGGGAGCATCAACGCCGGATTCATTGGCGATGGTCTTGGACGGCGCGGTGGATGTGCCGTTGATGATGGCAAGAAGATCGTGAGTGGCAGCCATGGAAAGAAACTGACACTTCCACATGAGATATGTGGTGGAGGAGAGTTTGATCGGTACTAGGTGGATCATGGCCGTGGTGGATGCAACGACTGGTGTGGTAGTAGACATGGTGGGAATTGCGACGTGAAGCGCAAGAAAAGAATGGAGAGAGATCGAGGAAGAAGAGAGGCGGCAGAAGGATAATTAGGGTTTAATTGGTGAGACTTGATACCATGTGAGAATGATTATGAGATCACCCTTAATTGGTGATTAGAGAATTCCACTAATATATACTTGGAGATTACTTGGGGAACAAGATCTTGGGGATTACTTGGGGAACAAGATCTTGGGGATTACACCAAGATTTCCACAATTATGGGAAATCAAATCAAAGAGAATAAATCAACGAGTCTAATCTAAAAATACAACAATATTGACTTTATACAATTTTTCCCTTAATACTTATCCATCTCACGATTATTTGCACATTCGTTTTATTCGTTTATTTCACGATTATTTGCACACTCGTTTTATTCGTTTATTTCACAATTATTTGCACACTTTCAAAAAGAAAAATTCTTCATAAATTTCAATCTCACAATATTTACATATTTGCAATTGTGTTATTATTTTCACACTCATTCTAATCATTTTATTTATTTTATTTATAAAAGTTTATAAAAATATCTTTTAACACTCTACTTATTATACATTTTTCTTCGCTTACTTGTGTGGTATAAATTTAGTGTAAACAATTGTGGGTAAAAGGGAGTATATAATTAATAAAAAAATGTAAAAGAATTTAATTTAAAAAAAAATTGAAAGCCTGAATGGTTTAATAGGCACAGACGCACAGTTAAAATTGGATTTTGCTACGAGCTCTCATTTAATTTCTAATCCAATCAAAAGTGCACGGAATTTCCGTGCTATCTTTGACTGACTTTCCCCCTTTTAAGTATTTTTAAAGTATTTGAAGGACCCTCAAAAAAAAAAAAAAAAAAAGGTATTTGTATTTGAAGGAGGTGTGCTTTTAACGTGTTTGCTTTTGTGTTTGAGCTGGAGACATGCAAAAAATGAGCTTTTTGGGTGGATTATTACTGTTTTACATCAACTACAAAAATTATACACGACCGTTAAATTAAGTAAGTAGTTTAAAAGCTATCCACAGCTCGTATATTAGACAATCCTTACAAATTTAAATTAAGACTCGAGTTTCTTTTGAATCGGGTTCTAGTGAATTTGCTTTTAAAGTAATACTATTGTTTAACATATAAAGTGTCAAGGTTGATTTTAGAACTGCTTATTTTTTTTATTTTTTCTTTTAAAAAATATTCAATTGTGATATTTTATATGTTAAACAATATTATTGAGTTAATCATAAATTTTATGTGAATTAAATTCATAATTTTTTTTCTCTGTACCGTCAAATCTTCTATGTATGAAATATTGAAATGTGATAAATTAAATAAATTTTAAACTTGCGGGTCGCATCCTACTTAAAATTTGGTCTGGTCATTTAATATTTTGAGAAAGGCTTTTGTGGACTCAAGTGTAGTATGTGCACTCGACCAAAAAATCGGGCATGTAAGTAAAGATAGTGTTATAAAAAAAATCAGGTTGTGGCCCAATGACAGTACCATAATTATTTTAGCACAATTTCCCCGATTTGAGTTCAACTGTTGCAATTTTTTTGCACATTTATTTATATTTTACAATTATTTTTTTCTGTTATAAAAGTACAAATACTAATTATAAAAGATGTAACATTAATAATAATAAAAGTGCAAGTCGAATTTTTTTTTTTTTTTTGCAAATATTTTTCTCGTTTATAAAGGTACAAATGGTAATTACCATAAAGTGTAATATTAAAATTAAAAAACGTGCAAGGAGTAAATAATATATATTGCTCTTTTATAATAAAATTAATAACAAGAAAAATGTATATAATCGCACGTTTGTTTATATTTTCACAATTATTTTTTTCTGTTATAAAAGTGCAAGTATTAATTACAAAAAGTGTAACATTAATAATAATAAAATTTGTCAGTCGAATTTGTTTTTATTTTCGCAAATATATTTTTCGTTTATATGCAAATGGTAACTACCGTAAAGTGTAATATTAAAAGTAAAAAACGTGCAAGTAGTAAATAATATATATTGCTCTTTTATAATAAAATTAATAACTAGAAAAATATATATAATCGCACGTTTGTTTATATTTTCACAATTATTTTTTTCTGTTATAAAAGTTCAAGTACTAATTACAAAAAGTGTAACATTAATAATAATAAAATTTGTCAGTCGAATTTGTTTTTATTTTCGCAAATATTTTTTTCGTTTATATGCAAATGGTAATTACCGTAAAGTGTAATATTAAAAGTAAAAAACGTGCAAGTAGTAAATAATATATATTGCTCTTTTATAATAAAATTAATAACTAGAAAAATATATATAATCGCACGTTTGTTTATATTTTCACAATTATTTTTTTCTGTTATAAAAGTTCAAGTACTAAATACAAAAAGTGTAACATTAATAATAATAAAATTTGTCAGTCGAATTTGTTTTTATTTTCGCAAATATTTTTTTCGTTTATATGCAAATGGTAATTACCGTAAAGTGTAATATTAAAAGTAAAAAACGTGCAAGTAGTAAATAATATATATTGCTCTTTTATAATAAAATTAATAACAAGAAAAATATATGATAATATATATTGCTCTTTTATAATAAACTTAGTTACATTTTGCACTTATACTATATTGCACTTTTCAGTTATAAAAACTTATAGTACTTTTTAGTAATTAATATTGTGTTGCACTTTTCAATTATAATGACTTACATTTTTCACTAAATATTGTGTTGCATTTTTCAGTTATACTCACTTGCACTTTTTAATAAAAATCGTGTTGCACTTTTTAGTTATAGGCACTTACACTTTTCAGTTATAGTGAGTTACACTTTTTAGTATTATTGTGTTGCACTTTTCATTTATAAATGACTTACACTTTCCAATAATATTGTGTTGTATTTTTTTGTTATACTGACTTGCACTTTTTATAATATTGTGTTGCACTTTTTGTTATATTGACGTACACTTTTCATTAATATTGTGTTGCACTTTTCAGTAATATTGTGTTGCACTTTTTGCTTAAATTGACTTACACTTTACATTAATATTGTGTCGCACTTTTTAGTTATACTAACTTGCACGTTTCAGAAATATTGCGTTTCGCTTTTTAGTTATACTGACTTATATTTTTAGAAAATTTTGTGTTGCACTTTTCTCTTATATCGACTTCCATTTTCTAGTAATATTGTGTTGCATTTTTTTACTGAATAAAAATTTTCTTTAAATCATTGAAACCTCATTCTAAATTTTTTAAATCATTTTAAATATAGGGTATACAGGATGAAAAAAATGGGTATGTATTTTAATTTTTTTAACTCGATGTATTTTCAATTTTTTGCTAACTACTTTTTAAATTTAACTTTTTTAATAAATTGGGTATCTATAAAGCAAGTCAGGTACCCACACTCTTAACGGGTATAGTTTGTCAATCAATCAGAAAAAAAGTTTTTTTTTTTTTTCGGTATAAAGCCAACAAGAAAAGGAAAAAAAGAAAACCATGAATACAAACACAATAAAATCTCAAATGCATCCAGCAATTATACAAAATCAATGGAATTAATCAACAATTGGGATCACCGTGTTATTAAAATAAAGGGGGGGGAACTCAACCAATTATAAAGTTCAATTTGCATATTGATCATCATGAAAAATTAATATATCCCCATGCACAATCAAAAAATTAAAAAACAAGATGAAAATGAACAAGCAATATATATATATATATATATACTCGGTTTTACTCCTCCATGCCATTTTTTATAAGTTCAACTATAAAAAATGTTACAGTTGATTTCATTTCGTATATACCTGAAGCACGTGCCACGGGGAACCACACCACATGTCGTTAGTAGGCATCGAAACAGCTACGGCGACGCTCTGAATCCATATCAGCCGCGACGAATCATCCGTCTCCATCACCATCCTCACCCTCATCCAGGGGCTCCATCTCCTCTGTATTGCCTCCTTCACCTTCTCCGCCTTCACCACAAACTCCGGCACCCTACCTCCGCGATAGTACACCACCTCAAACGCCTCTCCCCTTGTTGACGTTGCAATCGCCGCCAATGCCCGCAAACGCTCATAAGGCCCGTCCCCGTGGTCACCGGAGAACTTGGTTGCTCTCCTTATCCGCAATCGCACGTTTGTTTATATTTTCAAAATTATTTTTTTCTGTTATAAAAGTGCATGTACTGATTACAAAAAGTGTAACATTAATAATAATAAAAGTGCAAGTCGAATTTGTTTTTATTTTCGCAAATATTTTTCTCGTTTATAAAGGTACAAGTGGTAATTACCATAAAGTGTAATATTAAAAATAAAAAACGTGCAAGTAGTAAATAATATATATTGCTGTTTTATAATAAAATTAATAACAAGAAAAATATATATAATCGCACGTTTGTTTATATTTTCACAATTATTTTTTTTTGTTATAAAAGTGCAAGTACTAATTACAAAAAGTGTAACATTAATAATAATAAAATTTGTCAGTCGAATTTGATTTTATTTTCGCAAATATATTTTTCGTTTATATGCAAATGGTAACTACTGTAAAGTGTAATATTAAAAGTAAAAATTGTGCAAGTAGTAAATAATATATATTGCTCTTTTATAATAAAATTAATAACAAGAAAAATATATGATAATATATATTGCTCTTTTATTATAAACTTATTTACATATTGCACTTATACTATATTGCACTTTTCAGTTATAAAAACTTATAGTACTTTTTAGTAATATTGTGTTGTACTTTTCAATTATAACGACTTACACTTTTCACTAAATATTGTGTTGCATTTTTCAGTTATACTCTCTTGCACTTTTTAATAAAAATCGTGTTACACTTTTTAGTTATAGGCACTTACACTTTTCAGTTATAGTGAGTTACACTTTTTAGTATTATCGTGTTGCACTTTTTAGTTATTGGCACTTACACTTTTCAGTTATAGTGAGTTACACTTTTTAGTATTATTGTGGTGCACTTTTCATTTATAAATGACTTACACTTTCCAATAATATTGTGTTGCATTTTTTTGTTATACTGATTTGCATTTTTTATAATATTGTGTTGCACTTTTTGTTATATTGTCGTACACTTTTCATTAATATTGTGTTGCACTTTTCAGTAATATTGTGTTGCACTTTTTGCTTAAATTGACTTACACTTTACATTAATATTGTGTTGCACTTTTCAGTTATACTAACTTGCACGTTTCAGAAATATTGCGTTTCGCTTTTTAGTTATATTGACTTATATTTTTTGAAAATTTTGTGTTGCACTTTTCTCTTATATCGACTTACATTTTTTAGTAATATTGTGTTGCATTTTTTTACTGAATAAAAATTTTCTTTAAATCACTGAAACCTCATTCTAAATTTTTTAAATCATTTTAAATATAGGGTATACAGGATGAAAAAAATGGGTATGTATTTTAATTTTTTTAACTCGGTGTATTTTCAATTTTTTGCTAACTACTTTTTAAATTTAACTTTTTTAATAGATTGGGTATCTATAAAGCAAGTCAGGTACCGACACTCTTAACGGGTATAGTTTGCCAATCAATCAGAAAAAAAGTTTTTTTTTTTTTTTTCGGTATAAAGTCAACAAGAAAAGGAAAAAAAGAAAACCATGAATACAAACACAATAAAATCTCAAATGCATCCAGCAATTATACAAATTTAATGGAATTAATCAACAATTGGGATCATCGTGTTATTTAAAAAAAAAAAAAAAGGAGAAATTCAACCAATTATAAAGTTGAATTTGCATATTGATCATCATGAAAAATTAATATATCCCCATGCACAATCAAAAAATTACAAAACAAGATGAAAATGAACAAGCAATATATATATATATATACTCGGTTTTACTCCTCCATGCCATTTTTTATAAGTTCAACTATAAAAAATGTTACAGGTGATTTCATTTCGTATATACCTGAAGCACGCGCCATGGGGAACCACACCACATGTCGTTAGTAGGCATCGAAACAGCTACGACGACGCTCTGAATCCATATCAGCCGCGACGAATCATCCGTCTGCATCACCATCCTCACCCTCATCCAGGGGCTCCATCTCCTCTATATTGCCTCCTTCACCTTCTCCGCCTTCACCAAAAACTCCGGCAGCCAACCTCCGGGATAGTACACCACCTCAAACGCCTCTCCCCTTGCCGCCGTTGCAATCGCCGCCAATGCCCGCAAACTCTCATAAGGCCCGTCCCCGTGGTCACCGGAGAACTTGGTTGTTCTCCTTATCCGCAATCGCACGTTTGTTTATATTTTCAAAATTATTTTTTTCTGTTATAAAAGTGCATGTACTGATTACAAAAAGTGTAACAATAATAATAGTAAAAGCGCAAGCCAAATTTGTTTTTATTTTCGCAAATATTTTTCTCGTTTATAAAGGTACAAGTGGTAATTACCATAAAGTGTAATATTAAAAGTAAAAAATGTGCAAGTAGTAAATAATATATGTTGGTCCCAAGTTGAGTTAAGATTGATTAAGCTAGTAAAAGTCTAGAGGGGAGGGGTGAATAGACTTTTAAAAATCTTTCAACATATCAGAGTTTAAATGCGGAAATTTGTTCTGAATAGTACTGCTCTTACTGAGTTAGATCAGTACTTTCCAGTTTCAGTTTATACTCAACTTTTATTTAGATCTTTACTTAGTAAATTCTACTGTTCTTGGTTAAACAAATATCAAACAGAAAAGTAAAGAACACAAGATTTATAGTAGTTCGACAAATGTCTACATCCATTCTCACAACTCTAGTTGTGAAGTTTTATTAACTCTTCCTTGAGTTTCTTGTGGCTTAAAGTCCCAAGATTAAGACTGTGATCTTATAGATTACACTTCCAAGTGTATCTTCGATCGACTAGTAATTTCACAAGTAACTAGCACACTTGTTTACAACAATACAAACTTTAAAATGAAAAGTAAAACTTCTCTGATTAGCCTCTGGTTTCTTCTCTTCAAATCTGTGGCTTCTTCTCAGATTTCTTGATCTCTTTAACTCTGTGAGTTCTTCAATGCTTTGTAGACTTGCTCTTGAATGCTTTAGGATCAGTAATCTTTCAGTCGTCTTAGCAGTATGAGATCACACAGTATTTATAGACATTAGTATGACATTTAGCAGTTTGTGAACTAACTCTCAACTAACTTTAAAATTGTTTATTGTTGTAACTTCCTTTTGTAACCGACTTTGTAATTTCCTTCAACTTTATCCAAGTCAGCATATCTTCAAAATATATTCAGTTACACCTTAAATAAGTTTTCCAAACTTATTCTGCCTTAGCACAGTAAATTTACTCTTCTTAGTTTTACTGTTCTTAGTCAGTCAGCACAGTTCTCCAAAACTGTTCTGCACTTCTCCAGAATTCTTCTAAACTTCTCTTCAACTCTTCAAAGTCTTCTTATTTTGAAGTAGTCTTCTGAGTCTTCAATAATCTTCTGATCTTCTTTCAAACTAGTGTTCTAAACTACTGTTCTAAACTATTACAATGCTGAATACAATAGAATACAACTTTACATATATAAAACCTATCTATACATCAACTGAACTACATACAGATGAGTACATCTAAGTCCTATATTATAAGCTGTCTATACAATACAAAACATCAGCTTAGTTCCTAACAGTTCTTATATCAAATCAGTAACACACTAAGATCAGTAAACTCAGATTTCATATAACACAATTATATCAACATATAATCACATATATCATTAACTTCAAGTTGTTTTTGGCCATCAAAACCTACAATCATCAACTAGAACATTGTTTATAGAATTCATATCCCAACAATTTCCCCCTTTTTGATGAAGCCAACACTACTTAAATATTAATAGATCAGTAGTTAAGATATATAGTTGATCATAACAATTCATCAATTCAAACATCAGATTAGGATTCATATAAGATCAGATATTACACATACTTCACATAATCACAGAAATATCAAATACAGAAAATAAAGATAAGGTTAAGAAATGTTATATCTTCAGCATAGTCCTTCATCTTCAATCTTCATTAGGAATTCTGAATGCCAAGTACATCTTGTTCTTGATTTCCATCATGTGTTTGTGATCAGTAATACCTTCATCCTTAATGATCTCAGCAATAATGTTTCCAACTTCTTTCAGATCAGGTTTTCCATCTTCTAATCTTGGAGGATTCCATACAGGTTCTTCCGGACATAAGATCTGGATATCTGCACCAACAGCCAATAATAATATATCTTCCCAGAAGCCCCTTGCTACATTCATCATGAATTCTTCAAAATCAAAATATTCATCCTCTTTGCTTGAATGATCATGTCATGAGCACAAGTGTTGGATATGACCACATTTGGGTTTAGCCCATTATCTTCTAGCCCATTTAATTAATTAGTTTTTACTGGACTTTATATTTGTAGCCCATTTACATTTTAATTATGTAATTTCTTCTAGATTTAAATACGCTGTGATGGAACTAAGAATGCAAGCAGAAATTACAGTCTCTTCTTGTCTTTCTCAACTCTTCTTCTCTAACCTTTCTCAATATCTCTCTCTCCCTTTCTATCTAATTCTACTATTACTTCATAAAATCATATAAAAATATATATGGAATTCGAGTGTAGTGATGGGTTCACTACAGTTGTCTATAAGTATATTCCCTTTGGGCCATGTAAAAAAATATGATGCTGCTCCATATGATTTTTCAGAATGGTAAACACAATGGTATACTCCCTGAACAAACTTCCAGACATCATGGTGATCAGGAGGTGCTTTCTTCAACATACAAGCAAGAGCACTAACAATAGCATATTGAGATTCTTTTCCTCCATTTAGTTCGTAAGGATTTGCTCCTATTTTAACATGTTCATCAGTGCATTCATCTTCCTCTCCAGTTAGATCACAGAATTCGGATCCACACCAAATGCTGTCCTGAAATATTCTTTCAACTGCTATGGCAGCAACTTGTGCTGGAGTAAGCCCAACCATAATTGAACTATCACCACCAACTCGACAAACATTAAGAGAGACTTTTAAAATAGCAATGGGCCCTAGTTTTGATTTGTTTGGATACCCATCAATAACCAGCATCACTGAATTGAAATCAACCAGATTCTTGACATTTGCAACAACCAGTTTAAGACACAAAAACTCATTGATAATTTCCACTACATTGAGCATTCCTTTACCCACATAACCTGAGCTGAAATCTTGTTTATGATCTAGAGCACAATGTCGATCATGATTAATGCATTGAGATGGGCAAGGAAATACTGCATTAAATGGCTCAAACTCAAATTTCAGCAAATATGGATCATCTTGTGAGCAATTCTCAATTCCTTTAAAACTTGAGTATTCAAGAATTATCAACCCCTCTATGCTAAGTTCATAGATACTAACCAGAACACACTCCCCTTCCCAAAATTCTTGTAAAACCTCCTCAAGTTCTACTAATTTCAACAACACTTTGTCATCAATCTGAGCTTGTTTGTTCAGGAAAACAACCATGTTTGGAAGGTATTCCATAACATAGAGTTGGTTGACATCAACACAAACAATAGAAGGTGTGTGTGCAACTTGATTCACTTTAGGATACATACCCTCAATTTTACCCCACTTTCTTGACTGAAGATCAAACTCCACTACACAAGTTAATGAGTCAGTGTAATTAGTCATCCCACCAATCATTGAAAATATATCATCCAAGAAAAATCCTGCACACCAATATTCTTCCTCATATTCATCATTTGTTCCATTAAAATCCCTACGATCCTTAATCAAAATAGTGAAAACAACAATATCAAACCCAATCTCATCATAACTCCTTAAAACCAACACATTAGAAGAAGCCTCCATCACTATTAATGCCTCTGTACCCATTTTTGTCACCAGTCCCTGAACCAAAACTACATATGGTTCTTCTTTTTTCATTGATTCCAACTTGTTATCCTCGTGAAAACAACATGCCACACTATTTAGCATACCCATTCTCAATCCCATCTTCTCATACATATACCCATTTTTAGAAGGCATATTAAATCTCAAATTTCGACAGGGATTATCATAGGTAAATAACGATGAAATCACAGGAGGTGGCCAATACTCATCATAACTCACATCTAATAATGGAGTTCTGTACGAAATCGAGAAGCAAATCCTAACATAATTGCTGGTAATCGAAGCAAAAACAAAAGGTAGTACATATACCTCTTTTCGATAGTCGTGATCAACAAAGCAGTGGTCTCTGGCCCCAAAATATGGTGATGGGTAGGTTGTAGGTGTATCCGCCGGAGTGAATTCAGTAGGTTTCTGCCGCGGGTGACGATAAATGAGGGTATCGGTGGAATCGACCAAAACAGAGGAATTAGGAAACAAGAAATCGCTAGTTTCTTTTTTCTGCGGGTGACGATAAATGAGGGTATCGGACAAATCAGAGGAATTAGGAAATAAAAAATCGCCTGTTTCTTTTTCCTCAAACCCATTAGAAGTCTGTTCTTCTGCGATCAATTCTTCTGAGGATTTTTTAGATTTGTAATTCATTTCCTCAAAACCATTAGAATGTGGTTCTTCTGCTACTGATTCTTCTTCCAATACTTCCTCCAATATGCTTTTTACTTTGTTCATCTTTGACAACTGCAATTGCATTGAAGCTAGGATTTCTGTAATATGGTCGAGTTTGCTATCTACCTTCTCCAATTTATCTTGCAAATTAGAACCAAATTTGAGAATCTCCCTTGATAAATCGCTCACCTCCGTCGTGCCCAAGGATGGATGGCTCTGGATACCATTTGTAGTGAACCCATCACTACACTCGAATTCCATATATATTTTTATATGATTTTATGAAGTAATAGTAGAATTAGATAGAAAGGGAGAGAGAGATATTGAGAAAGGTTAGAGAAGAAGAGTTGAGAAAGACAAGAAGAGACTGTAATTTCTGCTTGCATTCTTAGTTCCATCACAGCGTATTTAAACCTAGAAGAAATTACATAATTAAAATGTAAATGGGCTACGAATATAAAGTCCAGTAAAAACTAATTAATTAAATGGGCTAGAAGATAATGGGCTAAACCCAAATGTGGTCATATCCAACACTTATGCTCATGACAGATCACCAAATTTCTTCACAATGAAATTAGCAATCTGCAATTTCTTCTTCAGATCATTCCAATATTCCAATTTATCATCATCAACAATGAATTCTATGTAGTTCTCATTAAGAACTTCTCCAACAGACTTAGATTTCTTTTTCCTTTTTAAAGCAGCAACTCGGTTATCAAACTTTTTCCTTGCAGTTTCTGCATCTTTCAATTTTTGCTTTCTCAGCTGTTCATCAACTTTCTTCTTTTCAGATAATTCATTTTTCTTCTTTTCTAACAACTCATTGTGCTTTTCAACAGCTTCAGCCATATGTTCATCACTTGGCTGACTACAATATATATTTCTCTTTTATAATAAAATTAATAACAAGAAAAATATATATAATCGCACGTTTGTTTATATTTTCACAATTATTTTTTTCTGTTATAAAAGTGCAAGTACTAATTACAAAAAGTGTAACATTAATAATAATAAAATTTGTCAGTCGAATTTGTTTTTATTTTCGCAAATATTTTTTTCGTTTATATGCAAATGGTAATTACAGTAAAGTGTAATATTAAAAGTAAAAAACGTGCAAGTAGTAAATAATATATATTGCTCTTTTATAATAAAATTAATAACAAGAAAAATATATGATAATGTTGGGAATAAAATGAGTTTTGATGAGTATACCAAAACCCCCTTTAGACATGCCAAGTAGATAAGTCAAGATTGAATGAACATGTTTCAGGAATGTTGGAACATGTAGTCTAAAACAAGTAGAGAAGTTGATGTGTTAGACAGCTCTTAGAAGAATAGATGCACTAGTTGAGGGGGAGCACTTACTTAATAGCTTAAATCTGCAATAGTCCCCTCAAGGCTCAGTTTCTGAAATGACCTCAAGTCTGCTGAAGGACAAATATGCTGATCAAGTATATTCAGTCAAAAGACAACTAAATCAATGCCAACATGAGTTAAGATGCATCATCAAAGCACCAATCTACTGCATAACACAAAAGCCAACATTGTGTTTCATTTTTTTGTTATACATACTTGCACTTTTTATAATATTGTGTTGCACTTTTTGTTATATTGACGTACACTTTTCATTAATATTGTGTTGCACTTTTCAGTAATATTGTGTTGCACTTTTTGCTTAAATTGACTTACACTTTATATTAATATTGTGTTCTACTTTTCAGTTATACTAACTTGCACGTTTCAGAAATATTGTGTTTCGCTTTTTAGTTATACTGGCTTATATTTTTAGAAAATTTTGTGTTGCACTTTTCTCTTATATCGACTTACATTTTTTAGCAATATTGTGTTGCATTTTTTTACTGAATAAATTTTTTCTTTAAATCATTGAAACATCATTCTAAATTTTTTAAATCATTTTAAATATAGGGTATACAGGATGAAAAAAATGGGTATATATTTTAATTTTTTAAACTCGGTGTATTTTCAATTTTTTGCTAACTACTTTTTAAATTTAACTTTTTTAATAAATTGGGTATCTATAAAGCAAGTCAGGTACCCACACTCTTAACGAGTATAGTCTGCCAAATACCAATCAATCAGAAAAAAAAGGTTTTTTTTTTTTTTCGGTATAAAGCCAACAAGAAAATGAAAAAAAGAAAACCAGGGATACAAACACAATAAAATCTCAAATGCATCCAGCAATTATACAAAATCAATGGAATTAATCAACAATTGGAATCATCGTGTTATTAAATAAAAAAAAAAAGGAAAATTCAACCAATTATAAAGTTCTATTTTCATATTGATCATCATGAAAAATTAATATATCCCCATATGCACAATCAAAAAATTAAAAGAGAAGATGAAAATGAACAAGCAATATATATACTCGGTTTTACTCCTCCATGCCATTTTTTATAAGTTCAACTATAAAAAATGTTACAGTTGATTTCATTTCGTATATACCTGAAGCACGCGCCACGGGGAACCACACCACATGTCGTTAGTAGGCATCGAAACAGCTACGACGACGCTCTGAATCCATACCAGCCGCGACGAATCATCCGTCTCCATCACCATCCTCACCCTCATCCAGGGGCTCCATCTCCTCTGTATTGCTTCCTTCACCTTCTCCGCCTTCACCACAAACTCCGGCACCCTACCTCCGGGATAGTACACCACCTCAAACGCCTATCCCCTTGTTGACGTTGCAATCGCCGTCAATGCCCGCAAACGCTCATAAGGCCCGTCCCTGTGGTCACCGGAGAACTTGGTTCCTTTCCTTATCCGCAATCGCACGTTTGTGTATATTTTCAAAATTATTTATTTCTGTTATTAAAGTGCATGTACTGATTACAAAAGGTGTAACATTAATAATAATAAAAGTGCAAGTCGAATTTGTTTTTATTTTCGCAAATATTTTTCTCGTTTATAAAGGTACAAGTGGTAATTACAAAGTGTAATATTAAAAATAAAAAACGTGCAAGGAGTAAATAATATATATTGCTCTTTTATAATAAAATTAATAACAAGAAAAATATATATAATCGCAAGTTTGTTTATGTTTACACAATTATTTTTTCTGTTATAAAAGTGCAAGGTAGTACTAATTAAAAAAAGTGTAACATTAATAATAATAATAAAATTTGTCAGTAGAATTTGTTTTTATTTTCGCAAATATATTTTTCGTTTATATGCAAATGGTAACTACCGTAAAGTGTAATATTAAAAGTAAAAAACGTGCAAGTAGTAAATAATATATATTGCTCTTTTATAATAAAATTAATAACAAGAAAAATATATGATAATATATATTGCTCTTTTATAATAAACTTAGTTACATATTGCACTTTTCAGTTATAAAAACTTATAGTACTTTTTAGTAATATTGTGTTGCACTTTTCAATTATAATGGCATACACTTTTCACTAAATATTATGTTGCATTTTCAGTTATACTCACTTGCACTTTTTAATAAAAATCGTGTTACACTTTTTAGTTATAGGCACTTACACTTTTCAGTTATAGTGAGTTACACTTTTTAGTATTATTGTGTTGCACTTTTCATTTATAAATGATTTACACTTTCCAATAATATTGTGTTGAATTTTTTTTGTTATACTGACTTGCACTTTTTATAATATTGTGTTGCACTTTTTGTTATATTGACGTACACTTTTCATTAATATTGTGTTGCACTTTTCAGTAATATTGTGTTGCACTTTTGGCTTAAATTGACTTACACTTTACATTAATATTGTGTTGCACTTTTCAGTTATACTAACTTGCACGTTTCAGAAATATTGCGTTTCGCTTTTTAGTTATACTAACTTATATTTTTAGAAAATTTTGTGTTGCACTTTTCTCTTATATCGACTTACATTTTTTAGTAATATTGTGTTGCATTTTTTTACTGAATAAAATTTTTCTTCAAATCATTGAAACCTCATTCTAAATTTTTTAAATCATTTTAAATATAGGGTATACAGGATGAAAAAAATGGGTATGTATTTTAATTTTTTTAACTCGGTGTATTTTCAATTTTTTGCTAACTACTTTTTAAATTTAACTTTTTTAATAAATTGGGTATCTATAAAGTAAGTCAGGTATCCACACTCTTAACGGGTTTAGTTTGCCAATCAATCAGAATTTTTTTTTTTTTTTCGGTATAAAGCCAACAAGAAAAGGAAAAAAAGAAAACCATTAATACAAACACAATAAAATCTCAAATGCATCCAGCAATTATACAAAATCAATGGAATTAATCAGATCATCGTGTTATTTAAAAAAAAAAAAAAAAAAGGGAAATTCAACCAATTATAAAGTTCAATTTGCATATTGATCATCATGAAAATTAATATATCCCCATGCAATCAAAAAATTAAAATACAAGATGAAAATGAACAAGCAATATATATACTCGGTTTTACTCCTCCATGCCATTTTTTATAAGTTCAACTATAAAAAATATTACAGGTGATTTCATTTCGTATATACCTGAAGCACGCGCCACGGGAAACCACACCACATGTCGTTAGCAGGCATCGAAACAGCTACGACGACGCTCTGAATCCATATCACTCGCGACGAATCATCCGTCTCCATCACCATCCTCACCCTCATCCAGGGGCTCCATCTCCTCTGTATTGCCTCCTTCACCTTCTCCGCCTTCACCACAAACTTCGGCACCCTACATCCGCGATAGTACACCACCTCAAACGCCTCTCCCCTTGTTGACGTTGCAATCGCCGCCAATGCCCGCAAACGCTCAAAAGGCCCGTCCCCGTGGTCACCGGAGAACTTGATTGCTCTCCTTATCCGCAATCGCACGTTTGTTTATATTTTCAAAATTATTGTTTTCTGTTATAAAAGTGCATGTACTGATTACAAAAAGTGTAACATTAATAATAATAAAACTGCAAGTCGAATTTGTTTTTATGTTCGAAAATATTTTTCTCATTTATAAAGGTACAAGTGGTAATTACCATAAAGTGTAATATTAAAATAAAAAACGTGCAAGTAGTAAATAATATATATTGCTCTTTTATAATAAAATTAATAACAAGAAAAATATATATAATTGCACGTTTGTTTATATTTTCACAATTATTTTTTTCTGTTATAAAAGTGCATGTACTGATTACAAAAAGTGTAACATTAATAATAATAAAAGTGCAAGTCGAATTTGTTTTTATTTTCGCAAATATTTTTCTCGTTTATAAAGGTACAAGTGGTAATTACCATAAAGTGTAATATTAAAAGTAAAAAACGTGCAAGTAGTAAATAATATATATTGCTCTTTTATAATAAAATTAATAACAAGAAAAATATATGATAATATATATTGCTCTTTTATAATAAACTTAGTTACATATTGCACTTATACTATATTGCACTTTTCAGTTATAAACACTTATAGTACTTTTTAGTAATATTGTGTTGCACTTTTCAATTATATTGACTTACACTTTTCACTAAATATTGTGTTGCATTTTTCAGTTATACTCTCTTGCACTTTTTAATAAAAATCGTGTTGCACTTTTTAGTTATAGGCACTTACACTTTTCAGTTATAGATAGTTACACTTTTTAGTATTATCGTGTTGCACTTTTTAGTTATAAGCACTTACACTTTTCAGTTATAGTGAGTTACACTTTTTAGTATTATTGTGGTGCACTTTTCATTTATAAATGACTTACACTTTCCAATAATATTGTGTTGCATTTTTTTGTTATACGTGACTTGCACTTTTTATAATATTGTGTTGCATTTTTTGTTATATTGACGTACACTTTTCATTAATATTGTGTTGCACTTTTCAGTAATATTGTGTTGCACTTTTTGCTTAAATTTACTTACACTTTACATTAATATTGTGTTGCACTTTTCAGTTATACTAACTTGCACGTTTCAGAAATATTGCGTTTCCCTTTTAAGTTATACTGACTTATATTTTTAGAAAATTTTGTGTTGCACTTTTCTTTTATATCGACTTACATTTTTTAGTAATATTGCGTTTCATTTTTTTACTGATTAAAATTTTTCTTTAAATCACTGAAACCTCATTCTAAATTTTTTAAATCATTTTAAATATAGGGTATACAGGATGAAAAAAATGGGTATGTATTTTAATTTTTTTAACTCGGTGTATTTTCAATTTTTTGCTAACTACTTTTTAAATTTAACTTTTTTAATAAATTGGGTATCTATAAAGCAAGTCAGGTACCCACACTCTTAACGGGTATAGTTTGCCAATCAATCAGAAAAAAAAAATTCGGTATAAAGTCAACTACAAAAGGAAAAAAAGAAAACCATGAATACAAACAGAATAAAATCTCAAATGCATCCAGCAATTATACAAAATCAATGGAATTAATCACCAATTGGAATCATCGTGTTATTAAAAAAAAAAGGAAAATTCAACCAATTATAAAGTTCTATTGAAAAATTAATATATCCCCATATGCATAATCAAAAAATTAAAAGAGAAGATGAAAATGAACAAGCAATATATATACTCGGTTTTACTCCTCCATGCCAGTTTTTATAAGTTCAACTATAAAAAATGTTACACGTGATTTCATTTCGTATATACCTAAAGCACGCGCCACGGGGAACCACACCACATGTCGTTAGTAGGCATCGAAACAGCTACGACGACGCCCTGAATCCATATCAGCTGCGACGAATCATCCGTCTCCATCACCATCCTCACCCTCATCCAGGGGCTCCATCTCCTCTGTATTGCCTCTTCACCTTCTCCGCCTTCACCACAAACTCCGGCACCCTACCTCCGGGATAGTACACCACCTCAAACGCCTCTCCCCTTGCCACCATTGCAATCGTCGCCAATGCCCGCAAACGCTCATAAGGCCCGTCCCCGTGGTCACCGGAGAACTTGGTTGTTCTCCTTATTCGCAATCGCACGTTTGTTTATATTTTCACAATTATTTTTTCTGTTATAAAAGTGCATGTACTGATTACAAAAAGTGTAACATTAATAATAATAAAAGTGCAAGTCGAATTTGTTTTTATTTTCGCAAATATTTTTCTCGTTTATAAAGGTACAAGTGGTAATTACCATAAAGTGTAATATTAAAAGTAAAAAACGTGCAAGTAGTAAATAATATATATTGCTCTTTTATAATAAAATTAATAACTAGAAAAATATATATAATCGCACGTTTGTTTATATTTTCACAATTATTTTTTTCTGTTATAAAAGTTCAAGTACTAATTACAAAAAGTGTAACATTAATAATAATAAAATTTGTCAGTCGAATTTGTTTTTATTTTCGCAAATATTTTTTTCGTTTATATGCAAATGGTAATTACTGTAAAGTGTAATATTAAAAGTAAAAAACGTGCAAGTAGTAAATAATATATATTGCTCTTTTATAATAAAATTAATAACAAGAAAAATATATGATAATATATATTGCTCTATTATAATAAACTTTGTTACATATTGCAGTTATACTATATTGCACTTTTCAGTTATAAAAACTTATAGTACTTTTTAGTAATATTGTGTTGCACTTTTCAATTATAATGACTTACACTTTTTACTAAATATTGTGTTGCATTTTTCAGTTATACTCACTCGCACTTTTTAATAAAAATTGTGTTGCACTTTTAAGTTATAGAGACTTACACTTTTCAGTTATAGTGAGTTACACTTTTTAGTATTATTGTGTTGCACTTTTCATTTATAAATGACTTACACTTTCCAATAATATTGTGTTTCATTTTTGGGAGAATTACACTATAGACCATTTCACCCTATGTTTTTGTAAATCAAGGAAAATTTATTTGCTATTACATATCAAGCCAAAATAACAAATTGAAGTACAATTATACCCCTAATGTGTTGATACAAATTTAAATTTTGAAATAATTAGATTTAAACTCTATAATTATTAGAAAGTCAACTATTAGAAAAGAATCAATAAAATCTGGAAGATATTTTCCTCGAAAATCGCGCACTCCTATTAATTCAAAAACACTTTCCTTATACATCAACTCCACATTAATTCCTCCCAACATTGGAATTCTCTCGCCATTGAAGGTGAAAGAAGATAACGCAGAAGAAGAAAAAAGCTTGTGCGTAGAATACTTAAAGGTATTTAGACAAATCGTGTCTTGCATGTTAGTATTATTTTTCGATTGTTACTAATTAAAATGAATTTCGAATTTTAAAAAATTAATTTTAGCAAAATTAGTATTATTATTATAAAGTCAACTATTAAAAAATAAAATCTGTAAAAATATTTCTAAAATTCTGCCCATTTATAACTTTCCAAAATTTAAAAAAATTATTAATCTCCAAATTCGATTCCCATAAATATGTTGCATATTCTCATTGACATTAAAAAAAATGTTGCATATTCTAATTGATATGTAAAAATATGTTGCATACCACTTTTATAAATATGTTTAATTTATTATATTCGGAAATATCAATATGCCCAAGATTATTATTGATAGTTTAAAATTGTTTAATATTTAATTTTATATAATTAAAATACAAATCTATAGTATATGAAAATTAAATAATCTCAAAAGAAAAATTGTATAACAGTACTATAAAATTTATAATTTATTTAGATAAATTATTTTAATACATTTTTTTTTGGGCGGGGGGATTTTAATACATTATTTTGATAACATGCATATTATTTGACTGTGTGGCAAAACAAGATATTGTGATTATATTTAACACTATTTGAAAAGAATATATTTAACGCATATATTTTGATATATGCATAAAATAATGCATACATTAAATGCATATATAAAATATGCGTACATATAATTATATACAGTCAAATCTTCACCTTGATCTTTAATCTCCTCCTCACCGTGGACGATCTCCTTGAACCCGTACGACCGCTCCGGCGACCTTGCCACCGTTTTCTTCTTCTCCGGTGCAATCACAAAAATTCCACCGACAATAAACAAAACCAGCTTCATTAAATCTGGAGAAATCCCATGATTGATGACTTCAAAACACCCCATTTGGAGATAAGCTCGCAAATTTTAAAACACAAAATTACATACCTTGAACAGATCGACGACGTCGTATTCGAGTGGATCTGGCCGAACCTTGGACAGAATTACATAGCTTGTCGGTGCAACAATGGCAGTTCGTGACGGATTTGGTCGAACCTTGAACAGATCGACACCAAATTTTTAACAAAAATGAATGACGATGATAGAGGTTATCATCGATTCATGGAGATAAACGCTGAAATTGAATGCAGTTTTTTTGGAGGAACTAAGAGGGAGACGATGAGAGATATTGATTACGCTGAGAGATTTTTGGATGGAAAATTGGAAATGAATGATTCAATTGGAAATAAATCTAATAAGGAAAATTCGGCAAAAAACAAGGAAGGTTCATTCAATTTTAATATTAATTCTTTTAATATATTGATTTGAGGGCATATTAGGAATGTCAAATATGGATTTGTCTTAATTTGTAATATCAACAATTTTTGTCTTGAATTAAAAGATGAGCTAGGATCTTGGTCTATAATGTCAATAAACTCTTCATTTTTTTGTTATACTGGCTTGCACTTTTTATAATATTGTGTTGCACTTTTTGTTATATTGACGTACACTTTTCATTGATATTGTGTTGCACTTTTCAGTAATATTGTGTTGCACTTTTTGCTTAAATTGACTTACACTTTATATTAATATTGTGTTGCACTTTTCAGTTATACTAACTTGCACGTTTCAGAAATATTGTGTTTCGCTTTTTAGTTATACTGACTTATATTTTTAGAAAATTTTGTGTTGCACTTTTTTCTTATATCGACTTACATTTTTTTAGTAATATTGTGTTGCATTTTTTTACTGAATAAATTTTTTCTTTAAATCATTGAAACCTCATTCTAAATTTTTTAAATCATTTTAAATATAGGGTATACAGGATGAAAAAAATGGGTATGTATTTTAATTTTTTAAACTCGGTGTATTTTCAATTTTTTGCTAACTACTTTTTAAATTTAATTTTTTTAATAAATTGGGTATCTATAAAGCAAGTCAGGTACCCACACTCTTAACGGGTATAGTCTACCAAATGCCAATCAATCAGAAAAAAAGGTTTTTTTTTTTTTCGGTATAAAGCCAACAAGAAAAGGAAAAAAAGAAAACCATGAATACAAACACAATAAAATCTCAAATGCATCCAACAATTATAAAAAATCAATGGAATTAATCAACAATTGGAATCATCGTGTTATTAAAAAAAAAAGGAAAATTCAACCAATTATAAAGTTCTATTTTCATATTGATCATCATGAAAAATTAATATATCCCCATATGCACAATCAAAAAATTAAAAGAGAAGATGAAAATGAACAAGCAATATATATACTCGGTTTTACTCCTCCATGCCAATTTTTATAAGTTCAACTATAAAAAATGTTACACGTGATTTCATTCTGTATATACCTGAAGCACGCGCCACGGGGAACCACACCACATGTCGTTAGTAGGCATCGAAACAGCAACGACGACGACCTGAATCCATATCAGCCGCGACGAATCATCCATCTCCATCACCATCCTCACCCTCATCCAGGGGCTCCATCTCCTCTGTATTGCCTCCTTCACCTTCTCCGCCTTCACCATAAACTCCGGCACCCTACCTCCGGGATAGTACACCACCTCAAACGCCTCTCCCCTTGCCGCCGTTGCAATCGCCGCCAATGCCCGCAAACGCTAATGAGGCCCGTCCCCGTGCACTACAAAATACTTTAAAAATGGCATCGGGGAAGGCATCGGATCTGCCGTCCCCACAGATGAAGGCAACGGCAAAGGGGACGGCAGTGTGCCGATGCCAATATGGTCGATGCCATTTAAATGGCATCGCATTTTGGGAAAACCGATGCCTTTTGGCATCGGCAGGTCGCCGTTACCAAATGGCATCGGGGCCCACTGTCGATGCCATTTTGCATCGGGGACAGCCGATGCCATTTCGCATCGGGGAAAGCGCCGTTACCAAATGGCATCGGGGCCACTGCCGTTACCAAATGGCATCGGGCCCACTGCCGATGCCATTTTGCCGATGCCTTTTTATTAAAATTTAAAAAAGGCGAATCTGGGTTTCGAACCCAGGTCGATAGGCCACCAACACCCACCCCCACCGCTGGGCCACCACATTTTCGCGATTTCTGGCCATTTTCGCGATTTTTGGGGTTCGAACTCGAGACCTCGCGGTCTCGAAGGCTTTTGAGCGCCCCCTGTGTGCCGTTTAGGCTAGGAGCTTTTAGTCGACATGTTGTGAATGCAATTAATATATATTCAATTTAATTTGAGTTTTTAATTCTTTAATTAATTCAATCCATTCTAACTTTAATTGTTGCTTATTAAATTATTTATCAAAGCATATCATAATTATTTCTAAATTATGTTTTTCAAATTAACTAAATTATGTTTTTCAAATTAAATAATTTATTTACGGTATCAATTCACACTATTTAAATTTATTCTAATCCTCAATTTACAACATTTAAATTCATTCTAA
This sequence comes from Galeopsis tetrahit, assembly GCA_963675135.1. Taxonomy (NCBI): domain Eukaryota; kingdom Viridiplantae; phylum Streptophyta; class Magnoliopsida; order Lamiales; family Lamiaceae; genus Galeopsis; species Galeopsis tetrahit. The sequence goes on along the minus strand of OY776125.1, from coordinate 5,882,064 downwards.
TTTTTTATTTCACAACATTATAATTACATACAACATTGAATATAATTATTTTCACTTATACATTTAAATTTATTCTAATCACATCATTTAAATTCATTCTAGTTTTCAATTCACAACATTAAATATATATAATTATTTTCACTTATCCATTTAAAAATATGAATTCACTTATCCATTTAATTAAAAAGGGAGAGATATTGAATATTGAAATTGATTTGATAGAGATGAGTTGTTTTAATTTTAATTTTAATCTAACAAACACTAATTTAATTTTAATAAACCTTAATCTAACAAATATTTCATTTTAACGTGTAAAATTGGGAATTTTTTAATTCATAAGTGTAAAATATTTCATTTTAACAAAATTATGATTTTTTTTAATCCCTAAGTGTAAAATATTTCATTTTAACAACTTGGTGTAAAATTATGATTTTTTTAAGTGTGAAATATTTCATTTTAACAACCTTGATGTAAAATTAGGAATTTTTTAATCCCCAAGTGTAAAATATTTAATTTAACAAACTTGGTGTAAAATTAGGATTTTTTTAATCCATAAGTGTAAAATATTTCATTTTAACAAAATTAGTAATTTTTAATCCCTAAGTGTAAAATATTTCATTTTAACAAACTTTGTGTAAAATTATGATTTTTTTTAATTTTTAAGTGTAAAATATTTCATTTTAACAATTTTGGTGTAAAATTATGAATTTTTTAATTCCTAAGTGTAAAATATTTCATTTTAACAACTTTGTATAAAATTATGAATTTTTCAATCCCTAATTATAAAATATTTCATTTTAACAACCTTGATGTAAAATTAGAATTTTTTTAATTCCTAAGTGTAAAATATTTCATTTTAATAATTTTGGTGTAAAATTAGAAAATTTTTAATTCCTAAAGGTAAAATATTTCATTTTAACAATCTTGGTGTAAAACCATGAATTTTTTAATCCCTAAGTGTAAAATATTTCATTTTAACAACCTTGATGTAAAATTAGAATTTTTTTAATCCCTAAGTGTAAAATATTTCATTTTAACAACCTTGGTGTAAAATTATGAATTTTTTAATTCCTAAGTGTAAAATATTTCATTTTAACAACCTTGTGTAAAATTATGAATTTTTTAATTCCTAAGTGTAAAATATTTCATTTTAACAATTTTGGTGTAAAATTAGAAAATTTTTAATTCCTAAAGGTAAAATATTTCATTTTAACAATCTTGGTGTAAAACTATGAATTTTTTAATCCCTAAGTGTAAAATATTTCATTTTAACAACCCTAAACCCCAAACCCTTTACCCTAAACTCCGAACCCTTTTCCCTAAATCGTAAACAATATATGTTGAGAAACGAGTATATATATATTAGTAATATATATATCATTACATTAGTTATTAAATATGATAAATTGGTAAATAGTTTATAAATTTATACATCTGTCGCTCTTAATTATGTATACTCACTTAAATTACGTATATTCACTTAAATTACGTTTAAAATCTTGAATTAATAATATATATATATATATATATAATAGAATTAACCCAAAAATAATGATGTCATTAAATGCCGATGCCATTTTGCATCGGCCATTAAATGCCGATGCCATTTTGCATCGGCCATTAAATGCCGATGCCATTTCGCATCGGGGCCCACTGCCGATGCCATTTTGCATCGGCCATTAAATGTCGATGTCATTTTGCATCGGCCATTAAATGCCGATGCCATTTCGCATCGGGGCCCACTGCCGATGCCATTTTGCATCGGCCATTAAATGTCGTCCCCTTTTCGCATCGGCCCGCTTGCCGTTGCAAAATGCCGATGCCTTTTGGGCAATATTTTGTAGTGGTGGTCACCGGAGAACTAGGTTGTTCTCCTTATCCGCAATCGCACGTTTGTTTATATTTTCACAATTATTTTTTTCTGTTATAGAAGTGCATGTACTGATTACAAAAAGTGTAACATTAATAATAATAAAAGTGCAAGCCGAATTTGTTTTTATTTTCGCAAATATTTTTCTCGTTTATATAGGTACTAGTGGTAATTACCATAAAGTGTAATATTAAAAGTAAAAAATCGTGCAAGTAGTAAATAATATATATTGCTCTTTTATAATAAAATTAATAACAAGAAAAATATATATAATCGCACGTTTGTTTATATTTTCACAATTATTTTTTTCTGTTATAAAAGTTCAAGTACTAATTAAAAAATGTGTAACATTAATAATAATAAAATTTGTCAGTCGAATTTGTTTTTATTTTCGCAAATATTTTTTTCGTTTATATGCAAATGGTAATTACCGTAAAGTGTAATATTAAAAGTAAAAAACGTGCAAGTAGTAAATAATATATATTGCTCTTTTATAATAAAATTAATAACAAGAAAAATATATGATAATGTTGGGAATAAAATGAGTTTTGATGAGTATACCAAAACCCCCTTTAGACATGCCAAGTAGATAAGTCAAGATTGAATGAACATGTTTCAGGAATATTGGAACATGTAGTCTAAGACAAGTAGAGAAGCTGATGTGTTAGGCAACTCTTAGAAGAATAGATGCACTAGTTGAGGGGGAACACTTGCTTAATAGCTTAAATCTGCAATAGTCCCCTCAAGGCTCAGTTTCTGAAATGACCTCAAGTCTGCTGAAGGACAAGTATGTTGATCAAGTATATTCAGTCAAAAGACAACTAAATCAATGCCAACATGAGTTAAGATGCATCATCAAAGCAATAATCTACTGCATCACACAGAAGCCCCTTCAGATTCAATACTCCCAAAAGCAACTGAAGTACCTTCTATTGAGCTCAACCCTTCTGAAGCCAACCCTCCTGAACTAAACCTACCTGAAGCTGAAATTCCTGAAACAAGAGCCAACTCCCCTATAGCCCAAAGTTCTCAATCAAATGAGAATGAGGAGGAGTATACTTATGAAAGTATGCTCAAAGGAGGAGCAAGGGCTACTGTGAACAGCTTATATCCTCAGTTTGCAGAGTTTCCAAGACTTCAAGCTACATTCCATGATCTGAGGATGCTGGTAGAAATAAAAGATAAATCCATATGGAAATTGCACAGGTCATTCATGATAAAGGTGCCAACTGGTGGCAAATTGAAGAGGGCAGATTACGCCACTTTGCTGGAGTAAACAAAACAAGATTCCTCATTGATGAGGATGTATTTGCCAAGCTGGTTGCTGACAAGATTGAAGAGGAGAAAGAGAGGCTTGCTAAAGGGATCAAGCACCCTGATAGCAACTCAAGTGATGATGGCAAAGATGATCCATCAAACCCTTCAAACCCTCCTCAAGACAACCCTCCTGAACCCTCCCAGACCAACCTCCCTGAACCTTCCCAACCCAAACCTTCTGAATCCAGCAAGTTCTCAGAACCTCTTATTACTTATAATAGGAAAGGCTCTGTCTCTTCAGAGGTGTTGACCAAAGTTGGTGACACAGCCAAGGACTGCCAATGAAGGTTCTTCTGAACTCAAGGCACAGCTTACAAATGTGGAGGCTCCTATAATAGAAGTTGGTTTGGTTAAGGCCTATTCAGTGTCAGGAGAGTTGGACACTGATCAACCCTTAATCATTCAGGATGACACAGTGGCTACTGAGAAAAGCACTGTGATCTCCCAACAACTACCACTTTTGAACCCTGTTGAGGGTGGAAGTGTTGCATTTTTAGGAGAAGGGTTGAAAAGGAAAGTAGAATTGAAAAACCAGAGGGAGTTTTGGATGATAGACAGGTAGTCATCACTAAGATAGTGAGTGTACCACCATATGAGGGTGGAATAAGTGAGGAAGGACAGGTTATTCTTGAAGTCAAATCTGAACTTCAAGAATCCCTTGATGAAAAGAGGCATAATTCCTTAAGTGAGAACATTATCTATGAAGGGAGAAAATAATTAGTTGAAAATGAGGAGAAGACCGTTGATGTATCAGAGTCTTATGCAAAAAATATTGAGGGTGATGAGTGTTTGTTCACTAACCCATTTGACATGTCTAATATTGCAGGTATCTCTCTTGACCAAATCTTTGCAGATGAATTCTTAACAGATGCACCCATCCAAGTGGATTATGGATCAGCACAAGCCATGCTTGGGATGCAATCACCAAAATTGGACTCCTTGGCTCATCAAGTCCAATCTGCTATCATGCTGAAACTTCTGGTGAATTGGATGAGCAAGGTAGAACTCTGGCATCTGTGGAGATGAGATTGACTGGCTCTGAAGATGTAGTGCTACCTACATTGGAAGCAAGGATAAGTGGAGTGGAATCTGGTCTTCAAACCATTTCCACTGAAGTTAAAAAAGCTAAAGCCACCATGGAGTCTATCTCAGAGGAGGTCAAGAAAGAACAGAAACTGCTCAGAGATAATCACAATGCCAATGTCAAAGCTCTCAGACTAACTGTCAAGCAAGCCCTTGGGAAGAAGACAGCTCTACAAAAGAAAAGAGCAGAAGAGTTAAGGCTAGCCATGGTGAAAGCTGCCTCAGAAAAATTTTCCCAATAGGTGATGGCCAACATTGCTGAAAGTGCAGTGGCCAATCTTACTAAGTTCCTCCAAGCCCAACTTGATGCATCTCTGAAAGCAACTATGGAAGCAGTTGTTGAACAAAAGATGAAGCATGTTCTAGCTTTTCTTAGCTTGAGCAGTGATAGAATGCAGAATATACATGATGAGAATGTATATCCGCTTGAAGAGATGAAATCTCTGAACCTAGCCCAATCCTTGATGGCAACAACCATGAGTGAGCTCAAACCTCAGTGTTTTGATGCTGCCAAAAAGGGGGAAAGAGAAAGAGCAAGGGCCAAAGGTGCCTTGATAATTGGTGGTTCAGACAAGGACAAGGAAAAGGCTGCTGAAGATAAGGGCAAAGAGCAAGCAGTTTTGAACTTAGAAGACCTTGGTTAAGAAGAGCAGTTAGCCATAGCAATGAAGGCTTCTATGGCATCAGCACAAGAAGAGAGAGCTAGGCTTCAGCAGAGGCCAGAAGGAGAAGGATCTGGTTTGGACAAAGGTGCTGAAGGTGTCCAAACTAGAGGTCAAATCAAGAAGGCCAAGGGGAACAAAAGAAAGGCTGAAACATTCACTGACTTCCCCAATAGCCTAGAACTTCCTGATAAGAGAATCAAGGTTAATCAGATGGCAACATGGAATGAAATGGTGGAGAAGCATACACATGATAAAAGCAAAGAGTACGTGATGAAAACAAACAAATCATAAAAGCATCTTGGTTGTTATAATTGTCTTGTAGTGTAACAAATAGAATAGTGCCAGCTGTCCTCCTTTGTATGCTATATATGTACGCAGAAATCAGATGAAAGGAGTAAGAAAACAAAAATCCCATTAATGAGTAATATCTTCTCCCATCACAATGCCTTTTTCAACTTTCATGCTTTTGGATGATTTTCATCATGGTATCAGAGCTGCAGGATAAAACCTGTAGCCTCTGTACCTTTCCCATTTGAATATCAATCCTTCATTATCACCATTAATGGCAGATTCCACAACAAGCAATAAAATTGATGGAGTACAACCATTAACTCCATTATCTCACTTTCATATTCCTTTTCATCATCTTATTTCTATCAAGCTCACGGAAGACAACTATCTTATATGGAGGCAGCAAGTTCTTGCAGCTGTGAAGGCTTATGGTCTTGAAGGATACCTTAATGGCTCAAATAAATGCCCATCTTCCACCATTGACAACACGTCTGAAGAAGAAGGTACACTAAATCCTGAATTTTTGCTATGGAATAGGCAAGATCAATTACTAGTTTCTTGGTTGTTATCTTCTCTATCAGAAAGTATTTTGGTTAGCACAGTGGGTTTTCATACATCTAAGGAGATTTGGGATTGTCTAGAGTTAGGATTTTCTAGTCAATCAACAGCTAAAATTTTGCATTTCAAGCAGCAACTTCATAATACTAAGAAAAATTCTCTTTCCATGAGAGAATATTTGAATAAGATTAAGAGTTGCTGTGATGTGCTTAATGCTTCTGGACACAAGATTTCTAGTGAAGACCATGTACTCTATATAATGGCTGGCCTAGCTGCAGAGTATAATCCGGTTATGGTCTCAATTAGTTCAAAATTTGACCCTATTTCTGTCTCAGAAGTCAGTTCATTGCTGTTAAGCTTTGAAGCTCGTTTAGAAAGCATTTCTACCTCCTCTTTTAGCACAGATGGATCATCACCTACTGCTAATGTTGCTACTCAACAAAGAAATGGAGGGAGAAACTTTGGTTTTCAATCAAACAAAGGGGGCAACAACACCAATACTGGCCATAGAGGGGGCAAGTCATCTTTTAGAGGGGGTTCATCTTTTAGAGGGGGTTTTCAAAATGGAAGAGGTGGAAAAAATGATGGCCCCCGTTGTCAGATTTGCTATAGAACTAACCACACTGCCCGGTGGTGTTTCTATAGAGCAGATCTTGAGTATGTTCCTCCCTCCCGAAGTCAGAACAATCAGCATGAAGGACCAAGGTCTCATTCATCTGTGAATGTTGCAAGCTATGATGGTGGTGAATCAATCATTGAAAATTCATGGTATCCGGATTCAGGAGCTTCCAGCCATGTCACTTTCGACTTAAACAACTTGAACATTGGCTCTGAGTATCGTGGTACCGATAGAGTTCACATGGGAAATGGTACAGGTTTGCATATATCTCACTTTGGTAATTCAATTATGACTGTGCCTAATTCTTCTAATCATAATTCTTTCCTGCTAAAAAATTTGTTACATGTGCCTCATATTAGGAAGAATCTGTTAAGTGTTTCTCAGTTTGCCAAAGATAATCGTGTCTACTTTGAATTTCACCCCTCTTATTGTCTTGTGAAGGATCAACTCACTCACCAAATTCTATTGGAAGGCACTCTTGATCATGGATTATATAAGTTCAACTTGACAGCTTCTCCCAAGTCCAAGTCCTTCAATCCAGCTTCTGATTCCATTCAGTCATCCCCTTCTTTTCAAGTTAATTCAGCTGCTCTTTCAAGAAGTTCAACTCTTAGTCTTTGGCATAAGAGACTTGTACATCCTTCTTTTTTGATTACCAAGAAAGCATTGTCCAGCAGTGATATTTCATTTGTAGATGACACTGCTAGTACTCTTTGCACTGCTTGTATGAAGGCTAAATGCCATAAAAGTCCTTTCTCTTTATCTGAAACTGTTATAAACCAGCCATTTTCTGTGATACATTCTGATTTATGGGGTCCAGCACCCATCATTTCTGTTAATGGTTTCAGATATTATATTAGCTTTGTTGATGCAGCAACTAAGTATACATGGATTTACCTCCTCAAGTTAAAATCTGATGTGCTGAATGCTTTCACTCATTTCAAATCTCTTGTGGATACTCAATTCAATGCTAAAATAAAAATTCTTCAAACTGATGGTGGAACTGAGTTCAAACCATTACTGCCTTTGCTTAATCAATCTGGTATAATTCATCAAATTTCATGCCCATACACACCACAACAAAATGGCACTACTGAAAGAAAGCATAGGCACATAGTTGAACATGTTTTGGCTATGCTTGCTCATTCTCAAGTCCCATTACTACACTGGGATGATGCATTCACCACTAGTGTTTATCTCATCAATCGAACTCCATCACCCACTCTTCATTACAAAACACCCCTTCAACTCCTCACAGGCAAGAAACCTGACTACCATAGATTACGAATCTTTGGTTGTTTATGTTACCCCCTTCTCAGACCTTATACACATCATAAACTAGAAAACAGATCTGAGTGCAGTGTGTTCTTGGGATATAGTTCTCAATATAAGGGATATAAAGCTCTTTTACCAAACAAAAAGATCATCATCACAAGGCATATTACGTTTGATGAAAATTGTTTCCCATTTGTCTCTACCACTTCCACACTTCCACCTGCTGCACCACTTAATCATCCCATAGCCCCTCTTATCCATACCCCCATTTTCACTCCTCCGCATACCCCCACTCCCACTGATATTTCCCCTTCACTATCTCATTCTCACACTTTTGAGCCTAATTCTCCCCCAGATTCTGTCACTTCCTCTACTTCCCCTCCTTCCTTAAAAGGCCAGTTGTATATTGACATACCAATAGTGGATAATGATGCCTCACCATCTACTAATGTTTCTCTTGATTGTACAGATACACAGGTTCCTGCCCAAGTGTCATTGCATCCTATGATTACTAGAGCTAAGGATGGAATTGTCAAACCAAGGGTTTTGACAACTGAAACTTATACTGAAGTGGAGCCTCCTACCTACATTGATACTCTTGATACTCCACATTGGAAGGCAGCTATGGAAGCTGAGCATTCTGCCTTATTGAAAAATGGTACATGGGACATCACATCTCTGCCCTCTACTCATTCCCCCATTGGCTGCAAATGGGTTTTCAAGATAAAACGACATTCTGATGGCACAGTAGCAAGGTACAAAGCTCGATTGGTTGCTAAAGGATACACTCAGGTACCTGGCTTTGATTTTACAGATACTTTTTCACCTGTTGTTAAGCCTGTTACGGTCAGATTGATTCTTTCCATTGCCTTAGCACACTCTTGGCCTTTGCACCAACTTGATGTTGACAATGCTTTTCTAAATGGGGATCTAGACTCTGAGATATATATGCTTCAGCCTCCTGGTTTTGAGTTAGCAAAGGGGCATGATATGGTATGCAAACTCAAAAGATCTTTGTATGGCCTTAAGCAGGCATCAAGAGCATGGACCTCCAAATTTTCTTCGGTATTAAAGACTCTTGGTTTTTCTGTATCACAAGCTGATAATTGTCTATTCCATAGACATCACAAAGGCTCTACTATTCTCATTGTGGCATATGTTGATGATATAATTATCACAGGATCGCATCACGCTGAAATTCAAGAAGTGATTGCTAATCTTAACAAGTATTTCTCTCTAAAGGATTTGGGGGATCTTAACTTCTTTCTGGGAATAGAAATAAAAAGAACTGTTGATGGTATATTTCTATCTCAAAAGAAGTATATTCAAGAACTTCTAAAGAAGGCTGGCATGGAAGGTGCAAACAGTCTTAATACTCCCATGATTTCAGGAAATCACCTATCCAAGTTTGACGGGAATCCAATCGCAGATCCAAAAGAGTACAGGAGCATTGTAGGAGCATTGCAATATGCAACTGTTACCAGGCCTGACCTAGCCTTTGCTGTAAACAAAGTCAGTCAGTTTATGCAAAATCCATTGCATACTCATCACAAAGCAGTAAAAAGAATCTTGAGATACTTAGCAGGTACAACTGAATATGGGCTAACAATGAAGAAACCACAAGATATGAACATTGTAGGTTTTGCTGATGCTGATTGGGCATCCGACTTGGATGATAGAAGATCAGTTTCAGGCCATTGCATCTTTGTGGGTGGAAATCTTGTCTCATGGAGTTCAAAGAAGCAAGCCACATTCTCAAGATCAAGCACAGAAGCTGAGTATAGGAGTCTAGCAGTTGCTACTTGTGAAGTTATGTGGATCCAATCTTTGCTTAAGGAAATACTCCAAGATAATCAGAAAATACCAACTATTTGGGTTGATAACCAAGGGGCAATCTCATTGGCAGCTAATCCAGTATATCATTCAAGAACCAAACATCTTGAAATAGATCTACATTTCATTCGAGAGAAGATAGCAAGAAAGCAGGTTCAAGTGTTGCATGTCCCAAGTTTAGATCAAGTTGCCGACACCTTCACAAAGCCACTTGTAGGACAATTCTTCTATCGTCTGAGAAACAAATTAAATGTTGTTCCACAGACCTCATTCGAATTGAAGGGGCATGATAAGAGAATCAAGGTTAATCAGATGGCAACATGGAATGAAATGGTGGAGAAGCATACACATGATAAAAGCAAAGAGTACGTGATGAAAACAAACAAATCATAAAAGCATCTTGGTTGTTATAATTGTCTTGTAGTGTAACAAATAGAATAGTGCCAGCTGTCCTCCTTTGTATGCTATATATGTACGCAGAAATCAGATGAAAGGAGTAAGAAAACAAAAATCCCATTAATGAGTAATATCTTCTCCCATCACAATGCCTTTTTCAACTTTCATGCTTTTGGATGATTTTCATCACTTCCTCTTGAGTTCAGAATTGAGGAGGAAGAGCATATCTCCAAGAAGAGCAAAACTGCTGAAAAGTCTAAAGCTGCTGAGAAGGTCAAATCTGCTGAAATGACCAAGATTGTTGAAACTGACAAGTCTGCTGAAGGTGCCAAAGCTGCTGAAGATATTGAAAAACTATATGAAGAAGGCTTTGGACCTCAACCTAAGAAGAAGACAATTGTGCTACTGAATGATCCATCAAAGTTGTTTCAAGAAGGGTATGGCAAGGACCCTGAAACACAACAGAAGCTGGCCATGATGAGGGCCCAAGAAATAATGGATTTAATGGAAGAAGCCAACAGAGCTAGAGATAAGAGAAGGGCTGATTTCCAGAAACCAAGAAGAAGGAGAGCAACCTACAGCAAACTAAAGCCACAGCTACTGATCCCCGTGGACACCAAATATCCTCACTTGGATAAATGGGTGCCTATCCAGCTGAATGACTCATGGGAAGAGGCCAAAAGGGAGTTTGTCTATGACTACTATGTCATTGATAGATGGAATGGAAGAGATGCCAACTCCACTTTTGCTGAGTTCATGATAGAATATCACAGAGAGCTATATCAGCAATTGTTTGCAGCTGCTGACATTGCAAGATTTGAACTCACTGCACCAAAGCAAATCATATACATGCCTCCAAAGCTGGAAGGATGGATTGATCAGAACAAAATCCTTCAGGAGTTCTTTGAAATCTTGAAATTGAACAGAATGGTGCTTGGACCAAAGGGCACAAACCAAGAGGCCATGGAGTTGAAGAAAAGGGTGTGGGCACAATATGGGATGGTGCCACCTCCTGAAGATAATCTCTAAATTGGCTAAGTCCTCTTGACCCTTTTTTATGCTGACCTGATTGTCTTGATTACTGATGTGCTGAAATTGGTCATTTATGCTGAAATTGATCAAGACTGCTGATGTGCTTTGCTGATGATTGTTTTGCTCTGATACTTAAGGATCAATGCCCTGATAGACTATCTCACTCAATATTGCTCTAATCAATAGATAGTTTATTACTCTAAATATGTAATTTAGAAAATTTATGCTCTGATATGTTTGTTCAACTATCAACATGTTTGTAATGATCTCTTATTTGAATGATAGTTGAACATATTTTGAATCAAACATTACCAAACTCCAACTTGTCTGACTTATTAACCTCTATGCACTGAAAAGCAGAAAATACACTAACTCATTTCTCTTTCAGGGAACTTGACCTCAGTCATCTTCACTGTAGTAGAATGTAATAAGTGTAACCAAGTCACCTTTGCATAGATTGTATAGGTTTTGGCATCATCAAAAAGGGGGAAATTGTTGGGAATAAAATGAGTTTTGATGAGTATACCAAAACCCCTTTAGACATGCCAAGTAGATAAGTCAAGATTGAATGAACATGTTTCAGGAATGTTGGAACATGTAGTCTAAGACAAGTAGAGAAGCTGATGTGTTAGGCAGCTCTTAGAAGAATAGATGCACTAGTTGAGGGGGAACACTTGCTTAATAGCTTAAATCTGCAATAGTCCCTTCAAGGCTCAGTTTCTGAAATGACCTCAAGTCTGCTGAAGGACAAGTATGTTGATCAAGTATATTCAGTCAAAAGACAACTAAATCAATGCCAACATGAGTTAAGATGCATCATCAAAGCACCAATCTACTGCATAACACAAAGCTCAGAAGAATTGTCCAAGATAAATGATTCAGAAGAGTTGTCTCAGTACACTTGAACCAGAATCTGTCTTTCAAGACAACTATGCTGAAGAGGTCAAGTTCACCATTCCAAGACACATACATCCAAAGAACTATACTAAGAAGTCATGGATGGAGGAAGAGCCAAATCATCTGAAAGAGCTAAAGAGCCAACATTGCTGATGATTGAACTCTGCTGAAACTGATAAGTAGAGTTGTCCTAGTGATAAGGAAAGTTGTCCTTATCTCAGGAATGTTGATAAGAAGAGATGCCCATGTTTGACCAAGTGAATCTTGAAGTCAGACATTGGGAAAAGTGCTCAGAATGAAGACAAAGTTGTTACAACCGTTTATTTCCCAAAACAAGGACATGTCACTATCAGAATCTGTCTTCCAATTTGAAGAACTCAAGGAAGACATTTATAGCAATTTGGGACTGCCTCTCCAACGGGCATATCCACAAATTTGTCTATAAATACAGAAGTGTGAAGACCATTTGAAGCACCTCAACCTTGACAAGAATATCCAACTATCCTACAAGTCAAAGTGCTTTCAAGCTTTCAAATAGACTATCTTAGTCTTCAAACACTTCATCTAAGTTGAATCCTATTGTATATCCATACAAAGCTTAGAAGAGATATCCTATCTTTATACACTGATCTTCATTGTAAAGGATATCTCATTAGTTGGAACATTACTTCAACACTTACCCCTTTCAAGTGAGAAAGTGAGAAAGTTGTAGTAGTAGAAGTGGTAGGAGCTGACTGTTGAGAGAAGAACAATTCAGTTCTGAGTTGAGAAGAGGGTACTAGGACTCTAGACATCCTAGGGATTAATTCACCAAGGAGTGGTGTTCTTGATCAAGTGCACCTTGGCACTATAAAACAAGTTAATTCCAAGAGTGAAGGAATTATCCTGTTAAATCAGGGAAAGTGGATGTAGGAGCTTGAGTCTCTGAACCACTATAAACCACTGTGTTGATTTACATTCAAAGTTCTTTCATACATTCAACACTGCACACAAAACTGAACATTCAAAAATACATTTCACAAGGTGTGCAAAACCTGATTTGGACAAGTTCCCTGATAGGCTGTGATAAACTGCTTAAGTGATTTCAGAATATAAAAGGAGTTTAAACTAAAGGGCCAACCAGTAATTCCGCACATATAACTCCCCTAGATAGTTATTCAACTAAGTACTCAATAGTACTTAGTAGTTTGATTATCTTAGAAGAGTTAATCATACCAGCAGAGTTGTCCAGGATAACCCTGCTGAAGTCTGGTTTGATCAAAGTTTGAAAAGAAATTGCATACAAGTGTATTCCCCCCCCCCCCCATACACTTGTTATATACTCCTTTCAGGACCAACAGATAATATATATTGCTCTTTTATAATAAACTTAGTTACATATTGCAGTTATACTATACTGCACTTTTCAATTATAAAAACTTATAGTACTTTTTAGTAATATTGTGTTGCACTTTTCAATTATAATGACTTACACTTTTCACTAAATATTGTGTTGCATTTTTCAGTTATACTCACTTGCACTTTTTAATAAAAATCGTGTTGCACTTTTTAGTTATAGGCACTTACACTTTTTAGTATTATTGTGTTGCACTTTTCATTTATATATGACTTACACTTTCCAATAATATTGTGTTGCATTTTTTTGTTATACTGACTTGCACTTTTTATAATATTGTGTTGCACTTTTTGTTATATTGACGTACACTTTTCATTAATATTGTGTTGCACTTTTCAGTAATACTGTGTTGCACTTTTTGCTTAAATTGACTTACACTTTACATTAATATTGTGTTGCACTTTTCTCTTATATCGACTTACATTTTTTAGTAATATTGTGTTGCATTTTTTTACTGAATAAATTTTTTCTTTAAATCATTGAAACCTCATTCAAAAAAATTTAAATCATTTTAAATATAGGGTATACAGGATGAAAAAAATGGAAATGTATTTTAATTTTTTTAACTCGGTGTATTTTCAATTTTTTGCTAACTACTTTTTAAATTTAACTTTTTTAATAAATTGGGTATCTATAAAGCAAGTCAGGTACCCACACTCTTAACGGGTATAGTCTACCAAATGCCAATCAATCAGAAAAAAAGGTTTTTTTTTTTTTTCGGTATAAAGCCAACAAGAAAAGGAAAAAAAGAAAACCATGAATACAAACACAATAAAATCTCAAATGCATCCAGCAATTATACAAAATCAATGGAATTAATCAACAATTGGGATCATCGTGTTATTTTTTATAAGTTCAACTATAAAAAATGTTACACGTGATTTCATTTCGTATATACCTGAAGCACGCGCCACGGGGAACCACACCACATGTCGTTAGTAGGCATCGAAACAGCTACGACGACGCTCTGAATCCATATCAGTCGCGACGAATCATCCGTCTCCATCACCATCCTCACCCTCATCCAGGGGCTCCATCTCCTCTGTATTGCCTCCTTCACCTTCTCCGCCTTCATCACAAACTCCGGCACCCTACCTCCGGATAGTACACCACATCAAACGCCTCTCCCATTGCCGTTGTTGAAATCGCCGCCAATGCCCGCAAACTCTCATAAGGCCCGTCCCCGTTGTCACCGGAGAACTTAGTTGTTCTCCTTATCCGCAATCGCACGTTATGTTAATATTTTCATAATTATTTTTTTCTGTTATAAAAGTGCATGTACTGATTACAAAAAGTGTAACAATAATAATAGTAAAAGTGCAAGCCGAATTTATTTTTATTTTCGCACATATTTTTCTCGTTTATAAAGGTACAAGTGGTAATTACCATAAAGTGTAATATTAAAAGTAAAAAACGTGCAAATAGTAAATAATATATATTGCTCTTTTATAATAAAATTAATAACAAGAAAAATATATATAATCGCACGTTTGTTTATATTTTCACAATTATTTTTTTCTATTATAAAAGTGCAAGTACTAATTTCGAAAAGTGTAACATTAATAATAATAAAATTTGTCAGTCGAATTTGTTTTTATTTTCGCAAATATTTTTTTCGTTTATATGCAAATGATAATTACCGTAAAGTGTAATATTAAAAGTAAAAAACGTGCAAGTAGTAAATAATATATATTGCTCTTTTATAATAAAATTAATAACAATAAAAATATATGATAATATATATTGCTCTTTTATAATAAACTTAGTTACATATTGCAGTTATACTATATTGCACTTTTCAATTATAAAAACTTATAGTACTTTTTAGTAATATTGTGTTGCACTTTTCAATTATAATGACTTACACTTTTCACTAAATATTGTGTTGCATTTTTTAGTTATACTCACTTGCACTTTTTAATAAAAATCGTGTTGCACTTTTTAGTTATAGGCACTTACACTTTTCAGTTATAGTGAGTTACACTTTTTAGTATTATTGTGGTGCACTTTTCATTTATAAATGACTTACACTTTCCAATAATATTGTGTTGCATTTTTTTGTTATACTGACTTGCATTTTTTATAATATTGTGTTGCACTTTTTGTTATATTGACGTACACGTTTCATTAATATTATTTTGCACTTTTCGGTAATATTGTGTTGTACTTTTCGCTTAAATTGACTTACAATTTACATTAATATTGTGTTGCACTTTTCAGTTATACTAACTTGCACGTTTCAGAAATATTGTGTTTCGCTTTTTAGTTATACTGACTTATATTTTTAGAAAATTTTGTGTTGCATTTTTCTCTTACATCGACTTACATTTTTTAGTAATATTGTGTTGCATTTTTTACTGAATAAATTTTTTCTTTAAATCATTAAAACCTCATTCTAAATTTTTTAAATCATTTTAAATATAGGGTATACAGGATGAAAAAAATGGGTATGTATTTTAATTTTTTTAACTCGATGTATTTTCAATTTTTTGCTAACTACTTTTTTAATTTAACTTTTTTAATAAATTGGGTATCTATAAAGCAAGTCAGGTGTCCACACTCTTAACGGGTATAGTGTGTCAATCAATCAGAAAAAAAGTTTTGTTTTTTTCGATATAAAGCCAACAAGAATAGGAAAAAAATAAAACCATGAATGCAAACACAATAAAATCTCAAATGCATCCAGCAATTATACAAAATCAATGGAATTAATCAACAATTGGGATCATCGTGTTATTAAAAAAAAAATGGGAAATTCAATCAATTATAAAGTTCAATTTGCATTTTGATCATCATGAAAAATTAATATATCCCCATGCACAATCAAAAAATTAAAAAACAAGATGAAAATGAACAAGCAATATATATACTCGGTTTTACTCCTCCATGCCATTTTTTATAAGTTCAACTATAAAAAATGTTACAGGTGATTTCATTCCGTATATACCTGAAGCACGCGCCACGGGGAACCACACCACATGTCGTTAGTAGGCATCGAAACAGCCACGACGACGCCCTGAATCCATATCAGCCGCGACAAATCATCCGTCTCCACCACCATCCTCACCCTCATCCAGGGGCTCCATCTCCTCTGTATTGCCTTTTTCACCTTCTCCGCCTTCACCACAAACTCCGGCACCCTACCTCCGGGATAGTACACCACCTTAAACGGCTCTCCCCTTTCCGTTGTTGCAATCGCCGCCAATGCCCACAAATGCTCATAAGGCCCGTCCCCGCGGTCACCGGAGAACTTGGTTGCTCTCCTTATCTGCAATCGCACGTTTATTTATATTTTCACAATTATTTTTTTCTATTATAAAAGTGCATGTACTAATTACAAAAGGTGTAAAATTAATAATAATAAAATTTGCAAATCGAAAATGTTTTTATTTCTGCAAATATTTTTTTCGTTTATATACAAATGGTAACTACTGTAAAGTGTAATATTAAAACTAAAAACGTGCAAGTAGTAAATAATATATATTATTCTTTTATAATAAAATTAATAACAAGAAAAATATATAATAATATATATTGTTGTTGGGATATGAATCCTAGACAAGTTCTAAATGATGAAAAGATGAGATGAAGTTTTGATAAGCCAAAAATAGTTTGAATATTTTCTAAGTGTTGACTAACCTAGTCTAGTTGAGTTGAAGTCATCTTGAACAGATCAGTAGAGTTCACATGAAAAGAAAAGTATTGTTTATATTTAAAAGATAAGTACGATGTATAAGTACTTCATATTTGTTCGTATATGTTTACATTGATTAGTTTGTCGATTGAGCTATAATTGTTGTATAGAGCTCATGATATTTCTATGTAATAGATAGATTTGTTGTATAGATTTATAAGTTGACTACGCTTGTGTTATAAAAGCTTAATGTAATGTAATAGTCTTGTTAGGATAGATGATAGGACTAGATTAGTTCTATTAGAAGTCTAATGCACAAGAAGAGAAGACCAGTCTACTACTCAAGACAGGTGGACTACAAGACAAGTGCATCTACAAGACTACACAAGACAAGTTAACATGAAGTTAGTTACAAATACGCGTGAAAGATAAGGATGGAGAAGTTAGTTATGGAATAACTAATTCGTAACAAGAAACGCGTGTATGGATAAGAAGATTCAGTTGAAGTCAGTTATCAAGAAAGGTTGGTTACAACTACCTGAGTTCTTGAAGTTCGAAGTCTATAAATACTTGAAGGAGTTTATCATTTGAAGACTACTGATTACTAAGATACTGATACGACTACTGAAATATTAATACTGCAAGCATTATTGAAGATTCAAGTGAAGGAATTTCTCTCAGAGATTGAAGTTCAGAAAGTGAAGCTACACAAGTCAAGTGAAGATCAAAGAAGGCTACTACTGAACGAAGAGAAGTTTTATTTTTGTTTACTATTTCAAGTTGCTAGATACTTGTAAATCGCTAGTAAGATCGAAGAGGCACTTGGTAGTGTTATCGAGAAGATCTAAGTCTTATTTCTTGGGACTTAAAGCCACAAGAACATATTACTCCATTGGACGAGTTAATAAGAATTTCACAACTGGGTTTGTGAGAGTGGATGTAGACAAGTTGTCGAACCACTATAAAATCGTTGTGTGTTGATTTACTTTACTGTTTTGATTGTTTAAATTGCTTAATTGGTTTAACTACTTAACTGAACTTGACTAGTTAAGTATAGAACAGAGTTCTCGAATATAAGTTGAGTATAATCTTGAATTGGGCTCATTGTTAATTTCGTATTCCGCATATTGTACTTTGATATTTCGAAAGATTTTTGAAAAGTCTATTCACCCCCCTCTAGACATTTTCACTAGCTTACTCGTTATTAACTCAACTTGGGACCAACAATTGTTCTTTTATAATAAACTTAGTTACATGTTGTATTTATACTATGTTGCACTTTTTAGTTATAAAAACTTATACTTTTTAGTAATATTGTATTGCACTTTTCAATTATAATGATTTATACTTTTCACTAAATATTGTGTTGCATTTTTCAGTTATACTCACTTGCACTTTTTAATAAAAATCGTGTTGCACTTTTTAGTTATAGGTACTTACACTTTTCAGTTATAATGACTTACAATTTTTAGTATTATTGTGTTGCACTTTTCATTTATAATTGATGTAGGTCCCTAGTTGAGTTGATAAGATTGAGTAAGCTAGTAAAAGTCTAGAGGGGAGGGGTGAATAGACTTTTAAAATTCTTTCAAAATATCAAAGTACACAATGCGGAATTATCAGATTAACAATGAGCCCAACAAATTTATACTCAACTAATATCGAAATAAGAACACTGATCTTGTATGTTCTATATGCAGATTAATCAATTAAACAAGTAATCAATCAAATAACAAATAAAACAGTAAAGTAAACAACACGAGATTTATAGTAGTTCGACAACTTGTCTACATCCACTCTCACAACTCCAGTTGCGAAATTTATTAACCGATCTTGTGGCTTTAAGTCCCAAGAACTAAGACTTCGATCTTTTCGATTATATCTCCAGATATATTTTCGATCTAACAACTAGTTATTTACAAGTAACTAGCGACTTGAACAAAAACTATAAAAGAAAAACTTCTCTTTAGTTCAGTAGTAGCCTTCTTGAATTTGACTTGTCTCTTGGCTTCAACTTTCTGAACTTGAACTCTGCGAGTTTCTTCTGCTTTGAATATCTCTTAGTAATTGCTTCAGTATATCGAGTTTCAGTAGTCTTGAATCGTAGAATACCTTGAAGTATTTATAGACTTCTGAACCTTCAAGAACAGTTTGTTATCCAACTAACTTTCTTGATAACTAACTTGTAACTGCTTCTTCTTATCCTTCCCCGTGTTTCTTTAGTTAATTAGTTATTTCATAACTAACTCTTCAATATATATCCTTCATACGCGTTTCTGATTTAAGTAACTTCTTTCTTTGCTTTCCGCGCACTTATCTAGTCTTCCATACTTAGACAAATCCCTTTAGTAGCATAACTCGTCTTGTCTTGCGCACCAAGTCTTCTATCATTAGTAGACTTTATCAGTAGTAGACTTCCATGATGAACTAACTTATACTAGGACTATCATCTAATCCTAACAAGACTATTACATTATATTAAGCTTTATAATTCAGCTTAGTCACCTTAAATCTATACAACAATAAGAACAAAATGTATGAGCTTCTATACATTAATTAAATGTTCATCATAAAAACTATACAAACATAACACAGTACTTATAAAACGTACTTGTCTTTCATTCATACTTAAACTTTTCTTTTGTACTTTGTACTCTACTGATCTTCACAAGACGACTTCCATAACTAGATCAGTCAACACTTAGAAATATTCAAGTCCTCTTTTTGGCTTATCAAAACTACTTATCTTTTCATCAATTAGGACTTTCATTAGGATTCATATCCCAACAATTGACTTACATTTTCCAATAATATTGTGTTACATTTTTTGTTATACTGACTTGCACTTCTTATAATATTGTGTTGCACGTTTTATAATATTGACGTACACTTTTCATCAATATTGTGTAGCATTTTTCAGTAATATTGTGTTGCACTTTTTGCTTAAATTGACTTACATTTTACATTAATATTGTATAGCATTTTTCAGTTATATTAACTTGCACGTTTCAAAAATATTGCATTTCACTTTTTAGTTATACTAACTTATATTTTTAAGAAATATTATGTTACACTTTTCTCTTATATCAACTTTTACTGAATAAAATTTTCCTTTAAATCATTGAAACCTCATTCCTTCATCACAATGAGAAGAAAAATTACAATATGCATTTAAAAGAAAATTAATATTTTAATGAGTATGTGGGTACAAATTTTTTTAAGGTTGAGATACATATGTTTAATTAAAAGAAATACGAAAAATGAGAAGTAAAAAGTGTAAAAAAAAGAAGTGCGATAATTAACAAAAAGAAAACTAAAAAAAAGGCAAAAAAAAAAAATTAAAAAAAGCCAACAAGCGGAAAAAGAAAAAAAAAAATTGACATGGCACTCGAGTGTATGTTACACTCGGGTGCATATAAGTCAAAACCCAATATTTTTGTGGATCCTAAGATGAAAAATGTTGATGCGACGACGAACACCGTAAACTTCGACAACGCGCAAAAAATTATGAAACAAAAAAATAGTGTGACGGATATTCAAGTGGAATAGAGAAAAAATGTAGCTTATCTAACAACGTACTAATTTCATTTCGTCATAGCTTCTCATCCGTCTTCCATGATGATTAATGAATAGTATAAAATGTGTATTTGATCGGTTTTTTTGAAGACCGTGTATTGAATAGTTGAGGTAGAGATACCGAAGATGAAAAGGCAGAGAGAGAGATAGGAATGAAAAATTGTAGTGATAAAATTTTTATTTTTTTTAATTCATAAAAATGAGAAGCTTATTATGACGAAATAAACCAAAATACACCAATGAAGGAAATTTCAATTTATATCCTTTAAGTTTTCACTTTTCCAATTTTTTGATCCAATTTAGATCTTTTTCATCAGAAAGTTTTCAAACTCACTAAAATGTTAGAGAATGAATTGAGATTTCGTCCAAATAGTCCAATTTACATCATTTAAGTTAAAAATTAAAATTTTATTATTAAATTTGTTTTTAAAATTCCATTAAAAATTCTAAAGATATCATTAAAAATCCAGAAATCTTATTATAATAAAAAACACTAAAATGTGTAAAATAAAATTCAAAATATCTCATTAAAAATTATAAATCTGTAAAATAAAAATTATAAAATTTTGAAAATACTAGTAAAAATTAAAAATACTGCAATTCAAAAAATTGGAAAATGTGTAATTTAATATTTTAAATTTTTTAAAATCTCACTAAAATTTATAAAAGTCTCATTAATTTTTTTTAAATGTGTAGATAAAAAATTACAAAATCTAAAAATTTTATAAGAATAATAAAAAATATTAATATTCCAACAAAAATCAAACTTGATTCGAATTCGTCATTAAAGTTTTTAATTCATTTTAATGAAATTTTTTGAATTTTAAAAAAAAAACATTTTTTGAAATTTTAATTTTCTACTCAGATTTTTTTTTTTTAAATCTTATATTTTTGTGAGATTTTTAGAATTTTTAAATTTATTTAAATATTTCAAAAATAAAATATTTTAATTTTGCACAATTTATAAAATTTAATGAGATTTTTAGATTTAAAAAAAATTATTAATTTTCAAACTTAAAAGATAGAACGTAAATTGAACACATTTCAAACTTAAAAGATAGAACGTAAATTGAACACACCAACAGGAATGGATATGAGTTACGAGACTTAAAATCAAATTTTCTGTACACAAATGATTAGTTTAAAACGATATGAAGGGAATAGTAATTATGGACGTTACGTCAATTTCGGCATCCAGTCACCAATTTTAGGATTCTGACGCCAATCAATATTTTTGCACAAACATCCTGCTTGCGCGTATTTGTTAAATTTCAGACAGAATAATCAAAAAACCATTACATTTAAAATGTCTTAATTCACCCATACACCAGTGATTACACAATCTCACAAACACAACTAAACCGTTTACTTCCCAATTGAAACTACCGTTACAAAATTAATCATCCCAAGTTTTTAGGCAATAAAAATAGCCCCAAAATATAATGAAATGCGAGAAGAAACCATTATATCAGGTCAAACCATAAACATTAATAAAATAAACTGAAGACCCAACATTAAAAAGTAGAATAAGATGAATGAACACTGCCTTTCAAACAAAACATAGTTTAAGCATTAAAACAAACTGAGGAGTTCACAGTGGAGATTCTTCAAAAGTCAAAATAGCTAAAAACACAAACAAAACGAAGATATGACAAGCCATACCAATGCTATTATTATCATAAACAGCTACCACACAAGCTGTTATAGCACACACAAGCAGGCAATAGTAGATAACAGAAGTTCAAAAAAAAAACGTAGATAAACGCAGCAGATAATAACTCAGTATGCTTACTCCTCCTCTTCAGATTCAGACTCAGCACTCTGAAGCCACTCAACAAATGGCTTCACATTCTTCCAAATAGGGGAGCCTTTATTGTCACCCTTCAAGCCCTGCTCGTACCAACCAACTATGAACTCTTCCTCCAGCAAATCATTATCGTATAACTCCTTCAGAACCAAAGCAACCTCCTTAACTGCCTCAGGGCTAGCCTTCCCACAAAAGCTTTCAATGGCATGAAGCAGAACAGATTGTGATCCCTCTTCCTGAACAGCAACTGCAATATAGTTCTTCCTCTTCATAACCTCTTTCGAGAACCCTTTACCAACTCCTTCAAACAGAGCTACGAACAAGGCATCACAGATATCTTGGGACTTGCCAGAGAGTGTGTCCAAGAAGGACTTGAGTTGGGATGCAGAAGAGCCCTTCTTTACAAACTCCTTAATTGAATTAAGAAGTTCATCTTGTTCGCCAGACTTAACACCATTGGCCTTTCCATTTTCCCGTCCCGGAGAGCTCTTGCCCGACTTCTTCTTTTCTTTTTCTTCATTAGCCGATAAGATGACCATACTTGCTGTAACAGCATTGAGCTGTTCTTGAATAGTCTGTTGAGCAGCAACTGCTGAGGTGTCAGTCTGCCATTGGATATCATCATCACTGTCTTCTGCAGCTGCTGTCTCGTTATCATCGCCCTGGCTACCAGCGGGAGAATGGTCATCGTCAGAGTTGTGGGATTTCTTTTTGGTGGATGATTTTGCAGGTGCAGCACCTTTCTTTTTTGCAGCCTCTTTCTTCAGTTTCTTCAGCTCCTCGTCAGCTGCCTCACCTTCCTTGAGTCGCTCTTTCTCAGCCCTTCTCATAGCTTTCTTGTCTTTGGATCCTTTCTTGGACTCAGGAGGATTTTTCAGAATGAATGTCGTTAGCTTGTCCCTCATGTCCACCTCTGAGATGAAACCACAAGCAGCGCACTTCAGATTGATCATCTGTGACTTTGTGATGATGACTTCAGTTTCGGGGTTCCCACAACCGTAACACTGAACAAATTTCTTGATGAAGTTCTCAAGGAGTCCAGCTAGTTTTGAAGTGTCATGAGCACCATTCACATGGGAAGTTCCAGTCTTGTCATCAAACTTAGATTGAGCTCCAAGCTCACAGCCAAAATACTTTGTTGTGTACGAAGGAGGTCTGCCCAGAGCCTTTGCAATGTCAACCATATTAACAATATTGGTCTTGATGCCATTGCCACGGCCCTCAATCTTCGTCACCATTCTAGGCATCTTGTACCTATAGAAGGCATCATCCTTGTTTCCAGCACCTATGTTCAGCAAAGCCATATTTGCTCCTTGTGATCAAATATTACAGTTTTATCAGTAGGGAAGTGAGTTCTCTTCTTCAACAGAAGTAAATCCTTCAATATTGTTCAAATTCCTCAGAGAAAGAGCAAACTGCATAAACAGGCAGTGATAACGATCTATGGTGTGTCCTTCAAGTGACTTGAGCTGCATACAGCCAACTTGAGAATCAGAAACTCTATCCTTAGATTTTTGAAAAGGACAGTACTCTCCAAGCAACCCAATTGATGATAAAAAGGGAGAGGCCGCCTCAGACATAAAAAAAGCTTCTGACTTGAGACACTCCACTTTTGCTGACTGCAATTACTGCAAGTCTACCAGACAAAATACCTGTAGGAGTAGGATTAGAAACATTAACATTCTACAGTCCCTAAAAAAAATTGTTAATGAACATCAGTACAAGACACTAATATTTTTTCCAATAAGTGAACATTTACAAAAAGTAGAACCAAAACAAATCAATTCAATGCAATAAGAGACAAGTGCTCAAAGCAACTAAGACCCATGCTTAAAGAACAGACAATACGAATAAACCAACAACTGTGTACTCTAATACCCAGAATACTAAACCAGACCGTAACTAATCTAGTTTCAAAGAGAGGCACCAAGGCAAATCACGAATTCCAATTTCATCTAAAAATAAAACGTGCATCAATTCAACCTTCAAACTGATTAACTACATACTTTTACACAGTCAATCTTCAGGGGTTAAAGAATTCAACATATTTTCTCAAACACCAGCAACCAGAATTGAAAAGAGACTGAGTATCAAGCTCGAGGAGACACAAATCCAACAATTTATTTAAAGGAAGAAGTAACTAGCAATCAAATCATCAGGAATTAAATATAATCGGAGTACCAAACACAACTAACAAAAAACACAGTAGTACAGCTCCAACATTGAGATCGAAAAACAATAAAATAATCCAAATCTAGATCATCGAAAACGAAAAGGAATTCAAATAAAGTCCCAATCTTCAAATCACATTAGAAGTCAAACGACAAAATTTAAATCTCAACCAAACAGATTCAAACAATTCAGAACACACATCCAATCTAGATCTAAAACCCGTCAATAGAAAACACCGGTTAATGGCATTAGAACCACAGATGAAACAACAATCTACTCACCAAAAACCAATCCAAAACATACAATCGAAAACAGAAGTGAAAAAACCCTAGGAAAAGGATTTGGGAAATACCTTGCTTATGTGGGGAGGAGAGGGAAATTGAGAAAAAGATAGGATACGTATATAGATTGCGTATTGAGCGATTGGCAGAGGAAGAAGGTAGATTGGAGACGTATGTTTATATAGGGGCGGGAGGAAACCCTAGAGTTGTGAAGGATTAGGATTTAGGGCAAAATAAACCTGAAACCGGAGCAAATTAAATAAATAAATATAATAATAATAATAAACCGCCTCTTCTCTCTCATCAGTTCCTCTCTCTTCCAGAATATTCCTAACCTTACATATATATTTTTTAAAATATTTCTTTCTCTCACCACAATTTTTTCTCTACAACTTTTTTTGGTCTCGTATATTCGATATTTTATTTTCTAGTAATAAACACAATTTGGACTTTTTTGAGTAAATTAAGTATGTGTCATCGTTTTCTTACGAATTATTAAATATACATCTCCTCTAATTATTAAATTCCATAATGTTGTACAGGTGATATTGTATCTTTGGACGGTTTGAGTAATGAATGAATTAAAATATTTGATTTCCTCATTGCGACATAATTATTCTTCTGTATTTAATTATCATTATGTAACTAATTAAGTTGGAAAAGTCTAGAAGAAAAATGCATTTGCCAAAGAGGTATGATCAAACATCTGGTCACTAATTCGGTGAGTTGTCGGTCTTATAAATATAATTTTATATACTACAAATAATTCATAATTATACATCATTTATAATATAAAAAATAAATACAGAACAAATATTATTTTTATTTTACTATATTTTTTAAATGATTAACATTACTTAAGAATATACAAAAAAATATAAACTAATTGTATATAAAATTTTGACTCAAGTGGAAAGAAGTATCATAATATACCTAATGTATTTGGGAATTAATGTTTTAAGAGTATGGTACTGAGATGAATTCTAATTCTGTTGCTTGCTAAGTCGTTGTAATTTTTATGGGTATACCTTATACCTATTCTTTTGTCAATGAATGAAGCTTTTGATTGATCAAAAAAAATACCTAATGTATTTGGGGAATATTTGAGTTGATAATGTAAATGAGCAAGCAAATCCACTTCGGTTGATTATAATGCCCTACCAAACAATTTTTTCGTGTGCGACTTTCATATCTCAAATTTCAAAACTTGCTTAATTTTCATGTTTAAACCTCCTTCTAATACGTAAGTCTCAAAAATCTTCAAAAACATTGATAAATATTTCCATAATGTTGTTAATCTTAACCCTAATAATAATTTTCTGATCTCATAATATATTTGCAAAAACTATAGTATATAATAACGTTATCATGGTTAAATTATAAATATTTTAGATCGTTCATTTAAAATTTTATTGAAAAAAAATAAATGGAATTTCAAAACTAATGCATAGGAAATCGTTCATAATAAAAAAAATGTTTAAACATATAGTTGAATTGGCTTGAAAGTAAAGAGTCTCATTTACCATATTATATGATTTGTGAATTCATAAGGTATAATCTAATTATATTTTAAAGAGAAAAATTATTTAAATATTAAAGTGAAACTGTATCATCGATATTTCTCATTTTTCTATATGTATTTATCTCTCATTAAATACCAAAGATTTTAAAAAAGTAAATTGTGGAGTACTTTTTTTTTAATTTTATATTTCATCTAGATAGTGGCTATGCCTATAAGGACAAACTGTTTATCTTCACTATATCGTGTAGATGATAAAAATACATTATTATTATTATAATTATGGACTCAAATCAATATTGAACCATATAGGTTTTGTTTGACTAAGATGTTTTTGGCACTTTCCACGTGCACATTGATACCACTATAAACTTTTTAGATTACAAATTCGTAATTTTAGGTTAAGGATACAATTCTTTAATAATTAAAATTCATATGAAATTATTTAAAGTAAAGCTTTTCTTTTTTTGTTGAAATAATGCGTTGAACTGTTAAAAAATAACAACCCATTAAACACACACAAAATTTCCAACTATATGTATTCATTTCTCCCTAAATTTATATTAAAAAAAAATCCAAAATGAACCGTATTCTGTTCTTTACTATTCCCCATCTTTCATCTACAGTGGCCAAAAGGACAAACCAATTATCTTCCACAAGTTTGCAATTTAAAATTTAGACCATATCATGGAAGATTTAACAAAAAGATCGTACTTCCTCGATCCAATTTCATTATTTTCACTTTCTCTATTCAATTTTATTACTTTCACTTTTCTTTTTTAATTGTCCAATTTTATTATTGTTTTTTTTTTTAAAAAAATAATACTATTCACTACTTTATCTTAATCCTCCAACCATCACTTATTTACTCAAATTGTCACTAACTTTATTCATAAACAATTACTTTACATATAAATGGACTACACAACATTCCATCATACCCCAACTTATTCACTTTATACATAAACTAATCAATATTTATTAAAACACGTGTCCGAATAAATTGACATAATAAAATTGGACTATTGAACAATATCCGCATTCTTTGATAACGATATTTTTGGCCCTGCACATTGATGTCATTATTGACGAAAAGAGTCTAGACATGTTTCCTTTCGGTGATTGTCATTTTTTATTTTTTTTTCTTTTAAAATATGATGTTAAATAACCTCAAACAAGTTTTTTTAATTATTATTATTATCATTGTACAAAAATGTTGAATACAAGTACAGCCTAAATGAATGAAATCATTTTATTTCAAAATCGCATTATCTCTCTTTCTAACATCTGAATATTGCTAAGTATATTTAGAAATGAGATAATCTCATTCACAAACTAGCACAAATTAAAATTCAGTATTTTAATGTATTAAAACATCATGCCAAAATAGTACACCGACGTGTAAAAAGAGACGACATGAGTAATCTCCAAATGAAACGGATATTCTCTCGGAGACGACACAAGTATACTCCAAATGGAATGGATATTCTCTAATTGTAGTCAGGGAATTTCCTTCCATTTACACAAAACGTTCCAACAGAGATGAAACAAATATTCTCCAAATAAAATTAGATGGTCACCGACTACACACCAGTTATAAAATAAAAACCCATATATCAGGGAATCTCATTTACAATATAATGTGATTCAACCTCGGTTTGTAATCACTAAATAAAAACCCATATATCAGGGAATCTCATTTACAATATAATGTGATTCAACCTCGGTTTGTAATCACTAAATTGTGGTTCCGTATCATACATAAAACTATCTCACAAATAATCTTTTCACCAATACATTGATTAGGTCCCCACGCTCTGGTGAGAATCAGATTTACGTGAACTCTCTTCTATAATATAATACTACTATTTTGCATATGACGTTTTAAATTGTTTGAATGCAAGAGTATTATTCTTCTCAAAAATAATAATTCGTTATACTTTGTATGTTAAACAGTATAACTGAGTTCACTAGTAAAACTACGTGAACCAACTTCATAGAAGTTTTTATCTTATGTATTTGCATGCTACACCTATATAAAACAGCATTTACAACAATGTACAACAATTTTAACCAATTCCATATCAACATTCAGGCATTACCACTATATACACAAGCAATGTGGAACTGGAAAACTTGCTATGAGCTATCCATCTGTAGCTGTGATTCTTGCTGGTGAAATAATTTTACACGAAATCAAAATTCTAATGCAAAAGAACAATACTAATTGGATGCTCGATGAATTATACCTTCAAAACAGCCATCCTTGTCATTTCTGAACTGGCAAACACTCTTTCCATGAAGCTTGAGATTTTCTATCAAAGAGAAACAACACACTGTTGATTCATCTGAATAAATTCAAGAGTTACAAAGATTGTATGTTGATGCACCAATAGTTCAATACCAAATCTCATGGAAATTAAATAATTAGCATTTAGCACATTCGAGTTAATCATAACAAAAGATAGGGTGATCTTGGACAAGGAAAAACAGACAGAGCCACGATCGGTCAATAAATTCCAACAACAGATAGTTGAAAGCTCACTTTAGAAACTGAAAAAATGGAAACCATAGAAAGAAGCAATACAGCACTCTGAAAGCAAAGCAATTCAACGTTAACAATAAATGGTACATAGAGCATCAGCATAACACAGGACAGGGTGATTTCGCATTATACGACAAGAAAAGTATGATCACTAAATTCCAAGACAGACAGTCGAAAGCTCTCACTTTAAAAATTGCCAAAAACATTAAATCAAAGAAAGAAGCAGCATGGCATAGATCATACAATGCAATGCAGATGAAATAATTCATTCTCAAAAGCATAAAGTGGCAATACATATATATTAATGGATCAGTATGAGAATGTGATCAATGCAGGAAGTTTATGGAACCATGGGATAGGAGCATGAAAGTTGTTGGGCTGAAGTCTAAATTGCTATCCAATACTAGGATGCAACCCATCGCCTTTTTGTACAGCCCATCACCAAGCTTAAAGCATGGAAATTTGTTATTGAAGAGGTTGCGAATGTCACAATGTAAAACTCGAACAAGAACAGGGGCCCTCTTTCTCATTTATACTTTCATTCAAAACTAATATCCCATGGCTACCAACACTGCATCCGGCTCAGACCTTTTACTTAATAGCATCATTTCCATTTTATATGAAATCAAAAAAAAAAAAAAAAAAAAGGGGGAAATGATTGCATACTGATACAAGTGATCAGAATGAGGAGATTACAAACTAAAATAGTAAAATTATTTTCTGAAGCTATAGTTCATTATTGGTAATCAGATAATGCAGCTAAATCATCAAGTGAACGAGCTCCTAATTTCTTAAACAAGCAAAACATAATTTCTCAAGTAAATTGCAAACAAGAGAACCTTCTTTACAGAAAGAAAGATCAAGCAACAAGCTTAAAATTAATGTAAAAGAAATCGCACAAAACAAACGCTTATCATCCTTTAATCCAAATTCTCCGCACACACATAGTCTAACAACTACAAGCTATAAGAAACATTTAACCCAAAACATATCACATTTGCTGTTGCACCAAATTGCCCACAAATCGATAAAAAAAAAATTGATGATAGATATATAGCACAAATAGCATAACTACGCAAAAATATTACGGGAAATCAACAGTAAAACATCTAAAAAACAATGGCCATGAGATGGCGATACACGACAGCTCCACGGCAGCTAGAGCCGTAAAAACAACGGTAGCGCCGCCATAACAAATTAGATGAGAGTTTCAAACAGAGAGAACCTCATCGGGACGGCGTTACTTAGGGTTACAGCTCCAGCCTCTATAAATGGGGCGTAAGGGGCGGAAATTTATTTAGGGATGTAAGTGACTCGAGTCAACTCACGAACTACTCGTGCTTGACTTCGAAAAATATTGAAATCGATTCAAGTTAATTGAGTCAAGTTTCAAGTTACTCGAGTACCTATTGAGTTTGAGTTCTACCTCATAAATACTTGGCTCGAAAGGCTCGCGAGCCTAATCGAGTTTGAACAATATTTACTGTTTTTCAGTATTTTGTCATTAATATATAACTTAGATTTAAATATAGCTAATCGAGTCGGGCTCGAGTTTATTTTAGAAAAAATATATTTTACAATTAATTTTAAAAATTATATAAGTAATCTAGTTGAGTCGAGGTGAGCT
Organism: Galeopsis tetrahit; assembly: GCA_963675135.1. Taxonomy (NCBI): domain Eukaryota; kingdom Viridiplantae; phylum Streptophyta; class Magnoliopsida; order Lamiales; family Lamiaceae; genus Galeopsis; species Galeopsis tetrahit. The sequence goes on along the minus strand of OY776125.1, from coordinate 5,851,671 downwards.
CGAGTTTATCGAGTTTCTTATCGAGTCAAGTTTGATTTTAAAAAAATTATGCTCAATCGAGTCGAATTTCGAACTCAGCACTACTCAAGTCGTCTCATTTGCAACCCTTGACGGAATGGGCAAGTCTTGAAGACACGGGTTAGTAAATGGGGGTGTAAGGGTTATTTTTTTGACACAATCCTTTATGCAGGGTTAGGATGCGGAGACCCACACGGGTCATATTTTTATTTAGCATAATACTCATTTCGTTCCACTGTATATCAAAGTTGCAGAACTCGAAAATTGATAGTTGAACGGATTGGTGCCACCTAGTCGACTGCTTAAGCGATTAATATTAAGCTTTAATTTAAAAAATAAGCAAAGAGATCTCTGAAAAAATTAAAACTTACAAAAAATAATGTCAAAAAAGATAAGAATACAATTTTACCTCATTCTCACCCATTAAACGATAGAATTTTATCAAAAAAACGATATACAACATGGTAAAGCCACGTGTTTTGCTCGGACCGTCAATTTCACTTGAAAAAATGTGTTCGATCGCTCGAATTGGACTTCGACGCCGAGATGTTAAAAAAATAAAATAGTAAAAAATCACTAGACGGGCGATAGACCGACGACTAGTGCTTAGACAACGCCAACTTTTGCAATTGAGATATATATTACCCATCTTTCTTTTTTGGTATATTTCTCATTTTACTTTTGACAACAATTTTTAGTGCTTTATTTTTTTTTTATTATTTGTATTACATCTATTATTTTATTATACTCATTAATCCATGTGTTAGTATACAATGAGACGTGGGAAGTAACAGAAGTAGTACATTTTGAGAGAGAGTATTATATGAGACATTCTCTTTTAATTCGATGTAGCTTGTTCAAAAAAAAAAAAAAATCGATGTAGCTCAATTTTAGTATTTACACATTTAGTTACTTTACATAATCTCATGAGTCATACATTATGTATGTGATAAGACCCATCTCATGTCTAAGACTATTAAAAAAAAATGTATAAATAACTCTTTTTACTTTATTTAAATTGGATTAATTGCAAAAAAAATCACCACCTTTTGAGTATTTATCAATTACAACATATTCTTTTTTTCTTTGCAATTTGATGCACCATCTTTTTAAATTTTGCAATTTGATGCACAATTTTTTTAAGTTTTACAATTTGATGCACCAATATATTTTTGATTCATTTTTAATTCGACATGGCGGTCTAAAATTGTGAATTTGCCATGTTGTGTGCGATTAGGAAAAAAAATACAACATAACATACATAAAAACTATTTTATGTGATTAAGAAAAAAATAAAGCAACATAAAGGAATAAAAATTAAGACAATAGAGGAATAAATATGATTTTAATTAATGCACGACTTGTGTGATTAGATTTTTTTTTTTTTTTGGCAAAACACGTTAATGCACATCATAGGAATAAATATGATTGTATGAATTATTTTATTTTGCATAACTTCTTGATTGATTTTTTTTTTTAAAATAAAATTATATAGATATCACACTTATATGAAGGATAAGAGTTTGAGATGGAAAACACTCAATCAATATACTATATAATATTAAAGCGTAATGATGGAGAATTTTATCGGAAATTATAGAAAAAATATATTGATGGATTAGTGTGCAATTTATGTAAAAATATTTTAAAAAATGTGTCTTTCATTAAAAAAAAATATTAGTTGATAGTCTATATGTGTCGACAACGTGGTGAGTTCGCTATTTTCGGCGCCAAATTAAATTAAAATTGGTAGAAAAATATATTGATGCATCGAATTGCAAAACATAAAAATGTGGTGTATCAAATTGCAAAGAAGAAAAGAATATGTTGTAATTGATAAATACATAAAGGTCGTTATTTTTTTTTACAATTAACACATTTAAATTTTAACACATAAAAAGGACACATTTTTTACAAGAAAAATAACTATAGCGAAAGTTAACACTACATTAATTTCGTACTCACAAACCGTACAACACACGGAGGGATATTCTAGTTCTCTTTAAAATAAAGTACTTTGTGATATTCAAATTGACGGATCAAGAGTGAGCAAATGAATAAAACAAGTTTTATTATTGAGTTAGAACTTTCATCTATTGTGAATATCTGCTTGATATTTTTAATTACATTTTTTGTGTTTTGAAAAAAAAAGGTGAGCAAATGTCCTAAACATCACAATCGCAACAGAGAATAGAGATACCACATCTTCAATTTTAAAAGAAAAAACCTCATATTGTCTTGTGTTGAAAAAAGAAAAAGGAAAAAAGAAAAAAGAGCAAGCATACATATGCATCATGGTGTCCACTCTATAATAAACTATTGGATTTGGCAAGCACGTTAAGGGTAAGATGCATTTTTTATCCATGAAAATCCACAAAATCTTCATTTCAATATAAAAACATCGAATATGAGGATTGTTGATATATAAGGCAAATTGGATATTAATGAGTTGATTCTATTGTAGGAGAATAAGATAATTGTGTTATTTAGATAATTTCAATAAAGGTGGACAAGTCGTCTGAATTTATCAGATCAGCTGAGTGAGTTTTGACTTCTCAGCTAATAAATCATCTCACTTGATAGTTTGATCATTTCTATCATCTCGTTTGATGTTATGGAAACGACTTGTTTAACTCATTTGATCTTATCTCAACTGAGTTGAGGACATAACAGGCTTAACAACTGAGGCCAAATCAACTGATAGCAGTGGCAGATACATGATTTTAATTTCGGGGTACAAAAAATATTAAGTAAAATACTATTATAATAATAAAAGTCATACGATACGAGAATTAAAAAAAAAATTATATAACGTTCAAAATCAAATTACAATTACAACTGAGACCGACGAATCCTCATGTTTTGAACATTTGTAGAAATACATCATTCTCACCAAAAGTAACCAAAGTATCATTTAATAATTGACAACCCATACTATTTTACAACTTATTCAAACCACGAAACCTTACATTTCTTCGCATATCTTTAATGAATATGTCAAGTTGACATTCAAGGGCCATCATATCAAATTTTAAACTAAATTTATTTTATATAATACAACAAATTAACAATTATAATACAAATTCTAATTCATAACTTATTCTTTTTTTTAAAACAATTCATAATTTATTCTTAATTGAAGTAGATAGTAAATTAACAATTATTATATAAACCCTAAAAATTCATAACTTATGAGTTATAGACCCAAATAAATTTATTCATAAATTAAACACAATAACCAAAACTAATTAAAAATTATAAATAAATATATTTAACAAAATATAAATTAAATTTAAAGATTTACTTACCTAATTAATTCAGGAGTATATAGCATTTTAAATTTGTAATGGACTAGCCTTTAATATACACATATTAATATGCATACTTGAATACTTGTTTTGGTACATATATTTTATGTTTTTAATGAAATTGTCACGTCCAACCACTAAAATAATTTTTAACTCATTAATATATTAAATAAATTAAATGTATTAACAAATATTTATATAAATAACAAAATTTAAAGAGAATTATCAAATTTAAAAAAATGTTTGTGTATTTCTAAACAAGAAGAAGAAAAAAAGTTTAAAGGAATGTTGCAATGGACAAATTTTTGAGTTTGCAAAATGAAAAGAGAAGGGTTTGAGACATTTTTTTTAAGTTTAGCAGATGAAATGGATAGGTATGTATCGATTTTTATAAGGGTAGGATGAATTATCGGCTTTTTAAGAGTCTCTCCTAGCACACATGCCTTCACAAGAGACAAATTTTTCGGGAATGAAAAGGCCCATTTGCCACACATGCCTTTTGTCTTTACCGGAGCAGACCGTGTAAGAGGCTCTCCTGACAGATGGGCCTGGGCCTCTCGTTATTATTTTTTCGTTTATTAAATTAAGAAGCTAGAGTGGCATCCGGGTCTTTTCAAGAAGTTAGGGTGGCACCCATACCTTTATCTAAATTAAAAAATTCTCCCAGTTTTGTTACATTTTAGAAAGAACATCTAAAAAATGTTATTTAAAAAAAAATTAATTACCTCGGTTCAAGGATTGACTAATTCGATGGAGAGTTAGTTGAGTGGATTAGTTGAATCATACATAGTTGAGTGTTTGAGTGTTGTAATTTGTAACTTGATTCATCCATAGTTAAAGTGCACTTCTATTCTCCGTGTAGATCTTTACAATTGAACCACGTAAATTTTTTGTGTGGTAGTGTTTATTCTTTTCTGTTCATTTCATTTGATTTCCTTATAAATATCTTAGGTTTATTGCATTTGTTTACAGTGTAGTAAAACACAACAAGAATGATCAAACATTTACTCACCTCGACAAATTAATTAATATTCCCTCCACTTTTAAATAAGTGTCACTTTGCCATTTTAATTATTTTTATAATAAGTGTCATTCTATGTTTTTTTCTCAATTTTGACAATTTTACCCTTATAAAATAATTTGTCTTCAATTTCAATTAATGTAGTAGCATAAATCATGAAAAAATCATAAATATTATACATATGAATACCACATACATTCTTGACCACATTCTTTATTAAACAAAAATTTAATATCAAAATTAATAAAATTGAATTTTGAAGTAACACACATTAATTAAAAAACAAACTGAAAAATCAAAATAAAAGACTCGCTCCAACGCCCAAAGTAAGTGGTTCAACATAACTATCAAGAACTTTATTTGATGATCGATCCAGTTGTAGTATAAATTTGCAGCCATACGTAAAACCATCTATCACATGAAAACACACAAACCATCAGGTGTATTGTTCACGTTAATGGCGGTGGCGATATTTCTGTCGCCGGCTGCCGTCCGATCAGATTCGAGTTTAGGCAGCTGTCACCCAGCTGCGGCTTTGGGCGTATATGATTTATGCAAATTTTTACTAGATATGGTGCCGGACGCGAGCACCGGAAACTGCTGTGCGGCTGTGAGACGCCTGGCCGGCAGCGGCGGCAACTGCATTTGCCAAAGCCCACATTATGTGAGGTCTTTCCTTGTTAGTCTTGCAAGTAGTCATGGCGGCCCCTGCCAAGATCTCCCCCTAATCAATTGCACATGATCATTAATATTCACTTCTTTCACATATTCTATTATATATCTAGATCTTGAACGCGCCTATTTTGTAATTATTCTCATTTGTTTTATACATCTATACTGTAAAATAATATTGTTACATGTGAATATCATTCCATTAGCATTACTCTATTACTTGTTTAAATTTGCGTTTTTATTTACGAATGACGCATGTGTCAAGGAAAAAAAAAAAGAACAGTAACGGTCGTCAATTACACTTCTTTCACTCACGGTCAATTTTTTATTTTTTTTACATAATTATATAAAATGTAGATCAGTTGATTATATAATTATGACATTTTTAGGGCACAACTTCAAAAAAGTATGTGTACAATTGTAAAAACACCTTTACTTTTGATGGGTAGAAATGCCACACTCTCTTTCCTTTCATTTCATAGTTTTATATCCGATTCCACCCACTATATCTCTAATGGCGAAGAAAGTAATCTAGACCGCCGCATGTATATTTTTTTTAGTTGTGGGTGGATTTGAAGGAGGCGGTGGAGAGGGGGTGAGAGAAAAGGATCAAGAGTTTCAAGCTACTCGAGTAGTTATAGTTACCGAGTTCACGTTTATAAATACATGACTCGAAAGGTTCGCAAACTTAATCAAGTTTTAAAAAAAATGATTTACCATTATCATTAATCATATTTATATTTTACCATTAACTATATTTGAAAAAATATATACTATTATATATATATATTTTTTAAATTATACAGTCAAGCTTGAATTTAAATTTATTTAACTTAATTGAGTTCTCGTTGAGTTTCGAGCTAGTTGTTGGACACTCTAATTTATTTTTTCTTTTGTTGTATTTTGTGCTTTGAACCTACTTTTCACAATTTTTTCAAAAAAACCCTTTTTTCCCTTTTATTTTTGTAGTCGATTAACTGTTTGTTCAATAAAATCAACTATTTAAGGTGCTAATTATAATTGTTTAAAATGATTGTACGAAAATATAATTACAAATCTTTTATAATTACATTCAAGTACAAATCTAAAAGTGAATGAAATAAGAAAAACAAATCTAGAATTAAGTATATTTTAATATTTCCTCATTTTTTATATAATTAATCTTGTTTTTTAAGCCTAAATAATTAATATTGCATTGGCGCAATACATAGCATTTTCTGTTGCCTAAATAATTAATAACTGTATGTTTAACGGTCATCCTGCAACCCCATTCCACACACACACACACATACTTCAGATTCAACCTTTCACAAATTTGGATTTACTGAGCGTTGATTATCTCAATAAACAATTTGAAATCATACAAATCCTTGCATCTTCTACGATTCAAATCTTCAGAATAAATTAATTGAATTTGCTTTTGAGCTCTGTAATTATGGCAATCGCTGCAATAGTAGTTCTCCCCATAGGTCTCCTCTTCCTCATCTCCGGCCTCATTGTCAACTTGATTCAGGTATGTTTGCCCACCACTTTTCCTGTTTTTTTCTCCTTTACACTCACTCTTCGTAATGTAATCTGTTGGATCTGGCTCGCTTTTTTAAAGTTTAATAAAAGATTATAGACAGCATTTTCATGTACGTAGATTGACAATTTTGTTTCTCATATAAAATCTTTGCTAAATAGATCTTAGCTTGCATTTCTTATGTTTTGATTTACCTTCTGGAAGACGATTCACCGCATCTGGATTTTGTAATTGGGTAAACATTTTGTAAATAGTCGTTTCTATCAAAGTGGGTATAAAAGTATCCAGAATGGGAAAAAACCATTTTCACCTGTAAATAAGTAGTTTGAATCAATGATATGATGGTATCTAGTTTAACTCAGCTCAATGTTTATGCAATTTTAGTTGCTAATGGTAGGAAGCATGATAATTTAAAAGAAGTGACTAAAGAATGAAGATTAATAGGACATGACTGGGTTTTGATAATCTTGTATCAGTATTCCCCTCTTATCTTTCATTTCAATCTTGTGTTTATCTACCCTACCAAACTAGGTCTAAAATTTATTTGGTAACATGATATTAATGAAAATACCTCAACATATTGGCATCAAACAGAGTTTTCACTTCTTTCAAATTCTCAAACCCAGTAAGTTTATAAAACTTATTATGTTTTCCCTCAATCACAGTTAATTCTCTTGGTCCTTGTTCGTCCACTGTCCAAAAATGCTTACAGAAGGATTAACAAAGAAATTATAGAACTACTATGGCTGGAGCTTATCTGGCTATTCGACTGGTGGGCAAATATTAAGGTGTTTTCAAAGTATTCTATATTGTATTTCTTGTGTTGTGTATTACTACTTTATTAATTAAATGGATGACTAGTGGGTGGTGGGCAGGTTGAAATATTTGCCGATCAAGAAACCATTGAAATGATGGGTAAGAAAATTAATTTTCAATTTGCTTCGATGCATATTATTTATTGTTGAGATTTTCTTCAACAGTTGATGAATTCTACAAAATCAAGACTTGACTATTCATTCTAATAGACTAAATTGGTTATAATATCAGGAAAAGAACGTGCACTTCTCATATGCAACCACAGAAGTGATATTGACTGGCTGGTTGGATGGGTATTAGCTCAGGTTGCTCCTAATTCTCTTTTAATTCATACTTAAATATGCAAATCTATGTTTATTTGGCTTAATCAAACTCTTTTTTGAAGATGCTATGGGGCTGTTTGCACAAAATTATACTTTTCAAATAGTGATTATGGAAAAATTGCTTTACAGTAAAAGTTGTTGATAGCATTTACAAAAATAGTTAATGGTATTTAAATATAACTTATAACCTGTAAAAAACATCCCACACCCAGCTTTTAAATTATACTCCTAGCTTTTGACAACTTTTTTATCAGATAAAAGAGACACTTTACTCCAAATTGATTGTGAAAAGTAAAAACAGTGATTAAAAGTTGATAGATTTTAAGGCAAACACCCTCTATGTCTTTTTGCATGGATTTGTTGAACTAAGTTCGATAACCCTCTTTCCAGATTTTCAAGTTGTAAATTAGAATAAGTGTATAGTATAAATGCATTTGCAATAATATTATCACCACATTCATTATCACATTTCGTGTGTACTAGTCTACTAGATGAATTCCTTGTTTTTAGTGACTGAGTATTCATTTTACTTTTGGCAGCGTGCAGGTTGCCTTGGTAGTTCTTTAGCCTTGATAAAGAAAGAAGCACTATGCCTCCCTGTGAGTTTCCCAATATCTTTTTGCCATTTCGAAAGCATACCCTAAACTACTTGCCCCATCTGATACTACAATATAGAGTAAAAGATTAAAAAAAGGTCTCTTGTTCAATTTTTGTCAAACAAAAAGTTCACCTTTTCAATTTACTTCTAATATTAAAAAAATTGTTCAATTTTTTACTCAAAATCGCCAAAAATAAAAAAAATGACAGACATTTTATGTCACACAAATAAATGTCACATGCAGATTTACTCTAGGGCCAAAGTTGGACAGTTACTAAGTTATGGAATCAAATTTGGCCATTGCCGTGATATAAAACAATACAGTTTTCAATTTTTTGGCAATTGAACAATTTTTTTAATATCTTGATAATTAGCTCAACTCCATATGGTTCAGAAGTTGTGACCATTGCCCATTGGTTATATACAGATCATAGGTTGGTCAATGTGGTTTTCTGGTTTTGTATTTCTGCAGAGAAGTTGGGCCAAAGATGAAACCACTCTGAAGGTGTGCAATTATATATCATATGCTGTCTCATCACTTTGGATCGTAAAACTGTATTATTTCATTAATTAATCTTGTGGATCTCTTACAATGCAGTCTGAATTAGAGGGGCTATTTGATTTCCCTGTACCCTTTTGGTTGGCTCTTTTTGTTGAAGGAACTCGTTTCACCCAGGCAAAACTTGTGGCAGCTCAAGAATTTGCTGCTTCAGCTGGTTTGCCTGTTCCTAGGAATGTTCTGATTCCTCGTACTAAGGTTAATTCTCTGAATATATTAAACTACTGGAATAATTATTTATTCAATGGATTGTAGATAGCACACATATATAGGTTATTAATTCAGATGGTAGAACACAAAGTGAAATACGAAAAGTGGCATAGAAGAATCAAACTGAATTATAAAGGGGTAGCAATTGAAGGGATGTATATTTTGTGCCTATGTTATATTGTTATGTAATTAATTGTCTTGCCTATTCAGGGTTTTGTGGCAGCTGTAACGCATTTGCGATCATTTGTTCCGGTAATTTATAATACTACGGTGGCTATTCCAAAAAACGAATCTCAACCTACTCTATTGAGAATGTTGAGGGGACGCTCTTCAGTGGTATGCATTACTATAATTTATCAAGATCTTATTGGTAGAGTTATTTTTCATATGTTATGTTTCTTATTGGTTCTCCAAGTATCTTGTTGAACTTGGCAATCTCCTATTGTAGGTACATGTGAATATTGAACGACAATTGATGAAAGAATTACCAGAAACTAGCAGTGGGATTGCACAATGGTGCAAAGATGCGTTTGTGGCAAAGGTAAATATTTTCACCAGCATATGATATAGTTTTGAACTAAGTCATAATGATATACAAGTATAACTTAACTGAGTTATTTATCAATGTATTTCCCAGGATGCATTATTGGAACGGCATCTAGAAACAGACACGTTTGGAGTGGGCATACGTCATGAAATTGGCAAACCAAAGAAATCTTTATTGGTAGATACAGTTGCTGAACATTGTCTTCTTACCTTGTGCAAACTCTTTAACATTTGTTAATTGCTGATGGACAGGTTGTTCTTGTATGGTCAAGTCTCCTAATCGCTGCTATTGTCAAACTCTTCAAGTCGTTTCCTTTCTCATGGAAAGAAGTTGCATTTTGCACGGTGTTTCTGGCTCTAGTTACAATCCTTATGCAAATGCTCATTGTATTTTCTCAGTCAGAACATTCTACCCCTCCCAAGGTGGTATCTCAACAAGATCAATTGAAACAGGTTCTCCTTCAAAAATGAGGCCACTCTAACTTTTGAAAATCTCTTCATAGGCTAGAAACTCTTTCTCTTTTTTATTTAATTTTTTTGTTTTTTTCCCCTCAAGCTTACTACAGTTCTGTCACATGTAAAAATAGGCAACCTTTTTTTTTTTTTTTTACGGGAAGTTTGTATTTTCAAATATTCTTTCCCAATTACCAGTCAAGAAGATTAATTTGATCTAGTAGTCAGTCTGCTAATTATTTTTAATACTCTACAGTAAGTGTACGACACATCTAACTGGTTTGTTCAACTACACTAATTATACATAAATAAATAACAAAATATAAATGACTATGAAAATTATGAGAGAATGAAGGGTGGTTGGTTTCAATTGTTGTTGTGAATCCTAATTAATCAATACCACTACGTAGGACGAATCACAGATTTATACCTCTAGCAATGAAGAACTTTTGATTCGGCAGTAAGTACTAATCACCATGGTAAACGAAGAATTTCAACGAAGCCGACCTTTCTCCTTCTGCAGTTCTGAAACAAATAAAATTCATGTAGCAAGTTAGGCAATTTCTCTATTTCATGGCATAAAGCTTCTCCAAGGCCATTTAATACTAGTGGAATGAACCAATCTATACAGCATAATCTGTGTTACTCGAAAACCTGCAGAGTTAGCAAGTTCTCAAGCTCTCATAACCGAAATATCAAAGATAGAAGTCATAAATTGAAGCAGCACACACACAGAAATGCAGATGAAGCAACTCTTGTGCAAATAAACATTTGAATGGATCAGCTAGAGAATGTGATCAATGCAAAAAGCATGTTGGTAGCTCGACTAAACTGAAGAATGGGATAGAAGCACGAAAGTTGTAGGGCTGAAGTCTGAATTGTCATCCAATACTAGGATGCAATCAATGCCTTTTCTTGCAACCCTTAACCAAACTTAAGTATGGAAATATTTTTATTGAAGAGGTTGCGAATGTCTAGTGTAAAACTCGAACACAGACAGGGGCCCTCTTCCTCGATTACTACTTTCTTTCAAACCTCTATCCCATGGCTACCAACATTTCATCCTGCTCAGACCTTTTACTTAATGCCATCATTTCCATATTTCAAAGTGTATGAAATCTCAAACAAGAAAATGAATCTCATTTGTTAAAATTCACATTCAACACACATCATTCACCAATTCTAGACAACACAAAACATAATAAACTAATAATGTGTGTGGCATTTTTGGCACATCTCCAAGAAACTTCAACTACACATGTAGAAAAACTCAGTTTCACCTTAGCAACATAATCAAGAGAAAGAGCACCTAATTTTTTAACTCGAATTCCATCAAAACAAAGATATTTTCACAAGTAAAATTCCAATCAAGAGAACCTTCATTACAGAAAAAAGTTCAAACAAAAAACTAACAATCAATGTAAAACTGAACTCGCATAAAATAAAAAAGTTAGAAACATTTACTCAAGAAAAAAAATCGCACTTGCAATGGGGTACCAAATTGTCCAGAAATTCGATAAAAATTGACGAAGAAACAACACAAAATAGCATAATTAAACAAAAATAAAACTGCAAAAAAGAGTAATAGAAGACATTGGAAAGGTAAGAAACTCTCGCTCGGAGATCAGCACAACGCCTTGAGAGACGCCGGGTGATAGTGGCACGGCGGCGCAGAGGCATTATAACAATGGTAGCGCCGCGAAATTAGATCCATGAGAGACGAGAGTTTTAGATAGAGACGCCATTAGGGTTTCAGCTGTTTATTTTATTAAGGGCTACTTCGGTTTTCGTGATTATGAGTGATATAATATTAGTACATCCATGAGAGACGATAGTTTAGTTTAAAGGGGTTGGGCCCAGGACTAAAGGTAAAGGTATTTTGGGTCCATTTTCGAGTTTAATCACTTCAAAAACCCTAGTCATCTTCTTCACTTCCCAGCCATGATATTTGTTTGTATCTTCAAAAAACAGCACAAGTTGTGCAGCATCCAAAAAATTCAAGTATGATCTCATCCGCTGTGCAGCATTAGAAAGAAATAGGAGGATTGTTTAGGATGCTAGCAAGTTTTTGAAATTTTGAATTTTTAAAATGTTGAAGAACAGTAATATGTTTGTGTTTTTTTTAGATTTCATCCACACTTTTAACCATTGGATTTTTTAACTTTAAATCAAGTCAATGAGTAAAATCAATTTCTAAATTGCAAAGTGAAACCGATATAGGATTGATGTTATGGTTTACTGTAAAATTTGAGCTAAGTCATAGATTTTGTAAGGCTCTATATTTTGATTTTTTTCTTAGTTCTTTTTTTCCTTCGTTTTCCTCCTGGCCACTTACTAGTTAGTAATACACAAACAAGACAAGGAAACCAAATACCAGGGATTCGGTGATTCACTAAATACTGTATAAAATAACATCACCCAAATAACATAAACGAAATCCACTACTGACCAAAAAAAAAACATAAACGAAATCCACTACTGACCAAAAAAAAAACATAAACGAAATCCACTGCATCAATACCCGTAGCAATCTCAGATGCAGGACTTATTGCAACACTTAACTGTTTTACCAAATAAAAGTACCAACCAGACACTACTTCAGTTACCACCTTCGACTCAATAGAGACTAATCATCAATGCTTTCGACCACCATACATAGAATTACCGTAATGGAAACATTACAGATCATCATCATATTGATCGTCCGCGTAACACTTTTTCTCGTCTCCACCAGACTGTTTAACCATGACTGCACGAGAAAGAAAATAATAGCTTCTTAATTAGTATATACTACATGGGATGAAGGACTGAGATTGAATGAAAGAAAATAACATATATAAGTTAGAAGAGACCTCATCGAACTTCCTGCGTGTTTTCCTGTCAATTTAATCCGAGCGGCATGATCCGGCGCGAGCCCTCGCGCATCGTCGGTGCAGCCCTCCCGCTCAATTCCTGCACCGGAATTAGGAAAGTTGATTGATTGCTATTCAGAATCTTCATAAACTTCGCCATCATCAGAAATGTCATCAAAGGAGCGAACGTCCAGCTGATAACGCAGGATTCCTCCTATCCCTCCAAAGCCTCTGCAAAACTGAGACCCCTCTTGTGATTTGTTGGTGACAAACTCAAGTGTGCAACCAAATCGTCTGTACTCGTTTGCAAACCATTCAAGCAACGAAAGCTTTTCCTGAACCTCCAATTCAGCATTTGTAGCTTGATCCCTGAAATTACTCTGATCGTTCTCCTGCTCCTTGTTCAAGTGTTTTATCACAATTTCACCAGTAGCAGTATTCTTTAATGTAAATCTCGTCATGTCCAGATTCTCCCACACAATAAGCGTCTCCACAGCACCCATTTCAAGAACTTTCATGGTGTCATCAACTCCGAAAACGTACTTACCTGTGTCCTGACTAATCTCCTCAAAGTACTTGCCTATTAGACGCTTCTCCTGTATAAACTTGACATTTGATAGGATCTCAGAAGATAGCTCAATTGCCTGATTGAAGCCATTTTCCCCTCCATAAGAAACATCCACCACATTCAAAATCTTTGTCTGTAGACGAGGGTCGAACATATCAGACTGACTGAGTTCGGTCTTGAAGTCAGCTGAACCCGCCAGTATGAGTCCTGACACATTGGCCTGGCTTGTCTGAGGATTGATATAAAATTGGGTGGCAAGCTCTGCTGTTTTCCTCACGTAGTTGTGGCGCTTCTCCATTCGGAGACGAGCAAATCGCAAAGCAGATTGCCCTCCTCTTCCGTGTTTCTTAGGAAGATCCACGGTAAATTTGTGAAGAATCTCCCTAGTATTACCGCTCAATGTCCCAAAGAGCGTTCCATTTCCATCCATAACAATAAAGCCAAACTTGTCATCTGATTCTAAAAGTTCATTAAGTGCCTCAGTGTGGAACTTGTTGTCACAGAGATAGAGAGATGCATTGTTGTCACAGAGATAGAGAGATGCATTAATAGGCCTGAATGGCTCGAAGTCGATTGTCACTTTCTTTTCCTTCCCGTCGTCAGTAACAATGGTTCCAGTGTAGAGCACGAGTCCATTTGGAGGAACCTTGTTGTACAATTTCAGACGCTGCTGAGCAGATGTGATTGCACCAAGAACAGATTGGCGATTTACTCTGCTTTTGATATTTGATGCAGTTCCAAATTCATCTCCAAGCATCTTGGTAACACGAGATACTTGATCACGTGGAGGCATGATGAGAGAGATCATACTGGTACCATTGCCTCGAGCAGCTTCTAGAGCCTTAATGAGCTTCTTGATTTTCCAGATCTCAATGTTCTTATCAGTTTCGTGATCAGCCATTTTGAATATATAAGAAAATTGATGCCGCAGTAAGTACTGAAAAGGAGTAAAGATAAGTTAAACAAAGCAGCCATATTTAATATTTAATATTAGGACTCTTAAATGAGTAAAGGTAAAAGGAATGCAAGAATTTCAGTTTACCTAAACATGATAATTGTCTTAATAATACAATGTCAACTTTGACAAAACATAATCACAGCACATAATCTAGGGGGGGAACAATGAAATTACTATACCTCATTTAGACGGACCTATGTAAACTAAGGTGTCAATTAAGTCATACATCACTAGTTGATCCCCTAAGTCAGATCATCACAAAGCAAAAATTTAAGGATCACAAAACTTAGTAGTGCTCTAATACAAATACATATGCTACTTCTCGTTTCTAACACTAGCAAAAACAGAAACACTACACAAGCAACCATAAAACAAGCAAAGAGAGATACCTTCTACCAGACTACAACATTGACATCAAATAACAGTATTGACTATTGACATCTGAATTCCATCAACTAATACCACTCAAATTCCAAATTTATGCAATATATACAAACTTAAGTTTTTTAGCTTATAAATAAGCTATACTACGAAACATAAAACAAATGTCTTTAAAAAATTATCACAATCTGACTAATAATAAACCTAACAAAATTAAAGAATCCCCCAACTTCCAATCCACCGATGCTATTGATTAGAGTTAAAATAAGCAATGACTACAGGTCATATTGCATGTATGTCAAAAGATTCAAGTACGCCAATAATCTACAGCACGTAAAACAATTCCGTAAATACTATAGACGTTCTGAATTAATCCTTTTTCAGTTCAGATCTAACCATGCCATCCATCGAATGACAGAAAAAATAGTGAAAATAGTCGGCAGCCATACATGCATCGGAAAACTATATCAAGGAATTTTCAGATAAATAAAAAACATAAACCACGAAAACGGGATATCTATCAATGAAGAGCACAATTCAAATACAGATATACAAATAATTCGATCAAACAACAAAATTCAATCTCATAATTGCGGAGTGTAGAGGAATACCTCGACGGTGAGCAAAAACGCTTAATCCTCACGCGGCAGCAGTAATTTAGAGATAGAGAAATAATATTGGAGCGATAAATATATAGGGGGGAGATAAGAGTAATTAGCAAAACCCTAATTTTAATTCTAAACGGAACCGTATTATGAAATTTTTCGTATTTTTAGGTTCGGAATTTAAATTTTGCGATTTCCCGAATATGCCCTAAGCACCATACTTCAATAATTAAGTCCTTTAGTTACGACTTGTCACTTGTGAAGGGTACCCTAATTTTTTTTGGTTTTAACTTGCAAGGAATTGACGTGTAGTAGGAAGATCTCAAACGGGTTTTGGAAAGGGGGAATTCTTGGATCATACACGTATTATTCAATGAATAATTCTCCTCCTACATATAATTCTCTTGTACAGTTGTACTGTACAAAATAAAATCCAGTTTGGTGTAATATGCACACCTATTAATTAACATACCCTCAACAAGTTTCATATTTTGTCAATACTTCCGAGTATGTTTGTGTTGGGATTTTGAAATTAAATTTTAAAATTTTAATAACTTGAATGTTTTGTGTTTGTTTTGAAATTTATGTAAAGTAATATTTAATTTTATATTATGGGGTTTATACTATATAAGATTTTGTAATTATTTATAGGGTTGATTTTGTATGTATTATTGATGTTTATAGGCTATTTTTTTGTAATTTTGATTATAAATTTCAAAGTAAAACATAAAGTTAGTTACATTTCAAAATCTCAAATTCATATTTTAAATTCCAAAATAAATATGCCCTTTAACACAGACTCTCTTCTCTACCTCACTTTATTTTTTGGGTTGGTCTGTTATGGACTCGAGTGCATGTTGTGCACCCTAGTCCATGTTGCACTTTTCAGTTTACTGACTTACACTTTTTGATAAATGGTGTTGTATTTTTTAATTATTACTAAAAATATTATTATACAGTTTAATAATTGAAAAGTGCAACACCATTTACCAAAAAGTGTAAGTCATTAAAACTAAAAAATGCACATTGACTAGGGTGCACAGCATGCACTCGAGTGCATACTAGACTTTACCTTTTTTTTTTTTTTCTAACTCTATCTCAACAAGATATCTCAACAAGAAGTTTCATAATACGTGAGGTAATTTCCTCAAAGAAAGAATGCACGCCAACACGCATTATTTAACGTTGTATTTGTTCGCAACAGGGTATATATCCGTTGAAAGAATTTTATAGTATATATCTCCCTCGTACCATTTTGAAATAGCTGTAAAATAAATGAAATATGAATAAAAGATAATAAAATTGTATTAAAAATAAATAAAAGGCTTACTTTTATAAAGTACGGAGAGACTGATATCATATCAGAGTTTCTGGACAGGTGGTAACCGATTGCTTCTACACAAAGAAAAAAATTAAAAGTGTATAAAGTTGGTAACTTCTTCATATGAAAGTGATTCTAATGTTTTTTACCCCAACCAATATACGCCCTTATTAGTTTATAAGAGAAGAGATAAGTTATAAGAGAAGAGATAAAAAGGATTGGTTAGTGTAAAGGATATAAAATAGCATTCTTCCTTTTGTTAGTTAATTTGGATAGTTAGTGGTTAGTTAGTAACTACTACTTACTTAGTCTATAAATATAGATTAGGGTCTTTTGTATTCCTTATGCACTTTATGCATTTTAAGCATTGTAAACATTGAAACACTCCATATATGAAGTACCTTTTGTTTTGTATTTCCTTCTTTACAATTATTAGATGAGTGTGTGTTTACATCTCTACATGGTATCGGAGCTATGTATTGATTAATTTATGATCGATTAAACAAGTTTGTCGATCATATGTTTCCGCAATTCGGTATGCATGGATTTTCGAATTTCTTGAGTTTTTGTACTCATTTCTGCCAAATCTTTGATGGATTTGGATTTCTTTTTTTCTCTTTCCGAGAATATTCTTTACGGGTTTTATGCTCGTGAATTTTTTGGATTCGATTTTATATTGATTCGAATTCTTCTTTGAGTTTCTTGAGTTTAATACTCATTTTCTTGCGAGTTATATCCTCGTGAGTTTTATATTCGATTTCATGTTGATTCGAAATCGATTTTTCGTGTACATCACGATTCCATTTTTTTTTGGAATATTTGTGGAATTCTCACCACGGATTGGATGAATTCGATTATTGGTGTTGTTTGGTTTTGAGAATTATCAATTCTTGCTAATTGTTCGGCGGTTTCGCGATGGTTATTGCTATTTTCACGACAGGAATGAGGCTTCAGGTTTTGGCATAAGAACGGCGGAGAGTTTTACGTACGTTTTCCATGGGTTCACCATTTGCTTGGTGGTGAATCCCTGTAAGTATATGAGCACCAAATATACAAAGCCTTGTACAAAGAAGGAAGATCAAGAAAGGTCCCTCTTGGGAATTTCTTTGACTGGTAGGCCCACGTGGCAACAGTTCTTGAGAAAGTGTTTGAATTCTTAGATACAATTCAGCAGGATTCATGGCAATTTTGGCAATTTCGGAGGCGATTGGAAGTTATTTTTGGAGGCTGATTGCGGTTATTCTTCGTCGGCGATTAGCTTTTGAGTTGTTGTGCTCGAAATCGGTGGATTTTTGTGTTGTTTCCGTCCGATTCTCGACGTTTGGTAAGTTTTGTTCTTGGTTAGTAAAGTTTGGTTATGGGGCTTTTGACTTTCAGCTGGAGATTGATCAATGCACTTCATCTATTGAGGATTCTTTGTTGATTGTGGTTGGTTGTGTGTACAAGCGCCATTGTCCGATTTGAGAATGCACTTTGCTCAGAATTACGACATTGTCAAAATGAGGTTGATTGACATCCACTCTCATTTTGAGGGGGGGTGTAAAGGATATAAAATAGCATTCTTCCTTTTGTTAGTTAGTTTGGATAGTTAGTGGTTAGTTAGTAACTACTACTTACTTAGTCTATAAATATAGATTAGGGTCTTTTGTATTCCTTATGCACTTTATGCATTTTAAGCATTGTAAACATTGAAACACTCCATATATGAAATACCTTTTGTTTTGTATTTCCTTCTTTACAATTATTAGATGAGTGTGTGTTTACATCTCTACAGTTAGCCTATGTATATAAATAGGCAGTTAGTATTGTTGTAAACTACTTTTGATCATTTGAATATTGGAGCTTAGGCTTGGCCGGTTATCCAGATTTATCTTCTTGTTTCTATCTTGCTACTTTCTTGAATAATTTTCATAAGAGTGTATCAATTTGGTCCGACATGCCGGTGACATGACTCGCAGCGAAGGACGTCTTGACGCAGTGAAAGCCTCTGTAGCTTCGATCGAGAAAACCTTGGACATGGTGGTGGCGTCCCTTGAATCGTTAACAATCGGTTAGCGACGTCGATTTAATTCTTGGGGTTTCTTGGCTTTCGACGTTGGGTGATGTCCGCGCAAATTGGGGATCGTTGACTATGGCCTTTACTTTCAATGGTGTCCAGATCTGCCTCAATGGTGAGTCGGGACTGGAATGTCGGCCTATCACCCTACAAGCCCTCCGCAAACTCAAAGAAGTGGAGGTTGCGTGGGTCCTGTGGCCATTAGGTGCCCATTCGCCCACCCTAGCTGTTCTGGTCGAAGTTCCAGCGGATATTGCACGTGTTTTGACCGACTTTCCGCAAGTTCTGGTGCCCGCGTCCGGCCTTCCCCCATCACGATCTTGTGACCATCATATCAACTTGCATCCTGAATCCACTTCGGTCTCCGTCGGACCTTATCGCTACTCCGCTGCCCAAAAAATGGAGATTTTAAAATTAGTCCAAGAGATGCTCACTGCCGTAATCATACAACCTAGCACGGGTCCCTTCTCAAGCCCGGTCCTCTTGGTCCACAAAAAAGATGGAAGTTAGCACTTTTGCGTCGATTTTAGAGAGTTGAACAAGAAAACAATTCCCGACAAATACCCGATTCCAGTAATTCAAGATCTTTTGGACGAACTGCACGACGCTACCATCTTCACCTGCCTTGACCTACGAGCCGGATATCATCAAATCCGCGTCGCCATCGCCGACGTGCCTAAGATCGGTTTTCGCACACATTCGGGTCACTATGAGTTCTTGGTGATGCCGTTTGGGCTCATGAATGCCCCGTCCACTTTCCAGTCGGCTATGAACGACTTGTTTTGCCCCTTTCTTTGCAAATTTATTCTTGTTTTTTTCGATGATATTCTTATATATAGTAGGGATCGCACTTCTCACTTGACTCATCTTCGTGATGCTTTAGGTTTACTCGTTGCGGCGGCCTTCGTAGTGAATCCAAAAAAGTGTGCTTAGGGGCAGCCGTTTGTCGACTACCTGGGCCATGTTGTGTCGGCAGCGGGCATTCAGATGGACGATAACAAAATCAAGGTCGTCCTGGATTGGCCCAAACCAACGTCCTTGCGAGCGATTAGGGGCTTTCTTGGCCTTACCGACTATTATCGTCGCTTCATCCGACACTATGGGGCTCTCGCCATGCCACTTACCAATCTATTGAAGAAGGAATGTGAAGGCCGCTTGCACTGGTTAGTAGAGGCACAAGCAGCGTTTGACACCCTTAAGAAGGCCATTACAACAGCCCCCGTTCTAGCCATGCAAACTTTGACCTGCCCTTTTCGGTCGAGTGCGACGCGTCGGGCCGCGGTCTAGGGGCAGTCCTGATGCAAGAGCGAAGACCGTTGGCTTTTTACACCAAGACCCTTTCGCCACAAACTTCCCTTAAATCCGTGCTACATTGGTGCCAATACCTCCTTGGCCGTCGTTTCATTGTTCGAACGGATCACTATAGTTTGAAACACTTGCTGCAGCAGCCTGTGGCCTCTCCGACACAACAATATTGGATCGCCAAACTAATCGGCTTCAACTTCTCGATTGAATACAAACCGGGGGGTGACGAACGTAGCTGCCGACGCCTTGCCCCGCCGTGATGCAGATTGTTCTCTTGCCGTAGTAACGGTTCCAAGCTGGCTTGATTGGCCGGCCTTGCAGCGGGCCGTCCGCCTGGACCCCCTATACGAACCCCCATCATACGCGCGTTGGAGGTTGGGGAGGATATAAACAGACTATTTTCCTTTGTAAACGACGTTTTATCTTCAAGGACCGGATTGTTATCCCTTCAACGGATCTGTGGCACACCCGCTTCCTCGAAGAGTTCCACTCCACACCCGTTGGGGGCCATGCTGGGGAATTTCTCACTTATCGACGCCTTGCAGCAAACGTTTATTGGCCCGCTATGATGCG
This sequence comes from Galeopsis tetrahit, assembly GCA_963675135.1. Classification (NCBI taxonomy): domain Eukaryota; kingdom Viridiplantae; phylum Streptophyta; class Magnoliopsida; order Lamiales; family Lamiaceae; genus Galeopsis; species Galeopsis tetrahit. The sequence continues at coordinate 5,831,006 of OY776125.1, read as the reverse complement.
TTCGGTCACTTAGTTCATAGCTTCGTGTCTTGTTTGCCAAAAAAATAAAGCAGATTCGTGTTCCCCAGCGGGTCTCCTTCAGCCGCTGCCAATTCCTGAATTGGTGTGGGAGGACGTAAGTATGGACTTCATTTCCGAATTTCCGAAGTCGCAGCAGTGGGATGTTATCTTGGTAGTGGTGGACATGTTATCTAAGGCTGCTCATTTTGTGGGTTTAGCACGCCCCTATACAGCCCGGAGCGTCGCTGCCATTTTTCACAAGGAGATTGTCCGTCTCTATGGTGTTCCTCGTTCAATTGTGTCGGATCGGGACCCGGTGTTTCTTAGCACTTTTTGGAAAGAACTATTTGCAGCATCCGGGACCCGCCTTCGAATGAGCTCCGCTTACCATCCAGAAACGGATGGGCAAACGGAAGTCATGAATCGTTGTTTAGAAACATACCTTCGTTGCTTTACCACCGAGCACCCTAAACAATGGGCTAGGTAGCTTGGTTGGGCTGAATATTATTTTAATACTACTTTTCATTCGTCCACAGGTCGCACACCTCTTGAGGTAGTCTACGACCGACGACCACCTACCTTAGTACGATGGCTTCCCCAAGAGATACGAACTAAGGCAGTCGCGGACGACCTGGGGAATCGCGACGAGATATTGTCCCAACTTCGAACACACCTAGAGCGCGCACAACAGCCAACAAACATCGTCGAGACGTTTCCTTCAACATCGGCGACTGCGTATTTGTCAAGTTCCGTCTGTATCGTCAACTTTCCTTGTTCGAACGACTCAACGCCAAGCTCGCCCCTCACTATTTCGGGCCTTTCCCAATCATTCAGCGTGTTGGCAGTGTCGCCTACCGCCTTCAACTTCCAGATGGCGTCTCCATTCACTCGGTGTTTCACGTTTCACAACTCAAAACTATTATTGGCTTCCATCTTGTCTCCCCGGTGCTCCCGGATGATTGTTTCAGTCCAGATGTCGTGTTCATTCCAGATTCGATATTACAGCAACGCGTCATCAATCGCGGCAATGACAACATTACTCAACCCTTGGTCGCATGGCAAAACCGTTCACAAGATGATGCAATGTGGCCTGAGGCTTTACAACTTAAAAATAAACAGTGTCAGTCTACTTAGAGAAGGCAACAGGATTTGAGCGCGAAATTCACCAGACTTATAAGTATTTTCAAAATCCACTATTTCATGTTTCTAAATGTCCTACTATAAAAGAGCTTGCAAGCATAAGTCTACTTCTTTGATAAATCTGAATTATGGTGATTGATTGGCTAATGTGTTAAAAAAATATACAATAATAATACAAAAATATCTAGAATAAAAAAAAAAAAAAAAGTTTCTGAAATATTTTGAATTGATAATTTAGAGAATTCTTTACCATTAATCTTCACCACATAATTTATCATGTGATCAAATAATTATAAATAGCAAAATAAATTCAAATAAATAACTACTTTCAAATAAGTTTTTATCTCCAATCATTATACAAATCACTATAAAAATTTGTTCAAATAAAGAGGGGATTGAATTGAGGAGGTAGGTAAGTGTATAAAATAGAGTATATATAATATAAATATAAATCACTATAAAAAATTTGCTCAAATAAAGAGGGGGATTGAACCTAATTGACTAGGGAGGTAGCTATATATGTGGGCACAAAAAGTGTATAAAATAGAGTATGTACAATATAAGTATACTAGTGCAAGATCTAATTCAGTAGGATAACATGGATTGTTGAGTTATAGTTGTGTTTCTCGATGAAAGAATGCACTCCAACCGTTATTTAACGTCATATTTGTCTAAAAAAACTTCCTCCTCTGCCATGGTTTGACTAAAAAAATAAGTCACACAACAATGGTTGACTTAAACATTATATATTCAGTTTACATATGTTATCTATATATATAGTCATGATATGCGTTTTCAAATAGTTGTAAAATAAATGAAATATGAATGAAAGATAATAAAAAGGGATTAAAGTTTTTTTTAAATCTTTATTTTGGTCCAGACGATTTACACGTTTTGATTTTAGTTCTTTATGTTTCTATAAATTTTGAAATTGGTCTGTCAACCTGCATGTCCTATAAACTAACAGGTCAATACTAATGTATCATTTAATTAATTTTTTTATTTATTTCTTTACGTAGTAGGTGTCATGTAAAATAGTTGTAAAATAGTTTTCAAATAGTTGTAAAATAAATGAAATATGAATGAAAGATAATAAAAAGGGATTAAAGTTTTTTTTAGTCTTTATTTTGGTCCAGACGATTTACACGTTTTGATTTTAGTTCTTTATGTTTCTATAAATTTTGAAATTGGTCTGTCAACCTGCCATGGCCTATAAACTAACAGGTCAATACTAATGTATCATTTAATTAATTTTTTTATTTATTTCTTTATGTAGGTGTTATGTAATTGTATATTAAGTTTGACATTTCTAATTATGTTGATATTTGAAAATAAAATAATAAATAATACTACTAATAATAATATAATATTTTTTATTTATGTAGTTTTAATTAACTAAAAAAAACTACCAGAGAAATATAAATAAAAGTTTATAAATTATAATAAAGAATTATATTATTATTTGAAAATATATATTAAAGAATTAAATATTGTTATTACTATTTAGTTATTTTAAAATAATCAAATATATCAAAAAATTTGTCTTTAAAATAATAAAATTCCCTAATGTAAAAATATCTTATTAAAACTACCAATTTTTTTATTTATTAAAATCTTACTTATATTTTAATGTTTTAAATAAATTCAAATATTTTTTTATTAAAACCTCACATTTAATTGGAATAGTTTTTTATTTAAAATTATCTTCATATATTAAAGTTTTAATTCAATTTAATTTTTTTAATATATTCATAAATAAAGAAACTATATATATATATATATATAATCATAGAATGAGAATTATACCTATTGATGATGATCTTTAATTTTATTTATTAATTATACTATTAATGAGGCTTAATAGAGCTGTGGTATACAAATAATAATAGGTTTGTGATCTTAAAATTAAGATATCTTGGAACTAAATTTTTTATTTGATTTAAAAATATAAATAAAAGAAAGATAAATATTTTATTATCTCAAAAATAAAAAATAATTTAAAAAATCTAATATATTATTCTTATATATATATTTTTAATGTTATTTGTAAATATATTAAGAAGATTATATTGGATTAAAATTAATTTATGAAAATATTTTTTATATATTTTTATGTTATTTGTAAATATAATAAGAAGAATAAAATTGATTAAAATTTAATTTATGAAAATAATTTTAAACTTTTAAAAGGAAATTTATGCTGGTAAAAGTAGATTTTAATAAGATTATTTTCTTAAATTTATTTTAAATATTATATATAAGTAAGGGTTTAATAAGATATTTTTTATTTGATAGTTTTAAGAGGGATTTATTATTTGAAATTTTTTGTATTTTAAAATAACTAAATAATTTTATACTCCTAATATTTATTTTGTAATTAGAGATTTTTTTACATTATATTTTTAATATATATTAAATATAAATTCTTAATTTTTATAATATAATTACTTATTAATTTATAGAGGTAGAAAAAAAAAATTATTTTTAAATATCAAACTTAGCATATAAAGATTGGTAATGTTATTTATAAACTAGTATCTAAGGTCCTTTGCAATACATTGAAGGAGGTCCTCCCAAGCCTAATTAACAAGGCCCAATCCACCTTTGTCTCTAGAAGATTAATCCAAGATAACGTGTTGGTTGCTTTTGAAACCCTTCACATGATGAAGAACAAGAGAAAAGGGAATCGAGGAGATTATGTTTGAAAATAGATATCAGCAAGGCATACGATAGATTTGACTGGGCGTATCTTGAAAATATCCTTAGAAGAATGGGTTTTTCTGTCCGCGTATCTTGCACTAGTATACTTATATTGTACTTACATATATATGGCAAAAACTTGCGTGAGACCTCTCACAAATCTTTTTATGTGAGACGGATCTCTTTTAACCCATAGTGATAGTGTTTAAGTAAAAAGCGACAATCCCTACATATATACATGTTAATTACAGATTAATTGCATTTTTTACTTACAAAGCGGTTGTTCAGACCGATTTTTTTTATTAAGAAAAGAACGTTAGAATTCGAATTATGTATGCGAAGGAACTTTCCGAGCAGGGTTTCATCAATTCTTTTAGGCTCCATTTGGATCTATGGATTTCAAATTCACCATCCAAATCCACTTCACTTGTTTGGATTAAAAAGTAAATGAATGGATTTAAAATCCTTAGCATATTTTTTTAGTTAAAATTGAGAAGATTTTAAATTTTCACCAAAACTATGTAATTTGAAATCCATCTATTTGTAAAATCTTTCATTTGAAATACCTTCTCAAATCAAATTCTTCCATCCAAACACAACCTGAGGGTTTTTTTGCTCACGAGGTTTCATCCAATTCGAAGGTTTCGTTTCTTTGTGTTTGTTTCTAAGGGTTTTTTTCAAGGTTTTTTCTCTTCCTTCCTCTTTAATCTTAAGGGAGGGAATGGAATCAATTGAAGATTGTCACCGGATTAGAAATGTTAAACTTGATCACCTTTCAGGCTTTCACATCCCAAACTTGCTAGGCTGAGGCGAAAGCGTCTTATCTTGTGGTGGGCCCTCCCCAGGCTCCCCTAGTGGTAAGACTACTCCAAAGGTTAATTTGGATGAATGGATGAATTATGGATAGGATAATATTGTTGGATAAATTAACTCGCCCCTCCCCTATGATTAATAATTCCACATATACATGAAAAATAGTATAAAATTGTCGGACCTTACATTAATCCCGGGCCATAATCAATCAAACCAAACGTTTGATTGATTGAGAATAAAAAGTCAATCAAGCCTAATCCAACCTAATCAAGGAAACCAAACTAGGTCCAACCGTTTATGTATTATACCATCTGTCCAGAAACTCCGTTATATATACTTTTAATTTTTCTCTTTTGTGAAGAAAATCAACTAAATCTTTAAAACTAATTAAATTAATTAACCTTTTTTTTTAGCTTTGTTTAATTTTAGAAGATTTAGACGATTTTTTTTTTGTTTTATTTATATTTTTCATATTATACTATACACTTTTAATTTTTCTCTTTTGTGAATGAAAATCAACTAAATCTTTAAAACTAATTAAATTAATTAACCTTTTTTTTAGCTTTGTTTAATTTTAGAAGATTTAGACGATTTTTTTTTTTTTATTTATATTTTTCATATTAATTTGAATTCTCATTTTTTTAATTTAATTATTTTTTGAAATTTATTAAATTGGAAAGAGTTGGGGTGTGTAGTTATAAAAAAATGATTTTTAAATTTTAGTGTGGTGTGTTTAACATTTGAGGTGTGTATAACATTTTATCGGGTGTGTGGAGTGTTTTAAAAAATGACCTGTTAAACCTGTTGTAGCAGGTAACTGGACCAAAATCAAAATAAATCGAAACTTAATGAACTAAATTCAAAAAGTGATAATCTGGTGGACTAAATTCAAAAACGCGGTAACTTAGATGAACAATGAAGTTAAGGAGGTTGTCCTTGAAATATTTAAAGTTTGAAAGGAAGTAACATACATATAAACATTAGCAAATCGGCATATCCATAAAATTCATGGGGTGGAATCATTAGAATGCCCAAAGTAATTATAATAGCAATGAATTGTATAATATCGTTTGTGAAATTGTATTATGGATAAACGAATTACGAAAATTGATTTACGCGTTTGAATAATTGTAACATATAATTTCTTTGATTTGGAGCTCGAACAATAATCATAAAATGATTTTCAACCAAACATGTTGCAAAAGTTGGAAGACATATATATGTTAACATACACATAACTTTATTGTCATAGATGTTTGGAACTTTTTTTTTGACAAAATTCAAAGCAAATAATAGTCGGCTGGCACTACATTTTAGAAGATATCTAGGATGTTCTTAACAAACATTTTACCTCAGTTTTGTTTGCTGATAATAGAAGACAAAAGATAGAAATGAAACCAAGTAAGTAAGTCATTAGAATTTACAACATTGTTGACTGTAGTGCTGATTAAATAAGAAACAAATGGATATTTAATTGTCAATGCATGAAAATTTCATTCCCAACAATAATCTCATGTCGAAATTGTCATTTTTCATGAGATAAGGATATGGTATCTACAATAATCAATTCAATTACAAATCGATCTCTAATTAATAAGACTAATATACTCACACAAATACATAAAATTATTTATTTAATTGCATAGTTTGAAGCGAAGAACATGGTTATATAGGAACCTGAAAAGTCCAATCTCAACTGGAACGACATGAAAATTCAGGTAAAAAATAATGAAGAAAAATATAGTAATCAAGCATTCGAATGAATGTACCGCAGTTCAAGACGTGTCCTAACATGGAGAAAGGTAGTCCTATTAGGAATATAATATTATAAAGATTTGTATCTTTTAATATTATGATTTATCCTTATCTTTTAGAATATTTGATGTAAATATTTATTCCTATCTTGTAAATATAGATACACTTTGTATCTATAAATACATCTCTTGTAAACACTTTACAATCACTCAATGAAATTATAATTTCACAATTCATTGTTTCTCTATATGGTATCAACGAGTCAATTGGCTCACGCCCCGATCCATTCCCTTCGGCTCTAAATTGCCGCCCACCCTCCTCCCGGTTTGTTACAACCATAGTACGGTTGTACTTGCTGCCTATTTCCTCAAGAAATTATCTCAAATAATTTCTGCAATCTTACGGTTCAACCGTTCAAGAAAGAATTAATTTCTTCTTCCAAATCCATCACTTTTCTAAATTCATGGATGCCCCTGCTGCTCATATGGGCCAGCTCCACTCCTCCCCTACTGCACACACCTCCAACTCTGGTAAACACACCCCCCAGCAGCATCTACGCACTCCGGCCTCCACGGCTACATATTTGCTTACTGCCCAGATGGGCCAAGTTCAATACTCCACTGCAGCACACACCCACAACTCTGGTAAATACACCCCCCCGCATCTACGCACCCACCACACTACTACATACACCCCACCCACTAAACACGCTAACCCCACTAGTACATACACCATCTCCGCCCACTCTGCTATTTCACGGATCCCCTCCATCCCCTGGATCTTGGACTCCGGGGCCTCTCATCATGTCACAACCAATCTCCAAAATCTTTCCATCCACTCTCCATTTTTCGGCACGGATGACGTTGTAATCGGTGATGGTAACGGTTTAAAAATTTCGCATGTTGGTTCTTTGTCTTTTCGAGACCTTGGTATGTTAAAATTTTCGAATGTTTTGGTGGTACCACAAATGACGAAAAATCTTATTTCAGTTTCATCTCTATGTCGAGATAACAATGTTAATGTCATTTTTGGTCCTTATTCTTTTCAGGTGCAGGATAGTCGTACGGGGAGCGTTCTCCTCATGGGGAGTCGCATTGATAATCTTTACGTATGGCCGGCACAAGCATCCAAACCCTCACCTACCGCATTCATTTCTGATCGCCTTCCTCTTCCGGTTTGGCATTCCCGTCTAGGTCACCCATCTCTCGAAATTTTATCCCATACCTTGTCTAAATTTCATTTACCTAGTAATCCTACAAAATTGTTTAGTTGTGATTCTTGTCATTGCATTAAAAGTCACAAACTACCATTTAATGAATCTAGTATTATTTCTCATACACCCCTTGAAATTATCTTTTCCGATGTATGGTCATCTCCGGTCATATCTCATGATGGTTTTAAGTATTATGTCATATTTGTTGATCATTTCACCAAATACATGTGGATCTACCCTCTTAAACGCAAATCGGATGTCCTATCCACCTTCTCAACCTTTAAACCTCTTGTTGAAAACTACTACAACACCAAAATTAAAACTCTTTACACAGATAATGGGGGAGAATTTATTGCTCTTCGCTCGTTTCTCCAAAACCATGGCATATCCCACCTCACCACACCACCCCATACTCCCGAACACAATGGCATATCTGAACGTCGTCACAGACATGTTGTTGATACAGCCTTAGCCCTACTACACCATGCCTCCATGCCCCTCATTTACTGGCCTTATGCGGTTTGTGCAGCTACCTACATCATAAATCGTCTTCCTAAAGTCAACCTAAACATGCTTTCTTCCTTCCAATGCCTTTTAAAACAACTACCTAACCTATCCAAACTTCGAGTGTTTGGGTGCTTATGCTACCCTTGGCTCCGCCCCTACACTGCTCACAAATTAGACCCTCGTTCCATGCCATGTGTCTTCATTGGATATTCCATCACACAAAGTGCCTATCTATGCCTAGATCTTACCACCCACAAAATATATACCTCTCGCCATGTTCAATTTGTTGAACACACATTTCCCTTTGCCAAAATCAATTCTGTTTCTGACACACCCACTGTCTTGGTAGATACACCTCCTGCACCTACTGATCTGACAGTTACACCCCCCGAACTGATAAATGCACCCCCTCCCCCTGTTACACCCACTATTCCGCTAAACACACCTCCTGTTTCGATACATACACCCACTGCTCCGACCGAAACTCCCAATACACCCCTTGAAATGATAAATACACCCCCCATCACTCCAAATACCGAAAACCCACCTCTCGCCCAAGCTATCCAGCCTCCAGCTGCTCTTGTGCCGCCAAACGCTCCTCCGCGGCCCCCTGCACCACCTTCACCACCTCCGGCCTTACAAAGATCCAGTATGGTCACTCGGTCCCAAAATAAGATCTTCAAGCCCAATCCAAGGTATTGTCTTACATCAGCCTTACCTTCTGAAACTGAACCAAGTTGTGTTTCTCAGGCCTTGAAAGATGAACGATGGAGGGAAGCCATGTCCTCTGAGTTTGATGCTCTTCTCAGAAATGGAACTTGGGATTTGGTTCCCCCTGATGAGTCTCAAAATATAGTTGGCTCCAAGTGGGTCTTTCGCATCAAACGCAAACCTGATGGATCCCTAGACAAATTTAAAGCTCGCCTTGTGGCTAAAGGTTTTCATCAGCGTCCGGGTGTTGATTTCTCTGAAACCTTCAGTCCTGTAGTCAAACCTGCAACTGTTCGAGCTGTTCTCAGTATTGCAGTTACTCGAAATTGGCCCCTTCAACAGTTTGATGTAAATAATGCTTTTCTTCATGGTACCCTGTCTGACACAGTGTACATGAAACAACCCACTGGTTTTATTGATAAAACTTTTCCATCCTATATTTGTAAATTGCATAAGTCCATTTATGGCTTAAAACAGGCACCCCGTACTTGGTATTATGCTCTTAGGACGTTCTTGGAAGGGATTGGATTTATTCACACAAAGTCTGACGAGTCTCTTTTTGTGTACAATAAATCTGGTGTTATTGCATATTTCCTTGTGTATGTTGATGATCTGATTCTCACAGGAAATAACATTCCCTTCCTCACTCGAGTGGCTACGGACCTTGGTACAAAATTTTCAGTGAAAGATTTGGGCCCTCTTTCCTACTTTCTAGGTGTGGAAGTTCTTCGTACTAAGAAATCATGCTTTCTTTCCCAACGAAAGTATGTGGTTGATCTCCTTACTCGGTATAATATGATCACCTCCAAACCAGTTCAGACTCCACTATCCACGTCAGCTCGTCTCACTCTTTCGGATGGGACACCTCCGGTTGATGCCACTCAATTTCGTCAGGTACTTGGTAGTCTTCAATATCTCCAACTCACCAGGCCTGATATTGCATTTGCTGTTCACAAGTTGTCTCAATTTATGCATGCTCCATCCACTACTCATTGGGGTGCAGTTAAACGTCTTCTTCGTTATTTAAATGGGACTCGAGATGTAGGAATAACCTTGAAACCTGAACCTTCCTCATCTCTACATTGTTTTACTGATGCTGATTGGGCCGGCAACAGTGATGATCGTACTTCTACAAGTGCCTACATTGTATTTCTTGGGGCTAATCCTATTTCATGGTCTTCAAAGAAACAAAAATCAGTTGCTCGTTCCTCCACGGAAGCCGAGTATCGTGCAATTGCCTCCGCTGCCTCTGAAGTTCAATGGTTAAAGTCCTTATTTCATGAACTGTGTTTCTCAGTTCCGACTCTTCCTGTTATCTACTGTGATAATATTGGGGCCACTTATCTCTGTTCAATTCCTGTCTTCCACTCTCGAATGAAGCATATTGCAATTGATTTTCATTTTGTTCGAGATTTGATCAAGACATCTCAGCTTAGAGTCTCTCATGTTTCATCCGCAGACCAACTTGCTGATGCTCTCACCAAGCCATTACCTCGTGCTCGGCTACAACTACTTATGATCAAGATTGGACTCTCCTACGGTGCTCCATCTTGAGGGGGCGTATTAGGAATATAATATTATAAAGATTTGTATCTTTTAATATTATGATTTATCCTTATCTTTTAGAATATTTGATGTAAATATTTATTCCTATCTTGTAAATATAGATACACTTTGTATCTATAAATACATCTCTTGTAAACACTTTACAATCACTCAATGAAATTATAATTTCACAATTCATTGTTTCTCTATAAGTCCTACCTAATTTATTATTCATACGAAATTATTAGGTAACATTTCTCCAATCAATTCTTTTAGCATTACCTTTCACCAAAAAGGCTTATGAAAAAAAAGCCACAACAATGTTACACATAAATTTATACATGTAGATATAGATAGATAAATACCTATGACTATGAGTGTTGGAGAAATTGGGTTTTTATTTAATTTCTTAATATTTAATTGATTTTTAATTAATCAATTATTTGAGGGTATGAATATTTAATTTTCGAGAAATTAAATGTTATAGGATCGTTCTACTCTCGGAGTAGATGATCGTAGTATATTTAAAATCTCAAAACCGAATTTCAGTGAGTGAGAAATTAATGTACGAAGATTAAGACGAAGTGATGCATTGGGATTAGTGTTAATAACTATCCCACATTGATTAATGTGAGAATTAATCTCCTCCTTATTAGTAGGAGTTAGTTAAGATAATTCAAATTGTAGTGACTATTGAACCATTCAATATGCCACACACGTGCGCGTGCCGCCTGTCCGGCCGCGCTGGGTCCGTGGGCCTTGACCTTGGACTTTGGGCTTGGGCTGGGGGCCCCATCTATCTTTTTGAGGTTCTAAAAATGTGGGCCTTGACCCACACGAATTTAGGGCAGCCCAAGTCTCTGTGGAAGTCAAGCTGATTAGTTGACTTCTGGAATTTGAATTGAAATGGACAGAACCTGGCACTGCCTATAAATAGGAGTGCAATGGTTTCGGGAAAAATTCACTTTTTGCAAGCAACGAATATCACCTGAATTTTCCAGAAAATTGCATACTATTTTCAGCATTGTGCATAGCATTTTAGAGTGTAGTTCAGTCCTAACGTGTGTTCATTTCGTCGGAGCTTTGTACGCTGCGGTGTTGCTCGTGCAAAGACGAAGTCGTTTTACCTTTCGAAGCAACTCGTCACTCCGTGAACACTAGCCGGGACGTGTTTGTTTTACGGAAAAAGGTATCACCTTGGCTCGGCTCTTTTCCCTAACTTTTCTGTCTCTCTACAGTGTTGTTTTCTCCTCTTTCTGGACCTGCTATTCTAAGAAGCTGCTCGAAGAAGAAAGCTGCCTCTTTTGGAAAGTTGAAGATTTTGAAGACGAAGACTTTGTAATCTATTTACTTGTCTTTTATTTATTCCGTCTCATCTGTAAGCCATTGTTGGTACATATAAACCAACAATGAGCAAGGGAAAATGCGTAGCATTGCAATCATGGGTTCCACACAATAACACCAAGCACCACCCCAACTAGGAGTCTGCAAAAAAAGACCGGAATCGGATCGATCGGTTAGTTTCCGGTCCGGTCTCAGGTCCATTGAATTTTAAGATTTCTGTTTTCCGGTCCGGGTTAGGACCGGAATTTACCGGTCCGGACCGGATCGGACGCATTTTTTTTTTATATTCTTTATATTTTTCTAATAATACAACCTTAATTATTATAAACTAAATAAAATTAGGATATCTTTCATTATGCTTAAAATCAAATAATTGGAGAGGATGTGAAGTAAAAGTGTTAAGATTTATTATATTTTTTCAAGTATATGATTGAACAAAAATAATCAATTTACTTTTAGTGTCAAAATATCATTAATAATATTGTACATAAAATTCATATTGGTGAAAATTGATCTCAAATGAAGAACTAACACAAATTTTCATACACAAAGTTATCATTCTTGTTCTTGCTTCAAAAAACTTAAAAAAACTTGAAAAAAAATATTTTGAAAAAAAAAAATGGTTTGGACCGGACCGGAATTTGGACCGGTTCATTCCGGTCCGGTCTCCGGTCCGACCATTCATGTAGATTCCGGTCCCGGTCCGATCCAGTTTTGGACCGGTGCACACCCCTAACCACAACAGACACATTTCAATTTTAAAAAAATATGTCTTCCAACTCATAAATTAAAACTCTTAGGCTGCGTTTGGTTTGGTAGATTTGGGTTTATGAATTTCAAATCTACATCTCAAATTCATTATACATGTTTGAATTATGAATGGATTTCAAATACTTAGTTTTGTGTCCACACATTTTTAGTTAAAATTGAGAGAGATTTCAAATTCTCATTAAAACCATGTCATTTTTTAAAATCCATGTATTTTTAATTCATTTAATTTGAAATGCCTCTTCAAATCAAATATCCCCGTCCAAACACAACCTTACACATTAGATTTTTAATTATTTCCTAAATGACAGTAACCAAGTTCAAAACTACAAATTGCCAAATTTGTAAGATTTTTAATTGGAACTCCTTCAAAAAATATGAATGAAAGAGAAATCGTATCATTTGATATAGCAGGTTGTCATCTTAATGTGAAGTCGAAGCAAAATCTGTGTTGAAAAAGAGGCACAAATAACATTCGTGTACCTATTAAGAGGTGCATAGTTTTAAGAAACATTTTAATTTTTGTTTAAAGAAAGAATATGTCAGTCTATTTAATTGTGAAAAAGTTTTAATTTAATATGTAAAGTTTTAGAAGTAATTTTCACATACCAGAAAGAATCATAGAAACATTATGGATTACTACTTTACATCAATTACTTTACATATCAAATGACAAACTGCTGGTTTCCTCAAATAACAGATGCAGATTTCATTACATGCACATCGATAAGAAATTTAACCAAATCGAATAATTTTGCATGTATTCTTCGTAACAAAAACAAAAAAATACAATTATACAAAGGATGAAGTAGTATGACTGGCAATTTCAAATTACAGTTTACAGAGGAAATAAAATTGAAAATAATAATTAAAGTGTTCATCACAAATTAAATCCCAAGACTTGGATACCAAAATTCAGTAATTTCCAATATACTAAATAACAGGTGATTACCTTTAGTGGAGTACGTAGAGACTAGAGAGTGATTAAATTCTGAGAATCCATTTGAGAGTAAGAGAATTGTAAATGATACCAAAATATGCAAAAAAGAAATGAAAACTGAACTATTGAGAATAAGAGTTGTAAATGAAACTAATGGAGAAATAGAAGAGACAAAATAATGGAGAAATACAGAGAACAAATATAAAAAAGAAGAAATAGAGGAAAAAGAGGGAGTGGAATGGAGAAATAAAAAAATTAAAACGGAGAGAGGAAAAGAATTTTAAAGGACATATCAATAAGAAAAGATGAAATATTTTAATAAAAACAAATAAATTATAAGACGAACTCATACATAAGATTATTTTTAACACTTATTTGAAACGTATTTCAAAATAAAAACTATAAAGTAAAATATAAACTTAAGAGTAAAGTTCCATCTCATACATGAAAGTTTTTTCACACAAAATATTCATTGTTTTAAAGTAATATTAAAATTAAGGTTTTAAAATTCATTTTATTATAAAAATTATATTTTATTTTACTTTAAAAAAAATCTTCCGGAGTGCCCTGTTTAGCTCCAAAAGTGAAAAACTTTTTTTTTTTTTAAGCATTAAAATACAAACACGATTTTAAGAATTTAAATTGGTAAATTTGGAAAAGATGAGTAGTGGAAGAAATAGTTAGAGGCGGTTTTAAGCCTCTTTAAAAAAAAAACTGTTTTAAAAGGAAGAAAAAAAAAAAGTAGAATAATGAAAAAATTAGAAAACAGGAATAGTGAGTTTTATCTTTATGCTTCTTCCCTCATTTTCGTCATACTTTCACAAATTACTAGTTCTCTTTTCCATATTGTTGACTTTTCCCTTCATTATTTCCCTTTGAATTTTCAAAGTTATGGTGTGCATTAGTTTCAGTCATCACTCATTGGGTAGAAATTAGGAAAACAAACAACTACTTTTCCACGATGATGAGGAAAGGAGTGATTGAGAATAATTATGTTAATATATATATATTTTTTATATAAATTTTCTATACCGGAACTTAAATATGAAATGGAATGTAGTATACAAATCTTTTTAAACTAATTGGAATTTAATTTTTCACCGCAAAATTATATATTTCAAACTCTTCAAAGTAGTAAAATACCTAACGATTAATTAAGGTGCACGTTGTATTTTTGTATAATGTCTTTATAGAATCAAAATAATTAGCAACGTAACGTGAGCATGGTTATATCATTCAATTATTGTAGTATTAATTAAATAAAGATGGAATATACTACAAAGTGTTAGAAATATTCAACACGTAGCTGCAATAATTGAGTCTCAACTAATTAATTAATTTGATCCCAGACACTATCCCGTAGATGACGATGAGTTTATACATAGTCGTCGTATTGAAATGTGCATGTCCAAATTAGATATTTTTAAAAAATTATGAGCTCAAAATTAGTTGAATTGAATTAATGATGTGTGTTAATTAAGTATTTAGTTTTATTTAAGAAAAATTGCACCATTTAAGATGACATTGATTTCATTTTCATAAATGATGCCATTTGATTAGCGACGCCCTTAGGCTAACTTTGTCCATATTTTATCAACTTCGAATTGTGTCTTTCTTTAATTATAGTACTAATTAAAAAAGAGTTGGTCTCTTGTGCCTAAGGTGCACCATGCACACTATACTGGTCAGTCAACCCTTATGAACAATAAAAGACACAACTTAGAAACAAAGTAACTATTATTGCAGTGGTTACTCTAACTCCTCCTCGTTAGGAGGAATGTTAGGTTCAAATCCTGCTAACAAAAAAAAAAAACTTATATTTTAACTTTTCAGTAAAAAAAACATTTTTTTTTAAATACCAAAATTATCATTTTTCAATAACAAAAATTTCAGTTTTCAATAATAATGATGACCACTTTTCAATAATAATAGTTGCCATTTTTCCAATAACAAAATTTTCACTTTTCAATAATAATGATGACCACTTTTCAATAATAATAGTTGCCATTTTTCAGTAACAAAATTACCACTTTTCAATAATAAAATTACCATTTTTCACTTTTCAATAATAATGATGACCACTTTTCAATAATAATAGTTGCCATTTTTCAGTAACAAAATTACCACTTTTCAATAATAATAGTAACCACTTTTCAATAATAAAATTACCATTTTTCAATAACAATAGTTACCAATTTTCAGTAACGAAATTATCAGTTTTCAATAAGAAAGAACTACATTTTTCAATAAAAATAGTTACCACTTTTCAACAATAATAGTTAGCACTTTTCAAAAATAAAAGTTATCACTTTTAAATAAAAAAGAACAACACTATTCAAAATAATCAAAAACCCAACTCTTATTCAAATTCCATTCTAATTTTTTTATTCACAACAAAATTAAATAACCAAATCTCCAAAAAATTATTACAGGTACCATCTTCATCGTGGAAGTAGGAGTTGTTCCAGATCAGAGCGTCATAGCCGATGTATCGGATAATTTCGCAAAGAACGAAGAAATTTTTTATACCTGATTCTGGAATAGACAAAGAAGCGAGAGTTTTAAGGTACAAGAGAAGAGAAAGAACAAAAAATTCGAGAAAACAATTCATGTGGATGGATCTGTCGCGCACACAGGGGTCCACCATCGCCGTCAAGATGTTGAGCGGCGCGCAGAGAAGGCAATGGTCTCCATGGATGGTCGGAAGAGGAACCTGGAGTGGGAGCAGGTGGCCGGAACTGAAGAAGGCGACGACTACGGAGGCAAACATAGTGAAAGGTGTGGATATTTTTTTAGAGTTTATATATTCTCTCAAATAAAGAATAAAAAACGGTTAAAAAAAAAAACCGATTAAAAAAATAAAAGTAGAAAAAAAACGGTTAAAAAAAAGCGTTAAAAAAAAAACAGAAAAAAAGCAGTAAAAAAAAAAGCAAAAAAAAAAAAATTTAAAAACGTGAGTGCACCACATCACTAATTTGGTGTGAATGGTGCATATAAGACTTTCCCATCAAAAAAATTGGACATTGTTTAAGCAGTATAAATATCAAAATGAGAATAATTTTAACTATGCGATGAATGTTCGAATTTCAACAAATATTCATTCGATTTGTTTCGGCAGAAGTTTTTCTTTTTTTTATGTTCATTTCAATAAAAGTTTCATTTGTTTTTAAGTAAACTACTCTCTTACATATTTCATTATATTATTTTCTCTCACAATCAAATCAACTATAATACATTTATTTATTATATCACTAGTGCAATACGTAAAAATTATTATTTAATTTAATATATATATATATATTACTACAAAATTGGTATAAAATTAAAATTGAGAAAACGGTTTTAAAAGAGAGAGAAAACAGTCGGTTTATGCTAAACTGAATTAAAAAAAAAGGGCAATACTTAAAAAATTTTTTTTTACAGAATTTAAAAAAATTCAAAATAGAATTTTATGAGGAGTTGTCATTAATAAAAGATAAAAAATTAGTATTAAGGAATATCTTTCTTAATTTTAATGTTCAAAAGCTAGGAGAATCTTCTCCAAAACGATATGTATTGTACTAACTAGACACGCGCAAAATCGAACCGCCAAACCGGTCAACCGGCCAAACCGCCGGTTACGGTTTGAAAACCGAACCGTAACCGAAAAATAACGGTTCGGTTACGGTTCGTCATTTTGACAAACCGCAAACCGCCGGTTTGGCCGATTTTGGCAGTTCGGTTAACCGCCAAACCGGCGGTTAACCGGTTTTTTATTTAAAAAAAAAAAAATATTTTTTTTAATACACAATTCTTCTATTTTTAATGTATAAATTTAAGTTATATAATTTTCATTCAATTCTAGTAATGTATTTTCTAAAAAATGAGTTAAAACGAATAAAATACGAACGAAAACGGAGTGAAAACGAGCGAAAACGGAGATAATATTAAAAAAAAAAAACACAAACACAAACCGCCAAACCGGCGGTTTGAATACCGTAACCGACGGTTCGCGGTTCGATTACGGTTACCGAAAAACCAAAACCGTAACCGTCGGTTTCTAACCGAAACCGACGATTTGGAACCGTTGCCCATGTCTAGTACTAACTGTCAACCGAAGACGAAATATCACCCCGACTCATAATAAATAACCTTGACAATTTTATTTTATTTAAAACGGGAATTGTGACAATACTAGAGACAGTTTAAGGATAAGAAATCATTTGAGAAATTCTTTTTATTGCATTGGATATATAAATACAGTTACCGTTTATCTATACACCTGAATTAAATTATAAGCCCCATTCACTGTTTATTTACAGTAAAACAATTACATTAACTAATTAATACGGTGTTAATGATAAATTAAATCACTCTCACCTCATTTAATTACAGTTTAATCTAAAATTTTAAATAATTATAAATAAATCATCAACATCAACTTTAAATGCTACTATAAATTAGTCTTTCGAGCAATCTTTTTGTATACATATTTGACGTGTTAGTTACAAATACACAGGAAGTTTATATGAAAAACTAATTTGCAAGAACATATAAACTATATTTACTTTAAATTTTAAAACTCAAGTTTTAAATTTTAAGATCTTACATTAGATTTACTTCATAATTTAAAAATAGATTTTACAAAACTACCAAAAATATAAAGTGAAATTATTATAATCTTACCTTTTTTTCAACAATAATATAATAACTTCAATTATTACATAACCATCTAATCATTATAATTATACTCAACAATAATATAATAATATAATTTCATTCAATCTTATATATTAATTTGACATAAAATTAAATCATTTCCTACTCAAAAATTAAAAAAACACACATATTACTATTAATCAAAATTTAAAAAATTATAAAATTTTAAAAATCAGCCCTAAACTTGAAATAAACATAGGGAGTTTGATTTATTTATACTTATTTTAAACTTGTGAATTAAATTAGAATTTGAAAAGTGAATATTAAAATAGTTACCAATACAGTATTTTAGTTGCTTCATTGACAAATCCACCTTATTTTGTGACCAATGTCCTAAGCGTTAACGTCCAATCCAATGAGAAGGCGACACGCATGATTTCTTCCAAACATGCGAATTCTCGGTCCATTCCCAATGTTATGAACCCGCGTCAATTTTCTTCGACAAAAATAAAGAAAATTAAATTATATAATTATCGGAAAATTATTCCAAAAATTCCATCGACATTCTTCTCCAATTTCCAGCTCCATCGCCGCCCTCTTCTCACGTCTTCCCCATAACTATAATAATCTCTATATATTCCAGATTTCAAACGTATATGCGTTAGTTTGAATTCTGGGTTTTGTATAGAGAGAGAAATAAACAAGGGGGAAGAAGACGAACAGCAATGAAGAGTAGAAACGCGAAGGTTTCCATTACATGGATTCCCATTTTCTCCTTATGTTTCTTCTTGATTGGCATGGTTTTTACCAATAGGTACGTTTTAGTTCGATTTTCCTTTTTTAATTTAGTATTACTATTTTTGGGTGGAGCTGTAGTGATTTTTGCGATGGATTGATCTGGGTTTTTTTTTTCCACCAGATTTTGGGGGCCATTAGAATCCAATAATCAGCTCATAACTCAGCAAAGGAGGGAGCAAGAGCTGCAGATCGTTTCAGAAGACTGCAATACCAAGAAAAAGGTTTGATTTATTGACTTGAAAGTCTTTTGAAGATTCAAAAGTAATTCTATGTTTCGTATTCATATTCCTGTAAGATCCTGAGGAATTTTTCATCATAAGTCTTTTTGAGGTTTTAGTTTTCTTTATAAAAGTCACCTTTTATATTGATTAGGAGTAAATGATTTATCATTATGTATTTAATCTTTAGTTGTTTTAATTTATCTGTAGAAAACAGAAGATCAGGATAAGGATGTAATGAACGAGGTTTACAAAACACATGAATCAATCCAGTGAGTTCACAATCCCATGACTTTAATATGTAATGTAAATTCAAGTTGGGTGCTAATGGATGGAAATTTAACGATGAGGTTCGTTTTAGGTCGTTAGACAAGTCAATCTCAATGCTCCAGATGGAGTTAGCTGCTTCTAGAAGTGTTCAAGAGAAGAGTTTAAGTGATGGCTCATCACATACTACTAATCAAGGGCCTGCGAGGAAAAAAGCATTTATGGTAATTGGTATAAATACAGCTTTCAGCAGTAGGAAGAGGCGTGATTCTGTACGAGAGACTTGGATGCCTCAAGGTAATTATTATCTCATATGAAGTATGTTCTGTTTTACTTATGAGAATCTGATTTAAATTGTTTGTGATTTGAGTAGGTGATCAACTTCGGAGATTGGAGCAAGAGAAGGGAATTGTTGTGAGATTTATGATTGGACATAGGTAAATTGTGAATTCATGTTGAATTTCTTCTTTATGTTGTACTAAATGCAATATAAGCTAGTTTTTCTAATATGAAGGCCTCGATTTTAAAAATATGTTGGTGCAAGCTTTTTGCTTTTCATGTTAACATTAAATATAACCTTGAAGGAAACAAGGTATGAATATGAATGAGATGTGGATTCATAAGGTAGTGCTGTAAGCTCATGAAACGTAAGGGTATGTGTGATTTGGGATTTGAAACCGGATTTGGGATTTCCAAATTTAAATCTAGTTCTACTTTGGGATTTTAGAATCTAGTTTATAAACTCACCCCTACAACTACCTATAAATACTAGTGTTTTTTTAATACCATGCTGTCTTCAATTATTCGTCAATGCAAATATGGTTTATAAGTGACTTGAGTACTTCGTTAGAATTATGTTGATGTGAATGGATGATTGCATCAGAAAAAGGGATGACTATAGGCTGTTGTAGTGTTGTTGCTAGTTGCTCGATTGTTACTGTGTAAGTGTTTTTGAATGTATATGACAATGATTTTATATTTTGAATACATAGAATATCTAAGCATGTCTTTATACGTTGCATTAAGTGGAATGGACTAACCGGGTAGGTGTACATTTTTTATTGGTCCAGCGCAACATCTAACAGCATACTGGATAGAGCTCTCGACTCTGAAGAAGCTCAACATAAGGACTTTCTCAGGCTTGTACGAAGATATACTCAATCTTATTATTATTATTATTTTTGCTTTTTAAAGTGAACTCCATGTATCATAACCATCCATTATTGCAGGAGCATGTTGAAGGATATCATGAACTCTCTGCAAAAACAAAGATTTTCTTCACCACTGCTGTTTCGATGTGGGATGCTGATTTTTACGTCAAGGTTGATGATGATGTTCATGTTAATTTGGGTAAGTGTTCATTTTAAATTTTTTAAAATTGATTGGGACTGTTCTAAATGAGTGTATTGCTCCTACAGGTACATTAGCTGCCACTCTTGCTCGTCATCGATCAAAACCTAGAATATACATTGGTTGTATGAAATCTGGACCTGTTCTTGCTCAGAAGTAATAGTTAAACACTCAACCAACATTGTTCTGTTTTGATGTTTCTTAAATCTAGACCAGATATTTGATAAACGGATATGCTTGTTGTTCAGGAACGTAAAGTACCACGAACCAGAGTACTGGAAATTCGGAGAAGATGGAAATAAATACTTCCGGCATGCAACTGGACAGATTTATGCCATTTCAAAGGATCTAGCCACCTATATCTCAATTAACCAGTAAGAATTCTTGCTTTTGGTTAAGCTAGATGTTGTTCTTGTCCCCT
Source organism: Galeopsis tetrahit (assembly GCA_963675135.1). Taxonomy (NCBI): domain Eukaryota; kingdom Viridiplantae; phylum Streptophyta; class Magnoliopsida; order Lamiales; family Lamiaceae; genus Galeopsis; species Galeopsis tetrahit. Next base: position 5,809,878 of record OY776125.1, on the reverse strand, counting down.
TTATATATATATGTGTGTGTGTCATTAAAAAAGAACTGCATAATACAGAGTGTCCCCACTCCCCACATACACTATGTTGCAAGGAGTGAATATTTGTGTATCATAGATTTTAATTTGTGTTCTTAAAACTATTGCTAGCCTACTGCAAAATCATAAATTGTAGGCTCAAAATTTGTTGCACTTGTGGGAATATTAACGGGATGGTGGTGTAGTGATTCTGTCATTTCTATTATGATGAACTTGATTATAAAGCTTAAAACACCTAAAACTTCTTACATATGTCTCAATTGATTTGAAACATCCATTTCTCTAAATTTGATAGGTGTCATAATAATATATCATAATCATGATTCCAATTTGTAGGCCCATACTGCACAAATATGCTAATGAAGACGTGTCGCTTGGTTCTTGGTTTATCGGTCTTGAAGTTGAGCACATCGATGAACGCAATATGTGCTGTGGTACTCCACCAGGTATAGTTTTCTATGATTTTTTTTTTCCCAATTACTGTATTTGGTTTGAGAACTCCCCTAAAGGCAGAATATCCCGTTGTTTAGTTTTCCTGTTCAAATTTCCCTTTTTGTTTGAAGTTTTTAGATAACTAAAACTGCAAATAAAGCGTCAAGAATGTTTTTGGGTGTTTATTTGCAGATTGTGATTGGAAGGCACAAGCAGGCAATGTATGTATCGCCTCATTTGATTGGAGCTGCAGTGGAATCTGCAAATCAGTAGAAAAGATAAAATTTGTACATGAACAGTGTGGTGAAGGCGAAGATGCTCTTTGGAATGCTTTATTATAAGATTACTTGCACAAAGAAGAGTTGAGCTGACAAACGAATATAGAGTCTCCGTTTTCATCCATCCTACAACACGAGAACAAACTTATGCTCGGGGCTATGAAAGTTCATTACTTTGGAGCAAGGTTTGATGCAAATTGAAGCTTCTAACTTTCTGATGATTTTGTATGAAGGCAGTGTGTGTGCTGATTTGAGTAGATCGCTTCTTGTCCAGCCAAATTCTTTTTGCGTGTGGGCTGGTTCGATGCATGTAAACTTAAAGACGCGTGATTTTGGAATTAATTTCTGATTAACCGTAGAAAACACTTGTTTATCGAGCTATGACTCGTGTTGGATATTCAAGATTTTGTAACTGATGACATTTCTGCTCATCTATCTATATAGTATAACCGTTTCTCTCTCTCATTGTCAGTATATTTAGTTTATCACTTTCACTTCACTGCATTTGGATCACCTATCTAAAGTTAGCTTGGAATCTGCTTTCCAAGTTGGTTCCCCTGTCAATCTTCACAACTGTAAATGTATGGAATGTGAGCAGGTCTCATGTGGATTATTTTCTTCAGAGTAATACTCACTCCATCCATCTCTAAATTGATCTCATGTGGAGTAGTTTTATGGTAATTTTGGTTTTACACTGATTTGAGCACGAAAACTAAAGAAAAGTGATAAGGTAAGGTACTAAATCCTTACAACTTTATATGATGGTATTTTGTAAAAAAAATGTAATGATAAATGTATTTTGAGTGTGAGAGTTGTAGGGTACTTAGACAAAAATATGAAATAATAGCTAAAACGATTGTGGGGGTGTTTGCAAACTCTATAAACAGTTTAAAATCACTTTTGTAAAGTAAAAGCTGTGAGAGAACTGCTTTAAAAAAAAGTGATTCTGGAAGCTGTTTGTAGTGTTTGAAAACACCCCCTATATTTTAAAATAAAGTTTAAGTCAAAAAAATGATAAATGATATAAAATGGAGGATTATATAAATAAAAAAGTGACAAGTGTTCTTAGTGCTGTAAAGTTACTACTCTCTTTGTCCATATTTAAAATGGAAACTAATTCGATTTTCGGGTTTAACAACCAATTTGATGGATTGACCAAAATCGAGGGGTCCTTAAACCGATAAACCGAAATCGAACAAGTCAAATTAAAGTTTTTGTTCAATTTCTTAACCCAAACCCGATCCAAAAAAATGATGTTTGTTCAATAAAATTTGAAGTTGAGTTTGTTAAATAACCGTGGCGAAACAAAAAAAACGTCAGTTATTTCATAAAATTAGTTTGTTGCAGAGTAAAACACGTCGGCACACACTGTAAAAGAGAAAACTTTAGACAAGACAAGACAACTACCTGCAATTAATTAAGCCCAAGAAAACCAATTGCTTAATTATTACAGTAATTAATTAATATTATAATGATATGAGTCAGTTTTGGCCTCTCAGCAACCAGGCAACACTGATAAAAAAAATAGCCTACTCGAGATTGATAACTCCATCAGACGTTTATTAATTAATACTAATAAGTTTAAATGCACTTTATCTTATCTTTAATTTATGTATATAATCTTTTCAAGTATGATTTGTTTTTTATTTTACTAAAACTAAATGATACTGTAAAGTTTCATAACATTTTTTTAAAAATAAATTGTATATTAAGATAATTGAAAAATATAAAATTAAAATTAAACAATAGTTAAATTGAAAAGAGAATTAGATGATTATCGAGAAAATTGAATAGTGATTTACCAAAGAGAAGTTATGACTATTAAAATAAAAATTACAACTAACCAATAGACTACCATTCTTACTAGTAAATAGTAATACTCTTTCTATTGGTTTGACTTGTAGTCCTCCCCTAAACTTACTTTAGTAACCACATGAGCTCAATAATAATCCCCACGTATTAAAAAAATAGTTTACTTTAAATAAAAGAGAAATTACGTAAATACATACTGAAACAAAGAGTGAAGTTAAATTTGGATCTTGAGTGACAATAATATTTATATTTTTTTTATTAAGGTAGATCTTTTTGCATCACAAAAAGGGCCCGAAATTTCCAAGAGGCCCAACACAAGAATCATTTTTGGAAAGGAAAAAAAGGGGACCCACGTGTACTTTATCACGTGCCAGCCACATGCAAACAAATGCGATGTCGGCTAATTAGAGACGTGTCCACCGCTACGCATGTGCTGGAACCCGCCAGTATATCTCATTCCATGAATTGAATAAGGCCTTTAGACTTCATTTTTATTTTTTTCAGACGTGTCCAATATGACATATGAAAAGGTGGTGCGGAAGATGATATGCAGATACAGATAAAACATGAAACTTGACGTTGGAGATTGACTCCATCTTCGTAACAAAAAATAAAAAATCTCGTACACAGGTGCAATACGCTCTAATGCAAGATCTAGAAAATTGGGATGTTCGTAGTTAATTTTTAGGTTTGAAAGTTTGTGGATTTTGAATGTAATAGGGATAGTTTAGAATCATAAATTGTTTGTTTAGATATTTTCTCTTATTTAGATTTATCTTATATTGACCAAATCTTCCCACAATTATGGGAGTTTGTTTGTAATCTCACTTGTATATATATATATATATATGAATATACACGCTCACCAGAGAGCAGTGATCTTCTCTCAATTCTTCTCTCAATTCTTTCTTTATGTGTTATTCACATTCTGTCATGGTATTAGCCTTATAACCGATCCAAACCCTAATTCTTTTTTCCGCAACTTAATCTATTTCCTTTCTTCTTCGCCGGAAACAGTCACTTCTCCTCCATCCAGCGCCTGTTCCTTCTCGGTGAGTGATATCAAAGGACTGGTACCCTCCTTTCTTCTCTCGATCGACAAGATGTCCACTTCTTCTGCCACCGATCCCCTTCCGGTGACCACTATGATCAATATGATGCAAATAAAACTTGACTCGTCCACGTATCTTATGTGGCGTCGTCAAACGATTCACATGGCCGAATGCTTCGATATTCTTGGCCATCTTGACGGTACATCTCCATCTCCTCCCTCCACCATTCCACCTATTACGCCTACTGGTGCGCCCGCTACTGCTGCTACTGCCGAACCGACTCCGAATCCGGAATATCAGACATGGCGTTTGAAGGACAAACGCTTGCTCAGTGTTCTGTTTACCTCCCTCTCTCCCGATGCAGCGTCTGAAGTTATTGATTGCACATCTGCACATCAAGCGTGAGAGGCACTTGAATCTGTGTATGCCTCTACTTCTCGCTCACATCAACTACGTGAGGAGTTATTATCTCTTAGACGCGGCGACTTATCCGTGGAAGATTATGGGCGAAAATTCAAACACCTTTGTGATCAGTTACATGCTATTGGTCGCCCGATTGACTCCTCTGATAAAAGCCATTGGTTCCTTCGTGGATTGGGAATTCAGTTTGCGGGTTTCGCCGATACCCGTATGGCCATCTCTCCGATCCCGGCGTTTCGGGATCTCTTGCATCAGGCGGTGCAATTTGACATGATGTTACGATCCATGGAGGGTCCCTCTCCTACGCCTGCTGCTTTCTCTGCTGTTCGCGATGGGCCTTCACACTCGAGTAATCCCCGGCAGCCTCTTCGTTCGCAAAACCGCAGCCAACAGCAGCCCCAACACTCCTCTCGCTCTTCTGGTTTTTCTGGAGGTAATGGACATTCTGGTGGTAATGGAAATTCTGGCACTCCTCTCGCTCTTCTGGTTTTTCTGGAGGTAATGGACATTCTGGTGGTAATGGAAATTCTGGCAGGAGGGATGGCAACTCTACTGGTGGTGGATTTCGTCGACCTCCTAGGTGTCAGTTGTGTCGCGGGGAACACTACGCCGATAAATGCTCCAAATATTTGAATGCTCTTAATTCCAACTCCGCTGCCCACCTTGCTCATGCATTTACTTCAACATGCAATGTCTCGGATCCCACACCCGACTGGTATCTCGATTCAGGCGCCTCAGCACATATGACGAACCAGTTATCCGCTCTTGACACTCATGAGTCCTATTCTGGTAACGGTTCTGTTATAGTTGGTAATGGTAATGTTTTGAATATTTCACATATTGGTAACACTAATTTATCTGAGGATGTTAAGCTGTTAGATGTGCTTGTCGTACCCCATATTACCAAGAATTTACTGTCTATCAGCAAATTAACTGCGGATTATCCTGTCGATGTCATATTTTCTGATAAGTTCTTTGCGATTCAGAATCGGGTCACAAAGAAAATCCTGGCTCAGGGAAGGTGTAATCAGGGGCTTTATCTGCTTGATCGGGGTATTCCAGCTTTGGTTGCAGCGATTCGGGTCAAGAGGTTGAAAGCGAGTTTTGATTTATGGCATTTACGTTTGGGGCATGTCCCGTTTTCAGTTATTTCATTATTAAATAAGCAGGGTTGTTTATCTATTACTTCAGTTTTACCAAACCCTAGTCTTTGTGGATCTTGCCAATTGGCAAAGAGTAAACGTTTACCTTTTTCGTTGAATGAAAAGCGTTCTACTGCTGTTCTTGATTTAATCCATTGTGATTTATGGGGTCCTGCGCCTGTTTCTACTTCTGATGGTTTTAGGTACTATGTTGCCTTTGTTGATGACTTTTCTCGCTTCTCTTGGATATACCCGTTGCGTGCTAAATCGGATTTCTATGATGTCTTTGTTCGTTTTCATGCCTTTGTCTGCAATCAATTTTCTCGAACTATAAAGATATTTCAATCTGATGGTGGAACTGAGTTTTTGAATGGGAAGATTCGTGATTTTATGCACTTACATGGTATTCATCATCGAACTTCGTGTCCTTATACCCCACAGCAAAATGGCAGAGTTGAACGTAAACATCGTCATATCTCTGAGACTGGCCTATCCATGCTTTTCCATGCTCATGCTCCCGCCTCTCTATGGTTTGATGCCTTTGCCACTGCCGTGTATGTCATAAATAGGCTTCCGTCTGTAGTTCTCGTTAACTCTTCTCCATTCCAGGTATTATTTGGATATCCCCCCAGTTACGATACTTTCAAGCCTTTTGGCTGTCGTGTGTATCCTTATCTTCGGGATTATGCTGCACATAAGTTGGAACCTCGTAGTCGACCATGTATTTTCCTTGGGTATAGCAGTGTTCAGAAGGGTTTTCGTTGTTTTGATCCGGAGTCTTCTCGAGTCTTTATCACTCGACATGCTCAGTTTGATGAGCTCTCCTTTCCCTTCTCACGGGCCACACCTCTCACGAAGGTTACTGACTTGGATATCTCCACATTTCTTGATATCGCGTCTGATTATTCTCTGGCTCCTGCATCGGCACCTATCCGTCCTCCACACCGCTTCTATGTTGATCCCGATACTCGTTCATCATCGTTGCTTCCTGATGAACCTATTATACAGACACCTCCGTCCGATCCCGTTGATCCTGTTATTCCCATTGACGGCACACATACTCCACCTCCGTCCCCTGATCCCGTTGTTCATCCTCCGGCTTCGACGTTGTCTGTTCACCCTATGACTACTCGAGCCCATGCAGGTATATTCAAGCCCCGTTATCCAGTTGATTTTGCTTCTTCTGCTCTTCTATCGGCTCTCGTCGCTACCTTTGAGCCCCGTGGTTTCAAGTCTGCCGTTAAACATCCTCATTGGCTTGCTGCTATGCAAGAAGAGATTGACGCCCTTCGTTCAAACTCCACTTGGGATTTGGTGCCTCGTCCCTCTGGTACTAACATTGTTGGTTCAAAGTGGGTGTTTCGTACGAAGTTTCTTGCTGATGGGTCGATCGATCGTCACAAAGCTCGCTTAGTGGCACAGGGGTTTACTCAGGTTCCTGGTACTGATTTTCACCATACTTTTAGTCCTGTTGTGAAGGCGGCTACGGTTCGGATTGTTTTGGTTCTCTCTGTTCGGCAGGGTTGGCCTCTTCATCAGCTTGATGTCAAGAATGCCTTCCTCAATGGGGTTCTTCAGAAACCTGTCTTCATGGCTCAGCCCCCTGGCTTTGTTGATCCTCGTTATCCAGATCATGTTTGTCGTCTGAAGAAGGCTTTGTATGGTCTTCGTCAGGCTCCTCTTGCCTGGTACCAGCGTTTCAGTTCGTTTCTCTTCGGCTTGGGATTCTCTCAGAGTCGTTCTGATTCATCTCTTTTTTATCTTCATCAGGGTAACTCTGTTATTTACCTCCTCTTATATGTTGATGATATTATTGTTACAGGCAATGATCAGGCCGCTCTTCGTCGCTTTATTCATCGCACTGGTGATGAATTTGCTATCAAGGATCTTGGTTCCTTGAGCTATTTTCTTGGCCTTGAAGTTTCCTCCACTGATACTGGCTTGTTTGTTGGGCAAGCTAAATACGCGCTTGACATTCTTCAGCGTGCGGAATTGATGGATGCAAAACCTGTCTCAACTCCTTTGGCAACGGGTGAGTCACTTGTCAGCACTGGCCCTATTTTCAAGGATCCTACTTTGTACAGATCTCTAGTTGGTGCATTGCAGTATTTGACCATCACTAGACCAGATCTGTCTTATGCTGTTAGTTCTGTGAGTCAGTTTCTTCAGTCACCTACTGAAGATCATTTTTTGGCGGTTAAGCGTATTCTTCGCTATGTGAAAGGAACAATTCATTTTGGCCTCTCCTTCACTAAGCGCCCAGACTCTTCTGTTCTGGGTTATTCTGATGCAGACTGGGCTCGTTGTGTTGAGACTCGTCGTTCGACATATGGGTACTCGATTTTTCTTGGGGGCAATCTTGTTTCCTGGAGTCCGTTTCTCGCTCTAGCTGTGAGTCTGAGTACCGTGCTATGGCGAATACTGCTGCAGAACTTGTATGGGTTATTAATCTTCTTAAGGAACTTCGAGCCCTTCCTCCTGATCGACCTACTTTGTTGTGTGACAACAAAAGTGCAATATTTTTAAGTCAAAATCCTGTTGCACACAAGCGAGCCAAACACATTGACTTGGATTACCATTTTGTTCGTGAACTGGTATCATCTGGTCGTATTTCTACTGGTTTTGTTCCCTCTCATCTACAGCTTGCCGATATCTTCACAAAGAGCCTTCCACGTCCCGCTTTTGAGTTTCTACGTTCCAAGCTTTGCGTGTGTCTTCATCCCACGCAGCGCTTGACGGGGGGTAATAGGGATAATTTAGAATCATAAATTGTTTGTTTAGATATTTTCTCTTATTTAGATTTATCTTATATTGACCAAATCTTCCCACAATTATAGGAGTTTGTTTGTAATCTCATTTGTATATATATATGAATATACACGCTCACCAGAGAGCAGTGATCTTCTCTCAATTCTTCTCTCAATTCTTTCTTTATGTGTTATTCACATTCTGTCAGAATGGCTTCTGAAATGTAAACTATGAACCTATTTATAATTGTTGAAGAGTGTGATGTCTTCTAGTGAAAAGTTGTAACATATTGTTAGATTAATTCAAATCGTAATCATTCGTTAGATTTGACTAAAATTAAAGACTAGCTTCTCAAGAAATGCAAAGTGTCTCTAGCTAAACTATCTTTGTGCGATTCAACAATATTTATTTTCTTAACACACCAATCATGTAGACCTCTCAATCAAATTTAATCTATAAGGAACAAGTCTACATATTTTCTCATGTAAAATTGTTATCTTCATATATTAATATCTCATTCACTGTAAATGTTGATTACTAATTTGTACTCCCTCCGTCCCAACTTAACTTTCATAATATTTTAGATATTGTATGGGTAGAGTTTCTAAAGATCGAAAAAGTAGGTATGAAAGTTAAGCCGGTACGGAGGAGTAATTTTTATCCAATTTCAATGAATGAGACATCAAATGAAAATTAATCAAACTTGGATCTAATACACAAATTCTAAACCAATTTTCATCAATGTGAATGATGAAAAAATAATTAACATATTTATATTTCATGTTAATGATTTAGAGTTATTATTCAAGTTGAACCGAGTAGTTGAAGTTTGAAGTCGACTTGAGCTCTTGTCGAGTCGAGTTCAACTCAACTCAATTACATTAAAGAGTGGAAAAATGAACTCAGACTCAATATTAATAAACGAGTCTAACGAACTAGTCGAGCCAAGCTTCCTTCCTAGCCGATTCTCGATTCAACCGGTTATGAAATGAAGGCATGTGCTTATGGCGGTAAATGCAAATTTGTGTCAAAAGCTCTAAAAGGAAAATCAAAGTATAAGTAGGGGAAGTCCTTTAAAATAAGAAAAAGATGATTTAATAATAACTTGGACACATGAGTGGTTGTAGTGTTAATATTTGACCACGCATGCACACTTATGTACATGCATATATATATAACTTAAAAGGTACGACATATATACATACAAATACGTACATTAATCATAGTCGTCTAAGTCTAAGATACTCCATATATTTGCTTTTGTTGACTCTTTTCTCACTCTCACACACACATTTCACACCAAAAAACACACACACACAACAAAATGAGCAACGGATTCGATAATCATAATAGCATCCATTTCCTCCGCCCCAAATCCATTTTCTTGCCAATGTTGTGCAGATTATCAATCAAAGACATCAAACTAAACCACCGCCGCCGCAAAGATCCAACTTTTTCCGACGACCCCTCCTCCCCCAAAGTCAGCTGCATGGGCCAAGTCAAAAGAAACAACCGCCGCGTCACCGCCGCCGCTTCCCCCATCACAACCCACCACCAGTACAGCTACTCCAAGCTCAAAAGATTGTTTTCCACAAAAGCCCTTTTACCCCCCGCCACTTCCGCCACCACCGCCACGGCGGCGTGCAGGAGTAGCAAAGGAGTAGTAGTGTGTGTTAATAATTTGAGAAGATTGGATTTGAAGAAAGAGTGTCATGATCAGAAGGTTGTGGATGTTGGTGAACTTGATCCGCCGTTGCCGGTTGTGAAGAGGGCGGCGCCGTCGGGTGTCGACGATGGGAATCTGTGGAGGAGGAGGTTCGAGGGAGCGGCGCTGAAGAAGTTGCAGATTCAACACGTTAATTTGCAACACAGCTGTTTGAAACCCCCAACTGTGTGACATTAATTAATTCATTTAATTCCATGTACAATAGAAGAATAGATCCAGGTTCCCGTTGGTAGTAATATTAAATGTAAATTAATGAATTTAAAAAATTAGTTTCATTTTTATTATATTTTATTTCTTTTACATTTTGACAGAGAGTCAAGTTTCAAATCTTGATTGTACCCTCTTCGATCATTCGATGCCAAAAAATTACAGAGTAATATTTTTTTTTTTTAGTGGTTGAACTTCGGTATATAAAGTTTTCCGTTACTTTTTTTGAGGATATAAATAAACCGCTCATAATGCATCAAGATTTACGCCCATTGACAAGGTTACAAATGGGTTGGATCTTGTTCATTAGTGGACTGTGTGTTTTGAATTCAAAATGGGTACGTACCAATACCATTAATGCTTCATTTTCTTTGATTAAAATATTGGTAAAATCTGGCATCTGCCTCTATATCTGTAAGAATGACTGGATTGGATTCAAAGTCAAGATTTTATTTTTACCCTAGAAATATTTCTTTGTTTTACTGAAATGTCGATTTCAATGAATCCAGGATTTTAGTTTTACACTAGAAGTATTTCTCATACATGGGGGGTGATTTCAATAAATTATAGTAGTAAGTGATTATAATATATGTGTAAAAGTAATTTTGATTTTTTAAAATTTGAATCTCACTAGAATTCATAATCTAAAAGATGAAAAATGTACATTTCTACCTAATTTTAACCTTTTACTAATACTCTACTGAATTAAAACTTTTTACTAAATAGCTCAATTTAATTTAATTTTTACATTCATTATTTTCACCGTTGAATCATTTTTTCAATCATCACAATCAAGCAATAAGTATAGTTCTTTATTCTCGCCATCTCTAAATCAAGCATCCCAAAATAGCAATTATTGAAGTACAATCACAACTATAAAACTAACCTTTTTTAATACAAAAAAATTACATCATAAATACAATCCAGTTACTAAATCGAATTATAACTAATTAAAAAAATGCAATTATATAAGTCATAATGGATAGTATGTCATATGTGTCGAAGTGGCCCCAGGTTAAATGAACACGAGTACATTCTTGGGATTATATTTATATTTTGGTCAAAAACTACTTTTTAGACACTCTAATCCACCATTATTACTCTAACCCATGCCTTCATGCTATAACAATATACTCCACATTGTCATGATCCACGACATTTTTATGTTTTTCCACATTACTATAACATTTTATGACTTGCAATTCATAAAATTTTAAAAAAGAAAAAAACTAAACTAACTAACTAACTTTCAAGTAAGAAATGATACTTAATAAAGTTAAGTATGTTTAACTACAACCTTACTTGAAATAATAAATAAAAAATTCTAAGTACTCGGGGCATTTCTAGCAATAATTGCATCTGCATTTCTGCATATATTAATAAAATAAAATACGATAGAAATATATAAAACCTGAACAGTGATTTGCAACAAGGTCCCTATTTCTTGTTTCCAAAACAATTTTCAGTCCAATACACACACACATATTTTACAATGCTACTACCATTCTGACCTACAACTACAACCGGAATAATACGAATTCGTATGGAATATTTCTCTATACAGACTGATTAAACACACGATAAATTTGTGTTAGTCAAGATTAGCTCTGGTCTTTGTACGGAGTCCATATCAGTTTGCTTACATCAACTTCCAGTCCACCGCGACCTGCAGCTTTAAGATGACGATCCAGGACCTTAGGATCCGCACATATTACGTGTTGCCCTTTTCGATACTGAATCAACTCTAAACTCTGTAGGGTCGACAATATATCCTCTGCCCTTATTGCAGTCATGTCACTCAGCTCCTGAAAATAAAATATATTCAAATCAGATAAGAAACGGGTTCAACACCTACGCACTCCATTGGCAACTATAATGCAGGTGATGAATAATATACTTCAATCATCTATAACCGGAAATCCTTTTTGTCGTCTTTTTCTATTGGAGTTAATTGCACGAAACTCTCTCATGGCTTGGAAATGTTGAGCGAAATCCCCTAATGGTTTGGAAATTGCATGAAACCCACATGTAGTTTTTATTAAATCAGGCTAATTATCCTTCTTTTTTAATTAAAAAAAACGAGTTAAACGATTTTATCTACTTAAACTATTTCACGTTATGTTCTTCATAATATAATTTCAAAACATCAATATTTGGAAAAAAAAAAAAAGATACGGGGAAAAAGGGGAGAATTAGCTTTGATTTAATAAACCACATGGAGGTTTCGTGCAATTTCCAAACCACGAGGGGTTTTTGTGCAATTAATCTTTTTCCATTGTTCTGTCTGTACTTCTTTATAAATTTCCAACCCATAAATTAAGGAATGTGGGTTTGGTAAAAAATAGTTGTCATTAAACATGCATTCTGAATTTCACCTCCAAATCTTTAAACATCATTTATTTAGGATTGGAGGGAGTAAAAGATAGCAACTTTCGTATTTGTTTAAATATCACCCTAGTAAACTCTGCAAGCTAAAGAGGAATTTTTTATATAAAGAGTGGCATGTGAACTACCACCAGAGGCAATTAAAACTAGTTGTTCGAATGCAAACCTTAATAGAGATGTTGCCCTTGTGTTTCTTCAGTATATCTAGAAGAACGCATGTCCAGTATCCTCGGTAGCTCAAGAGTCCCAGATCTGAGAGTGGCCGTTCAGGTGTTCCAACTTTGCCCTCCTTCTTTGAAAGCTCATATGCTGCACAGATGGTCAAATCTATCATAAGTAATTTCTTCACAAAATAAATGAACAGGAAATGAAATATTCTTTTTATTTTTGTATGAACACCAGAAGCATAGAGCTGTTTTGCAGGGCAAATTGCATATTCCTTATATATAGAATATTATCAAGTATTGCCCCTTGCTGTCTCCTAGATATAATTTTTTTTTTCTACCATAAAATTGCTAATTGATTTCGATTGGAGAGGATACACACATTCTGCCCAGAAAACCCAAACACAAACCATTCATGTATCCCCAACTCATTGAGAATCTCCAATTTTGATCTGCAATAGATTCCATTCTGTTCTAAAGTTAAATGGAAATTATCTCCATCAGTAGCTAGCAACTGTTGTGATTTGACAATCACACTCCTTACAACTATTATATTTAGACGTAAAGAAAAGAATCTGACCGTCTCCATGCAAGATAGAGAAAATATATCATGACCAAAGAATTGTATACAGTGACATCATCTGTTCAACGTATCTATTGTTACCGAAACAACCACATGTATAGATCTGAGTGAACGACGGAAAATTAAAAGCTTACAGAAAGCAATCAGGAATTTTCCATAGCCTTTCCTCTGATAAGGAGGAAGTGTAAGAATACAAGCTAAATTGTATGACTCCTCCGAGTGCTTCTCCTGCATATCAATCCAAGAAAAGTTGGGGAAAGAAAAAAAAAATCCATGTGATACTTTTACGAGTAACCCTACTGGGTTACGTGTTGAGGCATTGCAAATTGTTTCATATATCACCTATGCTACAAGGTAGGAAAGAACTCGCTGTTCTTCAACATAAACAAGTTAGGTAACCATAAAATTAAAGTTGAAGGAAACCAGATCAAGATTTTAACTTGGAACATGAATAGATCAAAAGGCTATTGTGTTGGAAATGACGTTTGCAATGTATAAAATGATAATTCATGAAATTTGCCTCAATTTTTATTTTATTTTTTGCAAAGGACCATAGAACCGAACCAACCCTAAACGACAAAATATTACCTTCGAAAAGTAGCCAACCATGTGACATCCTCTATCATCACATTCACACAGCACATAGAATAGAAACAGATCAACGTCATAGTATAGGGTCTTGTGGTCAAGAAACAATTTAGCCAGATAGCAAAGATTTTGCCCATAAACCTTGTTCTTTTTGCCATCAACCTGTTACCATGCATTTCGAAGTCAGAAAATCTTTTTTTCTCAATAACTGCTCAAAGAAATGTTTGATAATGTGTATTACACCAACTAACCAGAAAAGGAATGAAGAACAAAGTATGAATGCATGATAACAGTCATACCATACCAAGTACTAATATTACTATATGTTGATTGCTTAATTTTTCTTGTATGACTCAATTCCAATGATAAAGATTGTTAGCAAGGCCAAATTCAAAGACCACCAAGCAATAGTGAGTGGCAAGGATAGAAATAAATACTCATTAAAACAAAGAACAGTAAAAAAAAAGTGGCTGAAATTACTTATTTAGCTTTCTGTAATGACTATAAATAAAGCCCTAATGAGACAGAAGATATCGAGTATCACAATTCCAATATACTATTAGTCTTGGGGAAAGGATTACAATTCCTGTTGGGGGAGAATTATTTCTCTGTACTTGTTTTTCAGCCTACCAATATTCAATAAAACCTTCTTCTTGATTTTTTACTCTAACAAATTGGTCCAACCTGCTGCTCTCGCTATGACAAGATTGGAGTCTCACGTCGACATGTTAGAGAAGCATCAAGACACGTTAGAGAAGAATCAAGAGGTGAAGACTACTGCAGAAAGTAGCAACACCATGACCAATCGTAGAGAAGAGGCACCACTAGTAACCAATCTTCACCACACCAACACCTACGAAGAATTAATACCGGCCTCGAAACACATTGTCCTGCCAAGCTTTGACGGTACCGATCCAATTGGTTGGATCGCACGTGCTGAACAGTACTTCGCAATCAAGCTTTGATGTCAGGACCTGCACTTCATTGGCTTTGATGGCTCCAACAACAATCACCCATAATTGTGTGGGATCAATTAAAGGAGGAAATGCTGGACCAATTCGGCGGTGATTTAGCAACACCTCCTAACTCCTAAGCAAACGATTGGCTGCACTTCATTAAATTGAATCCTTGGAAGATTATGCCATTGAATCTCATGCTAGAGCAGACCAAGTTACTGGTTTGGTTTCACAAATAGGGATTCTTTCTTAATGGGTTAAAAGAAGAAATACGGGTTCGGCTGCGCCCATACGACGTACTGGACCTACGGACCACCATGAAAGTTGTTCGCTCCATTGAGCGAGAGTTGGAATTTCTGAATTCAAAGCTGCAATCAAGTGAAAATCAATCAGGGAGATGGACAATAGGCAACGGAATGGCCTGGACCCCAAGCCCAAATACTCAAGTCCGGATGGATTTCCATAGATTTAGCAGTAGCACTATTTACCCAAGCAAGTCCAATCAAGCTCAATTTCAAACCCAACGTATCCAGCAAGCTACTAACAAGTGCTCCAAGATCTCCACCATTGATATCCAACAATAACACTACACACAAGTCCAGAACCACACACTAAATTTCTCATCAGGAGTACACAGAGATGAGAGCAAAGGGGCTTTGTTACCGCTTCAAACAACTGTACAGCCCGAAGCACAATTTCCCACAAAAATCACTACGCATCCTAATCGCAGGGGAGGACGAGACTGGGTCATTTCTATACTGACTTCGGCTTGGACGAGACACAAAATCAGTATGTTGAAAACACTGATTTCCAGCCTTGTGGGCAAGGCTAATTCTTTAGGGGGTGGCAATAATAGAGAAGGCATATCTCATGTGCATAAATCATGTGTTGACAATATTAGTCCTGGGGACAGGATTACAATTCCTGTTGGGGGAGAATTATTTCCCTGTACTTGTTATTTAGCCTACCAATATTGCATCCATGGCATCACATGACATGATTTTTTCCAACATTATGGGATAAATTCTGGTACAATTTATTTATTGCCATATTATTATTATAGATAGGGTCCTATTAAATTCAAGTATTTAATAAACAGCATGTGGGCTAGGTTAGGGTTTTTGTTTTGAGTCTAATTCATATTTCATCGTTTTATGTTGTTAGGGGGAAACATCAATTGTAGTTTGCGCACGATTTAATCTAGTAAAACCTTTTATATTATGTATTTCTTAGTTTTCTTGTTTCTCGACCCTTTTACTCCATCAAATACGAGATTGAATACAACATTTTAATATTTACCTCGAACATTGACAAGGTTCCATTTCGATATATCTCGTCACCAGGAGGATGCTTGAGATCACATTTTTTCTGCAAATGAAGGTGCAATACTTTAAAAACGAGCAGTGCAACTGACTTGATAGAAACAAAGAGGACGAAACACATTAAATTAGGCGGATATTAGTAGATGCCAAATATGGCGGGCTAGAAAGCACTCTCTTTTAGCTACACTATTGTCAAAGCAACAAATTGTGCTTTTATACTTTCGTAAGAAAAAAATGGATGAGGGAGGAGGGTTGGAGAGCTTACCATATGCCTCTGAAGTTGTTCTTTGCGCTTCATGAAATTCAGGCAAAATTCACAAAAGAACAGCTTGGTACAGTCATTGTATTCAGGAGGAAAGGGAGAGAAGTACCAAGTCTCTATCTCATATCTTCCAAGTTCTATTGTGGCAATATTTTTTACTTTTGTAAATTCTTCATGTTCACGCAAGCTAGCAGCATCAAGCTCCTCATGGCCCTGTATAATTTCATAAAACACCTCATAATAATTATGTGCTCTAACAATATGTATCCATAATCATGACGATTACTCATAATGACTCATAACTCAACCATACTCAGCTCCATTACTCACTCTACCTAAGGGATAACCCGGGGAAAAATTAACCGTACTAATCTTCGTGGATTAACATAAATAAAATAAATTAGGATTACCTCCACGTGTGTCTCGTCAATCTTACGCTTTTGATGCCGTGTCATTTTCAAGCTAGTTACCTGAAACATTTGATTGTCAACAGATGCTACATGGAGAACAAAGAATCCACTGGTTGTCCAATATGAAAATGGTGTTACCTTATCCTCAACCTTTTCATCCACATCAGTTTCTACAGAGTTGAGATCAAGTTGGTCAAGTTTAATCCATTCATCAAGTCGACGGTTAACTGTACATGAAAATGAACACATAAATCAAGCATTACAAGAACAGAATTGTAATTTCATGCGGCATAATGAATTTCATCCTATAAACAATTACCAACGAGCAACAATGACGAATATAAAGCAACTTGATGTATCAACAGATAGTTTACATCAAACTACTTGAAGCTTTAAAATTGAAGCAGCAGCATCTGTTTAAGATTTTAATAATGCCAAAATTACAGGAGCCTAGTTTAAATCTATACAACATGACAATCAGCTACAATAAAAGATTCTACCACATTACCAAGAAGCTATCAGAGCAACAAATACAGTAAAAAAAACTAAAAACTTCGAATTATCGGAAAATAAAATTTGCCCTAATCCAAACCCTAACTTCAGCAAATAATCAAATTGAAATTAAACACTATTCTCACATTCGGTGTAGTGAACGTAGTACTCATAATCATTAGCCCCATCAGAAAGCTTGCGACGCTCGATAACCTTGACTGGATGGTACTTGTTGTCCCTCCATCGACAATTTACACGTGTCCCGACCTCCAAAGGCAGAACCGTCATTTTCCTCTTCCGAGAAGGGTCGTTCTCCGGCTGAGCGCCGTTGTACTGTGGCGCCAGAGGAAATATAGCTCCTTCGGCGGCGTGGCCGTTCCCTGCGGCGGTGGCGGCGTGGCCGTTGTCAATCGAAACCATCTTTTGGCACCAAAAAATTGCTTGAAAAAGAAAAATTGATCTAAATAAGTAAATATTATATTGTTATTTGAATTGGTGATTTATATTTTCAAAAAGACCCCTTGTGTTTAAAAATATCAAATATCTAACCTTAATCTTGTAAAATGGTGGTGCAATATTATTATTATAAATTAAATTAGGTTGATTGGAACCAATGAAAATTTCGCGAATATAACTTAAATTTGTATATTTAAATGTGAATTAAAGGGTGTAATGTATTTATATTGTTATTTGAATTGGTGATTTATATTTTAAAAAAGATATGATATTTATAATCCCTTAGATGAACTTGCACCCTTGGAATGTCACGTTTTAATAAATGGGTAAGAAAAAGTGTAATGAGTGATGTTTTAAGGGGTAATTTTGTAAACCTTTATGAATAAAGTAAATTAAAAGATAGATTGAGTGTGAAAAAGTAATGACATATGTGGGTAAATATGTGTATATTTTGAGGGTGAGGTTTGTGACAATATTTTTTTTTTATGCAGTGTGCAAATTGTTTTAGAATATCATATATAAAAAATGTGCAAATTCATATGGGACAGAGGGAGTATCATTTAGATTTAATTGTAATGTAAAATTAGATGAAATCTTTCATTGATACTAAAATTTTGAATCCTCACATTTCTTTAAAACTATCTAAACTGGAATTTCTTAAATTTTATAATATTTTTTTTAAATCATATTCTCTTTCCTTTTTATTCTCTGTTTTCTAACTATATTTTTTAATTTCAATTTTGAGTTATTTTTTTAATCATTCCCTCATTTTCTACCTTAATTAAATAAATAAAATTATATATATATATATATATATATACATTTTAAAAAATTGTGTGGGTCTTGCATTAGTGAAAAAAATATTATGGACACACACGATATCATAAAATTAGAGAAAATTGCAATTTTTTAAAATCTTATATATATATATATATATATATAAAATTACACTCCTACCTACTCCGTATTATTTTTCACATAGACTTATATGCAATATTGACCAATTAAGGTAAATTAAGTCAAAATTTGTGGGTCAAACGCGGATCAACCTAATTATAATATTTATTTTCAGTTTTCAAATATTATTTTACTGGATGATCAAAACTATGTTACTACAAGAGAATTTTTTTATCATTATAAGGTCAAAAGTGTATTACTACGTCTCAAATAATATTTTGGACACAAATTTTTTGGGTGAATTTGTCAGAATGTTTTGACATGTAGTATTAAATTTTTGGCCTTATAGTGATAATATTTTGGCCTTATAATAATAATATTTTGGTCATGTAGTAAACCATATGTTTGCGACCCGCGAATTTTTGAGTAATCCGAATCTGAGCTTATGATCCGCGAATTTTTTAAAATTGTCTTAATTTGACATTTAGACTAAATGAACTTAAAATTTTAACTCGATCTAATTAGTAGTGCAAATTATCAATTCACACTAATATTGTTATTTTTATCATAGGAATGACATGTGATTAATTATATAAAAAATTAATCAAATATAATGAATTGATACTTAAATTTGTTTGGACAAAAATGTCATCATTTCAGTATTAATTATATTTTATCATGTATACTTTAGATTATTTTGTTTTTTATTATATGACTTATATTCTTCAATTGTTCTTCATGAAGTAGTTACTACTATAACTTCTTCCCGTCCCTTTAAAATTTGTCAATTTACTTTAGACACAAGTATTACATAATATAATATTAAATGTATTGTAAATTGACGTTCAAAAAAAAATAAAAATTGATAACTTTTGAAAGTATAGAGGAGTATAAAAAATGTATTTCATCCTTGATTTTAATTACTCTACAAATTTGGGTTGTGCCGTGGGACCGGGGTTTGGTACAATTTATCAAAACTGTAGGGACTCTTTTAGTAAATACACAGTCGTGGGTCCATATAAATATGCCTGTATCTATACCCTCTCAAAACCCTCGTCCCGCCCTCCGTCGAACGCGCACACAGTAGCACACACTGCTAAACAAACCTCCATCGCCTTCAAAGTTCAGGTAATTAATCTTTCTCTAATTTCTCCTTTAATGTTTGCATGGAATTTCATTTGTTGAATTCGAAGTGTTACCTCAAGTTTGGCACCATTTTTTGCACTCGTACACTATCTCTGATGATGAATTTTGGAAATGACAGCCAAGATGGTTTTGTCGGAGGACGAAGTCACGCGGCTGTGGAGAATCCGAACAACGGTGATGCAGATGCTGAATGACAGGGGTTATATGGTGCTCGATTCCGAGATATCAATGACGAAGTCTCAATTCATCCAGAAGCATGGTGAGAATATGAAGAGGGAGGACCTTTTTATACTAAAAGGACTGCGTAGCAACAGCTCGGAACAGGTATTTTTCTAGATACATGTTTTTTTAGCATTCTTATGAATTATAACCTGTGAGAATTTGATTATGGTGTTCGCTGTAGTATTTGTGTAGACAGTGTTTCTGGTAAATTTGAATTAAACCATAGTGCTAGTTTATTGATGTATTTGAAGTTTGAAAATGCCTTTTATTGTTATTTAGGGTATTATTAAGTGGATGATTTAGAATTCCCTGACACCTATTTACAGGGTATTTTTGTTTTTTTGTTTATCTCCAGATATATGTGTTCTTTCCTGATGAGCCCAAGGTTGGGGTAAAAACAATGAAGTCTTATACCAATCGAATGAAAGAAGACAATGTTTTTCGAGGAATCCTAGTTGTACAGCAGAATTTAACTCCTTTTGCTAAGACCTGCATTAGTGAAATATCTACAAAATTTCAATTGGAAGTTTTCCAGGTGATTATTGAGTCTCTTGTTATATTGTTCTTTATTGCACGAATTTGTCAAGATTTGCACTATTATTATACAAAGGTTTTTTTTATTCGACATAGACATCTTGCTTATAATTTGATTTGGGCACCCCAATAGAATTGATTGGCTGACACATTGTAGATTTATAACTCTGAAGCACGAGAGTTTGCACACTTCTAAATTTTGTATACCTGTTTACTTGATGAGATGTCATGAAAAGAATCCTCATTGTTATATGAAAAATGAGTTCTAATATTGGGATTAACAATGTGTAGATCTCTTCTTGGTAAAAAAATGATGTTATGTAGTTCCAGGAAATATTTTCAATTGAAGGTGCATTGCCAAATATTTTTTTGTTCCTTTTTTTTTCCACCTCTCTACTACTGTGTATTGTTTCATTTTTCCTGCATTTTCTTCATATTTTTTCTGGAAATGTGTAATAAAAAAGTCCTAACCAGAACAAAGACAAGCCTCTCTTTGATTTCCTTGTCATCTTCTTTGACAAAAATTTGAAAACCCTTCTGCTCTCCTCCATGAATAGAAGAATTTGGTTTGATGGGCTTTTGGAGATGAAATGAAGAAAATAAGAAAAGCACACTTGGTTGTTCTTCTGCAGTGTTATTACATGAGTCTCTCCACTTACTAGGATTTATTGCTCGCAAATTAAAGCCCAATGCCCTCTCTACTTATTATGTTTCTTGAAACCTGGTCCTAATTGGGTTTTCTAGTATCATACAAAAATAAAACAACCCATTGCTAATTGATGAGAATTCGATACCCAGTATCTGTATTCCTTAAGAAAACCTGACCAGATCGAGAGGTCCGGGTGTAATAGCCCAAATTCATTTGCTCACTGGTAATTGTAAATGTCTTGTCACTGGTATAGTGTTGATTTTACAGTATTTACTCTTGTTTTTTGGTTTTCAATATTCAGTACAACTATAGTGAACTTGACGGGACCTCAATGTACTGAAATTTAGCATACATGTGTATAATTAAAAATAACTTTGGAAAATATCGTACATATCATGGATTATGTTGTGATTGGCTTTTTATTTGGAGTTTTGCAAAATAATATCATGGATTATTTAATCATATTTATAAATAATGTTTACTTTAATTTTTTCCTATTTTTTTAATTTTATTTTTGGTTAAATCAAAAGCATATCAAATGCACGGTAACTTGATGAAATTCAAACTTAATTTCTTGCTGAGATAAAATGACTTTTGGTACATTTTTAAATATTTTACTCTTTAACTTTTGTATATTGTTGTGTGAAGAATTTATGGGGTGTGTCGGGGATTTTTTGATGACATGTTTCATTTTGCATGCCAACTTTACTAATGTCTGCTGATTGCAATCACACAGGAGGCTGAGTTGTTAATCAACATAAAAGATCATGTTCTTGTTCCACAGCATCAGCTGCTTTCACTTGAGGAAAAGAAGACTTTGCTGGAAAGATACACTGTGAAAGAAACTCAGGTTAGTGCATGGTAATTCTAGCCGGATAGTAATTTGCCAAAATTTAATCTAATTTTGGGTTATTTCTTGCCAATGTGTATAAGAACCCTCGCCAGCAAAATCTTCGCTCATCCCACAAATTGGCCAAAATTACACCCAATTGTGACAATCATGATTGAATTTTTGATAATTTTAGAAGAATTGGCTAAAATAGCAATATCTAGGATAGGTTTGTTTTAGGCCATGTAATATAAGCACTACTAATTGTGTGTTCTAAATTGTCTTGGTCTTTATTCTATTAAATAATACTCCCTCCGTCCCTTCGAAGATACCCTAACTTACTAATTTTCACTATTATGCTAACTTCATTTAACAAGCTGTGATGTTATTCTTTGTTGGATCAGCTGCCTCGAATCCAGATAACTGACCCGATTGCTAGATATTACGGGCTAAAACGTGGGCAAGTTGTCAAGATCATTCGTCCAAGTGAGACTGCTGGACGATATGTTACGTACAGATATGTAGTTTGAACTACTGAAGCTTCTTCCTTCATGAAAACTCAAGCAAATGAGGAAGAAAAAAAAAAAAGAGCACGAGGTTGTTGCTTGCTTCCATTCTCGTGGTGTTATTCTACTTTGAAAATCTTCTTATGCTTGATAGCTTAAGGTGTAGTACTATTACTTAGTTTAGTCTTAGTCATTTGCAACTTCTTAATCCGTAAAATACTACTACTACTACTGTTATTATTATTATGGAAAACGTATTTGTTAGTCCTATATAAGTTTGTATATTTCCGCTTCAAGAAACTCCTCTTTTCTAAATTGAATTTTGTTATGCTAACTTTCAAATCTCAACGTTTTAATCTTTTGACGGGCTACCGAAGAGCTGGTTGAAGGATTAAAAAGTTGAAAGTTAATAAGATGAAATTAAATTGGGATATAGGAAAGTTAAAAAATGTCAAATTTACAAGACTAAAAAAACCTTTTTCACAATTGAATTCACATTAGCATTAGTGGTAGGTTAGAGGTGTTGGATTTCCATGATGCCTAAGCGATAAGAAAATGTTTGGTAATGGCTATGTAGGTAAACGCCTCAATATTAGCAAATTGTTTATCAATATATCACTATCATTAAATCATAATCCACAAGGGCATAATTTTATTGGATTGTACTATTTATTCACTAAAATATATACTAATATGTTAGTTGAGTAGGTTTTCCATGTTTAATCTTGTTTTATGATATATTCTTATAAAAATTAAAATAAAATTATGATCTCAATATGAATTTTTTCACAATGTAGCATATCTAGTTTCTAACATGAATATGTGTTGTGACATAATAAAAGGCTGGGTTATATATTGTTCGAAAATGCTTAATCATTCCGAAGTGCGATATTTCAAATGGTTGGAGTACCACTAATTATATAGTCACTAATCACTACTACATATTTGGGCGAGAGCTTTTAGAAGAACTCTCCAAGTGGGAGCTGTCCAAGCTAAATTGCACTTGGAGGGGCTCTCCAAGTGCAATTTAGCTTGGATAACTCCCACTTGGAGAGCTCTTCTAAAAGCTCTCCAAGGCCATGTAGCAGTGAATATTACATGAGTAAACATGCAATATTGTGAAGAATGAGTAAGTAGCAAAGACATTATAGTGATGAGCATAGTGCAAGTCTGATCTCATGTTCATTAACCCATAATATATGTGGGAAAAGGATCAAAATGATGTGGAAACCCATTCAAGTGATTAGAAAAAGTAGCCGTAATGTACATTTGTTGACTTTTGAACCAATAGGCAATAGTTATGCAACTAAGTGCCTCAATTTCTTCCCTGTTTATGATTAAATTATTATATTCAAATTTGTTAAGTTGGTCACTAATTTCATAACTCACCAGCACCTAATTTTACTGTGTCATGATACTACCATATTCAATTACACTTGATGTGGATCTGCATCAAATTACGCACGTTATATATATGGATGTTAATTAATTGGATAACTACATTATTCTGAAAGAAAAAAAAAAAGTTAGTAATATATAGATAATGTTTTCATAAATGCAAATGATAAAATGAAACCAATGAAATGTCGCACGGAAGGTTTGGTCAGGACATGAAATCACGCTTTACTATTGAACGAATCTATGGAAAATTGGTTAGTGGTAATTGTTAAAGGCTATCTAAAACGAGACATATCCTTAACTAAGGACCATAAAATTACGAGTTACATATTAAAATTCAAATGTATATTATGTATTTATACACTCAATTGTATAGAAGAATTTGTTTAAAATTACATATTATGGGTATTGCCTAAAGTACTACTAGGTTGAAAGAAAAGGGTTAGGGGAGAGAAACCAACTTCTCAAAATAATGAACTTCTAATATTCATGCCTAAAATATGAACTAGATTTAAATTACACAGTTTCAAGGAAAAACTCAACAAATATTTTTAATTTGCAATCAAATTAATCAAATTAAAAGGCTTATCAAGATTATTATTTTAATCACATACTTAAATGTTAACGCTGCCGAACACCCAACACATGTAACATAGAATCATATATGTATTTCGAGCCACGAGCTCACCCTTGACATTTAAAAGAAAAAAAAAGAGGTATATACTTTGACAAGAATTAGATTTAATTTCTTCTCTATTAAATAATTTTCTTTGTCAGAACATTTGAATGCTTGGAGTTAACTTCTTCTAATCTAGCTAGGTTTTATCTCCCTCCTGAGGTTGGATTTTTCAAATATATATGATATACGGAGTATATGCTAATATTTGAATTTTAATATAATATAATTACTAGCTATTTTGACATTGCGTACGAATGACTCCAACATATTCCATAATTAATTTAATTTTTTTGGAATGCAACAGATTTCGTTTTATACATTATTGATTGATTGGGCTCCTCAACGAATTGAGTTCTTACATCCGTCAATATATATCGTCATTAAAATTCAAATATCGCTGTTTAAGAACTTACAAACACAATACACATGCATGGTACATATTAATTATATATCTTAATTGAAACCTTACGTACGCATCAATATTTATAAACTATTCACAATTTATTCAATATTAATTAATAATTTAATTAGATCCAAAATTGGAGTTACAATTACTTATAAATTCATAAATATATTTTGATAATCAAATGTGGGATACAGCAGAATCACACTAATAAGAGGAGTTTTGGAGACATGATTGATCTAGTGACCACTTTGTGGGGAAATGCCTTTTCCTTCTTTCTTTTCTTTTTTAGCATGTTCCACAGCGGAAAACGCGCTTTTGGCCCATTTCATTTGCCTATAAATACGACTCTAATCCATGCAATGAGGCTCATGGTTCAATCGATTAATTAAAAAAAAAAAAAACATTCCCATGGCTTCAAACAACTTTGTTAGTGTCGTTTTCTTTCTTGTGTTGTCTATTGCGATATGTTCGGCAGCTAGGGTTTACTTAGACGGTGGCGTTGGTCTCAATGTTGGTATAGGTGGCGGAGGTGGTGGTGGAGGTGAAGGCGGAGGTGGTGGTGGAGCTGTTGCTGATCATGGCAGTGCGGGTGGTGCTGGAAGTGGGAGTGGAACTGGTGGTGGTTATGGTGGTGCTGGTGGAGAGCATGGTGCTGGAGGTGGTGGTGGTGGTGGAGGCAATGGAGGTGGTGGTGGGGGTGGTTACGCCGGAGGGGGTGATCATGGTTCTGCGTCGGGAAGTGGTAGTGGAGAAGGGCATGGCGCGGGGTATGGTGGTGGTAATGGTGGTGCGCATGGCGGTGGAAGTGCTGGTGGTGGCGGCGGAGGAGGTGGTGGTGGTGGAGGTGGTGGTGCTGCTGCGGGTGGTGGACATGCTGGTGGATATGGTGGGGGTGAAGGAGGTGGTGAAGGAGGAGGTGCTGGTGGTGGACACGCCGGTGAGGGAGGATATGGAGGTGGAGGCGGCAAAGGTGGTGGCGGTGGTGGTGCATCAGTTGTAGGTGGAGGGAGCGCATCAGGCTCCGGATATGGTAGTGGTACTGGTGGAGGTGCTGGTGGTGGTGCTGGAGGTGCACATGGTGGAGGATATGGGGGAGGTGAAGGTGGCGGAGGAGGTGGAGGTAGCGCGTCTGCCGGTGGTGGACATGCTGGTGGATATGGTGCTGGCTTCGGTGGTGGTGAAGGAGGTGGTCATGGTGGTGGCTATGCCCCTTGAGAGTAGTACTCTTCTTCAACATTATTTTGTTATCCAAAAATGGATAAGAAAATGAAATATACTTTTTATAAATATGGATATGAGTGATAAGAATAATTCAAGTTTAATGATGCCTATGAATTTGAAGTTGTGCAGGCAAGTGTGATTGTATCATGAATTGGTAAGTGCAAGTTGTGCATGAAAGTGTGATATTGTACTTTGAATGATATGATCAAGTGTTTAATTATTGCGTCAATGTAAAATTTTCACTTTATATAATATAACTATATTTGTATATTTTATTTTGATCAATTTATTATTTCATCGTGTATTCGTCAATTGTTATAGATTAAAATAGTAGTATAAAATAAAAACATTAAAATAGTAGCTGCATATACCTAAGAACGAAGTTATATAATTTGTTGACGGAAACCAGCTACAGCCCACCTAACCATATAGATCACCCAAGTATCGAACCTAGTTATCTTTCGTATAATATTGAATTTTTGTATTTGTAAAACAAAAATGTAAATAAATTTTAATTTTAATTAAAATAAAAGAACCTTCTATATTTAAACGTATATACATCAAAAATTACAAATTCGTTCTCACTTTTATTGTATTTATTTCAATTTGTCTTATTTTTTAATCCTAGTTCCGCTATCATTAGACTCACCCAATTGCACCTCGAGGTGCAAGTTTGGCAAGATTACCAAAAATTTAAAAATCATTAATATGAGAATAAAAATGCAATTACCACAACATTAATATTTTAAAATATGGTGATGCGTCGAAAAAGAACGCCTTCGAATGTCGATCGTTCCCTTGCGAGCACTATTAATCACGAGCCCAATCTCTCGTTTTATCCTTGGCAATCTTCAAGTAAAACTCCTTGGAAATCCGAAAATAACCTGCAAAAGTACACCGGAGGGGGGCTCCGGCGTAGAAGCTCCGACGCTCAAGTCAGATTCGATAGTAGGCGAAATCAAAGAGGAATTCCCCTGTGTATCTAGGGAAATTCCGGCGAATGTAATGAAGTTTCTCTTCAACTCAGTGTATAATTCTTAGGAAAAATACGTATTGTATGTAAAAGATGTGTATATTGTCATCAAACTTACCTGATAATGTAAAATAATTGGCTTATATACCTGGCCCCCTCTCCCCGGGAAAGAGGGGGACTTATTCTCCCTACATTCTTGGTCAATCCCCCAGAATCCGGCCCCTCAACCCTGAAGACTTGGTTTTTGAGCATATCCTCCCCTATTCTTATGGGTTTGACTTGCTCATATGACTTGGCCAAGAAAGATGGACTATCCGTTCCATGTTTGGGTCGAGTCCCTTCTGGGCCAAGAGATATTAACCTTTCTGAATATGGGCCGAAGGCCCAATAACCCTGCTTTCTCTCATTTCCCTACTCAAGCCCAGGGGTATATTAATCCTGTTTCTTCGGCATACCGATCTAATCATGACTATCATAATCCATCCCGTTTCCACGTGTCGGCTCCTCTGAAAGCAACATATTTATCTACATCAACCACTCCCCCCCTACTCTCTTAAAAGGAATAATTTTAGGAGAGTAGGAAAATAATAACCCTGAGACATATATTATGAAAATATTCCATTCTTTAAATACTATTTGAAATACTCTTGATTTGATTCCCTTCATCATAATTACCCTCAAAAAGCTTCAGGACTTTTGCACTTCCACACGCAATCCTCCCCTCGAAATACGCAGCCACGCGTTCAGTCCAGGGCCAACATCAGGCCGCCCTTCTTCATTCACGCGCTTCTCGATTGGGGGGTATTTAATTCTTCTCGATCTTCTCCCTTCTCTCTCTTCTGCCTAATGATTTCAAAACCCCCTTTTCCACCAAAAACCCTTCTTTCTTTCGTTTCAAACTTATCTAATTTCCATCTTCATTCTCACCTCTGCGATCCTAACCTCTCTGTGCACGTTCAGCGGCCGTTCCGTCATCACTTCTTAGAACCGACTTTACTCCAGGTATCTATTCCTCCTTTTCCTCTCTCATTTACAATATCCTCATGTCGTCCTCCTCAGACTCTATTTCCATGGAGAGTTCAACTTCCAACCCACTCCCTATATTTCCCGTAACTGACCGAACCTTGAAAGATGAAATTTCTGGGTCCTCCCTTCTCACTTCTGAGCGCGTTGCCGCTTTTCTTCGTTCGGGGATCTTCCCCGCAGATTATCTTGTTAGGGCTGCGCATAAGAGAGAACGCCCTAATTTTCCAGGTCACAATTCCTTAGCCTTTTGGGAGGCTCAATTAAAAGCGGGCCTCCGCTTTCCCATTCATCCTTATCTTTGTGAAATTTCCAATTACCTCCGTATACCCTTGAACCAATTTACCCCTAATGCCATACGCGCAATGTTGGGTTTTTACATTCTGATGAGGGGAAACGGTGAGGAACCTTCAGCTCAACTCTTTCTAACCCAATATGTCTGCAAGTTTTCGGACGGGTTCTTTTACGCTAGTGGTCGCACCTCCCGGACCGGCAAATTCATGGAGAAGCTCCATGAAGGGGTCCAGGATTGGAAAGACTACTATTTCTTTGTCACCAACCCTCTTCCTTGGGAATTTCCTCATGAGGGGTGGATTTATGAAAATCCTGGGGTGCCACGTCCTCCCCTTTCCGTCTGTTCCTCCTTAAACCTGGATGTGATGAACCGTTTAAACGATCAGGTCTCTAATCATGGCTTTTTTTATGTAATGGGTATCTGTAAAAATCCTAGAGTCCTTTCTCATTTCGGTTTTGGTAGCCCCGATTATCCTTTAGGTCCCGATGATGGTAATACCATTTCTCCTCTCCTGGTATTATACTCAAGACCTTAACCCATTATATTTATTAATGCTGTTCCATGTTTCTTTGTACAGCTATGAGTTGGTTGACCCAGATTTCGCGTGATGCTGCCCCTCTCTCGATGGTTAATAGGTCTCCAGCGCCTGAAAGTTCCTCGAGGGCTCAAATTCCCCCTTCTCCAGTGGAACCTGCTACTGGATCTGTTGCTAAGCGTACCCGTTCCTCTACTGAAAAAGCCATGGTGTCTACGTTACCTCCTGTCTCCGATGCTTCCAAGAAAAAGAAGTCCAAGACCAAATCCTCTCTGCCCGATGTTGCTTCTGATGCTCCAGATGAGATGAATGTTGACCAACTCCTGGGTTTTATAGAGCGTTACACTCCGGCCCATGCCACTGAGGCCCTCAATGCTCTATCCTTTGGTGAGTGAGTTGTGCATGCCGCTCACAGCTTTACCCAGGTATTCTCTTCGTGAAAATACATTTCTAAGTAATTCTAATAAAGAAGAATATGCTTGTCTTACTTCTTTAGATGATCTTTTGTGTAGTTTGGTCTCCTGTTTTCCAATGTATCTGAACGAGCCCTTCAGTCCCTTAAGCTGGTGGATGACCTCCACAGCCAGGTAGAATTGGAAAAAGTGAAGAGGGATATTCTTGAAGCAGAATTGCATGACGCTAATCAGAGGTATAAAGTACTCCAAACGACACTTTCGGGGGAGATATCTTTACTGAAGAAGGAATTTGGCAAACGGGTGGAACAGCTGGAGGTTACTCTTCCTCAGGCTGGTATGAAATTGTGCATAGATTCCCTGTTTACCTCTGCCGCAGGTCAAAAATTTCTAGGTACCTTGCATCAGGAGTGGCTGGAGGCTTTTCTTCAGAGTAGCAGCTTTCTGGGGGCGATGAGTGCATATATCCCTCACTTCATTGATCATGGATTTTCCAATGCTGTAGCAGAACATTCTGCTCCTGGGTTCAACGGTCAATATACTCGTGCCCTCCGGTTAGAAGAATTGGACACTCCCCCCAAGTTCCCTGGAGATGCTAAAGAAGACATCCATACCCCCTGGTGGTTACCTGGGATGAGGAAGGCAATCCTGGAGTTGAAGGATGCTGCCCTGAAATTGGATGATCTTGCACCTGCAAGGGATATGGCCTTTCCTGTCCATGTGGACAACCCAACTCCAGTGGCTACTGTGGCAGTGGGTGCTTTGATGGAGAAGGCGGAGGAAGGCGATTCCAGTGGACGAGCAGAGGAGGCAGGAGAAGGTTCTGAGGGGAAGAATGGTGTTCCCCTCTCTGCATGACTTTAATTCCTTGATAACACTTTGGTACTTGAAAACACTTTTTTATTTTGTTAAGGCCTCTAAGGCCCCTTTTGATATTTTCCGGAGACTCCACACTCCGGGGTTTTTCTGTGGAGGGCTTAGGCATGGTGCCTCAAGTCTTGAATATTCCTACTTCTCTTTCGTTTGATATCGTACCTGCACATTTATTACTTGGCATGCACATATACATATATACATATACATCTCTATCTTTGTTATAAGGTGTGGTATCTGTTAACATGTTTTCAATATTTTCTGGACACGTAAAGGCTCTAAAGCTCCTAGAGGAACCTTAACGAGGAGATAGGGTTTATATCCCTGCACTTATTTGGTGATTTGCTAACGTCTCTAGCCTTTCTCTTGACGCCAGAGTTTTTAGGGATTATCCTTCCTTTCCCCTAGGTCAGAATTCGTAGGGATTATACTCTCCCTTAAGTTATTTATACTCGTAAGAGTTAGTTTATACTCGTAAGAGTTAGTTTATACTCGTAAGAGTTAGTTTATACTCGTAAGAGTTGGTTTATACTCGTAAGAGTTGGTTTATACTCGTAAGAGTTAGTTTATACTCGTAAGAGTTAGTTTATACTCGTAAGAGTTAGTTTATACTCGTAAGAGTTTGTTTATACTCGTAAGAGTTGGTTTATACTCGTAAGAGTTGGTTTATACTCGTAAGAGTTAGTTTATACTCGTAAGAGTTAGTTTATACTCGTAAGAGTTGGTTTATACTCGTAAGAGTTAGTTTATACTCGTAAGAGTTTGTTTATACTCGTAAGAGTTGGTTTATACTCGTAAGAGTTTGTTTATACTCGTAAGAGTTTGTTTATACTCGTAAGAGTTTTGAGAGTCGCTAGGGATAGGGTTTGTTGACGAGTTAATCATGTCTTCCGCTACTGTACCCCTTACTCCCCCTAGCTTTAGAGGCTGTCGTGAATAGTAACTTTAGGAATTTTTCCTAGGTATTCTCTATTCGAGCATGTATGAATTGATGTGAATTTCTCTATCTTGCAATGTCTCTATCATGCTATATTTCAGTTTCCAAAACATATTCGTTATTTCAGCACTCATCATGCAGGCCTTCAACAGTTATCTTAACACGATATTAACATATGAGAAACATTTCATCATAAAATTAGCGTATAAGAGTCATCTCATCACAATATTAACATGCATTTAGGGAAATTGCTGAAATTTTATCAAAACCGATGCTCCATTGATCGAAAACGTTTATCAACATAGGCAAATAAGGGGAACCTATGCCGGCCTCATTAAAAACCTCTCCGTGGTAAAACCCCAAAGGGAAACCCACGTAGAGGGAAAAAGAGTGCCGGTGAAGCCATTATTCGAATAAGAAATAAATGTTCGAAATTGTTCATAAAGAAAAAGGAAGTAGGGGAATAACACCTTCCTCAAACATAAAATCTCTTCAAGTGACACACGTTCCATGGCCTTAGTATCTCTTTCCCTGTCATGTCTTGGAGCTTGTATACTCCACCTTTTAGCACTTGTATTACCCTGTATGGACCTTCCCAGTTGGGTTCTAGCTTTCCTGTGTTTTTCAAAGCATCTGCTCTCCGAAGGACTAAGTCTCCCACTTTAAAGCAGCGAGGGATTACTCTGCGATCATAGGCTGCTTTGATCCGACTCTTGTACCTTTCCGCTTTTAATCTCACCATCTCCCTTTCTTCATCTATCTGATCCAGCGCTTCCCTCATCAACTCTTCATTTCTTTTTTCTTCAAAATAGGTGATCCGGTGCGATTTGAGTCTAGCTTCAGGGGGTATCACTGCTGCTGCTCCATATACTAGGTAGAAGGGAGATTCGCCTGTAGCTGTTTTAGGGCTGGTTCTATAAGACCAGAGGACATTGTCTAACTCCTTCACCCATTTTCCTCCTACTTCTTCCAGTCGCGTTCGAATACCATCCACTAGGATTCTGTTTGTAACCTCCACCTGCCCATTAGCTTGTGGATGAGCTACTGAAGTAAACCTCTGTGTGATATTCCACATTTCGCACCACTTCCTTACTTTATCTCCATTGAACTGCGTTCCATTGTCGGAAACCAAGATCCTGGGTATTCCAAACCTGCAACAAATATGTCTAGCAAGGAAAAGAATTACATTATCTTCTTCAATTTTGGCCAAAGGCACGGCCTCTACCCATTTACTAAAATAATCCACGGCTACGATCAAAAATTTTCTCCCTCCGGGTGCCAAGGGGAAGGGCCCCACCAGATCGATTCCCCATTTGGCGAAGGGACAGGGCGAGTACATAGCCCCCATTTCTTCTGCGGGTATTCGTATCAAGGGTCCATTCTTCTGACACTTCTCGCATTTCTTCACATACTCTCTAGCATCTCTGATTATGTTGGGCCAGTAAAAACCTGCCCTAAATACCTTCTTCACCATGGCCTGGTACCCTTCATGGCTGGATGCGCAACCTTCATGGATGTCTTTGATCACTAGCTCTACTTCTCTTCTCGAAAGACATTTCAAATATGGTTGAGTGAATGACCTCTTGTACAATTGACCTCCTAGGATGCAATACTTCCTTCTCCAAGCCTTTGCTTCTCTGGACATTGGGGCTGCTGGATCTCTGTTCAATTCTTCCCATATTTCTTTCCTCCAATCATCCCCTGCTGTTATCTCTCCGATCAAGGTTTCCGTAGCTACTTGATCTGCCACCAACAGGGTTATCTTTCCGTCTCCCTCGAATTCAGTGGAACTAGCCAGTTTAGACAATCCATCTGCTTTCATATTCTCTTCTCTTGGTACCTGTATCACTTCAAAAGTATGGAATTTATCTTTTAACTTCTTTACCTCCTCTAAGTAGGTGATCATTCTCTCATCCTTGGCGAGGTACTCCCCCATGACCTGCTGTACTATCAGCTGTGAATCGGAGTATAGGGTGACCTTCTGTGCTCCCAACTCTGCAGCCATGCTCGCTCCTCTAATCAGGGCCTCATACTCTGCACCATTGTTTGAGGTTGAAAATCGGAATTTGACAGCCACCTGCAGTTCTTGACCCTCAGGGTCGATCAATAATATCCCTGCTCCACATCCCAAGGCGGATGCTGAGCCATCCACATATACCTTCCATCCTTGTTCTTCTTCCACTCTGGTAGACTCTTGAATAAAATCTGCTAGAGCTTGAGCCTTGATGGCTCTCCTTGGTTCATAATCTATATCATACTCTTGTAATTCCACTGCCCATCTGACCATTCTCTCTGACAAATCTGCTCTCCCTAATGTCTGCTTCAAAGGGAAATTAGTTCGCACCATAACTTTATAGGAGAGGAAGTAGGGGCGTAATCGCCTAGCCGTTACCACCACCGCCAGGGCTGCCTTCTCTACCTCTGAGTACCTCATTTCCGCTCCTTGGATGACCTTGCTCACATAATATATGGGTTGCTGTGCAGAACCTTCCTCTTTCATCAGGGCGGTGCTCAGGGAGTGTTCCCCTACCGAAAGATATAAGAGCAATACATCTCCCTGAGAGGGCTTTGTCAGCTTCGGAAGCTGTTCAAGGTGAAGCTTGAGTTCCTCGAAAGCTTTCTGACACTGGTCGTCCCATTCGAACTTAGACCCCTTCCTTAAGGTTCTGAAGAAGTGATGACTCTTTTCTGCTGACCATGATATGAACCTACTGAGAGCTGCGATCCTGCCGTTCAGGGTTTGCAATTCCTTTAAATTCCGAGGGGGTTGCATGTCGAGCACCGCCTTTACCTTAACAGGGTTCACTTCTATCCCTCTCTGAGTCACCATATATCCCAGAAATTTCCCTGACCCTACTCCAAAAGAACATTTAGCAGGGTTTAATTTAATACCATTCTCTCGAATTACCTGAAATATCTCCTTCAAGTCGTCAATATGTCCCTTTGCCTTGACACTTTTAGCTAGCATATCATCCACGTAAACCTCCATGTTCCTGCCTATCTGCCCTCGGAACACCGAGTCTACCATTCTTTGATAGGTGACTCCTGCATTTATCAGTCCAAAAGGCATACGTACATACCCCGAAAGTACCACATGTCGCTATAAAGCATACCTTTGGTATATCGAGGGGGTTCAACTGGATTTGATGATACCCTTGATAAGCATCCATCATGCTGAGTAATTCAAACCCGGACGTGGCATCCACCAGCTGATCAATCCTAGGCAGTGGATAGTGGTCTTTAGGGCACGCCTTGTTCAAGTCCTTGAAGTCAATGCACATCCTCCATTTGCCGGCTCCCTTAGACACCAGTACTGCATTCGAGAGCCACTCAGGGAACTGCACTCTCTTCACGTGCCCTGCGTTCAACAATTTATCGATCTCCTCCTTTACAATGAGGTTCTTCTCTTTACCGAAGTTCCTCAACTTCTGCTTCACGGGCCTAGCTTTGGGATCCACATTCAGATGGTGTACGGCTATTTCTGGAGGGATACCCGTCATATCCGTTGCTGTGAATGCAAAGATGTCTGCATTCTGCTGGAGGGCAAGTATCATCTTTCCCTGGAGCTCAGGGTTCATATTCATACCTATCCTGGTTGTAAATCCCTCCTTTCCTGGGTAGAGCTCGATGCTCATTAACTCCTCGTCTGCTTTAACTTTGGGTTGTTCCTGTACTAGCTCACCCACTTTCTGTCTCTTCAATTCAGGGTCTTCGCCCTTAAATCTCTCCATTCCCCGGAACATGGCCCTGTCTGCTATCTTGACCGATTCCACATAACACTTCCTTGCCTGATACTGATCACCACATATCTCTCCCACACCCCCCAAGGCAGGGAACTTCATCTTCATGTGGAAGGTGGAGATCACTGCCTGAAAAATATTCAAGCTTGGCCTTCCCATTACTACATTATAGGAAGATGGGACATCTACAATCAGGAATTCTATTACTTGCACACGACGGTTAGGGGCAGCTCCTAACCCTACTTGCAGCAACACTGAACCAAGGGGTTGAATAGCTCCCCCTGAGAATCCATAAAGGGCGGTTTCCACCGGTCTGAGCTTTATATTCAGGTCCATCTTCTTAAAGCACTCCAAAAACATGATGTCGGCAGAGCTTCCAGTGTCTACAAAAATTCTTGCTACGTCGTATCCTGCTATATCCGTGGTAATGACCAATGCGTCATTATGAATTTCTCTGGGTTCCCCAGCATCTTCTGGCCCAAAATGGATGTCTGGGCCTTCTGCCATCTTTCCCACCTCATGATGCTCGACATTCCTCTCATTCTTCAACGACCGAACGCTCTGCTTCCTCTGCCTAAAGGAATCCCCATCGGCAGGGCCTCCCATAATCATATGAATAGTTCCTCTCTTCTGGGGAGGGGGTGGTGGCTCCTCATTGCCCTTTCTTTGATCTCTTCTATCATCTTCCTGCTTCCCCTCGGGATCCTTTCACTTTTGACCCCTGGGGCCTTGTCTATCTCTGAAAATAAACTCTTTCAGGTGGCCTGCCTGAATCATCCTTTCTATCTCATCCTTCAGATGCCAACATTGGTTGGTATCGTGGCCATAATCGTTGTGAAACCTGCAGAATTTGTTTGACTTAGGGTTTTGGGGACCTCTGCTCCTTGAGTAGGGGAATTTCATATCTGGATGGTCCCCTGCCACTTCTAGGACTTCGGCTGGCTCCATCCTCAATGGGGTATATCTCTTCGCCCCCCTCCTTGGATTCCAGGGTGCAGCTTCCTCTCTTCTTACGCTTTCTAGCCTCCTGGAGCTTCGATGTCTCTCCGGACTTGGCCTCCTAAACGGAATCTCTTTCCTCCTTTCTCCATTACTCACTACGGCCCTAGTCTCTGATCGTTTAGCTTTCCTTACCTCTTCCAGGGTAAGGTATTTCTCTGCTCTCCTCAACAATTCATCAAAGGTCCGAACTGGCTTCTTGGCTAGAGATGTGAATAGATCCCCATCTCTTAGCCCGTTGGTGAGGGCGTTAATTTTGACCTCTGAGGAGGTTGTTGGTACTTCGAGAGCTGCTTGGTTGAATCTTTTCAAGAAAGCCCGAAGACTCTCATTCTCCCCTTGTCGCATGTTAAACAAGGTGAGGGTGGCCCTAGGTTGCCTCCTAGCGCTGGCAAATTGGTGCAGGAATAGTTCGCTGAACTCCGACCATGAATGGATAGTATCTG
Organism: Galeopsis tetrahit; assembly: GCA_963675135.1. Lineage (NCBI taxonomy): Eukaryota > Viridiplantae > Streptophyta > Magnoliopsida > Lamiales > Lamiaceae > Galeopsis > Galeopsis tetrahit. The sequence goes on along the minus strand of OY776125.1, from coordinate 5,773,695 downwards.
GCCCTAACTGGGTGAACCATTGCTGCGCTGCTTTAGATAGGGTAGTCAGAAATACCCTGCATTTGACGCCCTCTCTGTATCGATGCAATAGGGCGGCATTCTCGAACCTCATTAAATGCTCGTACGGGTCTGTGGTTCCATCATATTCGAAATTTAAAGATTTAAAATTAGGAGGCAGTTCATCTTGTAAAATAGTGGATGAAAATTGATAACCAGTAACGTAAGAAGGTTTACTTACGTTATCAATCATATGCTTCTGCTGGGATCAAATTGGTGTGAAGTAAATGTGAAAGTGGTGATTGAACCCGATGAAGACTTGATTAGACCTTATGATAATTTTCAAAAGGTTGCACACGAATTCGGAGAAATGATTGTTTGGCCTTGTCATTTGGTATGCTGCACATTTTTATTATTTACAAATCATTAGTATTTAAAAAAAAAAATCTGCAACATTTGTTTGATTCTTTAAATAATTTATATTATATGTGCAAGTGACACCCAGTGAAGATTAGTTTCTGCTTATGATTTGGGTAGAATTTGCATATTTTTATGGCACATTTTGAGCTCAATTTTTCTAGAATTTCATGATTTTATTGCTTAATTTTGACTAATTGCACTTGATAGAGAGAAAGGTGGTGTTTTGTGCATTTTGTAGAAAAATTGTTATTTTGGAAGCAAAAAAACTCACCTAATTTTAGTGAAGTCAATTGAAGGAAGAAATCAAAATCCAGAGCAAAACGAGTAAAAATATTGAGTGGAGATTATTTGGGCCAACGAGTAAAAACCTCCCCGGCAACGGCGCCATAAACTTGATTGACGTATTCTACAACTCTAAAATACACGACCGCAAGTATACGGTGTATATCGTAGTGAAGTAATTAAGGACGAGGTCGATCCCACAGGGAAGGGTTAGTGTAAAAGGGATATTTGTTGGCACGATTCTATCTAGACACGATTGATTTGCAAGGATGGTTTAAAAACTAAGACTAATTCTAATGCTATCTATAAATGTCACTAAGAAAGCAAATAAAACTAGTCAAATCCAAATCAATAACAAGCTAATGAAATGAAAATAACAAAAACAATCAAGGAAGGAAAAATGTGGTTCCAAGGCATATGCAATATTTAGAAATCCATTTATGAAAAATGACTCATTTAAATGGCAATTAAGTTTGTCTTTATAGGGTTGATCACTAAAGAAGAATTAATTAATCTCTCGATCTAATTAACCCAAAGGAAAACACAATATAAGTTCGTATCTCTAACTCACAAATATTGTATCACCTAAATTAGACTAAAGGATCATTCAATTACCTCCCAATAATTAATCCTCTCTCGAAATCATAATAATATTAGGTTGCATGCTTATGTACGATTAATGGAATAAATCTCTCGATACTACCCCAATTAACAATAAATAAGACATATTATCATGGCCACTAATAACATGCTTTCAAATAATAATTAAGCATACAAATAAGAGACAAACACCATTTAAAGTAAAATATTAATCCATAAACTTCAATCTAAATAATTACAACAAGCCTTAGAAACCTAAAAGTTTTCTACATAATCTTCAATACCCTAAAATGAGAAATAACTAGAGTGTGAAATTCCCAAGCTAATCCACCATTTGAAACTCCAATGGAAGAAACACCTTCCACTGGGTGTGAGTGTGTGCAGAATCGCTGCTCCCTGCTTTCCCCAGCTCGCCCAATCTGCCTTCTGTTCTTTTCTCCCTTTCTTTTACGCGTCTGCTGCTAATAAGGCGTGGGCTTTTTGAATTAAATTTCTTCCAACGGTAATGTTGGGCCTTTTCTTCATAAAAGGTGGGCCTTGTACTTGCGAATGCCCCTTATGCCCTCACGCAAAAAAATAGAGATATGGGCCTCCATTTAATTTATTCAATGGGCCTAAGGCCCATGCCTTAATTGCTGGGAAATTGTAGCAGCATAAGCTGCTTTCTCTTTCTCTTGCTGAAAATTAAAATGGGCCGCAGAGAACAATTAAATGGGCCACAAAATTTAATTGTTGGCCCAAATAATCTCCACTCAATATTTTTACTCGTTTTGCTCTCGATTTTGATTTCTTCCTTCAATTGACTTTACTAAAATTAGGTGAGTGTTTTTGCTTCCAAAATAACCATTTTTCCTACAAAATGCACAAAACACCACCTTTCTCTCTATCAAGTGCAATTAGTCAAAATTAAGCAATAAAATCATGAAATTCTAGGAAAATTGAGCTCAAAATGTGCCATAAAAATATGCAAATTCCACCCAAATCAAACCCCCCCAAACTTAAAATGTTGTTTGTCCCCAAACAACGAGAAAAATAAAACATGAGGGTGGAATGATTGCGAATGAAATGTTCAATGGATACAAATTATGAGACAAAATAGTTAAATTTACTCAATGACAACAAAGCTTCAAGGTAAAGAAATCCACAAACATTCAAACAAGTCATGCTTTGAGAGATGCAAGTTCATGTGCCCAATTCAAAATTCCTCTCAAGGAAGTGTTTCTCTCTAACACTCAAAGTATGTGTATGTAGGACATGTATGCACTCAATCACCAATTCACAAAGATACAAAACCATAAGCTTGCCACAAGTCTACATTCTCTACTAATTCTTGTGTGTCAACAATTGAATTAATAAGGACTTTCTTGGGTTGTAATGTAGGCTCTTTGGTCAATGTAGGGTAGATTTGGATGAAGTAACTCATAAACTAGTGGAGAGCGAGAGATAAAGACGCATAGACACATCTCAAAAACTTCTCAAGATAAAGTTACAATTGCGCGGATTGCAACTCAAAAACTCCAACTCCCACAATTTATTTGTTCTCTTTTAAGCACATCCTACACCACCAAAAACCATTGAACACTTTTTTTTCCTTTCAAGCTCTACCAAGTAGCTATACAAAAGAGGTAATTTTGCAATGCACTCACTCTTTTGTATGCGTCATTCATCAACTCATCTTTCTTTCCTTTTTTTTTTTTTCTTCTCACTTTTTTTTTTCTTTCTTTCTTTCCTCTTTTTCCCTTCACTTAGGCACAAGTAACCTCCCAAATTTGCATTCAAGCTCAACTCAACCATATTTGTCAACAATTACGCTCCACTAGTTCATATCAAGGTAGGCTCGAAAAAATAGACAAATAGGCTAAATTTATGTAGGTTGCCAAAAAAATATAAGTCAATAGGCTCAAAATGGCTAGCTACGGATAACATTTCATTTGGTAAGGACAAATTTGGCCAAGTGACTATTCAAACAAAGATGGTCTTATATCATATTCAAAAATCTTCACACAACTTAGTTTCAAATAAGACCGATGGCAAGTTCTAGAATGCAAAATTGTGAATGATGCTCTCAAGAGTAAAACAAACCGATTTAATATCTCGATTCAAAAGGCTCAAAAGCTCACCGGTTATTCATGAACATGAATATGGACACTTTCACAAACATCAATCATCACACAACACATCATCATGCAAGTATTCAAACTTCACCAATCAACTCATCACCACATCAAAAACTCAACAATCCATCAATACATGAATCAAGTATCCAAAGAACGATCACCTCAATCATACACACAAATCAATGAACAACTATGACACCCATGCATCCACAATCAATTAAAGCATAATCATTCAAGATCAAATCAACCATCACAATAAGCATAAGAGACAAATTGTGCGCCGGTGCAAAATGTAACCTAAGTAGAATGGTACGCCGATGCAAGGTGTAACAAACTAGTGAAAAAAAAAAAAAAAAATCCCCCAAATTTAGAATTTTACTATGTAAGAATTCTAAGTTTGGGCTAAAATTTGTTACCTTTCTCCTTGCACATCCTAAAGCTCTTCTTAGAAATCACCATTGCACAAGTGCTCTCCCTCATGATTGATCTTGATCCTTCTTCATTTCTCCAAGTGCTCCAAATTTAGTCTTCCATACCTACACAAAATCCAAACCATCAAGCAACTACAAAACAAGAGCAAAAACTAAAGAAAGCAAATAAAATCTTGGGTTGCCTCCCAAGTAGCGCTATTTTTAACGTCCTATGCCGGACATCACTCCCTCTTGTTGACTCTTCAAGTCACACCACTTTGCCCCTTGACCCGATATTTCTTGAATCCAATCCTATCCATGGGTCCATCGAAACAATGTAGGGCTACTCCGTTTGGGCCTTCACTCTTATCACAAAGTCTTTGCTTGCCCGTTTCACCACTCAAGTCGGACATTTTGAAGGAATTGGGGGAGTTTTCAAACTTGGCTATTTTGCTCATCTCAAGGCACTTAGCATCAAGTTTGGACAATTCTTCCATGAGCTCAACTTTGTAGTACTCCTCAATCATCTTTTCATCTTTCTCCAAATTAATGCCACTTCGTATGCCTATGGACATGCAATGCTCTTTTGGGTTGCACTCGGTAGTAGATGGAGACTTGTCATCTTCAATTTGTTCTTCAATGGTAGCTTCTTGACAAACTTGAGTCTCACTCACATTCATTAATGTTTTAATGTCACCCATTCGAGCCTTCATACTTTCTACTCTATGCACCAAATTCTCAAGGGTCGAATCCGCCTCGTTCAACCTTTCATCAACCACTCCCATGAATTTTTTTGTTTCTTCCATGAATTCTTTTGTTTCTCCCATGACACTAATGAACATTTCCTCCATTCTTGACCTTTTTTACTGTTCATCCATGACATCATTGGGCACACCAAAATTGGAAGGTGGTTGAAAGAAATTTCCCGAGTTGGCATAATGGAAATCATCATGGTCCCACGACCATGGGTAGTAATGCTCATTATGGTGGTGACGAAAGCTTCCGAAGTGCCTTTCTCCATAGTCCATCTCTCTTTGATAACCCATAAAACTTGCTCTTTCCACATAACTTGGCCTTGACAACCAATTGGGAGCTCGTTCAATTAGCAAAGTCGTCAATCTAACCAATTGAGTTGCCAAATTCACTATAGCCTCTGAATCACTCATATCTTCAAAAGAGCTTGACCTTTATCACCTAGAGAAAAGACAAGAAGAAGAAGCAGTGATACAAAGATAACACTAGAAGCAAGAAAATAAAAACAAATTTTTTTTTGTGTTTTCAAGGATTTTTCAAAAGCAAGTAAAATCTAGCTTAAAATCAAACCAACTACCACTCTAGAACTAAAACGCCTTCCCCGGCAACGACGCCATAAACTTGATTCACGTATTATACAACACTAAAATAAACAACCGCAAGTGTACGGCGTCTATCGTAGTGTGATAAGCACGAGGTCGATCTCACGGGAAGGTATAGCGTAAAAATGTAGTTTGTTAATGTAGTTCTATTTAGACGCGATCGATAGATTGAAAGTGGTGAATTACCCTAAATTATCTACCGAATTGTCACTAGTAAACAATTAAAAGAGTAATTATAAAATCGATCGAATACCATGCAAATCAAGAAAACGAAAGTAAAACGAATGAAAACTCAAAGAGAGAAGGTGGGTTCCAAGGCAATTGTAACACTTAGATATCCGTTTATGAATGTTAGCTCGTTTAAATGGACATTAAGGTTATCTCATATAGGGGGATCACACAAGAAGAATTAATCGATCTCTCGATACAACTAATTCAAAAGCGCATGCAACATAAGTTCGTATCTCTACATCACAAACGTTACACCACCTAAAATAGCTCCTAAGATCATTCAATTCCCTCTCCGATAATTAATCCTCTCTCGAGATCATAATAATACTGGGTTGTATGCTTGCATACGATTAATGGAATAAATCTCTCGATATTACCCCAATTAACAATGAATTAAGCAAATCATCATGGCCAATAACAAAATGTTTTACAATGGATAATTAAGCATACAAATAAGAGACAAACACCAATTAAAGCAAGAAATTAATCATAAACTTCAATCCAAGTATTCACAATGCCTTAGAACCACAAATGTTTTTAGCCACTAACTACATATTCAAATTACAAAATCAAATGAAATAACTAAGTAAAAAGAAAGGGGAAAGAGGAAGCTTAGTCTAGAATGTGGTAGAGAATTGAATTTGCAAGTTATTGCATCCTTTCTTCCTTGATTTGATGAAGAATTGAGAGAGAAATGGCCAAAACACCTCCAAGTATGTGTAACTATGTGTGAGTTGGGGGAGGATGGATTGGATTTCAAGAAAGAGGGTATTTATAGTGTTGGGGTAGGGTTTGGGTGGAAGTTTTGCACTTAATTCCCTCAAAAATGGCTAAAAATCACTAAAAACTCCGAGTTTGGAAGTGGCCCGGCCGGGTGGGAAAGTGGCCCGGCCGGGCGATAACTTCGTTTATTGAATTTGGGCCAAAATACGCGCGGGGGTGCATTTATCAAAAATCTGGGTGCAGATCGGCCTGGCAGGGCGGAAAAGTGGCCCGGCCGGGCGAAAGTTTCATATTGCTTTTCGGCCTCCAACTTCGTCCCTCCGTATCTTGAGCTTCCGACCTCCGATTGACTCGATTCTTTTTGCTATTCCACTCCATTTTTCGAGCCGGATCCAATGGTGCACTCCTCTTTCTGATCCAATCACTTATGGTATGTGTTTTGCTCCCAAATTCCATCGTTTTACCTATAAAATCGACAAAACACTACATTTCTCTCATTTTGGCTAAAACAATCATATTCAATGCATAAATTAATGAAATCCACATCAAAATATGCTTCACATGTGCCTCTAAAACGTGTAAATTCCACCTGAATCAGCTTGAATATTGTTTACAACTATTGTGCATCGAGTAAGTAATATTCATGTCGAGTAAGTAATATTCATGTTTTTGGTTGCTCTTGATATTGGCTGCAATACTGATTAATGGGTCATTCGTTTTTATCAAATTACTGAATTGCCGATTGTTAAACACATTATGTACAACAATATTTGAAACTTATGAAAAATGTTATGTGTTTTTGTACGCTTGGGTATGGCTGAGACTCTATATATATGATTGGGTTTGCAAGAAGCAGATAATTGATTTTGTTCAGGTTTGAGTTTCATGGAGGGTTGTGGGATTTATTTCCTTAGTTGTTTGATTGAGCATTAAGATTGATATTTGTTTGTTTAGTTTAACTTTAACTTTTGTGCTTGATTTGCTTTTGACAACCTACAGTTGTATATATACTTGCATTTCTCCATTTCTTAACTTAGCTGGATGTTGTTTTTCAATATCTTTCTTTTTATGTAAATATTTTTTTGGACTTCAGTTAGTAATTAATGGATATTACATTTTATGCATTACCTACTAAAAAGAGAAAGATATTTTCTTGTGGAGGTGTATGAATTTATTTATGTGATTAGTGAAGTTATGGTGAACCATGTACATTGGAATACTTTTGAAAGAAAATGATTTAACAATGATATGATATTTTTTTGTATTTGAGATTTTTTTTTATTTGTTTTTATTATATGTCTATTGAAAATTTATTTTAATCCTTTAACTTAGCGTTGATTTTGTTCATCTATTCAGGACTCAAGAGCAAGAGTAGTAGAATTTTCGGACATAAAAAGCATGAAGATTGTCAATTTGTTCATCCCTAAAGAAGTCCAGACAATGAAGTTTCTCTATTTGTTTAAAATTTCAGTTTTTTTTTTTTAAATGACTTATGTGTAGAGATTTTATTGGTATTTATATAGAAACATTATCAAGTTTAGTGTTTTGGGTGACTTTGTTAAATTTTATTATATTTATTGAGAAGACATTTTAATATTATTCTTTCTAAAGTATTTTATAATTTATTATTATTGTTGTTATTTAATTATCATTAATATTATTATGAATTTGGTGATTATTATTATTAATTAATTTGATAAGCTTGTGCACATGTATTATTGTAATTAAATATATATATATATATATATTATAAAATCAATCATGACATTTAATAGTGTATTATTAATTAATATTAAAAAATTATAATAATATAAAATTATTTTAAAATGAATGTAACATGACACTTAATCATGAGTTTTAACTAATATTAAGAATTACGGTAATAAAAATTATTTTAATAATAAATCTATCCTGACATTTAATATTGTATTATTAATTAATATTAAGAAATTAATATAGTAATTAAGTGTAGTTTAAACAATTTTATCAATACATTTAAGAATGTCAAAATAGGTTGATATCTATCCTTACATTAGAATGGATGACATTTTTATTAAATGTCTTGATAGGTTGAAAGTAGTATTAGATAAACTATAATTACATTTTTAAATGTCAACATAACCCATTTTTCTTGTAGTGTATGTTTCATAAAAATTAAACACTAAAACTAAAATATACCTTAATTTTTCGTTCCACTCCAAAATTTTCCCGTGTTTTGATGTTCTGGAGTGGGAGACCCTTTTTTCAACACTACATGCCGACGGAAATTTCATTCCGTCGGTAAATCACGCGCCTAATTTTTGTCGGTATTGTCAATACTGACGGATATCATCCGTCGGCAAGACCCAGTTCTAATTGATGTCAAATCGGTCAGATTCCGTTGGTACGAATTCTATACCGACGGAATGACTTTCCGTCGGTAAAGGACACATATAAAATAAAATAAAATAATATACAGATTCTTAACACATAAACAATTAATAATATACAGATTCTTAACACATAAACATTTAATAATGCACGTATAAACTTAAACTACTTAACACAAAAAACAAACCATAACTAAAATTAAACAACTAATACTTAAACATAAAAAAGTAAATAGTTCAACAATAATGCAGATAAAAAAAAACATAAAAGTAAATAGCTCTACAAGACATAAGAATAAAATTGTTCAACAGAAAAAAAAAAGTTGTTCAGAGACACTCAATCACCAAAGTTCCACATATCAAGGCTTCGTCACCGAAGTGCTGACCTATGATGTCATCACGCATGGTCGGGACATAGGCTGAGGGGGCTGAGGGGCCAGGTGGAACAGGCACGTTCACGTTGGCCGTCGGTGGAGGAGCTTGCATGGTTCTCTGATAAATCTCATCGATCTGCTCGTCCGACCACCCGAACTCTCGAACCATATTCAAATGCATCACATGGATGTAATGGTTGAACTGTGTCATCACATCAGGAGTTGGGGTGGAAGATACGGAACCCTGCGATGCCGTCTGGGACGGACCAGAGGACCTGACATCACTGCTCAAACGACCAAGGCCCAGAATTCGTCCTCGGGTGACCGGGGCAACTTCCAAATAAGTCCAGTTCACCTCCTCGACCGTAGGAGGGGCACTGCTGGTTCCGCCTTCAGTAGGGTCGACTTGAGTTTCGACCTCGACCATCCTCCGGTTCATTTCCAACAACATAATTAATAATTGTAAATTAATATAATAAACTATAAAAAAATGTACGTAATTAAACAATTTTATTACTTACGTGGAGGTTAGTCGTGCGCCCGTGTGTGGATTGCTGTGTATTCTGGTCAAACTGATGAGCAATGTTCAACCGGTCCAAGTGAGTGGATTCACGCCCTGTCTCCCGTTCCTAATAATTAAATTTATATTATATATAGACTTAAATAATTAAATTTATTGAAATTAATTTGAAAATTAATAAACACTTACAAGGGAAAACGACTGCTCAAAGATGGATCGGGCTCCACACCAATGCCTTGACATCCCACCCCCAACATTAGATTTGCGGTTGGCCTTAGCAATCTGACACTTCCTGATGTACTCCGGATCCAGCCACTCCCTCGTCAATGAATCTCACAACTCAACATCATTAGCATCTTTACCCAAGCTATGCGTCGTCCCATCCTCCCACCATGCCATTCTCCATTCGTACATTAAATCCTTATACCGCTCTTGCATCGATTTACTAAAATGCTTGAACATAACCTCGTATGAGTAGATATCCCGATTCCAAGTGGTATGTTTCTGCACATATAATAAATTGTTTATTATTGATCAAACAACAAACATTAATTTATTAAACAGGAAAAAGCAATCGTGCATGCCCTGGAGACCTCGTTAACAGGTAACAATATGTGACATTAATTAACAAACAAAACACATTATAAATTAAAACAAATGCGAAATTATTAATTATTAAACAGTAAAAGTATTTAATTACTTACACTCCTCTGAGAACCCAAACGGGATCCCGGCCATCCCGAGCAGGAACAACAGGATGCTCCCGGTCATCTACATGTGCAGACGACTAAGACGACGGCGGAGGCGACGGCTGACGAATGGATGGCGGCGGCGACGACAATGGTGCCCGACGCGGTATAGGCAGCGCCTCGGGTCTAAGTGCGACTCGACTCTTCCTCGATCGGCTACGTGACCCGGAGGCCCTCCGAGATCCCGAACCACCAGCACCATCTTGACTCATCTATTTAATTTAAACATTCAATTAATAAATATATATAATACTAATTAATTAATAATTAATTTCTTAATTTAATAAAAATTAATAATCTAATTAATTAAAATTTAATCTTAAACCCTAAGCATTAAAGTAACAATACCTAATTTAATAAAAAATAACCTATTTTAATCATTAATAACATATTTTAATAAATAATTTCCTATTTAATCAACAATACCTAATTTAATCAATAATAACCTATTTTATTAAATAATTTCCTATTTTATTCAACAATACCTAATTTAATCAATAATAACCTATTTTATTAAATAATTTCCTATTTTATTCAACAATAACTAATTTAATCAATAATTTTCTATTTTAATTAAAAAAAACCCTAATTTAATCAATAATTTCATAATTAGTAAATCAACAATAAACCTAGCTAATTAACAATATCATAATTTAATTATGTAATTAACTTTACTCCAACATACACTAATAAACTTAAAATTAAACAATTTATATATTTTCAATTAACAAAAATGCAAAACAATATCTTAACAAATCACATCAATTTATTATAAATAACTATATACATCAACTATAGGCAATTATCCACGTACAATATCAACTAATTAATTAGATATACCAACTACGTACATGCAAACTAATTAACTATATACATCAACTACAAACAATTTCATATTAATCTATATAACAAATTAAATTAACACATGCAATTTAATTCATAATAGGCATTAGAATATAACTTAAAAAATAATTATTATCAAATTAAGAAAGCGTACCGTATCGATAGGGAGATGCTCAAAACACACGATCAAAAATCACCTCGCCTCTTCGCGATCGAATTTACGAGACAAGACGAAAGTGTAAATTTTTTTTTTTCTTTCGAAAGAGTAATCTGTTCGCAGATTATATAAAAAAAATACGCCCTTTACCGACGGAAATTTTCGTCGGTAGTGTCAAACATTTATTTTCACGCGTGGATCAAGAGGCAGTTAGTTAAGGCGGGTCGGTTACCGACGGATTTGTTCCGTCGGTAAACGTAAATTTAAATTATCACGCGCCCGTTTAGTGGTTCAAGTGGGGGCCCAATTATATGAAGCGGTTACCGACGGAACCCTAATTAACGTGCAATACCGACTGAAAATTTCGTCGGCATTTGACCCAAAAACGACACCGTGTAGAGGGTTCTGTGAGTTCGTCGGCATGTCCGTCGGAATTCCGTCGGTATGGCCGACGGAAAATGAATTCCGTCGGCAGCGTCTAGGACATTTTGATTCCGTCGGTAAAGCGTCGATAATCCGTCGGTATAGTCGACGGATCCCGTTCTGTAGGTATATCTCCGTCGGCTAATCTCCGCGTTTTTGTAGTGTGTATGTATCACCTTTTTAAGCAATTAGTAACATTAAAATAATTGATAATTTGACTATAATTAATATTGTGATAGTTAAACTTTCTACTTTTTTATGAATTCAATACAATCTTGATACTATATATATGTATAAAAATTAATCAATAAAATCACATTTAACAAATATGTAACTCTTTGAAATATAAAAACGACACATAAACAAAATTAATATAAAGACGATAAACATTCTAAACTCCACGTTTATATAAATTACAAGAAATTGGTTATTAACGACAAAGTTTCCAAAGAGACCAAGGACAAGTGGAATTGGTTTGGACAAGTGTGGTCATATAGTGTTTCCAATCTTTAATCACACTTTGCATTTCAGAAATCTTGTTTTCTAATCCAATGCAACAATTTGCATGCATTGTCACCACCGAATTCAATCTCCTACTCGATTCGCAAAACCCCCCAAAATAAACCGTCCTCAAGAGCCGGAGTCTCAACCCGATTCTCTGAATATAGGGGCTGGTTTTTATGGAGTCGAGCACCTGCTGATCATGACACCACGGGTAATATTCTCTTCCTCTTATCCAAAACTTGTAGAATTCGATACTCCGATTGTTCGATTTTACGTACTTGAAACCTCCGTTCGCATAGCTCCACAATTCGCTTAAAAAATAATCAGATGAAATCTGGATATCTATGTTCGGTGCAAATCTTGGAAACGGGTCCCTAAACCACATCACGTCAGCGTCCTGAATTTCATTTCATAAAGATAAATTTTGAAATGCGAATTTCAAAATCATCAAAATTCCTAAACAAACATATATGTCATTAGAGATTAAGGTCAAGTCCGTCCCATAACATTTTACATTTTTTGAAATTGTCAGTCTCGTGTATATTCATGCGAAGTGTATCAATTTAATCCAAAAATCACCCGAAAAACACTTAAACGATGTCGATATTAGCATATTTTTCCACTGAAATAACGAAATAACAACATTATTTTCGTGTTTTTCTGACGATTTTAGATTAAATCAATACTATTTGAATATATACATATATATATGAGACTAAATCGAAAAGCGGTTTAAAATTGTGGAATCATTTAGAAAAAGTACTAAAAAAATCATGGTTCGGATTTTATTTTAAATCAATTCATATGCTCCATTTTTTCGTGTTGCACTTGGTATACGTACCATCCTGCATTTCTACTAGATCTTTATAAACGATGATCATTTTTTTGACATAACAAACACACGCATGTTAGTGAACCATACAGTGAAACATTACTAAGACGGGCACATGTGATCTCATACATAAAAAAAAATGATTTAAGTTGGTACGTACCGTGAAGACGAAATCGTATCCCATTTGTAGAATAGTTAATAGAAAACCAATTCTTGCCCAAATCATCTTCATATAAATGTCAGTCATGAAGAGTGCTTCACCGGAGAAGTTAGCGTCGTCGGTATTTAGGGCGTAGCAGTGGAGATTTTCTTGTACGCAACGGGAATATGCCTTGCTGTCCAATGTGCCCACCATCAGATGTTTCAATAACTTTTGTGTTCCATTTCCGATTCTAAAACTTTCTAAAAATAGATCGAATGTTGAATTTGGTTTCGCCCATGCTTCATTTAGAGTTGTGATTATCAACGTTTTGTTATCTTTCATTACTACCTTTCTTATCATCTCTTCCAACTTCTTATTCTTCTCCTCTTTCGCCTGACACAAAGAAAAAGAATTGTTAATTATATTTATTTATTTGTAATTTAATTTCTTTGAGATATATAGGGTAGCAATGGAAAAATACATTTTTTTTCTTAAATTGTACCAATTTTCGATTTTAAATTTGGTAGAGTTTCATATGACTCGAGTTGACCAGTTAACTTTTTTTTTTTTTTTTTCTGAAACGTGTATGTTGAAAAGTGTAAGTAAATATAGCTAAAAGTGCAACACATTATTATTGAGATGTGCAACACAATTTTTTTATTAAAAAATGTAAGTCACTATAATTGAAAAGTGTAAGTAATTGTAAATAAAAAGTGCAACAAAATATTATTAAAAAATGTAAGTCGGTATAACTGAAAAGTGCAACACAATATTTTAATGAAAAATATAAGTTATTACATATAATTAAAAATTGCAACACAATATTATTAATGAAAAGTGCAAGTTCATATAACTAAAATGTGGAATATAATATTATCAAAAAATATAAGTCAATATAACTGAAAATATTATTGAAAAGTGTAAGTCACTACAATTGAAAAGTGCAACACCAAAAAAAAAAATCAATGGGTCAACTCTAATTCTTATAAGAACTTGAGTCTATACAAGACATACTATTTGAAATTACTTTCTTATGTTTATAATTTTTTAAGATTTTAGCCTTAATCTACAATTAAAGGGTAAACATCATGGCCCGGTACAAACGCAATTCGGGGTCTGATTTACAAATACGCAATTTGAGATTCGATTTGTAGGTAATTACATGATGTTTACCTTTGATTATAGATAATAAGGACTAAAATTTTAAAATTTGTAAACATAAGAGACTAATTTTAAAGTCAAAAAACTTAGAGGAGAAGAATCGAAATTAGTACTACAACTTAACACAAAAAAAAAAAAAAAAAACAATTAACTCACTGAAGAAGGCGATTTCTCTGCGGTGAACTGATGAAATGAAGGTGTGACATTCTGCTTTTTCTCACCTAAAAATGAATAAGAAATCTGATACAACTTTGAATGATAACCAGATTGATGAACAAGGGAGGTTATGCCTATCACCACTAATAGCACTGTTATTTTAAGGGCTACACCTGAGATAAACTGTTGTTGCCGTTGCCCGTGGTTCCGATTGCGGTCGACCTTAGGGCTGAAGTCGCCACCACCACGTCCAACTCCCGATTGCGGTCGACCTTAGGGCTGAAGTCGCCACCACCACGTCCAACTCCGGCTCCGATTGAGTCCATTTTTTTTTTACTAATAGTATAGGTTTTAATTTTAAGAAGTTTAGTAAGAGTAGTATATATTGCATTTAGGTTAAATTAATTTCATTTGTCTTTTCTAATTTTGTTACACTTCTTAGCCGATTAAGCAATTGTGCCCAACATGGTCAGTGCATCATATTATTAATTTACTTTTGATTTTTTACTATATAATAAAATAGCTAGCAATCATCAATTATTATATTACAAATTATAATCATGTGCTTATATTTGATTTTTCAATTCTATATATGGTTTGTTTTGATTTTTCCTTTGATATCTGTATGAAAAATGCTTCAAATCCTCAGGTTATTTACATGTGACATATTATTACTAGTCTACAAACTATGGAGATGTGTATAGAAAATTTTGAAGTGAGGATAACAGTTGTAATTGTATTATTAATACAATTGAATTTCTTTACCAAAAAAATATTATCAAACGAAACATAATTCACAATTTTTGATCATCAACTTGTAACAATATTATTTTCTATCTAACAAGAAAAGTTAAATTAAATTTCAGCCACAAATTCTTGGAAGAGTCCAAGCCCTTCTCAAATTCCTCTGATCACCAGGGGGCAATGACATATAAAGTTTCCAATCATCAATCACCATCTTAATATCATGAATCTTGTTTTCGAGGCCAATGCAGCAATTTGCATGCATCGTGATTACAAGATCCAGATCCTTACTGGGTTCGCAAAACCCGCCAAAATAAGCCGTATCCAAGAACCGCATTTCCAACCCGATTTTCTCGATAAACGGGTTGAATTTTATGAAGTTCAGCACATCTTGGTCATGTTTTCCCGGGTAATAGTCTCTTCCGGTGTACCAATAGTTGTAGAATTGGATAGTCCGATTGTTCGATCTAACGTAATTGAAACCTCCATTTGGCGAGTTATTCAAGTCGGTGTAATTGTACCAATAATGATCACACGCAATCTGAAAATCCCCATCCGGGTAGAATTCTGGAAACGGATCCCTTAACCACATCACATCAGCATCCTAAATTCCCGTACCACAAAAATTTATACACTTGTTATATTAAAACATCTCATATTAATTTGCAATCAACTATTCTATATTTTGACTATTGGTATATACGTAAGATCGTGTAGTGTTATGATAATACTTTTTTCATATATATTAAATCACTCCCTTAAAATATTTTATTTAGATTTCTATTTGTAGATCGACAACATATAATAAAGTTTTAAATAAAATATTACTTATACCGATTCAAGTCCAAGTTGATCTCATTTTGAAAAGGTCAACTTTAAGAGCAAGCTCTAAATTACGTCAGCAATATTCATATATATATATATATATAGTTAGGTCTTCTTAATTTATACAGTATTCTGCATGGTTGCAGACTTTTAATTATTTTTATATGTGCAAAATCATTGACCTCTATGTCTAATCAATTCATTAGTTTTAATTTCAGAGGAAAAATTATTAGTATTATTCACTTTTAGGTAACAAAGGAAAAACAGTTGAAAAAAAAAATACCCATTTTTTTTATTTTTCATCTTACTTTTTTGTTTTACTATTTCTATAATTCTCATTTAAAAAAAAATAATACTCATAACCCTGTTTTTATCTCTAGTTTATTTTCATTTTTAGGCTTTTATTTTGGGGTTGGTCTGCTATGGACTCGAGTACATATTGTGCACCCTAGTCCATATTCCACTTTTCAGTTTACTGACTTACACTTTTTGATAAGTGGTGTTACACTTTTCAATTATTAAACTGTATAATAATATTTTTAGTAATAATTGAAAAATGCAACACTATTTACCAAAAAAATGTAAGTCAGTAAATTGAAGAGTGCACAGCATGCACTCAACTCGAGTGCATACTAGACTTTACCTTTATTTTGTACATATATATTTTTTTAATATATACTCAACTGGTTTATAAATAAAATGAATGATAATTTAATTAAATAAGTGGTAGTTAGGTGTAGAGTAAGTAGTCTTGTCTATGGTATTATTCCCATTTTTTTTAACAATTTATTCTGTTTTGATTTCAGAAAACTTAAATTTATTAATTTAGACTCATTTTTTCGCAATTACATTTAACTTTTTTAGAATCAAAACCAAAAAAATTGCGAAAAAATGTAACTAAATTGATATATTTAATTTTTTTGACTTCTACAACAAAATAACATATTGAAATTGAAAACTCAAAAAAGCTATAAATAGTATTAAAATTGGACGAAGAGAGTAGTAGTTACCGTGAAGACGAAGTCGTAACCCGCTTCTAGAACAGTACGTAGAAAGTCAATCCTCCTCCACATCATCTTCAAATAATCTTCGGTCATGAAATAAGCTTCGCCGGAGAAGTCAACGTCGTCGGTAGTTAGGGCGTAACAGTGGAGATTCTTGTCCAAACAATGAGAATGTGCCTTTTGGTCCATTGTACCCACCAACACGTGTTTCAACAATTCTTGTGTTCCATTTCCAATTCTGAAACTCTCCAGAAATAGATCAAATATTGAATTTGGTTCTGTCCATGCTGCGTTTAATGTTGTGATTATAACCGTTTTGTTATCATTCATCACTGCCTTTCTCAGTGCCTTCTCCAACTCATTCTCCTCTTTTACCTAATTCATAAGTTAATTAAATTAAGACAAATTTAAAAAATTGGTGTGAGTAGTTTTAATGTGTTTTGCCTTTAATTATTCATTAAATTACAATAAATTCATTGTATTCAATTTGTTGGGATCAACCCAGGAAAATTATGATTGTTTAGTTGATTTTTTTTTTTTAAATATATTACTCCCTCTTCTGTATAACTATTCATACATTAGCAATTTTATCACTTTTAATACTAATAAATAATGGACTAGTCTTGGGTGAGACCGTCTCACAGAATGAGATCTGTGAGACGGCTCTCATATATAGAAAGTGATAATATTTGAGTAAAAATGATAGTATTTAAGTATAAAGTGACAATCACTTTTGTTAAAAATATTACTCCGTATCATTTTTTATTTATACATTATCACTTTTTTTATAAATCAAAACTTAAAAAAAATAATATGGATTATGCTAATCAAAATTTTGAAATATGGATTAAAAGGAATTCGTCTCACAGAAAAAGATCTGTGAGACGGTCTCACACAAGTTTTTGCCATAAATAATTTATACATTAATATTCATACAAACAGCTGTAAATATTCAATTAAAAAGGGAACGAAAATAATTTACTTAGTTGTATATCTAATTATCTATATGTATACACAGTAAAATTAGAAAATCGTGACTGATTTGATTAGTACAATGAAAAACTAATTTGAAAATGCCGAATACCGCCAGGGAGGATGCACTTGGAAATCAACAAAAAATAATTTGAAAATTCAAAGGTATGACTTTATTAATGTACGTAATCTTGAAAACAGCCCATATTTTATTATGGATTAAGGTGTACTAACCGACACCGGAAGATCACTATACTCACATATTTAAATCTTAATTATTTATATGCAATATTGCATACATGTAATATGACTAATTAAGGTAAATTAAGTTAAAATTCGTGGGTCAACGCGGATCAACACGGATTAAAGCGGATCAATCTTAATTAAAATATGTATTTTCACTCTAATATACTTATTTTACTACATGATCAAAACTATGTTACTACAAGAACTAAATTTTGTCACTACAAGGTTAAAAGTGTATTAGTACAAGTCCAAAAATATTTTGGACACTTATTTTGTGGGGGCAAAATTACTAAAATAATTTTGACTTATTGGACTACTACATGACTAAAACAATGTTACTACAAGACCAAAATTTTATCACTACAAGGTCAAAAGTGTATTACTACATGTTCAAAAATATTCTGGAGACTTTATTTTTTGGTGAATTTTTCAGAATGTTTTGACATGTAGGGCTAGTCTTGGGTGAGACCGTCTCACAGAATGAGATTTGTGAGACGGCTTTTATATATAAAAAGTGATAATTTTGTAGCAAAAAGTGATAGTGTTTAAGTAAAAAGTGATAGTCACTTTTGTTAAAAATATTATCACTTTTTATTTAAACATTATCACTTTAATTACAAACCAAAATCTGAAAAAAAAAATATATGGGTTATCCTACCCAAAATTTTGAAATATGGGTTAAAAGGATCCGTCTCACAGAAAAAGATCCGTGAGACGGTCTCACACAAGTTTTTGCCTTAAATTTTTGGCCTTGTAGTGGTAATATTTTGGCCTTGTAGTAACAATATTTTGGTCATGTAGTAAACCGCCTGTTTACAACCAGCGAATTTTCTGGGCAACTCGGATCCAGGCTTATGACCCACGAATTTTTTTAAATTGACTTAATTTAACTTTTGAACTTAGAGTTTTGACTTGTCTAATTGGGATGGAATGCATGTATACAATATTTCACATAAAATTAATTCTAATTAAATCCCCTAATCAGTGAATCGGTGATGTATTTTTTTTCTACCTTTTTACACTCTATTTGTACTTAAATTTTTAAAAATTTCACACAAATTTATAAAGTCATTTAATATTAATAAGTATTTATATAAAATGACAATTATACCTTTAACAAGTAGTATTAAATTAATTTTTTTAATTCTTATATCTTGTTAAATGAACATATTAAAAAAATGAGAAAATATATATTATTTGAAAAAGAAATGACATATATTTTGGATTTATTTTAAAAGGGTGGACTTGTCATAATCTTTAGAAGGGTAAATGTGGTAAATTAATCTAAAGAAACGATTTTTAAAAGAAAATTAAATTTTATTGAATTTAATTAGCTAGCTTATTAAATTTATGCTTGAAATTACTGTATACTTAATATCCTATACGTTTTAAGGTAACTAGAAGATCTGAAAAGGTCATAGTTCATGTGGAAAACTAATCGTTTCAGGACAATGAACATTAATTAAGTCCACCATAAAAAGTAGTAGAACAAGAAAACAACTAACACACTCAGCTAATTATAAATTTAATTAAATAAGGTAAAGTCTAGTGTATGTTGTGCACCCTAGTCCATGAACACTTTTCAGTTTACTTACTTACATTTTTTAGTAAATGGTGTTGCACATTTCAATTATTACTAAAAATATTATTATACAGTTTAATAATTGAAAAGTGCAACACCATTTATCAAAAAGAGCAAGTCAGTAAACTAAAAAGTGCAACATGGACTAGGGTGCACAACATGCACTCGAGTCCATAGCAGACCAACCCATTAAATAATAACATAACATCCATAATACATAAAAATAAATTTTAATTTTATGACTAAACGTTAAATAAGATATTTTTTCAGAATAATAGAATGACGAAATTAAACTAATTAAGATCGTGAATGCAATTGGATGCACACAAGTGTGACTCGATCGTAGAAATATAACATGCATAGAGGTAGAATTATGAACTTACTTGAGAAGGTGGGTTTTGAGAGGTGATCTGCAACTGATTAATATTACAAGAAGAAGAATTGGAGGAGAAGTTTCCGGAAAATGAATAAGCCCTCTGAAAGAAGTCGGTAGGAGAAACAGATTCATTGAGTAGAAGGACGATTATGCCCACAGTCATGAACAGCAACAATACTTTAAGAAGAACGCCGCCGCCGGAAAAATATTGGCGGTGGTGGTTGCAGTGGTAGCCACCGGACTCGAGGTTGCTCTCATCGGCCATTGCTTAATTTGCCTTTATCTAATTATCAATTCTATGCAACTTCAATACCAGTTTATATATATTAGAGTAACATGTAAGTCAACTTTGATTTAATTTAATTGTAGTACTACTCTCACCTAATTTTCTTTTAATTATGATTCCACAAGAATAAAATGTGTGTTTACTTATCTTAAATTTACCCAATGAATACTCTCCCCATCTTTGAATAAGTGTCACTTTGGCATTTTTCAACAAATTAAGATTATAAAGTGTGGTCCATATTACCCTTAATTAATTATAGCTAATTTTGATATAGAAATTTTGTTTGATAAAGAATGTGGTCAAGAATGTGGTCAAGAATGTAGCTATTATTCATAAATCAAATTAATTTTGGTATAAACAATGTTTATGCAATTTATTTATGAACAATATATATGGTAAATGAATAAGGGCAAAATAGTCAAAATTAAAGAAAAAAACTCAGAATGACACTTATTTTAAAATTAGTTAAAAAGTCAAAGTGACACTTATTAAAAAACGGAGGGAGTATAATTTACGGAATAAAGATTAAAATTTTAGACCAATAAGTTGACTGATTCTGAATTTGATTCAGACGATGAATTACACATTTTGATTTTGATTCAATAAGTATGCTCAATTTTTTAAAAAGATCATTTTACTTGTAATAGCCATTCACCAAACCAGTCAACACATTTTTTTTTTGCAATATATGTCATTATCAATTAAAAACTTATTTATATTTATTTAGATAATTATGAATATTAGTAAAATTCTAAAAAAATATTTAAAATACAATTTTTTTAATCTGAAAAATTAATATGGAAAAAATAATAAATTAAATAAATTCATTCATAAATTAGTTTTTTATTAGAAAAATCAATTAACCTACCTAGTTAATTATTAGAAAATCATTATTAAACTTACCTAATTTGAAAGAAATATATATGATTACAAAATAATTATTAGAAAATTATTTATTTATTTAAAGCAATCAAATAAATTTATTTTTAAAATATTGAAACTCCCAAATGAAAAATATACTATTAAAGGTGCCAAAAATCTTCAATAAAGCCTTCCTATTACAATGGGGGAGAGGGGTTGGAATTTTGAATTTATTTGGGTGTTTTTAGATTTACATGGGAATTTAAAATATTTTTGGATTTATTAAAATAGTAAAATAATTGTTATTTGATTTGGGAGTTTTTTTTAAATATCTAAGGGTTTTTGACAATTTTAATTTTTTTATTTGGGAGTTTCATTATTTTAAAGATAATTTTATATCTATTTGATTAAGTTAATTAATTTTGTAATTGTATATATATTCTAATTAGGTAAGTTAATTAATTTTTTTAAGTAATTAATTGATTTAGAAATTAAAAAAAATTATTTTTTATTTTTTCCAAATTATAATTTTTCAGAGATTGTATAAAAAATTGTTTACTATTTTAAATATAATTTTTTATTATTATTATTATTTTAACTAATATTCATAATTTTTCTGAATTATTAAATATAAAAAAAAATTAATTGATATAAAAAAATATAAAAAGAAAAAAATGTTGCATATTACGAAAAAAGAAAAATAAAAATTATATGTGTATTGACCTGTTTGGTGACATACTATTACAACAAAAATAATAATAATTTTTAAAATTGGAGCATACTTATTACTATAATTTGCTGATCGGTAAATATGAAAAGTCGACATGTATTTTTTTATTTTTTTAAAATAAGAATATTCGAACTACTCTGTTGATAAGAAATATTGAATGTAAACTCGATCCGTTTCATATATATATATATATATATATATTATTATTATTATTATTATTTTCATCGTAAGAAAGCAAAGGGAAACTGAGAAAGGAGTAATTTAATTTAAATTAACGATAGGTGGCTAGTTATAATTTTCTCACTCTCATGATTGAAAATAATTGTAAATTTAAAATAAATAATTCATCAAAGCTTGTACTCCTTAATTAATTATATCATCTTTATAAGATATTTTTAAATGAATATTATTATTTGTGTTCCTTAATTTATGGTAGCAAGCAAGGCGCAGATACCGACATGATTTTACCACAATTGGTGGCCATGGTCATGGTCAATCCAAATTAATTAAATTAAGGTTTGGAATATGCATGAAAAAAAATAAAATTTGCTAGTTAGGAAGCTTCATTCAGCGTAGAAAAATTGGACACAAATTGTTAAATAAAGTAGTTGTTTTTTCTTACATTAGAAAAAAAAAAAGGGTTTTGATGGCTTCTTAAATTGAATCAATCTCCTCCATGTATTAATTTGATTATCTACTCCCAAATTGCACGGGCTTATATTCTTCTCATAATAATATATATAAGAAGATCGACGACTATTAATTGATGTGAAGTGATTGACTCGTATTATTATATTAATTAAGATTTGGCATTTTGAATGGGCATTTTATGTATTATTAAACTAGCTTACGATCGAGACTATGTCTAGCTATCAAAATTAAAATTTTAAACTTCAATAATTCAATTATTTGATTGAAGCTTAGGACATTAGGTTAGGTCATAGTACAATTTGACTATATATTATAACTTGAATATTTTTCTTTTTAATTGTACATAATTATATTATATAATTAATTAAAATTGTTGAATAATTGATTCCCATGAATTCCTTCCCTCATGCACAAATTAACATATGAAAAAAAACAGGTGTTTTACGATGGTAACAACGTTTTTCCACATATTTACAATACGATTTTTAACTCGTCGAAAAACGTTGACAGTAAATATAGAGTACATCTATTTCTTTGTGCGATTATAATAGTAGTACTCCGTAGTTATTAACACTAAACACTAGTAAAGTATCTAGCCTAAGAAATAAGTGCAACGTAATTAGATAGTGATTGGAGGGGAAAAAAACTCATACAGAGTACAATTTTTGGTGTGTGTTTACTTTATGTTTTGGAAAATTTCACACAATTTAAAGAGTATAATTATAAAAGGAGTAAACTACTTAGGTTGTGTTTGGGCGAGAAATTTAGGTATGGATTTTAAATCCATGATCTAAATCCACTACACCTGTTTAGATTAAATGAATGGATTTCAAATATTTAACATCTTTTTTAGTTAAAATTGAGAGAATTCCAAATCCTCACTAAAACCATGTCATTCGAAATCCATCTAATTTTAAATCATTTCATTTGAAATCCTCTCATCCAAACACAACCTTATTTAATTCTCGAAATAATTTGGAGACGTGAACCTTATGATATAACATTTTCTCTCAGCTTAATATAAGGGTGATATTGAAATATTCAAAATAACCCCTCTTAAATTTCTAAAAACATCACGTAATTTGGGGCAGGCAAACTTTTTTCACGAAAACAAGACGTAAAATGGGTGGGTTATTGTTTAAAAATGGGTAACTGGAAAATTGGAGGGCCGACTCCTAGATTATCATGACAAGAGCACTCATTACCTAAATAATTTTATTTTAACTTTTAATTTAGTTCAGCTCGTTTCTACTTTTTTTAGTTGATTAAGTTTATCACATGCGATTTTTTTTTTTTTAGGTATTGTAATATTCCCTCCGTCCCATAGAAACTTGCACACTTGGGATGACACACAATTTAAAAAATATATAAGAAAATGTGTAATGAGTGATGTTTTGAAGGATAATTTTATAAAATTTTATGAATAAAGTAAAGTAAAAAATAGATTGAGTGTGGAAAAGTGGAAAAGTAATGTGATATGGGTAAATAAGAGTATATTTTGAGGGTGAGGGTTATGAATATATTTTCTTTTATTGGGGTGTGCAAATTGATATGGAACATCTATTTATAGAAAGTGTGCAAATTCTTGTGGGACGGAGGGAGTAATTGTTTATAATTTATATGCTCAATTTTCTTAGTTTGATAGAATTTCGTGTTGTTTTCACTTAAGCATGAGTCGTATGACTAATTTAGACTTGATAGAAAAAAGTATTGTGTTTTTGCTAATTTTGTAGAGGATTTGTACAAGCAAACACATGTCTAATAATTAAGTAAAATGGTTGTTCCGTAATTAAATACTTCCTCCTTAAAAAAAAAAGATAGCTACATATTCATTTTTTTTATGTCCCTAATTATAGATACATTTCCTTTTTTAATTTAGTATTAAATGATTTATTGTCAATTTTACCTCTAATTAACAAGAGTAATTAAGACTTAGCAGATTTTGGAGAATGTGATTCCAAAGGCAAAATTAACACATTAGCTAAATTTAACTACATTTATTGATTTTTCTTAATCTGTGTGTAAAGTCAAATGTAGCTATCTTTATCTCTATGGGAGGGAGTATAAGATCTGAACATGCAATATACTTTGAAGTATCAAATTGAGGAGTAGTCACAAGGGTCGATCAAAAGTAGTATTGTTATTAAGTGAACCGAACTTCTCGTGAGCTCGGCTGATTAAGACTCGTACTCAACTCACTTGTTAGATAAATGAGCTGGGCTCGAGCTCATTAGATCATCGATTTACTAACAATTCAACTTGAACTTGACTCGTTAGTCTCGATATCTAAGATTTTCTCTCCATTAGACTTGTTTGGTCCAGCTCGAATCAATGTGCACTCTACACTTCTTTACGAGTAGAATCGAGCTCATTCTTTTTCAATAGTCTAACTTCAAAATTTACAAAAAAGAGTTAAAAACTTGTAAAAAAAGATAGAAGTGGCATATAATAAAGGTAGAAATCGTGGTGGGGTTGTTGTAACTTGTAAGTCGCATTTTCGGAAAGAAAAGAGTCGTGGGTCAAATCCAGCGCCTTCGGTTGCCAGAAGTGTGTGCTCCTTGAAACCACCTATCCCACCCAACCTCCGCTGGACCTCTGCTCCTGCATTTTATTTTATTTCCAATTAGGTCCCCCGAATTTGTGCATTCACATATTTGTACCCGCTTTTAAGAGAGAGAAAGAGATCTTACACAGGGAGCAGAGCATCTGGAACAGAGTCAATGCTTGAGACTAGCCTGTTAAAATAAGTAAGTGAGCTCTTTTTCCAATCAACTCACCTTTTCGTTCAAATAATTTACAATAAAACATGATTATTGCTAGTACAAAAATTGGGAAGAAATTGTTATGAGATCTTAAAGAATGTATATTTTTTACTCACTCCACCCATGAAAAGTAGTCTCATTTAGTTTATATTTCTTATACATAAAACTTTTCAAACATCACTTAATTACTCAAATTGTCATCAACTTTATTCACAATGGACCCCACAATATCTTACAATACCCTTACTTTATTATTATTTTTTTTAAAACATGTGCTTCGACTACCTTTCATGGACGGAATGAGTATTTTCTAACACTTAATTATGTGAACAATTTTTTTCTAATTGAAAACAAAATTTAGAACTAAGGACGTGTACCGTGAACGAATTCTGCCATCTAAAACCTAGAAAAAAAATGGTTCAATCTAATTTAAAGTTTACATTTTTTAATTTGACTAGTATTAAATTAGATCATTATCCAACTTATAATATATTCTATAGATAATAATGTAAGTGGAAATATTAAATTAAAACATAAACCCTATGTAGAATAGACCAGCCTAACTAAGATTCAGTATCTATTTGCCTAATTGTGTTACTATGAGTTTAGGGTTTCCATAGTCAAATTTGGCGTCCAGATAACAAGCGTGGTTCCAATTTTGACATTATCCTATCCATAAAATCAATTAAAAAAAAAAAAAAATAGAACCAATCGAGGGAGAGTGAAAACCCATGAACAGAAATGATTTAATCACACACTAGTAAAAGAAAAGGGGTTAAATTTAATTACTCTGGACAAACAGCAGAGACTCCACCAATAGTTTCAAGCTCATCTAGCTCATCCTGTTCAACAAAAAAGAAAAAAAAAATCCTCTCAAAAGTCAACAATATGCTACACAGAGTCACATTGCTTATCCACCAAAATCAAGAAATTAAAAATGGGTAGAGAGGAGTAGATGACCTGGATTAACTGAATTTGTTGATTAAGGAAAGAAATTGCTGCGGACAAGCGGTGCTTCCCCATACTTGGTACACCCTGAGAAGACGCCGACGGGGGCTGCTCAGCCGGTTGCGGTGGAGCTGGATCCATTAGCCACCGCGGTGTGGTGGTGAGTGGGGTGGGTGGACCAAAATAAGAGGAGTTAATGAGGAGTATAAATGGAAAGGGGGGAGGTAGATAGAAATGACATGGAAAGTGGTCAGAATTGGTGGGAGCGTCCCAACATATCATGTGTACGCATAATTATGTCTTTTTATCTTTGGAATGAATATACATTACATGGAGTCATGGACTGCCGACTACTTGTACGGTCAGATTCTTTGTTATATGGAGTATGGACTAGTGATTTACTCTCTTTATTTATGAAAAGTAATCTCTCCGTTCCAGTATTTTGTGCATGGTTTGATCGGTACGGAGATTAAAAAAGTGAAATATAGTGATGTGTATGGTGGAATAAAAGAGGGGTATTATTGGTAATTTATTGACTAAAGTGAAGAGATATATTAAATTGTGGACCCAAATAGAGTGGTGTTTTTTAAATTAGATGAATGTTGTAAGGGTAAAAATTATGTGAGTTATTTTTTTTTTTGGAGTGTGCAAATAATGTTTGAACCCCGTTAAGGAAAGTGTGCAAATAATCACGGAAATGAGGGAGAATATATTTAAACACAAATTAAAAAAAAAATTTAATAAAGTGGATAAAATAAGAGTGCTATGATTGTGAGGTAAAAATTAAATGATGATCTTTATTAAAAAAAACATATTTTTAATAGACAAACAAAAAATAAGAAAAGTGAATATACACATGGAATAACATTTTTTGTACACTTGTTGAAAATGATTGTCACATGTTATAAGATGGTTAATTTTAAAAAAAATCGACTAAAAGATAACTCTCTCTCTATCTCCCAACTAAAATCTTTAAAAAAATTTGAGTAATATGTCAATTGTCAATCAAGAATCTCAGATTTGGTAGGATGGAGAGGGAAAAAAATAAAAATTTGGTAACTAATCAACCCTTAAACGATTTAAATAACGATTTTGGACTTCTGTAACCTAAAAAAAACTAGCAATAACAATTTTGGCTCATTCTATGATTTAAGACGGCACGTCAAGTTTCATATGCATATACATTTCACTGTCACACTTTATTTACTTGTTACTCCCTCCGTCCCATACTTTTATTAGTATTGTGTAAGATAAAGTGGGGGTAATAAAGACTTTTCAACTTTATAAATAGTAATAAAGTTACTTTTTAGTGTAATAAAGTAGGCATTTGTTGTAATATTGTGATGTTTTAAGGGGAGTGTTTAAAAGTGTTTTTACTATTTTAGGTAATGTTGCTTCAAGTATGGGACGCCCAAAATGGTAAAATGTAGCTTCAAGTATGGGACGGAGGGAGTATTATTTTATATAACTAATATTGTTCCATTATATTAATTACACATATATTACATTTCACACATATAGTCAATTATATGATGCTACTAATTTATGACTCAAGATACTGTTCAAAAAAAAATTTATGACTCAAGATGAGGTGGTAATGTTCTCATTCTTTTCCTTGTAAATTTGTAAAAGGTAATAATTTTTAAATACTTATATTATACTCAAGAAATTACAGTCTTTCAAATAGAAACTGGCTAATCCATGGGTATACCATGAAGTTACAAAGGTTGTACTTGTGAATCAACCCCTTAAAGCAAAATAGGCATACGAAAAGAGCAGTAGATCGGACCAGCCTACAAAAACGAAACGGTCCCTCCGTAACCAGTCCATAATACGGAGTATCAAATACTAAATCATTTTCGTCTGTGATAAATTTACCAAGAACTATAGTTATAGTGATCCTCCTATTCAACTACTTCGACCATTTCCGAGCACCTCATAGTATTTCAGGGGCATACCATTAAGTTACAAAGGTTGTACTTGTGAATCAACCCCCTAAAGCAAAATAGGCATAAGAAAAGAGCAATAGATCGGACCAGCCTACAAAAACGAAACGGTCCCTCCGTAACCAGTCCATAATACGGAGTATCAAATACTAAATCATTTTCGTCTGTGATAAATTTACGAAGGACTATAGTCATAGTGATCCTCCTATTCAACTACTTCGACCATTTCCGAGCACCTCATAGTATTTCAAGGGCATCGTTGTTTGTTAAATTACTCATTCTCCTTTTTTGAGGTCCCTCCATACCCATTTTGAGTTTGGGGCGGGTTAGATCACATCAAGCCCAATTAAGCATTTGGGTAGGATACAGTAGCCATAATCGGGCCGGGCCGGACCGGGGCATTTTAGACTCGGGTTTGGATTTGGGCTTATATTATCATAAAATTACAAGCTCTCTTACCTTCTTCGCCCACACTCAATGCCAATGGCAATGCCAGCGGCAACAGCTTCTGCAAAATCACTTATCAAAAAGCTGCTTTTCCATTCCCCACCCAGAGTCTCTCCTCTTCGATGTCCGATTTCCGCCATAGCTACAGCAACCTATAGTACCCTCAGGAACAAAAGGAAAACCGAAACAAATCAAACGCGCAAGTATAAGCGGAAAGCAGACTTGTTAGTGAAGAGGCGAACGCGGTCGGATAAGGAACTCGATGTGGAAGGATTCTCGGAGCAGTATGGAAATGACAATTCTCCCCATGTCCCCGTCATGCTCGGCGAGGTCCTTGACGTATTTGCTTCCGTCGCCCTCAAATCGTTCGTCGACTGTACTCTCGGTGCCGGTGGCCACTCCTCTGCGGTTGGTTAATTGTTTAGTTATTTTTATGATGTGTGTGTGTATATATATCCTTAATTTGGGATATGAAATTGGATGCTGTTGTTTAGTGTGCTTGGTGGTGAAGGTTATTTTAGGGGGAAATGGGAAAATTCTGGTGTTTATTCAAATACATTTGCAGTTACTTGATACATTTGGAAACGATAGCTGATATAATTTTTCTAGGATTAGTAATTGTGAGGAAAATTTTAAAACTATTTTCTTTGCTTTCTGGAAATCATTGGTTATAGTATTTGATTTATATGTTATAATGGCGCTGGTGTTTCTTGGAGGTACTGCATCTTTGAAGAAATTCAGATGCAATAGCATCTTTAAGAATATCTGATACATTGTTTACAGATATAAGTTTTTGTCTCGGTGACCCCTTATTGCTTTTGTGTTCTTCAACTTTCCTCCTTCTTTGGATTTTTATTGTGAAGTTGTAGATTTTGGATTTAAGGATTTCGTGTATAAGATGAGTATGAAAGTCGATTGTTTCTAATTAGCCTTATGGGTTATAGCAGGTATGTGTATGTGAGTCGTCTTGTGTATAAGTGTTACAAAACAGTATACTCATGTTAATATGTACGGCCAATTCAGAAATGAAAATTATTCTTATAGGAAAGTGTAACTCCTAATTTCTTTTATTAACAAAGAATTTCTGATTCCAATTGTTTCTCACTCAAAAAGGACTGAACTTTAAAGGTTGAACTAGGCAGCTCAATTTGGCATATAAGCTATAATATGCGACTGTATAAACAAAGTAAAGAGGACAGCAGTAGTACAGTTATTTTTGTAGATTAGGATGACCCTGTTTCTTGTTTGATGACTTTACGACAAGTTCCTCTAACTATTTTGATGTTGTATTATGTTGGCCATTCAAAAAAAATCATAGTTGTTCTTTATCACCTCTATTGCCGGCTAATTAAAGATTTGTTGATGTAAATTCAGATAATACAGGCCCATCCAGAAATGGAATTTTATGTTGGACTTGATGTTGATCCTGTTGCTCATCAGATAGCCCAAGATCGAATAAATAATGTCTTGCAAAAAGATTCTGGCCACTCTTCAGCAGACTTACAAGTACATACCCTCTTGAAGAACTTCAAAAGTATTAAGGCTGTGCTTCATGACATTGATGGGAATCATTTAACTTCTGGAGTTCAGGGAATTTTAATGGACTTGGGAATGTCATCCATGCAGGTATGCTTGGAACCATATCATTGATGCCTTTGAAAAATTATGAGATGCTTCTAATTTTTTTTTTCAATGGTGATTCGTATGTTTCCACATTTATATCTTTTTCTTTTGCCTATTTGAATGTGCTTTCTGCTGATTCTGAAATGGGTGAATTTTACCACTTGCCACACTTTTACTTCATCATTGCATGTGAATTGAATTGTGGTATCTATGTCATGGTGAATTATGCCACTTGCAGCACCCCTCATTGAATTACACAATTGAATCTGGGTATCTATGTCCTTTAGGTAAAACCATATGGTTTACTTTTTAAATGGTGCAAGAGGATTTTGCTTGCAACATTTTACCAATACAAGAGACGTCTTTCAGTTGTGTGTTACATTCTGCACTATCCTCATTCAGCTAAATTATTTTGTATGAGATCAATTCATTTTCCCCAAATTGCATTAGCACTTAGGTAGCTAGAGCATAGATCAATCATTTCCTTTTAAGAAATTGCTCTTTCATTAATAATACTGAAAAAGAGAAAAATTCCCAACCGTAACATGCACAGTGTAAGTATTTTTCTCACTCGTAGTCTGCAGGTGAACAATGCTGACAGAGGATTCAGCGTACTCTGTGATGGACCTCTGGATATGCGGATGAACCCCCAGGTAACTACTGCTGCACCAAGGCTGTATGCCATGAATGATGTTTCCTATGTCTTTTCAACCAGTTGATGCATTAATATTTCTTCTATTTGCTCAATGAGAGTTTGCTATCTATGTGCTAGATACTTGATACAAAAGAAATAAAATAAAGATAAAAAAAGCTGAAAAGCCAACAACGACAGAGCAGCTCCATATAATGACATTTCTAGATAACAATGCTGAGCAGTTATAAATGCCAGGATAGTCATTAGCACTTTGTTTTCTATGTCGTAACAAGAAAATGACCGATTTAGTGATGTTTATTTGAACACACTGTTCTGTGGAGCACAACCATATCCCCCCAGGTGGCCAGTCAGGCCCAGTCCCAGTCTTCAATAACGAAGCATGCCCCTGTGATTTTGTTCATAGCATCACTGAAGTTGAGAGAGAATATATTTCTGTGGGTGGATGTTTTGTGGAATTATTTTATTTTAACAACATTGAAGTCTATCTAGCATTCTTTACTGATCGAATTTTTCTCAAAGGATAACCCAAATGTGGTAGAGATCCTCAGCTTTATGTATTTGTTCAAATGGGCTGACATCATAACTGAGTTATGGCAGTTTTTTGCTGAATTTTTTTCTTACCTACTGTTTTTCCAAGAAAGATTGTCAAGTCGAGATGCATTTTAATCTTCAAAGTCAGTCTCCGATTTACATGAAATGTTCATAGAGCTTCTCCGTTAACTGATGAGAACAGGGTATGGCAGGCTAGTCTGAAGGCAGAAGACATTTTAAATTCATGGCCAGATGCTGAATTGGGGCGAATTTTACGGGATTATGGTGAAGAGAGCAATTGGTTCAATCTCCAAAAGAAAATTGTTAAGGCTCGTTTGGCTGGTGGGCTCCATTCTACACAAGAATTAGTTGACCTCATTCGAAACTCAAGTTCTTGGTCAGGTGCTTCTCTGTTCTCTTATTTTCATTCTAATGGATAACACTGATCTATGTATCTTGCTAGGTTCGTAGGACTTTCTTGATCAATAATGCTATTGCATGATATGTCACATAGGAAATTTGAAGCTATATATCTAAAATTAGGAATGAACTTATATTATAAAACCTACCCTAAACCTTTAATTTTTCCTCTAATCCTTGTTAATTTAAGCAGGAGGGAGGCAAGGGTGGATCAAGACTGCCACACGGGTTTTTCAAGCTTTGAGAATAGCTGTAAACGATGAGCTCAACACACTGAAGGATTCTATCCACTCTAGTTTTGATTCCCTTAGTCCTGGAGGAAGGCTCGCTGTCATATCGTTTCATAGTTTGGAAGACAGAATCGTGAAGCAGGCGTTTCTGGACATCATAAACCCATGCAATGATGGAGTTAAACATAATTTCAAAAGGGTGGATTCGTCCGTGGAAAAAGAAGAGTGGATAAAACAGATGGTGCAAGGCCAAAACGCGTGTATCCTAACAAAGAGACCTATAACTCCATCAGAATCGGAGGAGAGATTGAACCCCAGAAGTCGAAGTGCTAAGCTTAGGGTAATCGAGAAGAGTCGAATAGACCTATAACGTTTCATTTGGTTGCTTTTCCTTCAGTGTTTCCATTCATTCGTCGGTTGTTAGGAAGGAAGGGAGTGGATTAATACTCTTTAAGTTAGTTCATTCATATGAAG
Organism: Galeopsis tetrahit; assembly: GCA_963675135.1. Classification (NCBI taxonomy): domain Eukaryota; kingdom Viridiplantae; phylum Streptophyta; class Magnoliopsida; order Lamiales; family Lamiaceae; genus Galeopsis; species Galeopsis tetrahit. The sequence goes on along the minus strand of OY776125.1, from coordinate 5,741,017 downwards.
TGTCTTTTTTAGAGATCAAATCTTATTTTTAAATAGTTATATTTTTAGGCCACGCACTTTTTTTTTTCAACGTGACTATTTGGCATCCATTATAAACTCAATTTATAGTGTTATTTGATTGTACATATAGCTTAAAAATCAAATAAAAGTATGCGTTTAAATTTATAACGTTTTTCTTTTTTTTTGGATACAATTTTTAATAAATATTAATTAATTTATCTATATAAAATAGAAATATGATAGAGTATTGTAAATAGTATTATTTAAAAATAATGAGACAAAGTGGGATAGCTCAAGTGGTTAGAGCACACTACCTAGGTTTTATAAACTTCTCATACTATTTTTTATCAAATATTTTTTAATTTTTTATTTTTACCCTTCATTTTATATCTTATTTCTCGTGTTTCATTATTATTTGAAAATTTGTCATCTACTCATTACTCGTCATTACTTTTTACACATAAACAAAATATTCCCTCTCCAATAAATTTATCACTTTTATATTACTCACTCCTTACCAGAATTATTTACATAGTTTGACCAACACAATTTTTAAGCTAGTGATTGATAATGTAAGATTAAAGATGAGTATTTTAAGTTGTAAAGTAAAATGTATGTAAAAATGAGTGATAATTTTAAAAATAAAATGATGTTGGGAGAATAATAATTTTGTGTGGTATTTTCATATTGCTAATAATTTAGAATAATTCGTACAATATCTATAATTTAATTATTATAAAAATATATATGCGAGGGAGTAAATAAATGGGTGATGTTACCGGTGAGCAAATGGAAGCCACCTGTTAATAGTTCTCTCACTGTATATCTACTCAACATAACTGAAACATACTGAACCGCATCAATGGCTACAGCTAAATACCAATTTCATGCGCATTTTGCCCAACAGATCTTCAACTCCAGAACCAAGTACTTTGTTTTCTCGCGGATTCAATGTATATCTACTTTTTGATGTATATGTAATGATTGTATTTTGTTCATACTTTTTGAAGGAAGAGTAACGGGTGCATTAAAGTGAGCTTAAACAGAGCAAGTTTATCGCAGTCAGATGAAAAAAGGGCTAATATTTCTGCCAGAAAGAAGGAGAGGGTAAAGCTTCCCAATTATGGTGATGGTGGTAAGCACCATATCAGTAAGTTTTTCAGTCATCCATCTGGGATTGAAGCAATTCTGAATACAAGGGCCTTGCAGAGTTATCAATCCCTCGATTCCAATTTGTACAGGTGATATTGTCTTTCTCTTTATTAGACTGCTTCTGAATTTCGTGGTTTAATGGCCGGGCTTGATGTGTCCATTGTGTCGCCTATGTGTTTGACAATATTACTCAATGAGAAATTTTATTTTGAGGGAATAGAACTGGGCCTTAGCTGCCTAAAACTCTACATTAAGAGAGTCTTAGGATCAATTGACTAATTGCACATTTGAGCTAGCCAAGTACCTAGAACAGGGACTAGTATATGGATACTATTGATACTATTAGACGTTGCCTTCTTGAACTAAACCACGCTGCTTTTGAGAATATCTCGTCTAGTTTCTTAATTTTATATCATTATACTGCATTTTAAACTATGTATGACATCTAGGATGTTGTTTAATGATTCATTTGGTAAGTGAAATGGAATTGGAAACTACTGCATTTCGGTTTCACAGAACTCGCCAAGGTTGCATTTGTATTGCAAGTCTCTTATTAGTTGCTAAAAGACTATGGAGCTATTGGCAACAAGTAACAAAACTAATTCAGGATGAAAATAAGCTGTGATGTTTTACTTTTGGGAAAAGTGAACAATTGTATTTCAAAGATATTCTAAACTTCCTTTAATCATCCATATGAATTTTGTGGAGTTAAAGCACATAAAATCTTCTCTCGTAAAAAATTTCTTTTTCATAAATACTTACTTTTACACATATGAAGTTTGCTTATACTTCGTCAACATTAGAGCCAAATGTTACTTGCACAAATGAAATCCTCGTATCACAGGTCTCTGAACAATCCTCGTGACTATTTTACGAATTTATGTGAGTTACATACATGCAGGTGTGTTCTGCCACAGATTCAACTTCTAAATTTTAGGGTTGCACCGGTGTTGGACTTACTAGTAACGCCATCTACAGAAGATTGCACAGTTGAGATGTTGTCTTGTAAGGTAAGCTGACTAAAAATAAATGAGAAGTTAATCTGAAGTCCTGTTTAGCTTTTCACATCTGCTTTTCTATAATGAACAAGTTCTTTAATGTCTCTATCTTCTTTAGCAAAATGCTTACTCCTTAAACTAGGCTCCTGCATGACAACTTTGCTTCTTATGTCATTCAGTTAACTGTCTATTTCTCATCATACATTTATGAGTGATAATAGTGGATTTTAGGTCTTCACGTGCTTGTATTTGATGCCAAGCTTTTGTATATTTGCAGTTTGATGGTTCTGAAGTGGTGCAACGCCAGAATGATCGCTTTTCAGGTATATCTAGATTAAAGTTGGATACACCATACATTTTCAGAGTATCTTTCTGGAAACATATTGCATCAGAAAGATACTCCACATTTGCTTCAGCAATAAAATGCAGAAACCTACTATATTGGCTGATTGAATCTTTATTTAGACCTATGGTAATTTTATGTTGGCCTACTTTATGTCAATTCCAGTTGTGGTTGATTCTTAAGGAGTGTCTAAGATTACTTGCATCACTAACTGTTGAATCCTTTAATTATAATTGACACCCATCCTGTTTTAAAATTTTGCAGCTTCTATGAGAAACCATATAAAATGGGAAACTATTGAAGCTGAACTTGTTTTGGATTTTGACGTGGAGTTAAGTCTCGTCCTTGAGGTTGTTTCCCTGCTTGAATTCTTTACATGCATAAGAATTTCACTTTCTTTCTTAGAATAGGTTATTTCTTCTAAAGGCGACTGACCCAAGCACATGCTTTGGAGTTGTCATAAAAAAAGATGTAGTTGTTTTATTAGAAGTCCCCTGTAATCAATGATGTAGAAATATTAGAAACTGTAACTTTTTCAGGCATGTGTACACGAAGCAGGTTTAGTGCTAACAAATAGAGTTATAACATTTTTGAACATCTTACTAACACAGGTTGTCTTCTAGGTTGATCTCGAATTTAGAGAACTTGATTCTGAATCTCGTTAGAAGGTTTCTTCTTTCATGGAAGAGTATAGTATAAACAAATTGATGCTTCCTTTATTTGGCTGCTTGCCTAGAGATGGTCTCTTGCCCAGCAATAAAGCAGCTTTTTATAGTGCATATGATAGCAAAACCCTGTCATGTTTAGATGTAAACACTCGCTGCCTATGGAGAAAACTGAATGATATTAAATGTCTTTTTCTCTAATTCTCTATTACTATTAATCCTTGTACCTTTATCTGCACTTTAGCCTGTTCTATATCTTCCAACTATTGGTTGCATCTCATCGAAGTACTATTTTATTTTATGCAGATTAACACCCAGCCATTCACGTTGCTGCCCATATCGGCTGTTGAGGGTCCAGGGAATATGTAAGTAACTTAATTAACTGATAACAAACTAAATCTTGCAAAATATGGCTTATTGGACTCAAATCCCTATTTCTAAATTTTAGTTCGTTTCTACAAATTTCTTGTGAAAAGTTAAGAAACAATCTTGCTAACACACTTCTAATTGAACCAACTTTCGATTTACCTATAAATGTGAAGTACTCCCTCCTTCCCACAAAGATAGCTACATTTGACTTTACACACAGATTAAGAAAAAACAATAAATGTAGTCAAATTTAGCTAATGTGTCAATTTTGCCCTTGAAATCACATTCTCCAAAATCTAGCTGCTAAGCTTTAATTATTCTTATTAATTAGGGGTAAAATTGACAATAAAACATTTAATACTAAAGTAAAAGAGGAAATGGAGCTATAATTTGGGACATCCAAAAAAGGAATATGTAGCTATCTTTGTGGGACGGAGGGAGTATCTAAAACGCGCCTTTTATACATGGGGGTTTTCTCAAACACTTTGTGCAACAATCTCCCCAACTCCCATTACCTATTCTTTGGGATCTCGGTCTCCAATATATACTGATATCATCACCTTACATCTGGTGTCTTTGAGTAGATCAAAACAGTAGTTAAGATATAGAATTATTGAGTTCTCTCTACATCTTCCCCCATGTCAATAAAATAGTACCTTTTGTTGCTCGGGAAACTTTGGGCCTAGTAAGGCCTTAACGTACGAAATAGAATGTTTGGACTTTGGAGATCTTTGTTTAAAGGTGGATACTTTCTCTACTGATGAATTTTGTGACTTCAAGGGTGATGCAAGCTCTAGTGGACCAGCTGGTACCATTACTTGTTAAACAGTTGTTGCAAGACTACGACGAATGGATTCATCAACAAAGCAAATACCTTACGTAAATACGAGCTACTTCATGTACTAATACTAGTGCCATGTAAGTTACTCAACTCTGCTTTCCTGCTTTATCATGTTATTGTTGTGCATTAAAATTTAAAAAATTGATGTTTGTTCCAAATCCAGTATCTAAAATAGCCCCTTCATACAACCTCCTCCTCTTCCGTCAATATGTTTGTTCATTTGATTAGACTTCAAAAGAGATGCAAAGAACATAAGAATTGTGTTGAAAAAAGTTGTAGTGAGTAGCTGTATCCTGAAATTTAGTAATGCCCAAAAAATTTGCAGGTACAATCTCCGTCCTCCATGTATTAGACGGATAAAAATGGATATTAGCTGCAAGTTTAGTGCCTGGGCATTTTTCAATGGAGAGGGCAGCAGTTGAACGAATGGGCATTAAGTACATATAATTACAAAACACCTTCAATTCTAACAAAAATGTTGATGTTGTATGAAGAGTTGAAAGAATTACAGTGCAAGTACCACTTTAACAAATTACTAATATAGTAGTACTATTTCAGAAACAAATATTGGTCTGTTTTGACCCTTGAATTATAATCAGCGTGAGGTAGCTGTGTCTTCTCAATAAGAATCCTTGCTGCTTGCTTTGTGCACATGTTTATCCAGTTCAAATTTGGAAACCTGTACTGATATCAACTTTGGACTCTACTTGAGAGCTTCAGGTTATTTTCTTATCAATTCAAGAAAGGGGCGAGGGCCCTCAAGAAAAAACCAGTGACTACTAGAGAGCAAACTATAGAACCAAACTGAATAACCAAAATTGAAATTAGACAAATGAAAATCCAAAACCAAAAACATCTAAAATCGAATTGCAACCGAGCCAAATGAAAATCCAAAATTTAGAGAGCCTTTTTATTCTGAGTTTTTTACATAAAATAATAAATCGAACCAAAAACTTTAAAATCCAAAACAAAAATTGAACCAATAACCGTAATCGAAGACATGTACAATTGCAACCGAGCCGATCAAAAATTCGTGGGGCCTTTTTCTTGAAACGTTTCTTTATTCAGTTTTTATTCAATTTTTTCCAGTAAAATAATTGAAACCGAACCCAAAACCGTAATCGAACCAATAACCAAAATAATTTCGTGGGGACTTTTCTCGGGACTTTTTTTATTCAGTTTTTATTCCATTTTTTTGGTAAAATAAACAAAACTGAACCAAAAACTTAAAATACAAAACCATAATCAACTTTTCTTGGGACGAACAAACCAAAAACTTTAGAACTCAAATTTTTATTCGAATAACCGAGCCGAAGACATATACAAACACAAGCAGTCAAGAATGTTCAATGGCTATGAAATCATCAAAGGCAGCAAAGACTCTCAAACTGACATCAAACGAATAGGAATACAAAAAGTCTTGAAAGAATCGATCAAGAGAAAAACACAACATTCGTGCAACTAGAAACAAAACCAGTGCTCAAACATTTGATTTGTAGGTGATGACCTCAGTGAGAATCTTAAAGAAGCACCTCAAATAAGAGATCGCCAACAAGATTAATATAGGTGAGTTTACTGACCATTCACACAGTATGAGCAGCATATAGCTGATGTATGACTGGCTAATTAACCACCATTTGTTAAATGCACGCATGAAGATTGATAAATAAAAGGCCAAAACATGGTTCATCATCAAACACGTCAAATACTTAACAAGGTAAGTATCCAAGAGAATCTAAACACCCAAGGTAAATCAACAAACACCTTCAAAAATCAAGATATTGATCCATAATTTTCCAGGGGAAAATGGATAATCGAAGGCTACTATAACACAGAGCGTGACTGTTCAATATTTTTTAAGTGTACAAAAAATCGAAAAGGTAACACAGATCTGTAGATTACCGAGTGATGAATGAATCCGATCTGTTTGGTTTATTTCAGTCGCAACGCAGCTTCCGACTATGTTCTCCATTAACAATTTATAGACGAACAAAGTCGGAAGGAGCGTTGAGCAACCGCCGTCGAACACCTACCCCACGGCGGAGTAGCTGTGTCTGCCATATCTGGCTCTAATCAGTGAAATGGAAGAATGGGGAGTTCAAATATATGCACCGCTGAGGTGAGGGGCGGCGGCAGCTAGGGACCTAGGGTTTTTCATACTAACTTATTTTTATTTCAATTTACTCCTTTCGTTTAATAATTCCACATTTTTGGCCCTTTTTAACTCCTTTTACCCAATTTCTCCCCTAACTTTTCTATTATGTCATAAATTGTTTTTTCTTAAAGGTAAAATTATTTAAATTTTTTTTTTTTTTTTTTGTAAATCGTTAAAATGACATTTATTATGAAATTGTTTCTTATAATATGAATACTTCAATTCACTTATACTTAAAATATTAATAATATTAATTTAAATTAGGCCCGGAACTCATAAAAATTGTTTCTTATATGAGATTAACACACATTGGTCACTAAATATTGAGAATCGATTTTAATGTAAATAAAATACAATTTATTTTACAAATAAACCTATGCGGGTCAATTATAAAAATATAGATATGAATTGCCCAATTTTATAAATAAAAATAAAAGTAGGTTGAAAGTATATATTTTGTTTTTATTCCAAAGTCGAGGGAATTAATTCTTATATATTCGTTTGTCTGGAGACTTTGATACTGTTGCGTCGAAAAGTAACGAGTTGTGATAACGAATCTCCCAGTCCGGATTAGGACCTTTTCGTATATGAACCGTCACTTCTGAGTAAGCTTTCTTACGAGAAATCCTCTCTACAACTCCAAAGAACCTGCAAAAACATGCCGGAAGGGATGGAATCTCCGACGCTCAAGTTAGATATGTTCTCTAGATGATCAAAGAGGAACTTCCTCAAGAATTGAGGGATAGTTCTCGCAAGAATCGTAGGATTTCAAAGTATTCTCTGTATATTTCATGTAAAAGTATGTGTGTTTTTTGTGCATATAAATTGTAGTCAAAACAATAAATAAAACTCCCTTTTATACCTTGCTGTTTACGTGGGAGGAAAATAAAAATCTTTCTTCCCCTTATCTCTCAATCGTTTCCTTCAGACTCGGTCCCATAGCTAGCCCCTCTCTCTGATATCTTTGATGCCAGTTATCATTCTCCAACTCCTTCTATCCTCGTCCTCTTTGGGCCTTCTTGACCAAGACTCGATTCCATCAATCTCCTTCTTGGACCCAGATTTTGGTCGCATCAGATTCCATCAATCTCCTTCTTAATACCCTCCCTCACGTGAGACGGGGACCAGGTCGACACGTGGTTCCATAGGTGGATCCAGACATCGAAGTAGAGTCGTGGTTCCACAGGTGGATCCAGACATCGAAGTAGAGAGTTGGCTCTGATACCATGTGAAAGGGCCTAACTCAACACTTAAAACCCAGGTGTTAAGTGAGAGGATTGCCCAGGCTTATAAGCCCCCACTCAAGACCATCTCTCTATCCGAGGGATATCTTAATACCCTCCCTCACGTGAGACGGGGACAAGGTCGACACATGGTTCAACAGGTGGATCCAGACATCGAAGTAGAGAGTTGGCTCTGATACCACCCAAGACCATCTCTCTATTCGATGTGGGATACCTTAATAAAAATTTTGTTTGATTCAATGCAAAGCATGTTTGATTCAATGCAATAACATGCTTTGCTGGATGATCACTTTGTTTTAAATCAAATTTGGTGCCGACTAATGTGTGGAAAAATGTTTTTAAGTGTAAATACATATTTCTATCTATTTTTATTTTTATTTTTTTGGATTATAAAGAGAAGGGGCCAAAGTCCCATTAATCGAGGTGCAAGTATACATATATAAATAAATATAAAATTCTAAACACTCTAAGTCTAAAACACCTATATATAAAATAAAATAAAATAAAAACTAAGACTTCATAATATAAGCATAAAGAATTTGATTCCACACATCAGGCAATCCTGGAAGACACCAATGTAAACAATCTGAAAATCTTGTGTTAGCATTAGTACTTAAGTAAATCGATGGATGTGCATCGATTCTATATCCCGATAATTGAGTGACATTCATATATTCTACTTTTACTCCTCTCTTTTCAAGCTTTTCTATGACCGATTCAACCACCCGCATCATTTCAGGATTCACAGAATCCGGCCAATATTTCTCATCAAAAATTGGTTCTTTGTGGCCATAACACGCGAACCTATCATTCAATGTAGGTCTACAAAAAATCATCAAATAATTAATTCACTACACAAATATAATTCATTATATATATAATCAAAATTTTAGTTAATAATAATATGTACCCGAAATCATAAGGGAAAGGACTCATGAAGAACATCTTGGTTTTGTTTGGGTTGATGTTCATTTCCAACCAATCTGACCAAGTGTTTAAAACAATTTCGAAAATTCGTGGGGTTCTCTCTACGAATTTAGAAACTGCATCGGGTTTTCCAAACGTGCCCCATCTGATACATCCATATAAATTTGTTTATAAAAATAAAAGATAAAAAACATAAGCTCACAAGTTGAACCAGAGTTCAGGATATCATTGAAAAAGAGTACACCCCTAAATACGATCTATCAATAAAAGCGATTAAAAAGTTTGAAATAACTGATCAAGTCAAAGAATATGAAATTTGTTTAGGGCATGTTTACTTTTTGTTTTAATAATCAGGTTTTGGATTTCAAGATCCAAAACCCGTTTTACTTCGGGATTTAAAAATCGGTTTTCAAAATCCACTCAAAACCACCCCTACCAAACATATTGATTTGACATAAAGTTATATCTATATAATATTACTCCAATCATTATATTATTTCTCAACAATAATATAATAATATAATAATACAATAATATAATACATTTAATCATTACACAATTAACTAATTATTATAATCTTACCAAACAATAATTTAATAATACAAACTCATTCAATCTTACAACTTGATTTGACATAAAGTTAAATCCTCCACTATTTCAAAACCCAAAAGAAACACTCATATTACTATTCAACGGGATTTCAAAAACCAGGATTTCAAAAACCCGGTTTTTAAAACAACCCAAAGCCCAAAGTAAACATCCCCTTAGGGGATGTTTCTTTTTGGTTTTAAAAACCAGGTTTTGGATTTCAAGATCCAAAACCCGTTTTACTTCGGGATTTAAAAACCGATTTTCAAAATCCACTCAAAACCACCCTTATCAAACATATTGATTTAACATAAAGTTATATCTATATAATATTACTCCAATCATTATATTCTTTTTCAACAATAATATAATAATACTATAATAATATAATAATACAATAATATAATACATTTAATCAACTAATCATTATAATCTCACCAAACAATAATATAATAATACAAACTCATTCAATCTTACAACTTGATTTGACATAAAGTTAAATCCTTCACTATTCCAAAACTCAAAAGAAACACCCATATTACTATTCATCGTGATTTCAAAAACCAGGATTTCAAAAATCTGATTTTTAAAACCACCCAAAGCCCAAAAGAAACATCCCCTTAGTGTTTTTACTAGTTATACACTTACATTTGCTCCTTCGTCTCATAATAAATGCCACTTTAAACTCTAAATTTGGTTTCAAATTAATTTTCCTTTTAACTATTTTCACCTACTTTGTTACTAATTCACCCTCTTTTTGTTATAATGAAAATGGTAATATATACTTATAAATAAATATTGAGAGAGAATGGTAAAACTGTATAAATTTTTAAGTGTTTATTTTTTAAACCACTAAAAAAGCATTTGTTGTGAGAGGGGGAGTATAATATATATTAAAACGTCTCAATTGTTGATAAACTATTATATATGTGTGTGTATTAATTATCCTAGGTCTATATATTTCTATGTATCTCTTAATATTTTTCATCTTCGTAACTCCTGATAATTCAATTATATTAATTAATTATAACTAATTGCATTAATTATAATTAATTTTATATATGCTTATGATTTCAAAATTTATATTAGTGGACTACTGTATTTTTTTTAGTCTTGGGGTTTAAATATTAAAAATATTTTCCATTTCTTATATAATTAATTAAACTGAGATTTTTATGTTTCTAGATAGAAGAAACAATGTGTACAATAAAATAAAAAGACAAAGAAAATAAGCTCAGGGTCTTTGATCAACATGATATATAATAATTAGGAATTTCAAATATCGATCATTATAATTTAATTAACGAAAAAAACTAAATAATTTTATACTATATAGATTTTGGTGAAGTTGACATGCATATTAATTAATTTACTTTGTTAACATAAAATTAAAAAAATGTAGGAAGAATTAATTAAAATGCTTACAAGAGCATCATCCAGTCCTCCTTCCACCAAGCGTGAGTATCGAAGACAAGAAAATCTGCATCAATCCAATGTCTTCCATGTTTTTCTATTGACGTTAATTTTATAGTACGAGGTAACTCAAACTTGCTATCACAATTAGACTCCACAAGATAGGGTGCCCAATAGTGACCAATTGTCACATTGTATTCCTTCATTAATTTCATAATAAAATAAATAAATAAATAAATTCTCATAAAACCGCAACATATAGAATTCACTAAAGAAATTTATAAGAAAAAAAAAGGAATATGTCTTACATTTGAGTGGAATGTATACATGTTGCCTTCGGATTTTTGCTTCCATGAATTATGTGAAGATTGTGGAAGATGTGATTTAATTAGACAAAACATTGATTCCCATTGATTTCTACCAATTGAATCCCCTACAAACCAAATCGTTTTTCCTCTTAATTTTTTCTCCATCAACGCGCTCCCATTAAACCTATTCACATGGTAAAAGTCACAATTTTAGTCCTTTAAATTCACTTTCGTTGCTCAAAGTTCACGAATTCGAAAATAATGAATGCACTGAGTTTCTCAACTTTGGGCATATTGAGTACTCTCTCCATCTTCTATCAGATTGCTCATTTGACTTTGACACAAATAAAACAAAAAAAAGTTGTATAAAAAAAGTAATGTTAATTTTGAAATGTTTTAGGATGATTGGAAAGAATAAAATAATTTTTCATGTCCATTTTGAGAAGAAACAATCTAATAAAAAACAAATCAAAATGGAAAACGGGGAATCTAATAAAAGATGCATGGGGTGAGTATTTGGTTTGATGAAAATTGTTAATGTAGCATCTAGGGTTTATGTTGCAACAAAAAGGACCAAATTCACACAAATTTGAAAGTTTAAAATTTTGTAATTCATACAAATTATACTTAAATTTCATTCCAAATTCAAGTGAGAAAAGAGAATAAAAAATATTACATTTAATTAATTAATAACCTGGGAATATCACAATGATGAGGTTGCCATCTCCAATTCTGATATTTCAGGTCCTTTCTTCTAAATTTTTGACAAGCCGGAAATCTGTAACCCATAAAAGAACATTCTTCTTCTTTGTAAAGCGGATAAGATACATTGTCGTAAACCCATTTACCTGAAAACAAGTTGCATCCCGGAACCGGTCCATTTTTATTGGCAATTTGTTCTTGTTTGAGAAGAACTAGGTTTTCTACGCCAATAAAGTTGTTGTCGTAGTTGTGCTTCGGACCTAGGGTCCCGATAAATGCTATGAGGGTGATGAGGCTTGCAATGTGTGAACATTTTACTCCATTTTTCCATGTCTTTTCTTCAACATCTTTTATTAAACATTTCATTTTTTTGTGAAGGTATATAGTAGTCTTTTTATATCTATATTATATATATATATATATATGAACACCACACATATAACAAACAAGATATAAAATACGTACATAGGAGTATCATTTAATAAAATCTAATGTGATTTGAGAATTAACACACATGGAAAAGATGAAAATTAATCTGATGAATTATTATAGCATAAAATTATTTTATTCCTTTTTTTTTATCACGAGAAAAAATATATAGACGATTCTGGTCCTCCTCCTATAATTATATATATATATATATGATTGCACGCACATAATTATAATATGAAAATGATATGACAAGTGGCGGAACAGATTTAGAAATTAATTACAAATTTAATTAAACTTTACACATGATATTGAATTAGTGAAGTCCATTCTATAAAAATAAAAAAATTATAAGATAAATAAGACTAAGATATATAGCTAGAAGATCGAATCGATCCACATGTTACATAAATTAAATATTGCAAAGCAAAACAAGCTGTGAATCCTTCCCACTTAAGTTTCCTACTAAAAATGGGTGAAAATGCAAATTATGTACCAGATTATAATAATTAAATTTGATCCCCTCAAATTATATATCTATATATCGTCCATAATTGAAGTTATGAAAAAATGTTTTTTTTTTTTTGAAACGGCAATAGAAATAATATAAAACGTGGAGTAACAAAAAGTCTTAAAAGAATCGATCAAGAGAAAAATACAACATTTTTGCAACATCTGGCTATTATTTTTTCTTAATACTTCAATTATCTCATCTTTAATGTATTTAGACTGCAGATTTTTTTTTTTAATATTAAACGTAAATTATTTTAATTTTAAATTTCTTATTTTTTTTGTAGATCGTTAAAATGACATTTATTATGAAATTGTTTCTTATAATATTAATACTTCAATTCACCTATACTTAAAATATTAATAATACTAATTTGAATTAGGCCCGGAACTCTTATTTAATTTCTATTAAAAATGTTTCTTAGGAGTATATGAAATTAACACCTTAATGGTCACTAAGTATCGAGAATCGATTTTAATGTAAATAAAGTACAATTATTTTACAAATAAACCTATACGAGTCAATTATAAAAATATAGATATGAATTGCACAATTTTATAAATAAAAATAAAAGTAGGTTGAAAGTATATACTGTATTTTGTTTTTATTTCAAATCGTACAAAAAAAATGTCTTTTAGTAAAAAAAAATTATGCCATAATAGTTTTTATATTTAAAAGTCTTTAGTGACGGTAATTAATTTTTAGTGAGAGGTCATGCATGATATTAATTCTTAAATTTCTGTCACTAAAAACTTTTAGATAGAGAAACAATAATGAAAGGATGTTATCATTAAAAAAAAGTTTTCTTGTAACGAAAGTCTCTACTTCATATTACTCTAAAAAAAAGGGGGGCCAAAATCTCATTAATCAAGGTGCAAGTGTACATCTTCTTTATATACTAATTCTGAATCTCATTAGGCTGACATTGACATTGGCTTCTCAAAAAGTCTCAATTTTACCATCTCTTAAATTCTGTAATTTTAATTTATTTTTTTCTTAATTTTCTCTCTCCTCTAACTTTTTTTTTTTACATCGTTTTTTTATATAATTTAATTTTTTTTTAACTTTTAAATTTCTATTTAAATTATTCTTTCATTTTCTTCTTCAATAAAATAAATTATATGTGCTTACATTAACAAAATTGTCTTAAATTTTAATAAATAATTTTTATTTTATAATCTCGCATAAACAATTACGCGAGTTTCATACTGGTATATAAATAAATACAAATTTCTATGCACTTCTCTCATATGAAATTGGAAGTCTAAAACAATGTATAAAAAAATTAAGACTTCATAATATAAGCATAAATAATCACATTCCAAATATCAGACAATCCTGGAAGACACCAATGTAAACAATCTGAATAATTTTTGTTGACATCGGTGCTTATGTAAATCGATGGGTGTGCATCGATTCTATATCCCGATAATTGAGTGACATTTATATATTCCACTTTTATTCCTCTTTGTCCAAGCTTTTCTATGACCGATTCAATTTTCTGCATCATTTTACGGTTCACAGATTCTGGCCAATAGTTCTCATCAAAAATTGGTTCTTTGTGGCCTTTACAGGTAAACTTATCCTTCAATGTAGGTCTACAAAAAAATCATCAAATAATTAATTCACTATATAAATGGAGTATAATTTATTATATATATAATCAGTGACGGACCCAGAAATTACAGATTGGGGGGCCCAATTTACATTAATACAAAGATAAAATATTTATATATACAAAAAAATTATTATAAATTTTTCAATACATCTCATTTCATTAATTTAAATTTAACGATTTTTGTTATATTTTGAAATAAAACAATTTTGATTGTTCTAGCTTTGAAAAAGTATACACAACTCCGATCGTTGTTGAGACTTTAGTCACTATTAGTCAAATGTAGAACTTAAAATATACTCCCCCGTTCATAGTGATTTTTATATTTTAATTGACTCACTTTTTAAAAAATGTAAATTTAGTGGAGTGTGAGATCAAATAAGTAAGAATCAGTTTGCGTGATTTAATAAAGTATAAAATAGATTTTGTGAGGTCTAAAAAAAAATTAGTGAGGTGTATTAATAAGAGAAAATGTGGATATAAAATTAATAATAATTTTAAAAATAAAATGATATAGTAAATGTATCTATTTTGTGAATTATTTTTATATTTGAAGTGTACAAAGTAATTTTAAAACATAAAACATAATATAAATAATTACTAAAAATATATATATAATATATATATAAAAAAAAAAAAAAAAAATTGGTGGGGGGCCCAGTGACCCCCCTGGGCACTTCCTCGGTCCGTCACTGTATATAATCAAAATTTTAGTTAATATTAATGTGTACCCGAAATGATAAGGTGAAGGACTCATGAAGAACATCTTGGTTTTGTTTGGGTTGATTTGCATTTCCAACCAATCTGACCAAGTGTTTAAACCAATTTCGAAAATTCGTGGGGTTTTCTTTACGAATTTAGAAATTGCATCGGGTTTTCCAAACGTGCCCCATCTGATACATCCATATAAATTTATTTAGGCTGTGTTTGGATGTAGGGATTTAGGTATGGATTTTAAATCCATGATCTAAATTCACTCCATTTGTTTGGATTAAAAAGTAAATGAATGGATTTTTCAAATTCTTAACATTTTTTTTTAGTTAAAATTGAAAGAATTTTAAACACTCACTAAAACCATGTCATTTGAAATTCATCTATTTTAAAATCATTTTATTTAAAATACCTCCTCAAATTAAATCCACTCGTCCAAACACAACCTTAAAACTTTCGCTACTTATACACTTATATTTGTTCCCTCACTTTAAATTCTAAATTTTGTTTCAAATTATTTTTCCTATTAACTTTTTTCACTCTCTTTTAGTTATAATGAAAATGGTAATATATATAAATAAATATGGAGAGAGAATGGTAAAACTGTATATAAATTTGATGGAATGAATTTGAGGCTAAATGAAAAAACTCAAGAATGGAATGAAGGTTTGAATGGAATGACATAAGAATGATCATTCCTATGATTGGTATACCATTGAAATGAATGTGACAATGATATATAGTATTGTTAAATTTATTTTAAATTATTAAGAGTATTATTGAGTGGTATTAAAAATATATTACAATTATTTAAAATTAATATTATTGATTATGGTTAAAAATATATTATTTTTATTATTAATATTTTAATAATCATTATTGACTCTTTATTATTATTATTAATATATATATTTTTCTGATTTTATTATTTATAATAAAGGTATATTTTATATAAAAATAATATTTTTATTTTTAAAATAAGAATATTATAAATATTTTTAATATTAAATAAATTAAAAATATATATTATTATTGTTTATATTATAAAAATTATTATACTATTATTTTATATTATTAAAAATAATATGTTGCATATACTATATAGTACTTCGTATTATTTATATTTTTGTAAAAAAATATTTTTTATATTATTATATTTTTAATTTAATATTATTGAAAAATAATATTATCGTTAAAATTAATAGTATATTATTATTTATATTTTTTAAAATTTTATTTTTAGATTATATATTTTATTAATATTTTTATTAAATATTAGTATAATTTTTTTATTATTATTAATTTTTATTACAGAATTTATTAAAATTTTGATTCCTTCCTTAAACCCATGAGGTGGGAAGGAACGAGAATTCCATACATTTGAGAATCACTATTCCACTAAAAATGGTGATTCCATTCATGACATATTCAATCATATCAATCATACCCTAAATGTTTTTTTAAGCATTTGTTGCAGGAGGGGACGTATATATATATATATATATATCAATCCTACCCTAAAACGTCTCAATTAATGGTTATTAAACCTTTTAAAAGTGTGTATATATATGTGTGTATATATATTAATTATCCTAGGTCTATATTTCTATCTAGCTCTTAATATTTTTCATCTTCGTAACTCCTTATAATTCAATTATACTATTTAATTAGTTATAACTAATTGCATTAATTATAATTAATTTAATATATGCTTATGATTTCAAAATTTATATTAGTATTTTTTTTAGTCTTGGAGTTTAAATATTAAAAATCTTTTCTATTCCTTATATAATTAATTAAACTGATCAGATTTTCCAGTCAAAAAAAAAATAAAATTAAACTGAGATTTTATGTTTCTAGATAGAAGAAACAATGTGTACAATAAAGATAGAAAAAATAAGCTTAGGGTCTTCGATTGTACAAGAAAATTGACTTTTAGTGACATAAATTATGTCATTATAGCTTCTCTAGCTAAAAAATTTTAGTGACCGTAATTGACTTTTAGTGAGAGGTCGTATCATTCATTCTCAAATTTCTGTCACTAAAGTTTTTTAGCTAAGCAACAATAAGAGGATGTCGTCACTAAAAGTTAGTTTTCTGTCATGCATATTAATTAACTTAACATAAAAAAAATGTAGGAAGAATGAATTAAAATGCTTACAAGAGTAACATCCAGTCCTCCTTCCACCAAGTGTAAGTATCAAAGACAAGAAAGTCTGCATCAATCCAATGTCTTCCATGTTTTTCTATTGACTTTAGTTTTACGGTACGAGGAAATTCAGACCCGTCATCACAATTAGACTCCACGAGAAAGGGGGCCCAATAGTGATCAATTGTCACATTGTATTCCTTCATTATAAACTTTATTAATAATTTCATTATCAAAATAAAGAAATTTATAAAAAAGAAAGGAATTATGTCTTACAGTTGAGTGGAATGTATGCATGCTGCCTTGTGATTTTTGCTTCCATGAATTATGTGATGATTGTGGAAGATGTGATTTAATTAGACAAAGCATTGATTCCCATTGATTTCTACTCATTGAATCCCCTACAAACACAATCGTTTTTCCTCTTAATTTCTCAATGAACGCGCTTCCATCAAACCTGTTCACATGGTAAAAGTTACGATTTTAGCCTTTAACTAACATCTTATTCACTTTCGTAAAAAAACTGATTTTTAGTGACAAAAATCATATAATTATAGTTTCTCAAATTAAAAGTTTTTAATGACAGGAATTGACTTTTTGTGATAAGTTATGTCATTAATTTTCAATTTTCTGTCACTAATTAAAGACTTTTAGGCATTGAAAATTAGTTTTCTTGAAGTGATGCACTGATTATTGTCCACGTTTTTTTATTAGATTGCTCATTTGACTTTGACACTAATAAGACAAAAAAAAAATTGTGAAAAAAATAATAACATTTGATATAATTTTGAGATATTTAATTTGGACAGGATGATTAAAAAGAATAAAATAATTTTATGTCTATTTTGAGAGGAGAAACAATCAAATAAAAGACAAATCAAAAATGGAAAACTAGCAATCTAATAAAAGATGGGGGTGAGAAAATTTGTTAATGTAGCATCCATAATTTGGTGGCCGGCCTTTTAAACTTTCAAATTTTTGTGATTTTTGTTGCAACATAAACCCTAGAGATTGCAAATTTGGCCGGCCACCAAATTATATTGCAACAAAAATCACAAAAATTTGGAAGTTTAAAATTTTGTAATTCATGAACGTAGTGTGGCGCATGAAAATCGAATCTGCATATTATACTTAAATTTCATTCCAAATTCAAGTGTGAAAAAAAAATATTACATTTAATTAATTTATAACCTGGGAATATCACAATGATGAGGTTGCCATCTCCAATTCTGATATTTCATGTCCTTTTTTCCAAATTTTTGACAAGCGGGGAATCTGTGACCCATAAAAGAACATTCTTCTTCTTTATAAAGTGGATAAGATACATTGTCGTAAACCCATTTACCTGAAAAAAAATTGCATCCTGGAATCGGACCATTTTTATTGGCAATTTGCTCTTGTTTGAGAAGAACTAGGTTTTCTACGCCAAAAAAGTTGTTGTCGTAATTCAGACCTAGGTTTCCGATAGTGATCATTAAAGCTATGAGGATGGTGAGGCTTGCAACGTGTGAACATTTTACTCTATTTTCCCATGTCTTTTCTTCAACCTCTTTTATTATAGATTTCATTTTTTGTTTTTGTGAAGGTAGTAGTAGTCTTTTATTATATATATATATATAACAAACAAGCTTTAAAATACGTACATAGGACAAATCTAATGTGATTTGAGAATTAACACACATGCATTAGATTTGAGAATTAACACACATGGAAAAGATGAAAATTAATGTGATGAAGTATTATAGCATAAAATGATTTTATTCCTTTTTTTTTATCAACTGTACGTGAATTTATAATATGAAAATGATATGACAAGAGGATTTAGAAATTAACAGGTTTAATTAACCTTTACACATGATATTGAATTAGTCTATATAAAAAAAAAAAGACAAATAAGACAAAGCTAGCTAGAAAAGAATCGATCCACATGTTACATAAATTAAATTTGGCCAAGCCTAAATAAACCACGATTCTACTATACTCATCGATTTCAATTACTATACACACCCTATATAAAATATAATTTTTAAAAAAAAATTAATACCCATACCTCAATTTTAGACAATTATAACTAAATTATAAATTAATAAAAAATTATGGAAAAATCATTATCTACTAACAGAATGAAAGAAACACAGTGAAATGAGAAAAATATTAAAGTGAGTTAAAGTTTGAAAGGAGGATTACAACTGGACATATTTGACATTTAGAATTTTCTATCGAACAAAATGAGTAAATTTAGTACACTTAATCTCAATTTTTACACAATTTCGTTAATTTTTATCAGAATCTAGGATTTTTAATATTTGTGATTTTTTTTATATTTTTCTTGTGAACTTTTGAAATATGTTGAATTTAATTTTTTTCATCTTCTTGTTTCATCGCATAGAGGAGAAAGTTTTTTCGTGATTTAATTTTTAATTATTTGAGTATAATTGTTCAAAATTGAGTTATGTATCAGACTATAATTATAATTAAATTTGATCCCTCAAAATAATAATAATAATTAATTTGGTGTATTTATATATATATCGTCAACAATTAAAGTTATGTCAAAATGTTGTGTATTAAATTTGTTTAGGGTTAAACCAAAATATATGCATTTTTTAATTAAATGTGTGCCATGCACTAGTTTATTTTTATTTCGTTTATTTATTACTGTAAATAATTTTTACTCCCAAAAAATCTTTCACACTTTTACTTTTTAGACATCTTTTAGTAACTTTTAAATCCATTGGGTAAAAAACACTTCATAAACTTTACTCACTAAAATTTTACTCAAAATGTTTGTTTTTACACTATACATACAAATATGAAATATCCAATCAATTTCTTTATTTTATACCTAGAAAGTTACGAAATTATCCCTCACATAACTTCAATCATTATTCTCATTTGTCTATCCTCCATCGTATAAAGCTTTTTCGATATGTATGTGATAGTTGTACATATTCTTCATTTCCTGAATTTTCATATGTTCCGCTTGTGTTCAATATTTTTATTTTAATTCTCATTGTCCATTTATGGGTACCCCGTTTAAAGTTAGAGTTTTGTGTTCTGTATAGACTGGCCCCTTAACATGTTATTTACATCTTAGAGGTTTAATTCGAACCTGAAACCTAGTGAAAAAACACGTATTGTCTTAAGTCTGCAAGTTTTGCTTTCAAAAAATCGCGGGTCAAAAGTTTGGATCCAAACCGTTCAAAAAAATTACGAATCGCAAGCAAACAAGTGATTTACTATATGACTAATATATTGTTACTGCAAAGTCAAAGTACACTACAAGACCAAAAGATCTATACTACTACATGCATGTTAAAAAATATTATGAGAAATTCGTCTAAAAAATGAAGTATCCAAAATATTTTTGAATTTGTAATATTACATTTTTGGTCTTGTAGTGACAATATATTTAGTCATGTAGTAAAACAATACTTGAAAGTAAAAATATATAGTTTAGCCTACGATTTTTTATTTCAAATTTCAAATTTAACTTAATTATTTATATTTCATATATAAAATATTACATATAAATTATTGCGTTCATTAATATTGATGGATTTTAGATCTGTGTGTCCAATGAATTACGTAAATCTAATTTCAAATGTTTTTTAAAAAAAGTTATAAATGAAAACAGCAGCTGTTTACCCTCAATCTATAAGAAAATGATAATCCTATGGGCATGTTTGTTTTGGGATGGAAAATTCGGATTTGAGATTTCAAAACTCCATCCCTGTTACAGTTTGGGATTTTGATTCAAGATTTCAAAATCTCATTCTATAAATATCTATAAACCCTATAAAAGTCAACTCTATAAATACCTACAAACCCTATATAAATACCTATAAAACCTATAATCCTATTCTATAAAGTTAAATCTTACCCTACATAAATCCAAAAACAAACACAAAATATAAAAAGCATTAGGATTTTAAAATCCACTAGATTTTGAAATTCGGATTTCAAAATTCTCAAAATCCCAAAACAAACATGCCCATAACATAACATAGACGAAATTCTCATTAAAAAAATAGATATAGAATATGAGGTGAAGTGGCACAAATTCTCACTAATATATCTAGGTGAATGTATACATATATAAATGAAAAAAAAAATCACCAAAATAAAATTGAGATGTAAAAAATAAAATCATATATCAAGAGCTCATGATATAAGTATAAAGAATCTGATTCCAAATATCAGGTACTCCGGGAAGACACCAATGTACGCAATCTGAATACCATTTAGTGATCGGTCTGTCCATATTAATTGACGGGTGTGCATCTATCCTGTAACCCGATAATTGAGTGATATTGAGATATTCAACTTTTACACCTCTTTGTTTAAGTTTTTCTATTGTGAATTCTGCTACTTGCATCATGCTACGATTCACAGAAGTTGGCCAATATTTTTCGTCAAAAATTGGCTCTTTGTGGTCAAGACAGTCAAAAATATTCGACACGTTAGGTCTACAAAAATCAACAACATCATTTTATAAATAAATCGCATATAGATATATAATCAAAATTTTAGATTTTATTAATTAATATGTACCCGTAATGAAAAGGTGAGGGACTCATGAAGAACATCTTGGTCTTTGGATTGATTTGCATTTCCAACCATTCTGACCAAGTGTTTAAAGCCATTTCGTATATACGTGGATTTATTTCTAGCTCTTTGTATATTGCATCAGGACTCCCAAATGGTCCCCACCTAACACAAAACACACAAATTTATCGGGAAAATTTCATTATATTTACATAAAAGTACGGAAGAATTAGGAATCGACGACATTATTTTGTATACTGAATAGTATTATCAAATTCACTATATAAACTTTTGTGAACTGCGTTCGATTTTGCGAGAAATAAATACTTACAAAAGCGTCACCAAGTGCTCCACCCACCAAATGAAATTATCAAATACGAGAATATCCGCATCCATCCAATGTTTTCCATGTTTTTCTATTGACTTTATTCTTACAACACGAGGATGTAAATTGTGATTCGTTGGATCATCAACATTAGACTCCACGAGAAATGGTGCCCAGTAAAACTCGATTGTCACATTGCATTCCTTCATTAATTTCACAAAATAGATTAAATCACTAACTACGTATATTGATCTCCCCACAAATAAATTATACTACATCCGTCCCTTCAAATGTTTATATAAACATTTGGTAAAGGAAGAGATAGATAGTGAATTTTGTCAAATAAATAAATGAAAACTTTATGTTGAATCCGGGATAGTATACAAAAGAAATAAAAAACGCCATACACTTGAGTAGAATGCTAAGAAGCTGTCTTTAGATTTGAGTTTCCATGATTCAAGTGATGATGGTGGAAGATATGATTTAACTAAGCAAAGCATCGACTCCCATTGATTTCTCGCTATTGAATCTCCTACAAACAAAAGTTTTTTCCCCCTTAATTTCTCCAATAACGCGCTTCCATTAAATCTGTCCACATGTTCAAATTTTTAATTTTAGTCCTCTAACTTTGACCGTATTCGCTTTATACTTTCACAATATTTTTTCGAATATCATTTTGTAATTATATCATGCTGGAAATATTAAATCAAATTGTGAAAATAAAAAAATATAACCTGGGCAGATCACATTGATGAGGTTGCCATCTCCATTTTCGATATTCAAAATCCTTTCTTCCAAATTTTTCACAAGCAGGAAATCTGTAACCCATAAAGGAACATGTTTCCTCTTTATACAACGGGTAAGATAAATTGTCGTAAACCCATTTACCTGAAAACAAGTTGCATCCCGGAATCGGACCATTTTTACTAGCAATGTCCTCTTCTTTGAAAATAACTAAATTTTCTACGCCAAAAAAATTATTGTTAGAGTTCATGTGCATTGGACTGAGAATTCCAATGGCGACCATAGATATTAGGATGAAGCTTGCAAAGTGTGGACATTTTACTGCACTTTTCCATGTCTGAACAATATTAGTTGTTTTCATTTTTTTTTCTTCTAGATATTTCTCTAAGGGTTTCATTTTTCGTGAGTCTTGAATCTATATATTGCAAACTGGTCTTATAATATTGTATTTGATCGTATTTCATTACATTAAGAATGTGTGTAACAAGATTTAAATAAATATCTTTCAATGGAAATTAATCTTGGGGAGGTCATGGACTGCAATAATTTTGACAACTTTTTGTGATTTGAGAATTAACACACATGGAAAAGATGAAATATTATTATAGCATAAATGGAGTATAAACTAGATTGTTTTTCTAATAATTTCTGTAGTTTCGAAATTATTGCACGTGCAAGAAATAAATATGGTGAGAGCAAGGTGTGCAATTAAATACAAGAAAAATATTAACAAATATGTATTGTACGTTATTTATCCTGAAAAGCAACTGAAAGTGAAGACATGACGTATTTTATTTTAAGAAAATCATGTTTAACGTACACAAGTCTTAATTCTTCGTTTTCTTTAAACTTTAACTATCTTCTCTAAGGTCACGGTTATACGTACACACAGATTTATTGAGGACACCCACTGACAAAAAAAATAATAATAACAAAAGGGTGCGTAAAATGTTCAATATACTCTTTGATGAAATTAAAAAAAAAAAATGGACAGATGAGTATATCCACACATTCATTTTAAAATGGGTGAGAAAGAGTTTAATTAGAATTTAGAATGGAACGAGTATTTTAGATATTTTTATGTGGGTGTCCTCATCGCACGGTGTGTATGTTTAGCCGACGAATGTCCTCAATAAGCCTGCAATGTGTATAACCGTGGCCCTTTGCTAATAAGCCTAGTCCGTGGCTAGGCCCAATTTTATATTTAAATTCATTACTAACCTGAGGCCTCTAGTAGAGGGAATGTGCCAATAAAGTTTTGTTTTACCAAAGTTTACATAAAATAAAAATAATTATTACAATTATTCAAGTATTACTTTTGAGACTATGCAATCAATTTCTTTATAAAACATAATCATTTATAAAATTGCCTCTTTAACAACCTAATGGTTAATTTTTTTCTTCTTCTTAAACTGTGTTCAAAATCACCGCAAACGTTTATCGTTCATTTCATTTGTTAATAAGGAAATGCCATGCTTTATAAGTAGGCCATAAATAGTTAGTGAGGTTCATTCATGGTTTTTGGTGTTTTGTGCTGCAATTTTTGGATTTGTTGTTTGTTGGCATTATTTAAATTTCGAAACTTGCAGTCACATCACTTGCTAGCTGCTACAACTGGTGCTATCACAAGATTTATACTGTAGACTGTGTTATAAGATTTTCAAAGAAAACGAAATAATATTACTTCCTCTATTACGATGAAAGTTATCTAGAGCTTTGGGCACAGATGTTAAAAAATATTATAGAATAATTAAATATATTAGAAGTAATGTGATAATTAAATTTAAATGTGAAAGAAGTAGTTTGATAAAAAAAGAATTTGTAGCTTTAATTGAAATGACAAAAAAGAATGTTGAGTAGCTTTCACTGTGACGGAGGGAGTATAAATCAAATATCGACGTTTAATTTATAAATACTTCACCCGATTCCTCAAAAGTTTTCATATATATTTTTTTAATTTATTCTTTAAAAGTTTAAATATCTTTAAATTGAAACCATTCTCGTCTATTTATATTTCATGCCATTACTTTGCAATTCAAAACTTAAGACCTATAATAATGGACTATTGGGAACTGAACCTCGTCTCGTCCGTGATGATATCAACAGGCCACGGCGCACTACCTAATAATACATGCAGTAAAGAAGAAAAACTATATATAGTAGTACGACACATTATTAAAATCTGTCTCCAAATTTGTTCAAATTACAAAAAAGAAAATTGTGATTAGATTAGATTATCAAATATCCGAAAAAGTTATACTATCATTTCACTATTTAAGTGATGAGCAATGCAAAAATTATAAAACAATCCATCGAATTATACTGAAGTCAAGTGTATATATTACAGAAAACTTGAAGAAAAAAAACTACTCCGTCCGCCTATAAGTTTCCCGTTACTTTTTGACAAATAGATTAAGAAAAGTGATTAAATAATAGATATAGTACAAGTGATGTGATTGAGAGAGGAGAGAGATAGAGAGAAAAAGTAAGATACAAAGTGATGTGTAAGAAAAAATACTTACCAAAAAGGGTATGGAAAGCTTATAGACGGACGGACCAATATGGTAAAATGGGAAGCTTGTAGGCAGACGGAGGGAGTATAAAGTAAAGGTGGTCATGTTATATATCATATATGTAGCTCATTGTGTCTTAATATTCGTAGGAAGTCTCACATATTAGAACTAGTTTTCCCTTCCTCTTTTGTGGTATGAAATTTATAGTGTGAAGTGTGTTGTGAGTGCTATCCAAATGTTGCTCGATCCTTGCCCTCTTTACCGTTTGATCAAATTGACGATGTTCATCTGTTCGTCGGTGTGGCTCGTGTAGTGACGACCGGAGACCCCGATGGTGTAAATTGTACTAATACCAATATTCATTTTACATATAACTAATTTTGGGGGTGTAAAATAAATTATTTATGAATAGTTTTCTTGCAATTAAATATTTCGTCACTTCCCCCTATATTAAAATTAGTTTGAATCTTTCTTGGAAGTGTAAAACGGAAGTGACCGGCACATGCACAATTAATCAATTTAAATTCAACACCCAAAGTCCAAATATGTTAAATTAATTGTACTACAATAATTGAATGATGTGATGACTTTGTTCTAAAAATACACAATGCATGTGCCTCAAATTCTTGCATGATATCGGCAAAATTTTCATGAAAATGTAACATAAATACATTGTACGTCATAATAAAAAAAGAATTTACAATTATGTGATTCTAAATAATGACACTAACATTTGTGTTCATTTAATTGCACTATTTACAATTTTAATGTACTGAATACAAAATCCAATTGAGAATATATTAAAATTAGTTAAAATTCAACTGCATACAAAAATTTGTCAACTATTAGATGGCCTCCCCTGAAGTTCTAGACTTTTAATGTGTTGTAAATTAACAATAAATTTTCATAAATTGATAATATAGGAATAGAGAATTTGATTCCAAGTATCCGGTAGTCCAGGAAGACACCAGTGCATACAATCAGCATAGCTTCTCGGGTTTGCTAGTTGCTCTTCACTTGGAGGATGATTAAACTTCCTATAGATTGATGGATGAGCGTCTCTTCTGTAATCCGATAATTGTGTTATGTTCAAATATTCGACTTTTAGGCCTCTCGTCTCTAATTTCATTATGACGGATTCCGCTACACGCATCATCTCGACATCTGTTGTGATTCCCCGGTACCCTTCCTTCATAATTGGCTCAGTTTCATTGTAGCAGCTCTGTATAATATCCCATCTTTCACCCCTGCAATGCAATGTTTGTTACTAGTACTAATTAAGCTTAATTAGTTGGAATAATCATTTTATACATGATTAATTACCGTGCGTGAAAGGGTGAGAGGCTCATGAAGAACATGTTTGTTTTTGTTCGATTAATGTTGATTTCCAACCAATCTGACCATGTATTCAAAGCCATTTCATATCGACGTAGCTTCATTTCGACTTTTTTGTAAATTGCTTCAGAGCTTCCGAATGATCCCCATCTGATGATCATATAATATTTCGACGATACATGAACTAATTATAAAATCACGTTGAGTCAAGTGTATGAAGTAATCTTCCTCACATGCTTCTCTATATACACGGGCTACAATAGAAACCCGTCATCTAATTATTTTTATCAAAACTATATAAACAAACGTTCAATCATTTTCAATTTAGTTCTAATATTAAAAGTTCGTCCAATTTTAACTCCAAAATAGCCAATTTTTTTAAATGGTGATACACAAGTGCACAAGTCAAAATTGGACATTCGTGTGACATAAAACGAAGTCGTCTGGACAATAAAATTGGAGAGGAAGACTTACAAGAGGGTCATGGTAGGTTCCAGCCACCACATGAAGGAATCAAAGATGAGTATATCTGCATCATTCCACTGCCTCGCATGCTTCTCGATTGCTCTAACTTTAATAATACGATCTTTTATTGTGTGGTTGTACGGATCATCACAATTTGATTCCACTAGTAATGGAGACCAATACATCTCTATTGTCGCCTTGTATTCCTTTATTCATTCATCAATTTTAGTAAAAAAACAAATTGGAGTACTAGAAATGTAATGAACGTATAGGCGTTTAAACTTACAATAGACTTGAAAATGACCAAATTTCCTTCAAAAGTCAACGATTTGTCTGATGATTGACCGAGAGAAGAATCAATTAAGCAGAGCATAGACAACCATTGATTTCTATTCAAAGAATCCCCCACAAACACAACCCTTTTGCCCCTTATTTTCTCCAGCAATCTTGTACCATTGAACCTGCACCACTTACAGAAATTAAATACTCCCTCCATCGCATTACATTTGACTTTACACACGGATTAAGAAAAATCAATAAATGTAGTCAAATTCAGCTAATGTGCCAATTTTGCCCTTGGAATCACATTCTCCAAAATCTGCTAAGCCTTAATTACTCTCATTAATTAGGGGTAAAATTTATTTAATACTAAAGTAAAAGAGAAATGTACCTAGTCTGTAACATCCAAAAAAATGAATATATACCTATCTTTGTGACACGGATGGATGGAGTAATTACACCGGATGTACCAATTTAGAACGTGCATTTGACAATAAAACACTTTTTTCTTTGAACTGTGAAAATAGCCCTAAACAGTAAATGCACAATAAAATCATAAATTAGTGGTTAATTTCAAGAATTAAACCTTGGAAGATCACAGTGATGGGGCTGCCATCTCCAACTCTGAAATCCAACATCCTTTCTGCCATTAATCAGACAAGCAAACTGCTCACGAGCAAACTCAAATGTCATGAAAGAACATTGTTCTTCAGTGTACAAAGGGTACGAAACGTCGTCGTAAACCCATTTCCCCGAAAACAAGTTACACCTCGCAACAGAGCTGTCATTACTAGCAGCAGCTTCAGCAATATTGACCTCGTACGACGTCGTTTGTTGTGCATTGTTATCGGCTGTGAGATAAAAAGAAGCAGTAGCCAAAGCAATGAGGAAGAGGGCAGCAATGTGGTAGGATTTTAAACTTAGTTTCCATGCTTCTACAATACTCTTCATTTTCTTCTTCTTCTTCAACTCAATTGTGTAATTATTTTATGAAAGCCAAGATTTTGAGATTCACACTTATCAATTTTAAAATATTAGTGGGTTTGCATAATTCCAATGGTTCTTGGATTATTGTGCAACAGAGTCAGACTTTTTGTCAGAATTTAGGACCTATAATACACTACTCCCTTTCCTTACGGTTTCTTTTGATTTTGAAATTTTATGTAAAATTGAACCTCCTCCTCATCCTCCGCACTCATCCCTTGATTATTTGCACTTTTTTTTTTTATTGGGACGTCTCAAGATTATTTGCACAGAAAATATTCAATAAGATTAGTAGTCTCTCAACATTGTTTAATTTTTAAAATTGTCACTCTTTTTTTACATACATTCTTTACACCTCATTAAATCACTCAAAATTCTCATATTTAATCTTACATCACCAACTATTTAATTCAATTTTCTTAAAAAATGTGGGGTTAAACCGTACAAATAATATCGGGACGGAAAGAGTATATATAAAATAAATAAGATTGAGTGTATGGTGGACCCAAAAAATTATGACATGAAATGTAAAATATATGTATATTTTGAAAGTGAAGATTGTGATAATTATTTACATTTTGGGTATGCAAACTTTTGTAAAATTAAAAAAAAAATGAAAATATGAAAATTTTTGAAGGACGGAAAGAGTATATTATTATATTATAAAAAAAATTGAAAACAATAAAATACAGTTGTTTTATTTTTATTTTAGAAATGAACAATTAAAGAGACCACATGTAGTGGAGTATTAAACTTGAAACACCAATAACGTATTTGTTGGTATTATTTACCTCTATTACATTATTATATACTCAATCTTATAAGTAGCGAGTAAATTTAATTTATCCATTACCCATGCATTTTTGTTTTCTTTTGTAAAGAAAAAAAAAATAGAATAAATTAAAAAAAAAAATCCTCGATTTTGTCAAAATAATTATGAAAAATTGTGATTTGAATAATTACCTAATACCTCATTAAATGATTAAAAAAAAGTTCAGTGTGTGAATAATGTAAAATTACAAAACAATCCATAGATGCAAACACGAGAACACAAGTGAAATGATTTTGTGTTTTTCTCAATCACTTAGGGGATGTTTCTTTTTGGTTTTAAAAACCAGGTTTTGGATTTCAAGATCCAAAACCCGTTTTACTTCGGGATTTAAAAACCGATTTTCAAAATCCACTCAAAACCACCCTTATCAAACATATTGATTTGACATAAAGTTATATCTATATAATATTACTCCAATCATTATATTCTTTTTCAACAATAATATAATAATACTATAATAATATAATAAATTTAATCAACTAATCATTATAATCTCACCAAACAATAATATAATAATACAAACTCATTCAATCTTACAACTTGATTTGACATAAAGTTAAATCCTTCACTATTCCAAAACCCAAAAGAAACACCCATATTACTATTCATCGGGATTTCAAAAACCAGGATTTCAAAAATCTGATTTTTAAAACCACCCAAAGCCCAAAAGAAACATCCCCTTAAATAATTTTTTATCATGATTATTTTAATAATTAATTTGGGAAATTTCAATTTGAAAGTCGTAATTTAACCATTTTTTTTTTACTATCAACTACTAAAGGGTATGTCATGCCAAAGTAGTAGTTTTAACTGTTACAACACATGCACAAAAATGTGGTTTTTCTTTGTGGAATTGATTAATAGGTTGCAATAATTAAGATTAGGTTAACCAACTTTAACAACTCCCAAATTTAACAATAGGCGAAAATATACGAGTAGTATTTTTTTATATCTTACACCTCACAATTTACGAAATTACCCTTAAAACTTCTAATTCTCATCTATATATCATCTCTTCTATAAAAGCTTTTTTGATATGTACGTGAGAGTTTTGTTTCAAAAATATATACACACATATATATATGTAGGGTTCGTCTGCTATGGACTCGAGTGCATGTTGTGCACTCTAGTTTATGTTACACTTTTCAGTTTACTGACTTACACTTTTTGGTAAATGGTGTTGTACTTTTCAATTATTAAACTGTATAATAATATTTTTAGTAATAATTGAAAAGTGCAACACCATTTATCAAAAAATGTAAGTCAGTAAATTGAAAAGTGTAACATGGATTAGGGTGCACAACATGCACTCGAGTGCATACTTAGACTTTACCATATATATGTGTGTGTGAGAGTTATACATATTTTTCATTAATCCTGGTGGATTTTAGATCTGTGTGTCCAATGAATAACGTAAATCTAATTTCACATGTTTTTTTTTTTAAAAATATATTATTTTCTAAATCAAGTCTTTGAAATCTTATTTCTTTACAGATATATTCAATTCCTCTAGCTAAATTTATAAATGAAACTCTTTTGTGGATCACTACTCAGTACTCACTAGTATAGAATATCAAGTTTAAAGTATATAATATAGTACAATTTATAAATTATTTGAACTCTAGTGTTCTAAAATTTTGGATATATTGTGTTTCAAGTACGTGTATGTACATCCTATAATAAGACATATTAACCTAGACGAAATTCTCATGAATATATCAAGATGAATTTATACATGTATAAATGTAAAAAATTAAATTCACCAAAGTAAAATTGAGATGTGAAAAAAAAAAATCATATATCAAGAGCCATGATATAAGTATAAAGAATTTGATTCCAAATATCGGGTACTCCCGAAAGACACCAGTGTAAGCAATCTGAAAATCGAGTAGTAATCGGTTTGTCCATGTAAACTGACGGGTGAGCATCTATCCTGTAACCTGATAATTGAGTGACATTGAGATATTCAACTTGTATACCTCTTTGTTTAAGCTTTTCTATTGTGGATTCTACTACTTGCATCAAGCTATGTTTCACTGAAGTTGGCCAATATTTTTCGTCAAAAACGGGCTCTTTGTGGTCATGACAGGCGAAAACATTGGACACGTTAGGTCTACAAAAATCAACAACTTTATTTTATAAATAAATTGAATAGATTATATTCTCTAATATATATAATCAAAATTCTACTTTTTATTAATTAATTAATATATATGTACCCGTAATGAGAAGGTGAGTGACTCATGAAGAACATCTTGATTTTGGGATTGATTTGTATTTCCAACCATTCTGACCAAGTGTTCAAAGCGATTTCGTATATACGTGGATTTATTTCTAGCTCTTTGTATATTGCATTAGGGCTTCCAAATGATCCCCACCTAACACAAAACACACAAATTTACTGGAAAATTTTCATTATAAAAACATTCGTAAACTGGGTTCGATTTTATGAGAAATAAATACTTACAAAAGCGTCACCCAGTGCTCCGCCCACCAAGCGAAACTATCGAACACGAGAATATCTGCATCCATCCAATGTCTTCCAAGTTTTTCTATTGACTTTATTCTTACAATACGAGAATATAAACTGTGGTTTGTTGGATTATCAACATTAGACTCCACAAGAAATGGTGCCCAGTAGAACCCGATTGTCACATTGCATTCCTATATTAATTTCACAAAATAGGTCAAACCATTAACTACACATATTGATCTCTTCCCAAAGAAATTATACTACACCCGTCCCATCAATAGTTTACATAAACATTTGGCAGAAGTAGACATAAATAGTGAATTTTGACAAATAAGAAAATGTAAACTTTATTCGCGACGAATAAAAAATAGTGTAAACCTAAAAAATGAAGGGGTAGCATATGAAAGAAAGAAAAATGTCATACACTTGAATGGAATTTTAAGTTGTTGTCTTTAGATTCAAGTTTCCATGATTTAAGTGATGATGGAGGAAGATATGATTTAACTAAGCAAAGCATCGACTCCCATTGATTTCTCGACAACGAATCTCCTACAAACATAAGATTTTTTCCCCTTAATTTCTCCAGCAACGCGCTTCCATTAAATTTGTTCACATGTTCAAAATTTTGATTTTAGTTCTCTAACTTTAACCGTGTTTGTTTAATATATTTTCGTAATTTAGAAATTTGAAAAAATGTAACCTGGGTAGATCACAATGATGAGGTTGCTATCTCCATTTCTGATATTCGAAATCTTTTCTTCCATATTTTTCACAAGCAGGAAATTTGTAACCCATAAAGAAGCATGTTTCCTCTTTATACAACGGATAAGATAAATTGTCGTAAATCAATTTACCTGAAAACAAGTTGCATCCTGGAATCGGACCATTTTCACTAGCAATGTCCTCTTCTTTGAAAATAACTAAATTTTCTACTCCAAAAAAATTGTTGTCAGAGTTCATGTGCATTGGACTGAGAATTCCAATGGTGACCATAGATATTAGGATGAAGCTTGCAAAGTGTGGACATTTTACTGCACTTTTCCATGTCCGAACAATATTAGTCGTTTTCATATTTCATTACATTATATTAAGAATGTGTTTAACAAGTATAAAATAAATATCTTTCAATGGAAATTAATCTTGGGGAGCTCATGGACTGCAATAATTTTGCCAATTTTTGTGATTTGAAAATTAACGCACATTGAAAAGATGAAATATTATGATAGTATAAATGGATGTATTTACTAGATTAATCTTTTTTAATAGTTTCCAAATTATTGCACGTGGAAGAAATTAATATGTAAGGTGTGCGATCAAATTAAAAAAAATAAATTAACAAATGTATATGGTACGTTATTTATTTAATAATTTAATGACAAGATCTCTGCCCTTTACATTCAGATGAATATAATCCCAAAATTTCTAACACATATAATCCCAATTCTTGATGGAATAGTTAACTAAATCCCACCGAATTATAAAAATTATTTTATATTTTTATAATCCCAATTTTCAAATACAAGACTACAAAATTTGGATATTTTAGTCCTATTTAATTCCGAAACAAATGTAGCCCTTATGAAATAAAAGAAGTTTATCACTAGAAGAGTCGGTAAGTACATATTCCTAGGATTTTGGTACTTCCTCGTGTAAAAGGCTTCATTTTGAAAAAATAATAGAAAAAATACTTAAAAGTTAACTATTTAAACCGAATAAACACGTTTTTTTTGGACAACAAAAAAATAAAAAAAGAGCACATTTTTTGTGGATGGACAAAAAAAAAAAAAAAATGAATTGAGCACACTTTTGATGAATGGAGGGAGTATTAATATTCCGTCCGTCCGTCTATAAATTTTCAGTTACTTTTTAGTACATGGATTAAGAAAAGTGATTAAATAATAGATATACAAAGTGATGTGAATGAGAAAATAAGAGATGGAGAAACTTTAAATATAAAGTGAATTATAAGAATAAAAAATTAAAAAATATTTACCAAAAAATTATAGAAACTTATATATACTAACAAAATGAAAAGTTTATAAATGAATTTTGGGAGTAATAATAATTAAAAAAATCACTCAAGCCTAGTCCGTGGCGGATTATACATGAAGGTTTATGGGCTAGGCCCAATAATTTATAATACATTCATCCCTAACCTGAGGGTACAGTTATTTGTACCTCCGTCTTTGTTTCAAACACTCTCCCGATTAGTCCAAATTCCTTAAATATTGAGATTACTAGATACACTCCCCCTGTGCGCTACCATTTTTTCTCTAAAACGCCCTTAGTAAATACACATCACCCATAAAAACTTTAATTCTCTCTTTCTTTCTCCTTTCTATTTTCATTCAGCTTCTGTGTTAGAATCCTTCCTTAATACACTGAAGGGGCGACACACAGATAGGTTTTTTTTTTTTTTTTTTTGAATTCGCCCCTTATTATTTATTTTATCCAATTATAACTTTTTTTTAAAAAAAAAAAAACTTGTAATAACTAATTTTGGGGTGTAAAATAAATTATTTATGAATGGTTTTCAAGCAATTTAATATTTCGTCATCTTGGAAGTGTAAAAAGGAAGTGGCTGGCACATGCACAATTAATTAATCAATTTAAAGTCAAGACCCAAAGTCTATGCGAGACGTGTATACATTCCCTGCACGATCGCAATTATATAAATCAACTTTAATTTAACAAATATGTTAAATTAATTATACAATAATTGAATGATGCGATCGATGACTTTGTTCTAAAAATGTACATGACTCAAATTCTTGCAAAAATTTCATGAATTGATAATGTAAGAATAAAGAATTTGATTCCATGTATCGGGCAGTCCAGGAAGACACCAGTGCATACAATCTGCGTAGCTCGTCGGGTTTGCTAGTTGCTCTTCACTTGGAGGATAATTAAAAATCCTGTAGATTGATGGATGAGCGTCTATTCTGTAATCCGATAATTGTGTTATATTCAAATATTCGACTTTTACGCCTCTCGTCCCTAATTTCTTTATGACGGATTCCGCTACGCGCATCATCTCGACATCAGTTGTGATTCCTCGGTACCCTTCCTTCATAATTGGCCCTGTTTCATTGTAGCAGCTCTGCATAATATCCCATCTTTCACCCCTGCAATGCAACATTTGTTACTTGTATTTTTAAAAGATGGTAATTAATTAGTTGGAATAATATTTTTATACTAATTACCGTGCGTGATAGGGGGAGAGGCTCATGAAGAACATATTTGTTTTTGTTCGATTAATGTTGATTTCCAACCAATCTGACCATGTACTCAAAGCCATTTCATATCGACGTAGCTTCATTTCAACTTTTTTGTAAATTGCTTCAGAGCTTCCGAATGATCCATATCTAATCATCATATAATATTTCAATAATTAATAATATTGCATACTACATAAACCAATATGTGACAAAAAACAACGTCGTTTCAAAATAATTAGGTTCTCAAAATTGGACATTCATATGACATAAAACGACGTTTTTAATTTCAAACTTACAAGAGTGTCATGGTAGGCTCCAGCCACCACAGGAAGGAATCGAAGATGAGTATATCTGCATCGTTCCAATGTCTAGCGTGCTTCTCGATTTCTCTAATTTTAATTATACGATCTTTTATTCTGTGGTCGCCCGGATCGTCACAATTAGACTCCACTAGTAATGGAGACCAATACATCTCTATTGTCGCATTGTATTCCTGTATTCATTCATCTATTTTAGTTCAAAACAAATCGTTATTGTGCAATATGTAGAAGTATACTTACAGTAGACTTGAAAATGACCAAATTTCCTTCATAAGTCAACGTTTTATCTGAGGGTTGACCGATAGAAGAATCAATTAAGCAAAGCATCGATATCCATTGATTTCTATTCAAAGAATCCCCCACAAACACCACCCTTTTGCCCCTTATTTTCTCCAGCAATTTTGTACCGTTGAACCTGCACTTGCAAAAAAGAATTTCGTCTCATCTAACATTTAAAAAAAAAAAAAATTGTGTTATCTAAAAGTTCGAACGTGTAGAGAGTTATGAATTACCTTGGAAGATCACAGTGATGGGGCTGCCATCTCCAACTCTGGTATCCGACATCCTTTCTGCCATTAGTCAGACAAGCAAACTCCTCACGAGCGAACTGAAATGTCATGAAAGAACATTGTTGCTCAGAGTACAAAGGGTACGAAACTTCGTCGTAAACCCATTTTCCTGAAAACAAGTTACACCCCGAAACAGAGCTGTCATTACTACTAACAGCTTCAACAATATTGGTGGCTTGTTCATCGTACGACGTCGTTTGTTGTGCACTGTCGCCTGTAAGATAAAAAGTAAAAAAAGCCAAAGCAATGAGGAAAAGAGCAGCAATGTGGTAGGATTTTAATTTTGATTTTGATTTGCGTGCTTCAACAATGTTCTTCATTTTTTCTTCAACTCACAATAGCAACCCTTGTGTGATTATTTTATAATATGAAGCCAAGATTTTGAGATTCACACATATTATAAAATTGTAATGATTCTTGGATTATTGTGCAACCTTGTCAAACTATTTGTCAGAATTTAGAAGATACTAGTACTTTTAATTACTTTTCTTTGAGGTAAAATAATACTATTATTTGTCAGAACTTTGAAGATACTAGTACTTCTAATTACTATACTTTAAGAAATTTAGTACGTGATTATTTTGATAATTATTTTTTAAAATTTCAATAATTTAACCAAAAAAAATTACTATCAACTACTAAAGAGTATGCCATGCCAAAGTAGTAGTTTCAGCTGTTGCAGCACATGCACACAAATGTTTTTGCTTTGTGGAATCATAAAGTCTAGTATGCACTCGAGTGCATGTTGTGCACTTTAGTTCATGTTGTACTTTTCAGTTTTACTGATTTACACTTTTTGGTAAATGGTGTTGCACTTTTCAATTATTATACTAAAAATATTATTATACAGTTT
The DNA here is from genome assembly GCA_963675135.1 of Galeopsis tetrahit. NCBI lineage: Eukaryota > Viridiplantae > Streptophyta > Magnoliopsida > Lamiales > Lamiaceae > Galeopsis > Galeopsis tetrahit. Next base: position 5,704,439 of record OY776125.1, on the reverse strand, counting down.
AATAATTAAAAAGTGCAACACCATTTACCAAAAAGTGTAAGTCACTCAAACTGAAAAGTGCAACATGGACTAGGGTGCACAACATGTACTCGAGTGCATACTAAACCAACCCTTGTGGAATTGATTAATAAGTTGCAATAATTACGATTAGGTTAACCAACTTTAGCAACTCCCAAATTTAACAATAGGCGAAAATATTGATTGAGGGATCAGTCAAATAGAATTTATATTATTAGTTTTAAATTGTTGAGACTAGTCTTATATATGTGTCGGATGGTGAGACTAGTCTAATTATTTACTTAACCAATAATAAGAAGTCCATACTAAAATAGCGAAACAAATAAAATTATTGAGTTTTTTTTGTCATATTTTAGTTTGACTACACTTTAGGGTTTTAAAATGTTGTATCACACATTAAAACAATGTGTGGTACAACACTTTAAAGTTCTACTGTGTAGCATGTAATACACTTCAATTGACAGTGCACTATTTATTTTTGTCCGATGAAATTTTTATTTGACTGATGTGGTCCAAAATGATATGTGTTTGGATCTTCATCTTCATGATCTATTGGATCTGCAAAAATTACACTAGAGGATGGTCTTGGTGTGGCGACTCTGAAGCCCAAAACCGAAAGATATTTCTTTCTCGTATTATTTGAAGGGGCGCGGCTAAAGGCACACACAGATCCTATGAGGACACCCACGCGATGTGGACACACACAAAATCAATGAGGACACCCACGAGTAAATTCCAAAATTACCCCTCCCTCAATTAAAATGCTAACTCATTCATTTCATTCTCTCCTCTTCTAAAATTTAGACACCCACCTCCATTTTTACACCTCCATTTCTCTCTTCCCATCGGCGGCTCTGCAGTGCCGCCTACCTACCACTCCACCGTCGCGGCGGCCCACGCCGACAACGCCGCCCGTTCCAGGTAGGCCCACGCCCGCACTCTCCCTCCCTTCGCGGCCGTTCGCGGCCGCCTCCTCTCGTCGCCGTCCCCGTCTCCCCACCCAACACGCGCGACAACGCCGCCCTCTCTCCCAACGTCGACGCGGCGCAGCTCCGCCTCCCCTTCCCACGCGGCGACAGCGCCGCCCTCACTCCCTACGTCGCCGCCTCTTCTCCTCCCTTGTCTGCCGCGACCGCCGTCTCTTCTCCTCCCTTGTCTGCCGCGGCCGCTCGCACCGCCACCCTCCTCCCTCCGCCACCGCCGCCCGTTCCAGGTAGGATTTTTTTTAATTTTTTGGAATTTTAGGGTTTTTAGAAAAATTAAGGTTTTTAGAGGTTCGTGATTTATTTTCGAACCTATTGAGTTTGTTTTGGAAATATTTTCGAACAATCTGTGTTTGTTTTGGAAAAATTTTTGAACATTTTGTTCGATCTTTTTTTTCGGACAAATTTAGGTTGTTTTGGAATTTTTTTCGAACAATCTGTGTTTGTTTTGGAATTTTTTTCGAACAATCTTTGTTTGTGTTGGAAAAAAATTCGAACAGTTTGTTCGATCTTTTTTTTTTCGTACAAATTTAAGTTTGTTTGGAATTATTAGCTAGAGTGTTGTTTTAGCTAGAGTGTTTGTTGTATTAATCTGTAATGCTATTTCTGTAATCTGTACTGCTTTTCCTCGAGGCATTTCTAAATGCCTCTAATATATTTCACTTTGCTGATTCAAAAAAATTGAGCCTTCATTTTTGTTTTTGTTGTTTTGGTGGGTGGTGATGATGGTGTGAAATGATGAATCGGGTGAAATGAAATGGGTGTACTTATCCGTCCTTCTTTTAAAAAAATGTGCAAGAGGGGTACAAAAGACATTTTGCATGCCCTACCGATAAAAAAAAGTTTATGTGGGTGTACTCATAGGATCCTTGGGTGCCTTTAGCCGCGCCCTATTTGAAGACATTTTGTAATGCAAGACATTGAAGAGACTAGAGAATATATGTATTCATGTGAAAAAGAGTTGTTACTTTTTACCTTGTGAAAATATGACATTTGCATATGTTTCATACATAGGGGCATTAAAATCATTTCAGGTGTCTTATATAGAGATGTTGGGTGGACTTTTTTCTTTGGACCTAGACTACTAAAGAGTTGGGCCACGTTTAATTTCGTATTTTATGGTACATTGGGCTTATTGGAGTCCAAAGTCCATCTAGTTTATACATTGAATTTACAATAATTTAAAATAAAATATTAAGTCAGACAAAGGGTTTTGTTCCCATACGTTGCTAGTAACAATTAATTAGTTAACAATTAGTTTTTATTAATTTATACTCTCGTGTAATGTTGCATAGATTTGTAACTAGGTTCAGTATGTAACATATATACATGAGACAAGTTCTAAGTTTATACAGTGAAAATAAAATGATTTGTTTTTCAAAACAGTACAAAAACAATAATTTTAATTTTGTTAAGCACATAACAAGACTACAAGAGTATAAATATGACTTATTTGTTAAACAAATGAAAGCTCAAGAGTACTGTACTAAAACAAACAAATGTGAGGAACCTTAAAAAAATAAATTTTGAAAATTCAGAAAATTAATAATTATAAAAAAAATTGAAAGTTAAGAGTGCATAAGAAAAGGATAATGTGCAAGATGCAGATCCATATATACACTTTTTAATTGTTCTCTTCAATTCAATTCATTCATCTTAGAAGAAAATAAAACAGAAGTTGAAAGTAAGATCCAAATTTCAAAGAATCTCAAGCAGTGCAATTGATACCTCCAGCAAATTTGTCATCAAATTCTTCAAATTGCAACTTTGTCATCAGATTCTTCAAAGTAATCGGCACGAGCATTATCTGCCAACATCAAGGCGACCAACCAGAAGAGGCAGGAATCGAGAGAGAGAAAGGCTCCTCCGCCTAGAAGCCCTGTCTTGGCTGTAGGGCATTCAGTTTCCACATTGTGATGAATATTGCGAGAGTGGTGGAGCTGCTCAGTGATTGTGGGCCATAGCAACATCGTTGCCGCTAATCCAGCAGTTCCCCTTCAACAACCAACAAGACGAAATCAAACATAGAACGAATAAAGATGATGCATAAAAAAAGACAAATGGTGGGTCAATCAATCCATCAATGAACCATATTTTTATACTACTTGATTGCTCTAAATTTGTCAGATTGTAGATAAACTTAATGGCGGGGTTAAAACTTTGATGTTGGAATAGATTGAAGCATGAACGAGGCGAAAAGAAGTGAACACTTCTAGAACTAAATCTGATTCTTTTGTAATGCAATGATCAAGTAATTTATACTTCTAGAAGTAAGCTAAATAACTGAGAAAAAATAACAATATATTAACTGGCAAGAGTTGGTCTTGTTTGAACCAGTTTTATCATGCACACGTTTTACAACGTATACCTTTTAATGAAACAACTAATACTAACCTTTTAATGAAACTAATAATATTAAAAACTACAAACCAGTTTCAAGTGAAACTGGTTCATACAAGACTTTGCCTAGTTTTGGTTAAATAAAAAGTACTTCAGTTTGTTAGTATCAGTTGTTTTACTAAAGTGAGAGTGTAGTATGATTGCACCATACAACTGATGTGTATGAGCGTTGCTCCAAAACAAAAGGCAATCGATTGTGCATTTTAAATGAATGGGTGAGCATATATACAAACTTACACTGCAATATTGAAGAAGACGAGAAAGCCTTTGTTTTGGAATAATGCTGCCTGTGGAATAGACTTTCCTTTGTAGGGGTAAAACAGAGAATAGTAGCCAGCAACGGTAGAAACGGCAAGGAATGCAACAGAGAGATATCCCAATGCCACAGTTGGATCAGACGGATATTTGCAAATCGTAACATCCTTCCCCGTTATGGCAGTCCCCGATGCAGGCTGCAAACCCCAACCAGATAGTTAAAGTATTTGCAAACACAACACATCGTTTGTGCATCTTTATTTTGCAAGGAAAAGCCTTTACCACATACATCAGAGTATTGATCTTTCTAGCTTTTACTATAGATACAATGGCATGTTAATTGCCAGATTATCGACCAAGAGACGAGCAACACAGGAAGGATAGGATAAACTTCAAAATTTCATATTCCTAAATCATACTATATGCCTCCTGATGCTTCTAAAGAAAGGAGCAAACATAAGGCATAATTTGAACAAAATATCAGTCACATCAATGTTAATAGTACAATAAATTAACATGTTTATAAGTTTACACCATATTCCTAAATATCAATCTCTTCGATCAACTGTACTGAATAACACACCTTAACATTTGACAAAATGAATCAGCAAAGACTAACAAGCTGATGGAACAGAAACAGTAGGCCAGTGTAATTGAAGATAAAGACTTGTATGAGACGATTTCACGGGGATGTCTTTCACAAATTAGCACAAATAAACACACATCTCTTCCAAAGTGTTAAAAGGCCAAAAGCCCAAATTATAGTCTGTCTCAAACAACACTAATCAAAACTACATCACCAAACTAAGAAATTAAGAATTCAATTAAGCCAGAGTTGTTCAATCCCAATAAAGAACATAAAGGAATAAAACAAGCATCAATTTTATTTTATTTTAATTAGATTAAAAAAAAGGGTACCTTCTTGTTTTCAGCAATAACTCCGAAAATGAAGGAAAGTGCCCCAAGGGTTGCCACTGCCAGAGACATATGCTTCATAGTAACCGCCATTGCTTTCTGCAACAACAAAAACACCCAAAATTACAGAAAACCCATCTAATTTCTTTAGATCTAATGATTGCAAACTAAATCAAAAGAATTTTTACACGCCAAAAGGTAAAAAGATGAGATAAGAAAAATAAGCAGAATCAAAAACCCAACCACCCCTTTACCAAAAACAAGAATCTTGGAATAAAGATGCTTTGAGGAAAAAGAATCACGAAAGTGTGATATACCTGTAAGACAGCGGAATAATTGAGGAAAAATAGGCACAGATAAAACAACCAATTTCAACGCGTAGATGTATCAGAATTCACATATAGAAGGAGAGAAAAAAATGGGATGATTTAGCAGAGAGAGTTGACTATTGACTTGCTTACAAAATCAGAAATTAAATGTGACGATGATAATGTACGTAGACGCAATCTCGTGAGATACGTACCATAAAATACATTAGTGACACACAGGCTGGGCCTTTAAGTAGTTTCTATTTCTAAAAAAAAAAAATCTGTAATATTTTTTCTAAAACAATTAGAAAGTTACATTTCGGATATCCTGTTATATCATTTAGAATACATCCATCAAAATTTATAAATAAGAGAATAAGTCATTAACATAACAATGTCGGAAAAAAAAAAAGTCATTAAAATAACAATAACCATAAAAAAAAAAAATCAGAGTAATATATTTAAGGAATGATGTCAATTTAAATGGAACAAATTCCTTTCAATTAAAATCATATCCCCAAAATCTGATAAAAATATATAATAATTTTATAATTAGAGCAATAAAATATTAATTGGAGTCGCATATAATTAGCATATAACATTAATAATCGATTACTATAATAATGGAGTAATAATTTTTTTTAACTATCACTTGATACAAGATGATGACATAAATATAATAATTATTATTATATAATTATTATTATTACTATGATATAAATAATTATTTATTAATTTGTCAATGTACTCGCAAAAACTTTTTTTTAGAGTAAAAAAAAAAAACTACTCCATGATATGAACTGCTTTCAATGCTGGGTCCTTGATTCTTGACTATACGTGCTCATTAGTATTGTTTAAATAATTGTAACAATTATAAATCAATTATTGAAATAATTGTCAAACTTATCTACTCCTATTTGAGTATCAATAGGAATATAGGATGCTCTTTTTTGACCCAAAAACGTCGAGTTGATTCTGAAACTTTCAGTTCTTTTAGGGCATGTTTGTTTTGGGATTTGGAGGATTTTGAAATCCGAATTTCAAAATCTAGTGGATTTTAAAATCCTAATACTTTTTATGTTTTGTGTTTGTTTTGGAATTTATGTAGGGTATGTTTTAACTTTATAGAATAGGATTATAGGTTTTATAGGTATTTATAGGGTTGACTTTTATAGAGTTTATAGGTATTTATAGGGTGGGATTTTGAAATCCTGAATCAAAATCTCAAACTGTGTAATGGGGGTGGTGTTTCGAAATCCCAAATCCGGATTTCCCATCCCAAAACAAACATGCCCTTAGTTTTTATTGTATCCTAGGGTTGGAAATCGGGCCGATCCTAGGAATACGTGGGCCTGAATGGAACTTTAAAAAAAAAGGTTCAATCCCTTCATATTTTTTATTCTATAAAAACTTATAAAACATAATGTAAAATAATTTTTAAATGATTAACAATATAGATTTTCTTTACACATTTTAGAATTTCTAATTTTTACAGTAATTAATAGACTTTTAAGATTTTAAGTAATTTAATTTTAAGAGATTTTTCAGATTTTTAATGTAATTATTATAATTTTTAGAAAATTTAATGAGATTTTTAGAATTTTTTATTTAGACAATTTTAAATTTTTTGAATTTTTTTATTTTTTATACGAGTAATTTTTAATGAAATTTGTAATATTATTTTTTTATTTTTAAATTTGAAAGACGTAAATTGAACTATTTGTTCGAAATTTCAATTTTTCGAAGAAAATGATGTAAATTGGACATTAAAAGATGTAAATTGGGCACTCAAAAACGTAAATTGAAAAAATGAAAACTTAAAAGATATAAACTCAATTAGGCATTTGTTGAGACTTTTTTCTCCTAGTTTTTCATTTCCTTCTTCATTAATTCTTTTTACTTTTTTAGCACTTCTCTTTATTCGTCTTATTTAGTTATATTAATATTTTATATTATATTATAATATATATATATATATATATAATATCTTAAAAAATGGGCCCCTAAAAAAGTGAAATATTTATGGGCCTAAATCGATCGCCTCGTTGGTCTTACATTAGGACCGGGCCTGGTTGGAAAGATAGTAAAAGATTGTGAATTAAAAAGAAAAAAAGAAAACTTAAAAGTCAAGTTGAATCAAAGGTTGGATTACATCGAAATTGGTGAATCGAAAGATATACACTCTTCATGGTTTTATCATGCTATGCTATTTTAACTTTTAATACAATAAATTTACAATTTTTTTTAAAACTAATATGTTTATCACTCATTTACTTGGAACAGAAAAATGAAAGTGAACGATTATTTGATGTGTTCAATTGTACTATTTAACCTAGATAGTGTTCTTCATCAAATTGAATCGTAAATGATGTGTATTTCAATAATTTAATATGCATACAATCGAATGTATCTTTAGCATTAATTTTAAACCTGATTAGATATTTGTAACCTATCCCATCAAACTATAACTAATTATACACTAGGCATGTGATTATTTTGAAAAGCAATTACATAATGGAAACTACCATTTCATCATATAACTTGCAACTAAAATTAGTTACTACATTTCTACTAGAGAGAGCCATGCATGACATATATACATGTATGAGACCTACTATTGTTACACTTACTATTATTTCATCTCGTCGCTCGTATTAAATGACATCACAACTTAACATAGACGAGACGAAACACCAATTAAAATACATAATCATATCATAACATTAATTAATGATCTTATGTACACATATATGAATCAAAGGGGCATGATGGATTGATGATGGAGGGGATCATATTGACACACGTGCTTCATTGTCCTCAAAGTAATCCTCACGTGCGTTCATTACAAGCATGAGAGAGACCAACCAGAAGAGTGTGGAATTGAGAGATGCAAAAGCGCCGCCACCAAATAGGCCTGTTGCGGCAGTAGGACATTCCAATATTTCAGTATTTGTGTGTATGTTTCTTGTGTGATAAAGCTGCCCTTCAACTGTTGGCCATATCAGAAATATTGCAGCAAATATTGATGCACCCCTGTCAATTAAGTTAAAAGAATTCCGTTTATCTAAAAGTTTTAATATTGAATGGACAATGTAATATGAGCGAAATTGTTTTAAACAGTATTTAAACTCAGGACGTGTGGACGTGAGTCTTAAACTCTAATACAATGAAAGAATTATACTCCCTCCGTCCCACGATTTTATGCACACTTTTCTTAATGGGTGTCCCAACATTTTTTGCACACTCCAAAAAAGGAAACAACTCATATAATTTTTACCAATAATACTCCTCCTTTATTTTACCTTCTCTTCCCTTTAGTCAAATATCATCCACTTTAATCAATGAATTACCAATAATACCCCTCCTTTATTTTATTTTACGCATCACTTTATTCAATTTTCTTAATTTTCGTGCCGGTCAAAGTATGCATAAAATTTTGGGACGGGGGGAGTATCTATTTAAAAGTTTAAATTTGTAGAAGGGTGTAAAAAGTATGTATGCATAAAATTTAGGAAAGGAGGGAGTATCTATTTAAAAGTTTAAACTTGTAGAAGGGTGTAAAAAGTATGTGAACAAATTTGATATTGGTTTCAATTTTGACCACCGACTTGAATTAAAAATAGTCAATGTAGGAGGTGAAAAAATCCATGGTTTCATTCTTGCCTATTATAAAAAATTAAAAATAGTCTACAACTTTCAATTTTTGAACATTTTTAATCTAATAATTGAGGTAGGAGGTGAAATCTCTAGTTGGCAAGCTATATCACATCAGATCAATGACATATTTCACCTCTTACTCAACTAAAATGTCCAACAATTGAAATTTAACGGACTATTTTTAATTCTAGAAAGTCGACTATTGAGACTATGTGCATGCATGAATGTAAAAAATAGTCTTACAGCTTTCAATTTTAAACATTTTAGTCTGATAATCAATGTAAAAGGTGAAACCTCCGGTTTTAGGCTATGTCACATGGGCTTAATGGGACGT